>CM060934.1:373860913-376360913 GCA_030765085.1 Allium cepa | reverse complement strand
TCATTTACTTTAATGATTGTAGTGTAGATTTACTTTCATGCATATTAGATTAGTGTTAATTCTTGTTTATTAGTTCTCTTCTTTCATTTAGCTTTCATTTTCCTTTCTTTTTGTTCAATGTTGCATGCTACATTTGTTAATCAAATGATAAAATATGAGAGGCTAAACCCCTTCAATTTAGGGGTAACGAAGCTCTCTAATTATGTAGATTCAACTATTTGTTAATTCATGCTATCCTTTTGTGCTTAGTAAGAATGATTGAAGTGGTTTAACTTTTTTTTTTTTTACTTTGAATTTGATAGCCTATATTGCTGACATCAAATAAGCTATGCTTAAACAATCACCAACAGTAATTGTCCCTTCATCAAAAACTGATTATGGCAAAAGAAAGTGATTTGAAATTAAGATTTGATGGTCTATATTTCTAATCAATAGTTAATAGGCCATACTTAAAATAGATTTTATTTTCATTGCCAAGTTTCATGAAAGTTAGTAAGTGGTTTAAGGGGTGTGTTATAGTTTGATGGCTTATGTTGGCTAATCAATAGCACAAATATGCCATACATATGATAAGCACGTCAATTAAAGTACTAATGACCATAAAGAGATATCATGATTTCATATATGTTGAACTACATGATCTAGAGAATGGATTTATTATCTAAATTGTCACTTAACTCTTATATTTGCTTCTCTTTTATTTTAGTTAGTTAGTTAATTCTCTAATTCTCTGGCTTAACTTTCACTTGAAATTGGTATAATCTGATTGAATTGAATTTTTAAAATCATCAATTCCCTGCGGATCGACCTGTATTTTCCACGTACTACAAATGTACGCCGTGTGCTTGCGATTATTTTATTTGAAATTTTTTAACGGTTTTCTAATCCGATAGAATTTCCGCCGTTAAACAAGTTTTTGGCGTCGTTTCCAGGTAAATGCTTTGATTTTGATTTTCTATTCCTCGAATTATTTTTGTTTGATTGTTATGTTTTTTTTTTGTGTTGCATTTTATTTACAAAACAAATTGTGTGTTTGTTTGTGATTTTTATGACATTTGTTTTTTTGTGCATGTTGTTCTAGTTTGCATTGCATTTGAATTCTTATAAAAAAAAATACAACACAATTTCAAAACAAAAAAAGTTTTTTTCGTTCCATTGCATTTTCTTTTACAATTTTGCATTTTACAATTTCATTTTCTGACTTTACATTTCAACTATTTTACAGCTTCTACATATCACTATTTCATACAACTTCACGATTGCACATTCCAACCATATACAACCCTTTAACCATCTGCTGTTACAATCTCTGACTGACAACAACCACACTATCACCATCCTAGTCACCTAATTCGTCCATATATATTCCAATTCCATATCACTGCTCAACATCCTGCCAACATCTACTGCCATAATCACCCTCCACTGCTCTTCCTGACTTACTGCCAATATCATCAACACACTGTCAACTTCCCTCTTCAACATACAGTGCACATAATCTCCTCCGCAGCATCACTTTGCAAAACAACCAACATTGCTATTATACTGAACCATAATACATTCATCATCTATTCATAAACTTGCATATGTCACAACATTTCCACACTGCTTGTTCCATTACCAGAGAATCACCTTGTAGTCACCTCTTCACCACTTTTCACCCCATTTCAACTTTGCTGCAACACATCATTAACATTTCAAATTGCTACATGGTCTCTGCATAACTGCCTAACCCCTTTCATTGCCTCTTGTCTGCATAACTGTGCAATCACCTTCAAAAACTACACTACATACCTTTCCCAAACAATTCAATCATATAACCAAACTTCGCTAACACACTCTCTCTGCCCATTTCCTACTTCCCTCAGACATCCCACTTCACCCCCTTGTTGGTGTAAACCAAAATTAAGAGTCGTGTCTGCTGATGTGAAAAGTCATGTCTATTCGAATGAAGAGTCATGTCTATTCGAATGAAAAGTCATATCTATTCAGTGAAGAGTCGTGTCCGTTCACTGAAAAGTCGTGTCTATTGAAATGAAGAGTCGTGTCTATTAAGTAAAAGTCATGTCTATTGAAGTGAAAGGGTGTCTGTTCAAAAAGGTTATGTCCGTTTGCAAGGGTTGTAAACCACTATATATAGGTGGTCATTTTGTTATGTTGAAAGCAAGTTGTAGACAAGACAAAAAGCAAGTTATAAATTTTTTTTGTCTATTCTCCTCTAAAATTATAATTCTCTCTCTTTTTCTACTTTAACAAATTGGTATCAGAGCTTGGTTGAAAAATGTCAAACAACCTTGTCTCCCTTGTTCCTCGATTCAATGGTGAAAAGTTTGATTATTGGAGCAATCTAATGAGGCTCTGTCTTGAATCTCAAGACTTGTGGACAGTTGTTGAAGAAGGTGTTGGTGCGCCGGAAGATGAAACGCAACTCACAGTTGCCCAAAGAGATCTTCTAAAAAGCAAAAAACAGAAAGATCGGAAGGCTCTCTTCCAAATCTACCAGACACTTGAAATTCAAGTTTATGAGAGAATTTCAAAAGTTGCAAATGCTCAGGAGGCTTGGAAAATATTGAATACAACGTATTCTGGCCAAGATCAAGTAAAAAAGGTTCGCCTGCAGTCACTACGAGCTGAATTCGAAAAACTCGAAATGAAGGATAGTGAGAAAATCTCAGAGTATTTTACTCGTCTCACTTCCATCATAAATCAGATGGCTTCAAACGGAGAAGTCGTGGAGACTCAAAGAGCCGTTGAAAAAATTCTACGGAGCCTACCAATCAAGTTCGATCATATTGTGGTTGCAATTGAGGAATCAAATGATATTGCTTCACTTTCTCTTGAAGGCTTGCAAGGAAGGCTGGAAGCTCATGAGGCTAGAATCTTGATGAGAAGTAAACAAACAAATTCTTCTCAAGATCAAGCCTTAAAATCTCAATTCACATCCATAAAAGTTCAAGGCCCATCTCATGGCAAAAGTAACAGCAGGAATAGTGGAAAATTTGAAGAATCAAAGGAGGAGAAACGATCATTCCAAAGTAACAAGGCGCGAGGCAAATACAAAGGCAAAAAACCATATTTTGAATGCAATTTCTGTCACAAGCCGGGTCATAAAGCAAATGATTGTTGGGAGAAACATCGTGAAAAGAAGCCAGTTGCTGGTTTTATGCATAATGAAGCAGAAAAATCTGAATCTTTGTTGATCGCTTCGGATGGAAATGTTGAAAACGTATGGTACTTGGATAGTGGTGCAAGTAGGCATATGACTGGAAATAAAAATCTATTTTCAAGTCTTGTGGAAGCTGATGATGGTCAGGTTACTATTGGAGATGCAAAATCATACAAAATTCAAGGTGTTGGCGAAATTTCTTTCAAAACCAAGGCTGGAAAAGTTGAAAAAATGTCGGAGGTTCTTTATGTACCAGGCATACGTAGCAATCTTCTTAGCGTCGGTCACTTGCTGAAGAAAGGATTTGATTTTCGATTCGTTGGAGATCAATGTAGCATGAAGAAGAACGACCAACAAGTGGCAAATATTGTGATGGGATCCAACAAATTATTTCCGATCAAACTTGACATCGTAAGCAGTACGTGCATGATTGCTACTTCTAATGATGAAGTTTCCAAGTTATGGCATGAGAGGTTTGGCCATTTAAACTTCCGGAGTTTGAAGGAAATGTCTACCAAAGAAATAGTCCGAGGGCTACCTAAACTTGAAGTGATAAACGAAGCATGTGATGAATGCCAATTGGAAAAACAACATCGTGAATCTTTCCCATCCAAATCGAAGTGGATTTCTCAGTCACCTCTGGAGCTTGTTCACACCGACCTCTGTGGACCAATGCAAGTGCCATCGCTTGGAGGCAGCAGATATTTCTTGTTATTTGTTGACGATTACATAAGAAAAATTTGGTTTTATTGTGTCAAAGAAAAATCAGATGCCTTCTCTTGCTTCAAAGAGTTCAAATTTCAAGTTGAAAAACATTCCGGTCATCAAATAAAAAATCTAAGGAGTGACCGTGGAGGAGAATACATGTCCTCTCAGTTTGAAGAATTCTGCCAAAATCATGGAATCCGCCATGAGTTAATTGCTAGGTACTCACCTCAACAAAACGGAGTCGCAGAGCGCAAAAATCGAACAATAATGAATATGGTCAGATGCATATTGAAGAATAAGAACTTGCCTGCATGTTTTTGGGCTGAAGCGGTCTCTTGTGCCGTTTACTTAATCAACCGATCACCAATGAAGAGCTTAAAGAATTCCACTCCAAATGAAGTCTGGTATGGCAAGAAACCAAATGTTGCTCATTTAAAAACTTTTGGTTGTCTTGCATACTCTCATATTCCTGATGTTTTAAGATCGAAGCTCGACGACAAATCTGAAAAAGGCATTTTCATTGGTTATAGTCAAAGGACTAAAGCTTACAAGTTTTACAATCCGAAGACGAAGAAGATGATTATCAGCAGAGATGTTTGCTTTGATGAAAATGGTTGTTATAATTTTTCAAATTTTGCAGAATTACCTGGATGGCAAACTCTAAATCTTGAAGAGGAAACTTCTTTGGAACAAGGTGTTGATGCTGATGTTGGTATTGAAGAACAACAGCCTAAAAATAATGGGGTTGAGCAGGAGCAAAATTCACCACCAACGGCGGAAAGAAGGACACGATCCTTAAGAGAAATCTATGATGCAACCGAAGAAGTTGACACTACGGATCATGTATATTTTGCATTTTTTGCGGGAGAAGATCCAATCACTTATGAAGAAGCATCAAAGGAAGAAAAATGGATGAATGCAATGAAGGATGAAATCAAGTCTATTGAGAAAAATGGTACGTGGGAGCTTACCACATTGCCTTCACACAAATCAGCCATTGGTGTAAAATGGGTGTTCAAAACCAAAACAAATCTTGATGGCTCCATCAACAAGTCCAAAGCACGTTTGGTTGCGAAGGGGTATAAGCAAAAAGAAGGGGAAGATTTCAATGAGGTATTCGCTCCTGTCTCTCGACTTGATACAATTCGATTATTGATTTCTCTTGCTGCCCAAAATGGCTAGAAGCTGCTGCATATGGATGTGAAATCAGCTTTCTTGAATGGTTTTCTTCAAGATGAAATTTATCTTCAACAACCTCCTGGTTTTGTGAAGAGGGGCGAAGAGGAAAAGGTGTATAAGCTGCAGAAAGCTTTATACGGGCTGAAGCAATCCCCCCGTGCATGGTATGATCGTATCAACAATTTCTCCTTAAAGAATGGCTTTGAAAGGTGTCCTTTTGAACACACTCTTTACATGAAGAAGCATTCAAAAGGAGGTTTCATGATCGTGAGTTTATACGTGGATGATCTGATTTTTACTGGAGATAATATGAAGATGTTATCTGAATTCAAAAATTCAATGATGAAGGAGTTCGAGATGACGGATTTGGGAGAATTACATCATTTTCTAGGGATAGGTGTTCAGCAATCAAAATGTGGGATTTTTATCTCGCAAGAAAAATATGCTGCTCAAGTATTGGAGAAGTTCAATATGATGAATGCAAATCCAGTTTCAACTCCTTGTGTTGCAGGTTCGAAATTGTGCAAAAATGGTGAAGGAAAGTTTGTGGATCCAACTATTTTTTGAAGCCTAGTTGGAAATTTGATGTATCTCACTGCTACAAGACCCGACATCATGTACGCAGTAAGCTTGATTAGCAGATTCATGGAGAAACCTTTCTCAAACCATTGGGAAGCTGCAAAAAGAATTTTACGATACGTTAAAGGAACTATTGACTATGGCATTTTCTATGAAGCTCATGTGCCTGTGAAGCTTGTTGGATATACGGACAGCGATCTAGGTGGAAGTATCGATGATTCAAGGAGTACTCCAGGTTATGCATTTAACCTTGGAAGTGGAATTATTTCTTGGTGTTCAAAAAAACAACCAGTTGTGGCACTTTCTACCACCGAAGCGGAGTACATCGCAGCATCTCTAGCAGGATGTCAAACTTTGTGGCTAAGAAGAATTCTTGAAAATCTAAGCTTCAAGCAAAAAGATCCTACGATCATTTATTGCGACAATAGTTCTACTATCTCTGTCTCAAAGGATCCTATTTTGCATGGAAGAACAAAACATATTCGTCTACGTTTCCATTTCCTACGAGAACTCGTTCGTGAAGAAGAAGTAAGTCTTGAGTATTGTCGAAGTGAAGAACAAATTGCTGATATCTTCACAAAGCCGCTTGGAGGGACTGCTTTCTCAAGAATTGTTGCTGCATTAGGTGTTCGAAGGAATTTTGGTTTAGGGGAGGCATTGTTGGTGTAAACCAAAATTAAGAGTCGTGTCTGCTGATGTGAAAAGTCATGTCTATTCGAATGAAGAGTCATGTCTATCGAATGAAAAGTCATATCTATTCAGTGAAGAGTCGTGTCCGTTCACTGAAAAGTCGTGTCTATTGAAATGAAGAGTCGTGTCTATTAAGTAAAAGTCATGTCTATTGAAGTGAAAGGGTGTCTGTTCAAAAAGGTTATGTCCGTTTGTAAGGGTTGTAAACCACTATATATATGTGGTCATTTTGTTGTGTTGAAAGCAAGTTGTAGACAAGACAAAAAGCAAGTTATAAATTTTTTTTGTCTATTCTCCTCTAAAATTATAATTCTCTCTCTTTTTCTACTTTAACACCCCTTTTGCCCAACTCAAACCAGCCGTTACAGCATATCACAGCCAAACTACCTTCAACATAAGCTGCTGATCACTGCCTCACTGCCTCTACACATTTTCTTCAATAACAATTCTTCACTTACAAAACAACTGCTTCTCTACACTAACTTCTGCCTGGTGCACACCATCTTGCTCTGCCCTCCTTCATCATTCATTTCAAAAACCACATGCTCCTCGTACGAAACTTCCAACTCACTTACTACAATCAACATCAGTCTACAGCATCCACGACATCACACTTACACTTTCGCTGTCAACATCAACGAACCCACCTTGATGCCTCCAAAACCCCCATCCACCTACTTGCCACCATACCATTGCTGAATCCACTTCCACGCAACCTTTCCTCTGATCCGCGACTTCCATCAACGCCACCTAAAACCCAAACCCAAGCTTCATCACGAAATCGACAGTCCACTAATCGATCGAATCAATCTTCTCAACCCCAATCGCATTGATCAGCAATTCCATAATACAAATCAATCAGCTGCCTGCTCTCACGAACTACCCACAACCAGAAAATCGCCTGTACAAATACCAACACCTCCAACAAAATCAAATCAGACTTTTGCTAATCGCGAGTTCACCGACCATCATAGCCAATCGCCGTTAATGCTTCCCCAATCATCAACACCCCTTCGCGAACTCCAAAACCCAAAATCAAGAACAACTATAGCAACTGGAATCGAACACCACTACTAAACTCAATCGCAAATCCTCCACGAACCCATGACTTCGATCGCCATCAACAACCATGACTTCAACACCGGTGCCACCAAGCTTCGCGGCTTTTGATTTGATTTCAATTTGTTTTTTTAGTGAGCCGATTAGAGAAAAAATGACATAAGTTGTTTTATTTCACTGTTTTGATTGTGTGAGTAGTAGTTTTACTTCACTGTTTTGATCGAAGGAGGAAATTCTTTTAATTATTTTGGGTCGTGGGCTATAAGAAAAAAGTGAGAAGAAGAAAAAAAAGTGAGAGAAGAAAAAGAAAAGTTGGCCCAGTTTTGTGTGGTGAAGGAAGTTAGTTTTATTTTGTTTTAATTTTTTTAGTTCATCCTTATTAACAAAATGTTTGCTCCACTTGTTTTGTTTAATTTGTTTTTAGTTTTTATTTCTCTCATTCTTTAAAAAGAAACATTTATTTTGTTTTGTTTTAATTTGTTTTAAGTTTCATCCTTATAAACCAAAAAAAGAAAAGAAAAAAATTTGTATGTATCATGATTTATTTCAAGTTGTCGTAGCAGAATTGTAGAAGGAGCAGAAGTGCTTGCTAAAATAAATTGCTTGATTTGCCGAGCTTGCCAAAAAAACTACTTGCTTATTTATACTTTTCTTTTTATTTGCCTTGCATTGCATATATCTATTGTTTTATTTATTTATTTGCATTGTTGGTCTTTGCATAGGAAAAAACAAAATAAAAAACAAATTTCACTGTAGTTGCATTGTTAATACACGCTTAATTTTTTGATTTGCATTTCATTCTAGATTTTTTATTAGTAATAACAGTTAGACATCGACAACACTTAATCGTATATTGACAAATTGTCTTCTTTGAACAATTTAATTTCTTGGTGTACGGCTACGGCAGAATAATAACCAGTTATAAATATTACAGTGATTCGTAAATATTATAGCGGTTGTTCCTCTAAAGGTACTTAAGCCTTCGATTGCATTGCTCGATGATTCGTAGTGCACCGATAACCCCTGTCCATTACTTGGCTGAGAGCTATCATGTTGATCTAAGACAAAGTATGATAATATAATTTTGGGTTAACTTAGGATAACTAATATGTAATTAGATCCCTTGCATTCATTTAGTTGTATTAGTTCATGCATAGTTAAAAAAAACAAAAAAAATCCAAAATCCAAGAAAAATTGTAAATTTTACTTAATTTAGTTTTTAATTCAAAAAAAATTCTTTATTCCTTTTCCTTCGAAAATTTTCAGTCAAAAACAAAAATCCAAAAAAAAAATATAAAATCTTTTCAAAAAAGAAAAAACAAAATTTAAAAAGAAAAAAATTTGAAAATTCAAAAACAAAAATCAAATTTCCATTTTCAAAAAAAAAAATGAAAAAAATCCTTTTGGTAAATATTTGAAATTCAAATACAAAAAAAATTACATAAACAAAAACGTATAATTTTTTTTTGAAAAACCAAAAATCAAACAAAAATCAAACTTTTCTTTGGAAAATAAATTTCACTTGGTAAATATTTTTCTTCCTTTTTAAAAAATAAAAACAAAAACAATTTTTCACTTCGTTTTTCAAATCTTCTTTCATTCTCTAAACTCATTTCTAACTTTTTTCTCTCCTCGACTTTCACTTGTGCATGAGTATTTGAACTCGTGACACGACAACAAATCGTTAGACTCACGACTCAACAACTAACCGTTTAACTCGAATGGACGATCCTCCCGAAATGGCAAGCGAGAATGTCTCTCGAACTCTTATGGATAAAATCTTTTCCGATAGAGTTTCTATTCCATCTTGCATCGTTACCCGCCCCTACGGGTAACCATTTCGAAATTCACTTGAACCATATTGCCACGCTCCCAAAATTTGGCAATTTCGAGCATGATGATCCCTACATCTTTGTGACTAAATTCGAACAAGTTTGTGCAACCATTAAACTCTAACAACTTTTCGATGACGGAATCAAATTTCGATTAATCACATTCGCTTTTATGGGTTATGCTGAAAAATGGTTGTACAGCTTACCATCGAACTCGATTAAAACATGGGTAGAATTCGTAAAGCTTTCTTAAAAAAATTCTACCCCTTAGAAAAAATAAGTAGAATCCGAAACGAAATTTTAAATTTTCATCAATTCAAGGGGGAACCATTCGGAAAATATTTTGAAAGATTCAAAGAGATTTTGATAAAATGTCCACACATAACTTTGAAAAATGGACAATTTGCCAAATCTTATACGATGGACTCGAAAATAGCTCATGAACTGTTAGCACCAAAATTGGTCGCTAACACCCAAAGAAAGATTTGTGTAGAGGGAGTAATGAAGGCAGAAAATTAAAATAGAGGAATATATGCAAAATCAACTGCAAAAACTAGAACACCAGATTTATAGTGGTTTGAAATTATTGCCTACGATCCACTTTGAGTTTAATCTTTATTGCGTTTTCAAATAATTGAATACAAATAAAATTCATACACCAACAACTTGAATACAAGTTCTAAAAGAAATGAGTCTTGAAAATGGTAGAGTCTCCTTGGAGTTCACGAAAAAGGTCCCCTTTCACTGTGCCCCTGCCCCTCTATTTATAGACGAAGATAGGCTGGACTTCCTTCGCGGGCTCAAGGCTGAGGTGACTCGGCCCATATAGGGCGACCTCGAGCTGGCCAGGCCATGCTTGTCGAACGACAATCGATCGATCCAGGAACTCCAAAACATCGTGCCAACCGCTAGTCATTTTAGCAAGTGACTCGAAGTAAGACCTCAAAGTACTCGGAGCAACTCATATTGGGTCTCGTAGTGGAGCAATGTCGAACCCTTCACCTCGATATGGGTTTCCACGAATAAGCTAACTCCCTCATCTTGCACTGAAACAGACATGTCGAATGCTCGCACCAAACCAGCCTTGACCAAACGATAATGGCTCCTCAATCCTGACTGAATGACGTTTATTGGACCATCCAGACCTAGCCACTTCGTCCCCTTAGACTGGCCGAACACACTTATTGGTCCTCTCGAACTAAGCTGCTTTTGAATAGGACTCCCCGAGATTGAACGAGAAATGCCTAGCCATCTAGACCGAACGAGACATCTTGAATGATTCAGACCGAACGAGGCATCACTTCCTTTATACCGATCCATGTGTTACTCCATTTCGTTTGACCGAGCGTTACATGTCGGGTGACGATGGCTCAACTGATGAACGAGGCTTGCCGAGCCATCTGGACCAAGCGACGTGTGCCGAACCGTACTTGCCGAATGGTACCTAAATGCCAAACCATGTCGACCGCATCAAACCCATGTATCACCATGCTCCTCTTGGTCAGAACCTTGTCTCATGCTTACGATAATGTCTTTAATTGTCGCCTCGTAGCCCGACCAAGGTGCTGGGTAACATTCCCGCCCCCCCCCCCTCAAATTGTGTCATGTGAGTCAACATGACACGCTTTGAGTCAGTAATCAATTATTATTGTCCAAAAGTCAAATGTGTTCAATGAAGGTTAAAACATGGCCATCTTCCTTAGTATTTCGTACAATTCTGATTCTATTTTCTCCTCTCTTTTTTCTTATATGTATATAAGATGTCGTTTGGCATATAGAGACCGACCCACTCAATTGACTTACTCAAACTAGGCCATACACATCCAACAACTGACTTCTCAAACCAAACTAACAGGTCCAATAGGAGATAACCTCACCTCGCCTCCCCCATATATAAGAGCTTTCTCTTTCTTCTTCTCCTCACCTTTACATTATTTTTCCGAGATTTACCAAATTACCTTCCCTCGAACCTCAACTATCACTCCAATTCCCCTTCCTCCCCCTACTTCAAAACGTGTGTTTCGTAACTGCCTCATTTAATAAATCCGAACGAATTCCTCTCCCAAACTCGCGACCCCTACAATCTCCAAACCATATCTGTAGGTACGAATCTCTTATTCGACCCATATTCCCAAATCAGTAATTGTGCATGAAGCTCGCGTTCACGAGAACATTTTTATTTTTCTGTTTAGTAGGAGTTACTGTAGACGAGGGAGGTCGAATTGGAAATAACGACATGTATTAGGTTAAGAGCTTGATAGGGATGGAATAGATGTGAGGAAGGGAGAGAAAAGAGAGAAGAATATCGGTGGTTACTTTGAGATAAGTTCTTGTTAGGCCACCGAGTGAGGAAGAGTGGTAGCCAGGTTAATGAGATTGGGCTAGATTGATGGTTGAGGTCATTCGGTGATCAAGGAGCGAGAGAGAAGAGAGTGTGAACGGGTCGGCATTTGTATTTTGGGTGGAAGTCGGCTGCTCGGTGGACTTCTTATAAGAGTAATGCGAGGGAGGTAGAGGAATGGATGTCATTCGGTCTAGAGAGAGCGCCGTTCGATGGTGTCGTGTGCCAGCCATAGTCTGGTGGAAGGATTTCGTTTGGTTGTTCGGAAAAGACAGGAAGCGTGTGGGTCGGTCGGTATGAGTGGTTTCTGGAGTCAGGGATAGTGGCCTGGTGTGGTTCGATGTTGAGGGAGAGAGTGTGGCGTAACCAGTTAAGGGTTGTGTTATGTCCCGGTTATAGACCACAAGGTGGTTTCAATATACCAAGCGAGTGCGGTTCGGTATACCCCTCGAAGACCGTTCGGTGAAGAGAGTGTGTCGGAGAAGTGAGTGAGTGATTCTTTGGTGTCGGTCTAGTGAGTCGCTTGGCTTCAGGTCCAAGGATCGGTGTTAATAATCATGACTGTATCCACTTAAGTACAGCGCATATCAAAACTACATACTTCCATGCCTTACCACGTAACAATGAACAACGACAATAATTTAGGCATACAAGCATATTTAACTAATTTTCACTAATAACTCCCCAATTCCAACAACTATAAAACCGAGTTCAACTCGGTAGAAACAAATAATAGCATTCAACATATAGTGTTAATGTCCAAGTTCAAGACCAAAACCGTCATAGGGCAAGCTCTCGAAGACGGTCATCGATGACGGTTTTCGAAGATGATAGTTCAACGCTTAACCTTACTTTATCAGCTTTTGGACTTTTAATTCTTTTACATTTATACTCGAACAATTGCACTAGTCCACACACCACACGTAGGGGAGTACATTTGTCGTTATGTCTAATATTGATTGTCTTTCAAGTATAGTTCAAACATGTGTTTATCCAAATTCGACGCTCATTGAGGATGTCTAGAAAGTCGAGCTCCGCCCAATCTCAAATAAACCTGAGCCAAGTTCATAAGTGGAAGTAGTGGAAACTTCGAATCCATCGACAACTCCTGCATAGAATATCCCTAGTCCAACGACTACGACTATTGACTTGGCTCCTGATGCCATATATGGAGCTATTATCCTAGACAATCCGGTTGATTCTAAAGCTTCGAGAATCAATGAAAACGCTCTTTGCCGACTATGCTCAATCCATGGAATCCCTTTTGATGACATGATGGTTCCATCGGGATAAGATAGTCCTCACCTGCCCCTAGCTAGGTATACGGCTTGAATAAATTCATGTGCTGGGTTGGTAGCGTGCCACCTTTCAGCTCTTTCCTCCATGACGTGCTGCAGTATATTATTAACCCGACACAGTTACATCCCAATAGTCACGCGTTCATATATGGCATGTGTATTTTTTTCATGAGCATTCTATCCAAGCTCCCCACTCCCGGTGATATCTGCTATATCTACCGTTTCAAGAAACAGTCCGACAACCCATCTTTCATATTCCTTGAGCCACATAACAAGTGCCAAATCCTGACAGGGGCATGAAGCAAATTCTCCCAATATAAGCAGGAATAATTTTATGTGCGTTGTCCCCTGGCTTTGCGAGGAGATGGCTAGATGGGAGTAAGTTCCTTTTCTGGATCAATATTTGTGTGTGACAGAAAGTTCATTCTTTCTAGACCTTTTCTCAACTTTTACAGGTATCAACCCATGTCCCAAAGGCTCTAGGTACTCTGAGGCCGTTGAAGCTATTCAAGCTGTTCCTGCGGGAGACCGGGACATCAAATCTATCATTTTCAATGAATCGCTTTCAAGATTTGGGTTGTTGGCGGAAGGTCGCCGAATAAATCTCCCTCATAGCACTACTACAACCGGACCTGCCTTGGACAAAGGCAAAAGGCAAGTCGTACCTTCAGTGCCTCCTACAAGTGGTCCCCCCGACACACCCGAGGAGGGGAGATTAGAGAAACTGGGGTGTTAGAAGCACCGGGCGAGAATGTAAGTCCTGCTCTGGAATCGGATGTTGAGGCATATGGCACTGATGAACCACCTCTCCCTTCAAAAGGGAAAAAGAAACTAGCTTACAAGCTGAGGAAGAAGATAGTGGGCGGAACGAAAGTGATGATTACTCCAATAGAGAAAGAGCCGTCTCCACAACACTTAGAGGGTTCACTGATAGGCATATCTGACATCACTATTCCATATGACTTGCTCAATTATGGTTTCGACGATCCAGAAGCCCTAAAACTCCATTCGTCCATGAGAGGCGATGAAGGCGTTCAAGTCCATAATCAAGGAGAAAAAACTTCGATAAGTAAAGCTAAAGAAAATGGTCTGTCAGAGGGAAACACTAGGAAACACACACTAACACTTACACCTCACCTTGCACTTAAACTTTAGCTATCATGTTATTCTTGCTAACTCGTTCTCACTTAATTTCTATGCAGGTGATATGGGACGCTCTCATGGATTCGACCGCCTTCGTGGGTCCTTTATTTTCCATCATTCCAACTGGGATTCAGGGTTCGGCAAACACCGAGATAGAGACGATGACAGCGATAGAGACTATCGCCCCCGGGATTCATCATCTCGAAGGAAAATCTACAGTCACTCTTTATACCCCCATGATCCTCCCCATCAACCAGAGCAAAGCAGGGAGAAATCTTCTCATAAGGGGTCCCAGTCTGAGACTCACCGTGACCAGCACTCTGGTTCATCTAGTACCAGGCAATCATGGGAACCTCATAAAAAATCTATAGTCTCTAGACAAACTTCTTCTGCTCCTCCTCATGATCCGTCGATAGCGATAAAGCTAATCGAGCTTAAGGCCACATTTCCAAAAATATGTTTCGACGATCTGAAGTTTCTTCCAGCGATTCATCATATTCCGGAGCATGTTAAACAAAGTTCCATTGCTTGCAACAATGATGTCTATGTCCAACATGACGCATTTGTTCATTTGGCAGAAAAAGTTTTAGAAGTTTCTATCGAACGCCAGCATGAAATCGATCATCTTAAACTTGAAGCCATCCATGACAAAGACATTATTAAAGACCAGGATGAAGAGCTTTCCTCATACAAGTCTCAGCTTGAAGTTGCTCAAAAAAAATCTAAAGACACGGCTAAGGCAGCTAATCGTCTGGAAGCCGCACACAAAAAGGAAATTGATGAAGCAGTTCAACGCTGTAGTGCCTTAGCTTTAGAGAAAGACTCCGTCCAAAAGGAGAGAGACACGCTCGCTCAACAAGTCAAAGAGATGGAAGAGCTACTTTTCAAAGAAAAAGAACAAAAGACTACTGCCCAGGAGGAGTTGCAATGGTATTGTGACGAAATTGTTGCTACACGACTCCTAAAAACAAAGCTCGATGAAGAACTCTTCAAGGCTGAAACGCTGAAGGATGAAGCCCGTGGGGAGGGCAAAAGAATAGCACTCATAGAAATTGATTCTCGCCTTGAGGTGGCTACTGAGGCTGGTAGCGAAGAAATCAAGTGCATGTCTGATCCGCTCATAGCTGAGTATAATGCTCGAGTTCTCATGCATTGCGACCTAATATTTCTTGGCGAGGGTCACCTCGAATTTTTGGGTGAAGCATGAGACGCTTTAATAAAAATAAAAAAGGTTAAGTCGGGAACTGAAGAGGTTGACGAAGAAGCTTTGGTGAAGGAATTCCTCTTGGGGAATGAGCCTTCGGACTTGTCTACAGCGAGGGCTCTCTATAGCAGAGACTCCTCCTCGTCAAAAGGAAAGAATGACACTGCCGATCCGTCCGGAACTGAGTCTCCAGTTCCTCCTCCTATTCAGCTGATTGGTCGCCCATCACTTGACCAATTCGAGCAGAGTATTGGCTACGACCCGGAAGATCCTGAACTTGATATTCACATTCTATCCCCAATTCCAAAGGGTGAAACTCTTCGGACAGTTGAGAGTCAGTCGGGTACTGGTACGTAACTTTTGTTCCTTGAGTCCAAAGGGCCATCGTTTTTGGCAAGTAGTAAATGTATTCTAACACCTGCCTCTTATGATTTCGTGCAGGCCATTCTAACCCCGAGCCAACTCCAAGGAGCGATGTCGCCACAGAGAAGGAGGAGAACACAGGAGAGGCAATTCAAACCGGAGAGACTCCCGGACCTGACGCTCAAGTAGTTGAGGCGCTTAACGAAGACAAATCTGAAAATCCATCACCCGTCGAAGAACACGACGAAGTTGAAATTACAGACGTCTCCGAACATACTTCAAAGTTGAGCATGGAGGAACAAATCATCAAGGAGGGGAAGAAGAAAACTGAGATTAAGACTGAGCCTCAAGTGGTTGAACTTGATGACCCACTGAACAGGCCTTTGAATGTTATTCTTCCCGGTGGGACCAGGCCACTGGAAGTTGCTCATCCTTCCTCGTACACCACTTCCCTAGCAAGCAAGGCGTCTAAGAGAAAACACGTGGGGAAGGAGTCGTCTAAGAAACTGAGGAAGGAGAAGAAGTCAAAGAAGTAGCTATCATGCTCGTTCAATGAGAGTCATCCTGGAATATGTAATTATTTCTATTTATTTTCATAGCCAATGTAAATTGACTTTTGATTCCGAGTTTAGAAGGAATTGTAGAAGAACTTTGTTTTGGGATTAGTGAATAAAATTTCGTTTCCTTGATTTTCGACGATTTTCGTTTTTCAACTTGTTGTCTAACTTGTTGCCATAACTTGGAATTTTTTGAGTTACACAAGCTTCAATTCACTTCCTTATGACTTGGAAATTTTTGGAAATCGTATATTCTCTATTCCACGCTTCAGGACTTAGAATACTTCTAGTTCGCACTCTGGAGACTTAAAGATTTTTGAGTCGTTTATACTCTAGTCCACACTCTGGGGACTCAGAGTACTCCATTTCGCACTCTGGAGACTTAGAGATTTTTAAGTTATTTATACTCTAGTCTGCACTCTGGGGAATCAGAGTACTCCAGTCCGCACTTTGGGACTTAGAGATTTTTAAGTCGTTTATACTCTAGTCCGCACTTTGGGGACTCGGAGTACTCTAGTTCGCACCCTGGGGACTTAGGGATTTTTAAGTCGTTTATACTTCATTCCGCACTCTGGGGACTCATAGTACTCCAGCCCGCACTCCAGGGAGTTAGAGATTTTTAAGTTGTGACGCCTCACCTCTATACCCACGCTAGCCAAGAACACTACGGAGTAATGCTGTCAACTAGCACGGAGAATAAGGCTGTTGAGGAGCGACCATCTGTGTAATATCTTTGTGCGAGTACTGATATGTCAGATAAAATATAACTTGCAAGCCTTTCAAGTGGAAATCTGACATACCGACACAAACTCAAAGTTACTACACAGTGGCTATAGTGTCTTCGGAAACAAATATAGAAATAAACATAACACAAATCAGTCACAGATAATTCATATCACAAAGGCGGAAGAAGATATGAACATATAACTGACACATGAAAGTGTACATCCGAGTAGTGGCCAAAAAGATCCACAATAATATAGAAGAATAACTACACGTGCTATACAAAAGAATACAACTATGAGTCTATATCTCAAGTGTATACAACAAAAACTGCTAATCTAAATAGTTAGCCAAAAGTCAGAGTAATGAATCCCTAGGGAGAAGTCAAGCAGAAGCACCTGTAACATCTCGGTCTGACCCGAGTATTACTTATAAGAAAATAATAAACGGATCAGTCTAGCTGTAAATATCAGATGACATGATATAGAAGAAGAGATATGGCATAAACATATGATAACCATACGGGCATACTACAATAAGTATGTAATTGAAACTCTACATGAGATTAATCAATATCACAAAAATCTTCACAATGATCCAAAAAGGGTATCATACCCAAAACTTGTATTCACAACAAGTCAATGACACACGAATTCACCAATGCACAAAAATTGATAAATCATATCAATGAAAATCACTAAAATTGGTGAAGCATAAATTCCAGAATTCAACACACGAAATCCAGAAATCATAAAAAGGGGGAGGCCTATCACACGAACGGGAGCATGAAAACTCACCTACATATGTATCACACGAACGAGATGCTATCTCATGGTAGCTAGCCATTAATTTTTGACACACGAATGGCCCGAAGACCATGGGGCGCTACCCCACATGTGTGAGTCGAAATCACACAGAAACGGGGTCTAGTCTAAATCGCAGACAAAGAGACAACGCACAATTGCTAGTCCAAATGACAAAAATGATCGTCATGATCATCAAGAAGTGTCAATTACAGTAAGCTAGTAAACATATGAGTTTAGCTTCATGTCCCATAACCACTAGCTTAACTTAAATATTTACGAACAAATTATAGATTTCCACTAGAAAATTTTCACAAGAGATTCAATCGAACAAGTCCAAGAATTAACCGACGAAGTAAACGCAAGCGTTGCTTACCACTTGTTTTACTAAGTCGTTTAATTAGATTTCTCATACGAGTGAGGAAAAAGTTTTGTATATACTAATAGATTGGAAAACAGTTTAAGAGAACGAGTTTTGTAATAAAATAGTGTTGAAATCATTTGATGAAAGAGTTTTGATATTTACTACTAGTATTGAAACCTTTATATTTTTAAAGTGACAAATCATCGAAATGATTATAGAAACAATCAATCACTAAAATTCACGTTCGAAGTCGTGAATAAAATCCAAAGAAATCGATATCGAATCCACCAAAATAGATATTCCAAAAATTCCCGAAGAAAAGAAGTCATCAAAGTCAATAACAAATGATAACAACAAATAGGGAAATAACACGAATCGATTAAATTTGGAAACCACGCAAAATAGGCAAAACAGCATCAGGTCGGTCGGCCGGCTACAGAGCTCGGTTGACCGGACCCTGTTCTGAAAAAATTCTCGGGAAGCAGGTCGGTCGGCGGAGCCCTGTAGCCAGTCGACCGGACCAGAGACAGAAAGGTGCTTATGCACTTTAGTAGCAGGTCGGTCGACCGGCCCAGGGGTTCGGTCAGCCGAACCTGATGTTCTGCAAATTGAAATCTATTTCAAATGAGGTGCAAACTTCTTCAATTTGCAATCGGACGAGCACGGACGCTAGGGGATTACGCTCATCGGCTACTCGGTCCTATTGGCTCCTCGATGCATCACCAAAAACATGTTCTAACATCAAAGTTATGATTTTTGAAGATTTGAACTCTAAACGCTAAAAATTTGAATATTCACCAAATCAATCCAAACCAAAAGCAAATGCACATGAATAATTGTTAGGAATTCATACCCAACGTTCAAAGATAGTTATAGACTACGATGTGAGATAAAAATCTCACCTTTGAACACAAACAAATGAAGAACAAGCTCGAAAGAAAAGGAGAATCAACCACTTTTCAAATCCAACTCAAGAAGCTTAATTTTAAGCTTTAAAAGAAGAACATTCCCAAAGTTAGGTTTAGGAATTTCTGAAATTGATAAGAGAATGAGTTGGAGAAGAAGAAGAGAAGGCTTACCAATGGGTTCTCTTGAATTTGGAGCTAGAAGTTGGATTTGCTAATGAAGACTAGGGCTTGGAGTTTTAATTTCCTCTTCCACTCTCCATTGTTATAAAAGCTTGAGTATTAGAAAATGAGGAATGAAAAGGAGAAGGGGTTGGGACTGAATACATAAGTGGGGTTAATGGGCTCAGCCCTAACCAAAGGCCTAAGTGAAAAAGTAGCAAAATTCCACTAACTCCAAACATATCAAAGCTTATACTCAAAATGATCGCAAACGGCGTTTTGAACTCAATGGAAGTGGTCTCGAGTCTTAATTCGATTGTTTGCAAAAAGTGGCTTTTCGGACTAAATTTCGAGTATCGATAAAATATTTAAATAAAATATTTAAATATGAAACCAATAAATATGCGGGTTGTTACATAAGTCGTTTATATTCGAGTCCCCACTCTGGGGACTTAGAGTGCTCCAGTCCACACTTTGGGGACTTAGAGATTTTTAAGTCGTTTATACTCTAATCCGCACTCTGAGGACTCAGAGTACTCCAGTCTGCACTCTGAGAAATTAGAGATTTTTAAGTCGTTTATACTCTAGTCCGCAGTCTGGGGACTCAGAGTACTCCAGTCCATACTCTAGGGACTTAGAGATTTTTAAGTCGTTTATACTCTAGTCCGCACTCTGGGGACTTAGAGATTTTTAAGTCGTCTATACTCTAATCCGCACTCTGGGGTCTCAGAGTACTCCAGTCCGCACTTTGGGGACTTAGAGATTTTTGAGTCATTTATGCGCGTTCATACGCCAAACAGAATAATGTAACTTTAATTTGCCATAGAATTACAACACATGGAAACATCAATAGTTCATGGAAAAGATGGCTTCAAGCCTTTATTAATGAAAATGAACTGAATTTTCTTATTACATGCCAAAAACTAAGAATCAAAGAAATAAAAATACACTGGAAATAATTGCAAATAAAATGCGAAAGAAATAGACTAAGTATAATAACGTCGCAGATGCTCGCTAGTCCATGCTCGAGGGAGTGTCGCGCCATCAACGATCACTAGCTTGAAAGTTCCCTCTCCAAGCCTCCGTTCAATGACGTAAGGACCTTCCATGTGGGATTCATATATGATAGGATCGGGAGAACTCGCTTCAAAATGAGATCGCCCACATCAAATTCTCTCGATCGGACTCTTCATTATAATATCGAGCGACTTGGTGCCTATATGCAGCCACCCTTAAATCAGCTTCTTCACGTTTTTCGTCAACAAAATCCAGTGATTCCAACAAGAGATCCTGATTCGTCTTAGGGTCGTAATGAATTACCTAATATGAAAGAATTTCAAGCTCCACGGGTATAACAGCTTTCGTGCCATATGCCAGTGTGAATGGAGTGTGGTCAGTCGTGGACTTGTGGGTAGTTCTGTAAGCCCAAAGCGCTGTTGGAAGTTCATCCACCCACTTGCCTCTTGCCTTTTCCAGACGTTTTTTCAATACGGATTTGATTACTTTGTTTACGGATTCTACTTGTCCATTGGCTTTTGGATGAGAAACTGCTACAAACCTCTTCTCAATGTCATACTTTTGACAAAATTCTTTGAGCTCCCCACTTTCAAACTAAGTTCTATTGTACGTAATGATAGTTCATGGGAGGCAAACACAACATATATGTTTCGTACAACGAAATTAATGACCGTTTTGGTGGTGATCGTAGCTAAGGGCTCTTCTTCCGCCCACTTGGTAAAGTAATCGACCGCAACTATTGCGTATTTTGCATCACCTTTGAAGATAGGAAAGGAACCAAATATATTGATTCCCCATATTGCAAACGACCAGGGACTAAACATTTGTGTGAGTTCCGTTGTCGAAGCTCTTGGGATTTTCGCATACTTTTGACATTTGTCATATCTCCTTACGTAGTCTGCAGCATCCCGATTTATAGTTGGCCAATAGTATCCATAGCGGAGGATCCTTTTTGCTAGTGTCTGCCTCCCTGTATGGTCACCACATTCTCTTCCATGAACTTCCTTCAAGACTAGCTTTATCTCATCATGGGCAATGCACCAAAAGTAAGAGGACCAAGAATCCCTTACGATACATTATTCCGTCCTGCATTACATATCGCGAAGCATTGTGAACGACTTGTCGTCGTTTATTTTTTTTGGGGGAAAAATCCCATGTAGCAAGTATTTCTTGAAATGGGTTATCCACGACTCCTCGATTTTTGTTTCTAACACGAAATCTACCTCCATTTCATTTATACTCGGAGCATGTAAGATTTCGACAGGAACCAATCCTATTTGCTGTGCATTGCCAGTACTTGCCAATTTTACCAATGAATCAGCTTCTCTGTTTTGTTCACGCGGGGCGTGCGAAAGATGGTAATATTCAAGGTCTGCCAATAGTTCATGAACTTGGGCAAGGTACGGAGCAAGCCTCGGCCCCTTTGCTTGATAATCTCCCCGCACTTGGTACACCTCCAATTGTGAGTCGCATAAGATTTGAACCGATTTCACTCCAAGTTCCCTAATAAGTTTCAAACCTGCAATTAATGCTTCATATTCGGCTTCGTTATTTGTAGCTAGGAAACCGAGCTTCAAAGCATAACAATTGATCAGCTTTCGGGAGTCACAAGAATTACACCAGCCCTAGAACGTCGGTCATTGGATGCACCATCGGTGTATGGTTTCCATCAAATAGAGGGAATAACATCATCGAATAGAGGGAATAATATTCAAGGTCTGCCAATAACATCATGCCCTTGTACGGCCCTCCATGATAGTTATGTGATATCGAACTAACTCAAATCAATATTCCATTTTAACAGTCTTCTAGAAGTTTCTGATCGTTGGAGTGCCTGTCACAAGGGTTGATCGGTATAAACACTGATTGAGTGTGCCTGAAAGTATGGACGAAGCTTGCGTGATGCAATCAACAAGTAGTAGGCTGGCTTCTCAATTTTAGGATAATTTCTTTTTGCCCCCATTAAATGTTTTATGACATAGTACACTGGCTTTCGAACTTGTTCCCCCTCGCGAACCAAAGCCGTACTGATGGTATGTTGAGATACGGCCAAGTGTATATACAAAACTTCATGGTCTACAGGCTTTGACAGCACCGAAGGACTTTCCAAATGCCTTACCAAAGCTTGGAATGCATCCTCCCAGTTGGGCGTCCATTTTTCTCTTTCCTTTCTTTATTACATCGAAGAAGGGAATACGCTTATCTGTCGCTTTAGATATGAATTGACTCAGTGCGGTCACTTTTCCGTTCATGATTGTACTTGATTTATAGTTCTGGGCACTTGTATGTCTCGAATAGCTTGAATCTTTTCTAGGTTAGCTTCAATTCTCCACGCATTAACAATGAAACCCAAAAACTTCCCTGATGCAATGCCAAAGGAACACTTTAGAGGATTGATTTTCATTCCGTAATATCTGGGTATATCAAACATTTCCGCCAAGTCTCAAATGTGGTCGCTTGAATGTCGTGACTTCACGAGCATGTCATCCACATAAACTTCCATTGTACTACCAATCTAGTCTTTAAACATCCGATTCACCAGACGTTGATAAGTTGCTTACGCATTTTTAAGTCCGAAAGGCATCACTACATAATAATACAGCCCCAACGTCTGTGACAAAAACTAGTGTGTTCTTGGTTTGGAATGTGCATCAGGATTTGATTATATCCTGAGTACGTATCTATAAATGACAATAACTCGTGTCCTGCCGTTGAGTCGACTAGCTGGTCAATTCTAGGTAAAGGAAAACTATCCTTAAGGCATGCTTTGTTCAGATCTGAGTAATCTACGTAGGTTCTCCATTTCCCATTTGCTTTTCTCACTAGCACGGTGTTAGACACCCATTCAGGGTAGATGGCGTCATGGACGAACCCATTGGCTTTGAGTTTGTCCACCACTTCTCTGAGAGCAGCGGACCTCTCCGGGTACATGCCACTCCTTTTTTGCTTTACTGGTATGTACCTCGGGTCTATGTTCAATATATGACTCGCAATGGCGGGAGATTTTTCGCACATATCGGAATGTGTCCAAGCTAAAACATCCAGATTCGCTCAGAGGAAATTGGTGAAATCCTCGATCATCGAGGGTTTGAGTTGTGATCCTATCTTAAGTAATCGCGATGGGTCATCTCGGCTGACTGGAATGTCAAGCGTTAGTTCAGCCGGTGCTACTTTTTCCACCCTGGTTTCCTGATCATCGTCTTTTGGATCTATGTCTCTATAAATCCGATCATGTTTCCCGAGGCATTGCCCCAGCATTACTTATCATTTTTCAGTGACTCGGGTGCTGACGGAGCTGTCCACAACCTTTCCTTTCTCTCTTCGTTGGGCCTCTCTCAGCTTAGCCACATAACAGCACGACCAATCACTTGATCGCCATGCACAACACCAACTCCTTTGGCTGTCGAAAATTTCAAGGTTAAACACCAAGGGGCCAAAGCTGCCCTAAACTCTGCCACGACCGGTCGACCCAGAAACACATTGTACGGAGAATCAACATCCACAATGATGAAAAGTAGGATTCACACCCTCCTATATTCACCTTGTCCAAGTTCAACTGGCAATTCAACAAAACCCACTGCATCAGTAGCTGCACCATTGAAGCCATGGATACGGTCTTTAGATGGTTTTAGATCCTTTGTCTCTATCTTCATATAGTCATATGCTTTTTTGAAGATGATGTTAGCAGAACTTCCATAATCAATCAATATTCTTTTCACAAATGTTGGCCCGACTATTGCGGAGACGACAATCGGGTCAACGGTATGAGCCTCCACTTGATCAGCATCTCTGCTACTGAACACTATATCGTCCGTCATCATTCGCTGTTGCTTAGCTAGGGCCTCATCCTCCATGTTTGAACAACATTCAAAAACCGCTTGCTTTTGGGAATTCGCATACCTCTCCATTTCTTGCCAATCTTATCGGCAGGGTAAGGCCCACCAACTATCGTGTTTATGACTAGTCTACTTACAGTCCGAGCAGGTTCCTCTAGATGGAGGGGAGCTTGCCCACGACCGGGGTTCGATGTTTCTTGTCTGCCTTCCTGTGGATTCTTGACAAACTCCTGTAACTTTTTCTGTCGAATCAGCTTTTCTATAGCATCGTGGAGGTTCCTACACTCCTCGGTATTGTGCCCGTAAGTCTCATGGAAGCGGCAAAACTTCCCAGTCCACTTTTGTTCCTCAGTGGAATCTTTTGGGCATGGCTTTCGATAATGAAAATACAAGTTGATAGGTAAATATTTTCCAGAGATGCATTCAGAGGAGTGTATTCGTTTTGAGTTGGAATTTTTGGTTTCCACTTTCTTTCTTCCCTTTTCTTTTCGAAATTTCTTCCTCCGGATCCTTTAGATTGCTCTGGCTTGTTCTAGACATTGACCTGGACCTTCCCCGAGTTATCACCAGATTGTTTTACAGTAATGTTGCTCTTCACAGTCTCCTTGCTCGGCCCTGGTGCATTGTCTTGCCTCGTCCACCTGGCTTCCTCTCTTTTATGAATTGATGACCTTTTGAATAAAAATGCTCTAGTGTAGTTGGAGGCTTTCCTGCCAGCCAATCGCCAAACTCCAAATCCAAATCTACTCCTTACATCACAGCCATCAGAATGGCATGGTCAATTAGGTTGCTAACTTCAGTTGCCGCAACGTGAAATCTCTGTAAGTACTCCTTTAACCACTCTCCTAGAGCTTGAGTCACACTGGACATGGACATCATGTCCTTGGGGCGAGTGGCATGAATCCTGAACTGTTCCTTAAATTTCGTTGCTAATTCATCAAAGTTGGAGATAGACCATGGAGGAAGTTAGGTGAACCACATGGTAGCGATTTCAAATAAAGTTATCGGGAAGCATCTACACTTAGTTGCATTATTTTCTCTAGTAGAATCCATGATCCATTCATATCTCATCACATGCTGTCAGGGATCAGTCTTCCCTTCGTGGGGCGGAATAGCCGGCATGTTAAACTTCCTAGGGTACTCGGCATATAGGATAGTATCTATGAATGCAGTATGACTCTTGGATATCCTCCAATCATTATTAGTCAAGCCTTGATTTTCTCTCATTAGCCGTCTGACCGTAGCCGATAAGTCTGGGGTTTGTATGGAAGATGGCAGTTTGGAATCCGTCCTATGAGACCGTTCTGGTTGGTGTCTCCTCTGTTCGCAATCTAACAATTGTGTATCTTAGGGACCAGCTTCATTAGGACCTTGGTGAGCCAGCCGTCCAACTTCAACTCGTGCTCCAGATCGTAAGTTTCCTCCTCCAACTTGGGTGTGATTTCCTTGGTGTAAGTGAGGGGCCATGGCTCTAGGTAGGGAACCTGGACCATCCCTGGTTGATCGATCAACAACATCTATTTGAATTGTTTTAGTTCTACGGCGTCTACACCTGGGAGGTTCATCGGACGAAGCAGAGCTATCGAATGAGGAGTAAGAAGCGGGGCTTCCTCCAGCATTCTGATGTTGTTGTTGAGTAAGCTGAGTCATGAGGTTGGTGTTAGCTTGAATCTGTTTGTTAAGTTGTCTCCTGCTTTCCATGAGTTCTCTCATCAACTCGTTGAATTCTGTTCTAGTGACAACTTCCGTTTGGTTTTTGGTGGTGGTTCATATGCCTCGATTATCTTGTTGATTGTTGGGTCCTATTTGTTGAACACTAGCAGTCTCGTTGACGCCCGCGTTGTAAGAGGCCGATCTGGTACGAGGTCTTGCCATTGTAGAGTTGTTGGTAAGAACTCCAAGTAGATTCTAATAACCTGAGAATGCTAGTTCTCTTTGAAAGCATCAAAATGTTAGCACCAAAATTGGTCACTAAAACCCAAAGAAAGATTTATGTAGAGAGAGTAATGAAGACCAAAAATTAAAATAGAGGAACATATGCAAAATCAACGGCAAAAATTAGAACATCAGATTTATAGCGGTTTGGCATAACTGCCTATGTCCTCTTTGAGTTTAATCTTTACTGCTTTTTCAAATAATTGAATAAAGATACAATCTGTACGCCAACAACTTGTATACAAGTTCTAAAAGAAAACGACTCATGAAAATGGCAGCCTTCTTGGGGTTCACAAAAAGGCCCCCTTTCACTACGCCCCTGCCCCTCTATTTATAGACGAAGATAGGCTGGACTTTTCGCGAGCTCAAGGCCGAGGTGACACGACCCATATAAGGCGATCTCGAGTTGGCCGAGCTATGCTTGCCGAATGACAATCGGTCGATCCAGGAACTCCGAAACATCATGGCCGAGCGGTGATCATCTTTGCAAGTGACTCAAAGTAAGACCTCAAGTACTCGGAGTAACTCATAATGGGTCTCAGAGTGGAGCAATGTCGAACCGTTCACCTCGATGTGGGTTTCCACGGATAAGCGAACTCCCTCATCTTGCACTGAAACAGACATGTCGAACGCTTGTGCCAAACTAGCCCAGACCGAACGATAATGGCTCCTCAATCACAACCAAACGACGTTTATTGGACAATCCAGACCTAGCCACTTCGTCCCCTTAGACTGGCCGAATGACACTTACTGGTCCTCCTGGACTGAGCTGCATTTGAATAGGACTCCCCAAGTTCGAACGAGAAATACCGAGCTGTCTCGACCGAATGAGGCATCTCGAATGATTCAGACCGAACGAGAAATCCCTTCCTCTGACCGAGCCATGTGTTACTTCATTTTGTTTGGCCGATCAGTACATGCCGGGCGACGATGACTCAACTGACCCAACGAGGCTTGCCGAGCCATCTGGACCGAGCGACGTGTGTCGAACCGTACTTTCCGAACTGTACTTAAAAGCCAAAAAATGTCGACTGCATCAATCCCGTATATCACCAAGCTCCTCTTAGTCAGAATCTTGTCTCATGCTCATGATAATGTCTTTAAATGTTGCCTCGTAGCCCGGCCAAGGTGCCGGGTAACACGAACCATGCTCAAATGAATGTGCCAAGGCAATTTTCAAGCCCAACATCACGACGATGCTTTGAAATTTCTTGAAAACCTCGTCGAAAAGTCATCCCAATAGGAACATTCGGACAAAAAATCAATTTACTCACGATCGTGTGCACAATGGATAGGATCTTCTTTTTCTTTGGAAGCTAAGATTGACGCAATGATTAAAAAATTCGATAACATTTTCTCATCGAATTAAATGAACCAACCTTCTCAACCAATGTGTTATAAATGCAACGATCCTAATCATATAGCCGATCAGTGTCCCAATTCTATCGAACAAATTAATGCTTTCAATAAAGCCAAAAACGACCTGTTTTCTCCAACGTGTAACCCTGTTGGAGAAATCATTCGAATTTTGCGTGGAACCAAAACAATCCCAACACGAATACGATTCGTCCCAATTTGCAAGCATTCTCGAATAATGCTTCGATTCATCCCTTTCAGCCAAACAATTTTCAACCAAACTTTGCGGGTCTGTCTCATAATCAACCGCAATAATCAAATTTTCAACCAAATTCTGCTCATCCTCCCCAAGACGATAAATGTTTAACTTCGCTGAAAACTCTTGAAACGTTGGCTAAAGAAACTGTCTTCAATCAAACAGAAATTTGCAAAATTCATTAACCTCATATATGCAAAAAATAAACCAATCAATTGCAAAACTCGAAATGCAAATGAGTCAATTAGCCACATTTGTAAGTGAATGCAAACGAGGAACATTCCCACGTCAGCCCCTTCCAAATCCAAGAAATAAAAACACAAATTCAAATCAAGCCCATCTTGTTCAAGATATCAATGTCACCTAATTGAATACAATCATAACTCTATGTTCTGGTAAACTAATTGACAATCAAGTCGTTAATCCAAACAATTTATCGAAAACCTCTCCCGACACTTCTAGAACAATGAACGAATCTGAACAGAACGTGGAGCCAAATGTTGAATCGAGTGCCAATCAAAATTCTTCTTCTTCTACTCGAGTAGACCCGCCTAACGAGTATCATGTTCCATTTCTACATCTTCTCGGCCCAAGAAACACTCGGACCGAATGGAAAAGATGTTGGAAATTTTTAAACAAGTGAAAGTGAACATCCCGCATCTTGACATCATTCAACAAGTCCTCACTTATGTAAAATTTCTTAAGGACTTATATACCCAAAAATGACACACTTAAGTGCCTAAAAAAGTCTTCTTAGCCACCAGTTTGAGTGAAGTCTTGTCCTAATCCATGCCCGTTAAATAAAGGATCCTGGCTGCCCTACGATTTCGTGTACAATTGGAGACAAGACGAATAACAAATCTTTGATTGACTTAGGCGGGAGTGTCAATTTGATTCCATACTCCGTGTATGAACAATTAGGCTTAGGTGAGCTCAAACCCACAAAGGTCACACTTTAATTTACCGATCGCTCGACTAAGAATCCCATGGGAGAAATTGAGGACGCGCTCATTCGAGTAGGGCAATTCATATTCCCCATTGACTTTACCGTTCTCGAAACACAACCCGTGACAAATCTCAAGATTCAAATTCCGTTAATTTTAGGCTGATCATTCTTAGCCACCTCAAATGCCTTAATCAATTGTCATAACGGTTCGATGAAAATCTATTTTGAAAACATGACTTTGGATCTTTATGTTTTCAATCTTGAAATCCAATCGAACCGACCTCTTGACCAAATGTTGGAAGTTAGTGTCATTCATGAAAATTTTGAAAACGAAACACTTGATCTTAACAATGAACGCGAGGCCGATTATGTAAAATTGTATCACGAAATTCCCAACGAGATTGAACACACTCTTCATTTTGAATCGCTTCCAGTTGTGTCCAAATCTCAACCCAATTCTTAGATCGAAAAACTCTCGAAGTTGGACCCCAAACCACTTCCCGACCACCTTAAGTATGCATACTTAGGTGAAAATGAAACATGTCCTATCATAAATTCTAACGATCTTTCTCTTGACCAAGAAGCTTCTCTTCTCTCTATTCTTTTGAAAAATAAGAAAGCAATTGGATGGTCGATCTCCGATATAAAGGGAATTAGTTCTGCTCTTGTTCGATATCGCATCCATTTGATTGACGGTGTCAAGCCTGTTCGTGACGTGCAACGAAGGCTTAATCCAAAAATGAAGGATGTGATGTGTGATGAAATTCTTAAACTCTTGACAACAGAATCATTTACCCAATCTCTGATAGTTCATGAACAGAGATATTTTCAGCAATTCAATTCCGATATGTGTGGATGTGAATGACATGAAAACTGAGCCATTACAAAAGGCATCGAATGGACACGTGAAAGTCACTTCCAAAAATGAAGGATGTGATGTGTGATGAAATTCTTAAACTCTTGACAACAGAATGTACCAAAAAAGTATGGGCTAACCGTTGTCAAGAACGGTTCAAACGAACTTATTCCAACTCGTACTCAAACGGGTTGGCGTGTTTGCATTGACTATCGAAAAGTAAATGCCGCAACACGTACGGATCACTTCCCTCTTCCTTTCATCAACCAAATGCTCGAACTTTTAGCTGGCCATGAATTCTACCGCTTCCTTGATGGTTATTCCAGCTATAACCAAATTCCGATCGCTCCCGAAGTTCAAGAGAAAGCGACTTTCACGTGTCCATTCGATGCCTTTTTAATGGCTCGGTTTTCATGCCATTCACATCCACACATATCGGACTTGAATTGCTGAAAATATCATACTGTTAATTTATATTTGGCAAAACTCAGTATATACAGTAAATAAAATAATCACAGAATCACAAACATGGAGTAATGTAACAATAAGCAGCGAAATAGGTAAATAGTAGTTCATGAAGCTACTATATAAACAACAGAGTTTGAAATAAAATACAACAGAATATCTCAAATACGGTGAAGTCTCGAATACAATAGATGACATCTCTGAACAAATCAACAGGCAAAGCTGAAAGCTGAATGGACGTAGATAGATCTCCTAGTGAAACTCTAACTCCAAAGTTGAGTCTCAAATGCTGTGACACTCAGTCTGACCCGAGCGTAAAGGAAAAAACAAAACGCTCGAGTCAGGATTAACGTTCTTATATTAGTAAATCCATCTCAAGTGAAATATCAACTGAAATACAAGTAACTCAAAGGATGTTTGGGATAACCATCCTCTAAGGATCCGTGGAACTATCTTCTATGTAGTAATATACACTATTATATTATGTCTATAGTAAAGTATAGGTATTAAAATAGCGTTAAGGCGTTACCCATATCCCCGTTACACATTTGTATATATTCTCATAGTCTATATAGTACCGTAATTCCTCTGTAAGCTGGAGTGCTATCAAAGGGCACTCCATAGGTATGGTATAAAACAAACTCGTAGAAAGTGCAACAGGGCATGCGACAAGGCACTCGAGGCAATGTCAGGGTAGATATACCATTTGCGGATCCAGACTGATGGCAATGCATAGCAACTACTACCACCTACCTCATGACACACTCCCAAATTAAAGGGTGCACCCAATCAATCACAAAAGCAATAGCATGGTATCGAATAAATATGTCAGATCGGAGTAATGACCTCACTTGGCCCGGCATGGCTCCTATTTTAGCCGCATCAAGCTGACTCAGGGGAGTCAAAGTCACGTAAATACCATATTGAATCATCACCAAACCATCCTACTTCATTCTGAAATCTCTACCACGTACATAGTTGTCAAAGTGGTTTTCGGTATTGGCAGAGATACGACAATATCCAACCCCGGTCTCTTTAACAACCAAACAATATTATAACACCGTGGTATTTCAAAATAGTTTATACTTCAAAACCAAAATATCATTTCCATTTCAAATATATCTATTTCCAAAATGATAGTACTTCAAATTTATAACAATTTCGAAACCAAATACTTGAATTTATAACACTTTGGAAATTACAATACTTTGAAATCATAATACTTTCCTTAAACAGTTTAGATATTAATAATAGTATATGTAATAAAATAGTTTATAAGATAAAATTGTTAAAGTTAAAATAGTTTATATTAAAATAATTAGTATACAATAGTTAAAATAGTTTTATATTAAAATGATTTATAATAAAATAGTTTATATTAAAATAATTTATAAAGTAAAATAAATAAATTGTTTAAATATAATTTAAAAATACTTTATATAACAAAATGGTTTCCTAAAATTTCACAAATCGATTCAAATTAACTCAAATTCCAAATTTAAATTAAATCTCAATTCAACAATTTTTAATTCAATTCAGTCTCTAAATAAACCATTTCAAATCTAATCGATTTCAAGTACCGATTTGTACCACCAAATAAACCATATATTTTTCAATATATTTCAAAACTTTAAATATTCCACAAATTCAAAACTATATTTGATAATTTCATATATCTCTTTAATTTAACTTCATTATCATTTAGTTTTGAAATATTCACTTAATAAATCCAATATCATTTGAATAAACCTTAAATTTCTCAATTTAGAATAAAACTAAATATACCATTTCAATTTATGTAAATTTGAAATATTCATTTAAATCACTTTTAATCAAATTCAAGTTATAAAATCATATCTTTAAAATCTCAAATTTAATAAATTTCAAATCAACCTATTTAAGTATAATTCTTAAATAAATATAATTTCAAACCAATTTATATTATAAACTTTATATTTCAAATATAATTTCTAAATTCATTTATAACCATACAATTTTCAAAACATATAAATTTTAAAAATCTAAATACTAAACTCTTATAAATAACATATATATAATATCTTAAAATCAATTATTTATTAAAGCCAAAATATTCATTTTTAAAACCTTGGAAATCATTTTAAAATATATATATAAACCAACGGTGTCTGTTTAAAATTTTCTATCCTATGGTCAAGTGATACGGATATCTATCATTTCAATCCGCAAATTTAAAATATATATGGGTATATATCATTTCAACCCGCAATCCCAAATTTAATTCAATGAAAATCGCTTGGGTTTATCATTTCAACCCATAACGATTTTCCCCTATTCTCAGATCGTTCGGGTATGTTCCATTTCAACCCATAGGGAATTCTATACTAATAGGGTACTTGCAGGTGATAACAGGTATGATAATAACATAACAGGCATATATCATCAATAACAATATAATATAAACAACAAGATATGGTGTCATATCCCATAGGTGAACAGTTACAGATAATAGCATATATAACAATTTAAATAACTACAGCAGCATATTTCAATTGTCGTTTCAATTGAAATCAAATTTAACAAATACAGGATGTTATTTCCTCTTTTCTGGCGACCTAAAGATAGCCGACCTAAGCCTTAAAAGGATGCCGACCTAAGGACCAAAGGGATACCGACTTAAGTGAGGTGCCGACTCAATGCTTTGACAAAGTTACCGACCTAAGGCTTAACAAGGGTGCCGACCTAAGACCTAAGGGGTATGCCGACCTAACACTTCAAAAAGGATACCGACCTAACAGGCTAAGAGAGATGTCGACCTAATGCTTCAACATGGTTGCCGACCTAATGCTTAATAGAATGCCGACCCAAGATAGCTACCGACCTAAGTCGCAGCCGACCTATGACCAATGATAACTCAGTCACGACCTAAGCAAAGGAAGGTAAGTTCAATGCAGCTACTTGGCACAGTGGTCTCTTAACTCGTACACGGTCCAGGTCTTACCAGTTGGGCCGTGACTTGCGACTCACCAAGTTAACTCGTCCGCGACCTAAAGACACTGAATATAAGCCCGATGCCATATTACTGAGAAGAGGGGGTGTTAACTCGAAGGCGATTTAGGACTTGTACAAATGAACTCTTGTGAAGCCATGGAGGGGCCATATGAATCGGCCACGGCCTACCTTAGACCGGCCACAACCCACCTTAAACCGGTCACGGCTTACGACCTAAGGAGGGAGATTTTCCTATAAATACCAACCTACTTCAAGCATGAGGGGGACTTTTGGCCGATCTCTTGAAGCGCCAATACTCTGCTGAATTCTCGACTCACTCAACACTTCAAGTACGAAAGACATCTCAACTAACTTCGAGAGAAAATCTAACACAATCTACATGGATTCAAAGAATTTTTCTGCATCAAAGTTCTAGTTGTTTGTCTCATCAGAATTGTAATTGAAGATTGTTGTAAAGTTGTAATCGATTCAGTAATAAAGAGAATTAAAGTGGACGTAGGCTTAACCTAAGCCGAACCACTATAAAAACTGTTGTTTTTTCTGCTTTCTCTATGATTTCTCTGCTTGTTTTTTAGTTCCCGTGTTCACGGGTGGTGCTTTCGCTCAACTTCAATCTACACCGGGGTGTTAGCGTCTGATATTTACGTTAACATTTTTGGTGCTTTCACTGAGAATTGAACTCAGGAAACTTCCACTATTTCTCCGCGAAGGATTGTTGAAAGGATTTCTTTCAAAACTAGAAGTTTATTGGAAATAATGGCTCCTGGGAGAAAACGAAGTTCTGTAAGATCCGACAATGTTCAAGAGAATACTGCTACCTCTCCTCCTTCAAGTCAAGTAGCTCCAACTGTTGGAGTTACACGAGCAGAATTGGACGCCGTAGTTTTGGGATTGAATCAGCAATTGAATGCTCAGAATGCGCAGTTGGAAGCCCAGAATGCCCAGAATGCCCTGATCTTGAGTAAGTTGAATGATCTACTAGGGGCAAATCGTCAACCGGTTAATAATGATGGGAACCCTACTGCGGGAGTTCAGGATGTTGAAGGGAACATTTCTCAAAGAGCCACAGACCCTGTAGAAAGGACTCCTCCTCAAGCTGGAGGATCAGGGCCGCAGCCGACCCTCCGTGAACGATTGTCAAGGCAGAATTCAGAGAGAGTGGCTGATGTGTGCCCTCCAGAGCCTCTAAATGATGAAGAGTATTTTTCGGGTATGGTTCGTCAAATCATGAGAGAAAGTATGCGAAGAGATGAAGACGAGAAAGAGTAGGGATTTGCTCCAAGCAAAACTCCATTTACTGAAAAAATCATAAAGGCGGAGTTCCCAAGGAAATTCGTTCCCCCTACTATTCTGGTCTACAAGGGGACGAGTGATCCAAACGAGTTTCTGTATAAGTACGACTAGCATATGACTGGTGCCAGGGCGTCTGATGAAATTAAATGTCGATACTTCCCGGTTTACCTAGAAGGTGTAGCTCTATTGTGGTTTACAAAGCTGCCGGTCAGGTCCATCGATCAATTTTCCGATTTGACCAGGAAATTCAAGGAGCAATTTCGATTGTATGCTTCTAAAGCAAAGGATATAATGTCGCTATCAAGTCTAGAGCAAAATCCGGGAGAATCCATCAGGTCATTTCTGAATCGTTTTAACATAGCATTGGCCGAGGTAGATAATGCTGAGCCACGCATGGTCCTAACATACTTGATGAGGGCGATTGACAAGTCGAGCGAATTTGGAAAATGGTTGAAAATGAAAGAACCAAACTCGCTCGACAAATTCTACAAGAAAGCAGACGAATTCATGCGCTTGGAGAGCCTCCAAACACCGGCTAAGGTGGTATCAGCGGAAGCCGGGAACAATGGCGCTGCTTCGAATAAGAAAGAACCTAACACTCAGAAAAGGGGAAACGATGGTGGGAAGAAACAGGGAGACGCTAAGAGAGGCCGTTCTTTCAATTTCACACCCTTGACCGATACCCCTGAAAATATCTTCTTTGCGACCAAAGATAATGTCAATTATCCGGCGCCACCTAAAATGAGAGTTGCGATTAAGATGGAAAAAAGTGGAAGGTTCTGTCGGTTCCACAACCAGCCCGGCCATGACACCAACGAATGCCGTCAGTTGAAAGAGATAATTGAACAACTCTTGAAAGAGAACAAGCTCCAGCAGTATGTGAAAAGGAACAGAAATGCCCCAGCTTCATCAACTCAAGGACAACAAGTTCCTGCTCACTGTCCTGCCTCAAGTGAGAAGCCCGTAGAGCATGAATCGGAAAGACCTATTATCAATATAATAACTGGAGGACCTCACCCAGCAGGCAAAAGCTGGGGCGAGATGGAAAGGTACGCACGGGCCTTGAGGCATGTACCAGCTGAAGAAAATGTTTTTGTTTTAGAGAATGATGCGCCTTTAAAGCAACAAAAAACTTCCACAGATGATATCGTGTTCAGTGCCAGGGATTATTTGGGTATCGAGGCTCCGACCATAGATCCTTTGGTCATATCCGCTGGTATTGGGCCGGCAATTGTGAGAAGAGTTCTAGTTGATTATGGAGCTTCATGTAACATCCTCTTCAAGAAGACCTTCGACCAAATGAAAATTCCAATGGCTGACGTTCAAGCTTCATAACTTAAGATTGCTGGATTTGCTGGAGAACCCAAACAGCCGATTGGGACCATAGATTTGTTTGTAGAACTTGGAAAGGGACCGAGGAAGGTGGCTCGAAAGCAAACGTTTATAATTGTTGAAGAATTCTCTGCCTACAATGCCTTTTTAGGCCGACAAACTCTTGCTGCGTTTAAAGCTATTCTTGCCCCATGGTGTCTGACTCTAAAATTCCCCACAGATAACGAACTCGGTGTGAGTAAGGGAGACCAAGATGCGGGGAGAGAATGTTACTTTGCAGAGTTGCGAGAATCAAGGAAAAGAGAAATGGGAAAAGGTGCGGCGGCTCTAGTCCGCACCAAGGAGCCAACCTTGTAGCAATTACAGGGTGGACCCTGCACTGGCGAATGTAGTCGTGCACGAAGAGAGATGGATCCAAGGAAACCCAGTGCAGGGGAGAATAGGGTAGTACCGGTAGAGGTAACAGTGCCGGTGCCCGTTGACCCAAAGGACCCAAACAAAGTACTTAATGTGGGTTCGCAGCCCAACACAACAGTTCATAATGTTCTGATCTCATTTTTGAAGGCTAATTTGGATGTATTCGCTTGGACTCATGCTGACATGTGCGGAATATCCCCAGAGATTGCAGTACATACTCTGAACATTGATCCAAATTTTACACATGTGAAGCAGAAAAGAAGGACTCTGGGTCCTGAGAGAACAGCAGCGTTAAAAGAAGAAGTGGATCGGCTCATGGAGAACGGTTTCATCAGAGAATCTACTTATCCAAATTGGGTATCAAATCCAGTGCTGGTGAAAAAGGCTAATGGAAAGTGGAGAGTATGCATTGATTTTTCAGATCTGAACAAAGCCTGCCCCAAAGACTGTTTTCCGCTGCCCAGGATCGATCGGTTGGTGGATGGGACGGCAGGACACGAATTGTTATCTTTTATGGATGCATACTCCGGATATAACCAGATTATGATGCATGAGCCAAATCAAGAGGATACTAGTTTCATCACAGATGTTGGACTCTACTGCTACAAGGTCATGCCTTTCGGACTTAAGAATGCAGGGGCAACTTACCAAAGGCTTGTTAATGCCATGTTTAAACCACAGATTGGCAAGACAATGGAAGTTTACGTTGATGATATGCTAGTAAAGTCTAAGAAAGCAGTGGACCATATGGATCACTTGGCAGAGATGTTTGCAATACTCCACAAGTACAGAATGAAGCTTAATCCCCTGAAATGTTCATTTGGAGTGGAGTCCGGAAAGTTTTTGGGTTTCATTGTGAGCGCTAGGGGAATTGAAGCCAATCCAGCTCAGATCACTGCCCTGAGAGAGGTCAACGCTCCTAGAACAAAGAAGGAATTGCAAAGTCTCAATGGAAAGGTTGCTGCATTGAGTCGGTTCATTTCCAAAGCTACTGACAAATGCATTCCATTCTTTGATGCTGTGAAGAAAGGAAGGAAAAACTTTGAATGGACTCCTGAATGTCAGAAAGCATTTTATGAGTTGGTTCGCCATATGGAAGTGCCTCCGATACTTTCAAAGCCTAACAGTGGTGAAGATCTCTTCGTATATTTGGCAATTTCGTCTCATGCTCTTAGTGCAGTGTTGGTACGGGAAGACGCAAGGATTCAACGCCCAGTCTATTATATCAGCAAAAGATTCACAGGGGCAGAGATGAACTATTCAAGATTAGAGAAGCTCGCCTATTGTTTGTTGATCGCATCAAGAAAATTGAGGCCGTATTTCCAAGCTCATCCTATCAAAGTCCTCACTGATCAACCTCTAAAGCAAGTCCTATTCCGTCCTGAGACTTCGGGCCGTCTTTTGAAATGGAATATTGAACTCAGCCAATATGACATCACTTACCATCCCCGAAAAGCAATTAATGGACAAGCTTTGGCAGATTTCATCGCAAAATGTACGGATAAGGGTGATAGTGAGGAAGAAGTCACTGATAGCATCCTAATACAATGGAAATTGTATGTCGATGGCGCAAGGAATGATTACTGTTCCGGAGCAGGGGTTGTCCTTGAAACCCCAGAGGGGCGATTGCTATGTTATGCGCTGAGACTAGAGTTCCCTTCGACAAACAATGAAGCTGAGTATGAAGCTCTCATCGCTGGTTTAAGGATCGCTAAAGAACTAAACATCAAGGCATTACAGATCTTCAGTGATTCTCAACTTATTGTTTGCCAAGTCAGGAAGGAATTTCAAGCTAAAGGAGGGAACCTACCCGCCTATTTATCAAAAGCCTGGGAGCTCCTTCAAGATTTTGACCGTTATTCAATAAACCATATACCCCGTGAAGAGAACATGAAGGCGGATTCTCTCGCAAAGTATTCAAGTACTGGTGAAGCTCAGCTATTGGGATTAGTTCCCGTCGAAGTCTTGTCAGCTCCAAGCACAGATGAAATGGATGTTGATTGGATTATGAATGTATCCCAAGAACAAGAATCATGGATGACTCCGATACTTGAATATTTACTCAATGGTTCTTTTCCATAAAGTTCAAAAGAACGACAGAAGCTGATGAGGAAAGCCTCCAGATATACAGTTCAAGATGGTCGTTTGTACAGACGAGGATTTTCAATGCCATTACTCCGATGCATGACAAAGGAAGAAGCTAAGACAATTCTGACTGAAGTACACAGAGGGGAATGTGGGGATCATACAGGTGGTCAAACCTTAGCAAAGAAAATCCTCCGTTATGGATACTTTTGGCCAGAAATTAATCAGGATGCTACTGACTATTCCCGAAAGTGTGATAAATGCCAAAGATTCGCTAAAATTCCAAGAGCACCTTCCACTGAGCTAACACAAATGGTCAGTCCATGGCCGTTTGCTATCTGGGGAATATTGGGCCTTTGCCGACTGCCAAATCGGGGGTTAAATATGCTATCGTTGCTGTTGATTACTTCACTAAATGGGCCGAAACCGAACCATTGGCTACTATTACCTCTAAGAAAATGATAAGTTTTGTGACTAAGAATATCATTTGCAGGTATGGTGTGCCTCAGAAGATAATCACAGACAATGGTACTCAGTTTGAAAGTGAGGAATTTCAAGATTTCTGCAAACGATTCAAGATCCGAAAAAGCTTCTCAGCAGTGGCTCATCCGCAGGCAAATGGGCAAGTGGAAGCAGTAAACAAAATCATCAAATCAACCATCAAAAAGCAGCTGCAAAAAGCAAAAGGTGGTTGGGTCGATAAGTTACCGCTTGCACTATGGGCATACATGACCACTCACAAAACTGCGACTGGGCATACTCCATTTTCATTGGCATACGGATCAGAAGCGATGATTCCAGTGGAAACTGAAGTCCCCTCACACAGAAGGATCCATTTTGATCAAAATGAGAATGAAAAATTGCAATTGGAAGCACTTGACCTCCTCGATGAAAGAAGAGAAGAGGAAAGGCTTAGAATTGCATCTCACCAGCAAAGAATAGCCAGGCACTTCAATTCCAAAGTTCGTCAGCGCAGCTTTGAAGTTGGGGACTTAGTCCTGAAGAGGATCATGACAGCCATAGGTGTGTTTGGACCAAACTGGGAAGGGCCATATGTTATTGGCGCAAAACTTCTTGATGGCACATTCAAACTCACAACTGTTGAAGGGGAACCAATCCCAAGAGCTTGGAACAGCAACCATTTGCGTCCCTATTTTACTTGAAAGCATTGCTGAAATGTTGTAAAAAGAATTACGAATATATGATTCTTGTATTGAGAGCAATTGTAAAGCAAGTGAATAATGAAAAGCTATAAAGTGGATGTAGGCCTAGCTTTTGGCCGAACCACTATAAATCTTGTGTTCTCTACTATTATAAACTGCTTTGTTTTATTTCGACATATAAAATACGTTAACTGTGTTACTAAAATGTCGATTTAATAATGCAGGCCACAAAGACAAAGCTTACCCATCGCAAGACCAAGCGATCTCCGACATCACTCGGCAAGCAAACACTAAGCCATTCAAAATTTCCATACTCAAATCCTACAAAAGAAGTGCTTCGAACAAAAGTTAGCAATGTGGATGGAAGTGGACCATTTCTAACTAACTGCAAATGTTTGAACAAACAAACAACCAGTTAAATAGCCTGTGTCTACCACCACCAACTCGCTTAACTATGAAGTGTATTTCTTTGGATAAGAGAAATTATTAGCAACTAAAAAGTGATGACACTTGCAAAAGACAACGGGGATCGCCAACATGAATGGATGACAAAGAGACATGGGCGAGCAAGCATCAATCAGCAAAAGACCTCTTCGGAGGCACAAGCCCTCTTCAGAGGCACAGCTCTTCGTAGGATAAAGACCTCGAGCGGGCCTAGCCAGAAAAAGAGAGATCTTTCTCGATACAAAGTTGCGGAATGATCGGTCGATACACTCCCGTGAATCTGTCCAACCGAGAGAAAGAAACTCCAAACTTCCAGGCAAAAGCCTTACTCAGAGGCACACGTTTCACCGAGATTGAAATAAAACTTCCAGGTGTTAAAACGTGAAAAGCCCTCTTTGGAGGCCCATTTCACCACAGTTGAAATGCTAAAAGACCTCGAGCGGGCCAAACCAGAAAAAGAGAGATCTTTCTCGATACAAAGTTGCGGAATGATCGGTCGATACACTCCCGTGAATCCGTCCAACCGAGAGAAAGAAACTCCAAACTTTCAGGCAGTAACCCTACTCAGAGGCACACATTTCACCATGATCGGTGATACACTCCCGTGAGACGAAATGTGAAAAGCCCTCTTTGGAGGCCCGCTTCCCAGCGAACAGGGAAAAAATAAAAGCCTCTCCCAAGAGGCAGAAACAAAAGGACCTCTTCCCAGAGGCACAACCAAACAAAAAGACCTCTTCCCAGAGGCAGAAACAAAAAAGACCTCTTCCCAGAGGAAGAAATAAAAAGACCTCCTCCCAGAGGCACAATCGAACAGAAAGACCTCTTCAGAGGCACACGTTTCACCGAGATTGAAATAAAACTTCCAAGTGTTGAAACGTGAAAAAGCCCTCCTTAGAGGTACAACTTTTCGAAGAAGCATTTCGTCAGAAATGCAAAGCAAAGATCAAAGCCCTCCACCGAGGCGCAATATAAAAAAAAAGGGAAGCCCTCTTCAAAGGCACACTTTAGCTTTCAAAGGAAGATTTGTTCTTCTATTCTTGGAAATACTCTTCCTCAAAAAGAAGTTAAAGTGTCCTTCAGAGGCCCGCTTTACCACATAGAAGAATTCACTTGGTAAAATGTGTGTATGCACAAAAGAAAAAGTGATATCTTCGAAGGATAAAGCGTAAAAAAACTCATATGGAGGGAGCTATACTCTATTTTTAACAAGATAATATTCCTCCAAGTATGGAATAGTTATTCTCTAGAAAATAAGAGTACAAGTCCCCTCAAAGTATAAAATATTGCAACGAGCTTATGGTATAGGGGCAACATGGTATAACTACATACAACGTGGTATAATTACATTGGTAAAAATTATGCTCAAACAATATACCACAAGCTCACTACAATATCATATAAAGAAGCTTGTACAAAAGTGAATAGTAAATGCATTCTCAGATACAGACAGAAATTTGTACAAACAAAAAGAATCATTTTATTCAACACTGTCAAAATTTTGTACAGGTACAGGTTTCAAAATTAAAAGAAAAAAAGAAAAGCGGAGGCCGATACCCGCACAATCTCCGGCCAGTACATGCAGAAGGCAAAAAGGAAAGATAAATCGAAGCAGGACCCCTTACTTCTTCTTGCCACCACCCTTAGAGCCTTCGCCTGACCTAATAGGCAGCTTTTCAGGACGGCTTGGGAGAGTCGGGGATGAAGGAGAAAGGGTTACTGCCGGATCAACTGTCGTTTCCTCTTCAGAAACAAGAATGCCTTTCCTTCTCCTCTTGGAAGTGACACGCTTCCTCCTTCTCCTTGAAGAAGACTCACTTCCCGGAGTTACAAGAGCAGATAATTTTATGTTATCAGAAGTGGTTCGCTCCGGAGACTCATTGCCTTCTCCAAGCCCTTCTTCCCCGTGTTCTTGAGAAGCAATAGGATCATCTAAGCCATGAAGAGCTTCTATTTGCTCCTCTTGCGACCCGGGTTGAGAGGCGGACGGAGAAGTGACCTGGAGAACCAAAGGAGGAATGATTGGAGGAGGGGAAGCTTGAACGATGCTCGGTGCTTTCTCTACAGAAGAAAAGAAGTCAAAGTCAGTAAAGAGAGGAGATAAAGGCTCATTGAGGTTCAGAAAATAGTCGAGAAGCTCATCGAACTCATAAGAAGCAAATGAGCAGTCTACTTGGGCAAAATTAATAGTAGAGTTACCTGGAGAAGTCGGCTTTCTGATATCAACCTCATAAGCCTGTGCTTCGGCGCTCTCTTCACCTTCATCTCCACCTTGTGTACTCGTAATCTCAGTTGTAACTTTGACCAGGGATGGAGAATGAGAACTGGAGCCAATAATGTCGATTTCGACCGAAGGAGAAGGCTGGACTGGAATAGTTGAAGTGGTCTTTCCTAAACGTTCCCCTTTGGCCATCTCAGCCCTCAATTTTGCAAGTTGTTCTTTTCCCTTGGCGAGGGCGACGCGAGCATCATCATCTAAGTAATGCCCCTCAAGAGCTAATTCGGCATAGCCATCACCTTTACCGCCAAGCATGTCAAGTGCGGCCTCCCACACTTCAGCCAGAGTAATTTCGTACTTGGGACCTAGGAAGGCTAGGCTACCGCGCCCCAAGACGCTATGCAGGTAGAAGTTAAACAATGTCGAGCTGATGTTGGTCTTCGTTGCCTCATGAGATTCTTCAGCTGCAATTTTACCGGCAACGGCCTCATCACGCTCTCTTTCAGTCTTGGAAAGTTGAAGCTTTAGCATTTGAATTTCCGCCTCTTGAGAGTTGACTTTCTCCCGTAACTCTATTGCCTCAGCATGATACCTTCCCGCTGTTTTCTGCTCAGCTTCAAGTTATGCCTCGGCATGTCGCTGAGCGGCGTGAGCATCGCGAACTTGCTTTTGAAGTACTTCTTCTTTTTGAGTATATGTGGTAGAAGAAGTAACAAGCTCTTGTTTAAGTTCCTCAACTTTCGCTTCAAGCTCTTCATTATAAGTAGTAATGCTCCTCATTTCGGTATCATACTGCTCAAGAACCTTCTGCCATTCGGCCTTATCATTCTCCATAGTAAGCATGGCCTCTATATTCGCACGGTTGACCCTTTGAAGCTCATCAACAAGCTTTTGCTAGTTCGACATCCTTTCAATATCAAGCCTGACGGCATCGAGATTTCGCAGCATGACAGGCTTGTCGATAGGGACCAAATCAAGATCGAACCGCACTCCCTTTAGGCACCACTGTGGAAACCTGCTTTGCAGAGTGGCTGGGCCTGGTCCAACTTGGAATTTAGGCCTGCTGATTATTGTCTGAATGTCTATCTTCCCGAGAGCAGGGGAGCCAGAAGGAATGTCAAGTGAGACGGGGGCCGTGACCTTTTCAGGAGTTGTAGAAGCATGCTTTTCACCGTGCCGAGCACGCTTGCTTGGGTCCTCAACTATGTGGTTTTTTCCCCGATCATCATGCGACTTTCTCTTGTGAGAATCGTCACCTCTCTGGGAAGAATCGTGGTGCTCCTCCCTTTCTTTTCTCTCATAACGCTCTTCTTGAGCCCTCCTCTCCTGGGCCTTTCGGGCGGCTCTCTCTTCATCGGTTTCTCTGTGAACGGGAAGGTAGCGCCTATAATCATATTTGCTACGCCTCCCGTAGAGCTGGAAGTCGTCATAGTAAGAGCAGCTGCGTCCCATCGGGGAATCTGAAATAAAAAAAGAGAGACAAGTTTTAAAAGTCTTCAGAGAAAAGAAGCATAACTTTAGAATCTTCAAAGTATGAAGAGTTAGGAGTATAAAAGTGCCGAAGGATTCTAAGTGTGTGTGATGTGCAAGCTACGCGCATCAAACTACGTACCACTCTTCGATTGCGGAGTAGTTGTGGGGGTGATAGTTAACGTCAACTCTTGGGTCGACGGAGCTTGTTGCAAGGAAGAATTCGCTTCCACTACTGAAGAAGAAACCCTAGCAGTGACAGGGTTGTTTTTAAAGATCTCCTGTGAGGTGGCAAAGAGGTCGCTCAACCCTTCGAAAGTGTCGTCCCCGCTCTGCCTAACAGGGCTTGTTTTCCTGGCTTCTTCGCCAGACTTCTGTGAACGTTGTGGAGATCCCTGAGGCTCCTCTTCCTCAATAACTGGGGCAAGTGTGAGTTTTCCAGATGACCCCGCAACATCGACGGTAGTAGAACATTTCACTAAAGAAGCTTCGGAAGCGGGATCTTTTGGTACGGGTGCGTCAGAAGAAACCGGGGTATCTGACGCTCTAGCCGGGGAGTCTGGGATCTCATGAGGATGTGTAGAGCGAGAGATGTGTAAAAGCCCGTACTGATGCAAAAATTCATCCCTCAACAAAATTTTTACACTTCTCTCTTCCGCGGCCACGGCACTCAGTCTTTCAAAAACTTGCTTATGGATTGGGTCTCTAGAAGGGAGAGGAAGTGCTGAAAAGAGCAAAGAATGAGATTAGCAATTGATAATTCGGATCTCGGAAAAGTTTGGAAATGGAGAAAATAGAAACAGGTAATCTTACTTCCTACTCTCCAGATGGCATAAAACTCTGGGGGGCAGTGAACAAAGAAAAACTGGTTCAAAAATCCATGGACGCTTTCTGTAAGATCGGAAATAAGCTAGCGATTTCTAGCACTTCTCACAATAATGAGGGAAGGGTGGTCTTTACTCTTTGCAAACGAGCATAAGTAGCGAATTTCTTCAAAACTCGGCAAGCGATCAAAAGTTCTCCTAAACAAAACACACAACCCATCAAAATGGCGTAGCCATTAGGATGAAGTTGGAATGGAGAGATTGTCAACCGAAGGAGAAGGGTTCGAAGGAAGTCGTTGAAAGGAGGGATTGACCCGCTTAAGCACATTTGACGATTGACTGCAACAAAACCATGAGGAGGACTATCGGCAGTATCATTTGGTCCGGGTAGTAGAACATCATTTTCAGCAAAGCCAAACTGAGTGCGTAGCTGAATAAACACTCTCGGAGTTAAGATAGTCGAAGTTCTCTCTGGAGGGTTCTCTAAGGGAATAGCTATCGGAAAGGTCTCTTCAGCTTGAGCTACCTCTTCTTCTTCTTGATGGGAAATCATTCTACACAAACAACTGGATATTCAAACATGAAGGTGCACATTTCCTAAAGTGTGGAGTGTTGTGTAAAATCAATCAAACAATAAGCAAATGCAACTGGAATAAAAACTAGCAAAATATTTGTCAGTTATAAAGTCCAGGGTTCATTGTCTTAACATGCAAGTGTAATGTTGATGCAAACAAATCAGTTCAAGTTAGCGATCTTTGCATTAATACTTCACTTTATTTGATTGGTTCACAGCATTTCATACAGTATATTTAAGTTGACTATGTTTTATGTCGACTAATCTGTCATTTGATGTGGGCGATTAGTGACAAGTATATTTGTCCCATTTTTCTGCAAAGTGTTGTGTTTAACAGGTCGATGGCAATAAAACTGGTGTAATGCAACAGAGTTCAAGCAGTTTATCCTAGCAATTCAAATTGGAAGTACAATCAAGTTCTATCAACATCCCTAAATTTTCAAATTCTGTTCAGGCCATTGAGTCACAATCCAAAAGCTCTCAAAGTCATGAGCCGTTCACGACCTAGCAGGGTAGGATGCAATTGGCTTAGGCTAGAGGAAACGATTCGACAAGTAGAATATTGTTCAAGTAATGAGTCGTCCGCGATCTAAAGGTTGGGTCGTCTAAGACCTAGAAATTAAGTCGTGCACGACTTAAAAGATCTCCTGAGGGTTAAGTGGTTGACTCGGTTAACTGGTTGACTCGGTTAAGTGGTTGGCCCCTTAAATCATTGGTCCTATAGGCCGCAAAGCATATTGAAGAGATAGATCTTAACTCGGCCGCGACTCATAGCTTATATCGTATCTAGTTAGGTCGTGAAGGGTTATAGGTCGCCCAAAACTACTGAGTCGTGTCCAAGTCGGCATTCCACTTCATCGACAAACCCCCCATCTAATCGGAAACCCTTTACCTTCTTAGCCCGCTAACCCGTTAGCCTCTCCACCAGCACAAGCCCTAATTCTCACCCGATGACGAATCATCCAAAAACTAAATCACTGCAAATTCAATGCCTGTCACTCCAACGCAATTCAAAAATCGATTAGCTTGAAGCATCGAAGCTCACCAATCAAATGCTTAAACCTAAATTCAGCCAACCAGAGTTCGCCAACTATGGAAAGTTCACGACGACGCATCGCGTGGAAAAGTGAGTTAGGGTCAGGAGAAGAAAACGAAATCACTTACGCAATGAGAAACAAAGGTTGTCGGTAATCGATTGGAGTAAAATTGCCTTTTGGAGCTCAAGAAAATTGTTAATGGCAGAAAAGGATGTGGGAGCAGTTGATGAGAAGGAAGAAAACGAGCTAACGCTTATATAGGGCAGAAGCAAGTAAATGTGCAAATTAAGCCATCTCTTAGGTCGCCCGCGACTTAACAAAGTTTGGTCGAAGTACACGACCTACGACCTAGGCGCGCACTTCGAGGGGCAAGTGTTATTTCCTCTTTTCTGGCGACCTAAAGATAGCCGACCTAAGCCTTAAAAGGATGCCGACCTAAGGACCAAAGGGATACCGACTTAAGTGAGGTGCCGACTCAATGCTTTGACAAAGTTACCGACCTAAGGCTTAACAGGGGTGCCGACCTAAGACCTAAGGGGTATGCCGACCTAACACTTCAAAAAGGATACCGACCTAACAGGCTAAGAGAGATGTCGACCTAATGCTTCAACATGGTTGCCGACCTAATGCTTAACAGAATGCCGACCCATGATAGCTACCGACCTAAGTCGCAGCCGACCTATGACCAATGATAAGTCGGTCACGACCTAAGCAAAGGAAGGTAAGTTCAATGCAGCTACTTGGCACAGTGTTCTCCTAACTCGTACACGGTCCAGGTCTTACCAGTTGGGCCGTGACTTGCGACTCACCAAGTTAACTCGTCCGCGACCTAAAGACACTGAATATAAGCCCGATGCCATATTACTGAGAAGAGGGGGTGTTAACTCGGAGGCGATTTAGGACTTGTACAAATGAACTCTTGTGAAGCCATGGAGGGGCCAGATGAATCGGCCACGGCCTACCTTAGACCGGCCACAACCCACCTTAAACCGGTCACGGCTTACGACCTAAGGAGGGAGATTTTCCTATAAATACCAACCTACTTCAAGCATGAGGGGGACTTTTGGCCGATCTCTTGAAGCGCCAATACTCTGCTGAATTCTCGACTCACTCAACACTTCAAGTACGAAAGACATCTCAACTAACTTCGAGAGGAAATCTAACACAATCTACATGGATTCAAAGAATTCTTCTGCATCAAAGTTCTAGTTGTTTGTCTCATCAGAATTGTAATTGAAGATTGTTGTAAAGTTGTAATCGATTCAGTAATAAAGAGAATTAAAGTGGACGTAGGCTTACCCTAAGCCGAACCACTATAAAAACTGTTGCTTTTTCTGCTTTCTCTGTGATTTCTCTACTTGTTTTTTAGTTTTCGTGTTCACGGGTGGTGCTTTCGCTCAACTTCAATCTACACCGGGGTGTTAGCGTCTGATTTTTACGTTAACACAGGAATATTAATCATGAGTCATTTCTCACCTTTCGAGGCTAGAGATGAACGAGAATGAGATAAGTTACGAATTTCAAAACAAAGCTAGATTGGCACGAATTTGACGGATAAAGCTGATACAAGAATTGACGAAATAATTAGAATCGGTTGATATAAATTGAACATAAATATATATATATATATATATATATATATATATATATTTCCTTTCCTTGAAATCAATATTTCATTTAAAACAAAACTATATATATATATATTTAAAGCCATACCCATAACATACTATTTTTTTTTTTCAAATATGATGTACTACTTCCAAATCAACTGTATGCAGCCAACCATAGCCTATACCTTATAAATAACTATATATAATTACATATATACCCACTTAAAAACCAATCTTAAATAAGCAAATATGTTATCTTTCAAAAGTTCATGTAGTATATGTAGATAGAATGTACAACCTTACAATATATATATATATATATATATATATATATATATATAGTCTTCATATTAAATTTATACAGTCAGATAAGATATAACATTAATATCATCTTATCCATATAATTCCTAGGACATAATTATTTATGTAAATTTATATAGAATGACACTATACAGTATCATAAACCAAAGAGCAAACCCAATTACATAACAGAACTAGTATAACCATAATTAACTACTGTAATCGTGCACACATGCTAAATATCTTTATATATCTCAAACCAAAAAACATCTAACAATATATATAAAATATATATAATACCTTATATAAAAAGGCTAAGATGCTGGATATAAATGTGTCCTTGACAACTTATATAACACCAAACCAAACATGCCATTTTGTAATACTTTTCTTGTTTCAGTTCATATCGGTTATTACAGTTGGGAATTTGTAACAAATATATATGTTATAGATGCTTGCAACTCTTATTTCCGTTAGCAAATCTAGTGATTTTGTAAATAGATAAAAGTACCATAGGCAAGATTGTCATTTTATTTTTATTTTTTCTTATCTCATTCCTCGCGCTTCTTTTCTACGCTGCAAATCATCTCCTAAACCTAAATTTATCGTGTTCTAGGGTTACCGCCCCATCTGCCTCCACGATTATCACCGGATTCACCTTTAAGCTATCGCTTCCTCCGCCTTGTCATCGTCCTAGGGTTATCACTGCCTCCGCCTCGTTCCCTGTCTTAGGGCTATTGCCTGTCTCCCCCGAGCTCGTTCCATCACCGCCATAGGTATTTTTCAAGGGCATATTGAAATATAATTTAGACCTTTGATATAAATGCCTTGAATTAATATGGTGAAGTCGGCTTTGGCTATAACAGTTAATCAGATTCTCTTTTGAAATATAATTTTTTTAAGGATTAACTTGTTTCCTTTAACGATGTCTTTTAGACTACCGCACTGAGAAAGTCTGGTTTCCAAATGGACCAATCAAATTCCTACTGGAGGCGAGTCATTGACCTAATGACCCTTTATTGGAATGCTCTAGAGTGCAAAGCAATGGTGGAACGCTTAGTCAGCATTAGTTTTCACATATTTTGGCCTGTTTGTTTAGAGTAACATTTAATATTCTCACCTGTTTTTGTAGAGTAACATTCAGCTCTTACTACTACTCAACTGCTGACTGTTTCAGTCAGGAATCCTCAGTACCCTAAAAATAAAAAATAAAATAAAAATCATAATTTAGTTCAGCGAGTCATTGCTGATCAAAAATGGATAATGGTAAGCATTAGCGTGATTATTGAGCAGAAGATATGGTGTATGTAGCAACGTTTCCATATTATAGAATTGGCATATTATAGAATTTGTATTTTCTAGGCAACAAAAAATCTATACCAACTACCATTAGCAAAAAGTTTAGTCCGTTATTTTGTGTGATTGGAATGGTTTTTCGAACAGCATGAAAACATACGATATGGTATTTGTAATCGAAAGTTTCTTATGCTAATTACCATACTGAACATACTCTAACATAATGCATATTTCAACTGCAAGAAATGTGATAACTTGATGGAAAATCTAACAAAAAATTATTTTGTTTGCTGGCAGTGTGATTTTTCTAGTATCAAATAGGTTGGTATGGTACATGGTTTTAGGTATAATTTTCTCACCAAGCCAAATCCATCCTAATAAATGGAAGAAGATTGTGAGTTATGCTTAGACTGTGTGCTACGCTTAGACTATGTGGAGTTCAGTTGATGAATAAGAAAAAACTCCCAAACCATAGCAAAATAAAGGATGTTAAATTAATAATGCACAAGTATAAAAACGTCAAGCAAATAGAAAATAAAGGAGTTCAATCAAATATACATTCCAAAAAGATTTTGGAGAACTGTTTGCCATTCCACTTTGCACTAGAGCAAACGACTACAGTCCTCTTTGACTGTTCCATTTCAGCTTTAGGGGGTTTCTTGAATAAAATATACATATATGATTCTTATGGACTATGGTTTAAGTTAGAATCATTTTCAAATTATGGACGAATATACGCTAACTATGGAATACAGCTCAAGAGGTGGCTAGTGAAGTACAAGTTCGATGCCAATATCAAACAATTTTTCTATTGTATCTATTGATATAGCACACTCATTGCCCAAACAAATATGTCGATTATTACACCCGAGTTTCCAAACGAATACTACATGAATAGTTGATTTAGGGATGTTGTGATACAGCGTGCAAGAAAATTAACTTCTACAACCAATCAGCTAAAAAACTGCACATCATGTGGTAAATATAACAAACCTGCATGTGCAAACAATTCACTTCTGCAATTATATTTCAAAATGCAATAAAGTTCAGTTTCATCTCATTGATATGATACTCTTTAATATGTTAGGAAAAGAATTTATTCAAGCATTTCTCACCATCCGTCGTAGCCCATATATAGATCGACAAATGTATTTGACAAATACTTACTAAGTGATAAGAAAAATCGCAAACGTAGGAAGAATAGATGGAATTAACATTTCATCTTCTATTGTTTTGAACGCAGGTATTTGACACATCGTCTGAATCTAGGATTTTTCATCGGCTTTGCCTCCTTCAACCTCAAAATCTCAAGTATAATTTTTACATTCAAATCTATTTTGTTACGAGTTTATATATGGACAAATACTCCATGCTTACAACCAACTATTTGTCTGAATCCTTATTTTTTTGAAATTGAGGCGGTCAATGGAAATAATTATTGACCTATCTTGAAGGTATATCTCACACACGTGAGCCATACATACCAGTTAATTATGGGAAATGCATTTGGAAGAGTAACGTGTTGTATTTTTTAATGCCTTAGAGAGTTTTTGGTCCCGTTTGACAAGTGTTGTATATGATCATTATATGGATATTCGTTTTTTAACAGAACGGACATCTATGTTCATCTGATACAATGTTTGTCGGATTTGTCCCAGTATTGGATAAGTTACAAACGCATTAAAGTAATTACATTTTATAAATCATTTCATTTTAAATGGTTTACAAAATTTCGATAGACTTCCTTCTCGTTCTCTGTGTACACGCATTTATGTACGATATGGGGAGCAAAAGGGAAGTGCTGCCCGAATTTTGTTGAATCGTTTAATCTGAAATGATTTATAATATGTAATTACATTATTGTGTTTGTAATGGGAAGTAGGATGAACGGCCATCAAAGTGAAAACCAATAAACTAAAAATAAAAAAATAAAGTTAAGTGCTTGTTTGAATTTTCTACGATAGTGAAGTGTTTACAATGATGAAGTGTTGAAAATTATTCCTACAAGACTTTAGTATCGGTCGAATTGTTTACTTAATTTTTTTGTGTTTATATGAAATGGCAGGAAGAGAAAAACTTCTTTCTAATTTCATTATCTACTTCGAGAGAGTGGATTAGATGTCGATGTAGGAACATCGATGAGTACATACAAGAGGTTTGACATTTTATAAATTTCGCAAAGCATCATACACCGCCTGACTTTGACATGTGCAATTGTCCTTGCAAAAAGTGTAGAAATTCAAAAAAATTATCCTTTAAAACAGTCAAGAAACACTTAATCATTTACGATATGGATCCAACATATGATTGTGAGAAATGCGGATTACGGATCTTAAGGCTAAGATTAACACTAGAGGGGGGAGTTAATAGTGTTAATCAAGAATTACTAAATCTTTTAATTTATGTTAATTTAGACACAAAAGTATGCAATATACAGACACAAATATTATCATAGAAACAATCACAGATGCAGAAATAAAACAAAAGCAGTAAAGGAAAGAACACACCGGATTTTATACTGGTTCAGAGTTACCCTACATCCAGTCCCGCAACACAAGTACGGATTTCCTTTCAAAAGCAATTGTACAATTACACCCTCCAGAATTTCGATCCTATGGGTAGAGATACTTGATTTCCGGGCCACAAGTTTACCCAATTGATTTACCAAGGCTACAATCACACCTTTTCCCTCTTGATTGATTTCCAAAGCTACAATCACACCTTTTCTCGCTTAATAGATTACAAAGAAGTCTATAACTTTGAATAGCACTGAGAATCGTGTAGAGATAGTGATAGAGAATCAAACTAGAAGTAATCGAGTATGATTCAATGTTGATTTCGGCAGAGTAATGATAAGAGTATGTATTAAGAAATGAGGAAGAAGAAGAGGAGTGAAAACCAGAAAAAAGTGATTAAAAATTCGTTGAAACTGACCCCTATTTATAGAAGAACAACAGCCATGACCATTCATGAAGAGTTATGGCGAATAGACACTTATTTTGAAATTTGAATTTTTGAATCAAACTATCACCATGTCGACATGGTCATGCTAGGCATGTCGACATCCCAAAGGATTTTTTGGTGTTTTTGATTTTCTTTGAAAATAACCTTTATCTTATATAAAAACTATTTTAAACTTTATAAATATACTTAGTTATAGTCAAAATTCATAAGTAAATATAAACATAATATATATAGATTTTAACTATAATTTTATATCTAAATCTAAGTAAAATATTTAAAAGTAAGTATATTATTTGAAAATATAGTTTAAAATCGGGAGTAATTTGACTTTGAAAATAAAGATGTTTTTGAGGCTAAAATTATTTTAAAATCAGGATCGAGGGTTTTGAATCTTTTAAAAGGAAAGTTTTGAAAACATTTTGAAAACATGATATAATTTTGAAAAATCATTTTGAATAAAAGTTAGCAGGTACAAAATAATGTTCCACTAGATTTTTCGTAGGTTCCATCCAACTTAAGGTTCCATCTCTTTAACGGGCTCGAAGTGGATTCCATTTCACGAATAAATTGGATTTTAAGATGCCAGTGCTTTTCTATGAGTTTTAACGAAAATTCCTAATAATAATAAAAAATACTTATCCTTGAAATCTTGAACTCTTGATAGTCTTTGTAACGACCCGCTATTTTGGACTATTCGCATCCGCACATGTCGGACTTGAATAATTCAAAATACCGAATTGTTAATTTAAATTTGGCAAAACTCAGATATACAGTAAATAAATAATCACAGAATCACAGACACAGAGTAATAATATGCAGCGGAAGTAAAAGGAATAGTAGTTCATGAAGCTACTATATAAATATATAAGATACATCAGAGTTTACAACATAAGAGAAATACGATACATCAAGTACAAATCAGAATACATCACTGGAATCATCGAATACTGAAAGAAGAATAGATGGCTGGATCTCCAAGCGAAGCTCCAACTCCAAAGGTGAACCTCGAAAGCTGGTACTCTCAATCTGACCCGAGCGTAAAGGAAAACACAAAACACTCGAATCAGGATTAATATTCTTATATCAATAAATCCAACTCAAGCGAAATAACAATTGAAATACAAGTAACTCAAAGGACGTTGGAATAACCATCCTTTAAGGATCCGTTAAACTATCTACTATGTAGTAATATACGCTAAATAGATAATGTCTATCATTAATATAAATATCAAAATAGTGTTAAGGCGTTACCATTATCCCCCTTAACACATTTTATATAAATGTCATAGTCTATACAGCACTGTAAACTCCACCGTAAACTAGTGGGATATCAGGGAGTACTCCATAGATATAACACAAAACAAATTCGTAGTTGTCGCGTATATAGGGATACAAGTATGACAAGGCACATGAGGCAATACCCAAGGTAGTGAAACTACCGTTCGCCTGATCCGGACTGGTGAGAACGCATCGCCGCAGCGATCGCAACACCGCGAAACAACACTCCTGAAAGTACGAGGGTGCACCAATCAATCACAAGTAATGAGTAGTAGTTACGAAGAAGTGTGTCCGCTCGAGGTGGCTAACCCCATTTGGCCCGGCACGGCTCCTAATTTTAGTCATTTCCAATTTGACACAAGTGTCAAGGCTATCCATTATCGATCTCTTTCTTCAGTCATCGCGTACATCATTCCAACCACTTCATTCTGGATCATCACTCCGCGTATAGTTATTAAAGTGGTTTTCGGTTTAGATAGAGAGTATATCCATAACCGATTCCGGTCTCTTTAATAACTTTCGTAATTATTACACCAATTGGTCGTTTAATAAATTTCAAACCAAATCAATTTCAATTTCAATTAGAATTTGTAAATCAACATTTCAATTGTCTTTCACTATCAATTTTCAAAATTTACGTTACAAACTTCCAAATAACCATTTCAAAATCTTACAATTCAATTTCAACTTTTATTTAAACAATTCAAATATTGATTCAAGTTTGTATATAAGTTTCATTCTGAAATCATTTCAAATGGTTTAATTTTCATTTAAATCAATTTAAATTCATGTATCGTTTTTATTCAATATTCGCTAAGTAAATTTATCCTTCAAAACAACTTCTATTTAAATTCCAATTCATTTAAATCAATTACTTACGTTCAACTTCATTATATCAAAACTTCAAATTGAAATAAATTAAATTCGTCAAATCGATTCTTTAAATTACAAGTCTTACGTTAATTTCAATAAATCACGTTTTTATTTCAATAAATCACATTTATTTCTTGTTATAGAAATCCAATTTTCACTTATTTATGACTTCGTTATAAGTTTCAAACTCAATTAATAAAGAACTAAATTTCACATATTCGAGAAGTTCAATTTCGCTTATTAACTTACTTAAATAATTTTCAAACTTAATAAATTAAGAAAATCCAATTTCATTTATTAACGAAGTTCCAATTCACTTATTCGAAAGTTCAATTTCTTTTATCAAAGAATCTAATTTTTATTCAATTATCAAATAATTAAATCTTATTCAATTATTAAAAATTTCAAAACATAATACTTACAATCTTGATTATCAATTCAAACTTAATTGTTAAATCATTTCCACGTAATTTTGAATTCAAACTTAATTATCAAATCATTTCAACCTAATTATAAATTCAACTTAATGATTTCAAACTTAATTATAATTCCAAACTTAATTATAATTTCAATTTAATTATTAAATGATTTCAAATTTATAATTTCAAAACTCAATTATTACTAATTCAAAATTATTTACTAATAATTCCAAATTTAATTATTATATAATTAAATTTTCAAACAACGTTCTTTCATCAATTTCTACGTTAATATTTGTTTCAGATTTCAATATTTACATTTTCCTTTCAAAAATTTCAAATTCCAACTTCATTTCAAACTTATTCTTTGCTCGAATAAAATCATTATTTTATTTTTTTTAATCAACTTATTGACCAATCGGATTTTTATTTATTTCTCTATCCTAGGTCAAATTCATTTGGGTATATATCATTTCAACCCGATTCCAATTCAATTCAAAAATCAAAACATAACAAAGGAAACTTGCAGTGTGATAACTGGGATGGTGTCAAAGTAAATAAACAAGCAATAACAAACATTAATGTCAATCCAATAATTAATTCAAATAATCCCAAAATAATCGTATTAATTCACATTGTTCTTTGTGCGAATTAATATAATTATTTCTAGAATCTACACTATCATTTCATGTAGATTAAAGATTTATTACATTACGGTTCTTCACTTGTCATCTATTTATAATTTCATACATCATCAATTTAAACAACGTACATTCAGTGGTTCAAGGTGTAATTAACCAAATCCTACGTGTCAATTCATTTTTACGTTTTAAGGGGTCATATTGCACAAATGTCATTTAATCAATTTACACATATGTCGTTTCAAATTTTTAACTATTCTACGTCAAATTAAATTGCATAATATTTATCACTTTATACATTTCAATTTACATCCAATATAAAAAAAACCAAACAATAAATCAATCATCAACCAAACTGGATTATCATTGCATAAATAACAGGTGTCAGATGTCATAGGTGGACTGATACAGGCAATACATGTATAACAGTGTAAATAACTACAGCAATATATTTCAATTGGCGCTTCAATTGAAATTAAATTTAATAAATAAAAGAATATTAATCGTGAGTGATTGCTCACCTTTCGAGGCTAGAGAGATGGATAACACAATAGGATACGATTAGAATTGCGAAATTGACCAAATCCAAATGATGATTTCCAAAGCAAAGAAAGATTGGTACGAATTCGACGAACAGAGCAAGGCTGTTTAGACGTACGCAGTCTTTCTCCATCATTTCTGGTATGCAGGAACGCTATGTATTAATGCTATCCCAAATACATATTTTTGTAGTGAGAAGTAGAAAAACAATTTTTCACAAAAGATACAGTTAATAGGATAAACATGGATATTTGGTTTGACACTTAGTACAATGGGAAATATTTAGTACACACACTAGGATGGTCTTACATGTCCATGACTAGAACACATAATTAAAAGGTCAGCAACACTATAAACAATGGTACATGGAACCTTAATTCTTCAGGTCTGTTAGTAATCACACGCAACAACATTAAGGAAATCAAATTATTTGGTGACAAACAAGAGGACTATTAACAGTAGAACTCAATGGTAATCAATTTAGGATAGTATCAGGAATAGAAAGAAGTACAGAAATGACACAACATTGTGTGGAATAAATGTCATCCCCCTAAATATCCATGACTAATTATTTTGCAACTTTGAACAGACTACCGATGAAGAACAAATTGAGCAGTTATAATACAACCTGTGAGTTATGCAACACTCACCTAGAATCTGTTGCACAAACAATTTTTTCGACTGTAGCTATTCAAAATATGTTTTGTTCTAGTCGCTAGATGCCTAGGATTACATATTAATCTCAATGACTCAACAAACCTACTTCGGCTAATCTAACAATTCACTACAAATAATTGACAACCAGACATACTAAAGGATACGGCAGATATTGCATTTACAACTATGATATGGCATTTGTGGCAGGAATGCAACAATAGGCTTTTTAAAACAAAATCAACTACTGGAAATTCTTTTTTTTTTTACAACCCATAATACTAAAGTTTATAACTGAGAGATGCAGACATAAAAATGCACGAGATTTACTATAGTTCAAATACGAAGGCCATTTAAAAAAATTACTTTTTATATTTTTAAAACTATTTTATATATCTAAACTTAATGAGTTGCAAACTGTACGTGTAAACAACACCTATACGTGCAACTGTAATATATAAAATTTAACAAATACATATCTTATATAATATAATATATATACCTAAAAAACGTTGCATGCTAGGTGGTAGAAAGATGCGGCTACCAACCGAAGGTGAGGTGGAGGAAAGCACCACCGCTAATCGAGGCCGAACTGGAAGAAGGTGCGACTTCTTGGCTTCAGGTGGAGGCTTAAGTCTGTGGAGTGGAAGAGGATTGGATGCGAAAGTTTGGTGGCGGTCGAGGTCGGGATGCGGCTTCGGCTACCATGTGCTCGGTGTGGCCACATGGAGACTGCGAGGCTGGCGGGGTTGTAGGCAAAGGACAATGGCCGGCTGCGTGGCGCATGGTCTCGTGGAGGTCGGGTGTATGGAGATGATGGGAGAAGATCGGTTTGGTTCAACGGTGATGGAGTGGAAGGGAATGATGTGTTGAGGTATAGATGCGAACAGTTACAGGGTACACAAGTTTCATTCAATGTGATCCATATTATATCATGCAAAAAAAAAAATACGCTTTCATCATTTTTTTTTTGAATGAGCAGATAGAAGAGAGAAAGGAGGAGATGGAATAAGCTTTGCCCAGGCAAAAGTGAAAGGATGTGCATGAAATTTATTTCAAGAAATGTGGACAGACAAAATATGTGAACCGAAAAAAAATAAGCCAATGAAGTAAACGTTGGAAACCTTGGTAAAGCAAAAGTCATTGAAGGAAATTAAATGGTAATCACCATTGAAATTTACGCAGTAGAATTTGAATGGTAAACGAACCGACAAATGAATTAAGAAAGTTCGAAGCGGTACTGATATGTATAACATTTCGCAAGTCTCGCTGTGTATCGGACGTCAAAACACAAAACTGAATATACCGCAGGGATCGGCACGATGAGACGATCAAAACGGTATACAGATATCGGTGGGACGATTAATTTATAAAAATTCAAAATTTCTACCAGCGGAAAATGCGTAAAAATCGCAGAAAATTAAGATCGACGGAGCCAAAGATGTCCGAATTTGGAAAAACGACAAACTGACAACTTGCTCAAAAGATGTTTTAGAATTTTTCTATGTAAAAATATTTTAGTTCCGAAAACATTTATTTTCGTAGCTTTTTAACTGATTAAATTGAAGTAAATTTACGTGCGAAATAAACTTTCATATTTTCGGACGAAAATTTACCAGTTGCTATGTTTAACTAGACATATTCCAAATATCAAATTTATATTTCAAAATTTTATCATTTAAAATCCCATAAAATTTCAATTAATACGTTACTAAAACCGTTAAAATTTATGGGTCGTTACATTCTCCCCCACTCAAAACTTTTCGTCCTCGAAAAGGAAGGAAGTAGGAGAATAGAAACAGCCAAAAGAAAATAAACTTGGATTACAGAATAAACAATTAGTTCAAACCATATATTTTTCAATTTAAAAATATTTATATTCGACAACTGGTCTTTAAATACAAGGTTTCCATTTTTTTTTCATTTATTACTGTTAGATACAAAAGGTTTCTTCCAAAACGAAATTAAATTTAAACTCAATTGATTCAAGATACTCCCTTAAGTTAATTTAATTCAATTTATTAACTTTCAATACAAATTTTCTTCTATTAATCATACCTATTATTTATCTAACTTGTTATTCTATTTATCTCCATAAACATTTTATAATTAAAAATTTTGGTGAATAACATTTATTATACACACTCACTTTTTATTTATGAAGACAATTTATATTGTATATTATCCAATTATCTTAACCTAACAATTTCAAAGATCATAAATTTGAATAGTCATTTAATATAATCATATTTTATTCGACAAATTTAGTTCTTCTTTATTTCAAAGTATTATTAATTTATTCTACTAAATATATCCTATCACATATATATTAAGTATATTTACGTTTACTATAACTACTCAAATTTATTTAAAAATTCCCTCGATATCCTTTTATATTGTATAATATTCAATTTCAAAATTAACTTTTTGAAATTTAGGTAAGTTATAAAAAATGCAATTGAGTATTATCCAAATAACATTTTACAATTCAGTTATTTCAAGTTAAATATTTATATATAAAAAGAATTTGGCTTCATTTATGATCGAAAGTCACCTTTAACACATTTTAAGAATTAATTTTCGATTAACTTCAATAATTTAAAGATAAAATAAATATATTTATACATTCATACATAATATATCAAAACATATTTAAAATTTTAATATATATTATATGTCAAGTCAAGTTTAGAAATTCAAATCAATTCATTTTTCACAACAAACCGTAGCAAAGCTACAGAATAGTCTTTCCACTTCAAAACTCGAAAATGAATGTCAATGATGCGGCCGTCATCACCGAAATTATTTTCCAGCTACAAAGAGAAGTGCGCTGATTAAACATTTAAAATTTTCTGAAAAATGCTTTCTATTTGAAAATACCTTAAATGCTACACACTTTAAAATTTTTAAATCAAAGTTTGAAATCACCAGAAATTAAATTCTCAAATTCTATTTTAAATCCATTTCAAGTTTTATAAATTCATTTGTTTATATTGCAATAGTTAATGGTTTACAAAGCAATAATAAAAATCAATATTATAATTTCTACCAACAGATTCATTAACAATTAAATTTCAGAAAGATTTATACTTATATATAATGTAATCATACAAAACTATTTTATTTACCACATTTGAAACAATATTTTGTCAGTTTGCTCTACTCAAGTGTTTTGGAAATCCTATCGATAGCGTTGATCAGACGAATCGATCGAAAATCCAAATCAACATCAACAACTCAAACAACACAATATATATCAAAACATTTTAAATATTAATTTACAAATACACTTCATCGCTCAACGATACAATAATGGATTTCAATGCAAGGATAGGGATTCAAATTTTTGATGGACGCAAATCAAAGAGAATTTTGATTCGAAAATAGGTTCGAAACTAAAGATAAGATAATTCAATTAACAGTATCGGGAGATAGATAAGCTTATTTAATTTACGGGCAACCTTAACCTGGTCGACCGTAACTTCGAGAATAAAATCGATGTTGAATTCCGAGGTAAATCAACATCAGATCACAAGAGATAGAATTCAGGTATAGCAGGGAATAGATAGAATCGTAAACCGAGAATTCAAAAATTTCCAGTAAATCGATGCCAATTGTAAAGGAGTTTCACCCATTTACAAATAATTCGAAGATTGGCGAGACCGCCGATTCATTATAAAGATTATTCGAAGTGGAGTTATGTGATGCTCCAGAATCGAAAGAAGACGAGTAGTGAGGGACAAGAATGAATTTCGGAACCGAGGGAACGTTCCAAAATTCAAAGGAATTAAGTCAAAAGGAAGAGATTGAAACTCGAATGAGAGTGATTTTGTAAATACATTTACCATATATGCTAAGTTTTGCCTAGAGCTACCGAAAGCTCTGATACCAACTGTAACGACCCGCTATTTTGGACTATTCGCATCCGCACATGTCGGACTTGAATAATTCAAAATACCGAATTGTTAATTTAAATTTGGCAAAACTCAGATATACAGTAAATAAATAATCACAGAATCACAGACACAGAGTAATAATATGCAGCGGAAGTAAAAGGAATAGTAGTTCATGAAGCTACTATATAAATATATAAGATACATCAGAGTTTAGAACATAAGAGAAATACGATACATCAAGTACAAATCAGAATACATCACTGGAATCATCGAATACTGAAAGCAGAATAGATGGCTGGATCTCCAAGCGAAGCTCCAACTCCAAAGGTGAACCTCGAAAGCTGGTACTCTCAATCTGACCCGAGCGTAAAGGAAAACACAAAACACTCGAATCAGGATTAATATTCTTATATCAATAAATCCAACTCAAGCGAAATAACAATTGAAATACAAGTAACTCAAAGGACGTTGGAATAACCATCCTTTAAGGATCCGTTAAACTATCTACTATGTAGTAATATACGCTAAATAGATAATGTCTATCATTAATATAAATATCAAAATAGTGTTAAGGCGTTACCATTATCCCCCTTAACACATTTTATATAAATGTCATAGTCTATACAGCACTGTAAACTCCACCGTAAACTAGTGGGATATCAGGGAGTACTCCATAGATATAACACAAAACAAATTCGTAGTTGTCGCGTATATAGGGATACAAGTATGACAAGACACATGAGGCAATACCCAAGGTAGTGAAACTACCGTTCGCCTGATCCGGACTGGTGAGAACGCATCGCCGCAGCGATCGCAACACCGCGAAACAACACTCCTGAAAGTACGAGGGTGCACCAATCAATCACAAGTAATGAGTAGTAGTTACGAAGAAGTGTGTCCGCTCGAGGTGGCTAACCCCATTTGGCCCGGCACGGCTCCTAATTTTAGTCATTTCCAATTTGACACAAGTGTCAAGGCTATCCATTATCGATCTCTTTCTTCAGTCATCACGTACATCATTCCAACCACTTCATTCTGGGTCATCACTCCGCGTATAGTTATTAAAGTGGTTTTCGGTTTAGATAGAGAGTATATCCATAACCGATTCCGGTCTCTTTAATAACTTTCGTAATTATTACACCAATTGGTCGTTTAATAAATTTCAAACCAAATCAATTTCAATTTCAATTAGAATTTGTAAATCAACATTTCAATTGTCTTTCACTATCAATTTTCAAAATTTACGTTACAAACTTCCAAATAACCATTTCAAAATCTTACAATTCAATTTAAACTTTTATTTAAACAATTCAAATATTGATTCAAGTTTGTATATAAGTTTCATTCTGAAATCATTTAAAATGGTTTAATTTTCATTTAAATCAATTTAAATTCATGTATCGTTTTTATTCAATATTCGCTAAGTAAATTTATCCTTCAAAACAACTTCTATTTAAATTCCAATTCATTTAAATCAATTACTTACGTTCAACTTCATTATATCAAAACTTCAAATTGAAATAAATTAAATACGTCAAATCGATTCTTTAAATTACAAGTCTTACGTTAATTTCAATAAATCACGTTTTTATTTCAATAAATCACATTTATTTCTTGTTATAGAAATCCAATTTTCACTTATTTATGACTTCGTTATAAGTTTCAAACTCAATTAATAAAGAACTAAATTTCACATATTCGAGAAGTTCAATTTCGCTTATTAACTTACTTAAATAATTTTCAAACTTAATAAATTAAGAAAACCCAATTTCATTTATTAACGAAGTTCCAATTCACTTATTCGAAAGTTCAATTTCTTTTATCAAAGAATCTAATTTTTATTCAATTATCAAATAATTAAATCTTATTCAATTATTAAAAATTTCAAAACATAATACTTACAATCTTGATTATCAATTCAAACTTAATTGTTAAATCATTTCCACGTAATTTTGAATTCAAACTTAATTATCAAATCATTTCAACCTAATTATAAATTCAACTTAATGATTTCAAACTTAATTATAATTCCAAACTTAATTATAATTTCAATTTAATTATTAAATGATTTCAAATTTATAATTTCAAAACTCAATTATTACTAATTCAAAATTATTTACTAATAATTCCAAATTTAATTATTATATAATTAAATTTTCAAACAACGTTCTTTCATCAATTTCTACGTTAATATTTGTTTCAGATTTCAATATTTACATTTTCCTTTCATAAATTTCAAATTCCAACTTCATTTCAAACTTATTCTTTGCTCGAATAAAATCATTATTTTATTTTTTTTAATCAATTTATTGACCAATCGGATTTTTATTTAATTCTCTATCCTAGGTCAAATTCATTTGGGTATATATCATTTCAACCCGATTCCAATTCAATTCAAAAATCAAAACATAACAAAGGAAACTTGCAGTGTGATAACTGGGATGGTGTCAAAGTAAATAAACAAGCAATAACAAACATTAATGTCAATCCAATAATTAATTCAAATAATCCCAAAATAATCGTATTAATTCACATTGTTCTTTGTGCGAATTAATATAATTATTTCTAGAATCTACACTATCATTTCATGTAGATTAAAGATTTATTACATTACGGTTCTTCACTTGTCATCTATTTATAATTTCATACATCATCAATTTAAACAACGTACATTCAGTGGTTCAAGGTGTAATTAACCAAATCCTACGTGTCAATTCATTTTTACGTTTTAAGGGGTCATATTGCACAAATGTCATTTAATCAATTTACACATATGTCGTTTCAAATTTTTAACTATTCTACGTCAAATTAAATTGCATAATATTTATCACTTTATACATTTCAATTTACATCCAATATAAAAAAAACCAAACAATAAATCAATCATCAACCAAACTGGATTATCATTGCATAAATAACAGGTGTCAGATGTCACAGGTGGACTGATACAGGCAATACATATATAACAGTGTAAATAACTACAGCAGTATATTTCAATTGGCGCTTCAATTGAAATTAAATTTAATAAATAAAAGAATATTAATTGTGAGTGATTGCTCACCTTTCGAGGCTAGAGAGATGGATAACACAACAGGATACGATTAGAATTGCGAAATTGACCAAATCCAAATGATGATTTCCAAAGCAAAGAAAGATTGGCACGAATTCGACGAACAGAGCAAGGCTGTTTAGACGTACGCAGTCTTTCTCCATCATTTCTGGTATGCAGGAACGCTATGTATTAATGCTATCCCAAATACATATTTTTGTAGTGAGAAGTAGAAAAACAATTTTTCACAAAAGATACAGTTAATAGGATAAACATGGATATTTGGTTTGACACTTAGTACAATGGGAAATATTTAGTACACACACTAGGATGGTCTTACATGTCCATGACTAGAACACATAATTAAAAGGTCAGCAACACTATAAACAATGGTACATGGAACCTTAATTCTTCAGGTCTGTTAGTAATCACACGCAACAACATTAAGGAAATCAAATTATTTGGTGACAAACAAGAGGACTATTAACAGTAGAACTCAATGGTAATCAATTTAGGATAGTATCAGGAATAGAAAGAAGTACAGAAATGACACAACATTGTGTGGAATAAATGTCATCCCCCTAAATATCCATGACTAATTATTTTGCAACTTTGAACAGACTACCGATGAAGAACAAATTGAGCAGTTATAATACAACCTATGAGTTATGCAACACTCACCTAGAATCTGTTGCACAAACAATTTTTTCGACTGTAGCTATTCAAAATATGTTTTGTTCTAGTCGCTAGATGCCTAGGATTACATATTAATCTCAATGACTCAACAAACCTAGTTCGGCTAATCTAACAATTCACTACAAATAATTGACAACCAGACATACTAAAGGATACGGCAGATATTGCATTTACAACTATGATATGGCATTTGTGGCAGGAATGCAACAATAGGCTTTTTAAAACAAAATCAACTACTGGAAATTCTTTTTTTTTTTTTACAACCCATAATACTAAAGTTTATAACTGAGAGATGCAGACATAAAAATGCACGAGATTTACTATAGTTCAAATACGAAGGCCATTTAAAAAAAATTACTTTTTATAATTTTAAAACTATTTTATATATCTAAACTTAATGAGTTGCAAACTGTACGTGTAAACAACACCTATACGTGCAACTGTAATATATAAAATTTAACAAATACATATCTTATATAATATAATATATATACCTAAAAAACGTTGCATGCTAGGTGGTAGAAAGATGCGGCTACCAACCGAAGGTGAGGTGGAGGAAAGCACCACCGCTAATCGAGGCCGAACTGGAAGAAGGTGCGACTTCTTGGCTTCAGGTGGAGGCTTAAGTCTGTGGAGTGGAAGAGGATTGGATGCGAAAGTTTGGTGGCGGTCGAGGTCGGGATGCGGCTTCGGCTACCATGTGCTCGGTGTGGCCACATGGAGACTGCGAGGCTGGCGGGGTTGTAGGCAAAGGACAATGGCCGGTTGCGTGGCGCATGGTCTCGTGGAGGTTGGGTGTATGGAGATGATGGGAGAAGATCGGTTTGGTTCAACGGTGATGGAGTGGAAGGGAATGATGTGTTGAGGTATAGATGCGAACAGTTACAAGGTACACAAGTTTCATTCAATGTGATCCATATTATATCATGCAAAAAAAAAAATACGCTTTCATCATTTTTTTTTTGAATGAGCAGATAGAAGAGAGAAAGGAGGAGATGGAATAAGCTTTGCCCAGGCAAAAGTGAAAGGATGTGCATGAAATTTATTTCAAGAAATGTGGACAGACAAAATATGTGAACCGAAAAAAAATAAGCCAATGAAGTAAACGTTGGAAACCTTGGTAAAGCAAAAGTCATTGAAGGAAATTAAATGGTAATCACCATTGAAATTTACGCAGTAGAATTTGAATGGTAAACGAACCGACAAATGAATTAATAAAGTTCGAAGCGGTACTGATATGTATAACATTTCGCAAGTCTCGCTGTGTATCGGACGTCAAAACACAAAACTGAATATACCGCAGGGATCGGCACGATGAGACGATCAAAACGGTATACAGATATCGGTGGGACGATTAATTTATAAAAATTCAAAATTTCTACCAGCGGAAAATGCGTAAAAATCGCAGAAAATTAAGATCGACGGAGCCAAAGATGTCCGAATTTGGAAAAACGACAAACTGACAACTTGCTCAAAAGATGTTTTAGAATTTTTCTATGTAAAAATATTTTAGTTCCGAAAACATTTATTTTCGTAGCTTTTTAACTGATTAAATTGAAGTAAATTTACGTGCGAAATAAACTTCCATATTTTCGGACGAAAATTTACCAGTTGCTATGTTTAACTAGACATATTCCAAATATCAAATTTATATTTCAAAATTTTATCATTTAAAATCCCATAAAATTTCAATTAATACGTTACTAAAACCGTTAAAATTTATGGGTCGTTACAGTCTTGATACACACGAGTCTTCTATCTTGATATTTTATCTTGATATCTTGAATCTCTATACCATACAGTCTTCATTCTTAGTACCTGCATGGTTAAATCCTGCATATATATATATATATATATATATATATATATATATCTAAACTTATAACGTTAGTATTTATATTTTATAATCTATTCTAAGGTTGTTGTCATCAAAACCATCATCTCACGGACTAACAATCTCCCCATTTTTGATGATGACAATCTTTGTTTATAAAATATTATTTCTATTCTAATAACTCCCCCTAAAACTAACAACTCCCTCTTAATTCATACCTAACTAACCTATTTTATATTTCTCCCCTTTGTCATCAACAAAAACTTACTCCCCCTCATTCTTGGACTTCAGTACCTGCATTGATAAACTATACAACGAAATATATAGAGTAGGAAATAATTATACTTCTAAGCATGATAACTAATTTAAAGTTTGTATACATTTCAATGTGTGTGTGTGTGTGTGTATATATATATATATATATATATATATATATGTTTTACACACCAATCTTCAAATCAATAAGAAATCAATCCACACAAAGTATCAATTCAAACCAAATCAATTCAAACAAATCAAACAAAGTAAATAAAAAAATCAAATGTTACGTGGAACTTCCACCCATCATTCTTCTCCAAAGATTGGGTCTGCCTTAATAGCATCCCAATTATCATTGTCATTGGTGAGAGAGACAGGAGGATGTACTTCGTTATCATCCTTGTGCAGAGAGGAGATCATCCATCGTATCGCAACGAAGTTCCTTTCTTGTTTCTTTATCATCTGCATTTGACTTAATTCTAAATGACGCTGGTTTCGTAGAATAAATGAGAGAATTTCTTGAACGAATTAAGAGTTTTTTCAAGATTTTCGGATAAATTGTGAATAGGATTAGCCATAGTTGAATTTGTGAAAGAAATGGAGGATATAGATGATAAGAAATAAATTTCAGTGAAGAATTCTGGAAGAAACAGGTATATATAGGTGTAGAAATTCATTTGAATTGAAGAGACATGTGGTAGTTATTCAAATTTTAAATTCAAAATCAACTGCCATTTCTGACCAGTACATGTCAACATGGTCACATAGGGGATGTCGACATGGGTTAGTGAAATGTTATGACTAATTTGATTTTGTGAATAATTGTGTGTGTGCGTGTGTATATATATATAATATACTAACATTTATTCTAGAGATAAGATAAGGTAGATAACAGAAAGGAAATTTCATTTCATTGGATACTACGATAATACAATGATTAAGCACACAACAAACTACATGAACATTCGAAATAAAGAAAACTGAAACAAATACAACAAGATACGAAAAGATAAAACTAGTTAGAGGATGAAGATGATGAAGATAGTCCAAGTTTCTTGTTGACTTTTGAAGAACTTGTTCATCTTTGAAGAAATATTATCCAACTTTTTACTAACGGATCGTTTTAGAATCCGTTGATTCTCCAAAATTATCTTTTGGTTTTTGAGAAGGGTTTTGTTAGATGGATTGGAAGGATATTCAATGCTTTCCAAAGACGTTTCACATTCTTTTTCTTCTTCAATTTCCATTTCATCCCCTTCTTCTTCTTCTTCAACTTCCTCTTCTTCCATTTCCTCATGAGCCAAACGCTCTTCCTTTTCGGTAAGTGTCTCGTAAGGTTGAAAAACAAATGGAATTTTCATAAGCGAAATGTTGGAATGATTGAAAACTTTTCTAGAAACAAATTCTTCGCCTTTGAAATCCACTCCAAAATAGTTAAAAATCCGAGTGAGATAAATTCCATAGTATAAAGTATTCTCACCCATTTCAAGATTTTTAGGACGAAGTTCATCCAAAATAACTTGCGCGCAATTTATGTCATAGTTTTCGAAAATAACAAAAAGAGCTTTGCAAACTTTTGAAGTAGGATTGTTAAAATTTCCCGATCTTTGGGTCAAAGTATGTTGCAAAAGAAGATTAACAATTCTTGCTTTTGCTCAAAAATTTCTATTTTTAAAATCAAAATCATCATCTCTTTCGAAAATGTGATGAAATGTCTCACGATCATGTTCATCGATTTTAAAGTTAGAAAGATCCATTCCCGAACTCTTGCAATTGAGAATGGTACCCAAAAGATCACAATTCAAAACAATTTGAGTGCCTTTGACACTACTCCAAATTTCATCTTCATTTCCAACAAAAAATCCACGATTTAAATTCGCATATAAAATTTTGACAAGATTAGGATAGCAAACAAAATCATTTTGAGAAGCATCAATAAGACTAAGAACACCATTGTTTGCAAAAAGAGAATCAATTTCATAAGAAGAAAAATCTTGAAAAATAGCAAATTTTCCGGGATGGACTTTGGCATAGTTAGCATAATTGATGTATGCTTTGATTGCCTCCGGATCATTGAATAATTGCTCTTTGATTTTCTGGAAATTCTCATGGTTGAGGGGTTGCTTGAAGAAGCCATTAGAGTAGAGAGTAGAGAGCTTGAAGTTATGAAGAGAGAGTTTGAATTTGAAAATGGAAGTGAAAAGATATGATAAAAGATAGTGAATAAATAGATTCTTAAAGGACATATTCTCTGGTCAAAAGTTATCTTTTCAGAGAATTAAATGAAGTGAAAAGGTGGAGGAAAATTCAAACATTTGAATTCAAATTTTGAAATTCAAATTCAGATAGCCATGTTGACATCATGGTAGGGACCATGTCGACACGTGCTTTTGAATTTTTATGAATTGATTTTTCCTAAGATCCCTAATATATATTATTATTATTATTATTATTATTATTATTAATGTCTATTATATATTTCTGAAATATTATTATACTTATAATATATTTCAGAAAGTAATAAAAGTAATAAAAATAATAAAAAAATAGAAAATAAATTTTAAAATTCAAACAACACACCAATTCAAAATCAATCAATCAAACAATCAAGCAACTAATCTTAAGCAAGCAATTTCAACCAATTGTATTGTAAACGTGTACCTTTTTCTGAGTCCGTTTCTCTGAATTCGTCGGAGTCGTGAACAGTTGTGTAACACAAATTTGAATTATCCGTCTTCTGATCATCATCACTTGAGGACGAGTCTGAGTCATCTGGAGTAGCAGTAAATGCACGCTTCAATTTCTTTGCTAGTTCATTGTTCATAGGAGGATTCTGCCTTTCTGGATACGGACGGTCTCTTTTGAAGTGGCCAGGTTTATCACAGTTGTAACACTTGTCATTATTTGGCACTATATTCTGATTTCTAGAATTCTTATAGTTGTTTCTCTTGAGATTATTCATCTTTCTGTATTTCAGGAATCTCCTAAAATTTCTGGTCATAAAGGCTATCTCTTCATCATTATCGCTGTTTGAGTCTGATCCATCGGTTAATGCATTGAATGCCATTGATTTCTTTTCAGATGCTTTACTTTCTCTTCTCCCGATCATTTGAACTTCATACGACATTAGATTTCCAATTAATTCTTCTATCTTCAAAATACTGATGTCATTTGCCTCTTCGATCGCAAATGTCTTTTGATCCCATTCTAGAGTTAAAGAATTTAAAAAATTTCTGACTTGATCTTCTTTAGAAAATTCCTTTCCCAAAGATATAAAGATATTAGAGAATGCAAAATATCTTGAAATCTACTATACATATCGGAAATAGACTCATTAGCATTCATTTTAAATAATTGAAACTCATTTGTGAGCATGGAAATTTTGGTCTGTTTAACTTTGCTTGTTCCTTCATGAGTAACTTGCAAAGTTTTCCAGATTTCATATGCAGACTTACAAACTGACACTCTATTGAATTCATTTCTATCTAGTGAACAAAACATAATATTCATTGCCTTAGAATTATTTTATGCAACAGTCTTTTGCTCAGCAGTCCACTGTGAAAATCAATTGTGGGTTCAGAATATTCAATTTGGTGATATTCCAAGTGTCTAATCCTATAGATTGTAAATATATTTCATCCTAAATGCCCAATATGCATAGTTACTGCCACTAAAAAGTGGTGGTTTGACAGCAGACTGACCCTCTACAAATGAACTAGCGATAGAGATACTAGTGTTAATAGCAGTACCAGTGTTGGTAGCCACTTTGAAAACTTTTCAAAAATCAAATTATGAATCTTTGAAAACCTTGCTCTGATCGCAATTGTGAGAAATGCGGATTACGGATCTTAATGCTAAGATTAACACTAGAGGAGAGGTTAATAGTGTTAATCAAGAATTACTAAATCTTTTTAATTTATGTTAATTTAGACACAAAAGTATGCAATATACAGACACAGATATGATCACAGAAACAATCAAAGAGCATAAATAAAATAAAAGCAGTAAAGGAAAGAACACAAGTACGGTCTATATACCCTCTAGAATTTTGATCCTCTGGGTAGAGATACTTGATTTTCGAGCCATAAGTTTACCCAATTGATTTACCAAGGCTACAATCACACCTTTTCCCTTTTGATTGATTTCCAAGGCTACAATCACACCTTTTCTCACTTAATAGATTACAAAGAATTCTATAACTTTGAATAGCACTGAGAATCTTGTAGAGATAGTGATAGAGAATCAAACTAGAAGTAATCGAGTATGATTCAATGTTGATTTCGGCAGAGTAATGATAAGAGTATGTATTAAGAAATGAGGAAGAAGAGGAGTGAAAACCAGAAAAAAGTGATTAAAAATTCGTTGAAACTGACCCCTATTTATAGAAGAACAACAGCCATGACCATTCATGAAGAGTTATGGCGAATAGACATTTCTTTTGAAATTTGAATTTTTGAATCAAACTGTCACCATGTCGACATGGTCATGCTAGGCATGTCGACATCCCAAAGGATTCTTTGGCGTTTTTGATTTTCTTTGAAAATAATCTTTATCTTATATAAAAACTATTTTAAACTTTATAAATGTACTTGACTATAGTTAAAATACATAAGTAAATATAAAGAATAATATATATAGATTTTAACTATAATTTTATATTTAAATCTAAGTATAAATATTTAAAAGTTAAATATATTATTCGAAAAGATAGTTTAAAATCAGGAGTAATTTGACTTTGAAAATAAAGATGTTTTTGAGGCTAAAATTATTTAAAATTAGGATCAAGGGTTTTGAATCTTTTAAAAGGAAAGTTTTGAAAACATTTTGAAAACAAGATATAATTTTGAAAAATTATTTTGAATATAAGTTAGCGGATACAAAACAATGTTCCACTAGATTTTTCGTAGGTTCCATCTTACTTAGGGTTCCATCCCTTTAACGGACTCGAAGTGGATTCCATTCCACGAATAAATTGAATTTTAAGATGCCAGTGCTTTTCTACGAGTTTTAACAAAAATTCTTAATAATAATAAAAAATACTTATCCTTGAAATCTTGAACTCTTGATAGTCTAGATACTCATGAGTCTTCTATCTTGATATTTTGTCTTGATATCTTGAATCTCTTACTGTACGGTCTTCATTCTTAGTATCTGCATGGTTAAATCCTGCAGATACACACACACACACACATATATATATATATATATATATCTAAACTTATAATATTAGTATTTATATTTTATAATCTATTCTAAGGTTGTTGTCATCAAAACCATCATCTCACGAACTAACAATGATGAGTGGTTTTTTCATGGCGAGAGGAACGACACAAATGCAGTAATCAATTCTATGCCAAATGTTACCGCCAATGAGGCTTGCATCTCTCATCAAATTCGAGTGGAAAACCATGTAGAAGGTGCTCTTGGAAATCTTATTGACAATGTATATGGTGTGTATGATAGTGTCACGGTATCGGTGATGGTTATCTGGGAAGAAAGTACAGCGAGCACAAAAGAAATGCAAATGAAAACTATATTCTTCTTGTGAAGATGGTCTTACAACGTTAAGCGTCGTTATTGAGCTACATAATTTGAAAAAAGAATTCAATTGGTCAGGAAACAGTGTGACCGAGTTGTTAAAGAGATGGAAAAAGTGGCTTTCAAATGGAAATACACTACCGGATAAATTCCCCATAATGAAACAAATATTAAAGGATTTGGGAATGAATGTAGAGTGCATACATGCTTGCAAAAATGATTACATATTATTTTGGAAGGAGAATAAAGATGCCGTTGAATGTCCTTGTTTCCATACTTCGAGATTTAATGTGATGACCTGGAATTTTCAAGATTTAAAATCGGAATATTTAATTGATTTTAAATTATTTAAAGGTTAATTATCAACTTAAATTACGAATATCATGATTTATTTGGCAATTAAATTGTAGAATTAAATAATTTGAATTGGATAAAATATGAAACCTGAGATTTTAAGCTTGTTATAAATAATCTGAAGGCTTGTAAAATTTATATTGATAATATAGAGGATAATAGAAGTTGTAAAATTGAAATAAACAGTGGGTTGTTCAGTTTTAAAATTTATATCATTTAAATTGAATTTAAAAATAGTTTTCCGAGACATAGTTTCGGAATTCGACGAAACTAGTTCCATTGGATCCGTAATATTGTATTATTATCGGATTTCAAATTTCGTAGTAATCAGAGTTGTTGTGTGACCATACGGTAAGTAAACACCCTGAAATTTTTATCAAAATATTTTGGAAGTCTTTAATTTAAATTAGGCTAGTCAATTACTTTTCTTTTTATGCTCACCACCTTCTTGTCATTTAATCACATACTTTCCCAATTCTAAGCCGTTCAATCAACAATCTAAAGGCTCGAACTAAAAATAAATAAATAAGATAAATACTAATAATAATAGAATAAAAAAAAGAGAAAGCTTCTAGGGGAAGCTGCGTTTAAACAAAAACGAACAACATAGTAGGGGCTGAATCCCTTTTCTTCTGATTCAAACCCCTTTTCCCTTCTGCATACAAATTCTTTTCGTTCGAATATAAAAAAATCAAATCCAATGGCGTCTTGGATGGGGGGGCGACCGTAATCGATTTGGATCAAAATCATGGTGTCGAGGCAGCTCAAGCTCGCGAGCAAGGCCACGGTTGGTTTCGCGTTGAGGAAGGGATGTCGCGTGAAATTCTGGAGAGGCTCGCAATTTTGAGAACAGGGTTTCGAGCTCGTTCTGGGTAGCAGCGAACGAGGAGGGTTGGTCTCGTGGGACGAGGCGCGTGAGGATGGAGAGGTGGCGAGACGATGTAGGCTAAGTCGAACGGCCGAGGATTGGTGGGTGGTTCGAATCGCGGCTGTGAAGGGAAGGGCGTTCATGTGAGTAGCAGCAGTGTTGATTTGGGTCTGGGTGTTGTCGCATCGCGAGTGGGTGTTGGGTAGGGTTTGATGTCGTTGTAGGAGGCTGTAAGGTATAATTTCTTATTCAATTTAAATATCATAAGTTTGTGTGCGAAAATAAAATAGAACGGTATTTGATTTTGATTCATACATATTTTTTTCACTAAGAGGTTTAAAACCAGAAGCTTTTAATAATTTGTGGTTGTTAATTACTGATAATAGTAAACAGCTAAAACAATTTGTCATAAGAATAAAAATAATAATTAGGTTATGTATTAATTAAAAATAGTTGGGTTACTGGCATATTATAGTGTTTGTTTTAAAAAGAATAAATAGATAAATATATATACAGGGGTTTTAAAAGGTTCAAAGAATTTATGAAAGGTTGTATTTTTGAAATTTATAACTTATTTTATAAATATGTATGTGTATATGATCCGAAAATAACAACAAGATAAAAAAAGACTTTTGTATGGAATTTATTATTTTTAAAGATGCTATGGTTACTAAAATAAACCTTGTAAAGAAAATTTAATTTCAAATCAAATTTTGAAGTTGAATAAATTTATCGGAAGAAATTTGTGTGAACCAAATTCATTAGTTTAAAAATTAAAGTATTAATTAAATTAAAGGATTTTAATGGTAATTGAGTATTCGATTATTTCGAATATTAAAAAATTACATAAATTGTTTATTTAAGGTCTGAAATCCTGGAATCAAATAGAGAATGAAGTGGGTTGCAAAACAGGAATCAAAGGTGAGTTAATCTCACTCAGTTAAATTTTAAATTTAAATTTAAATAATTAAATCTAATTAACTGTTTGAATGGCTGAATTGATTTATGTGATATAGCATGATATAGTTTGAAATTTGCATATTATGTGATGCTAACACTGTGGATGCAGGGAAAACAGGTTGGAGGGATCCAACTGGACCCCTCAACTTTTATTTAAATTATTTAATATCCTCTGTTCTGATTATTTGATATTCTATAATGAATTATGTGGAAGTATTGAATGCTATGGCTTGGTTGATATAATTGGGTATAATGAATTATTAAAAATATAAATTTGATTTTGGAAATGAAAATAAAAGAAGTGAAATTGCAAGTAAAATAATTATAGAATAAATTCAAGAATAACTTGGAAAAAAGAAATAAAGTGACTTTAAAATTTTAATAAATGAATCCTGAGAATGGAAAGGAAAATTTGAATAAACAGAAAGTTAATGAAGTTTAAAATGCAGTATTACTAATTAAAAAGAACAAACATTTATTTAGAATTTAAGATTTGAATTATTGAAAGAGTAAAGAAGAAATTGAATAATAATAATAATAATAATAATAATAATAATAAAGAAGACCATAACTACTTAATTTGGAAATGAACTGATAAGTAAAAGAATTTATTCCAAATAAAATAAATTGGAAATCAATTTGGGGAAATTGATTTAAGTGATTGAAGTTAGAATTTTCTCTGGATAGCCAAGTACGTTTTTTTTAAAAGTAATTTTTTAAAAATAAATTAAATGTTTTAAAGTTGTTTTTAAAGAAAGCAAGTTTCGTAAAAATTATTATTTCTATTATTTAAAGTCTAAAGTAAGTATTTTCTTTAATCTATTCTAGCAGTAATTATTAAGAAGTAACTTAGTATTTGTTTTTAAAAGTAGAAATCTAGTTTTATATTTATTAAGTAGCCTTATTTTCAAATATTCACATAGTATGTATTTTTAACAAATTATTGAAGTAATTTAACTTAAATGTTTTAAAGTATATTTTTAAAAGTAAAGTGTTTTAAATTAATTTAGAAAAATCTAGTTTTGTGCTTGGTGATTCCAGTGGAAATAGAAATACTGGGAATTTATTTTGAGAAAGGCAGATAGTTTTGAAAACTGTTTTCAAAGAAATTTGAAAAGTGAAAATATATCTTGTAAAGATATTTTGAGATAAATAAATAATTTGGGAAATTATTTATTGGTTGATGGTTGTTGTGAATACTAATTGAAAGTTAAATCGCCGACTATCAATATTGGACAAATGTGTTGATCGTTTCGAAGAGACCGGGATCGAGATTTATTACTCGAAAACCACTTCGATCCGGTTTGTACGTTTTGTGAAAACGAGTTTGGATTCGAAGATGGAGCAGTGAAGTGCAAGGGCTAGTCGCTACTAATCCTGAGGATATTTACAAAATGGATGTAGTAGGAATAGTGCCTTCGGTTCCGTTCGAACCCGGGACGGACTTGTATGGATGAATGCTTGCAAAACATCGTCAGGTGGACGATGGGCATTCTAAGGGATATTGTTCTAAAAAGGTAACGCTTAGCCTCAAGCCTCATCAAATGGGAATGACTGAAAATCAGAGGTTATGCAGCAAGGCTAGGTGGGTAGCACCCAAGCAGGGTGAGGTCATTCCAGTCTAGATGTCCCTTTTTATTTCGGCTTAGTGGGCGGTTGCTGATCCCAACCGCAGGGTGATCTCACTCGGGATTATCCAGTAAGGGGTAATCCCGGTCTTGTGTTGCAGGGGAGCGTGCGTACTCCTCGGTACGGTGATCTAGGCCCCGTACTGTGACAGGTGGTACCCCAGTGCCTAGTCATTAGTTGGAAATCCATTCTCCCTACGAGCCTTGTACGAGTTTTGTTTGTATTACCCATTCTGTGGCTAGTAGTTGGAATTTAATGAATGTAACAATTTCGGCTGTTTTATAAGTATTTGTATATAGACCCTATTGTAATATTAGAGGATTTCTATGAAAATTGTTTTAGCTATCGTAAGGTAAAAACCCGATATGTTTATTTGTGGCGTGGTCTTACGAGATGCTTTTGTTTTTCAAAGGATTTTTGAAACTTTAATAATCAATTGGGTGTGATTTTCTCACGCTGGTATTCCAGACTGACTCGGGTGTTATTTAACTATAATGCTCGGGTCAGACCGAGTTTTATAGCATACAAGATATGATGCTGTGGAGCTCAGGAGACGAGCAAGATGACGATACGTACTCCCGTACTTGTTTATATACATATATTCCGCTGTGTTGATTTGTTGTGTATCAATTTGTATGATATTGATGTTGAGCTGTGATTGATGTACTCTGATGATGATATATATAAACAGAGATATTTAAGTTTTGAATAAAGAGTTTTTATTATCTATTATATTTTATTCCGCTGCGATGGTTAGATTCTGTTGTTGTTTTCTATTTTTCTTCTTCTACCTCTTCTTCTTTAACCCAAATGGTTCGTATTTCTGTAAAACTTGAGTTGATTGTTGTAGAATAGTGCTGACTCAAGGGGTACAGATTTGCGGGTCATTTCACTTGGTATCCGAGCATAGGTTGGTGATAACCTTGGCTCTGGTGGGAATTACTCATTTTAAATAGAGTTCGTAGTACTCTATAATGAGTTTGAGCGTATTAATAAATATGAGCGCGTATTTGTTGGTGAATATAAATTGTTTTAATATTGTGTTGATTGATTTATTGAGTGGTATATGAACCTTCGTCAACACAGTTTGTGCAACTGTATCAAAGGGGTTTCTAAACACTTGAATAGAACAGTTGACACGGTATTGTTTTAAATGTAGGTAAATGAAATAATTTTACCCAAAATATATTTTGATATAAATAAAAGTTTTGTAAACTATTTTAGCTAATATACGATTGCTTGGATGTTAAGAAAAAAATAATGTTAAATTATTATCATCGTGGGTAAAAATTTAACTATGAACTGACATATAACCAAAGTTTAAAGAGAATAAATTCATTATAAAATGAAATTTATAAATATGAATTATAAATGTAATTTATGAATTGAAATACAATCAAATGGAAATTTGTATAAGCATAAACTGTACAAATGAATTACAGTTAAAATTTATTTAAGCAGGCTTTGGGAATTTAAAATTTCGGAGACTTTGGAAGTGCTTATCAAAGTATTTGAAGATGAATAGTAGCATTGTTGTTTTGGGGTATTTCTGAAAGAAATTTGTTCCAAATAAATTTTAGGGAGGAACATAGCATTGAATTCACTTCAGTCGTTGGAAAATGACTTCGTTGATGACTGCAGCATCATCGATGTTTATTTCCGAGTTTCTAAGTGATGAATTGCTGTTAAATTGATTAGTTCAGGAAAACCTATTTGTTTTTGAAAATTTCAAAGGAAATTAGTTGGGAATAAAACCTGGATTGGTTTAAATATTTGAGAAGTGAGATTTGAGATGTTGGGGATTTCAAAATAATTTGAAACTAAAAGACGGGTGTTTAAAAAAAGAGAAATCCTGATGAAATAGGTTGTAAGCTTATAACTTGAGATAATTTTTAAATCAGGAAGGAAATATGAGCTTTGAATGTTGGAATTTAAATTTAAAGGTGAAAGTTAAAAATGAAATTAACTTGGATTGGGAAATAAAATTTAACTGGATTGAAGAAATTGAGTAGGCTGAAATAATATCCAGTAGTATTCGAATTAAGTTGAAATCGAATTGAGTTAAATAAAACTGAGTTAAAATAAAATTGAATAGGAATAAGAATTCAATTAAGTTATTGAATGAAATTAAATTATTACCTGAACAAATGGAAAATAAACTGGTTAAGGATTGAATGGAAGTAAATAAATTAGAATGACTTGTAAAAGAATAAAAAATGCATGGAATAAAATATGTTTGGGTTATAAAAAAAAGCATAAGGCTTGAGTTAAAAATAAAGGATGAATACATTCAAGCCTAGAATGAATGTGATTGTGTAAAATAATAAGTGGCGACTTATAAAATTTAAAAGTGAGATAGAAAACTCAAAATAAATATTGTTTGATGAATTGAAAAATAAAATGAAGATCAAAACTTGAATTATAAAATAAATTGAACTTAAGAAAATTTAATGAAGTGATATTTGAAATTGAAAATCAAGTATTGAACTATAAATAGGAGAGAACTAATTTTATAATAAATTAGTTAATAAAATGTGTAAATGGGAACGTAATGTTGTTTAATAGAAGCTGAATTGTGAATTTATGATGAAATTTGGGAATAAAACTCAAGTTATAATTAAATTCGACTTAAATTGTTGGTGAACCAAATGAGATTGAATTGTGGGTTCATAAAAGTTAATGGTAAATTGAAAATGAATTGTGAATTCAGAACTTGAGTTATAAATAAAAATTTAACTTGAAGTGTTAACAAATTAAATATAATTGGAAAGGTATCGAATAAAAATGAAATAGATTAAAATAATAATGGTGTGAATTGCAAGTAAAACCCAAATAAGTGGAAATAAATTAGAAATGGCCTTGTAATCAATTGAAATGAGCTTAAGTATAAAATTGAAGTAAATTACCTTAAGCTAATAGATGGAGAAGAGTTGAATTGAAATCAACTTAAACTAAGTTTAATAATATTAGATTGGATTTAAATCAAGTGAAACTAAATTTGAATCGAAATAGAATTGAAATGATTATTGAATGGATTAGTCAGGATCAGATTCAAGCTAAATAAAATAGTTTGTAATAAACAAATATGGAATAAATCAAGTAAAGTAACTAAAACTTGGGTTGAATTAATTTGAGAATGGTTAATAATATGCAAGCTTGGAATGTGTCGAGCTAAATAAATAGTCGTGAATGAATTAAAATGAAGGGGAAATTTAATTGGTAATGAAGATGAACCTAAGTTGTTAATGGTTTTGAATGAACTAGTTTGGTTAATAAAATGAAATACAAGTGAATGGATTCAAATTTAAATGCAATGAAACTGAGAATATATGGATCGTGAATAAATTTAAAAATGGAATAAGTATAAATTGATTTGAAATCCATTTAAAATGGTTATAAAACATAAATACTTGTTTATTCACATAGATCTCGTCAAACTGCATAGAATAAATTGTCATTGGATGTAAATAGAAGTAATTAAGATGCTATGAATTGATAGGAGTAAAATAAATTGATTTGAGAACAATCAAATTAAATATGAGCTCAGTTTGCTTAAAAATAAATTAATGTAAGCGATTGAGTTTTTAAGCCATTCAGATTGAATGAAATGGTTATAAATTAATTGGAATAGTGGAATTAATATGAAAATTGTATAAGTTGCTTAGGGGAAAATGTTTGGTGTGCATTTCTTTTAGAATTCATATGTTTTAACTATTCCAAATAAGTGATATGTTGTTAAACTTCATATATTTGGTACTTACATGTTTAAATTGAGTAAGTACAGGTACCTAGAAGCCGTGTGGATGGATTTGGTTGTGCTATTTGCTAAAAATAATAAGCCGCTTGCTTAAAATGTTAAATAAGGTACGCCTACGCAATAAAATAGGAAATATGAACTGTTTTTTGTTTTTCCGACCGGGTGGGTCGATGTATATATATTGATCTCTTTTATCAAATTGTTAAAGCTCCTCCGTACAAAGGAAACTCTGCCAAAAAAATTCAGAAATTTTGGGAGTTAGAAAATTTTTGAAAAATTTTGGAAATTTTTGTTGACGACAAAACGGTTTAAAAATGGAAAATTGAAATAAGTTAGTAAATGAAACTAATAAAAGTAATGACATGAATTAGTAATAAATGACAAATAAAATTTATATATTCTGAGTTAAAGATAAATTGAATTCATATGGAAATGAAAGAATCGATTTGAATAGAAATGGATATAAACTAAAGTGGTAAAGTGAAAATGAATATAGGAAGCATATAAAATGCTTATACTAAACTTAAGAGGAATGGTGAATTCTTAAATGAAAATTGATACTACTAATATAAATTAAGTCAATAATTGGAATGAATAAATATTAACATTTTGTAAAAAAAAAGTCGATAAAATGTTTTGGGATATTGTGATTGGATATTAGTACTAAGCAGGATATGCAGGTAATATAAAGGGAAAAGAGAATTGATTTTGATTTCGGAAGATAAATTTGAATTGCCCGACAAAAAGTATGTATTTAAATTTTGGTATAAATTTGATTGGATTTTTGAATATAGCCACTTGGCTTTTTGTTTCTTTTTAGATTTGGGAGGCCGTAGAGCCATTTTGTAGTTGTACCGAGTCAGCCGCGCAAAGAAGACGCTGGCGAAATTTTTCGAAAATTTAGAGAGTTAGAAAATTTTTGAGAAAATTTGACAATTCAAAATTCAGTTTTAAACTTAAACTTGAATAATAGGGCAAATAGGATTGTTTGCAAACTAGGGAAAGGTTTGGAAAGTTAATAAGAATGATGATGGTCTTTTGTAAAAGCTAGTTGGTTGGATGTTGAACTGTTTGGTTTTGGGAAAAAGTAAACGGGTAATGGATCATTCTTCCTAACTAGTAATTTCGGGGACGAAATTCTTTTAAGGGGAGAGGAATGTGACGACCCGGAATTTTCAAGCATTTAAAATCGGAATATTTAATTGATTTTAAATTATTTAAAGGTTAATTATCAACTTAAATTACGAATATCATGATTTATTTGACAATTAAATTGTAGAATTAAATAATTTGAATTGGATAAAATATGAAACCTGAGATTTTAAGCCTGTTATAAATAATCTGAAGGCTTGTAAAATTTATATTGATAATATAGAGGATAATAGAAGTTGTAAAATTGAAATAAACAGTGGGTTGTTCAGTCTTAAAATTTATATCGTTTAAATTGAATTTAAAAATAGTCTTCCGAGACACAGTTTTGGAATTCGACGAAACTAGTTCCATTGGATCCGTAATATTGTATTATTATCGAAATTCAAATTTCATAGTAATCAGAGTTGTTGTGTGACCATACGGTAAGTAAACACCCTGAAATTTTTATCAAAATATTTTGGAAGTTTTTAATTTAAATTAGGCTAGTCAATTACTTTTCTTTTTATGCTCACCACCGTCCTGTCATTTAATCACATACTTTCCCAATTCTAAGCCGTTCAATCAACAATCTAAATGCTCGAACTAAAAATAAATACATAAGATAAATACTAATAATAATAGAATAAAAAAAAAGAGAAAGCCTCTAGGGGAAGCCGCGTTTAAAAAAAAACGAACAACACAGTAGGGGCCGAACCCCTTTTCTTCTGATTCAAACCCCTTTTCCCTTCTGCATACAAATTATTTTCGTTCGAATATATAAAAAAAATCAAATCCAATGGCATCTTGGAAGGGGGCGACCGTAATCGATTTGGATCAAAATCATGGTGTCGAGGTAGCTCGAGCTCGCGAGCAAGGCCACGGTTGGTTTCGCGTTGAGGAAGGGATGTCGCGTGAAATTCTGGGGAGGCTCGCGATTTTGGGAACAGGGTTTCGTGCTCGTTCTGGGTAGCGGCGAACGATGAGGGTTGGTCTCGTGGGACGAGGCGCGTGAGGATGGAGAGGCGGCGAGATGATGTAGGCTAAGTCGAACGGCCGAGGATTGATGGGTGGTTCGAATCGCGGCTGTGAAGGGAAGGGCGTTCATGTGAGTAGCAGCAGTGTTGATTTGGGTCTGGGTGTTGTCGCATCGCGAGTGGGTGTTGGGTAGGGTTTGATGTCGTCGTAGGAGGCTGTAAGGTATAATTTCTTATTCAATTTAAATATCAGAAGTTTGTGTGTGAAAATAAAATAGAACAGTATTTGATTTTGATTCATACATATTTTTTTTCACTAACAGGTTTAAAACCAGAAGCTTTTAATAATTTGTGGTTGTTAATTACTGATAATAGTAAACAGCTAAAACAATTTGTCATAAGAATAAAAATAATAATTAGGTTATGTATTAATTAAAAATAGTTGGGTTACTGGCATATTATAGTGTTTGTTTTAAAAAGAATAAATAGATAAATATATATACAGGGGTTTTAAAAGGTTCAAAGAATTTATGAAAGGTTGTATTTTTGAAATTTATAACTTATTTTATAAATATGTATGTGTATATGATCCGAAAATAACAACAAGATAAAAAAAGACTTTTGTATGGAATTTATTATTTTTAAAGATGCTATGGTTACTAAAATAAACCTTGTAAAGAAAATTTAATTTTAAATCAAATTTTGAAGTTGAATAAATTTATCGGAAGAAATTTGTGTGAACCAAATTCATTAGTTTAAAAATTAAGGTATTAATTAAATTAAAGGATTTTAATGGTAATTGAGTATTCGATTATTTCGAATATTAATAAATTACATAAATTGTTTATTTATGGTCTGAAATCCTGGAATCAAATAGAGAATGAAGTGGGTTGCAAAACAGGAATCAAAGGTGAGTTAATCTCACTCAGTTAAATTTTAAATTTAAATTTAAATAATTAAATCTAATTAACTGTTTGAATGGCTGAATTGATTTATGTGATATAGCATGATATAGTTTAAAATTTGCATATTATGTGATGCTAACGTCTGTGGATACAGGGAAAACAGGTTGGAGGGATCCAAATGGACCCCTCAACTTTTATTTAAATTATTCAATATTCTCTGTTCTGATTATTTGATATTCTATAATGAATTATGCGGAAGTATTGAATGCTATGGCTTGGTTGATATAATTGGGTATAATGAATTATTAAAAATATAAATTTGATTTTGGAAATGAAAATTAAAGAAGTGAAATTGCAAGTAAAATAATTATAGAATAAATTCAAGAATAACTTGGAAAAAGAAATAAAGTGACTTTAAAATTTTAATAAATGAATCCTGAGAATGGAAAGGAAAATTGGAATAAACAAAAATTTAATGAAGTTTAAAATGCAGTATTACTAATTAAAAAGAACAAACATTTATTTAGGATTTAAGATTTGAATTATTGAAAGAGTAAAGAAGAAATTGAATAATAATAATAATAATAATAATAATAATAATAATAATAATAAAGACCATAACTACTTAATTTGGAAATGAACTGATAAGTAAAAGAATTTATTCCAAATAAAATAAATTGGAAATCAATTTGGGGAAATTGATTTAAGTGATTGAAGTTAGAATTTTCTCTGGATAGCGAACTACCTTTTTTTTAAAAGTAATTTTTTAAAATATAAATTAAATGTTTTAAAGTTGTTTTTAAAGAAAGCAAGTTTCGTAAAAATTATTATTTCTATTATTTAAAGTCTAAAGTAAGTATTTTCTTTAATCTATTCTAGCAGTAATTATTAAGAAGTAACTTAGTATTTTGTTTTTAAAAGTAGAAATCTAGTTTTATATTTTATTAAGTAGCCTTATTTTCAAATATTCACATAGTATGTATTTTTAACAAATTATTGAAGCAATTTAACTTAAATGTTTTAAAGTATATTTTTAAAAGTAAAGTATTTTAAATTAATTTAGAAAAATCTAGTTTTGTGCTTGGTGATTCCAGTGGAAATAGAAATACTGGGAATTTATTTTGAGAAAGGCAGATAGTTTTGGAAACTGTTTTCAAAGAAATTTGAAAAGTGAAAATATATCTTGTGAAGATATTTTGAGATAAATAAATAATTTAGGAAATTATTTATTGGTTGATGGTTGTTGTGAATATTAATTGATAGTTAAATCACCGACTATCAATATTGGACAAATGTGTTGATCGTTTCGAAGAGACCGGGATCGAGATTTATTACTCGAAAACCACTTCGATCCGGTTTTTACGTTTCGTGAAAACGAGTTTGGATTCGAAGATGGAGCAGTGAAGTGCAAGGGCTAGTCGCTACTAATCCTGAGGATATTTCCAAAATGGATGTAGTAGGAATAGTGCCTTCGGTTCCGTTCGAACCCGGGACGGACTTGTATGGATGAATGCTTGCGAAATATCGTCAGGTAGACGATGGGCATTCTAAGGGATATTGTTCTATAAAGGTAACGCTTAGCCTCAAGCCTCATCAAATGGGAATGACTAAAAATCAGGGGTTATGCAGCAAGGCTAGGTGGGTAGCACCCAAGCAGGGTGAGGTCATTCCAGTCTAGATGTCCATTTTTATTTCGGCTTAGTGGGCGGTTGCTGATCCCAACCGTGGGGTGATCTCACTCGGGATTATCCAGTAAGGGGTAGTCCCGGTTTTGTGTTGCAGGGGAGCAGGCGTACTCCTCGGTACGGTGATCTAGGCCCCGTACTGTGACAGGTGGTACCCCAGTGCCTAGTCATTAGTTGTAAATCCATTCTCCGTACGAGCCTTGTACGAGTTTTGTTTGTATTACCCACTCTGTGGCTAGTAGCTGGAATTTAATGAATGTAACAATTTAGGCTATTTTATAAGTATTTGTATATAGACCCTATTGTAATATCAGAGGATTTCTATAAAAAAAAAATTAGCTATCGTAAGGTAAAAACCCGACATGTTTATTTGTGGCGTGGTCTTACGAGATGCTTTTGTTTTTCAAAGGATTTTTGAAACTTTAATAATCAATTGGGTGTGATTTTCTCACGCTGGTATTTCAGACTGACTCGGGTGTTATTTAACTATAATGCTCGGGTCAGACCGAGTATTATAGCATACAGGATATGATGCTGTGGAGCTCAGGAGACGAGCAAGATGACGATACGTACTCCCGTACTTGTTTATATACATATATTCCGCTGTGTTGATTTATTGTGTATCCATTTGTATGATATTGATGTTAAGCTGTGATTTATGTACTCTGATGATATAATATATAAACAGAGATATTTAAGTTTTGAATAAAGAGTATTTATTATCTATTATATTTTTATTCCGCTGCGATGGTTAGATTCTGTTGTTGTTTTCTATTTTTCTTCTTCTACCTTTTATTCTTTAACCCAAATGGTTCTTATTTCTGTACAACTTGAATTGATTGTTGTAGAATAGTGCTGACTCAAGGGGTACGGATTTGCGGGTCGTTTCATTTAAAGTTAAAAATGAAGGTGAAATTGTAAAAGTCACAAAGCAACCAAGAAAAGTTCTAAAATATTTTCCAAATGCCTAGATTAACAAGATTGTATACTACACCATGGATAGCTTGAAAAATGTAATGGCATAATGAAGCACAAACTTATTGGAATTTCATGCATCATCCTATCAACTCAGCTGAATGGAGATCGCTTAAGAATAAGTGGCCAGAGTTTGCTAACAATGCTCAAAATGTTTGGTTTGGAATTGCTACCAATGGATTCAATCCTAATACAATCTAGTCAAACAGTTATTGTGTTGGCCTATGTATATGGTTCCTTATAATTTACCTCCTTCATTGTGCATGAAATCAGAATTTCAAATGTTGTGTTTAGTAATTCCTAGACCTAAAGCACCAAGTCAAGATATTGACGTATATTTAGAACCTCTTGTGGATGAGTTGAAATAACTTTGAACAATAGAAGTGCCTGCATTTGACATGGACAAGAACGAGTATTTTACATTAAAAGCAATGCTATTGTGGGGAATTCATGATCTTTCTGCATTTGGGAATCTATCGGGTTGTGTGACCATTGGTTATAAAGCATGCCCTATTTGTGCTACGGAGACCGAGGCGGAACACGTTGGTAATAAGATTGTTTATACAACGTATAGAAGATTTCTGAAGAACGACCATCCATATAGAGCACCAAAACATGGATGGTATAAAGATATATAATATAAGGAACCTCCAACACGACTGATAGGATCAGCTCTTTTAGAGAAAATTTCTCATATCAAATACATACCCGGTAAATTGAATAGAAAAAAGAAGTGTATAGGAGTTTGATCATGATGAACACTTTGAAATGAGAATGACAATGGTGTAATATCAGCATGGTATAAAAAGTCGATTCTTTTTTCCTTAGATTACTGGAGTGGCCATAAAGTGCGACACACAATAGACGTAATGCATACTGAGAAGAATGTGGCAGAGCATTTTATTAATTTGTTATTCGAAAGAACCAAAATATCCTATAAATTTGCATTTGATAAAGCTTATAAGATCTAATGTTGTCAAGTTCTAAAAGGCATAAAACTTCCATCATGCTTTGGAACTAAATTAGGCAACTTAGTAAGCATTCAACCACCTAGTTTGAATATTAGAAAGTCATATGACTATCATATTATTACCCAACATTTTTTGTCGGTCATGGTTCAACATGCATTTCCAAAGTTTCATGACTTAAGGCGTGTGATTTTGCAAGTATGCTTGTACTTCAATATAATATATTCAAAGGTTTTGATTCGAGAGCATGTCCAAGCTGCCAAAGATATGATTGCGGAGGCGTTATGTTTGTTGGTCCATTATATTTCCACTCAATTTTTTGATATAAGTATACATCTAATGATGCATTTAGCAGATCAAGCACTACTTTGCGGATCAGTTAATTATACATGGATGTATCCATTTGAAAGGTGAGACATTCTTTTTAATAATTATCATCCAAATTATTATCCAATGATAATATAAAAATGTGCATTATTTTATGTTTTCTTAGATCTATGAAAGAGTGTAAAAACATACCAAGCAATAAAGGATATGTGGAAGGGTCAATTGCCAAAGCATATCTTGTTTCAGAATATGTTAGGTATGCAATGGAGTATATGCCAGATCCGCATGCCGAAAATCATAGCTCTAAACAAGCACCATTCTTGGATGAGAATGGTAATGATACATACGAATGTTCCATTGTCGAAGGTAAAACTATCAAGCTAACTAGCATACAATGCATACAAATTCGAAGATGGATACTTTTTAGAATGGATATATCAGATCAACACGATTATTATAGGTTTTTTTTAACAAATTATAAATTAGTTTTCTATCTACCTAATATATAACATGTTTACTTGTAGTGAGTATCGATTGGCACGTAATAAAAAAAGACTTCAAACAAAAGCAGTAGTTATTGTACAATCCGAATTCATTGATTGGTTGCATATCAAGGTTTGTTAGGCTTCAACAAAACAATAGTTTCATTACACAATTATGACTTTATTTAATATATTTTAGTGGTTTTAACAATCAATGGAAGAAAAATGCATGAGTTCATTGTTATGGTATTATGTTAGTGGTCCAATATGGGAAGCCAAAACTCATCTAGAATATAGGATCAATGGTTATATATTTTCTCCCCAGCACTGCGACAACACTCATTCAATACAAGATAGTGGTTTTTGCATGGATGCAATTACAACATTTATCGCAAGCACAAAAGATTTAAATCTTATGGATGATGATACTACTTGGAATGGTGTTATTAAGGAGATCATTGATGTTGATTATTATGATTTTTAACATGTAGTATTCTACTATGATTCGGTAAATATCGCCAACAAAACACATAGATTTAAGATTTGTCCGGACTCTAGTTTACTGATGGTAAATCTAAAGAAGCTTAAAAGCAGTAATGTAGAATATGATGAGCCCATCATTCTTGCATCTGAAGCAAGCCAAATCTTTTACATAAAAGACATATGAAATCTTGATTGGTCCATTGTACGATGTTCGCCTAAGCACTTGATTGATGGCACAGATGATTATGATATGCAAACAAACTTCCACTCCAATTTGAATGAGCAGCACAACTTAACATTGTTGAAATGAATGGAATCTAGATAGAAAAACATGATTGTAACTAGTGCTGTTTTGTTTGATTTTTGTTTGATATATCGAATCTATGTTTACGTCTGAATTATGTAGAAGTAAAACATGCTTTTTTGTTTGATGTATTGAATCCATTTAATGCTTAATGCTTAGTCGTTTCTATATTGATTTCCATCTTTGCACTAAAGGAAATCTGCTTGTATATAGTTATATATTAAACACTACCCAGCCTTTTATGCTATGATTACTTGATTTATCAACCAGTTCAAAAGTTAACGTGTATATTGTAGAATGTCAACTGTTACAACAATGCATCACAATGTTAAGAAAGCACCGAAGAAGACGTTGCTTCTCCACCAACAAATAAAAAGTACCCAATAATTGTTGAAAGGGATGGTGCTAAAGGTAGAGATGAAAAAAATAGAGTTCTCGTTGTGGGGTTTTGATTTGTGCTCTCATTCCGGTTAGTTACGATGATTGGAGGAAAGTGGACAGCTTTCATAAAGATAATTTAGGAAAGCACTTACGGTATTTTACTTCCATGTATTTTTCTTCCATGGAAATATTATTTAGCAAGTCAAATATTATTCCAAGTACTGCTATGAGAAGTTAATACGATAATAATTATCTTCATTAAAAAATATAGGAAATAGAACAAAGATCTTGTTTATAAAACCGTTGGCACCAAGTTAAACAATTTGGAAGTTTGAATTACATACAATGGAAGATGCATTTTACAGAGTTGATTTGAGCAAACTTTGAGTACTATAATAGACGGGAACTTCCATGATGCTTAGGTGACAGCATGTAAGTAAGCAGTAAGAATGCTCCAGGAAATCACCACCCTCTTTTTTTTTTCTACTTTTCCACTTTTATTTTTATTTTTATTTTTATTTTTGATTTAAATATCATGCTGGCAATTAAGAGGTTGCCATGATGTTAGAAAATTAACTTGGTACATAGGTTGCCAACTCTTCTTAAGGTTTTGTAAAGTCCAAAAATGTTTGTTCCTGCTTGAAGTCTTACATTTTTACCTTGCATGCTTTTTTCTCCCCAAATATGGTGTTAAACTCTTCAAAAAAAGTTGTTACATAAATGTCATTATTGGTTTACAAACTTAAAAGTTAACGTCATTTTCTTCCGTCATTTCTGTTTATGCTTGTTTAGAAAATAAGCATAACGCATAAAGATTTAATTACATTTTAGTTTTTACCATATTTTTGTTCATTCTAACGCTAACAATAAGCGTATTCTATTTGTTGACAGTCTATAATTTTGCTATATTTTTTTTGATTTTTTTTTGTAGAAAAAGTTTGACATGAATCTGGATCCAACTATCGCTCGACCTATTTTGGAGAGTGGGTTTTCGCAATATTTTAGATCGGAAAAATCAAAGTTACGAGACAAATATTTGAAGAAAAATAAAGAGTTTTTACTTAGACGCATTGCGATTGATAACCGTCCAAATGATATTGATAAAGTCCAGTGGGAGAAATTCGTTGATATTGAGTAAACTGATAAGAAAAGGAAACAGTGCCAAACAAATGCTGAAAATAAAGGAAAAAATACCATAACTCATACTTTGGGAAGAAAATTATATAGTGGATTTTATGAAGAATTGGTATGTAGTCATTATTATGAAAGAGTAGGCTATGTGGTGGGATCGTGTAATATGGAATAACGGAATAGTCTAGGTAGATAAAGTAAGTAAATGCAAGGAGACACCAGGATTTTATACTGCTTCGGACCTCTCGTCCTACGTCCAGTCTCTAAGCTTCACTTAGGAATTTCACTAACTAACACCCTCACCTCACCCGGAGGAATAGGTTTACAACTTACCCGAACAACCGAACGGGATTTCTTGCCTCAACTACCGAAGAGGACTTCAACTCAATTACTAAAATACAATATTTGACTTGTTGTGTTCTTGTCAACACTAATGAGTCTAATGTAGTACAATATTCCTGTAATCTTATCCTCGAGAGTATGCAATGTGATTGTGAAGATTTAGGAAATGTGAATTGCTATGAATCAAAAGAATGTTATAAACAAAAACAATGATTCAAGCAATAGATTAGTGATTTCATTGAGAATATCTAGAAAATATGAACAAGAGAATGGTTAGATTAAAGCAAGAGAATTCGGTGAATTAAATGATGTTAAAATCATGTATATATACTTGTAGAAGAGATGCATATGTTGTCAAAGGTTGCAAACAAGAGATGCTTCCATTTCCATTGACGAATGGTTGCAACTCTTGGGAGGAAGAAGGTGTCTTTTCAGAGAAAATTCGCAGGTTCAAATTCAGTCGACTGAGCAGGGAATTCAGTCAACTGAAAATATGAAGTAAAATTTTCGGGACCAAATTCAGTCGACTGTGCAGGGACATTCAGTCGACTGAAATTGTGCATGTGTATAAATTTTTCCAGTTTCAGTCGACTGACTGTTCCTATTCAGTCGACTGAACTCATAAAACCTGCATAGTTAAAACTTAATTGAAAAAATGAAGTTTATAAAAATTTTCTAGTGTTCGTGCAAGCTTCTTGAGGATAGATTTTAACAATATATCTAGATTAATGACATATGTAAAAACATACTTTAAGTTTGTTTGGTCTTCATCTATCTTCTTTTAGCATTTGCATATATTTCTTCCTTGTTTGTTAAAGCACATTGTCATTGATCAAAATCTTCGCGTATCAACATTCTCCCCCTTTTTGATTGATGACAATACTGATTTATTCTAGAGACGTTTTACTTATTTTCTCCCCCGAATGTATGCACTATCTTTCCTATAAAACCAAGTTAGTACCATAGATTTTCTCCCCCTTTGTCATCGACAAAAAGGAAGAACTAACAGCAGTAATAATTTATCAAAACAATCACTGAAGCATAGAGAATTATTTACATAATCATGGATGAAGAAAAATAAAAATGTTGTGACAGACAAGCATAAAATGGCTATTTATACAAGCCACTAGAAAATTAAAAATATACATCAAAACAACAAGAAAATCACTCATCTCTATCCCAGTCATATGAACCTTCTCTTCCTATTGGTTCACGTATGACGGGTCCTCCTGTTGGTGGTCTATGTGCTCTTCCTCCTTGGCCACAACTAGCTCCGCTAGCGCCACTACTTGTATGCACTTCGGATGTCGTCCATGTAAACGTAGGTGCCGGACGTTTGCCGCGAGATGTTGAAGCAGTAGTGGTGCTTGAGCACGAGATTGCATCCCAAAGCTTGTTGAAGAATCCTTCGATTTTGTCAAGCTTATGATCTACCTTTTTAAGGCGAGTGTCAAGAATTTGTTGATTTCTTGACAATATCCCCAAGGATTGGTTGGTAGTGAAGCTTGGGTCAACAAGACGAATTTCATCATCTTGCTCGAGATGTTCTTCGTGGCAAGGTTGAGGAGGTTGTTGTTGTTGTTGTTCTTGATGCCTTGCTTCCCATTCGACAAGTGATATTATGCGAGGAGGTCGAGATGGGAGTTGCATTAGGCTTTTGGTCCGGTGGTTAATTTGATGGACCATTGTATTCTCCGATTCAGGTAATGGCGTATCGACATTGAGGAGAAGTCGCATGATGTACCCTCCAAAGTAGATAGTGCGCATTTTTCCATTATTGAAAGTGAGAAACTCATCAAGAATAAGCTGTACCCAATTAACTTGTATATTGCCAAAAATAGCATATAGAGCTCGATAGTTATTTGGGTAGACAATTTCGTACGAGCCCGTGCGAGGAGTAATCGTTCTCATTAGAGCTTTATGGAGGATTCTCGCCATAGGTCGAACAGAGGTGGAATTAAAATCCCTAAAGTTGATATTATCATCCATGAATCGATGGTTGATGTTGTCGCGAATGTGTGGATTGAATTCCATCTCCTCTAGCTTTCTTCCGACATTTGGAGACTCTAAAATGTGTGCTATTCTATCCAAGGAAAACCAAACTTTCTTTCCACACACCATACTCCAAACACTATTGTTTGGATTTCTTGGAGTTTGGTGTCCAAGATTAAGATTAGCATAAAATAATTTTACCATTACATGATTAATGGCATCGTCATTTCGTTTCAAATGTAAAAGAGAAGTTAAACCTGCTGGATCTGTTAAAGCTTGGATGTTATAGGTTTGAAAACTTTGAAAATCAACGAAAGAATGCTCGAAAATTCGGGAATTCTTCATCTTGTTCCATCGAGTGACAGCGGTTCCATCGTAAATCCATTGTGCTATTTGAGCATCAATTGGCTCGGAGGATGAAGAAGATGAAGCTCGTGATCTTTTTGGTGCCATTTGGGTGAGAATTTAGTTGATTTTGAGGAATTTGGGGGCTAGGGTTTCGAAATTGATTTGGGGAAGAAAGTTTGTAGAAGGTAAAAATTGAATTGGTAGGGTAAAATCCGGTGATTAAAAGGAGAAATTTTGCCTGGGAAGTGGCGTTCAGTCGACTGAATCAAAGGCCGAAATTTTCTGTGATAGATTCAGTCGACTGAACAGTACATTTAGTCGACTGAAATTTTTGCTGGAAATTTTCTGTTGAATTTTTAGTCGACTGTGCAGATGATTCCAGTCGACTGAACTATGTAAATATTGTTTTCTGTTATATTTTCAGTCGACTAAGCAAGGGCGCTCAGTCGACTAAAACATGCATTTTTGTTGTTTCAGTTAATTTTTGAAATCAAACAATTTATTTAAAGAAATAGTTACAAAAATATTGATGTAACAACATACAAATATTTCAAAATTTAACTATTTCTTTGGGGATGGACTTGGAGACTTCTTTCCTTCATTCTTCATGTAATTTATATCCCATGAATTCGGACTATATTGAGGAGTCTTAGGAGACGTTCAAGGATTCATAGGATCGACTGGTGTACGATAAGATGAAGATGGATCAAGTGAGCTAACAGGGCGAGGTAGGGGTTCAGCCACTTCGTTCTTCTTTGATCCACAGAAGCGTAAACCGATTTGTTCTAGGAAGCTCAAACGTCTTGCCGTAACTTTTTGCTCGAAGTATAGCTCTCGTTGAAGATCTATCTGTTGTTGTTGAAAGTGATGAATTTCATCAATCTTTCTTTTTGTGTCAGGTGAAATAAAGAGTCCGCATTTTGCCTTTTTAGATTCTGGTTTGAAACCAGTACGATAATTTTCCCATTTGTAAACCGGCTCATGTGCTGGTGTTGATGTGGGAAGTTTTGGCGACGTTGGAGTGTTATCAACTGATGAGGTGATATTGATTGGAGAGAAGGAGTTACTGGACGACATTTTATGTTGAATTAAGATTTTATATATAAAATCGAGACTAAAATAAAAATATTTTTAAGAATTTATTTATAGTAGAATTTTACTAAACAAATAATGGTTATAATTTAATAAGATTTTTTAACCGCATAGAAATTTAATGGTAAAGAGAATTTTGTTAAAATGTATGGTTCTTATTTAATAATTCGGTTTAAAAATGAGTGGTCTATAAGTTATATAATGTAACATATAACATAGCTAAAAATATTTGAAATTCTTATTCAGTCGACTGAGTATTTTGTTTTAGTCGACTGAAATGTGGGAATATTTCTAATGTATTTCTAATTAATATCTTTAAAGGATATTATACCTAATTCTCGTCGAAGTTTTATAAAGGAGTTTTCTAATAGAGGTTTAGTAAATATATCGGTAATTTGATTTTCGGTAGAAATATGTTCTAAATTAATTATTCCTTTTTCGATATTGTCACGTAGAAAATGATGGCGAATATCTATATGTTTTGTACGAGAATGATTAACCGGATTTTTAGATAAGTTTATTGTACTTGTATTATCACAGTATATTGTAGAATTTGTTAAATTTATATTAAAATCTTTAAGTGTTCGTTGCATGTATATAACTTGAGTGCAAGCTAAAGCAGCTGATATATACTCTGCTTCGCAAGTGGAAAGCGAGACACAATTTTGTTTCTTACTAAACCAAGATACAAGTGATTTTCCAATGAAATGGCAAGTACCACTTGTAATTTTTCTATCTGTTCGAGATCCACCAAAATCAGCATCACTATATGATACTAACTCAAATGGACACTCCTTTGGATAGAAAAGAACGAAATCTTTAGTTTTGTTAAGATATCGCATTATTCGTTTTACTGCTCTTAAATGTGAATCTTTAGGATCGGATTGAAAACGTGCACATAAACAAACACTCATCATTATGTCAGGTCTACTAGCGGTTAAATAAAGTAAGGAACCTATCATACTTCTAAACAATTTTTGATCTACACTTTTGCCATTTTCATCTCGATCGAGATGTGTAGTTGTACTCATAGGAGTAGGTTTAGCAGAAGTGTTTTCCATGCCGAATCGTTTAATTAAATTAGTACAATATTTTTCTTGGTTTATAAAAATTCCATTTTTTAATTGTTTGATTTGAAGTCCGAGAAAATATGATAATTCTCCCATATGAGACATTTCGAACTCATTAGTCATTATATTTGAAAATTCTTTACATAAATTTTCATTTGTTGAGCCAAAAATAATATCGTCTACGTATATTTGAATTATTAAAATATCTTTGGTAGTATTTTTAATAAAAAGTGTTTGATCTACTTTCCAATTTTAAATCCCGAGTTTAATAAATAACTTTTAAGTCTTTCATACCAAGCACGAGGTGCTTGTTTAAGACCATATAGTGCCTTTTTTAATTTAAAAACATGATCCGGATATTTTTCATGTATAAACAACGGAGGTTGTTCTACATATACATTTTGTTTAATAAAACCATTTAAAAATGCACTTTAACATCCATTTGATAAAGTTTAAAATTGTGAAAACATGCAAAGGCTAATAGAATACGAATTGCTTCAAGTCTTGCAACGGGAGCAAAGTTTCTTCAAAATCAATACCTTCTTCTTGATTATACCCTTGTGCTACTAGTCTTGCTTTATTCCTTGTTATATTACCTTGTTCGTCTACTTTATTTTTATAAATCCATTTTGTTCCAATTACTGATTGATTAGTAGGACGGGGAACTAATTCCCAAACATCGTTACGTTCAAATTGATTTAATTCTTCTTGCATTGCGATAATCCAATAATCATCTTTTGATGCTTCTTTTGGATTTTTAGGTTCTATTGATGAAATGAAAGCTACATGACCCATTTGATTTAGTTGATTTCTTGTTCTAACTTGAGAATTTATTTCTCCTATTATATTTTGAGTTGGATGATCTCGTAATATTCTAGGAGGAGATCTTAGTTCATTATTATTATTTTCAAGATTTGTTTCTTCTGTATTTATTAATTCTTCATCATATTTTATATTTAAATTTTTATTAAAATTTTCATCAAAAGATATATGCAAAGTTTCTTCAATTAAATTTGTTCGTTTATTAAATACTCGATATGCTTTGCTTCGTTCTGAGTATCCTACGAAAATTCCTTCATCAGTTTTTGAATCGAATTTTCCTAGTTGATCTTTTGTATTTAAAATGAAACATTTTGATCCAAATATTTTAAAATAAGATATATTTGGCTTTTTATTATTAAATAGTTCATAAGAAGTATTTTTAGTTAATGGTCTAATTGATATTCTATTTAATACATAACATGCAGTAGCAACGACTTCTGCCCAAAAATGTTTTGGTAGAGAACATCCATTTAACAATGTTCTTGTGCATTCTTGTAATGTTCTATTCTTTCTTTCTACAACTCCATTTTGTTGAGGAGTTCTAGGAAAAGAAAAATTATGATTTATTCCTTTCTTTTTACAAAAAGTTTCAAAAACTTCATTTTCGAATTCGCCTCCATGACCGCTTCGAATATTTTTAATTTTCAAATCTTTAGTGTTTTGAATTCTTTTAACAAATGTTTTAAAATGCTCAAAAGTGTCACTTTTATTTTTCATAAAAATAGTCCATGTATATCTTGAAAAATCATCAACTATTACAAATACGTATCGATAATGATTAATGGATTGAATTTGTGTTGGTCCAAATAAATCCATATGTAGTAATTCTAATGGTAGTAAAGTCGAAATATTTTTCTTAGATTTGAAAGATGATTTCGTTAATTTTCCTTTTCGACAATCATCACAAAGATTTTTTATTTTAAAGTTTATTTTGGGTAAACCTCTTACTAATTCATTTTTAGAGAGTTTTCTAATGGTTTTAAAATTTATATGACAAAATCTTTTGTGCCATAACCAAGGATCATTATCTTTGGCCAGTAAACACATACTTGAATTATGATTAATATTTATATTTAAAACATAAATATTTCTATCTCTATTTCCTTCAAAAATAAGATTTTGGTTTTGATCAAAAATACTACATTTATTATTCGAGAAAGTTATTTTAAAACCTTTGTCACACAATTGACTTATGCGAAGTAGATTATGTTTTAAATTTTCAACTAATGAAACATTTGTGATAAAAGGTAAATTTGATGTACCGCAATTGTTCACATCTCCTTTGCCAATGATATACCCTTTTGAATTGTCTCCAAAGGTAACCGAGCCACCATCAAAGTATGTGATGTTTGTAAGCATATCTTTGTCTTCGGTCATGTGTTTTGAACAACCACTGTCTAATATCCATTTCTTCTTTTTGAGTGGGACCTGAAAATAAATATGAAATTATTGGTACCCACCTTTTAATAGGGTCCTAAAAGGTTAGAATTTAGGAAACCAAACCCAATTTGGTTTAGTATCCTTTTTATAAATATAGTTTTCATTATGATGAACATTATCCATAAATGTTTTAATATATTTATTTCTTATTAATACAATTTGGTACCCAAATTTTAACTACCTTGTTTTCTACTTTTGTTTTAATAGTTTTCTTTGGCAATATTTGTTGTTTTGAATCCATATTCCTCTTAAAATTTGTATTTTTCTTTTTAGGAACTTTGGACTCCTTTTTATATCCTAATCCATGTTTACTTTAAGAGGATTGAGAATTTTCTAAAATTTTAGATAAATTTTCTCTTCCTTTGTTAAAGTTAGAAACACTTTTAGCAATGTTATCTAGTCTGGCTTGAAGACTATTATTTTCTAACTCAACTTGTTTAATCTTAGTTTTTAACTCATGATTTTCAGAAGTAATTATATCATTCTTTGTTTTTTGAGTTTCAATTTCTTGACTTAAAAGTGATAATTGAGTTTCCGAATTTGAATGAGATTCTTGAACTTTTTCAATTCTTCTTCTAAGATTTCTTTTCATCTTTTAACAGATCTCTTTCAAATTCAGCTTTGTTTTGATTTTCATGAGTTTTTTTGAGTTTCTTTTTAAGAGTTCTTATTGTGCTTAAAAGTTTAGTGTTTACTTCAATTAAATCGTCGAAAGTTAAATTATTTACCTCAGATTCTTGAGCCATGAAGCATACATTTGCCTGTTCATTGTCGCTATCACTATCATTGTCGGATGAAGATGAATCTGAATCGTCCCATGTTACAGAAAATGCATTCTTTTTGAATTTATCCTTCTTGTTTTTGAAGTTTTTCTGATTTTCCTTCATTTGTTCTTGATAATCTTTTTGCATATGTACTTTCTTATGACAATTGAAGCATTCTATATTTGAGGATGAAGGTTTGTTCAAGAAATTCTTTTTGAATCCGTTTTTGTTTCCTTTTCTATACTTTAAGAATTTCTTGAAATTTTTGGCTATAAATGCTAGATCCTCATCTTCAGACTCTGATTCTTCCTTTTCCGCATGAAAAGCAACATTCTTTCTTTCTTGAGCTTGATCCTTTTTAGCTTGCATATTTACTTCATACGACATAAGATTTCCAATCAATTCTTCTGGTTTCATTGTAGATAGATCATTTGCTTCCTCGATTGCTAGTACTTTTCTCTCCCATTCATCGGTGAGTGAATTTAGAACTTTAGACACAATGTCACTACACAATTATAAGCTATTAACAACGGGTAAAAACCGTTGTTAAGTCCAAAAGCAACGGGTAAAAACCGTCTTCAACACAGGAGTGGTTGAATTTAGCGACGGGAGAAAACAGTTGCTTTATGTCCAAAAGGCAACGGGTATAAACCGTTGCAAATTGGGACAAAGGCAACGGGTATAAACCGTTGCAAACTTGGCCAAAGGCAACGGGTATTAACCGTTGCAAATTGGGCCAAAGGCAACGGGTATAAACCGTTGCAAATTGGGCCAAAGGCAACGGGTATAAACCGTTGCAAATTGGGTCAAAGGCAACGGGTATAAACCGTTGCTTTATGGACAATGGGCAACGGGTATAAACCGTTGCTTAATGTACAAAAGGCAACGGTTACAAACCGTTTCTTAATGGGAAAAAAACCAATGGATATAAACCGTTGCTTTCTGTCCAAAAAGCAACGGGTGCAACCGTTGCTTTATGGCCAACAAACGTTGCTTTATGTCCAGTAAAAAACGGTTAAAAACCGTTGCTTTATGCCCAAAGTCACACATAAAGCAACGGTTAACACTCGTTGCACATAGTGTTTGCTCCTGCTCCTACAAAATCACATCTGTAACTCACTACTGCGTTACACGCATATCTCAGTATATATACCAGAATATCAATATATATCAAAATATGCCAGAATATCAAAATATTGGTACACAAGCACTATAAACATATCGCACATATACCATACATATAAAATTATCAAACTTATAATTACACTCATTGTTTTGCAAACAGAATGCTACCGTGCCGGAATATCATACTTATTACACTGCATTGTTTATTACACTACACTACAAAGATTTCATTAATTACACTACATTGTTTTGCAAGAAGTATAGTCTACATATAATAAACACATTAAAAGGATGCTGAGCAGGTTAGCCGAAGCTGATATTTCTTTGGCTCATGCTGTAGTGCATACAGTATTCTATGCAATTCCTGCGCAAAAGTAAAAACATGTTTTAAACTCAAATCATACAGTGAATTTTAGCTTGGTCAAGTTCAGTTAATAGAGCAACGGAATTCCTGTGTAAGCAATAATAATGCACAAGTAAAAGTGGCAGCAAACATTTAAACAACTATAACAACACTAACAAAAAAAAACTGCCTTTCAACTTCATCCCATCCCCTCTGCTATACACTTCCACTCACAACCACACTCCTACACACTACAGCACTTCCTCATTTTCTCTGTTTTCATCTCATCCACACTTAAGTACTACATCACACCCCCTACCGCCTATTGCCTGTCAACAACATACACCATTAGCTTGGTCAAGTACTACACTTAAGTACTACACTATTTTTGGGTTTTTGTCCAATGTTGCACCGTTTGTACTGAGCCAGAAATCAAGTAATATGAACAAGTTGCTCGGACATATCTAACCTTAAATGTCCACCTCCTCCGAATGCATTTGATTCTACTATTTTTCTTAATTATCTCATTTGGGTATTGTTAAATCCATAATCTTTAAAGTTTGTACGTGCACACACCTATCAAGTTAAATCCAAACATTTTATAATGGTTTTTTCAATAAATATTGCTTGATGTTAATAGTATGTACTAATTTTGCACCATTAATATCCAACAAAAGCTATATTGCAGTATACCTTTAAGTTATTACCTCATCGGTAGGTGTACATTATGTATGCTTAATCTATGATTGATTTCACCTAGAATATATGAAAACAAAAGGATATTGCACATAGCCTCGTTATCATAAATAAGACAAGTACAGGTTTGGTTCTACTAAGTACTTAGGCAAAAGAGATGTCTGCGAATGCGGCGAGTGTTTCTGCTGGTAATCCAACATTGATTAAACGAGTTAATTATATGCATTCTAACTGTTATAACTTTTAAATCAATTATATGCATTCTAACAACTGTAATTCCTTTTATTGTCTGCTTCAAAACCAATCCCCTGTCAACTGCACATTCACATCACATCACATAAACTGTAATAGTCTTCTTCTGACTGCTCCGCAGCCTTCAACTTCCCTTTCATCCACCATTTACACTTCCAACCTGGTTCCCTTGGTACCAGTAAGCCATCAAACACAAACTACAAACCTGCCTGCACTCCAACAACATTTCCATATTTCCTATTCAAACCAATCACTACACATTTCATTTCCTCTTCAAACCAAATCACAACCATAACACTGTCAGCATAATTCAACTATCCCGACCAACCTCTCTAACTCTACATTCTACAATGAACTCCAGCATTACAAACTGCCTCCCACTTCCTATTCACCAACTCTACCACAAACCACCAATATCAACCACTCCAACCACCAGTAAACACTCTAGTAACTACTCCAGTTCCCTACCATTTCAGTTCCCTCCCCTACATCATAACCAAATTATTTTACCACCCATTAAACCCAATTAGTACGATACACACGTAAATTTTTTTAGCTAATCGATTTTTAGTTTATTGGACCTCCATTCATCGTTCAGGAACATTGATCATGTTTTTTGTTTTTTGATTTTGTCCTTGAATTTTGACTTTACTTCCTAGTATTTGATAAATTGTCGATTATCTTGTAAACAAGACAGACCAGGACAAAATACACATGCATTTGCATATGCAAATTTCATATACAGCAAACAAAAGAAAATCAGCAATATGTGCAAAGAACAAGTCAGAAATATCAATACCTCCGACTAAAGATATCGTATCAAACCCTTTTGATGGCTCACACAATCTCTGGCTCCAACATCCCCAAAGGTCTCGGTAAATTGTCGACATATTTTGGCAGTTAGCTCATCCGGCAATAAAATTTTGTCCAACAACACTTTTTCATATGTGGGCGGTACTGGTTTTCCATGAATTACTAATGTTGTGGAATCTCGGCATATAGTACCTGTTATATAAGCATTTCTGGAGTGAATATATGGAATCACATTTACAGAACTAACAAGCTCCCAAACATTTAAGACCATTGTGCAGAGCTACACAAGTTCTAGACCCATTGTGTATGCGATATTCGATCTTTAAAATCATGCAAGATTGGAATGGAAGGTGTAAACTTTTATGATCTTCCTATATCCTTTTTTGTTTTGGAGTTTACTGATTTATTTTGGACATAATGGCTATTGTGAGTGTCAATGAAAATTGAAACCAAAACAGATATAAGATAAAGACTACGATGAGTATAAGTATACAAACTAGATCGCTATTGACAATAAATTCCTTCTCATCTCTGTCATTCATTCGCTGTCTCAAACTCCAGCTCTACAATAGCATTTTGAACTTTTACGTGATTCTTCATCATTTCTTGCTACCTCTCACTGTTTCTCTAATCTAGTCATGAACACAACCTTTTTTTAAATAACACTGTACTTTCAGCCAAGCAAGAATTTAGTGAAGATTGTGCCCACCAGAATTTATCCATGTGATCATTGTTTTTGATTTGCTAAAACTACTTAAAAATGCTTAATTTGCTCTATCCATGGTTATAGCATTATAAATATTGCTAAATATTCTCTTATATCTTATGATTATGTTAATTTGGATTTGAAAATGTCATATACACCTCTTGTGAACCTAATTATGACGTACATGTCAAACGTGAACCTTTGTTGCAAAACCTCTTTTTCTATAACAAAAGATAATTTGGAATCTATAAATACACATGCACTAATACTCATTAACTTGTTTATATGCACAATAACAGAGAGCAGTAAACTCGGTTGAAGCACAAAAAGACTGATTGGTCGATTAAAATAGTACCTGTTGCAATTACTTCGTCCTCGAAGTTCAGGATTTCACATCTTTGGTCGATTAACTGATTGTTCGGAGTGGCAAACTGAGAAGATGCGATTTCACTGCCTACTTGACGATTATCTTGGGCTATGCTGAGAAGACGCTCTAGTTTATCATCCATATTGTCCAGCTTCATCAATTTTTGCTCCACATTTTGCAGTCGCTGCTCATATACTCCTTGGGCCTGTTTGAGCCGTTTGCATGGAATGACAGCACTCTCAACTTGGCTAGGAGCTATATTGGTCCCAATACTTTGTCTCCTGCCCTTTATATCTTTACCAAACACTGATATAAAGACGGCTTCATCACCACCACTCGTCGTTTCCTTTTCTTTTTCAATTTTGTCCTAAAAAGTAAATACATATATATGAATAATGAAAATTTAATGTAGAGGCATTATTATTTGTTTAACTTATAAAGTAGGAAGATGTCGCATCAGACGTGCTGCCATCTTTTTTGTTATGCGTTTTCTCCCATACTTGAAGATGTGATACTTCTGTTCCCGGACTACTTGAATCGACCTGCATACAATGACCTAAAATTATATTTGGAACTAATGGTATATGCAATGTGATGCACCAATTCAATGACACATACCATTTCTTGAGTAATCATAGCGTGATTCTTACGTCCCGAATGATGACCATATTCGAGCATTGATCTATTTTGTTTGCCTCGCTTCCTTTTTTCTTTCGCCTCGGGTTTTGATTCGTTTCTTATGAACTCATCCCAATCATCTTTAGCAATTTTCGGTGGACAATTTCTTATTCTTTCTTCGTCAGTGATGAAATGGTCATAATGATTCTTGCGCAAATCATTCTTGTGTCTCCTAAAAGCCTCAGACATTTTTTTCATAATAAGGTCTTTTGATAGAGGATCGAGCTCATAATATTTCTGCATAACAAAAAATGCATGTAAACCATTTTTTATTTATGTATTGAAAGCATTATAAATGAATTTAAACCATCTAAGTTCATGTACACAGTTTACATTTCAAAGTATATGGATTTTTACATTTCAACGTATATAGTTTCATCAGTCTCTATAAATAAAGTGATCAATCTAAATATCCTATAAATATCATAAAAGAATATATCTTGAAACAGAAACAGTACATAAATATGGTCTCATATGAACCCTCGCTCATTCAGGCCTATTTTACAATCAGAAACAAAAACAGTACAGAAACAGAAACAATACATAAAAAGGGTGCATATTACAATCAGACGACTATATTTTACAAACAGAAACAGTACATAAAAATGGTTATGAGATTGGAGAACTTACCTCCAATTGATTCCATACATCTTCCTTGTAATTTGGCGGAACTTTTTTCCAACTTGGATATGAGATTGGCACATGATTTCTTACTAGTTTACCAATCTTCGTAGCGACCTTTGAACCATTTTTTCCGACTGGAGAACCGTAGTTGTCTATATCAATTTTCTCCCGTTTTAAAGTGGATGATTGTGAAGTTGTATCATTTGACGGTGGTGTGGCATCTTGTGACATTATGTCCTGCAAAGTCTAAAATCCTAAAATAATCCCAACAACATTATAACGTACATTTCTTCTCCTTCCAGCCCATCCCTGTGATGCCCGATTGTTGTTGGCCAAATTATTGCACGGAGTCCCCTCCATAACAAGATCAAACGCCTTATATGTCTTAATAAAATTTGCTCCAAGCGATCACTGTTAAGCTGCTATACATCTGATATATGAACCAACGTCCCCTTATTGATTTGTCTGATCCCACCAACTTCTCACCACATTACGATTTTTGTCAGTCCGACTGATAATAATCATAATGTGATGAGAAACTGGTGGGATCAGACAAATCAGAAGGGGACGTTGTTTACTATATCAGATGTACAGCAGCTTAACAGCAATCGGGCATCACAGGGATGGGCGGGAAGGGGAACATTCACTTTTATGCGGCAGTGATAAAGTCTTCCTGCATCACCAGAATTTTAAACTTAAGCGGATTCAAAACAATATCTAAAATACTGACTGAAATAAAGGATGCAAATACAAAAATATATTACCTTAGCACTGCTGAACTAAAGGGTGCAAATACAATATCTTGAACTGCCTGTCTACCTACAAACACAAAGAAAGAAAGAATAGTCAAGCTGATCATATGTATGTATGTGTACATGTGTGTATGTATGTGATCATATGTAAGTACCTACAACTACAAACAAAAAATGAACTCTTGCAATATATCCATCCTTATGGATCCATCAGGATATTATAATGGCACTAATAAAAAATATAATGCATCTATTACTATCATATAACACACCATTTTATATTTTACACCATTTTAAATAAATATTTTGTTAAGGTACAATAACTGCTCTGAAATACAAAGTTAACATATGCATTTGATAAGATCTTCTAATTTTTCATTGTCTTCAAAAGCTGATTGATAAACGGTGGGAAACTCAGTGTCATCCACATTTATGGTCAACCGTTTTGGTGTATGCAAAACCACAAACCATCTGTTATTTTTTAAATCTTTTGAGTAGAACACTTGGCTCGCTTCCGATGCAAGAATAAATGGCTCATCATTCACGCTATCTTTATTCTTCAATTTTCCCAAGTTAACTGTGATCAAGCTTGAAACAGAATCTATTTTACAACCATTGATCTTATCTTCGACCTTTACCCAATCACAATAAAAAACTGTTTGTTTGAAGTCAATGTAATCCAACTCAATTATCTGTTGAATGACTCCGTAATAAGTTGTTTCTGCTTCCTTAAAAATTTTATCCTTCCACTCGCTCTAAATTGTGTAATTGCTCTCATGTATACACCACTATCCTGTGTTAGCTTTCGCTCTTCATAACTCTTTGGAGAAAATAAAAACCCATTCACTTGGTACTTCATATAACTACGGGTATCAAACTTTGGCCCGTTAACTAACCGCCAAAGAGTTGAGTCAACATCGATGGTCTTCAACAACTACAACAAACACAATAAGTAAAAAAACATTGTCAAGGAGGTGTATGGTCAACTTGAAAATACGTTAAATATTTAATACATATACCTCCTCACGTAACCAAAAAGTGAAATTTTTAATAGCTTCCCCAGATGTACCCCCGCCTCGAGTTTGAGATTTGGTGCTTTGAACATAGGAGTTATACCTCCTACGAAACACACACAATAAATACTATATATATGAATTGATTTACAATAATAAGAATTCAGAACAAATTCATGAATTTACTTCTTCCATTCATCCAATCCGTCGTACTTATCAAGGACCCATTTACGCACTTGTTGAAATTGCACTTGAGTTAACGTTATATCTTTACCATTATCTAGTGTTATTTTATCAGCAAACTCATCATCCTCGTCCAAAAACGCTTCACGGGTATGTTTATGAGTGCCAGCACCTCCTTTTGGCATATACTCCATGCAGTAAAGACTAGCTTCTTGTACAATATATCCTTCTCCAATACACCCTTCAATATATCTTTTGTTGCGCACATATCCTTTATATGTTTTTATCAACCTATGAAGATGAATAATTGTAAAATGTAGACATCAATAGCTATTTAAATCGAATAATTATGTACATAACTAAAATTAGTAATTTACCGTTCAAATGGGTACATCCACCTATATATAACAGGACCAGAAATCAATGCTTCATCGGCTAAATGAACCATAAGGTGAATACTGATATCAAAAAATGCAGGCGGAAAATGTTTTTCAATAACACACATTGCTTCTACCAAACTAGCATTTGCTTCTAGAAGATGTTCCCTGTTGATCACCTTTGAGCACAAAATGTTATAAAAGAGACTAATGCGGTGAATAGCATTCCGTGGATCCTTATGTTGTGGAAAACAATGCTGAAGCAATAACGGAAGTAAATGTTGCATTATGACGTGGTAATCATGTGACTTCATTTTTTTAGTTTAGGAGGGTTGATGCTCACATTGTTATGGAAGTTCGAAGAGAATTTGCTCGGCACTTTCAAATTTTTCAAAATGGTGCAAAACCGTATCTTTTCTTCTTTGCTCAAAGTGAAAGTCGCATTTGGTATGGTTACTTTACTTGTTTCAGGATCTTCTATCACCCACAACTTTTGTTTTATACCCATGATTTTCAAATCCTTCCGTGCATTGATCCCATCTTTTGACATGTCTTTATGGTTCATAATTGGTTGATCAAATGTTTCGTGACATTCATCTCCGTATGCATAACATCAATATTATGTCGGGTCAAATTTGTTTTCCAATATGGAAAATCAAAGAACTTCGACCTCCTGTACCATGCAGGAACTTCCTCATCGATTGTCTTTTTCCGTTTTCGACCAATTTCCGGTATGTTTTTACCAACTTTCATTTTTATATTCGCTACCTTTTTTTCAACTTGATAACCAGTCAGTGGTTTTGGAGGACGCTTAAGTTCTTGCTCGTTGTTGAAATTTGTCTTATCGTATCGAAACATGTGTTCGGACGGAAGAAATCTACGATGTCCCATGTAACAAATCTTCTTACTTTCAGGGAGATAAACATATGTAGTTTCTTCTCCATAAATAGGATATGCAAAGTAGCCGTGAGTTGTACATTCCGATAAAGTCCCAAGAGCGGGATGATCATGGATTGCCCACAACACTCTAGCTCTCATTATGAACTCAGATTTCTTAAATGAATCAAATGTAACGACTCCTTCCCATAACTGCTTTAACTTGTCTATCAAAGGTTCTAAATAAACATCAATATCCTTCCCCGGTTGTTTTGGCCCAGAAATCAACAGTGTTAACATTGAGAACTCTCTTTTCATGCACAAAGACGGAGGAAGGTTATATGGTACTACAATTACTGGCCAACAGCTGTAAGGGTTAGTTAAAGAAGCATTCGAACAGAAACCATCTGTTGTTATTCCAAGCGTGATATTTCGTGGTTCAGCAGCAAACGAAGAATCAAAAGAATCTATAGTTTTCCATTGAGAAGTATCACGCGGATGACGCATTACGGTTGTACCGGACTTGGCACGACCATGCCAGATCATCGCTTCTGCTCTCCATGGTACAGTATACAGTCTTCTCAATCTAGAAATTAAAGGAAAATGTCTTAAGGTCTTTTGAGGTACTGTGGTAGCTTTTCTCTCTTCGTCGAATGATGTCTTATATCTTGGTGCGTTGCAATTTGTACATGAAACTTTGTTCGCATTATCTTTCCAGTACAAGATGCAGCCATTAATGCATGCATCATAAGTTATGTAATTCATCCCAACTTGCTTAATGATCTTCTTCACGTCGGGTGTTGGACGAATTCTGATCACCAAACTAAAGCCACTGCCGAGCCATCTCCTTCCCCACTCTACCAAGCCAACCTCTACTCCAAGCACCCTGCCGAACCAAACTACTCCATGTACATGCCGATCCAACCTTCTCCCCACGCCTAGCCGAACCAACCTCCACCCTCCACTACCGGACCAGGAACCAACGAAGCCACCACCGGACCAACCATACCGGACCAGACACGACCGGACCAATCCCCTTCACACACCACCGGTCCAAGACCACGCCGAACCAACCTCCTTTCCTCTACCACCGAATCAAGCTACGCTTCCACCATCGAGTCAACGCTTCCAACAAATACCGAACCAAGCTCTGCCGAACCAGATGTGCCAGGCCAGATTGCTTCAGCCCAGGCCCACCAGCAGCTATATACCTCCAAGACCCCTGCCCCCAGCCTCATTCTATAAATAGAGGGGCATGGGTACAACAATGGCAGACAAGTTTGAGAGTTCAAGCACGGAAAGAACTTTCAAACAACTTTCATATACTTGTATACAAAGCTTTGTACTTGTAATCTAAAAGAAAAGAGAAGAATAACATATAAAGTGGACGTAGGCACGTTCTGGCCGAACCACTACAAATCTGCGTGTCTTTTTACAATTTAGCCCCTGTTTTTTTACTTATTTGCATAACTCACCCAAATTACTAAGAACAACATTAAATCAACTAAATCATACGACTTTGAGGTGTTTGCCCATTTTTTGTGCAAACATTTTTGGTGCTTTCACTGAGAACTTGGAACTCGAAGCTTCATCTTCCCTCATTCAACCTTCTTTCCCAATAGCACCCTTCATTGCCTAGGAAACATGACTTCCAGGCCGAGAAAAGACGCCAACAAGGGAAAGAATGTTGCAACCAGCAGCGCTCCTGATCCAGTGAATCCAGATCAAGAGAACCATCCCACTACGACAACAGTGCCAAATGTAGATCAGGCAATTCCGACAGCCCCTGCCGCGGAACAACCGGCAGCAATCACTAGGGCGGACCTAGACAGAGTTGTGGTTGAAGTGACTAACCGCTTCGCATCCCAACAAGAAGCTTTGGTAAACCAACTCATGTCACGCTTGAGGGATGCTGAAGAATCCAACCGCAACACTGAATCATGGGGTGAGTCTCAATCTGGAGGATCTCGGAGACAACAAAGGTCTTCCCTCTTCGAAGAAGCTATCAACAGGAACAACAATGATAGGGGCCGCGCCCGGACTCAGCCCGAACTCCGACTCGAGGAAGCGCTTGGAACCGAACCCAACGAGGGAGGCACCAGGCGAGGGTCGGATGTAGCTGAGCCAGTCATGCCGCCTAATCAAAGAAACCCCACTGAACGGAGCCGAGCTAGAACCCAGCCCGAAGTTGACCCCATGGAAATGCTCGAAACAGAACCCCACAGGGGAAGATCAAGGCAGGGGCCAACTGTAGCTGGTCCTAGCATGCATCCGAGCAGCCAAAGACAGCCACTGGATAACGTCAGAAATGATAGACTGTACCATCCCTACAGGTCATCTGGACGAGATCGATCCCGCAGGGAAGAACCAAGCTCATTTTTGTCCGCCCCAAATTCTGATGAAAGAATGGAACGATTATTCAGGAAATGCGTCCGACGGGATCAAAGGGATCGAGGGATAGGCGCTAGGGTAACCAGCCCTTTCACCTGCGACATCGAAACCACCATCACCCCTCGAGAATGGAAAATGCCAACGATGGAACCGTACAAGGGAACTTCCGACCCCATTGTACACCTGCAGAGATACACACAGCATATGCTCATGAGCGGAGCAACGGAAGGAGTGTTGTGTAAATGCTTTCCGCTATTCCTAGCAGACCTAGCTACCTCCTGGTTCTGCCATCTACCCCAAGGATCTATCAGCTCATGAGAGATGTTGAAAGAAAAGTTCATTAGCCAGTTCCGCATTCGTGTGGAACAACCCAAGGATGCTTATTCTCTATCTACTGTCAAACAGAAATCCGGAGAGACACTGCAACAATATCTAACCCGGTTCAACGCCGCAGCGGCCGCAGTCCAAGATGCCGATAAGAAACTCACCCTAATGGCCCTCTATAGTGGTGTGCACCCAGATACCAAGCTTGCTAGAAGACTAACTAAAGAAAAACCAGCTACCTTGCCCGATTTCTTCCATGAAGCTAGGAAGTACATGAGACTCGAAGAGGCTGCCACTGAAAGGCAGACAGGACCACAGGCTAAGGTGGCTCATGGAAACGCCCCAGCCGCAGCGAAGGACATTCGGAGAAACGACTCAAGAGACAATGCAAGGGACAAGAAGGGAGAAAAGCGCTTGTACCGACCAGGACCGAGATTCGACGCTTACACTCTCTTGAATGAAACAGTCGAGAACATCTTCCTGGCCACCCAGGACGAACTTACATACAAGCGCCCCCCGTACAAGAAGAAGTCAGATCATGCAATCCAGTCCGGAAAGTTCTGTCGTTTCCACGAATCTTATGGATATGATACCAATGAATGTCGCCACCTCCGCGACCTAATTGAAGAACACATCATAAGGAAGAGATTAGAACGCTATGTAAGGGGACAGGAGAGGACCCCAGCTCCTACCAAGGAAAACCCAGGGCAGCTCCACCCAGAGACAGGTGAAGGAAATCGCAACACCAGCGGTTCCAGCCAAGAGAAGATAGTGGTCCATACAATATCAGGAGGGCCACACATCGCCGACAAGAGCTGGGCAGAAATGGAAAGATATGGAAACTCACTCAGAAACAATGGAGACTGCGTTAATTCTGTTATGGAAGAACGTCACCCGAAGAGAAAGGAAAATAATGACATCACATTCAGTGGGCGCGACCTAGAAGGAAGGCAATACCCTCACATGGATCCGATGATCATCTCTGCCTGGTTCGGCCCAGCTGAAGTTTTTCGAATCCTAGTAGACACTGGAAGCTCAGTGAATATTCTGTTCAAGCATGCTTTCGACAAAATGAAGCTGTCAACGAAGGACGTGTCTCCCTGCAACAAACCGCTACACCACGGTTTCACTGGAGAAGCAAAGATGCCCCTCGGACAATTGGATCTCTTTGTTGAATTGGGAAGTCATCCCCGCTCCGCCGTTTAGAAACAAACATTCGTGCTAATAGACAACCACTCGGCCTACAATGCCTTTTTAGGAAGACCAGCCTTGTCCGACTTCCAAATTGTCCTTGCCCCATGGTCCCTGAAGATGAAGTTCCCAATGAATAATGGAGTGGGAGAAGTAGAAGGCGATCAAGACGCCGCTCGGGACTGCTATGTAACCGAACTTCGCAATAATCGCAGGAGAGATAAAGGGAAGAATGCAGAGATTGCTCTCTGCAAGAAAAACTTGGAAGCATAGCAACTAAAGAAGGCCCCTCCTCTTCTATATACCAGTGATCCTTTCAATGAATTAGACCCCAGGGAAAAAGAGGAGGAGGCCACCGCCGAGCCTGCAGAGGCTATGGAATTCGTATCTGTAGACAAACGCGACCCAAATAAACTGCTGAGAGTCGGATCTCAGTTAAAAAAGAGAATTAAAGAATCAACTCATTGATTTTCTTCGCCACAACATGGATGTATTTGCATGGACGCACGCTGATATGACTGGAATCTCGCCGGACATAGCATGCCACGCACTAAACATCGATCCTACCAAGGTACCGGTAAAGAAAAAGAAGAGAAGTATGGGGGCAGAACGATCGGCAGCCCTCGAAGAAGAAGTAAAGAACCTGCTTGCCAATAACTTCATACGAGAAGCCATCTACCCAGAATGGATCGCTAACCCGGTACTGGTAAAGAAGGCTAATGGGAAGTGGCGAACATGCATTGACTTCTCCAACCTAAATGATGCTTGCCCAAAGGATTGCTTCCCACTTCCCCGAATCGATCAACTTGTGGACATTACCGCCGGGCACGAGCTCTTATCTTTCATGGATGCCTACTCAGGATATAACCAGATCCCTGTGGACGCCCCCGATCAAGACCACACTAGCTTCATCACTGACCGAGGATGGTACTGCTACAAGGTAATGCCATTTGGACTTAAAAACACCGGAGCTACTTATCAGCGCCTCGTCAACAAGATGTTTGCAGAACTGATAGGACGAACTATGAAAGTTTATGTGGATGACATGCTAGTAAAATCGAGGAAAGCCAACGACCATATAAACTACCTGGACGAGATGTTTCAAGTACTTCGCCAATATGGAATGAAGCTGAACCCTCTAAAGTGCTCCTTCGGAGTATCATTGGGAAAGTTCTTGGGATTCATCGTTCATGCCAGGGGGAATGAAGCAAACCCCAAACAAGTCCGAGCTTTACAAGATATCAAGACACCATCTACTCGAAGAGAGATGCAAAGCCTAAACGGGAAAGTGGCCGCCCTGAGTAGGTTCATCTCTAAAGCAACCGACAAATGCATCCCTTTCTTCGAAGCTCTAAAGAAAGACAAAGGAAAGTTCGAATGGACTGACGAATGCTCGACAGCCTTCCTTAACTTAAACGGACACCTCCAGAGACCACCGGTACTTTCAACTCCAAATGAAGGCGAGGAACTATACCTATACCTTGCTGTGTCACCACATGCCCTAAGTGCCGCGCTGGTGAGAGAAGACAACCGGACACAACGGCCCGTATACTTCGTAAGTAAGAGGTTTACGGGGGCAGAAGTCAGATACCCTAAACTTGAAAAGCTAGCATACTGTCTGCTTATCACGTCGCGGAAACTGCGACACTATTTCCAGTCTCATTCCATCAGAGTTTTAACCGATCAACCGCTAAGGCAAGTGCTCCATCGCCCCGACACTTCTGGGTGATTACTTAAGTGGTGCATCGAACTAAGTCAATATGATATCACTTACCATCCTCGCACCGCTATCAAGGGGCAAGCCATAGCTGATTTCATTGCCGAATTCACTACTAGCGAAGGTAAGGACCAATCTGAAATAGCAGAAGATATCAAGTGGAATCTCTTCGTAGATGGAGCGTCGAATGAGCAAGGCTCGGGGGCAGGTGTTGTGATGATCACCCCCAGGGGAAAGAAGCTGCACTACGCCCTAAGATTGGAATTCGCTGCCACCAACAATGACGCAGAATACGAAGCAGTGATAGCCGGATTAGAACTTGCACTGGAAATTGGAGTCAGTTCTTTATGTCTCCATAGTGATTCTCAACTTATTGTAAATCAAATACTGGGAGAATTCCAGACTCGAGGAGAACGACTCACAGCGTATCTAAAGAAGACCAGGCTACTGCTCAATCAATTAGATCACTATTTAATCAAACACATTCCCCAAAAAGAGAATCAAAAGGCCGACGAACTAGCAAAACAAGCTAGCATGAAGAACATCACTATTTTCGGAGCATTAACCATCTCAAAACAGCTTGAACCAAGTTTCGAGCAAGTAAATCTGATAGCTGCAACCGAAGAAGAAACATGGATGACCCCTATCCAAGAATACTTACAAAACGGCACCCTACCCGACGGGAGAAATGAAATTAAGAAAATTCTAAGGAAAGCTTCCCGCTACACAATGCAAGAAGGCATCCTCTATCGGCGCGGCTTCTCTAACCCCTTATTACGATGTGTCGTTGGAAGGGAAGCCAAGGAAATCTTATCCAACATCCACCAGGGAAGCTGCGGAGATCACATTGGAGGGCAGACTCTGGCAAAGAAGATACTCCGATATGGATATTTCTGGCCCACCTTGAACAAAGACGCCTTAGACTTCGTCAGAAAATGTGACAGATGTCAGAAATTTGCCAAAATTCCTCGACTACCGACAAATGAGATTACTCAAATGACTTGCCCTTGGCCCTTTGCAGTATGGGGAATTGACTTGATTGGTGAACTGCCAATGGGCCGAGGCGGAGCTAAATATGCTATAGTAGCAGTCGACTATTTCACCAAATGGATGGAAGCGGAACCTCTAAATAAATTATCTTCGACAAAAATCATTAACTTCTTGATCAAAAATGTTCTGTGCAGGTACGGAGTACCACTCAAAATCATATCAGACAATGGACTTCAGTTTGACAGCGAGGAATTCACCGACTGGTGCCAAGAGCACGGGATTCACAAAAGCTTCTCATCCGTGGCTTATCCCCAAGCAAATGGCCAAGTCGAAGCTGTCAACAAAATTCTCAAAACGCTGATCAAGAAGAAGCTTGAAAAGTCAAAGGGCGTTTGGGTGGATCAACTTCCTACGGCACTTTGGGCCTACCGCACATCTTTCAGAACATCAACAGGGCATACTCCTTTCTCTTTGGCATACGGATCGGAGGCAATGCTCCCAGTTGAGACTATTGTGCCTTCCCACCGTAGGATCCACTACAACCCAGAAGAAAACGAAGAACTCCTCCTCATGTCTTTGGATCTGATTGAGGAGAGAAGAAATGATGCAGCACTCAAAGTAGCAGCTCACAAGCAAAAAGTGGCAGCACTATACATCTCCAAAGTCAAGCATCGCAACTTACAAGAAGGAGATCTTGTCCTCAAGTGAATCTTTCCGCGCCCCGGGGCACTGGACCCCATCTGGGACGGACCATATGTAATTCATCAAGATCTTCACAACGGAGCTTATATTTTGTCAACAGTGGACGGAGAGGTGTTCCAGAGGGCATGGAACATCCGACACCTCCGTCGATACTTTTCTTAACTTGTACTGTCCATATGAAGTGAATTAACAAAGAGAATCAGTGGACGTAGGCATTTTCGTGCCGAACCACTTTAAAAAAACTTGGCTCTTGTTAACTTGTTCCTTTATATCTTGGCTACTTGTTAAGCTTTATCCTTTGCTGTTGAACAAACTCCTTTGCAGATGACATTTCAATTCAGAGCTTCACAACACAACTCCACCTGGACAAAATCTAACAGGTACGCTACGATCCTATGCCCTCGCCAATGAGACACTTTGCTCCGGTATCCCTCTACCGCGAGTTAACTCATTGTTTGCCTCGTCCCTTAAAGCCGACTGTAATAAGCCGAGTATAAGCCACCGAGAAGGCCGATTATGCCATGGCAGCTCATTACAGCGATTCGGCTCGCCGGCAACTGTGAACCGATCATAAGCCCCAACATAAGGTGTGGCCAGCCAGGGGCAGTTCACAGTTGACGATCGGCCCCCACGCTAGCCGACCACAGTAAATCGAATAATACCCGCGATTACGGGCCATAATGGCCCAGGTAGTTACCGTGCGCGATCGGCTCCGATGTGTCTTAAGTGCGGCTGTGGTAAAAAGAAAACTCCCCGCAGAGGCGTAAGATGGGTGACAAATGTCTCCAAGACCCACAGCTAGGGAAAGTGACTACAAAACCCGTTTGCCACGAACTTAAGCACATCGACGGCCTTCTGTGACTGGAAGTTTTACTTTTCCTATATTTTCATTTCATTTAAATACTTTTCTCCTATCCTGTGTAACGGTCCCTAAAGTACATGACACCGACTAGGGGACATTCGCTCATAAGGATCGGAGCCCGCAAACTGGATAACGAGACACTCAGCTGTGTCCACGACCAGATACCCAAGACGCTCAAGGCTACCCCCTGCAACTAAAACATGAAGGGCGGTACTCTCTTCTCTTGTACATGAACATGTAACTATAACTTATTCATACATCACACTAACATTGCAAAACATGAAATTATATTACAAGCAGAAGCTTAATGTCAAACACAATCAAATCACAGGCATATGCATGGTTATATTTCTTATACAACACATCAAAAGCAATGACAGCATTCAAAATATAACAGAATCAGCTCGTGTTATAAAATTACGTAGAGTCGTTCAATGACATGATTACAATCCGAAAATACACTAATGTTTTTGACTAAGTATAGACAGAAAGTCAAGAAAACCAAAAACTATACGGATCGGATCAAGTAGCCAACTGCATCAGTGCTCCGCCCTCATCTTACTAGCTCTCCGAATCTACTTGACGGCAGGATCGGAGCTCCCAGCATGTTGACCAGAAGTCCCACCTGTCCAATTCAGGAGAAGAATCCATCAGATAAACAACGAACGATCAAGTTACGAAAAGCTAAAAAGAGAAAACTCACCAACACCTGCTTCTTGTTCCTCATCCCCCAACTGCACACCGGCTTCCTCCGCAGCGAGTAGCCGCATCCCCTCCTTCACCGCTACCTTCTCCTCCTTTAAAAACTGGGCGGTAACCATATCCATCCTGAATGCCGCTCCACCTTCCTTATTTGCATCGGCCTTGGCCTCCTTCAAAGCCCGGAGATATATCCTGGCCATGATCCGGGGATAGTCATCCATCCAGGATAGATTACCCTGCTTCCAGGTACGGAAGTACATGTCCTGCAACATCTCATCCATCATCCCCTCATTCTCCTCAAACTCCCTCACCCGGGCCTCGGAGGACAGCAACTTAGCGACGGCAACATCCCTCTCCCGCCGGAATCTCGAGCACTCAGCCTGGAGGGATCTCCTCATCTCCTCCATCTCTTCTTTCAACTTGGCTTGAGCAAGTTCTGCAGCTTCAAGCCTCCCAGATATTTCTTCAACCTGCTCGAGATCCGCCCTCCTAACCTCATCAACCGTGGTAATGGCCATGTCAATGCGTTTCTTGCAAGCGACCTCCATTTTCCGCAACTCGGCTCTGCTAGCCTCTTCCATGGTCTTCTTCGGTCGTTGGGAGTCGGCTTCATGCTGCGAAATCTGAATAGCCTGGTCGGCAAGTTGCTTGGCGTGATCAGCGACCACTCACCGCAGCCTTATATTGGCACTCCCTATCTCCTCTCCGGCCTTGGCCAATCGGGCGTGATGTTCCATTAACTTATTGGCCTCCTTCGCGACCCGGTCGATGTTGGCCTTGGCTTCGTCCCCCATAGCAGTTATCCGAGTAGTGAGGAGATCCAGATCTAGGGACTTAGCCTCATCAAGAACCCGAACCATGGGATTGCGAAGGAGAAGATGCTCGCCCGTGGCCTCGTCAAATAAGATATCCTAAGAGCTTGGGTCCAAATCCGGGTGGCCGGCAAACGGATTGCGAGGCACGTCGGGACGTTTTATGCGGATAACGGTAGGATTTTCATGCGGATGCGAGGAGGGAATATACTCAGTGTCCTCCTCCATGATATCATGAATAGGTTGAGGTGGAAGCTGCGGACCAGGTGAAGATTCAAATAAGGAGCGACTCCTCTTCTTTTTCTGAATACTCTCTTCAATGACCCCAAGAAGAGGACGGTAGCTAACTACGTCTCCTGGACGACTAGTGGGAGGCTTAGGCTTGGCAGAGGCTCTAAGTAACTTGTATTGTTCAAGGCGGTGTCGAACGTCTGAAGTTTTGGCCACCTCGCCCGCCCCTGTAATAAAGAACAAGTGTTACGAACATGCAATGGTCCATAATTCGAGAAATATGTTAAGTTAAAAAGAGTGAGAAGACACATCTATTATGCAAACCCTGCGGAGGAGTAGGATACTGCAATAAGTCCTGAATCTCACTCCAGGACGGAAGCGAACCATAAAATATTCCTAAGTCTCTATCGTAAATGGAGTCTGCAGAAGTCAAAAGTTCACATTGAATCGCTGGAGTCGCCTTAGCCGAAGAACTCTTAGAGAATGGATCGGCACCAGCCCCAGCCTTGTCAACCTCCTTTGCCTTCTCCACCGAGGCTGATCCTTCCCCCAACCCCTCAAAAGCCTGGCGGAAGGCATCATCCGTCCACTCCTGGATCTCCCCCGCCTGCTCAGAAGACAAAGCCCCGGCACCACTACCACCCTGTCCTTCACCTTCTCCATCTCCTCCGCTCTCCTCCTCGCCTCTTTCCTCCTCTCCACCTTCCTCCTCCGGAATGTCTGGACATGTGCTGGGAAAGGGTCCATCAGACCTCTTAAGCTTCTTTCCCCCAACGACTGGAGGTATCGAGAAAGGTCTCCTCTTGCTACTCTTCGCAGTAACCCCCTCCTTAGCTTTAGCAACCCTCTCCTCGGCTGTATCTCTCTGTTTAACCACAGATTGACGTGGCAGAATCAGGTTATACTCCAGCAGAGTGGCAAACCTGATCAGGTAAGAAGCCGACCCATCCCTTCCCGAAATGACCTTTATTTCAGCAGCCATCCGCGCCAAGGAATCATTCTCCACGACCGCAAAGCCACCTGTTGCTAGCAAGAAATAAAAGCATATAAGAAGAAGCATTGCAATCGGGACGAGGAAAATATAAATGAAGTTCAACTTACAGCCGGAAGTGAAAAGGCGGAAAGAAACAGAGTCATCCTTAATGAAAAACCATTCTTTCTTGAACATACTAAACTTCGAGTACAAATTCAGAACAGGCTTGAAGGGCACGGCCGCTTCCAAGCTGATATATGGAGACCCCTACTTATAGCCTCTCAAGTTGTACAGATACCGGATCTCCCGGTTGGAAGGGGGACGCCCATATTTCCTCTGAAAGATAACGAAAAGACTCACCAGAATGGCGTAGGAGTTAGGCTGAAGCTGGAATGGAGCCACCTTCAGATATGTGATAAAGCTAACTATCCAAGCGTTAAGAGGCAGGATAGCACCACACATGCAATGATATCTGCTGTAAGCAAAGTAGCCTTCAGGGGGGTCATACGGCATCACTCCGTCCCCCGGCAACCGCATAAGCGCTCTATCTATCCCGAAGGAACGGGATATAACGTCAAGCTGCTCCTCTTTGAGGGAGCTAGGGAAACAGTCGGGCGGAGAATTCAGAAGCTCCTGGGGACCATACCCGTCTACTAACGACCTCGGGGCAGGTCCATGATGTTCCGGTCCTGACCGGGCTGGGGGCATGGCAGAAGGCCCCTCTCTGTCTTGGGATCTCTTCTTTTCTGATCGGGTTTCCACTCTTTGAGACATTTATCTGCAACACCAAAGCAAAAGCACATCGTTAGAACAAGGAGTATGGAAATGTAAACCCATAGGTACATGCAGCCTGGAGACTTGCTCACAATTCAAAACTCATTCGCAGAAATAAAAGTTTTCAAGTTTCATTCGGTAGTGAAAGTTCAAGTTTCATTCGGTAGTGAAAGTTCAAGTTTCATTCGGTAGTGAAAGTTCAAGTTTCATTCGGTATTGAAAGTTTAAATTCCATTCGGTATTGAAAGTTCGAGTTTCATTCGGTGTTAAAGGATGAAGGTTCATTCGGTATTGAAGGTTCCAAATTCATCCAGTACTGAAAGTCTTTAAAATCATTCGGCAGAAGAGAGCTCACCTGGTCCGGCAGTTAAGATGGACTCGGCACAATAGTTGATTCGGCTGTTCAATAACTGATTCGGCTATTTTGTTCGATAAGGAATAACGAAGGCCTAACGCCCCTATTTATAGGCAAACACAGGGTACCGGACCAACTGGTTCGGCAAATAGGGACCGAATGAGGATAACCAAGAACAAAGCGCAACATATGCAGGCACATGCCCCACTTTGGGGGGCAAATGTTGGGAGAATTCTCACCAACGGTCCAACCCTGGCCGAACCAAATACTGTCGAGCCAGCCATCCATGTCCTCTACCGAATCGGCTCCCACCGGACCACTTATTGCCGAACAACTCCCTACCGAACCACCTTCCCTCCACGCTACCGAACCAACTACAACCGAACCGCCTTCCCTCCACGCTAACGAACCAACTACAACCGAACCACCTTCCCTCCACGCTACCGAACCAACTACAACCGAACCACCTTCCCTCCATGTTCCACCGAACCAACACCGCCTTCATGCCGAACCAATCCCTTCCCCATCACCACCGAGTCGACCTGCCACCGGTCCACTCCATCACCGGTCCAAGCTCCATGCCGAACCAACACCTCTAAACCCACTGCCGAATGAACCTCCAAACCACCTACCACCGGCCCACTCCATCATCGGTCCAAGTTCCACGCCGAATGAAGCCTTGCCGAACCAGAACGCTTTCAGGCCAAATAACATCGGCCCAGGCCCACCAGCAGCTATATACATCCAAGACCCCTGCCCCCAGCCTCACTCTATATATAGAGGGGCAGGGGTACAACAATGGCAGACAAGTTTGAGAGCTCAAGCACGGAAGGAACTTTCAAACAACTTTCATATACTTGTATACAAAGCTTTGTACTTGTAATCTGAAAGAAAAGAGATAATAACATATAAAGTGGACGTAGGCACGTTCTGGCCGAACCACTACAAATCTGCGTGTCTTTTACAGTTTAGCCCCTGTTTTTTATATATTTGCATAAATCACCCAAACCGCTAAGAACAACATAAAATCAACTAAATCATACGACTTTGAGGTGTTTGTCCATTTTTTGTGCAAACATCGGAGACTTTGACGGTAGCGTGTTACCTTCGGGGAGTAACTCCTTTATGAATTCGAGTAGTGCAGTCACACCATTGTCTGAAAAGCCGTATTGGGTCTTCAAGCTATTCAGTTTCACAATGGCATACAACTTTGTAATCTCTTTCGGACAAGAAGGATACAATGGCTCTGTTGCAGTTGCACTATCAAAAAATGATTTATCCGTAAACTGCTCAACAATATTAACATTATCATGCAACTGACTTGTAAGTTGAAAATGATGGAATCTATCTGCATCATTGATCAAATCCTCCATCCTAATATGTTCGGACTCATCAGTATTTGTGGCATGACTAACCGGTTGTTGTTTTGGCTTCTCCGGTATTCTTTCCCCGTGAAAACACCACACGGTATATGATTGAACAATACCATATCTAAGAAAATGAAAATGAATGTCATTTAATTTGAATGTATCTTCATTTTTGCACCGCGTGCAAGGGCACGAATACTTTTCCTTATTGCCACCGTTTTCAGCAACAAATTTAACGAAATTTCTCACACCTTCCACATATTCTGTATTTCTTCGATTAGATTGATTCATCCATTGTTTGTCTATACTAAAAGACATACTGAAAGAAAATAACAAGAGCTAATAAGAAATCATGGGTAACAATATCTTATGCCTTTCCACCAAGTTCAACTCTGATATTAACTAAATGGATGTATATTCTTCTGATTTCACTTGAAATTTAACATTAGCATCAAACTGTTTCCAAAAAATTTGCCATTACAACGGCGCCATTTTGTAGCACCAGAGTAATGTCTATGCATTACCCCTCTCCTGATACTTGGCTTGCGCCATTAACAACAATTTTATCCACTTACTAAATATGGTCTCATATTTAGTAAAACAAAATTCAATGCATCAACTTATACCCTAGCAGTCACTATAAGCAGCTATGTCTAACTAGCATGCAGTACAGTACAACATTTAGGCTTTAGTAAATATGAGAATGCACACTACAACACTACTTCGCTTCCATGTTGCAATGTTTGGCTGATGATACACCACACGTACGGAGACGTGTTAGATTATCTCACATTGTACAATTTGTAAAACAAATCATATATAAATGTAAAAAGATCATCCTTTGCATAACCAATTGTTTCTTGGTTCTCTAACACTGTACGGTTAAAACATCAAATACATATTCTGATGGTTCAGATTAGAAGGTGCATCTCTACTTTGGCAAACTGTTAAAGAGTAGTAGATATTGACTATAATCAATCCCCAAAAACTTAATGAAACATCAATCCTAAAAGATGAAGATAATGATGGAACTCAAATGACAACTTATATGGTAACACTAAACAAATCCATAAGCAAGCATTATAGGGAATAAACTGTTCCTTAACTTGTGTTGCATCCCTTTCTTTATTATTCTAAACTACAAATATAAGCATGTAATCTTTTCCTATTATTCAACCATAGAAACGAATGGATTCACCGTGTACAGACAGCCAGTCGTCGATAATACATATAAAGCACTGAGTAGAAACACACATGCTTGTTTTCCAAATAATTTACCGATTTCTATTAATCATGTGTGGATTACAGATTTATTTGTTATCATTGCATTTGACAATCTTTTAACTAAGTTGTGATAAGTCAATTTTCATGGTGACTTTAACATTCGTCCTAAAACTATTTTTAGCGACATGGAACAAGCAAAAGGTGGCAAATTTTTGGCCGAGAAGAATCAGAAAATCCTTGGTACATAATTAAAATTTTATCTTATCACCATGAAGATATTCATGTTAAATTTGAACCAGGTTCTTCAAGACTTAGCCGAGCAACGTATGAAGTTAAAGGTTCTTTTAATTCTACACATAAGTACTGTGATATAACAATGCACCGCAAATACATGTACATAGAGTTTCCATTTCAATTGACAACAAGTATTATTACAAAACAAAGCTTACCTGGCAGTTATGCGCTCTCTTCGATTATGCCAATGAAACTCGAGGAACCAAATATCAAAGATACACAGATCTGAGATAATTAAGATTTCAAATTAGATTTTATAATACAAGTATGAAACAAAATTAAATTTAAAATAGAAATCAAATAATTAAAAATGAGTACCCAACCTGGAGTAGGTATTCGATAAATTCACGTTGTAATACTTCTCCGAACACAGATCTGAGAGGGCCACTGATTGGCGTTGAATGAAGGAAGAACTGGTGCGGCTGGAAGGAAGATGAGTTCGCAGCTGGACACGATTAGGTGGAAAGATGGGTTCGCAGTTGGATGGAAGATGATTTCACGATTAGATGGAAAGATGAGCGGGTTGAAGCAAATCGAATTGGTGGAATTGGGTTTTATTTATTTATTTAGGTTTTCTTTTCGTTGAAAGAGGACGAAATGAATATCAAAGAAAAGGAGGGAAGGAAAAGTGACGGGCCAATTCTTTTTGGCTTCCAGCGAATATTTGGCACAAAATTAGCGCCATTATTTGCCACAACATTTACGATGGTTACAAACCGTTGCTAGTTGGAACGAAGCGCGCCAAAAATTATGGCACGAAAGGATGAAATTCACCACCATCATTTGTCTCCAAAGAAGCTACGATTAATAACCGTTCTCAATTAGCAATGATAAAAAACCGTTGCTAACTGAACCAAGACGGTGATTAACCGTTTCTAAATGGCAACGGTTAATAACCGTTGCCAAATGCGCGGATTGTTAGTTGCAAATCTCAGTATTTTGTGTAGTGTGTCAAAGTCCGTGTATCTTTCTTCTAGTCCGATTAGAGCATGATGAATATCTTGAAATCTTGAGTACATGTCATTGATGGATTCATTTTGTCGCATTCTAAAATTTTGGAATTGATTCTTCAGCATGGATATCTTTGTTTGTTTAACTTTGTTTGTGTCTTCATGTATGACTTTAAGTGTTTCCCATATCTGATATGCAGTAGTACATATGCTAACACGGTTGAATTCATTTCTATCCAGGACGCAAAATAGCATATTCATAGCTTTGGCATTTGTACTGGCTTCGTTCTTTTGAATTTGTGTCCATGTAGGATAATCGGTTGTGGGTACAACGAACTCTGCTTAAGTAGCATTCCAGGCTTCGAAACTTGTTGCTTGCATATAAATCCTCATCCTTGTAGCCCAATAGTTATAGTTTAGTCCATTGAATAGAGGAGGTCTTTGGGTAGATTGTCCTTCCGCAAATGTAGAACTATAGGCAGATGTTGTGCTTGTACTTGCGTTATTTTCCATATTATCAATATGTCTAATAACGGTGTTATGGTTATAGGACGACCTTACTCTGATACCAATTTAAAGAGTAGGCTATGTGGTAGGATTGTGTAATATGGAATAACGGAATAGTTTAGGTAGATAAAGTAGGTAAATGCAAGGAGACATCAGGATTTTATACTGGTTTGGACCTCTCGTCCTACGTCCAGTCCCTAAGCTTAACTTAGGAATTTCACTAACTAATTCCCTCACTTCACCCGAAGGAATAGGTTTACAACTTATCCGAACAACTGAACGGGATTTCTTGCCTTAACTACCGAAGAGGACTTCAACTCAATTACTAAAATACAATATTTGACTTGTTGTGTTCTTGTCAACACTAATGAGTCTAATGTAGTACAATATTCCTATGATCTTATCCTCGAGAGTATGCAATGTGTTTGTGAAGATTTAGGAAATGTGAATTGCAATGAATTAAAAGAATGTTATAATAAAAAACAATGGTTCAAGCAATATATTAGTGATTGCTTTGAGAATATCTAGAAAATATGAACAAGAGAATAGTTAGATTAAAGCAAGAGAATTCGGTGAATTAAATGATGTTAAAATCATGTATATATACTTGTAGAAGAGATGCATATGTTGTCAAATGTTGCAAACAAGAGATGCTTCCATTTTCATTGACGAATGGTTGCAACTTTTGGGAGGAAGAATGTGTCTTTTCAGAGAAAATTCGCAGGTTCAAATTTAGTCGACTGAGCAGGGAATTCAGTCAACTGAAAATATGAAGTAAAATTTTTGGGACCAAATTCAGTCGACTGTGCAGGGACATTCAGTCGACTGAAACTGTGCATGTGTATAAATTTGTTCCAGTTTCAGTCGACTGACTGTTCCTGTTCAGTCGACTGAACTCATAAAACCTGCATAGTTAAAACTTAATTGAAAAATGAAGTTTATAAAAATTTTCTAGTGTTCATGCAAGCTTCTTGAGGATAGATTTTAACAATATATCTAGACTAATGACATATGTAAAAACATACTTTAAGTTTGTTTGGTCTTCATCTATCTTCCTTTAGCATTTGCATATATTTCTTCCTTGTTTGTTAAAGCACATTGTCATTGATCAAAATCTTCGCGTATCAACATATTATACATATAATCTTAATGGTAATGCATAATTTACAAATGAATTCATATATATTCATGTAGAAAGCGGAGAATCCGAAATGCAAGCCTACACGAGCAAAGAAGTGGAAAGTAGCGCACACAAGTAGGAAAATCGGAGAGGTGCTTACATGCGCAACAGAAAAATATGTAAGCAGAAAAATATTTATGCATTGAATTCTTAACCAAAAAATATATACAGAATGATATGTATATGTATATATCTACACAAACGTACATACATATATAGCAGGGAAGAACGATGGCACGTACCGGAGAGTCTGAGACAAAAACTCACGATTGTTAGTTTATTCATTTTGAGAGAAAGCCTATAAATTTTAAATAAAAATATGTAAAAAATAGTAGGAACTTTTGTTGAACACTTAAGTTTTAATGTTGCATACCACTTTTTTGCTTGTCAACTTTCTGTAATGTGTCTATGAATTTATTTACTGTCATTCAAATTTAAACTAGGAGAATCTCTTCCTCACCATGCCATTCAAAATAAAGTTGAATAATTTTGGAAACTCTAATTGAATTATTCTTAGAGTATTACTAGAACAATGCGCAAAGAACAAGACATAAGAAGGTGGGAAAAACACTAAAACAGTGAAAAATTAGGAATCAGAGTATTATTGCTTTTTCTACTTTAATACGGCTAAGTCATTATTATATGATTAATGATTTTCCATAATAACAAGTAGGCTAAATAACTTTTAAAATACTTCTCTAGCCTTAAACAGAAACAAAGTAAAAAAAACATGAACGCTGAAAACGTTTGGTGTTTTCAATATGCATGTCCAATGTAAAGATGAAAAATATTATTCATTTCGCCAAAAAAAGGCAAGAAAGAAAATAATTATTAGAAATTTCTATCATCTGTAGTTTAGATTGTTAATAATGCCAAACTCTATATTTGGTTTCATGATTTATTATTTCTATCAGTCTCAGTGATTGATTGTTTTTACAGTTTTTTCCCTATCCTTTCTGTATGTAAAAGACGCTGCCTGAATTTATTAGCCACTGTGTCAATAATGATGCACGATATAGACGTACCCTTTTTTATGATATAATTGTCCCTAAAGCATCTTTAATGGATACTTGTAAATAGTTTAAGACGTTAGGCTCTGATGCAATTCAAAGCAACTGCAGTGACAGTAGAAAGAGTTTCTTTGAGAGCTACCACATAAATGTTGATGCTTGAACCAATTTATGTTTTATGTTGGGAATATTATCTTTATGTTCATTAGTTTCTACCATCTATTTAAGTTTTATCTTTAAAACACAAGGCTTCAATCTTATTCAACAAACTTAGGTACTATTTTGCTTATAGACGGATAGTAGTAGTTGAATTCAATTGGAATTTCACATGTTGAACTCAAACCAATTTGGCTTATGAATATGTACACAGCCTAGTACTATAGATTTTCAAATGATTATAGGATTTGTTATACTTGGTTTGAGCAAACCATTAACCAGAAGATTGAATGTTAATTTCGTTTCAAGGAGTTTAAGCACTTTTTTCAAAATGGCATAACAATTTATTTCTACATTAGCATGAAAGCAGAAGATAATATTCCCACAACATGTTTGGACAACATAAACTATATTTTATATATTTGTTTACGCTGTTGATGGTACAATGATATTTGCAATTAACCTGTGAAGCAAATAGTTGACTATTGGACTAGCTTTATATATTCAGATTCAAATAAAAACCTACACCATTTTATGTGATCTGTATTAACTACTAATACATGAAACATGCATATATAGAAGAAGGAATCAACATAAACCTAGACTCCCATAGCTACATTATTCTTTCACATCATACATGAACATGCAAAAATAGACGTTAGGAATCAGCATCTATAATTTTTCTTCACACTTTACCATTAACATTTGATTATAGCTGGTCCTTTATCAATTTTAATACCATAGCTTCATTCTTCTAGCAGCTAAGTAGGATTGTATAGCTAAGCAGTAAACATAAAACTAACTTATTTGTAATATAACCGTGAAACAATTCTGACCAGATTGAAATACTGAAGTTCATGAAGCTGCTAGTATGTCAAAATTTGGTGATGATTTGATACATCTTGTTCAGTTACATAAAATTTTATGAAATCTAAAGGTCTTGTTACCTGATTGTTTATAATTTCCATTTTTTAAGCCGTGCTTGAACTAATTTATTATAGGAGCAAAGCAATATTATTCTGGTACTTAATACCAACTTTAATGTGCTATGAAAATTGGTTGCAAGGAAAATCGTCCACAATATGAACCGTAACAAAAAAAAATCAATGGAGCTTTTAAAACAAAAACAAAAACATGCATACTGGAGATGGATGTCGCCTGGATTGTTAATTATATAACTTTAAACCTCCCTCAGTAGCAAGATATGCATATGCTAGGATAGATTAGACTAGGATGTCGCTACCCTGCATTTCAGTTACTTCCTTGCTCTGAATAATAATTATCTAGATGCTTAGCCGGTCAGCCTCAATATAATGGATTGCACTTGCCTCGAATATTCAGAGGCTCATTCCTCAGTGGCCTTCTATGCCGTAAGCTTGGAAAGCCCTGTTGCTTAATAGCTACTGAAATAATCTAGTTACTCCTGGTTTCCCATGCTAGTCCATTGTACTGCACAAATGAATTTATTGCCACTGCTTTGAATTAACGAAACAGGTGGTATTCAAGATTCAAACATAGGCATCTTGTACTGAATTCTGCAGCATGAAAGATAAATAAAAAGAAAGTTGGTTAGCCCTCTTATTATAATTAAAGTGAAGGTTTTAATTTCTTTGAAATGTTTATGATATTTGACTATTTGTTTGGTGTGAAAACAAATTTATGCTTCCACTTTGGACGTGAGTTGTACTTTTTGGTACAAAGACATTGAATTCTTAACCAAAAAATATTTCATTGGCTTGAAACTAGCTGAAATAGTTGTATCTACTGTTTGAGTCCTACACCATAGGGATTATTCAATTCTACAATTTTGTGACGACTTATGATTAATTAAATTAGTATTTTCGATAATCATTTGTTAATACTGTTTTTTATATCAATTCGTTTTAATATTCGAGCTTTAATAGAAGCAGCTGAAGAGAGGCAAAAATCAAAAGCTAGTGTTAATGGTAATGAAGGAGTAATTAGTTTGCAAGATTTTGAAAGAGATGCCGTTGTTGAAGTTTTTGAAAATGATAAAAAAAAAAAGCTATTGTCGTGTAATTAGTTCTACATCTAATGCTAAGCATGTAAAACTCGGTCAAGCTTCAAAAGCAATTATCAATTACAAAGAGAATGAAGATAAGCGATGGAAAATGAAGATGCAACAGAAGATTGATCAAATGCATAAAGAAAGTAGAATAATGAATTCAACTCTAGCTGACATACAACAATGTATCAGACAACTTGTTAGTCAAAATGGAACGAATTCGCTGACACCAAGAATAGAAATTGGTTCGCATTCTGAGTACCATGATTGCCCTATTCCTACCCCACCTAATGCTGCTATTGGATCCTCAACGGTTGAAAGACAAGCGGTGCAATTATTGTCACGAAAACTGGAAGTGGTAGCTAAAGGACATCTTGGAGTACAAAAGATGTGTCATGGTAAAAAGGTTGGAGATGGAGAAAAGGTTGTTTGGGTGGAGGATGTTCTTAATACGGACGAGCCACTTTTTGATGCAGCTCAAATGGTCGTTATACATTGTCCGAGTTGGTTGATGGTGGTTTTGTAGTTTGGCCGGAGTGTCGTATTCGTTGTCTGTAAGCTTCTACATATGTTGTGGTAGTGAAATTTGAAGTAGTCACAGTGAACTTTGTAGAAATTGATATGTTCTACTTCATACGTTAGATGTTTTTTTTAATGATTTGATGATATGTTAGTTTTGAAATTTAGTATTGTGTTTACTATTGTTATAAATTCGTATAGATACCATTGAATGAAACACTATTAGATGTTGAATAAGATATGATTCAGCTATAACAAATTTGTAACACTTATAAGTGTTGGTAATTTTGCTATTTACGTATGTGCACAAGGAATTCCCAACGGTTAGGAATGGCAATGGGACGGATTGGGGCGGGTTTTTAGTACCCCATACCCGTCCCGGATTTTCCAGACCTCGCCCCAGACCCGCCCCGTAGACCCGGTGCGGGTCTGGAATTTTGCCCCGTACCCGGGACACGTACGGGACAGGGTAGACCCGACCTGGCCTAAGACCCGATGAGTCTCATGTATTGATTCAAAATTGTGTACCAACTTACATATATGTATTTGTTTATACTCGTTATCACCAAATAATACATGAAATACAAGTCAATAACAATTCAGAAAATATATACATATGTTATTGTATAATTATCAATGACGCAACTTAATACTCTAATTTTTTATATAACTTATTTATTATAATATTTTAATATCCATGCTAGAACCACTTATATCTAAGAAGATTAATAAATCATTATAGTAATAAAGCAGTTTCATGAGATGTTAGTAGTGTGGGTCGGGTCGGGTCGGGTCGGGACGGGTCAACCGAGCCTCGACCCTAGACCCAGAGCACTCAAGAACGGATCACGGGTCTACCCGCCCCAATGGGAAGGGTCTGGACGGGCCAAAACAGGGCAGGTCGACCGGGTTTGGACCCTAGACCCGCCCCATTGCCATACCTACCAACGGTTATAACCGTTGGAACTTAAAGAAATTCCCAATGGTTATAACCATTAGAAATTAAATAAATTCACAATGGTTATAACCATTGAAAATTAATGGGTTTTCCAAGGGTTATAACCATTGGAAATTAAAGAAACTTCCAACGGTTATAACCATTGGTAATTTCTGACGGTTATAACCGTTGGTAATTAAATAAATTTCCAACGGTTATAACCGTTGGGAAGTTCCAAAATTTTCAAAGGTTATAACCGTTGGGAATAACCAAAATTCCCAACGGTTATAACCGTTACAAAATATGTAAAAAAAATTATAACGTGCCTGCTACCAACGGTTATAACTGTTGGGAATTTGATTACTAACGGTTATAACCGTTACAAAATGACAGTTCTAGTGTAATGTAACTTAATATATAGCAGATCTTATGTTATATACATGCCTTTATATATAACATAGAACTTAATATACTATAAATCAATATATCAATAGATTTTGAAATCCTATAAAAAAAGAAACTTACATATACAATATACTGTACCTATATATACAAAAATATAAACTGCGATTTACCATCCATATATATAACTCAATACATAAAAATATAACGGAACATTTATATATACTTAACAACTGTTATATATACTTTTATAACTTACATACTTTATAATACATAAAACTGCTTCAACAGTATATATATGAGCTAATATATTTAAAACACTATATATATTATTATCAAAATTGTTTCAAACATAGATTGCAGGATATATACTTTTATAAAATCAATAACAAGGATAATATATGTATACATGCATGCAGACGTTAAACATATACACACAACACACGTTATGTAAAAGTAGGACATCTGCTCTCGGCTATAGCAAAAATCACGGTTATTATATATAAACAACATTTTATATACGAAACTTTATACAATACACACACACACACTAGTATAACCGTACAACAGTGGAAAAACCGACCGTTGGATGTATAATTAAAAAAATGCATTTATTGTAATTTTTACAAATTTCAACTGATGCCCATTTAGCCTTATAATTTTGAAAATTAAAATTATTGCAAATTTTAACGATGAATCAACTACATTACTTTAAAAAAATGATTTAGTTTATGTCTTAACAGTGGCTAATACATACACAATAAAAAAAGAAAGCGTTTGATGAAAACATAATTAACTTTGACAGTGCACAATGCACTAATTTAATCCTTCTTATTAATTTTTAAACAATTCCAATAATATATCATTCGCATTGTGAGCGAAATGGGCCAGATTTGAATGCACATTGCATGCACATCCACTCTCTACGCAATAGAACAAAATCAAAAATAATCATCATCGTAATAAATGAGATCATGATTAAGCCTGTTGAAGGATCAAGATCTTATGAATAATTATATATAAGAGTAATAAGTTCGTTTTCACAAATTTATCTTACGAATGCTTATCTATAAGGTAATCCAATGCACTTATTTTCATAGAGCCTACATTAACAAATAATAAAAATAAAATTAAAAAGTATCAAATGATGCAAAATTTAATCCTTATGTAAGAATGTTGGGAAAACCCGGAGTTTTGTTTGATGGATAAAGGACCAAAATTTAATGGTTTCATACTTTGCTCAATAGGAATGTGCTGAGGAAGTAGGAGTCGATTATTTTGAAATGAGATCACACAATAATGCCACATAAACAGGTTATAAGTGTGTTTTTCTTGCTTATCACTTATTGACTCATTTACTACTTTTGAGTGAAAAAGTTGTGTTGTTGTCCAACATATCAATAAGCTATTTTTTTCACCTTATAAGCTGTTGCCAAGATACCCTCTTAACTCATGACAGTTTTGTATTGCTATTTGTGAAGAAATGTTTGCAAATTTGCAAATTGTTTTTTTATCTGCAGTTCCAAGGCAAAACTAGTACAACTGGAGGACTGTGAGGAAACCGATCATCCGATTATATAATTCGAAAAATAAAATATTTGCAATAATTTTTCATTAACTTAAAAAAAATTCAAAATGATAGTATGTTTAAATAAAAACGTTAGTTGTATTATTTGAAACAAAAAAAAACAAAACTATTAGATGATAATAATGCAACAAAACATTATTGTGCAAGTAAATACAAGTTTTCTGCAATTTTATTAGGGCACATGATGTGAACTCATGCCACACAGTTTGTATTGGTAATGCAATATTTTTGTGAACATATAAATAAAATCATAATAAAATCATTCTAGTGCAATTTAAAAAGGCCGTTATGAGTAATATTACATGTATTCCGCTTATTTATGTTCAGTGGCAAATTATTCGGTGTGCATGAAAGCAAAAGGTAATTCATTCGCAAGTTTCATCAAGTACTGAACATTAATAACTAACGACGTTAAACAATAATGTGAGTGTTTCAATATTGACAACTAGCCAGGTAGCCTCTTGTAAATGTCATGTTTCCTACACACTGGCTGCTAGTCACAGGAACACCAAGGCATAAGAATTCGTGGTAATATCTTTGATAACTAACTTGAAAATTTTCAATAATATAATTTACCAGCCATTTACAAAAAATGATCGCATCCAGTAACTTACATACAGCGTGTGCTTCCTCTTGAGGGGAAAGAGTCCGGTCTGAATGTGCAGTTATCTCCTGGCTCAAAGCCAGAAGCGTTGATGTAACAGTCCGCAAATCCGTACCCCTTGAGCCAACACTATTCTACAACAATCAACTCAAGTTGTACAGAAATACAAACCATTTGGGTTAAAGAAGAAGAGGTAGAAGAAGAAAATAGAAAACAACAGCAGAATCTAACCATCGCAGCGGAATAAAATATAATAGATATTAACATGTCTTTACACCAAAGCAAATAAATGAGTTTATATATTACATCATCAGAGTACAATCACAGCTCAACATCAATAACATACATCTGGATATAAAGCTAATCTACACTACGGAATATATATAAAACAAGTACGGAAGTACGTATCGTCATCCAGCTCGTCTCTTGAGCTCCACGGCATCATATCCTGTATCCTATAATACTCGGTCTGACCCGAGCATTACAGTTAAATAATACCCGAGTCAGTCTGGAATACCAGCGCGATAAAATCACACTCAATTGATTATTAAAGTTTCAAAATCCTTTGGAAACAAAAGCATCTTGTAAGACCACGCCACAAATAAACATGTCGGGTTTTTACCTTACGATAGCTAAAACAATTTTTATATAAATCCTCTGATATTATAATAAGGCCTATATACAAATACTTATAACATAGCCAAAATTGTTACATTCATTAAATTCCAGCTACTAGCCACAGAGTGGGTAATACAAACAAAACTCGTACAAGGCTCCTAGGGAGAATGGATTTCCAACTAATGATTAGGCACTGGGGTACCACTTATCACAGTACGTGGCCTAGATCACAGTACCGAGGAGTACGCCCGCTCCCCTGCAACACAAGGCTGAGACTACCCCTTAGTGGATAATCCCGAGTGAGATCACCCCATGGTTGGGATCAGCAACTGCCCACTAAGCCGAAAAAAGGGACATCTAGGCAGGGACGACCTCACCCTGCTTGGGTGCTACCCACCTAGCCTTCCTGCATAACCCCTGATTTTCAGTCATTCCCATTTGATGAGGCTTGAGGCTAAGTGTTACCTTTTTAGAACATATCCCTTAGAATGTCCATCGTCCACCTGACGATGTTCCGAAAGCATTTATCCATACAAGTCCGTCCCGGGTTTGAACGGAACCGAAGGCACTATTCCTACTACATCCATTTTAGAAATATCCTTAGGATTAGTAGCGACTAGCCCTTACACTTCACTGCTCCATCTTCGAATCCAAACTCGTTTTCCACGAAAACGTATAAACCGGATCGATGTGGTTTTCGAGAAATAAATCTCGATCTCGGTCTCTTCGAAACGATCAACGCATTTGTCCAATATTGATAGTCGACTATTTAACTATCAATTAATATTCGCAAACATCCATCCAACAATACATAATTTTCCAAATTATTTATTGATCTCAAAACATCTTCACAAGATATATTTTTATTTTCAATCCTTTGAAAACAGTTTCAAACCTTCTTTCCCTTTCAGAATAAACTTTTCCAAATATTTTCTATCTCCACTGAAATTACCAAGCAAAAAACTTTAGATTTTAAAAATAATTTAAAACTCTTTACTTTGAAATACATTTAAAAACATTTAGGTTAAAACAACTTCAAGAATTTGTTAAAAATACATACTATATGAATATTTGAAAATAAGGTTACTTAATAAAATATAAAACGAGATTTTCACTTGTAAAAACAACATACTAAGTTACTTCTTAAATAATTACTGCTAAAATAGATTAAAAGAAAATACTTACTTTAGACTTTAAATATTAGAAATAATAAATTTTACAAAACTTGCTTTTTTTAAAAAACAACTTTAAAACATTTAATTTATATTTAAAAATTTACTTTTAAAAACATGTACTTGGCTATCCAGAGAAAATTCCAACTTCAATCACCTAAATCAATTTCCCCAAATTGATTTCCAATTTATTTTATTTGAAATAAGTTTCTTTAATTACTCAATTCAATAGTTATGGACTTATTATTAATGTTATTATTTCCCGTTTATTTTTAAACCTTTTTAACTGAAATATATGAATTTCAGCTTTTCCCAATTTCTTCTTCATTCTTTTCAATAATTTAAATCTTAAATTTTAAATAAATGTTTTGTTCTTTTAAATAATATCACTGAAGATTAAAATTCATTAACTTTCTGTTATTCAAATTTTCTTTCTATACTCAAGATTTATTTATTAGAATTTTAAAGTCACTTTATTTCTTTCCAATTCATTTAAAAATTTATTCAAATTTCTATAATTATTTTACTTACAATTTCACTTCTTTTATTATCTTTCCAAAATCCAATTTATATATTTTTGGTAATTCATCATACCCAATTATATCCAATCGAACCATAGCATTCAATATTCCAATATAATTCATCATAGAATATCAAATAAATCACAACAGAGGGTATTTAATAATTTAAATAAATATTGTGGGATCCAGTTGGATCCCTCCAACCTGTTTTTCCCTGCATCCACAAACGTTAGCACAATATAATACCCCAATTCCAAAATATCATACTATACCACATCAATCAATTCAACCATTCAAACAATTATTTAAATTTAATCATTTAAATTTAAATTTAAATTCACTAAGTGAGATTAACTCACCTTGGACAATGCATTGGCCATCCACTTCAATACCCCCTTGTTTTTTTCTCGATTTATAACCTTAAATAAATATTATACGACTTATTATCATCTGAGAGGAAACTATGAAAGTTTACTATTTAATAAATTTAGTTGACCATCAATTTAATCTAAACCAGTTATCTATATTTATTTATTTATTTATTTCCTTTTCCCAATTATCAAAATAATTTCCTATTTCTTGTAAATATAATCCAAATCTTGATACACATGATTGCCAAAACTGTGTGTGTCTTCATTTATATTTTGTTTTTCAAGCCAGGCAAATGTTTTTTTCCTTTTCTTTTAAACTGAATACCCAATAACATTCTATAACTCTTTACTGTATATATATATATAATAATTTCTTTTTTTCTCTTATCCTAAATTTGTGAACACACACATATATAAAAATTTAAATTGAAGAAAAGAAAAAAAATGAACAGTTACCTTAACAATTCGTTCTAGAAACAAAATCACAGCCACCAACCCTAGAAATCATCGAGTACGAAACCCTAGCACAAAGCCACCGCCGCTCTGCCTCCACGTTGCTCGACATCACCACGCCCTCCCATCAACATGCATCAACCCTTCGTCCAGAAATTGTGAGTCAATCGCGTAACCCATCTTCCAGCTTGCCTCATCCACCTCGAGCACCATCAAATCGAACAACGACCGAAACCCTAAAGTCGTGCAATACGATACGCCATTGCCGAAATGCTCTCGTGACCACAACCTGACATGAACGACCCATCTCCCCGCGCCTTCCTCCAGCCCACAGTACATCACGACCATCGCGATTCCATCGCATGCCTTCCCTTCGCCGAACACAACCATCCCCTGTCGTGCCTCATCGCTTAGCCTTGCTCGTGATTTTAACCGTGCTTTCCCTTTTTTTTATTAATCGACGAATTGATTTTGTTTAAGTAGAGGAAGGACCGAATAGTTGAAGCATGAAATAAAAATGAAGGGAAGGATTTTTTTTTTCATTCTGTTCTATTTTGAATTGAAGGAGAGGGACTCGTTCTTGTTTTTTTTTCTTTTGTTTCAGATTTTGATTTCTACTGAGGAAGAGGGATTGGAATTTATTCGTGGCTTTAGTTTCGAATGGAAGAAGAAAGAGGGGATTTGATTCACCTTGATTTTGAAAATAAAGGCTTCGGCCATGAAGGAGTGAAGAGAAGGGAAAGAATGCTGCGTGCGTTTGTACTGAGGAAAAGAAAAAGGTCGCGTGATATAGAAGACGAAGAGGAGGCAAGACGTGATGTTGAGCAGAAAGTGGCGTGCAGAAGGAGACCAAAATCTCTGAAAAGAAAAAGACGATGAGAAAGAAAAAAAATTGATGGAGAAAGAATTTCGGCTGAAGGTGGTTAATATATATGTAAATTATATTTAAATTTTAAGTTTAAATCGTCTCAAAATGTCAGCTCAAAATGTCGACCTCCTATTGAGGCGTGCCGCCAGACGATTATAATGTTATACGCCTATTCCGAATGCAATGGGAAAGATTTCGAGGTCCAATTCGATCGTATGGAGAAGATAGCTTTTGGATTAGTTATTATATTTAATTTTCGATATAAATTTCAACACGTTTATACATCGTATGCTCACACAACAACTCCAGACCCTACGAAATTTGAAATCCAATAATAATACAATATTACAGATCCAATGGAATTGGTTTTGTCGAATTCGGAGACTATGCCTCGGAAGGCTATTTTTAAATTCAATTTAAACGATATAAATTTTAAAACTGAACAAACTACTGTTAATTTCAATTTTACAACTTCTGTTATCTTCATTATTATCAATATAAGTTTCATAAGCCTTCAATTTATTTCCAACAGGCTTAAAATTCCAGAGTCAACATTTTACTCAACTTCAAAATAATTCAATTCCATAATTCAATTATCATATAAATTGTGATATTCGTAATTCAAGTTAAAATTACTCTATTGAAAATTTAAAATCAATTAAATATTCCAATTTTAAATGCTCAAAAATTCCGGGTCGTCACATTCCTCCCCCCTTAAAAGAATTTCGTCCCCGAAATTACTAATTTGAAAGAATAGTCCAATACCCGTTTACCTTTTTCCCCGAAACCAAACGGTTTCTAACAATTCAACATCTTACCAACTATCTTCTTATAAAAGACCCATTATTATTCTTATTAACTTTCTAAACTTTTCCATAGTTCCCAAACAACTATATTTACAATCATTCAAATTATAATTCAAAACTAAATTTTGAATTATCAAATTTTCTCAAAAAAAATGTCTAACTCTCTAAATTTTCGAAAATTTTTGCCAGCGTCTCCTTTGCGTGGCTAGCTCGGTACAACTACAAAAGGCCTCTACGGGCTCCCAAATTCCAAAAGAAAACAAAAAAGCCAAGTGGCTCGATCCAAAAACCCAATCAAATTTCACAGAAATTTAAACACACATACCTTTTTGTCGAGCATTTCAAATTTGTCTTTCTGAAATCAAAATCAATTCTCTTTCCTCTTTATAATACCTGCATATCTTACTTAGCAATAATATCCAATCACAACATATATCAACTTCCTTACAAAATGTCAATATTTATTCATTCAAATATTAACCTGGAATATATTTGTAGTATCAATTTTTCAAATAAGAATTCACCATTCTTTCTTAAGTTAGTATAAGCATTTTATATGCTTCTTTATTTAATTCCACCTTGCCACTTTAGTTTATATCTAATTTTATTCAAATTGATTCTTTCATTTTCATATGAATTCAATTTATCTTTAACTCTGAATATTTAAATTTTATTTTTCATTTATAACAAATTCATGTCATTACTTTAAATTAGTTTCATTTACAAATTTATTTCAATTTCTAGTTTGAAATCGTTTTGTTGTTAACTAAAATTTTCTAACTCCCAAAATTTCTGAATTTTTTTTGGCAAAGTCTCCTTTGTACGGAGGAGCTTTTGCAATTTGACAAAAGAGATAAATATATATACATCGACCCACACGGTCAGAAAAACCAAAAGCAATTCATATTTCCTATTTTTATTGCGTAGGCGTACCTTATTTAGCATTTTTAAGCAAGCAACTTATTTATTTAGCAGTTAGCGTGCCCAAAATCCAGCCACACGGCTTCCCAGTACCTGTACTTACTCAATTTAAACATATAAGTTTCATACATATGAAATTTAACAATATTTCACTTATTTGCAATAGTTAAATACATGAATTCTAAAAGAAATTCACACCAAACATTTTGCCGTAAGCAACTATACAGTTTTCATACTAATTCAACTGTTTCAATTAATTTATAAACCATTTTCATTAAATTTGAATGGCTTTTCAATCCATTCGTATACAACTTCATCAATTTGAATGGTTTAAAAATCAATCGCTTACATTTAATTTATTTTTAATTTTCAACAAACCATATTATTCCAATTGATTTAAAAATCAATTTTATTACTAGCAATGATTCGTAGAATTTTATTTTCTTCTATTTACATCCAATGACAATTTATTCTATGCAATTTGACGAGATCTGTGTGAATAAATAAGCATTTATGTCTTATAACCAATTTAAATTTATTTCACTCAATCTATACTTAATCCTATTCCATTTTTAAATTTATTCACAATCCATATATTCTCATTTCCATTGCATTTTAAATTTGAATACATTCACTTGCATTCCATTTTATTAACCAAACTAGTTCATTCAAAACCATTAACAACTTAGGTTCATCTTCATTACCAATCAAATTTCTTTTCTCTTTTTTTTTTTTTAATTCTTTCACGACCACTTATTTAGCTCGACCCATTCCAAGCGTGCATATTACTAACCATTCCCGAATTAATTCAAACCAAGCTTTAATTTAATGGTCTTCCATTTTTACTCGTAGTCGAGCTTCTAATTATTCTCAACTTAAGTTAAATTACTCAATTTACTCCACTCCAAACCTAAGTTCACTTCCATTTGATTCTTATTTATTCAATATAATTAGTTTATCCACTCAATCCATTATGAATTTTCATTTCCTTAAATATTATCTATAACTCACCGAATTCTATTTTGATTTAAATTTATTTTCACTTGATTTATATCCAACCCAATATCATTAAGCTTAGTTTAAGTTGATTTCAATTCAACTCTCCTCCATTCATTTAGCTTAAGTTAATTTACTTCAATTTTTATACTTAAGCTCATTTCACCTTTAAGAGTAAATTTTCCTCTTCCATTCAACTTAATTCTATCTCAGTTAAATCTCATTTTAAATTGACAATTACTTTTGATTAGTTATTATAAAATTTAACCTTTCAGATTCAGCTCATTCAATTGATTACAAGGCCATTTCCAATTTATTTCTACTTATTTGGATTTTATTCGCAATAAAAACCATTACTATTTTAATCCAATTTCATTTTCTTTTATTCAACACATTTCCAATTATATTTAATTTGTTAACACTTTAAGTTAAATTTTAATTTATAACTCAAGTTTTGAATCCACTATCCATCAATTTACCACCCAATTTAATGAACTCACAGTTCAATTACATTTACTTCACCAACAATTTAATTAGAATTTAATTTATAACTTGAGTTTTATTTTCAAACTTCATCACAAACTCACAATTCAGCTTCTATTTAACTACATTGAACTCCATTTACACATTTCATTAACTAATTTATTATCAAATTAGTCCTCTCCTATTTATAGTTCAATACTTGATTTTTTTTTCAAAATCTCTTCACTTAATTTTCTTAAGTTCAATTTATTTTATAATTCAAGTTTGGATTTTTGTTTTATTTTCCAATTCATCAAAAATATATTTATTTTGGGTCTTTTATCCCACTTTTCAAATTTTATAAGTCACAACTTATTATTTACACAATTCCATTAATTATCGGCTTTAATATATTCTTCCTTTATTTTTAACTCAAGCCTTATGCTTATTTATAACCAAGCATTTTTTTCCATGGATTTTAAATTCTTTTATAAGTTATTCTCATTTATTTATTTCAATTCAATTTTATTTTAACTTAGATTTATTTAACTCAATTCGATTTCTACTTAATTCGAATACAACTGGATATTATTTTCAACTTATTCAATTAATTTTCAATCTAGTTCATAATTTTTTTTCTTAAGTTTTATAGCAAATTTTAAATTGATCTCCAACTCAATTTACTCTTAATTCATTTCTATTTTATCTTACATGGTATTTTATTTCATAGTGCATAGGTTCCATACGAACCCAGTTTATTTAAGCTCAACAGCCTTTCATGCTTGTATATCATTAATTCAATACATTTGAATTTTATTTCAACAAATTCCAAATTTTCAAGTTATCAAACTTTTTATACGCCGTAAACATTCTTAGTTAAAATTCCAAGGTTTAAACAATCTTCCAACACTTCAAAATTCCTTTTGAAATCACCTATATCCAAAATTCCTTGCATTTTCAAAATCAACCAAATTTCTCCAACAAACTTTAATCCAAAACGTCCTGGTAGCAATTCCTCTTTTGGAAACCCGAAAATGAACACCGATGATGTCGCGATCATTATCGGAATTATTTTCCAGCGACCGTAAAGAGTTCAATGCTTTTCTCTCTTTTAAAACCCTTCAAGTATTTTTAAATTCTAAATCTCTCTAGATTTCACATCCGATTCAAAAATATTTCTCACATATATATTATTTTTCAATTTTAATTTAAATCAAATTTTAACTATAATTCATTTGTATAGTCTCCCATTTGATTATAATTCAATTCCTAAATTACATTTATAATTCATATTTATAAATTTCATTTTATAATGAATTTATTTCCTTAACCTTTGGTTAGGTTTTAAACTTCTAGTTAAATTTTTACACAACGATTATAATAATTTAATATTATCATTTCTAACATCCAAGCAACCATATATTAGCTAAAATAGTTTACAAAAGCTTTTCTTTATATCAAAATATATTTTGGGTAAAATTATTTCATTCACCCACATTAAAACAATACCGTGTCGATTGTTCTATTCAACTGTTTAGAAACCCCTTCGATATAGTTGTCCAAACTGTGCCGACGAAGGTTCATATGCCACTCAATAAACCAAATAACACAATATTAAAACAATTTATATTCACTAACAAATACGCGGTTATATCTATTAATACGCTCAAACTCATTCTAGAGTTCTACGGACTGTATTTTAAATGAGTAATTTCCACCAGAGCCAAAGTTATCACCAACCTAAGCTAAGATACCAACTGTAACGGTCCGCAAATCCATACCCCTTGAGCCAACACTATTCTACAACAATCAACTCAAGTTGTACAGAAATACGAACCATTTGGGTTAAAGAAGAAGAGGTAGAAGAAGAAAATAGAAAACAACAGCAGAATCTAACCATCGCAGCGGAATAAAATATAATAGATATTAACATGTCTTTACACCAAAGCAAATAAATGAGTTTATATATTACATCATCAGAGTACATCAATCACAGCTCAACATCAATAACATACATCTGGATATAAAGCTAATCTACACTACGGAATATATATATAACAAGTACAGAAGTACGTATCGTCATCCAGCCCGTCTCCTGAGCTCCACAGCATCATATCCTGTATCCTATAATACTCGGTCTGACCCGAGCATTACAGTTAAATAATACCCGAGTTAGTCTGGAATACCAGCGTGAGAAAATCACACTCAATTGATTATTAAAGTTTCAAAATCCTTTGGAAACAAAAGCATCTCGTGAGACCACGCCACAAATAAACATGTCGGGCTTTTACCTTACGATACCTAAAACAATTTTTGTATAAATCCTCTGATATTATAATAGGGTCTATATACAAATACTTATAAAATAGACGATATTGTTACATTCATTAAATTCCAGCTACTAGCCACAGAGTGGGTAATACAAATAAAACTCGTACAAGGCTCGTAAGGAGAATGGATTTCCAACTAATGACTAAGCACTGGGGTACCACCTGTCACAGTACGTGGCCTAGATCACAGTACCGAGGAGTACGCCCGCTCCCCTGCAACACAAGACCGGGACTACCCCTTACTGGATAATCCTGAGTGAGATCACCCCGCGGTTGGGATCAGCAACCGCCCACTAAGCCCAAAAAAAGGGACATCTAGGCAGGGATGGCCTCACCCTGCTTGGGTGCTACCCACCTAGCTTTGCAGCATAACCCCTGATTTTCAGTCATTCCCATTTGATGAGTCTTGAGGCTAAGCGTTACCTTTTTAGAACATATCTCTTAGAATGCCCATCGTCCACCTGACGATGTTCCAAAAGCATTTATCCATACAAGTCCGTCCCAGGTTCGAACATGACCGAAGGCACTATTCCTACTACATCCATTTTGGAAATATCCTCAGGATTAGTAGCAACTAGCCCTTGCACTTCACTGCTCCATTTTCGAATCCAAACTCATTTTCCACGAAAACGTACAAACCGGATCGAAGTGGCTTTCGAGAAATAAATCTCGATCCCGGTCCCTTCGAAACGATCAACGCATTTGTCCAATATTAATAGTCGGTTATTTAACTATCAATTAATATTCACAAACATCCATCCAACAATACATAATTTCCCAAATTAGTTATTGATCTCAAAACATCTTCGCAAGATATGTTTTTATTTTCAATCCATTGAAAACAGCTTCAAACCATCTTTCCCTTTCAGAATAAACTTTCCCAAAAATTTTCTATCTCCACTGAAATTACCAAGCACAAAACTTTAGATTTTAAAAATAATTTAAAACGCTTTACTTTGAAATACATTTTAAAACATTTAGGTTAAAACAACTTCAAGAATTTGTTAAAAATACATACTATATGAATATTTGAAAATAAGGTTACTTAATAAAATATAAAACGAGATTTTCACTTTTAAAAACAACATACTAAGTTACTTCTTAAATAATTACTGCTAAAATAGATTAAATGAAAATACTTACTTTAGACTTTAAATATTAGAAATAATAAATTTTACAAAACTTGCTTCTTTTTTTCAAAAACAACTTTAGAACATTTAATTTACATTTAAAAATTTACTTTTGAAAACATGTACTTGGCTATCCGGAGAAAATTCCAACTTTAACCACTTAAATCAATTTCCCCAAATTTATTTTCAATTTATTTTATTTGAAATAAGTTTCTTTAATTACTCAATTCATTAGTTATGGACTTATTATTAATCTTATTATTTCCCGTTTGTTTTTAAACCTTTTTAACTGAAATATACGAATTTCAGCTTTTCCCAATTTCTTCTTTATTCTTTTCAATAATTTGAATCTTAAATTTTAAATAAATGTTTTGTTCTTTTAAATAATATCACTGAAGATTAAAATTCATTAACTTTCTGTTTATTCAAATTTCATTTCTATACTCAAGATTTATTTATTAGAATTTTAAAGTCACTTTATTTCTTTCCAATTCATTTAAAAATTTATTCAAATTTCTATAATTATTTTAATTACAATTTCACTTCTTTTATTATCTTTCCAAAATCCAATTTATATATTTTTGGTAATTCATCATATCCAATTATATCCAATCGAACCATAGCATTCAATATTCCAATATAATTCATCATAGAATATCAAATAAATCACAACAGAGGGTATTAAATAATTTAAATAAATATTGCGGGATCCAGTTGGATCCGTCCCACCTGTTTTTCCCTGATTCCACAAACGTTAGCACAATATAATACACCAATTCCAAAATATCATACTATACCGCATCAATCAATTCAATCATTCAAACAATTATTTAAATTTAATCATTTAAATTTAAATTTAAATACACCGAGTGAGATTAACTCACCTTGGACAATGCATTGGCCATCCACTTCAATACCCCCTTGTTTTTTTTTCTCGATTTATAACCTTAAATAAATATTATACGACTTATTATCATCTGAGAGGAAACTATGAAAGTTTACTATTTAATAAATTTAGTTGACCATCAATTTAATCTAAACCAGTTATCTATATTTATTTATTTATTTCCTTTTCCCAGTTATCAAAATAATTTCCTATTTCTTGTAAATATAATCCAAATCTTCATTAAACATGATTGCCAAAACTGTATGTGTCTTCATTTATATTTTTGTTTTTCAATCCAAGCAAATGTTTTTTTTCTTTTCTTTTAAACTGAATACCCAATAACATTCTATAACTCTTTACTGTAAATATATATATATATATATATATATATATAATAATTTCTTTTTTTCTCTTATCCTTAATTTGTGAACACACATATATATAAATTTAAATTGAAGAAAAGAAAAAAAAATGAACATTTACATTAACAATTCGTTCCAGAAACAAAATCATAGCCACCAACCCTAGAAATCATCGAGCACGAAACCCTAGCATAAAGCCACCGCCGCTCTCCCTCCACGTTGCTCGACATCACCACGCCCTCCCATCAACATGCATGAACCCTTCGTCCAGAAATTGTGAGTCGATCGCGTAACCCATCTTCCAGGTTGCCTCATCCACCTCGAGCACCATCAAATCGAACAACAACCGAAACCCTAAAGTCGCGCAATATGATACGCCATTGCCGAAATGCTCTCGTGACCACAACCTGACATGAACGACCCATCTCCCCGTGCCTTCCTCTAGCCCACAGTACATCATGACCATCACGATTCCATCGCATGCCTTCCCTTCGCCGAACACAACCATCCCCTGTCGTGCCTCATTGCTTAGCCTTGCTCGTGATTTTAACCGTGCTTTCCCTTTTTTTTTATTAATCGACGAATTGATTTTGTTTAAGTAGAGGAAGGACTGAATAGTTGAAGCATGAAATAAAAATGAAGGGAAGGATTTTTTTTTCATTCTGTTTGATTTTGAATTGAAGGAGAGGGACTCGTTCTCGTTTTTTTCTTTTATTTCAGATTCCGATTTCTACTGAGGAAGAGGGATTGGAATTTATTCGTGGCTTTAGTTTCGAATGGAAGAAGAAAGAGGGGATTTGATTCATCTTGATTTTGAAAATAAAGGCTTCGGCCATGAAGGAGTGAAGAGAAGGAAAAGAATACTGCGTGCGTTTGTATTGAGGAAAAGAAAAAGGTCGCGTGATACAGAAGAAGAAGAGGAGGCAAGACGTGATGTTGAGCAGAAAGTGGCATGCAGAAGGAGACCAAAATCTCTTAAAAGCAAAAGATGATGAGAAAGAAAAAGTTTTGATGGTGAAAGAATTTCGGCTGAAGGTGGTTAATATATATATAAATTATATTTAAATTTTAAGTTGAAATCGTCTCAAAATGTCAGCTCAAAATCTCCACCTTCTATTGAGGCGTGCCGCCAGACGATTATAACGTTATATGCCTATTCCGAACGCAATGGGAAAGATTTCGAGGTCCAATACGATCGTATGAAGAAGATAGCTTTTGGATTAGTTATTATATTTAATTTTCGATATAAATTTCAACACTTTTATACATCGTATGCTCACACAACAATTCCAGACCCTACGACCGATAATAATACAATATTACGGATCCAATGGAATTGGTTTCGTCGAATTTCGAGACTATGCCTCGGAAGGCTATTTTTGAATTCAATTTAAACGAAATAAATTTTAAAACTGAACAAACCACTGTTAATTTCAATTTTACAACTTCTGTTATCTTCAGTATTATCAATATAAGTTTCATAAGCCTTCAATTTATTTCCAACAGGCTTAAAATTCCAGAGTCAACATTTTACTCAACTTCAAATTATTTAATTCAATAATTCAATTATCATATAAATTGTGATATTCGTATTCAAGTTAAAATTACTCTATTGAATATTTAAAATCAATTAAATATTTCAATTTTAAATGCTCAAAAATTCCGGGTCGTCACAGCTGAAATTGAACTAGGATGCCAAATTCTTTTGCCGCTTCTTCCTGCTTAGCAGTTCAATGTTACCCAACTGACTAGCCGTAAAGATATGGTAGAAGACAACACGGTGCTGGAAATATACTGAAGATAACTTTATGTTCAATTTCATAAGTAAATCTCAACAGATAACAGTTGAATTATTACAACACTATTAAGAGAAATTATTTTATCGTGTTCTCATCTTTGAAACTTATTACACATCTAGGCAAAAACAACTCATAAAATGATTAGCAAGAAGGTTAAATTCATTACACATTTTGTTCGTTGAAAATAATAATAATAGTTATAAGAGGAATGCATAAAAGCCTGTTTCCTATGAAACATGTGTCTGCAAGCAAAACTACACATATAGAGCTATTGTTTGAGTTATTACCTTGAATAGGCTGAAAGGCATCTGCTTCTGAACTCTAAAGCTGTGAACTTTGTCATGGTCAACTAAATAAAAATATATCTCATGCCCTACTTGTTATTCGAAATCTGCATCCCGAGCAACCTTGAAAAATTTACCCCTAAATAAAAGGGAGAAACAAAAGGTTAAATTTGATGGTTAACTTGATTATAATGAAAAGTGGATAAATCATATGAAAAACCTTTATGATGGTATAAAGATGTGATTCGGCTTTTTCCTTCTTTTTCTACTCTTTATCCTCTTGCTCCTTTTTCAACCTTATCTGAACGAAGTTTAAACACAGAAGAATCAAATAAACAAGAGTATCCAAGACTTGGAATCACAACCACGGTCGGATTTAAAAGTGGCTTACTCTAAGTTGCTCTGTTATATCTTTCTCATTTACAACACACAAATTTTGTCCCTGTCAGATTCATTGACATACACGAGCATGTATGCATTTGAATACTTGGTAAATTTGAATGGGTCGTTATTCAAACCATGATTTATCTGCGGCAACTACTATGCACGAAAGCAAAAGCAGGTCGCATAACTAATAATATTTAATTTGGAAAGTTATAAAGGACAGAATAAATTACCTATTCCTCACCACCGTACTGCTCTTAAAGTGCTCTTGTCACGTCTTCTTTTGTTACCCGCTCATCGTTAAATTTCAGCCTGAAAATAGCCAAAGAGATCATAAGTTAACCGATTAAAACATTCAGTGATGGTGTCTGCACTTTGATACTATGTTTGAAGGAAGAGGATAAAGGAAAGCAAGCTCCTTGCCACTTACCTGATAAAGTAGGTCGAATATATGTACACCGTGAACTCTACCACTATGAACGAGAATGCTAGAGGCCAAAAAAGACAATAAGTGTTGATTAACAGGAAACAAAATATAATACAGTGATTAATTCCAATGGGACGATGGAGTTCATTGTTACAATGCCATAAATTGCATCATGCAAGAATCGTTACTTGACCCAAAAGCTAATAGATATGAAATAAAGAAGTGTATTCTATAAACCAAAACTTGGGCATTGTATTACATCTTAAGTTTAAAAAATGGGTTGCCGATATATAGATAAGGAAATCAGACGCTCTAGCTTACAGGTATATGGAGGGATAGCAACACCTGGTATTTCCTTGAATTTAATATTAACAAAAGCCGGGTATCAAGAGTCTTTTGAGACCTCTACCACCGACAAAGGATGTGCATAGTTAGCAAGGATTTTGCATGTCATAAACAACCAACAGTGATGACAATAAATGATCAACAGTAGCAAGGATTCAGTTGTACATGCATTGTAACATTGGCATCAACTTGCAATATATATTCTTTATTTGTTTAATCCAATATGAATATGCAAAATAAAAAAGATAACATTCAAAAGTAAAACATATGCTGGATTTGCATTTAACAAAGATTGGATGATAAGCAACACAGTATAACATACAAAAGCATTAGCATCAATAGTGTACGGTTTTTATCGGGTCATATCTATGCCAACTTTGTTTAATACATAAAATTATAAATGAGACTAGTCAAGGGTAAGTTCCCTTTCAGCATTTCTATTTTGATAGGAATCAAAAAATAAAATGGTTGAAATTATTTTTCACTCAAATTGAAAGTGGTAAAACAAAGAAGAATGTATTCTAACATCTACTGAGTATAAAACTCATGCTTCAAGTCTAGTTCCCATTATTTAATTTCTATGGGAGTGTTTATGCCGACTTAACATACATTAAAGACAAAATTAACAATGTTTCCATTTAACCATTACACGGTATGCATCTTCAATTCTCCCTGTTACCAGATAGCAAATTCAGCCATACCAAAACCAATGTAGCCATCAATTGAGATAAAACAAAGTATCACACACAAAAAAAATAATTTCTATAATTAATTGATTAGACAGACATAAATATGAGTCAACTACCAAACCTATATCAACGCAAAGATGGGAAACATACCCTAAACTCCTTGCTATCTTCACATTGATTACTGTTTTGCCAATAAACTTGATCGTCAACTATCTTTTCCTACCTCTTCTCAAAGCTGTTTATACTTCTTCGTTTTTTTGATGTTAAATTTTGTGAACTATAAGCAAAAACCACTGTCTTTTTAGCATTTTTTTTATCATCTTAAAAGCAAATAGGTTTAACCCCAACTATGACTAATGCAATAATGACATTAGCCTAATTTTAGAAAAAGGGTTCATAATTAAAAAAAAAACCAATTACCGCATCAAAGAAATCGGTAGAGAAGAAGGTTAATTTACCTCGGTTTGGCTGCAATAAATTTGAAGTTTGTGTATCAACTTTTCGGTAGTAGGTTTGCAGGAGGCATTGAGGCTAATGGAGGGATCGTTGTTGCTAGAGATCCTAAAAGAGGAAGAGACAGATATTTAGGGTTTTCCACCAAAGCTATTGTAGAAGGAGAAAGAGGATTTAGAGTTTCGCGAAATTGGGGTTGATAAAAATCGAAGATGAGAAAATGGAAGAGAAACTTTCAAGGGAGATTACGCATCGCGGTCAAGAGGAGAAAATTTTGGAGAGGAGAAACATACGGCAAACAAAAAACGAAACAGCAGCAGGTTTATTTTGGCCTCAGAGAAATTGATTTTGACCAGTGACAGTAAGTAAACCTCCCTAACGGTCGGTTTGATTAACATATTATATAAATATATATATCACTAAACAAAATATGATTCTTACCATTAAAGAGAGAAGGGGATCAGTGAGGGCTTAGCCGATCTCGGCGGGAGAAAACAGGTCGGAGGTAGGTCAAAAGTTGTGGTTGGTTGCTGGTGTTGGTCAGAGCGTGAAGTAGGAGGCTCGACAAAGGCGGATGGTGGTGCAAGCTCAGATGGGGGTGGAGGCGGAGGGAAGGCTAGCGCGTGAAGGACAGATTTGGTAGAGAAGAGGGTGTAGGCGTGAAGGAGAAGCAATTTTTAGATCTAGAACGGTTTTAGTTATGCTATAATTTTTTTTCCATCTGAAGTATGAACAAAAAAAACGGGGAGGATGGGTAGAAGATAAGTGGTTTTTTAAGATCTCAATGCAGCTGTTAGTATTTTATAATGGAGAAAAAGTGGACAGAGATAACTTGTTTATGAACGAAACGTATCGAAATAAATATGAAGTGGTGGGTATGTTAAAGTCACGCATGAGAATTCAGAGAATAATAAAAGCAATGGCAGCTTGATTTCCAACCGTTGGAAGAATTTAAATAGATAAAGTAAACAACATGCTTCAAACGCGAACCATTACAACGAACTATTCAATCATTTCGTCGCGCATCGGACTTCAAAGTACAGAAATAAATATACTATGGAAATCAGCACGACGAGACAATCAAAATGGTATACAAATATCAGTGGTACGACCATCCTACCAAAAGTCGATATCGGTATCGAAAAGTGCTGCTAATACGCCGGAATTAACATAAACGGAGCAATAGCGGTCAAAATTTAGAGAAACAAAATACGACGTCTCACTCAGAAGACGATTTACAAATTTATTGTACAAAAATATTTAGATTTAGAAAACATTTTATTATCATCTAATATTAACTGATTTGAATTTAAATAAAATTATACATTAGAATAAACTTTAATATTATTAATTGAAAATTTACCATTTTCTATGTTTAAATATACGTATTCCAAATATAAAATTCTTGTCTCCAAATTCAATTATTTAAAAATTCACAAATTCCAGTTAATTATGTTATTAAAACTATTTAAAATTTATGGTTCGTTACACCTTTGCTTATCGACGTATGCCATTCACGCTTTGTAATGCTCCTACGACTTTCCAACGATGCATGGTTGGCATCGTTTCTAACATGATTGAATGATTTCTAGAAGTTTTTATGTACGATTTCTCTATCTTTGGTGATTCTTTTTTTTCAATGTTTACATCACCTCAAGTTGGTTCTAAATCGATGTAAAGGAAAACATATGACTTTGAATTGGAAAAAATTCCACTTTATGGTCAAAAAAGGAACAGCCTTGGACATATCATCTCAAGTAAAGGCATTGAGGTAGACAAAGCGAAAATCGATGTCATTGAAAATCTACCCATTCCCAAATCTATTAAGGACGTTCGATCATTTCAAGGTCACGCTGGCTTTTATCGACGCTTTGTGAAAGACTTTAGCAAGATAGCTCGTCCTTTGACGTTCTCCTTGGAAAAGACGTGCCATTCGATTTTAACTCCAAGTGTATCTCTTCTTTTGAACGTCTCAAAAACGAACTCATTTCTGCTCCAATCATTTGCACACCCTATTGGGATCTTCCTTTCGAAATATTGTGTGATGCTTCGAACTTTGTAGTTGGTGCTATCTTAGGACAACGCATCAACAAGATCCTTCATGTCATTTACTACACGAGTATGACATTAAACGACGCTCAACTCAACTACACAACAACCAAAAAAGAGCTTCTAGCTGTCTTTTTTTCACTTGAAGAATTTCGGCCTTACTTGACCGGTTCACACATTACGGTATACGCGGACCACTATGTGCTTCGCTATCTCTTCGCTAAAAAGGATGCCAAATCCTATTTGATTCGTTGGATCCTTTTACTTCAAGAATTTGACCTTACAATCAAAAACAAAAAAAATCTGATAACGTCATAGCCGATCACTTGTCTCGTCTTCCGAATGCACCATCTTCTTTGCCAATCAATGAAAACTTCCCCGATGAACAACTCCTTTCAATTTCTATCGATCCATGATACGCTGATATAGTGAACTACTTAGTAAAGAAACTCCTTCATCTTGGTCCAAACAGGACAGATACAAACTCTTGTTCCAAGTGAAATATTTCTATTGGGACGATCCATACTTGTTCAAATATTGTCCTGACCAAATCATTTGACGTTGCATTCCGGATAATGAGATCAGAAGTGTTCTTTCATTTTGCCACAATCAAGCGTGCGGTGAACATTTTGGTTCTCAAAAAACTGCAGAAAAGGTGCTTCAGTGTAGTTTCTAGTGGCCTTCTCTTTTCAAAGACTCGTTTGGATTTTGTAAAACTTGCGAGATGTCAAATGCTTGGACAAATTTTTCGCTGAGATATGATGCCTCTCAACCCCATTCTTACGATCAAAATCTTTGATGTTTGGGTATCGACTTTATGGGACCTTTTCCCAATTCTTTTGGAAACTTGTATATCCTTCTCGTTGTTGATTACGTCTCAAAATCGGTCGAAGTCGCTCCTTGCAAAACCAATGACCGTAGAATTTTTTTGAAATTTCTTAAAGAAAACATCTTTTCGAGGTTCAACACACCTCGCACAATAATCAGTGATAACGGAACCCATTTTTGCTACCGTTCTTTTAAATCTTTAATAAAAAAAATACTCGATAACGCACAAGCTATCCACTCCATATCATCCTCAGACTAGTGTCCAAGTTGAAGTTTCAAATCAACAAATAAAACAAATCTTGAAGAAAACTGTTAATAAAAATCGAAAAGATTAGTCTCAAAAATTGACCGACGCGCTTTGAGCTTACCGTACTGCTTTTAAACTAACCTTGGGATGTCCCCATTTCGTTTAGTTTATGGTAGAGCTTGCCATTTACCCGTTGAAATGGAACACAAAACGTTGTGTGCAATTAAGAACTTAAACTTTGATCTTGAGAAAACTAGCGAAAACTGAAAACTACAACTCAACGAATTAGAAGAACTTAGGAACAATGCATATGAAAACGAGAAAATTTACAAAGAAAGAACGAAAGTTTTTCATAACAAGTCAATCCCAAGGAAAATGTTTTCGCCTAACCAAAAAGTTCTTTCGTATGACTCAAGACTTCATTTATTACCTGGGAACTTAAATCAAGATGGACCAGACCATTTATGGTACGATTTTTTTTCGACATGGTGCCGTAGAAATAGAAAACCCCAGGGATGGATCGATTTTCAAAGTCAACGGTCATTGCTTAAAACCTTTCTTGGAATTACTTGGTAACCAAGAGGAGGAGCTCATGATTCTTCATGAGCCAAGCTATGTTTAGTAAGAATGTTGATCCTCTTTTGTAAATATATACATATTTTTTCCTTTACACTCATTATATCATGCATTGACTGTAGGGACATGGTCAAAATTAAATGTGGGGGGGGGGGGGGTCTCATTTTCATTTTTTTTCATGGCATTTTTGAATTTTCATTTTCTTTTAACTAAAAAAAATCTCAAAATTTCTAAATCCCAAAAACATTTTCTTTTTAGCGTTTGATTTATTTTTGAAGAAATACTATAGAATAAGTATAAGTTTTGGTCAATAAATTGAAATTTTTGAAAATTTATTTATCTTCATAAAAATGAAGTTTTATAACAAATAACAATGGTTTAACTAGTATATAAGAAGGTTCATATGTGTTAATTATGAAGTATGTTCTAACTGAAAATCTTTGTTTAAAAAATGGTAAATTTAAAGTAAAGGATATAAAAAATTTATCTTCTAAGTTAAATGGTGCTAAGATGATTTTTCAAAACTCTCTCTTTCTAAAAAAAACATTTGTATATATGTAAATATTTTCTATTAACACCTACAGTCGACAGGTGCACACGCCTATGTCTACACTCGCCATGCTCTGTACCTTTCTCACATAAGCCCGAAAGGAAGTGCATGGGTAATATATCTAGCCTCAATTTAACTGAGTTAGGCATATGTAAATGTTGTTAATATCAATAAAATTTTCAAAAGAAAAATGGAGAGAGTAAGCAAATGAAATCCAAACACTATTTTAACTTATTTGATTTGACTTGTTATTGAAAAGAAATGAAAATACCACTTTGATAAACTTTCATAATCAACTAAGGATCTATTTCATGATTACACTTTGTTATCAACTGAAACAACGAGTTAAACAATTGTCTATTTCACTTGATTTTTGTTGAAAATTTCGACGAGTAAATGACATAAATTTTCAAGATAATAACCGAAACCTGTATTTAACTTATTTGTGTCGATTTAAAAGTAAATCTTTTATTTGTAAATATTTTCAAAAACTTGCATTCATCTCTTTGTAAATAAATCTTGCATTTTGTAAATATTTTTATCCTGCATTTGGATCATGCGGGCAGTGTCCGCTGAAAACTATCACCGGACAACACACGTCCTACTGGGGACACCCAGAAGTTTAACGCTTGTTGCATATGCTCAATGCAATTGTGCTCACTAAAAAACGAATTTTTCTTAGTTTTTTTCCTTTATTCGAGGACGAATAAGAAGATAACTGTGGGGGTATTTAATGTGCATGTAATTGTGCATATTTTTACCACCATATTTATTATATTTAAATTAAATAAATGATCATATTGGGTATTTTAACTTGTTTTAACCAAAATCCATATTAATTCCAAATTGTCACATATCCATCTTCATATAGGGGAAAAACGGTCATTTGTGTGCATATATTTCTTTGAGCAAAATTAATTAAAAATTTATATATTTTTTGTAGGAATTTGATCTCAAATAGGAGTGATTTCATGAAACGCATGCATGTACAAAATGAATACAAAGGAATGATAAAGGAAATAATTCAAAGTGAAGAACATGGAGGACCCCACCTACCCACCTACCTTAATGTACAAATTAGAGGCTAATGCACATGCTTATGGAATTAATGGATTCATGTACACTTAAATGATGATTAGTAGAAGCTAATGATTACTTGGCTTCCACACTTTCTCAATGGTAGTTTAGGCATTCCTCAAATTATGGATTATGGTTTCGTGCTTGTATAAATAACTCATTATGTTCATATAACCTCTTCTAGCTTCTCTTAAGCCCTCTTATGGAGGTCGTCTCTTCTCTTAGTTTAGCTTAGCTCTCTTTGTTCTCTTTTCATGGCTACTTAGCCGTTTATTTTATTTTCATGTAATTTTCTTTTTATTGCAATTTAATACATGTTCTTTCCCTTCCATGCTCATTTACTTTAATCTGTAGTGTAGATTTACTTTCATGCAAATTAGATTAGTATTAATTCTTGTTAATTAGTTCTCTTCTTTCATTTAGCTTTCATTTTCCTTTCTTTTTGTTCAATGTTGCATGCTACATTTGTTAATCAAATGACAAATATGAGAGGCTAAACCCCTTCAATTTAGGAGTAATGAAGCTCTCTAATTCTATAGCTTCAAATGGTTGTTAATTCATGCTCTCTTTTTGTGCTTAGTAAGAATGATTGAAGTGGTTTGATTGTTGTTTTTGCTTTGAATTTGATAGCCTATATTGTTGACACCAAATAGGCTATGCTTAAACAATCACTAACACTAATTGCCTCTTCATCAAAATATTATTATGGCAAAAGAAAGTGATTTGCAATTAAAATTTGGTGGTCTACATTTCTAATCAATAGTTAAGAGGCCATACTTAAAATAGATTTCATTTTCATTGTCAAGTTTTATGAAAGTTAGTAAGTGGTTTAAGGGGTGTGTTATAGTTTGATGGCTTATGTTGGCTAATCAATAACACAAATATGTCATACTAATGATAAGCACATCAATTAAAGCACTAATGACCATAAAAGAAATCATGATTTCATATATGTTGAACTACATGATCTAGAGAGTGTATTTATTCTCTAAATTGTCACTTAATTCTTATATTTGCTTCTCTTTTCTTTTAGTTAGTTAGTTAATTCTCTAATTCTCTAGCTTAACTTTCACTTGGAATTTGTATAATTTGATTGAATTGAATTTTTAAAATCATCAATTCCCTACGGATCGATCTGTATTCGTCACATACTACAAGTGTACGCCGTGCGCTTGCGGTTATTTTATTTAAAAAATTTCGACGGCTTTCTAATCCGACAGAATTTCCGCCATTAAACATCAATCATCAACCTTTTGACTGTCTACAAAGGTACGCTTTGTTAGGCCTACAATGCAAAAGCAGTCAAGGCATACTCTCTTGATGGAACACCTACAGACCTGTCCTTAGGGGTGCAGCTTTGTTAGGCCTACCCCAGAGTGACATCCTAGAGTATCCTCACATCCCGTTGAAGTCCCGTACTTCCTTCTAGCCCAAACTAACTATGTTGGATGCTGCTCTTTCTATACTAAAAATATGCGATGAACTGCTTCGTTAGGCTCTTTATCCAGGTTTTGGGCTACTTCAAACGCACCTTACCATTTTATTAGACCCTACGTCTAATCTTTTACTATGTGTTTAGTTTACTTTTATTATTCTGTTGGCTACTTATTTACCCTAATCAGCATGCCCAACCCCACCCATTTGTGAGACCATTAGTCCTAAACCTGAAAGGGAATGCTGCCTTTACAGGCCAATTTTGTTATTCTGCTTATTAACTTAATCCAAAATCTAAGTTTGATAAAATAAGTCTCTTCTATTTCTTTCTTTTTAATTATAACCTACATGTTACAATTATACTTGCAATTGTCACTTTTATATTCTTTTCTTTCTTTTATAACCTACATGTTATAAATGTAATTGCAAGTGTCTTTTTCTATTCTAGTTTGTCTTCTTTTATTATAATATTTTTTTTTTTTTGAATTTGTTCAGGAGGGAAACCGGCCGGAGCCGTAAAACCCTCCCTAGTGCGCCTACCCGGTCAGCGGGCACCCGAAGGCTGATCTTAGCATACGCACATGATACGCCCTTAAATGGGCAACGTGGGAATCGAACCTGCGACCTGCTTACCAGGAGGCAAGTGTCTCAACCACTAGGCCACATTTCTTTAATTCTCTTATATTATATAACAGTCTTAACTTTGGAATACGTCCAACTTTCATAAGTTACTTATCATAATAACTAGTTCAATTTGTACTCTACTACTGCGCAGTAAATGCAGATCTAGTCATATTTTCTATTTATGGTTTCTAGTCTTGTCAAATAATTAACTTGATTATTTCTTCTTCTTTAATTTCTTTAATGCTTTGCAATATTCTTTTTTATTCTAGGAAGTAGTCCTATTCTATTTGCTTAGTTACAAAAACTGTGCTAAAATCTATTTCCATATTTTGATACTCAATAATGCTATAAACAATAACTCATAACTGCAAGATTTTTTTTATTGTTTCTTTAATTATTGGATAATGCAAAATATAGTAATGTCTCTATTTTGCACTAATTCCATTTTTCTTGCTTTTATTCCTGCAATTACGTTTATCGATATTCTTATAATATTAAACTATGGAAATGTATTCCCTTTTCTAGACCAACCAACTAATCTATCACTAACTTCCAAATCAAGTTATTAGATTTTCCCCCTTTTAATTCATTTCTCCCGTTTTAACATAATTTACTGTAAATTTCTCACTTTTAGGCTTATGCCTTTCTCTGCAACTTTTAAGCTTAATATTACTTACGTTTAGTTGGATTCCTTTCTTTTTCCATATAAATAACATTTAAATATAAGTACACTTCTCTTATACTGTTTCAACGTAACTGACTAGTAGAACGAATTACTGAAATAAATGCTGAATTAAATATTTAACAGGAATTTAACGATATTATATATCATAAACATAAAAGAGATATAATTCGAATCCACTCACCTGTCGTCCTTAGCTTTACTCCATGGTCTTCCTGGATCCCCTTTTAAGGCGTCTTATATTTTTATTAAAAAGATATTATCCCTAGAAATATTTTCTATTTAGGGTTCAACCTCATGCAATGGACACAATCGGGAGAAATCTGATTGTGAGAAAATAGATAGGCCTAGGGTTCTACTTATAATGGAGTTTGGGATCTCAGACCATCAGATTTTTGGATTGAATCTGGTGCCACCACGTCACAGGCTCGCCGCAAATCATTGGATCTAGAAAACAACGCCTCAGATCGCATAAAAATCAGATTACAAGACTTTGGCACGTCCCTGGACGAATCGTCCAGGGAAAAAAGGGTCGACCCCTAACCTTTGCCGGTCGACCTGTAGGTTCTCTCTCTCTTTTGTTCGTTTAATTCTGATTTCTTGTCTCACTCGCAACTCCTTCATATTAACTCGGATTTTGACAAGTTATGTATGGAAATTGATCAGAAAATCGCCACGAACATAATGGTAAAGTTTTAAAGCCATATTTCGACAATTCCAAAAAAAGGTTATTTTCACTCTTTAATATATTTGGTTATTTAATTATCTTAAAATGCGGGGTGTTACATTCTCCATCCCTTTTAGGAAATTTCGTCCCCAAAATTCGATAAGCGTAAAACTATGTAATTCTCCGCATCAATCACATCCATTTTGTGTGCATCCTACTTTGCGACAATCCGTATTCCTGTGCAAAATGTCTTATAACAATAAATATATGCATGTTCATGAATTTCTATGCGATATCTCCTATATGAATGTTTTTGTCTTTTAAAAATTCCTTTTAAAACATGATGTACACATCCTAAATATACTTGCAATTTTTATGTAAATGCAATCTTTTGAAATCTCAAAGCACTTTTCATTCAATTTTTCCCACACTCCTATTGAATGGGAGCTTAGTTCAACAAATTGTTCATCCAAACCCTACCACACAACTTTTAATATTCAAATCTAAGAAAAATCTAATTTTTAAACTCGATTTCTTATGTCAGAAAGAAGGTAGAAAACGGAAAACGTCACATTTTTCCGTTTTACTTTTGCGCACCTCTTTTTTCGTACTTGAAATTTATACCATTATTCTATAAAAAATCTCTATTTGCTTTCCCAAGCACAGTTCACATAAGAAAATTTTCTTTTCAAATTTTTTTGTTGACGTTTCTGTCGCTTTCTTTAAATTTATTGTTTTCCTTTTTAGTTACTCTTTTTGGCTTTTACTTTTTTTATTACTTACATCCTATGTTTTTATTTTTTTCTTATGAGCATCGCAGAAAAAGAGCATCATACTAATCATTATTGATTTACTACAATATGATCTAAGTGCTTACATAGGAGTACAATTTCATAGCTAAAAGAGAGAACCGGTCCTACTACAAAGTGATACTAGATAGGTAACCATAGGAGCTAAACACAGATATCGTCTAGGGCTAGGAGGCCTAGGACTATATCCACCCTGACATAGAAAAGTCATACTCTAAGAATCTAAGTAACTCATATGCTTCGACTGTCGCCTATTACTCGTTACTGACTTACGCTGTATTACTCACGATGAATAAGATCTATTCATCTCTTTCATTCCATACTCAAGATGGAATAACCAAGTCTCATTTACTGCAACAAATAAGGATTTTAATCTATGCAGTCTCTATCTAAAAAGGCAACTAAGCTTAGGAAAATTTTCTCTTTATCTTTTATTTTCCTTAACTAAGGTCTACCAATCCCGACCACGTGTGTCTTACTATCTTACTAATATCACTTCACTATTCTTCTATAGTCTACACACATGAAGCAACATTCCTGGGTTCTCACTAGTGTCCTATACACTTTACGGGAACTTTTATTATTAGTGCTAAAAGTAATCACTGTTATCTCCTATATAGCCTTACACTTTTTCCGTCACACCTAGGAAATGATTCCTATCTACTCCATATTTAAATGTTTGGTTTGGTATTTACATCATTTAAAAAGTAATGCTTCTAAATTTTTGAAACATCAAATCCTAAAATCCTTGTCTTTAAAAATGTTATTTTGAAGTTTCTATCAAATTAAAAGATACTTGTTACTTAACATTTTATCTTTCAAGACTTGCATCGTTACAGCTCTTTGAATTTAAATTATTCTTCAAACCTAGAGGGGAAAACATATAAATTCAAAGTTCAAAAATTATCCTCTTTTCCTTTCAAAGACCTTTACATCTTTCCATAAAAAAGTTGGATTTTTAAATTTAACTGTTTACTAAGTTTTTCTCTTCCAAAACCTTATTTACTTTTTCACCAAACCATTTTTTTAAAACATGCTTTTCTTGTCCTTAAAATATATTTTTTTCCTTTTTTCTTGACTTCCAAAAATGTCCTCACATGTTTTTAAAACATCTTCTTTTCATAGATTCTCAAATTTATAAAAACTGGAGTAGATAAGAACAATTATTTATCAAAAATCCCTTAACTTTCCTACTCTTTCAATTACCTAACCTTGAAGGAGTTTCTAACTTACTACAAATGGAGACTTTCTACAAAGGCAAGCAACCAATCCGCATAATCAATGGAAAAATATGAGATTTCCATTGCTTAGCTTTCGTACTAAGGATCTATATAATATCCCTCCTAACTAACACTGTCTCCAATTAATACACTTCTTATTATACATAATGGTTTTATACCTTAATGTATTGAAACTACTTTCTCTTATAAGAAACCATTAATGCTAAAACCTTATATGAATCCTTTAAAAGAGGATTTCATGTTTATGCGAAGTTACAAGGAACTTATTTTATATTTTATCGAAATAGGCTATACAAAATATGACGCTTTTCATACCTTTTACATCTCTTTCATTTATTCCTTATAACTTGCACAAAACATCTTTATTTGTGATTTGGTTTCATAGAAAATTATATCATTATCCAGTTCATTCCAATAGATTAAAGTATGTTTAATCTATATTCACTTACAATAAACATTTTCTACGTAATTTATTAATTTCCTAATATTTAATTTACATTACTCCCAAAAGAACTTATTTTCAAAAATATTATAATATAATAGAAAATATTCCCATATACTTATTTAAATAATAAATGTACTTACAAACACTTTATTTCTGTACGTAGAAATTATCTTCAAAACACATTTTTATTTGGATCAAAACAGATGTTGCGTAAAACACCGTTTACTAAAACCCAAAAATACTAGTATATGGATTCAATTAAAATAAATATCAATAATTCCCATATGCGATATAAAAACATTTCCATTGGGAGTCATCTACTATAACAATAGTGTCATAGTCTATGTTTCCTTTATTTTTCATGAAAACATCTATTACAATAATAAATGTTGTAACGTAATCGAAAGACCATCAGTTCCAGACCTGAAAAGGAATGCTACTGGTACGGGCCACTTCTATTATTCTGCTTATTAACTTAATCCAAGATCTAAGTTTGATAAAAAAGCTTCTTCTATTTCTTTCTTTTTAATTATAACCTACGTGTTACAATTATACTTGCAATTGTCACTTTTATATTCTTTTCTTTCTTTATAAACTACATGTTATAAATGTAATTGCAAATGTCTCTTTTCTATTCAGTCTGTCTTCTTTTATTATGATACTAAATTTTTTTTAGTTCTCTTATATTATATAACATTCTTAACTTGGGACTACGTCCAAATGTCATAAGTTACATATCATAATAACTGGTTTACTTTGTACTATACTATTTGCGCACTAAATGCAGATGTAGTCACATTTTCTGTTTATTGTTTCTAGTCTTGTCAAATAATTAACTTGATTATTTCTTCTTCTTTAATTTCTTTAATGTTTCACGTTATTCTCTTTTATTATGGGAAGTAGTTCTATTCTATTTGGTTGGTTACAAAAACTGTGCTAAAATTCATTTTCATATTTTGATACTCAATAATGTTATAAACAATAACTCGTAACTGCAAGATATTTCTTTTACTATTTCTTTAATTATTAGGTAATGAAAAGTATAGTAATGCCCCTATTTTGCATTAATTTCATTTTTCTTGCTTTTATTCTTGCAGTTACGTTTATCGTTATTATTACAATATTGAGCTATGGAAATGTATTCTCTTTTCTAGACCAACCAACTAATCTATCACTGACTTCCAAATCAAGTTATTAGATTTTTTTCCTTTTTAATTCATTTCTTCCGTTCTAACATAATTTACTGTAAATTTCTCACTTTTAGACTTATGCCTTTTTCTACAACTTTTAAGCTTAATATTACTTATATTTAATTGGATTCCTTTCTTTTTCCCTATAAATAACATTTAAATTAAGCACACTTCTCTTATATAATTTACAGTTTCAACATAACTGACCAGTAGAACTCATTACTGAAATAAATGCTAAATTAAATATTTAACGGGAATTTAATGATATTTTTATCATAAACATAAAAGAGATATAATTTAAATCAACTCACCTGTCGTCCTTAGCTTTACTCCATGGCCTTCTTGGATCCCCTTCTAAGGCGTCTAATTTTTTATTAAAAAGATATCCTCCTTAGAATATTTTCTATTTAGGGTTCAGCCTCAGGCAATGAACCCAATTTGGGAGAAAATCTGATTGTGAGAAAATAGCTAGCCCAGTGTTCTATTTACAGTGGAGTTTGGAGATCTCAGACCGTTGGATTTTTGGATTGAATCCGGTGCCACCGTGTCGCAGGCTCGCTGCGAATCGTTGGATCCAGAAAACAAGGCCTTAGATCACACAAAAAAATCAAATTGTAATACTTCAGCATGTCCTTGGACGATTTCTCGTCTAAGGGAAAAGGCAGGTCGACCCTTAACCTTTGTGGATCGACCCATTGGGTCTTTCTTTTTCTTTTTTCGTTTAATTCTGATTTCTTATTTCTCTCATAACTCCTTCATATTAACTCGGATTTCGACAAGTTATATATGAAAATCGATCGGAAAATCGCCACGAACATAATGGTATAAATTTCGAGCCCATATTTTGATAATTCCAAAAAAATGCTTATTTTCACTGTTTAATAAATTTGGTTATAATTATCTAAAAATGTGGAGTGTTACGGTTGACCTACCCAAGGAAACCCTCGCTATCGCCGATCCAACGCCACCTGTAACCCGCCGTGTCACGTTAGATCGAGCTCCGCAGTTGACTTCACCTCCGCACCTCTATAGCAAATCGCGACATACACCTCAGCCTTTATCCGTACACTCACTCGCGATGCCTCCCATGCAACCGCGTATCATCTGAGCACGACCCTAGCTGCTAACGACCCACCTAAACTCGAATAAATGCTCCACTCCACCTAGATTTTCCCCCATCGACCAAGAAGAGGAACCCTAGTTCGAAACTGCTGTTCGACTAACTATGAAACTCCAAGAATAGGTGTCACACTTCCCAAAAACCTTCCTAAATGAAGATAACTCGAGGGAAGCAATTCAAAATTCGTTTTTGCAAATTTTTCTCTGAAGTGTTGGTTAGTTTTAATTTTTTTTCTTCTCTGCTACGTTTTAAAAAGAAAGAGGGAGGGAACGTGTTTTTTTAAAAGAAAGGTTTAGGTACTAACATAGGTATGTGGCTGATAGGTGCGGCTGAAAGAGATACGAAAGCGGCTGAAAGGAAATCTGGGGTCAACTCCAATAAAAATATACTATTTAAATTTCCAAAATATTTGGCTGTAATTATGGACTCCAATCAGGGCATACCGTCTGGCGTTCCTGATCTTATACCCTTATTTCGAATGAAATGGAATAAGTTTCTAGACCTAATTCAATCGTATGCAGAATATAGCTTTATGAACCTAATTAAAATATTAAATTTACAATGTTAATTTCAATGCGTTTCTATCCCATACGACCAAATAATAACCCCAAAATGCTACGAAAATTGAAATCCGATAATAATACACTATTACAGATCCATTAGAACTGGTTTCGTCAAAATCCGAGACTATATCCCAGAAGGCTATTTTTATATGTTAATTAAAATGAGTAATTTTCAAAATTAGTTAAACCACTTTTAAATCCAATTTAAAAGTTTTTATTATTTTATTCTTATCAAAAGAAATTAAATAAGTCTTTAAACCATTTTTATCCAACTTAAAATCCAAGATTTAATTATTAAAACAAATTTTAAATTATTAAATTCAGCAATTAAATTATCAAATAAATCATTATATTTGAAATTCAAGTTATTAAATCTATAAAATTAACTTTTAAATATTTAAAATCAATTAAATATTCCAATTTAAAAAACCAAAATTCTGGGTCGTTACAAATTCTTGTAGAAATTTTTATGTAATCCTAGAAATTCGTAAATATATTTCCACGCATATTTTTACCAAAACTTCTATATTTTAGCATTTTCTATTATTTTCCATAATATATGTGTTTGTGCCAAAATTGGTCACAAACCCCGAATACCGTGAAAGCACCAGTGTATGAATACGAATCAATAATATTCAAACACAAATCTCAAATCTCAGCAAATATTAAACAGTAATCCCAAAGTAAAGAACAGAAACACAAGTTTTATAGTGGTTCGGCTATCTCCGGCCTACGTCCACTCCAAAGTTTTTATCCTTTTATTGATTATCCTTGATGATTACAGATGATTACAGCAGTTACAAAGTCCAAAACTTGAAATAAATAGCAGCAATGATGATATGGAATGATTCTGGCAGTGTCCGAGCGTGCTTTCTTTCTCTAAAATCTCCGACCCCCTTTTCTGAATGACCAGGGGCTCTATTTATAAGCGTAGGAGGCTGATATTTCTCCTAAAATCCGGGAAGACCGCTTCAGGCACATGAGGGGGCCCACTCGCTCGAAATCTGGAGGTCCGGGCCCACATCAGGATCGATTCGACCCTCACTTCGAATCGATCAAGGAAATGTCCAATCAAGGTGAAATTTGATGAGAACATTCTTCAACACGTATGTAAGCTTCTGTGAAAATTTCATAGCATTTGGATCAACGGTTTGGAAGATATGATCGATTCAAGTTCAAAGTTCCGTGTGCTCTGCCTAGTTCGAACCCATGCTTCGAACCCACCTCCTTCGAATCCATCTCCTTCGAACCCACGTCCTTCGAATCCATCTCCTTCGAATCCATTGCTTTGAATCCTCCTTCGAGTCCATTGCTTCGAATCCTTCTTCGAGTCCACTTCCTTCGAATCCATGCTCTGAACCCACCTCCTTTTCGAATCCATTAAGTCGACCTCCTCTTCTTCGAATCCATGAAGTCGTCCCCCAATGTATACTTCTCGTGTTCCATCGATCTTCTTCGAATCGGTCCCAGGAGCATGCTTCGAATCGATCTCGTTTACACCGATCGATTCGAACATACCCTAATATTATCGATTCGAACTCTCCTTGACCTCATGGATTCAAAGCATAATGCTTTGTCTTGATTGATTCGAACCTATCCATTTTGGGTCCACTGTCATTGGGCCGAAATCCATTTATCCTTCTTACCTGATCGATACGAAGTTCACCAGGCCGAAACCATACTGATCGATACGAAGCGTGTCGATTCGAACCATCCCTGTGCCTTGCCTTCGATCGATACGAAGTAGCAGTGTCGAACCGAGGTCGATCGATACGAAGTGTAACGATTCGAAGTGAGTGCTACCCCTGATCGATTCGAACAGCATGCCTTTCCTACCTTGAATCGGTCATAACTTCTCCATACGAACTCCGATTAACCTGAAATTTGAAACATAGCATTTCCTAATCCTTATCATTATCTCCAATTAATTTCGTCCCGATCGGAGTTCAACCAAATTTTGATGATATCGATCGTAGCCTTGATTCCAACCGATCTCCAATCCTGATATCCATAATTCCTTGTCAATTTGTTGATATTCCAGTTTTGACCAAAAATGGGATAACACTTTGCCCCCCAAAACATGCCTTATGACAATAAGGTGTGTTTTGAATAGTTTCGAATCCAATATCCAAAGTCCATAGCCATATTGCCAGAGTATGCCATCCTTGATTGCTTCGAGCCGATGCCCAATTCCAAATCCCATAACCAAAGCCTTAGCCAATTCCATATCCATTCGTACTTGACAGCGGAGTCCTAATCAATCCTTATCCAATAGCCAATAACCATATCCAGGACCTCTCCGGGTCGATATCTGAATCCATAACCTCTCTAGGTTCTTGTCAAGCGCAATCCATACTTGATGTCCTTGGTCCAGTGTCCCCAGACGTTAAGCTAACCTCTCCGGGTTCCTGCCAAGCGCAATCCACACTTGACGACCTTGGTCTAGTGTCCCTGGACGTTGAGCTAACCTCTCCGGGTTCTTGCCAAGCGCAATCCACACTTGACGACCTTGGTCCAGTGTCCCTGGACGTTGAGCTAACCTCTCTGGGTTCTTGCCAAGCGCAATCCACACTTGACAACCTTGGTCCAGTGTCCCTAGATGTTGAGCTAGGCCATGGCTTAAGTCCTAAGCCGAATCCTGGTCTCTCCGGACCCTTGTTGAGCATAGTCCATACTCAACGACCTGAAATAATAATTGATAATACAGGGCCTAAGTACTAGGCCGAATCCTGGTTACTCCGAACCCTTGTTGAGCATAGTCCATACTCAACGACCTGAATGAGTCAATTTACCATGTTCGGGCAAAGTGACTCACCCCTTGCCAGGCATAATCCATACCCGACGACCATTTATCAAGAACCAGATGAAAATCCAATCAAAATCCAATCCAGAATCCAAATCAAACCAAAAAATCGAAAATACAATCCAGCATCCAAAACAGAAATCAGTCATCCAAAAGAAAATCCAAACCAGAAAGCAAACGAAAACCAGGAGTTTAAACCAAACTCCAAAACCAAATCAGAAAAGCAAGTGTCCAAACCAAAGCAGAAAAGCAGATCTCACAAACCACGGCATCGCAGTTTATCATCATTCAGAGCATGCCTAGGGGCCATCTCCGTTCTCATACATGTGTAAATGACTTGGTTGCTTTGCCAGTAGTTCGCTACTTATTTCATATTATCCTGATCAGTGGATGATCAATCGACCATCATCCCTGGGCCTCACATCATCACGGCGTGAGGTGGTCGGTGGTTGCTCCTGCTCCACCGTTGCGTTCCGAGTTCCGACATATTGTTGTAACTGTCCATTCCTTACATGCTCCTCGATTATATCCTTTAAGTGCCTGCAGCTATTGGTATCATGTCCATCTAAATCATGGAAGAGGCGGTGCCTTCCTGATGTCCTTTCCCGTTCTGTTGGTTCTCTCCTAGCCGACCTCCGATAAGGAAGGAGATTCCGAGTATCCAGGTATATCCGTTCCAGCGTCTCGTTCAATCCTGTGTATGTAGAAAATTTTGGATCCTTCCATCGCTTCCTAGTGTTTCCAGAATCATCGTCCATCTTCCTTTTCCCTTTGTCTTTATCCAAACCTTTGTTGAATGGTCCTACATCCTGAGTTACATTAACCTTTTGCACCTTTAAATCCGTACTCGCATCTTCCTGCCGAAGGAACCTTTCTGCCTCGTGAAAGAATTCGTCGAGATCCTGTGGGGGGTCTCGTATCAGGGATACCTTGAAATCCGAGTCCTCCCTGACTCCTGATACTGCTGCCATTAAAACCATCGATGGATCAGGCCGATCCACCGAAGCGACTGCCGCACTGAATCGAGTTAGAAAAGCTCTAAGCGATTCATCCATCCTTTGCTTTACCGATGTCAATGTCATCACGTTCTTCGGTCTCTTGACATGAACCCGAAACTGCCCCAAAAACTTTTCCACCAAGTCCTGATAGATCCTTCCCCCAGTTGCCTAAACCACATTGCGGCTAAGTCCGTCAAATACAAAGGGAAGCATCGGGCCATCACTTCCTCCGATGCCCCCAGCACCTCCATGTGTCTGGTGTACCTCATCAAGTAATCAGTTGGGTCTGCCTTGCCATCATAAACCTCCACGCTAGGTAGCTTAAACTTAGGTGGATTCTGAGCCATCCTTATTTCCCGAGAAAATGGACTCCTATTCACTCCTTCCAAGTCTCCGTTGGTCAAACCACCTCGCACGGTTCTTCTGATGATTTCTACTAATCCGGTATTGTCTGTTGGGGGTTATCCTCCATGCCCCCGAGGGAACTCTGGCACATATTCCTCGTGTGGTTCACTAGAAGTAACGTTAGCTCTAGCCTGTTGAACTCCTTCCAAAGGTCCTCCTGTGTTGGATCCTGTGGGCCTGCCCCCAAGCCCTTGTTGATTGCCTTCTGGCTCCGTACCTTGTCCTCCGTTGGGTTCCACCGCCCTAGCTCCCTGTCCTGCATCCACAGCGGCTGTAGCTGTTCCTAAGTTCTGCATTCCTGCAGCTCTCATTTGCTCAAAGAAAGTTTGCATCATTTCCTGTTGGCTCCTCAATAATCTCTCTTGCAAAGAATTTGCCATGGCTTCCATCTCATTCCGGGTTATGTAGATTGAAGCCTGTCCTTCCCTAGCTCCGGAGGATGCTTGTTGACTTCCTTCCTGTTGGCTTCTCTCAGCCCTCTGCCTTCTACTATTTTTCCTAGTCATTGTCCTTGAATCCAAACTCCTTAAAATCTTCAAATCAAACCTTCAAATCCGATGTAGCGGGTGCTAGTCTCTCTCAGTGAAAGAATCAAAGTGTTTGTGCCAAAATTGGTCACAAACCTCGAATACCGTGAAAGCACTAGTGTATGAATACGAATCAATAATATTCAAACACAAATCTCAAATCTCATCAAATATTAAACATTAATCCCAAAGTAAAGAACAGAAACACAAGTTTTATAGTGGTTCGGCTATCTCCGACCTACGTCCACTCCAAAGTTTTTATCCTTTTATTGATTATCCTTGATGATTACAGATGATTACAGCAGTTACAAAGTCCAAAACTTGAAATAAATAGCAGCAATGATGATATGGAATGATTCTGGTAGCGTCCGAGCACGCTTTCTTTCTCTAAAATCTCCGACCCCCTTTTCTGAATGACCAGGGGCTCTATTTATAAGCGTAGGAGGCTGATATTTCTCCTAAAATCTGGAAAGACCGCTTCAGGCACGTGAGGGGGCCCATTCGCCCGAAATCTGGAGGTCCGGGCCCACATCAGGATCGATTCGACCCTCACTTCGAATCGATCAAGGAAATGTCCAATCAAGTTGAAATTTGATGAGAACATTCTTCAACACGTATGTAAGCTTCTGTGAAAATTTCATAGCATTTGGATCAACGGTTTGGAAGATATGATCGATTCAAGTTCAAAGTTCCGTGTGCTCTGCCTGGTTCGAACCCATGCTTCGAACCCACCTCCTTCGAATCCATCTCCTTCAAACCCACGTCCTTCGAATCCATCTCCTTCGAATCCATTGCTTTGAATCCTCCTTCGAGTCCATTGCTTCGAATCCTTCTTCGAGTCCACTTCCTTCGAATCCATGCTCCGAACCCACCTCCTTTTCGAATCCATTAAGTTGACCTCCTCTTCTTCGAATCCATGAAGTCGTCCCCCAATGTATACTTCTCGTGTTCCATCGATCTTCTTCGAATCGGTCCCAGGAGCATGCTTCGAATCGATCTCGTTTACACCGATCGATTCGAACATACCCTAATCTTATCGATTCGAACTCTCCTTGACCTCATGGATTCAAAGCATTATGCTTTGTCTTGATTGATTCGAACCTATCCATTTTGGGTCCATTGCCATTGGGCCGAAATCCATTTATCCTTCTTACCTGATCGATACGAAGTTCACCAGGCCGAAACCATACTGATCGATACGAAGCGTGTCGATTCGAACCATCCCTGTGCCTTGCCTTCGATCGATACGAAGTAGCAGTGTCGAACCCAGGTCGATCGATACGAAGTGTATCGATTCGAAGTGAGTGCTACCCCTGATCGATTCGAACAGCATGCCTTTCCTACCTTGAATCGATCATAACTTCTCCATACGAACTCCGATTAACCTGAAATTTGAAACATAGCCTTTCCTAATCCTTATCATTTTCTCCAATTAATTTCGTCCCGATCGGAGTTCAACCAAATTTTGATGATATCGATCGTAGCCTTGATTCCAACCGATCTCCAATCCTGATATCCATAATTCCTTGCCAATTTGTTGATATTCCAGTTTTGACCAAAAATGGGATAACAGTATGCATCCCTTAAAAATCTATAACTAATTATTTAAACATGGAAAATTCTCAAAATCAAAATCTATCTCCAAAAATATATTTAAAACATCATATCAAGTGTTCATACCATTTAGAAATCAGTAGAGTATGAAATTATAGCTAAATATCCTCTAACAAAGTCATTTCTACCCAGAACATTCGTGAACATTTTTCTATCATTTATAAACGCTTAACACATATGAACCATATTATATTAATCGTGAACGATTTCAATATGGATGAAAAAGATAAAATGAGAGTGATATTGCTTAGCAGAACCTTTTAATTAGCTTGATCTTCAATAGCTTTAAGTTTTCCTTAAATTTTACCCTCATCTTCTTCTTTTTCTTCTCTAGGCCGCCACCATTAATGTTCTTTAATGCTTAAGTTTTGTTTTTGAATGGACAAATGGATAGAGAAATTATTTTCATTACTCTTTAATGAGTTGGGTCATCGGTCCTTTTAGCCTTCATCTTATTTAATTCATTATCTTATGTTCAATTAAGTTGCACTATTATAGGCGATTGTACACCCAAATACTTATGATACTAAATTATTACTTGTTTTAGTCTAAATGACAACGAGCAAACAAATGACCCCCAAATACCTGCATAATTATCATTTATTTTACTTCACATGTTTTCTAATTTAATTTTTTAATTAAGTTATTAAATTATTAATCTCATAATTATTCTCAATTAGTTATCAATTAAATATGGGGTGTTGTACGAGTGGCAATTGAACAGCCTTGTCTATAGTTAAGTGGAGACGTCAATGTGTGCATTGCTTGTGATAATCATGTTTGTGATTATATTTAGGATAAGGGTGCTCATGTTGATCATGCTCGAGATATCGATTGTGGTCGTGTGTCAAACTCGGATCAATGATAAATGGGTGTTGAGTTGGAAAATCCAAGGAAATTGTATGGAGGTCTTTGCAGTATTACAAATGCTTTTGAGGTCGAGTGGTGTGGTGTATCTCATGGTTGGAGATGCACCACTTGTAGGCCGTGATAGCGGTTTGTGATTTGGTGTGACTAAGAAAAGGGAGTTTTAACTGATTTGAATCTATGTAGTTAAAGCGCTTAGTGGTTTTATAGCAGTTGATGTGCAAAAAGTTATAGTAAGCATAAAGCGGAGTATATCGAAAAATAATAGAGGTGTAAAAATCTGTATTGAAGATAAATCAAATCTCCACAGTTGATTAATTTCATTTCGACATCATTTGTGTTGGAAAAAACATTGTTCACTCATATATAACAAAACTAAAATGTCATGATCCATGCGGTTCAAACTTAGAGAATAAAATAGAGTTCTGGTTTATGTTGAGCTTTTAGGACTTGAACTTAGACCTATAACTTAAGTCCATCGACCTAATTTATAAAAGAACTGGTCAAATTAACCCTTTTAAATCAAAATTTCTAAAGTAGATGCTAAAAATCTCTAATTTAGTGGGCACGGCGAAAATATCGGGGGATTATGCGAATCTACTCTTTACTTGTGCTAAATCAAAAAAGTGTAGTGGTCGAATTGCGGCAACCCTTTAGTGAGGCATTAACAAGGCTTTAACGGTACTTTAACTGCATATATTTGAATATGGTAGGCTTCTATGTTATTATTTGATAGAGTCACTTTCTTATGTTCACTTTGTAGATGTGATTTGGTCGATGATGGAGATCAAATATATGTAAAAAATGTGATTTTATATTAAAGTGGAGTGTTAAATTTATGTGACACAAAATTTAATGTTCAAGGTGAAATAAATACTATAGTATTGCATATATGGGTGTACATATTATAATAAAATACTGAAGATGAATCTCTTTCTAATTGGAATAATTAATTTATTTGCTACCATATACAAAGTGATTTGGACATCAAGTAATTGATTGTTATAAATATAGTCTTCATTCTTTATCAAAGTATGTTAAAAAATATATGGAGTTTCTCTCTTCTTTCAGTTTTGTTCTTCTTCAAACGCTAATAAGTCATTTCCATGGAGATGAAGACTTCGTTCTCAATTAGACTATTGGTTCTATTTTGTGTTTTGTTTACCTTTATTTGATACACTAGTTGTAAATAATTATCTTTTATAACCAACAAAGAGAGCAGTTGGGTGGAATCTTGCGTGTTCTTTTTTATTATTGATTTGTAGCTATTATCTCTTTCTGATTTGGATGGTATAATCCTAGGATAAGCGTCCACAACATATTTATCCTTTTCAGGTTTCGCGTAATAAAAATCCTAGCAGGCTTTCCATAAAAATAAAATAAAAAGTAAATTTGACTATTTATATTATTCAAACTACCCAACGTATAATATACATCTTAAGTGAGCGAGGGACGCTAGATAAATCCTTAAAATGCATCATTTGGAATATAAACAATAATAGATTAGAGCAACTTCGTTGTTTTCAAATTATTGCTAAATTGTTTTAATATTTTCCTCTTATGGTCAAAATGAGTGCAAAATGTTAGAAAAGCAATTGCATTGAATTCGAACAGTAATAAGTTGAAGCAACGAAGTTTTGAAATTTTTGCTAAATTGTTTTAATATCTTCCCCTTATGGTCAAGATGAGTAAGATAAGGATGAAATGATTTTCGTAAGAATTTCAAGACAAAAGGTCAAAAAAAAAAAAAAAAAAAAGGTTCTTCATCTCGCTTTGTTTTGCTTGTGTCCAAAATGGTTATCTCAATATTGACTTTATTTAAGCATCGAGTATTCAAAGTATACTCAAATGTTGTTCGACAACTTTTATTTAAAACCGAAGCCATAAGAAAAGCAAGATTTATCACTGAAAAATCTTCTTCACTGACAAAAAACAAGCTAGTTCTTCGTACTCAGATATACTTATTTAAGTATTTTTCAGACTAGAATGCGACAACTTGTTCTTTCATGTTCAAATCTTGTTCCTTTTGTAACTTTGCTTCTATCTAGGTCCAAGTTGAAGTAAACTTGGAACATGTTATGAGAAACTAAGTGTAACATGCACAAGGAAAACAAAAGCTAGTATGTTGGGATAAATTCATTGAAACTTATTAATCAAATACAAGCAGCTGCAAACCATCGCATATCTTTTTTCCTTAGCAATACAAATTAAAATACTAATTAAACTCTTAATTAAACATGCACTATTCTCATTATTTAGCACATCTCAACTCCATTTCTCTCCTCTTTTGCTTTCTCTTCCTGGGTCTCACTTTCGCCCAACTTTGAAGCAATGACGTTGTGCTCTGATGTTTTGAGCTCTTCTTTAAGGATCTTCACATCCTTGTAGATTATGTATAAAATCATTTGGGCTACTCCAAAAGTAAACCCCAATATGTTTGGAATCTATTCAAGTCATCACAAAAAAAAATTATTTAGAAAATGTTCATTTGAGAATTTCATACGTGTCAATGAAAATATAGAGAATTACCGCCACGTATATATCTTTGATAAGGAAGCCATATGAAAACCACACGATAGCGCTTAAAGTGAGGAAAAATGACAGACCGAATGGCATGTACTCAACACTCTTTGTCTTAATGACTAGCCTCTGCATGTATACATTCCAATATAAATAAATAAAATGTTAATTCCAAGTACACGCATTATACATATCATAATAGGTCTGTTGTCCTTACCATTATGCTCAATGGAGCTGCAAAGACACTGACTGCAAAGCTTACACAGATCCATCCAAGCAATTTTTGGCGACCTGCACCCTTAGCAAGGAGCAGAGTTGATAGAACAATTATTGAGAACAGTCCCACATTAAGGATGAAAAATACTTTTGCTGTGTAGACCTAATAAATAGAGATGGAAAATATCAGTAAAACTAATTGATTATATATGTATATATGTGCGCTGCGCACGCATCTATATGTGTGTTTGTGCGTGTTCAGCACCGTTGTTCTTGTGGTTAAATGCTTTGACTTTGATTCGAAAGGTCAAAAAATTCGAATTTTGCGTAGCGTAATTCGAATCATTAGATATATATTGACATATAGTATGCTATATACTACCAAGACTTGTTCTACTACCATATACCACCATCTAGGTACCCAATTTCAAAGAAAAAAAAAAAACCAAAACAATTTTAATTTTTTGCAAGGTGATCGTTATACATACCTTGGCTTTCTTTGGGGCATAAACGAGATACATAACTATGTAAATGATCTCAACGACGCATCCAAATGCATTGATAGTAATAAGAAGGTACTCGTTGGTCTTTATGAATGCGTAGTAGATCCATAGCATGGCACTAAATAACGCGACAATGTAAGGAATAGATTGAAATCCTTCGGTTGATTTCTTCTTGTATATGTGGTAAAATGTAGGGCTACAAAAGTTCAAGATATGTGCGTCAACTAGCTATGGAAACAACTAAAATTGAGAAAAATACATGTTATAGAGAAATAATTCTTACATTGGAGCAAGGTACACCATAAATGAGATCAAGTTACCTGCAAATTATCCAAACAAACAAGTTAAACTAAATTAGTGCTACATAAAAATAAAGAAGATTATATTTACATTTTTAGCAAAAAGATAGTTCGTGCAAACTATAAGCTTGACTCAATTTTATAATGATCTGTTTCAAATTGCTATTAACAGTTTATAGAATAGGGGAACAAAATTTTGAAACAAGTCAGAGTACCAATTTTCTTCTTCATTTATGTTAGTGGAGTTAGTTGAATCGTAATTTGACAATGACTTGTTCTATTTCCTTTCTTTGGAACAGAACTTGATTTTGTATGACAAATGTAAATGAATGGGAGAAAAAATTTATTCAGAATCAATTAGCTAGAAAATACCAGACTGATCAAATAAGTCTATATAATGCAGACACAAGCATGTACACACTACCTAGAAGACCAAAGGCAAAAGCCCAGGGGTGATGCATTGAAAGTCCTGCCATGTCTTCACAAACAAGATTGAACCCAAAAAAAAAAAAGAATGGTTCAAGTAAGAAGCAAAGTAGCTACAAGATATTTCCTTTCACTCTCAAGAGAAGAAAAAATAAGCAACTTATCAGCTTTAGCTATACACTTGAAATTTCAAGTATCTGAGTTCATGAAGCTTAGTGTTGATGCCCCTTTTATAGGAGTAAAGATGAGTAAGAGAGAGAGAAAATGGGGACTTCTAAGTGGAGTTTGGCTGTATATTTCCACCATCATTAGTAATAAATCAAAAAAATTTGTCATTATTTATTAGCCTTGCTAAAGATCAATCAAATCATCTCCGAATTGTAAAATTAGTAATAACAAAAACTCGATTTTAGTATACATAACAGTATTATGTTACTAATGACCTTTTACTGTTTCTGTTGTATCCTCTGCTTAACATTCTTTTTATGAATTAAATCAAACCGTCCATGGTTCTAGATATGTTGTTCTCAATTGGAGATGAATGGTGAGGCACACAGGAGACCTCATTCACACAAGAATTAGAGCACACATTTTGATGTCTCGGGGAGTGAAACCCAAGACCTCTACGTACATAGTCTAGATATCTTACCGCTTGAGCTAGTGGTGTCTGATGTGTCTTTCATTCGATTACTAAAAAAAAAAAAATTTCTTTTTAATCAATTTCTTCTAGGTTAAAATATTATTTTTTGCATACCATATATGGTTTAGTTTATGCTAGCTAATAAGTAAAAAAGGATAAACATGCAGGATGCCTTACACAATAAATGTTATAACAACAAAAAAACCAACACCATTTTACACTCTGTTACTGTATGAGTTATCGTTAAAATGAATACCGTGCATGAAAATCTGTTTAAAATATTTTGATGTTAAATAAACATGCACGAACGTTTACTAGCAGAATGATGGATTATATTGAATTTAGATCACTACTCGGGTAAAAAGGAAAAAAAGAAAAAAAAAGATGTGTTTTCAAAGAATTTGGTAAACCAAACAAACCCGTAATATACAACAAACATTAATTTGGTTTATTCAAAGGAGTTATATTGTTTTTGCTATCTAAGTCTTGCACCTCATGAATATTAATCTAGTGTTATCAGCTCCTAAAGCATGAAGACTATGTTCCTTCCTTTAACAAGGTATTTGAAACTTCAAAGGGAGTTATGTAAATATTTGAATTCTGGATCTTTTATTCCAATGCTTTAACAGATTTGGCTACACTTAATATTAAAATGGAAGTTCTGTCCAAAAATAACAATAAGATGTACTTTTTGATAAAAGCTTTTGTTCTGTTTATAACTTAACGAGCATTTGAATTCAGTTTATAATGGTTGAGATACTGATTAACCAATGCACAGTGCGTTAACTATGATACGATATCAATATACTAGTATCTAGAGGCATATCCAAAAGGCGTACAAAGTATTTACTACAAATGGTAAATTAACAAACTTCTAAGGAAAAACAAAGCTACAAGATTATCACCCTTTTTTAAAAAGAATATAACCCACATCATCCTATATCTGAAGTTGACCTCAATTCTTTGAGATGATCCTAGATTATTCCATACTGAAACATCTACAACCTAACATAATGTACTCATTCTTTTTTGCTAGTTGAATTATCAGCATGTGTATGGTAAAGAAGTATACTTAAGTTACTAGTTGCAAAGACTTTACAGCATGTACATATTTCTCCGTTTGACTCAAAGTGAAATGCCAGTAGGAACTTGGAATCTTACTTTAGTTTTAGCTTTCAGTTGGTTAAATAAACTCTAAGGTTTTATTGTTTGTTGCTGTAGGATAAGCAGAAAAAAATAAGAGTCGTGCTAAATACACCCCGTTACGTGCTCCATTTTACCCATCTATTTCATTCGGCAATATATTGCCGGATGCACTTAAAAAATTTCAGTGGTATACTGCCGAATGCAGTATAATTTTTTTTCCCCACCAATTTCGATCGGCAGAATATGGCCGATCAAAATTGGATAAGGTTGAGCACGTAGCCGGGTGTATTTAGCACAACTCAAATATAATCATGCTCTGACTTCATTAAAATGTCAGTATCCGGTTTATGAACTTGAATGTGAATATATATGAGTTTTATGCAATTTAATTGATACCTGGGATTTATTTTCCAAATTTGACAGAAAAGTTGGCAAGTGTTAAAATGGGAAATTGAATAGTATTTTTGTTGATCTACTTTAATCGCCTAAAAATTCTTCCTTTTGTGGAAATTATTTATATCAAATAGTAGTTAAGGTCATTATACTGGAAATACCAACCGTGAAATATGACATACAGCTATGATCATAGTCATACATTTAAAGTTTTAAACTATGAATCAAAACGTGATGCCAGATTTCAAAACTTACTATGCCTGTAATATATTCCATCTGTTTCCATACAATTAGTTTGTTGGTCATAAATTAGAAATTTTTTATCAGAATGCAATGGAATACAACTGTAACTCCAGTATGATCTATAAAATCCACTTGACCACTCTTGTTATCCTTTATTCTGTTTTGTCAAATTGAAAAGAAAAGCTAGAAATCAAAAATAATAATAATAAAAGAGCACCCTATGTTTAGTTAAATTCAACTTTGACATACAAGCCAGTTAAAGATCAGCAGTAAAAGGGAACTCACTTGAATCAGTATGTGAAGAAAGTAAAAAACTTCTGGATCAGTGAACCATGATTAGGTCACCTGTCAACGTAGCAAGGCAAAAGAACAGTCAATTACCACAAGAGTATTACAATTTTGGTGCGGATCATATAGTTTTAGCAACATAGCATGACTTTGGTTCATTTATTATACACCATACTGAAATCAAAATATAGTACATTGCTTTTGGGCAAAAAAATAAATATCCGTACTAAAATTACCGTGACCTAACAAAATTATCATCAAGACAATTACATGATACAAATGCTTCATCCTTTAGTAGATATCGGTAAACAAATATTGATGTCACACATCGCATACCATAACTACAACACATCTTTATGCCTAGTAATGATAGACGCAGAGGGGAAAAGGAAAAAAAAAAAACATTATAACTGCCAAGTTGCCTGTAATCTGCCTAGAATTAACAAATATCAACCGTTTTACGCCATAACGCATTCCCTATATTTCGTCCAGGTATCTATATGGTTCGCGCAAAAAGATTTTTCTCCACATGTACGCGTCACTGAACTTTTCTGAGTATTTGTTTTGGTTTTATATAAGGTTAGTTTTCAATCAAACTTAAAATGTTAAAAGATAGTGGTAATGCCCTTGCACTCTCCATCAAATATAATGTGCACTCCAATGCTCCATAATACATTATAGTTTGATACATAATATACATATACATATGGTGAAATGATATTCTCCCTGACAAATTCCACTTTTTGTTCATGCCAGGTTTTCTAGCAATTAGGGCTGTCAATGGATACCCGAAAAATTCGAAATCCGTCTGCATCCGTATCCGAAAAGCGGATAAATATCCGATATTCGAAAAAACGGATGCAGATGCGGATACGAAAACATCCGCATCTAAAAATTATCTGTCTGGTTTATGTCAAGATTATAGTTCAAATTATGTGTATTTTAATGCAGTAAATGATATTTATTTATTATTTTATTAAGTTGGTAGTTTATATTATATTCACTTAATGCTTATTAACTGCTCAAAACTATTTATTATCATCATATTTGTTACTTTTTCACACTTTTATAATCAATGAGATCAAAAAATATTTATGTTAAACAAAAAATTTCTTTTTGTAATTCTTGATTTATCGATCGTTTGCGGATAAGATAATTATCCGATATCCGTCCGTATCCACGGATGCAGATATCCGATATCCAAAAAAGATTTCGGATGCGGATGCGGATAAGACACTTTCCACATCCAAAAGCATCCGTTGACAGACCTACTAGCAATACTAAGAATAGTTAAACGCAGCCTTCGTGTTTTCTTTTGAGTATTGAACATAAACGCAAGTAAGATACATCATTACGATGATAGAATACAATATAACATTGCATTGAAAATACCATGAACTCTACAACATAACATTATCCATCAAAGGATACATATAGATACAATATAACGAAGTCTTGTGCTCCTTCCACACTCATTCCCTTTCTTTTATCCAGTAAATTGCAGTTGATGTAAACAACTAGATAAAATGCAATATAGAAATTCAAAGTGCACCATTGAAAAATAATATCAAGGGGTAATTCTTATGTGTATAATGTAGTGGAAGAAGCATTGTTGCATAACTAGATCTGTATCAAGTTTTGAGCATATGCAATGACGATGAAACTCTTTGCTTGTATAAGTCTGTCTGATGTGTTTTAATTTAAAATGTTGTATCATCTATGAAACTGGAAATGTTGTTCGTATAACTATTTTTGATCGAATTATCTTTGCATTTGGTTCGAGCAGTTTGATATCCAGCTCTGTATTTTTGCCAATTAAGTGATGATCTTGTGAATAGCTTGAATAGCTGCATAGTCACAGACCCCTGCAGAACAAAATACCGATAAAACAGTAAATAATGATTTCATGAATATAAATTCGAAGGGATGATCATATAAAATTCTTGCTCAGCCTTTTCGATATAGCTATGTATTATGCAGTACATTGATGTGAACTTGGGAGAAAAAAAAAGTTTTCAAATACTATGCAAAGATTGGTTTCGGTTATCCTGTTGTCTGATAAGAAAATGTTGTCAATGAAAATCTGTACTGCATACAGGGTTGTATTCTATAATAACACAAATTCTTTGTAGCACGTTTTTTTTTTCTTTTTAATACAAACACACACAAATACCAAGACAGTTTGAAGTGCTATTATGCTATTGACATATGTTATACATATGAACTACTTTTGTTTATTTATTTGTGCCTACTTATGACGTTATAATCAAATGAGATATCTGTAACTTTGCAGGGAGAATTTGTATCTTGGACTATCCAGTACTAACACTAACGTAATATTATGAAGCACGACCCTTTAAAAAGCATTAAAATAATTGTATTCCCATCCATGAAAGCAATGGCCAAATTCTGTATAAGTCTCAATGTCATTAAAAGCGAAAAAGGAGACAAATAGTGCTATTCTTCCTATGGGACCTAGTTCTTGAAAAAAGAGACATAATTCAATACATCCACCAGAACTTAGAAGCTAAGTGCTGGTTTAGAAAACCGATAATCTTGTTAAAAGCATGACAGTACTCTAATGGAGCTGTATGTCTCTATTTTCTTTCAAGTGGCCTTCTTATATGTGACAAATAGCCACAAATCAACTATATCTCTCCTTTTTATTTAACAACTTATTATTCAAAATATAAAACTAGTTTAAAATACTGTCAGGGATAACACCACCTAGCAGAAACATCACAACCAATTACATGCACATTTTCAAAAAGTAGATTAAAATTGTTTACAAACTTCACAATTGTTATATATATTCTGAGAAATTTATGAAAAACACTAACTATCAGTTTGGATAGCAGAATCAATTGTAAATTCTATCTTCGTAACCTTTATATTTGACAGAAGTTATTGAACTGGTTTAAACTAGTGGATGAACCTATATACTGCGACATTATATAGATTATCAATAGTTTCTTTTATGAACATGACAGAACATTAAAGAGATGCTAACAAGCGCAATAATTTGCATCTGGATAATTTAGATTTTATTTTTTTCAGACATTAGTGATGTTCAATATAATACAAAAAAGGAAAAGGAAAGGTTGGCTACTTTTTGGGTATTATTATCCAATCCATTATTCACCTTATTCTCACAAAATAAGAAGATATTGCTTAAGCATTTCGACAAACAGTAGCTGTGCATTAAAATATATTAAATTTTCTTTACATTGTCTTCGATTGTATCAAAATGGTAATCATACATACATAGTAGAATTTCAAATAATTATGACAAAGAAAGAGGATAGAGCTGGCATTTCATTTCAGTGATGAGGGCCTGCTGCCATTGAAGAAAAATCGTATACTAGGAAGGAAACAATGGTTTGGGAATTTAATTCTCTCTCCAATTTTGAAGTACATAAATTCGAGGTCCGAACCGTTTAGACTCTGTTTTATACTGCGTTGTTTTCTCCAGTACACGGACCACGTATTGAAGTGTGAAGTATTTTAACATCGCAGTTAAATGCAATTTTATTACAAAATATTTCTTTACATTCACGTTTATCCATACGTGCCTATGCATAGGTAAAAATAACAAAAACACAGCAATAGGGACATTCCGGACATAAGATGTCGTCATGTTTGTGTAATCTAGTTTTACAACAACGAAATCTAAAATGAAACTTTATTATCTACTGAATATCCTACATCGTCTTTGGACTTTATTCATCTTCAAAATAACACGTTTATTACCATAATCTCGACGTATTCAAATAAGTATCCGTGATTTTATGGAAAAAATAATAATAAAGACACGGATTAAACACAAGGCATAACATAAATAATATTTTCTTACACGAAATTATAGTAAGACTGTCATCTAGTGGAATCAGTTTTCCCTCGCTAAACTAATAACTGCAATTACATCATATCATGTAATATTATAAACATATATCATAAGCATGATCACATTACTACCATTTCCAACATATGTATGCTTGTGCTTAATATTATATTATGAACCATGTGATATAATCGTCATTTTCAACACAAGTATAATATAAGCATATCATCATCATTAACATAATATGAAATTATGAATGATGTCATATAGTCATCACATGCCACCTGGACTCTTATTCCTGTGCACATTTACCAGTTATTCTTAACTATCTATAGTGGATACCAATCAAGGTTTATTTATCACTAATTCATCCATTCTCGAATAACGTCGTTACATCAACGAAAAATGACCATTCATCCATATCGGGAGCCAGCCTAACTAGAGTCATCTTGACTCTTCTAGGAGATTGAATATGAGCGCCTGAATACATTTTAGCAAGCTTCCATTCTATGCGTCAATAGCCTCTCCAACTCACTGAAATACTTTCGTTCACGCTGCCAATTCATGATTCATTAATTATATCCATTTTTATATTGTTACCCACACTAAAGTTATATCTTCCTAATTGAGCTCATTGTGCTTTCGAAGTTTAGGCACTCTGTCATATAACTATTGAACTTAGACTTCACTTAGCCTTGGCACTCTGCCGTTCAATATCTTCATGAGTGAGTATATTAAAAGCCTTGGGTTCAATCCATTTCTTCAATTTGTTACTTGTGTACCCTAAACATTCCTTGGACCCTCTCATTTAGATCAAAATCTTTCAATTTTTTAGGTGAAACATTTTTACCTTTCACGGTAAATGATTAGGCTTATCATTTCCAAGCTTACCCTAAGGTTTAACTATTTCCATCTTTACATAAGTTAATATATTTTTTTATAACCAGAGTGATAATTTATTCAAAGAAAACACTTATTATGGTGTCTTAGGAGCTCGAACTCGTGATCTTTATAATTTTTGCCTAAAGTGTCATACCTCTAACCCCTTAAGCTAGAGGTCATTGACTGAAATTATTACATTTTTAACCTACCATCAATTCTTTTATTTATTTATTTTGTTATGAAATTCAAATTAAATATCGTGTAAATTGGCTTTCAAAATACTTTTGATAATTGATATATTTTAGTAAATGAAAATATTTACCATTGGCTAACGCATATATATTTACTTAGTTATAGCATATAATTTTAAGCTACTGTCTTCATAGTTATCAAAGAAATAAACTACCATTTTATAGCTATCGTCTCCATAGCTATCATGAATAAGCTACCGACTTTATATTTATCGAGTCTGCTAAATGCTATTGAGTTTATAAGAAAATGCTATCGAGTATATACTTATCTAATCTATAAGAAAGTGCGAGTTTATAAGAAAATGGTATCGAGTCCAAAAAATGCTATCGCGTCTATGCAAAACTATCACATTTTTAATGGTTGTTTCATTATTAAGTAACAAACCTGATATTTTATTTTAACAAAGTAACTACTTTTGACTTAATCTTTACATATGTCATGTTTCCATTCGTTACTTTTAGACTTATGCCTGAAATTTTAGAATCAAGCCATTATTCACTCCCCTAATTGCTCGTTAACTAATCTATTTCTTTAATTAATCCATTAATTAAGAAATTTTCTACCTTGCCACTTAATTCATATTAATCGAAAAATCATGGGAAAATTCCTAAAAATTCATTGAAAATCATAAACACTTTTCTTTGCCTGTAGTGAAATTTCATATCATAATATTAAATTTTAATATTTTAAATATTATTTTGCAGCCTAAAATGCTAAGTTTTATCTTAAAAAAATCATAATAATTTTTTTCCTCATCTAAAAACTATAAAATTCAAAATCCATTTCAGATTCATTATCACAGAAAAAATATCAATGTTTTAATTTATTTGGTGTAACAACCCAGAAATTTTAATGATAATTAAAATATTAATAAGGGTAAATATGTAATTTTACATAAAAAGGACAAAATAATAAATTTCTATAAATAAAAGTGTTTGTGGAATATTACTTTTCTACTGTGTTAAGTAGGTTTTTCTAGTCCAAATTTATATAAAAGTTATTATAAATAGATACCGTATGAAGAAGTATGAAATGTTTACCATAGCGTGCATTTCGTGTTCTATGCATATTTGAAAGATTGAGTTTAAGAATTAACGCAAGAATAAAGTGAAACTTGTTTGTTAAGAAATAAGTTGAGTATGTATAAATTACTCCAAAAAGGAAAAGATAAGAGAGAGAGAAAGAGAGTACAATGATGTACTTGAATTTAAAAGAGAAGGAAAAATATATATGCACACAAATGAAATGCTTCAAGCGGAAAACATTAATGATGAAACTGTTGTTGTACTTAATAAGTTGAATATACTAAAAAAGAAAAAAGAATATATCAGTATATTTAAAAAAGCACAATTTTGTCAATAAACAATAAAGAAAAAGAAGAAGATATTTAATGCGAAGAGACAGAGGGCATTAATTACTCTTTTATAGAATTTATTGCTGTCATTAATATACGGTACGTGTGTTAGAAAGAGAATATAATGAAAGTGTGATATGCGGTGGATCGTGTAATATGGATATACAATAAATCAGAGTATAACGATGATAGCTATATAGTTAATAGTGCAGAATATAAATGCAGTATAATAAAAATAACATCAGAGATTTTTATACTGGTTCGGAGCACCGTCCTACGTCCAGTCCCAGACTCCTTTTAGAATTTCACTAATAACCCTCACTTAACCCGGAGGAACGGGTTTATACAACCTTTAAGTAGCCGAAGAAGGACCTGAGCAGCCGAACACGATTTCACCTCAGCAGCCGAAAAGGACTTTCTGCCTGAGCAACCAAACAAGACTTCTACTTGATATAGAAACTTTGTTGACTAGCATGTTCTTGATAACACAGATATGTCTTGAAAGTTCACCCTTCCTATAACCAAATCCTTAAGAGTATTTGTGTATGTATTGATTGAAACGAAGATAATCACTTAGAATTGAAGTATGTATATAACTCGAAGGTTCAAGCGATATAGAGTTTGTGATTGCTTTGAATTGCAAAAGAGTATAGAGCAAGAATAGATTTAGATAATAAAGCAAGAATTCATTATTTGTGTAATGAATCAAAACTATATATAGATGCAATTATTCATGAAGGATCTCAATCAAAAGTTGCATCCGTTCCTCTTGAAATTGGATTAAAAACCCTTTGTGAATGATCGTGTCTTTTCAGTCAAATAGGCGTTATTTTTCGGTCAGTCAACTGACTCTGAAGTGCCAGTCGACTGAATTTCAAAAATGTGTATATTTGTGGAAATATCTGTGCATTGGCATAGGTCAGTCGACTGACCTGTGCTATATTGCACAGATCACACTAAAAAATTTATATTTGAATGTAAAACCATTTGTATGTGTGTGACTACTTGAGGAATGACTTTAACAATATTTTCACATAACTAAGACTCAAAATCATGATAAATATACATACTATATTCTGAATTGAAATCTTGTCTTGTTTGTAGTTCCATTCTCTTTTTGTCGCCATGTTACACCATCTTGTAATCTATGTTCCTCAATAGTTGTTTAAGTTCTTTATCATGAATCAAAATCATGATTCGACATATAACAAAATACTTTAAAGGAAAAGAATGCATCTAATGTTATATGTTTGAAAGGTGAATATACATGTTTAAGGTTATTTTATAAGAAATCATTTGCACGCATAGATTTAAGGATATTAATTAGATTAATGAAGCAATTTATTACTAAACGTATGTTGTTTATGTTAGAAGAGAGACAACAATCTATATATAACAGGAATACTTCATTTTGAAATTCCCAAGATATCCCTATTTATATTTCTGAGTTTGAAGCACATTTTTGTCATTTATACCCATCGCGTTCTTAGTTATACAATGAAAATCTCTCTTCCCTATTTCTAACGAAAAGCTTTTAAATTAGGCAAATGCCCATTTAATAATAGTGATGATATTTCAATCAATTCACATGCCTAGGTTTATTCTTGCAAGTTTCTATGTGTGTGTGTGTGTGTATAATAGGAATACTTGATTTTGAAGCTTTTGAAATTTCCAAAATACCCTATTTATATTTCTAAGTTTGAAGCACATTTTTGTCATTTATACCCATCACGTTCTTTGTTATACAAGGAAAATCTCTTTTCCCTATTTCTAATAAAAAGCTTTTAAATTAGGCAAACGCCCATATAACTACGGTGATGATGTTTTCATCAATTCACATGCCCAGGTTTATTCTCGCAAGTTTTCCCATATTCTAACCACACCAAGCATTCTCAATTGCGAATTCTCAAAATAGACTTTATAGTTTCTACTCCTCCTACTGATTCTATTTTCTAATATCCGTTTCAAATTATAAGGGTTGTGGGAATTTTTGTCCACTACATGGTGAATATGAAGAGCCAGGAGAAAAATCTTCATTGTTCTGGAACAGACTCAAACTAGTTTGGAGGTATTCTTGAAATTAAGACATAGACATAGATCAAAATCGCGTCTCAATCCGAGCTATGGATTGAGAGATATGATCATCTTAAGATTTTTGCACCACCGTCTTGTGGGGCCGATCAAAGACGCTCTACCGCCATTCAAGGTCGACAGTCCAACAGCAATCGAGGATCCCTAGTCCGATGAGAGAACCAAAACTTTAGTTCAACGCTTGCTTGAAGTGGGTCTTAAAATTATCGAGTTTGCTTGGAGTCAACCCAACGACCGAACCAAAACTTTGGTTCAACGTTTACTTGAAGTCGGGCCTTAAAGATTTGAAGTCAACTTGGAGTCCGTCGGATTACCGAACCAAAACTTTGATTCGGCGCTTGCTTGGAGTCGGGGCTTGAATCTCAAGCCTGTTTGGAGTCAGCCTGATTACCGAACCAAAACTTTGGTTCAGTGCTTACTTGGAGTCGGGCCTTGAAAATCTGAAATCTAAAGGAGTGCGTTGGATTATCGAACCAAAGCTTTGATTCAGCGCTTGCTTGGAGTCGGGGCTTGAAAATCTCGCTTCTACTTGGAGGCGACCTGATAACCGAACCAAAACTTTGGTTCGGTGCTTGCTTGGGGCCGAGGCTTTATAATATCAAGTCTGTTTGGAGTCTGCCCGATGACCGAATAAAAACTTTGGTTCGGCGCTTGCTTGGAGTCGGGCTTTAAAAATTTGGAGTTGGCCAGACGATCGAACCAAAACTTTGGTTCGGTGCTTGTTTGGAGTCGGGAATTGAAAATCTGGAGTTTGCTTTGAGTCGGCCTGATGAACGAACCAAAATTTTGGTTCGGTGCTTGTTTGAAGTCGGGCCTTGAAAATCTGGAATCTGCTATGAGTCGGTTGGATTACCGAACCAAAACTTTGGTTCGGTGCTTGCTTGGAGTCGTAGCTTGAAAATCTCGAGTCTGCTTGGAGTCGGCCCGATGACCGAACCAAAACTTTGGTTCGGCACTTGCTTAGAGTTAGGCCTTGAAAATCTAGAGTTTTCTTAAAGTCGATCTGATGATCGAACCAAAATTTTGTTCGGCGGTTGCTTGGAGTCGGACCTTGAAAATATGGAGTTTCCTTGGAGTCTGTCCTATGACCGAACCAAATCTTTAGTTCAGTGCTTGCTTCGAGTCAGGCATGAGAAATTTAAGGGTTTACATGGAGTCGGCTGGAAGTAATGATGCTTGGAGTCAGGTGAAGGTTTTCTTGGGGCTTAACCCGTGTATAACTGATCAAAAAAAGTTGAAAATTTTCGTCATGGCACGACGATACTTCGGGGATTTCTTCATGACGCGTTCCGAGATTCTTGGAGGTGTATGTCGGTCGTCACAAGTGGAATAGCTTGACAACCATGTAAGGAAGGTTGATCTAAACCTTGGAGGAAGGAAAGTTGAGCCAAATTCCAAATACTATATACTCAGCTGCCCCTCCTCATATCTTTATTCCATAAATACCAAGCACATGGCATCATAAAAAAGAGGATGCTGAAAAAGCGAAGTTTTTAGCAACAATGGCAGACAACTCCGAGAGGGAAAAATCTTAGTTTTAGTAGCATGTTTACTCATATTCAAAGCTTGTACTTGTAATTAGAAATGAAAGGAACAATAAAAGAGGAACAGTGGATGTAGGAACATTTAGGCCGAACCAGCATAAATTCTATGTCTTCTTGCATTTAAGTCATTTGCATATTCTTTATTGCATATTACTGATTTTCTATCTTCAACATCCGCAATTAATTTCATCAAACAATAGATATATACTAAAAACAATATTTACAGCACTATAACAACGATTTGAATGTTCGTCCAATTTTTGTGCAAATATTTTGGTGCTTTCATTTGGAGCTGAACTTTCCTTTTTTAAAAGGAAATTCTCTCTTTCTTACATATATTTTTATTTTGAGACCTACTATTTCTAATCTTTTGACTATAAATATCATTTCTTCTCTTAGGAAACTCTCTCCCCTTTTCTAAGATCTGAAATTTATGTTTCTTTACAGATCTACCCTGACTGTTTTACATAAAACAAAATATCCTCCTTTTCTCTTCAGATCTGAACATCCATTTTGTTACATAGAGAAATTCTCTTGTCCACTTTTTAGATCGTACTTTTACTATCCATGGACACTGTTTATTAGCAAAAAATGGTCATCTCTTAGATCTAAAATCCTTAGATATTACTTCTACAATTTCGGATCCACAAACACATGTCCCTTGACTGAAAAGAAACATATACTCATTCTTTGGATCAAAAATGAAGCCACCTCTCTTGTCTCATTTGAAATCCAAAAACATGGTTTCTTGGCATAAGAAACACCTTTTCCCTCGGTTTAGATATGGATCATTATTTTCTTTCACAAAAGAAAACACGTTTCTAGTCTTGAGATCTGAAATTGCATTATTTAATAAAACTTATATCATTTTCTTTTCAGATCTAAAGTCACTGTCTCCTTGGCACGAGGGATTCTCTTTTTCTTACTTTCCCAGTTTGAGATAATTGTTTCTTGGATTAAAATACTCTATATCTCCAAGATCTGAAACCATTACTTTAGCAAAATCTATTTCTCTTTTAAGATCTTCAACCACTATTTCTTGAAGATAAAACAAATTATATCTTTCATTTCTCTTATTTTAGATCTACAAACGCTGCTCCTTAACCAACAAGAAACATGTATTCACTTCTTAGATCTAAAATCACTATATCTCCTTTCTGATTTGCAAACACTGTTTCTCAACCAAAGAGAAACATTGTATTTATTTCTTAAATCTGAAATCATTCTATCTTCTTCTTTTTCATTTCAGATCAAAAAAACACTGTTTTGACTAGAAATACTTAGCCATTTTTCAGATCTAAAATCAAATCTTATTCTCTTTCCATCCGGAAGCATTGCTTATTTAACATAAGAAAACTATCTTCCTCTTTTGTATAAGAGGAATATATTCCCGTAGTAAAATATAAAATTACGGTTCTAAGAAAATCCTTTTCTCCCTCCAAACTTGAAATCCTTTCTCCTGATCTAAAGTCATTGTCTCTTTGAAATGAGAGTTTTTCTCCTTTTCTTTTTTCAAGTTTGTAATCACCATTTCTTGGATTGAGAAGCTATACCTCCTATCTTAAAATTCTCTCTTTATTGTAAGAGTTGGTCCATCAACCCTTCGAAGCTACAAAACCTCCCAATCCTTTTCGAAAATTGAATTATCTCTCTCGAAAAGTACAAACATTCTAGGAAGGGAAGGAGAAAAACTTCCCGATATGCTGCCTAAAGTGAGAGAACTCCGCTGTAATGGATGCAATAGCTATCCAGACGTGAAAACATAGGAAGACTAGTCTAATAACCTCCCGGTGATAAAGTTATCGGACGTAAATTCAACATGGTTGTGATTGAAATCAGTAAACACTTCACTATTTAACATAAAGCTTTGTTGAATAAACTCTTGACACACTCAGGACAGACAAAAGTATTTGACCTCAATATCATAATACAAAGAAAGTCTCAGTCTAGATAACATAGGGGGCGTCCACATAACCAAATGAACCCTAGGCACGACCCTTTTTCCATCCAGCATCAAATCAAAGTACTACAATCGGGATCCCACTAACGGATCAAAGCATCGCAACTTGAAGACCATCATGATGGTTGAATACTCAAAGTCAAGATATAACAAGCACGACACTTCGTCATTCCTATCATGCACGAAGGCATCACCAATCCAACGTGTACCGGACATGATTCAAATAATGTCAATAGCTCTCCTTAGCTAGGGATATGTTCAACAAATATTAAAAGAGAAGACTAAGAATTACTAGTCCACCCTCCAGGAAAACAAAAACTTTTAAGTGCCCACTACAAACCTTTATAAAAGGCTAACTCGACCCCCTAGACACTTGCTGACAAATGAGGGGCACAAAGGAGGTACTATATAATTACTTTTCTTTCATTCTAATCAATCTTAAGCTATTGCAGGGTTTTACCATCTACTCTTGGATCTCTATCTTTGGAAAAAGGTAAAGGAATGGTTTGTAAATTCATTTCATGTGTTGATCGACCTGAGGGTGCTTACAAGCTAAATGAAGTAAAGACAAAAAATCAAAATAACCCCTACAACTATGCATGACCTCTCCATTGGGTCAGTATTTCACATAAAGATAAGGAAACATCACTGTTAGGAGTTCAGATAGATGGTCACCCAGGAAAGCTAGCAAAGCTTGCAGTACAAATGTTATAACAAAATGGAGGAGATACGACTCTCTGCCTCCAGAGCTCGAATGATCAATGATTAGAGAGAAGCCATCCATTTGAGTATGGTGTTACCTCAAAGGGTAAGGAAGAGGACGCGATGGAAACGATATCTATCAATAACTTGGGTAACATATAGTTTATACATAAAGGCTTTGAAAGACCAAGCTCCAGCAATTCCAACATATTTGGCCCATAGTAGAAAGGTAAGAGATATCCAGAACCACCACCACTACTCCTCATATCACAATTCAACATGAATCAGCAATATATATAGTAAACCTCTAGGACATTGCAATCACCAATGAAGATACTAGCTTCACCACTTCATCATGATCCAATAATCAAAAAACACAATTCAAATTGATTAAGAACTAAGGATAGCAGGATGCACACTTGGGACATCCAATATAAGTCCACCAAACTAGCCGGAGTCAACTTGACAAAATGGCTAGACCAATGTCCGCTAGGAGGCATTACTAAAACGCCAAACAAGAATCTTGGCTCGGTAAAAACCCCGTTATCAAATAGAGTAATTGTAGAAAATCCTTATCAGGAGCTCTCAGATCACACAATATGGTCGCATAAAAATGTCATATGCATGTTAATAGATGGTCCTGCAAAGGAGGTACCATAACAAACCTCTTCTTTCATTTTTTATCTAACTCGGTTGTTGTCATTTCAGGACAATGCCATTGTGTCCTAGGTTCCACAGAGTCTTACCAAAATACCAAGCAAGAATTCCTATCTAAGAGAACATCTTAAACCAGGCATACTACACAACCAGGTACTTTATGGTTCTTTCAAAGCGGCAGGTTTGGTTTAAACTACTCTTTCCCATTGATCGAGATAAGAAACTAATGCATTTACTTAACACATGTGCAATTATATTTACTTAACACATAGGCAGTTATATTCACTTAACACCTATGATGTTATAACCACTACTTATTTTGTGATTAGCAACCCAAATCGCAAGCATGTGTCGGCAGTAGTGAAAATAAGATAGCTGTGACTAAGGGCACTAGGTTGGGCAGTTCACTACTGACAGCCGCCGCTTTCCCTGGCAATCACGTACTAGTCGAGCATTCGGGCACAAATCTAGCTTGAGTATATCAAAGAATAAATGCATTCAAAGGCTAGTATGAATTGTCTCATAACGTGAGTTGGCCTAGGCCAATGGGCAGCTTGAAGCTATCAACAAAGTCTTGAAAACACTAATTAAGGAAAAATTAGATAAATCGAAAGGAGCGTGGGTTGATGAACTACCCACGATACTATGGGCCTACCAAGCCTTCTTCAAAATAGCAGTAGGACATATTCTATTTGCTCTAAGCATATGGGGCTAAGGACATGCTTTCGATCGAAACAGTTGTCCCTTCACATCGTAGGACACATTATAATCTGAAAGAAAATGAGGAGCTTCTCAGCATGTCCATAGACCTGATTGAAGAAAGGAATTACACCACTCTCAAGATCGCCGCAAGCAGATGAAAAATGGAAACACAATATAAATCTAAGGTGAAGCCCCAAGAGTTACAAGAGGGATATATTGTTCCCAAGCAAGTCTCTCCCCGTCCAGCGCACTAGATCTAGTTTGGGAAGGACCATTTGTTGTTCATAAGGATCTCCATAGTGGAGCTTACATTCCGTCGACAGTTGACGGAAAAGGTGTTTGGGAAAGAAAGGAATCTCTAGCATCTCCGCCATTACTTCCCTCAGCTTGTAAGAAGCATGTATCACCTGAAACAGTAAAAGGAAGATAGTGGACGTAGGCATATTTTGACCAAACAACTGTAAAAATTAATGTTTTGCTCGATTGTTTGTTTGATATTTTTCCTATTGCGATCAATCGCAAGCTCTCGTCAGTAGTAGTGAAAGCAAGATAACCATGACTAAGGGCATGAAAATAGCCTGGGTAGTTCACTGCCGACAATCGAGCCCCCAGCCAGCAATGATAAACTAACTATAAGCCATGAATTAGGCATGATTATAGCCTAGGTAGTTTATCATTAGCGTTTGGCTTGTCGGCAAATGCGAACCGATAATAAATCCTATGATTAAAGCATGGCTGCAACTAGGGATAGTTCGTAGTTGATGATCGGCACCCGCGCTAGCAGGGCCATAGTAAATCAAATAATACTCACGATACAGGCCATATAGGCCCAGGTAGTTACTGTATGTGAATCCCAGTACTAAATATTAAGTACGGCAGTCGCAAAATTTACACTCCCTTGGAACATTGGTTGGGTTGAGAAACCATATGTCACCAGAATCCATAATCAGGGCAAATAACTTACGTTCCACAAATATTAAGTTTAAAAGGTCTCTCTTGATGGAGAATATAGTTCGTTGTACTTAAACTAGAAGCTTCTAAAAATTTCTTTTAGTCTTGTGGCATTGCATACAGATAGTAGAAATATGAATTCCACTCTACCAACTACAGTAGGATATTCATTCGCTTCCAGGCCACCAGAGGAAACGAAGCATCGACTCAACTCCGTCAGAGATAGTGGAACATCAATACAACATTGCCACAAGAATTAGAATATCCCTTCCAGCCAACTTCGCCCAAGCAACTGTAAGGATTCTTCCAAAGCTGTGCACACTTATGGAACCTAAGAAACACTCGGTGTAAAGGTATGACTAACTTTCATAAGATAAGCTAAATTCGATAAAAAATACATAGGGGCATAGCACCACCTTACCCCGTGATTATACACATACACTACCACTCAACTTGGTAATAGCGCGTTAAAATCATGACATCATGTTTATAAGTTTAAAATCTATTCATGATATAAGGCAGCACGTTGTGAGAAGCAACCAAGTGCACTATACTGATGGCAAGCCCAGACAAATAATGAGCGCTCCTGGCCGACTTTTGACAACGTCACTAGAGGGTGCTCTGGAGGATGTGATGAGTATTTGAGGACTGCCATGTCCCCAAAATTACTCTCTAAACCTTAGTAATGGGGAATCATTTCGAATGATAAGGACCTCTCTAACTAGAAGTGATTCGATCTCCAACCTTCTGAATGTAACTATTTCATACCAAAGTCTATTTTAACACAAATAGGTTGATACCTTTACCTGATAAATCAATCCCGAGGACACGCAGGATGATTCTAACACATATCTATAGTAAAATTCCAAATAAAAATGTATTAATAGTCTGTAACTAATTTTCTAAGGCAAGGATGAAAGTCGTTGACCACACTTGGCCCGAAAAGACCCTAAATTTGTAAGTAAAGTGAATAGAATAGGACGATCCTCTACCGCCAAAGCCAATAGGACATTTGAAATAAAAGATTGATTCCACATGATTAATAGGAAATAATAAACCGATACTAATCAGAATACTAGGGGCATCCAACATCAGCACTTGGCATAACTCAAACTAGCAATAATGAATCACTCTTACCCACAATCAGAATATGCTTTCCAATTGAGCCATCCATAACTCACATTTTGTTGCGACCATGACTCCGCAAAGAATAATGAAGTACTCTTAGTATGGACAATTCCTTACAGATCCTAGACCGAAAAGCAATGTCTCTCTCTCAAAGATTGGTTTAATTATAGTCTTGTGTTAGTGTCAAACCAGAATTTTGACTCAGTCACAATCGCTAGACACCAAACACAAGCTTAAGATTACACAGGCGGTGCACTAAATCATTGTTTCGACCTTGGACCATGCAACCAACCAACACATCGTCCAACCCTATTTTGCACCTCGATCCGGCCACTTTTCATGTACCAGACCAAGTGGTTCGGCTGTCATCTTCCACTCTCGAACCAAATTGTTTTGGTCCAATAAACTCCATTAACCCAATTTCGTGGTCCAACTATCCTTGACCTTCACTAAGCTTCTCAATAGTCCAACACTTATCCATCAAAACTTACCTAAAATCTAGTCTGTATAAGTACACTGAGGATTATCAAACCAAGCTATCGAAGAAGTTAGTAAAACTGATCATCACTTTACCAAACTGTATGCCACATAAACCAGTTACACCTTAACAGGTATGAGGATTCCAACCAAAATTTATACAAAATATACATATCTTTGCATAAATGTCCAAGCAGAAGATACAAAACATGGGCTAAGGAAGTCATAACCAACATTCACTAGATAACACTCTGCATCATCTCCTACATACAAAGACCCTTCAACAGAGATTCTTACTATATCAAAAATAATTTTCGATTGATCTTGTCAAAGCATGCACAAGAGTGGAGAAAGGATTAGTAGAGAAATACACAAACTTTGCGATCACATAAGATGGTCAGGATAGCTTGACTCAACCACACAATGAACACAACTGTAGTACCACATCATAGATCCAAAGTTGATAATGCAAAGTATACATCCGTTGGTCTGCATACTGTATGAAGCCTCGACATAGGGAACCGAAAGTCCAAAAAAAACATCATCCTGTCGGATGAAGACTAATCAAAGATGGCTTAAAAAATTTAGCAAGTCCTCCTTAGAACAAACAAAGTCTCACATCAAACTAGCAATTGGAGGCTTATCGAAAAATCGGAGGCGAAGATGAGATATGGATATTCAAAAAATATAACCATTGCAAGAGTAAGAAGACAGTCATGGATTAAACAAAGCATACTTTGTATTCATGAAAGTATGCTTTGGAGGGGGGAAATGTTGTGGGCACTTTCGCGCACTACATGGTGAATATGAAGAGTCAGGGGAAAAATCGTCGCTATTCTGGAATAGACTTAAACAAATTTGGAGGTGTCCTCAAGATTAATATATGGACATTGATGGAAATCGCGTCTCAATCCGAGCTGCGGATTGAGAGATATGATTATCTTCAAATTTTTCCACCACCATCTCGTGGGGCTGATATCGAGACGCTCTATCGTCGTTCAAGGTCGACAGTCCAACAACAATCCAGGATCCCCGGTCCGATGACCGAACCAAAACTTTGGTACAGCGCCTGCTAGGAGTCGGGGCTTAAAAATATCGAGTTTTCTTAGAGTCAGCCCGATGACCGAACAAAAATTTTGGTTCAACACTTGCTTGGAGTTGGGTGTGAAAATTTGAAGTCTACTTGGAGTCCGTTGGATCACCGAACCAAAAGTTTGGTTCGACGCTTTCTTGAAGTTAGGGCTTGAAAATCTCGAGTCTTCTTGGAATCGGCCTGAATACCGAATCAAAACTTTGGTTTGCTTCTTGCTTGGAGTCGGGCCTTGAAAATCTAAAGTCTACTTTCAATCCGTTGGATTACCGAACCAAAACTTTGATTCGACGCTTGCTTGGAGTTGGGGCTTGAAAATCTCGATTCTGCTTGGAGTCAACTTGATAACCGAACCAAAACTTTGGTTTGGTGCTTGCATGTGGTCGGGGCTTGGAAATATCGAGTCTGCTTGGAGTCGGCCAGATGACCGAATAGAAACTTTGATTCGGCGCTTGCTTGGAGTCGGGCCTTGAAAATTTGGAGTCTTCTTGGAGTCGGGCTGATGACCAATCTAAAACTTGGGTTCGGTGCTTTCTTGGAGTCGAGTCTTGAAAATCTAGAGTCTACTTTGAGTCGGCCTTATGACCGAACCAAAACTTTATTTCGGCGCTTGTTTGGAGTCGGGCCTTGAAAATCTGGAGTCTGCTAGAAGTCTTGTGGATTGCCAAACCAAAACTTTGGTTCAGCGCTTGCTTAGAGCCGGGGCTTGAAAATCTCGAGTCTTCTTGAAGTCGGCCTATTGACCGAACCGAAACTTGGTTCGACGTTTGCTTGGAGTCGAGCCTTGAAAATCTAGAGTCTGTTTAGGGTCGGTCCGATGACCGAACCAAACTTTTGTTCGGTGGTTTCTTGGAATCGGGCTTTGAAAAAGTGGAGTTTCCTTGGAGTCTGTTTGGTGACCGAACCAAATCTTTGGTTTGGTGGTTGCTTGGAGTCAGGCATGAGAAATTTAAGAGTTTACTTGGAGTCGGCTGGGAGTAACACTGCTTGGAGTTGGGCGAAGGTTTTGTTGAGGCACAATCACAGTATAACTAATCTAAAAATAAAGTTGGAAATTTTCGTCATGGCACGGTGATACTTCGGGGATTTCTTCATGACGAGTTTCGGGGTTCTTGGAGGTGTATGTCGGTCGTCATAAGTGGAACATCTTGACAATCATGTAAGGAAGATTGAACCAAATCCTGGAGGAAGGAAGGTTGACCTAAATTCTAAATACTATATACTTAGTTGCCTCTCCTCATTTCTTCATTCTATAAATACCAAGCATATGGCATCATAAAAAAGAAGATGCTGAAAAGCGAAGTTTTCAGCAATAATAGCAGACAATTTCGAGAGGGAATTTTTTAGTTCTAGTAGCATGTTTACTCATATTCAAAGCTTGTACTGTAATCAGAAATTAAAGGGATAATAAAAGAGGAACAGTGGACGTAGGAACATTTAGGCCAAATCGCTATAAATTCCGTGTCGTTTTACATTTAAATCCTTTACATATTCTTTATTGCAAATTACTAATTTTCTACCTTGAACATCCGCAACTAATTTTCATCAAACAATAGCTATATACTACAAGCAATATTTACCGCTCTACAATAACGATTTGAATGTTCATCCAATTTTTGTGCAAATAATAAGCAGTCCTCATCTTTTCTTGAGTAATTTATTAATAAGGTTGAAGGAGATCCATCATTTGTTTAAAGATGTTAATCATTCTGTTATTTTCATCAACCGGTAGGGTGAATTAGCTTAATGTTAGAGTCATTGATGTGAATCTTTATATGAATATTATGGCTTCAAATTAGATCCATTGGTATGTGCTCCCCAAAAATTCGACAATTGATTCAATTATTAATCAAACTACGATTGAAATTTATTCTAATTCATTATATTTTATCATGCTAATTTTTTCCCAAAAGATACATGAATCCATGCTCTTCTTCTCCAAGTCTTCACAAGTGAGCTATGACAACACATGAGTAGTGGGGTAGAGCAAAAATAAAAGCATAATTTTTTTATTTAATTATTTAAAATATTGATTAAGAAACAACATGTCACGAGTGCAGTTGTAAGTATTTTCAACGAACCTTTACATTTGTAAATAAAATTTTGGTGAATCATATAATTTATATGGCACAACTTCCTTCTATATATTCACACATTTACTTACAAATATTGATATTTTTAAATAATACTTATGTCATTTAATAGTATGAATCCTTGATATTATGTGTTGTAATTATGAAAGCTTAAGAGCATAAACAAATTAAAACATGTAAAGAGGCGTATTATTATAGGATTATGGTATGTCCAAAGTTTAGTGGCAAAAACGTGAATAGTGGTTCCAATGGGATCGTAGATGGAAAGGTAGAACAAGAAATAAAATTGCGTATCTCATTCATTTACTATTCAAAGGAAGACAATGGTAGGGCATTTCATGGCTGTAGTCTTAAGTATTGTTAAATTTGATTTATTTTTTCTCTTACATAAAACTTTAATGATTTATATATCCTAATTTTCTAAGGTAGAAATTTAGTTTTGGGATGCACAAAGTGTTAAGCATGTCCAATGGATGTGTACAAAAAGACGTGCATTAACTTCTTTTAAATACAAAATAGTTTGTACAAACACATACAAAAACAAAAAATTCCACACGTCATGCTTTTAGAAAAAAGCGACAAAAATGTAATATTTATCTCAAACTTATTTGAGAAGTTGAAATTGAGATTATGGTAAGATAATCATATATTAAAATACATGTGGGTAAGTAAACTTATCATGTCGAAGATTGGGTTTTAATTGGAAGTGAGATATGAAAGCATTGTTTATGGAAGCGATGCAATCACTTTAACAGAACATGTAGGAGTTATGAGTTGAGAATGACAAAAAATCCATTCAAAGAACAAGTAACACTACTCTATTTCTCTTACTACATTTATTATCTATAATTTTCTTTTAACCTACTCTAATTTTACATATTCTCAAACTATATTTTATTTAGTTATCTTTAGGTAAAGTCTCTTTTTTGTCCACTAAATCTTCATCATGACTAAAGTAATTTACAATTACAATCATTTTGTGTCCAAAAATAATTCACACTCATATCAATGGGAGATATAATGGCGAAGATTCATTAGGCTCCTGAACATTATGTGGAGACTCACATGCCTGTATCTTAACTTATTTCTTAACAAAATATTATCATATATATATATATAGATATATATAGTGTAATGCTAAGGGCATCGTAGTTTGCACTAGCGGTTACCACGGTACAAATAGGTTGGTGGTTAACCACCAACCGAAGCCAAAAAGGGGTCGATCGGGGGACAACTACATACCAAATAGTTTTTGGTCGTCAGTTGACCACCGACCGATTTGCACCATGGTAGCCCCTAGTGCAAACTGTGGTGCCCTTAGAATTACACCGTATACATATACAAATGTACGTACGTACGTACGTACATACATACATACATATATATACATATATATATTATTGTATGGTGCTATAAAATACCAAGCTTCTAGCCTTAGTTTGCAACTAACACACACATGTTTTGCATTAAGAAGAAGTTAATTCATATTTTCTTCACACACACATGTCCAATGGATGTGCCTTACATACTGCATATTTAAGGAAACCAAGGATGCATGTAATTTTGATGAAACAGAGGTAACAACATAGGGAAATAAATCATTATTTTAAAAGGAATGTGGAATATGCTATCCCCCTATTAGTAAAAAAAGTGAATCCAATTTGAACTTGGAAGCATTTATATTAATCAGTTAAAAATTGATGGTGCAAATAAGTAATAAAGAATAATGTTTCTAATTATTGTAAATAATTACGCATACATGTACATATGTTGTCTCCTTCTTTGTAAAGAAATATCAATTAAGTAGCAATGAAATTTATTATTAAATAGGTATGTTATTTCTTTCTTTGCAAGAAATAAGGGAAAATGTAATAACCTGGATTTGGAAAGATGAATACTAGTTAAGTATTGCAAAAAATAAAGTTCTTAATCATTGACGTTGTCAAGATATTTATGTATGTGTATGTCTATATATGTGTATGTGTCTACATATATACTTAAGATTATTTTCAACAAAAATATTTTCAGAAAAAAAAATATATGCTTAAGATTCCCTATAATAGTTAAAAATATATGTATTAATATATATATAAATCAATGATTTGATTAGAATTAGGATGTCATAAATTAGGATAATGAAAATGTTATATTTTTAAAGAGGAAAATGAGTTAAAGGAAACAAATAAAACATAACAATTAAGCATTAACTAAATAACCATTCAGATTTAATATATTAGTCCAATGGTGCACAATCAACCAAATATTTTTACTTGGAGACGAAGTAATTGATTAGCATGTAGGAAGAAAACAAAGATTCACCTAGTGTTAATCAACGGTTATAATTAATTTAAATTCCCTATAAATATGCACCTAAACAAAACCCTAAATCATCACAAAATTAGTCAATATGCCAAAATTCTATCAGTTTCTCCTTTCCTCTACAAATCAAAAACTATTCAAAACTAAATAAAAATCAAACTAGAAGAAATATAACCAATCGGATCTAGGAGAAGCAAGCATACGGAAGGCGATTCTCAAGCGAAACAAGTTGAAAGAGCTTAGGCATAAGTTGAGTTGGAATAGGTTTAATAAGATGGTTATTTGTAGTAAATTTAACCTATAATATTTGTTCTGGGGTGTTAGTTAATAAATCTGGAAACTATAAACCTAATTCTTAGGTTTAACTTTGAAACCTAAAATCTAAATTAAACCGGAATTGATATGAATTGGTAAGTCTCATCTAAACCCAAGTTAAACCCCTTTTCTCTTCTTGAATTGTAAACCTAAAAATTGGTTAGCTATTAGTAGTTTAAAATTTAAACTGTAAAACCCTTCTTTGAAACATAAATCTAGGTTAGAAATTTAAGTTACGATAATTTGATAAATCTGACATTGATGTTGTCATAGCCCTTATTTATTTAACTGAAATCACTATAAATTATCACAGCAGATGCTAGTACACTCTTTTAATTATTTAATTGTAAATCTTAAAATCTACAAACCCTAAACTTATAAAACCTATATTTAATAATTGAAATTAAAATTGAGACATTTGGACTAATGCAAATTGGGTTATCTATTGTCTTAAAAATTTTGGTTGACACAGGCAATGCAGTCAGTGTAATCTTCAACAAGAGGAAGAGAACTAATGCAAACTCAGTAGAAGGCCCAATAGTCACAGAATTTGATTACCAAGGAGAAACAGAGAGGATAAAACCTATAAAGGATCTTAAGGAAGCATATATTGAACCGGATGATGCTACCAATGTGGTTAAGGTGGGAAAAGATCTTAATGGTGACTTAAAGAAGGGTTTGATACAATTTCTCAAAGTTAACAAAGATTTATTTGCCTGGTCACATTCTAATATGGTGGAAATTGATCCAATGGTTATGTGTCATGCCCTTAACACTAATCCAGGAGCAATTCCCATAAGGCGACGAAAGAGACAAACGAACAAAGTTCGATCAGAGGCTTTGAAAGAAGAGGTTAATAGGCTCCTTGAACATGAATTTATTCAAGAAATATACTACCCAAAATGGTTAGCCACTGGTAGAGAAATCAAATGGGAAATGGAGGACTTGCACTGACTACATGGATTTGAACAAAGCATGTCCAAAAGATTATTTCCCATTGCCACGAATAGACCAATTACTAGACGCCACAAGCAGACATAAGTTGTTATCTCTCATAGATGCCTATTCAGAGTATAACCAAATACCAATGTTCAAACCAGATGAGGAGCACACTAGCTTCATAACTGAGTAGGGGATTTATTGTTACAAAGCAATGCCCTTTGGATTGAAAAATGCAGGTGCAACATATCAAAGGTTGGTCAACCGAATGTTTAAGGAGAAAATAGCTAGAACATGGAAGTTTATGTGAACGATACGTTGGTAAAGTCTGGTAAACCCGAAAATCGTCTTAAAGATTTGGAAGAGATGTTCAAGGTATTGTGGAAATATAAAATGAAACTAAACCCACAAAAGTGTACATTCGGAGTTCATTACCGAAAGTTTCTAGGATACCTAGTAAGTGCCCAAGGAATCGAAGCCAGTCCAGATCAAATTCAAGCCGTAAAGGACATGACCGAACCTAAAACCAGCAAGGTAGTGATGAGTTTGAATGGAAGGGTGGTTTCCCTGAGCAGATTTATCTTTAAGGCTACCGATAAGTGTCTTTGATGTAATTAAGAATAAAAAGAACTTTGAATGGGGAGAAGATCGTAGAAAAGCCTTTTAGGAACTAAAATGCCTCTTGGAAAAACCTCCAGTGCTTTCAAGTCCCGAGAATGGGGAAACTTTATACCGATATATGGAAGTTTCAAAGCATGCAGTTTGTTCAGTGTTGATTAGAGAAGGGAATGGGGCACAACTTTCAGTATATTATGTAAGCAGGCGGTAAAAGGATGCAGTGATTCGATACCTAATTATAGAAAAGTTAGCCTATTGCTTAATTCTCACAGCTCAAAAGCTCATAGCGTACTTTTAGGCACATCCGATAAGGGTATTGACCAATTTCCCCCTAAAGCAAGTCTTTAGTAAACCAAAAACTTCAGAAAGATTGGCAAAATGGGGGATCGAGCTCGGTCAATATAACACAAAGTTTCAACCAATAGCCGCAATAAATGGGCAAGCATTAACAAATTTTGTTAATGAGTGCACTAGCTTTATTAAGGAGCAATTAAAGAAGGAAAAAGATCAAAAGCCCATGTGGCAATTATTTGTTGATGGTGCATCAAATGAAAAAGGGGATGGTGCCCTGCAACAAATAATGTGGCATAATATGAATCTATGGTAGCGAGATTAACCTTGGCATTAGAACTCAAAATTCCACGGATACAGATCTTCAGTGATTCTCAACTAATGGTGAACCAAGTGAAACACGAATATCAAACAAAGGATCCCAAGTTATCCTTATGCGTAACAATGCTTGCTTTGTTCGAAGACTTTTCAATACACCAAGTCCCAAGAGCAGAAAACTCATAAGCAGACTCCCTAGCGAAACTGGAAAGCTCAAGAGGAGGCCCGAAGACACGTATTATTCTAGTAGGATATCAGGAAATTCCATGTATTGAAGAGGAGGAATTCGAATAGGGGAAAGAATTGTTAGTTCTGACAAGGTCTCAAGCAAATTCTCAAAGGAAAGAAAGAAGAGAAAGTCGTAAATAAATATCAGATAAGAGGGTCGACCAACCTAGTCCAATTAACATATATGATGACAGCTGGATGTTACCCATTGTAGAATACCTTGTTAATGGAACACTCCCATCAAACAAAGGTGAGGCAAGGAAAATCAAGAGACAAGCTCCAACCTTCATAATAATGGATGGGATCCTCTATAAAAAGGATATACACTTCCCTATCTAAGATGTGTAAGCATGAATGGAGGAATAAAATTAATGGCTGAAGCATATGAAGGATTTTGTGGGGATCATTCAAATGGAATAAAGTTGACAAATAAAATAATGAGGCATGGATTTTATTGGCCGCATATGGTAAGCCAAGCCATCGAATATGTGAAAAGATGCGAAAAGTGTCAGAAATATTCAAAGATTCCTGGATTGCCCTAAGTCATTTGACTCCTATAATAAGTCCAAGGCCCTTTAATGCATGTGGAATACATTTAATCAGCCCATTGCCAATTTCAAAAGGTGGGCGGAGTATGTTGTAGTTTCCATAGACTATTTCACTACGTGGATTGAAGCAGAGCCACTTCCAAAGATTACATCTAGAAAGCTGCTTAGATTCATTATCAAGAATATCATCAATTTAGGATTCTCCAAAAGATAATTTCTGACAATGGGACACAATTTGAGAGTGAAGAATTCTCCCGCTTTTGCCATAAGATTGGAATCATTAAAAGTATTTCATCAGTCGCACATCCAAAAGCGAATGGGGCAGTTAAGGCTGCGAAAAAAGCCATAAAGACAATTCTGAAAAAGCAGTAAACAAGGCAAAAGGAAATTAGGTAGAAGAACTGCCGCTTATATTACGGGCCTATCGAACATCCACCAAAAAGGCAATAAGACATACTCCCTACTCTTTGACATATGGATGTGAGACGATGTTGCCAATTGAGATTGAGACACCCTCACACCGAAGAATCGCCTACACATTTAAATAGCATCAACAGCTGAAAAAAGAATCCTTGGATTTAATACATGAATTGAAAACTGAAGCAGTGGTAAGAACCATAGAATATCGAAGAAGAATATCAAAATACTACAACTTAAAAGTGAGAAATCGGTCATTTCACGAAGGAGATTTGGTACTTCAAAGAGTGATGGCAAATACCAAAAACCCCATAGATGGATCCTTGGGGCCAAATTGGGAAGGACCATTAATCATCTGCAAAGCAATCCCCCCACGAGCTTACAAATTATGTTGACCAGACGGCAATATGGTTCCAAGAACATGGAATGCCGAACATTTGAGACCATATTTTCCAAAGATGAATGAACAAAGCATCTCTTTCTTCAAAAAGAAAATCTACATGGTTGGGAGTGAAGTGCTCCTTATATTTGGATACTACCTAAGATGGTAGAAAGCCTCTATCCGTACTAAGATGGCCAGGACAGAGCACCTCCTAAAGGGAGGGTGGGTAAGCCTTTAGACATGCCATGAGATGGTCAGATTAAAGCACCGGAAAAGCCCTTGGCCATGTCTCTGGTCAGGTCAAGGCACCTCCTTGAGGGAGAACGGAGTAAGCCATTATCCACGCCATAAGATGGCCAAAGTAAAGCACCAAACAAGCCCTTATCTGCACCACGCTATGGCCAGGGTATGGCACCTCCTGGAGGGAGGATAGAGTAACACTTTATCCGCGCCATAAGGATGCTAGGGTAAAGCACCGAGCAAGCCCCTATCCGCGCCGCAAAAGGGCCATGGCAGGTCGCTTCTTGGAGGGAGGTCATGTAAGTCCTTGGTTCCAGCCTTTAAGATGAGCTAACCAAGAGCACCGGACAATAACGGACTAACACGTCCAGGCCCAAGAAGAGGCCCATCAAACAATGGACTAAGATATCTAAGATCAAGAAGAGGCTCATTCAACAATGGACTAAAATGTCCAAGCCCAAGAAGAGGCTCACCAAATAATGGACTAAGAGTCCAAGCCCGAGAGAGGCTCATTCAACAATGGTCTGAGATGTCCAAGCCTAAGAAATGGCATATTCGATTATGGATGAGATGTCCAAGCTCAAGAGGTAGCTAATCAGATTATTTCTATATAAACAAGACCTGAAGAGTTCGGGCATCAAAGGAGTAGAATAGAAATCCATTTATTAATACCCAAATCTGAGGTTTAGGACTTTTGTTTCTAAATGTCATCTATTAAATACCCGAATCTAGGTTTTGGGTTTCTCATATCTGAATTTCATTAATTAATACATGAATCTGGGTTTCGGGACATTCATCTTAGGACTTCACTTACTAAACCTGAATCTGGGTTTTAGATCTTTATCAATCATTAAGTATCTATATTATACCCGAATCTAGGTATTGGGGCATTATTAATCACTTACTCTTTTTATACTCGAATCTGGATTTCGAGGCCATTATTTGATTTCACCTTAATACCCTAGTCTGGGTTTGTGGCTCCTATTATAAAGATAATACCCATGGACCTCTGGCCTGAATCTAAGTTTAGAAATGCCCCACGGAGCGCTATTTTTGGATATAGTTATTGGATTCTGGATACCTCATTATCAGCTTCCAAACTTTGCAAGTTAATACCCTAATCTGGGTTAAATTTAATTATTTCTTAATCCCAAGCTGGAGATATGATGTAATAGATTTGAGATTGCTACAAACAACCTAAAATTTCAAGCTTGTCATTTTATTGCCTAATTTGGAGTTGATGTTTAACACTAAATGATGCTCACCAACATATAAACGAATGCTTCAGGACCATTCAAATTTCTAAGAAAGTTTCCAGATACATATTAGGGTGGATGAGCTACAATGGCTTATTTTCTAATAATAACTCATTGTCCTTATTTGCAGCTATTGGTTGTTGCCCACAGTGAGTTTGTAGACTACATCTGTTATATGCATCAGTAGCTACTTATTACAAGTTCCATATCTACCGAATCTGGATTATGATCAACTAACTGATCGAATATGAAGACATCAATACTCTAAACTATTGCTAAACATGCATATAAGTATGATGAAGAGCTAATAACTGCAAATATCATTTAATTTGAATTTTGTAGAAAAAATAAAGTTATGAAGAGTAAGAAAGCTTTGAATTATTTCGTCTTAAAAAACAAAAGCTTCTTTCATACCGGGGGCAAAATGCTAGCCATAAAATCAACTCAAGAGCAGAAGAATGAAAGAAGGTTTATGGGAGTGAGGTTTCGATGTAGTAATAGACATAGGTTTCGACAGAGATTATAAGTAGACATTTCGAAGGCATTAATAAGGTTTCAAAGGAGTCGAAGGCACGAACTACTCTTAAAGTGTGAAGGCTTTCGATTCAGATGAAGACAAGAATACCCTTCCACCATTTCTAACCTTTCGACGTAGATAAATAAGCAAGGACAGCTTTAGAACCTCTTTTAAAGGCAATGGATGATAATCTCCCACTTACACACTAAACCTTTTGGTACTAAAGGTTTCGCCCTTATCGTAACCTTTTTGAAGGCATTTACAAGCCTTTTGAACTGGTCAAGGCCGTTAATATTAGGGGAAGGTTCCGCTTCAGTTCTCAGGCATGCATTCGATGGCTACCCGACATCGTTGAAACCATTGGTAATTCAATATCTTCGAAATAGGTATGAAAAAAACCTATCGATATAGTCGGAGGCTTCTATATTATTTCCAGTATCAACAAGACAACATGAAGGAAAAGGCGCGTTTGGAAACCTTCCGACAGTGTCGAAAAGTGTTATGAAGTAAGAAGTGGTTAAGGTTCAACAAAGACGAAAGGTTGTTAAAGGGCCCTTTCGACTCAGTCGAAAGGTCTGGGAAATGATAAAGGAAGCACAAGAGTAGATCAAAGAGTACAAAAAAGATGCCTTTCGACAGCGTCGAAAGGAGTGATGGCCTTTCGACTAAGTTGAAAGGCTTGGAGCGGCATACAAAGGAGGTCCCTTCGACCAAGTTGAAAGCATATACGCGGAAGGGGGATGTAACAAACCTGGTTTTGGACATTACCTGTAAATATTAAATTATAATGGTAATTATAATTTAATATTGAATCAAAATAAAATTGGAAATTTTAAATTATTTATTTGGAATAAACAATGAATTTTGAAAATAAAATAAGAAAATAAAGTTTGGAAATTTATTTTATTTTATTTGGGTTAATAATGAATGGAAAGTGTTTTTATTTGGAGAAAATGTAATAGTTTTATTAATTATTGTCAATTACTTCTTTTAATAATTTTCAAAATAAGTGTTTAATTTTTAGAGGTTGTTTATTTAAACAAAAAGGTTAAATTGTTTTAAAAATAAGTTTTGATCATAAAATTGATGGAAAATGGTTTGTTAAATTTTATTACACAAGAGAATAATTTTTTTGTAATTTTTGAAGTTAAAAATGGTGTTTTATGCATTTGTTTGTGTAATTTGTGCATGAATAAGGGTCTTTAACAATAAAGATGTTTTTATAACATAAACTATATTTTTTTTAAGTGCAAAATATTTTATTTAACTTGTAGATATGTTTACATAATTTTATTTTGTTAAAACTTGTGTAAAAGTGTTGTTTTATTTAATTACATTGATATATATTTGTTTAAGTGATAATTTGGTTACATAAGCTAATTAATTTCTTTTGTTTGGGTATTGGCCCATTAATAAAACATAGCCTGAACTAAGAAAGTGAGAAAAGTTTCTCACTGTACATTCATTCTTCTTCTCCTGTAACCAAAATTCAGAAAGAAGGAAAAAAGAAAACAAACTTTACCATTTTCTCAATCTAAAGCCAAAATCTCATTTTCCCTTCAATTAATTGTTGTGTTTAATCAGAATAAAAGAGAGTTCAACAGGTAAACTAATCCAAAACTGAATCTTTTCATCAAAAATCAATTTGGGAAGTTGGTTCTTTGTTAACTACAGTTTTCTTCTTTGCATGTTTCTCTTTTCCTCGTTTACAAATTTTTAAAGCCAAATTTTGCTCAATGCTCTCAACTTGCAGCCAAAATCCAAGCTTTCGCATTCATACAACATTGTGAGTTGCAAAACCCACAAAAACTAACTGAGCCAAGCTCAAAATTGCTAAAAATTTGCTTTGTAATTTGTTTTTACTTTAAATTTTGTTTTTACGTCAAAGCCTTCTCTGGTTGATATTTCACATGCTAATGTCTTTTGATTCCTCTAATGAAATGCTACCGGATTTCTTGCATTTGGTAGCTTGCATGTTGGCCTTCATCTCTGCAAATTTTGGTTGAAACATATTGTCATTTGGATGTTCAAAACAGTGGTAGAAATCGACTCAAACACAGATTTTTGGCTGTAGAAATATTGTTTTGAGTTGCTGCAAACATGGCCTGAGTCCATGTTTGAGACAACTTATCTCTTTCGTTTCTTACTGGAATTTGTTGATTATTTTTTTTGTTTGAAAGATGAAGTTTTCTACTATTTTCATACCAATTTTTAGCTTAATACGAGGTCGTTTGGTCCTCTGTTTCAGGCCTGTAATTTGGACCCAAGATAGTTTTCAGGCCTAGGCATGTTTTTGTTTTTAAACTGTTACAAACATGACCTGAGTCCATGTTTGAGACAGTGTAACATTTTCATTTCCAGTCGGAATTCACCGATTCTTTTTTTATTTGAAAGCCAAAGTTTTCTACTTTGTGTGCACCAATTTTTAGTTCAATCAAAGGTCATTAAGTTACCTGTTTCATGTCCGAAATTTAAACCCAGAGAAGATTTCAGACCTGAATATTATTTTGCCTATGCGTTTTTATGTTTTTTTCCGTCCGACTTTTGACTTTTGCTTCATGTTTTTATGATATTTCTGAAATGTTTTAAGGGCTATGATGCCTATCAATAGGCTAGCCAAGTTTCATGAATTTGAAATTTAAATTTGAATTGAATTTGAATTGAATTAAATTTAAATGACGGTTTTGAGTGATTTCTTTGATTTTGAGCATAGATTTTTCCAAAAAATTGAAATAATTTTTGAAATAAATTGGCATTTAAAATAATTATTATGTGATATTTTTAAATTATTTTAAGCTATAAAATCTATTTATTCTCTAAATAAGAGAATTCTCAAATATTGTCTTCAAAATTGATTTCGGAAAATGGTTTTAAAAGCTTGTTTTCTCAAATAAATTATTTTATATATAAAGTACACGTTTTTTCACTATTCAAGCGAATGAGAAGGAGAATTAAATGGTTTGGGAAATCATGTGGTATGGGACATGGACGTTTATCTTATCGGTTAATTCCTGACTTGTCTGTTTGATCATTTTGACCTTCGGGTCAAGTTTACCGATGAGATGAGGTAAAAAATTTACTATTTTGAGTGTGAGATTTACTGGAGGTTAATAAACCGTTTAGTGCGAACGTGTTGTATGGGATGCACGTTAACACTATTTGGGTTCCTATTCGAAAGTTTGTGACACATTTGTCATTGCGGCGTGCCAGTACTGGACCTTCCGGTTATTTCCATTGCGGTGTATTTGTCTTCCAGATGTTTGCCATTGCGGCGTATTTGCCGTTGCGGTGTATTTGTCATTGTGACGTTTTGCCTTCGGGCAAGGTACCTATTTGAGATAATAGTACTTGGCAAGGCTTCGGCCACATGCACGTGCAAATACTTTTGAGATGGTTTCTTTGACTATTTTTCCTAGTGTATCGCCATTTTCCGTAATTAGTACTTTGAACCATTCGATATATATTTTTGGCGATTACCTTTCGAGAATTTAAACTCTTAGAAGTTCTATTTTTGAGATTTGAATTGCCTACACTGGCGTTATTCGAGATTTTCCTTTTGGCGACATTATATAAGATTTGCCTTTTTGGCGTTTATTTGACATTTTAGTCTCCTCTTTGGAGATATATTTGTCACATTGCGTGTTTGAGATGGGATCTCTTTATGCATGTTTTAGGTTTGCCAAGATGGCTGGTTTAGGTTTTCCCCTAAACCATATTTGATGTTTTATGAATGTCGATGATATGAGGCTCGCTACTTTTAGCGTTTTATGGGTTATTTTATCTCTTTTGAGATTATATGTTTGTATACTGATACCATATTATTACTTGATGTAATCATACAGTTTAGTTGTCCCTTCTCACTCGAGTATATTATCACATTATCCTTATGCTCATATTACCTCTTATCTTTGTTAACTGATTTGTTTAGCTAGACTGACCCGTGTATTTTATACTCGGGTCAAACTGAGGTGTTTCAGGTTAGGTACATTTGGACTTAGCCTATTCTGCTTCCGCATGGACTCTATTCTGCTGGCTCATTTTGTTATAGCTTTTTGTGTAGTCTTTTTTGGTTTGCTACTCTGATATGTATATTCTTTTGACTCACTCGTATATTGTGGTTGCTATACCACTTAACATGTATCATTTTGTATACTCTGTGATGTATCTGTATATGTGTGTGTGTGTATGTGATGATCTACTGTTCTATGATGTGTTTTGCGTTCAAGTTGTTGTATTTTGTTCTGATAGATCCTATAGCCACCTATGGCTTTGTATTAAGTATTTATTGGATATGTTGATTCACTTGAAAAAAAATATGGCATTGTCGACGTATTCAATAGATATTTAAGACAAGGCTATAGATGGTCGCTCCTATCCAGCCCTATTCTCTACATTAATAGACAATATTACCCAGTAATACTCTTTGTTAATGTGGGTCTTGGGGTGGGGCATCACAGGGACCGACCTGCATCTATAAATAAGACCAAAGGGGTCCGATTTTGAGGACCGAATTCTGAAATCTTGAATTCATTTCTTCTACTCAACTCTCTAAATTACAATTAAATCTGATTGAAACCCTAAATCAAGTTGGGAAAAAGCTCTATTTATTGTAACTCATTTTGGATTATTAATAAAGAAGTGATGGCTTATTCAATAAGGAGTTTGACGACGAGGAAGATCATTTAGATCATTGGCCAGTCTAATGATCAATTGCACATGATTCTAACCTATTCTCTTAATCTTCTTTTGTCTATGCAATGCATAAGATCGACTTGGGAATCTTTGGTTGAAAGACATCATCATCGGAACCTGCATTTGACACTAGAAATAAGAATGATGATGGGGTTTCGACCATGATGAATTTATGAAACTGAGAAACACCCAGGTCGATCTTATACATGGAAATTGGAGTGAATCTTAGCAAATATAAGCTAGAACCGCTTCAAAAGAGTGGAACCCTCTTTCAACATGGTCGAAAGGGGTGCTTCGAAGGGTATTTAAATTTTTGATTGACTAACAACTATTAGGAGAGAAATTCATTCGAAAGGGTCTATTCCCAGAGACACTTGTAACCCTTTCGAAAGGGTTGCACATCAAAAATAACGAAGCTGTGAAGTCAAAAGCAATTGTGTCATATTAATGAAATATGCATCCCTTTTGACATGATCGAAAGGACCACAAAAGTACCTTTCGACATGATCGAAAGGAATGAAAAGCTAAAAAGATCAATTGCTTTCGACCCATTCAAAGGAAAGAATTCAAACAGATGCTATCTCCCCAGACTGATTTCTTGAAACCTTTGACTAAGTCAACCTAGTCGAAAGGTAAGGATAGTTCTTTAGACCCTTTCGATCAAGAAAACCAGGTCGAAAGGTAGATCTATCTTCTTAAACCCTTTCGACTATGACAATCTGATCGGAAGGTATGCTTCGAAGGAAGAGATCCTTCCATCAATATGGATTCGTTTGAGTTTAACTACCTTTCACGTGGCATCGAGGATGTTGATAAGTTTTCTTATTTACAAAGCAGATACGGTATGGAGTACGAAATGTTTACCATAATGCGCACTTCGTGTTTTGCGCCTATTTTGAAAGACTGAGTTTAAGAGTTAATGCAAGAATAAAGTGTAACTTATTTGTTAAGGAATAAGTTGAGTATGTATAAATTACTCCAAAACGGGAAAAGAAAAGAGAGAGAGAGAGAGAGAGAGAGAGAGAGAGAGAGAGAGTACAATGATGTATGTGCATTTAAAATAGAAGGAATAATATATATGCACACAATGTGAAATGCTTCAAGTGGAAAACATTAATGATGAAACTGTTGTTGTACTTAATAAGTTGAATATAATAAAAAGGAAAAAAAGAATATATCAGCATATTTAAAAAGAGTACAATTTTGTCAATAAACAATAAAGGATAAGAAGAAGATATTTAATGCAATGAGAGGGAAAGCATTAATTACTCTTTTACAGAATTTATTGTTGTAATTAATATACATTACATGTGTTAGAAAGAGAATATAACAAAATACTTTAATGGAAAAGAATGTATCTAATATTGTATGTTTGAAAAGTGAATATACATGTAAAAGGTTATTTTAAAAGAAATGTATTTACATGCACATATTTAAGGATATTAATCGGATTAATAAAGCAATTTATCACTAAATGTATGTTGTTTATGTTAGAAGAGAGATAATAATCTATATATAATAGAAATACTTCATTTTGAAGCTTTTGAAATTCCTAAAATATTCCTATTTGTATTTCTGAGTTCGAAGCACATTTTTTTCATTTATACCCATCACGTTCTCAGTTATACAATGAAAATCTCTCTTCCCTAGTTCTAACAAAAAGCTTTCAAATTAGGCAAATGCTCATTTAACAAAAGTGATGATATTTTCATCAACTCACATGCCTAGGTTTATTCTCGCAAGTTTCTATATATATATATATATATATATATATATATATATAAAATAGGAATACTTCATTTTCAAGCTTTTGAAATTTCCAAAATACCCTATTTATATTTCTGAGTTTGAAGCACATTTTTGTCATTTATACCCATCACGACGTTCTTAGTTATACAAGGAAAATATCTCTTGTCTATTTATAATAAAAAACTTTTAAATTAGGCAAATGCCCATATAATAACGGTGATGATATCTTCATCAATTCACATGCCCAGGTTTATTCTTGCAAGTTTTCCCATACTCTAACCACACCAAGCATTCTCAATTGCAAATTCCCACAATAGACTTTATAGTTTCTACTCCTCCTACCGCTTCTATCTTCAAATATCCATTTCAAATTATAAGCAGTCCTCATCTTTTCTTGAGTAATTGATTAATAAGGTTGAAGGAGATCCATCATTCGTTTAAAGAAAGACCAATTACGTTAATCATTCTGTCATTTTCGTCAACTGTTTGGGTTAATTAGCTTAATATTGGAGTCGTTAATGTGAATCTTTATATAAATATTACGGCTCCAAATTAGATCCATTGATATGTGCTCCATAAAATTGGATAATTGATTCAATTATTAATCAAACTGTGATTGAAATTTGTTTTGATTCATTATATTTTATCATGCTAATTTTTCCCCAAAAGATTCATGAATCCATGCTCTTCTTCTCTATGTCTTCCCAAGTGGGCTATGACAACACGTGAGTAGTGGGGTAAAGCAAAAATAAAAGCAAATTTTCTTTTAATTAATTAATTAAAATATTGATTATGAAACAACGTGTCACGAGTGCAGTTGTAAGTATTTTCAACAAACCTTTACATTTGTGTATAAAATTTTGGTGAATCATATAATTGCTATGGCATAACTTCCTTATATATATTCACACACTTATATACAAATATTGACATTTTTAAATAATACTTATGTCATTTTATAATATGAATTCTTGATATTATGTGTTGTAATTTTGAAAGCTTAATAGCATAAATGAATTAAAACATGTAAAGAGGTGTATTATTATAGGATCATGGTATGTCCAAACTTTAGTGGCAAAAACGTGAATAGTGGTTCCAATGGGATCATAGGTGGAAAGGTAGAATAAGAATTAAAATTGTGTATCTCATTCATTAACTATGCTAAGGGAAGATAATGGTAGGGCATCTCATGGCTGTAGTCTTAAGTATTGTCAAATTTTCCTTTTTTTCTCTTAGATAAAACCTTACTAATTTATATATCCTAATTTTCTAAAGTAGAAATGGAGTATTGGGATGCACAAAGTGTTATAGCATGTCCAGTAGATGTGTACAAATAAGATGTGCATTAAATTCTTTTAAGTACAAAATAGTTTGCACAAACGCATACAAAAACACAAAATTCCACAGGTCACGCTTTTAGGAAAAAAGTAACAAAAATGTAATATTTATCTCAAACTTATTTGAGAAGTTGAGATTGAGGTTATGGTAAGACAATCATAGATTGAAATACATGTGGGAAAGTAAACTTATCATGTCTTAGAGTGGGTTTTAATTGGAAGTGAGATATGAAAGCATTGTTTGTGGAAGCGATGCAATCAAGTTATCAGAACATGTAGGAGTTATAGTAGAGAATGATAGAAAATCCATTCAAAGAACAAGTAATACTGCACTATTTCTTTTACTACATTTATTATCTATAATTTTCTTTTAACCTACTCTTATCTTTCATATTCTCAAACTATATTTTATTTAATAATCTTTAAGTAACGTCTCTTTTTTGTCCATTAAATCTTAACCATGACCAAAGTAATCTACAGTTACATTTATTTTGTATCCAAACAGAATTTACGCTTCTATCAAGTGGAGATATAATGGCTAAGATTCCCTAGGCTCCTGAACATTATGTGGAGACTCACATGCCTTTATCTTAACTTATTTCTTAATAATATATATATATATATATATATGTGTGTGTGTGTGTGTGTGTGTGTGTGTGTATAGTGTAATGCTAAGGGCACCGCAGTTTGCACTAGCGGTAACCATGGTACAAATCGATCGACGGTTAACCGTCGACCGATGCCAAAAATGGGTCGGTTGGGGGACAACAACCAACTAAATAGTGTTTAGTCGACGGTTAACACCAACCGATTTGCACCACGGTAGCCCCTAGTGAAAATCGCGGTGCCCTTAGCAATGCACTATATACATATACATACATACATACGTACATACATATATAGATATTATTTGTATGGTACTACAAAATACCAAGCTTCCAACCTTAGTATGCAACTAACATACACATGTTTTGCGTTAAGAAGAAGTTAACTCATATTTTCTTCATACATACACACGTCTAATGGATGTGCCTTATATACTGCATATTTAAGGAAAACAAGGATGCATATAATGTTGTAGAAATAGATGTAACAACATAGGGAAGTAAATCATTATTTTAAAAAGGAATGTGGAATATGTTATCTCCCTATTAGTAAAAAAAGGTGAATTTAATTTGAACTTGAAAGCATAAAAATTAATCAATTGAAAATTGATGGTGCAAATAAGTAATAAAGAGTAAGGTTTCTAATTATTGTAAATAATTACGCATACATGTACACATTTTGTCTCCTTCTTTATAAAGAAATATCCATTAAGTAGCTATGAAATTTATTATTAAATAGGTATATTATTTCTTTCTTTGCAAGAAATTAGGGAAAATGTAATAACCTGGATTTGGAAAGATAAATACGAGTTAAGTATTGAAAAAAAATAAAGTTCTTAATCGTTGACGTAGTCAAGGTATGTATGTGTATGTATGTGTCTATATATGTGTGTGAGCCTATACACACACACACACACACACACACATATATATATATATTGTGTGTGTATGTATGTATACATACATATATATATATGCTTAAGATTCCCTATAATGGTTTAAAATGTATGTATTCATATATATATATATAAGTCAATGAATTGATTAGAATTAGGATGACGTAAATAAGGATAATGAAAATATTATATTTTTAAAGAAGATTAAAACTTAACGATTAAGTAAGCATTAACTAAATAACCGACCAGATTTAATACATTATTCCAACGGTGCACAATTAACCAAATATTTTTACTGGAGACGAAGTAATAGATTAACATGTAGGAAGAAAACAAAGATTCACCTAGTGTTAATCAATGGTTATAATTAATTCAAACTCCATACAAATATACACCTAACCAACACCCTAAATCATCACAAAATTAGTCAGTATGCCAAAATTTTATCAGTTTCTTCTTTCCTTTACAAATCAAAAACTGTTCAAAACTAAATCAAAATCAAACTAGAAGAAATATAACCAATCAGATCTAGGAGGAGCAAGCATACATAGCGGATTCTCAAGCGAAGTAAGTTGAAAGAGCACAAGCATAAGTTGAGTTGGAATAGGTTTAAAAAGAAGGTTATTTGCAGTTAAGTTCAACCTATTTTATTTGTTCTGGGGTGTTAGTTAATAAATTTGGAAACTATAAACCTAATTCTTAGGTCTAACTTTTAAACCTAAAATCTAAATTAAACTAGAATTGATATGAATTGGTAAGTCTCATCTAAACCCAAGTTAAACCCCTTTTCCCTTAATGAATTGTAACCTTAAAAATTGGTTGGCTATTAGTAATTTAAAATTTAACTGTCAAACCCTTATTTGAAACATATAGTCTAGGTTAGAAATTTAAGTTATGGTAATTTGGTAAATCTAACATTTTAAAATACTAGAACCCTAACTTTAATCTATGACCGGTCGACTATTGGTCTCCAGCAGTTGACTGATAACGGCCAAGGGTTATTGGTAGACATGTAAAATTCAAAATTTGAACCTCGACCTAAGGCCCAGGTTAGTAATAAGAATTATATGATTTAAAATAAATAAATGTTAATTGTTTGTTTGAGCCTATTTTGGGACTAAGTGTATGTGCTCGAGATAGTAGGGATGCTAGTTCCCTATCAGAGGACGTTAGGTCATTTCGATGTTTGGTAAGATGTTGTTTACCCAATTGAGAGTCGAGTGATCGACTAGAGGTGATGTAGTTTTAAAATATAGGCATTCACGTTTGGTTCTATAGTGATAGGTAACACTGATGGATGCAAGTTAGTGAGACCGGTGCTAATGGGGGACTCTATATGGACGGTCAGGCCTGGTGCAATATGATAAGTGGCAATAAAGAACGAAGCAGCCTGGTATTGACATGAGTTCTTCTATGCATGGTTCCGACTCGACGTGGTATAGGTAGACACCACGCATAGTATGGAAAGAGGCATTACACTACGATGAGTTGAACATGGGTGTAGTTAATCAGACACACCGGCGAGTCAGTATCTTGGAGTCTCCTTGTATAGGCGTAGTTATGGGTTATAGGTATGGGAGTGCAGTTCCCACTGTAGCCTTAGGTAGTGATATTAGTGGAAATTGGGTTCCACGGTAGCCTATGAGTGGTGTTTCCTTGTTGGATAGCTCTATAAGCGTTAGTTGATCATTAGTTGTGAGGTTTTACCAGTAGTTCAGTCCTTGTAGTAGCCTGCGCAAGTTGTAGTGTAGGTATATATTAGATAAGAACCCTTAGGTAATAGTTCTTTGGAACTCACGAACACTTGTAGCATACCCTTGTCACCTAGAGTAGTTTAAAGTTAACTGCAAATTATTACCATACTATTAAACTTGTACTCATTCACTAGACTTTTGTCCGACCTAACCCCTTCCTTTCATCTTTCCTCCCACTATAAGAAAGCAAGTTAGGAGATTATTGGGCATAAAATGTGGAGAAGGAGCTTTACATTGGAGTTCTCATATTATTTATTGTTTATCATCTAGAAAGTCTATAAAACTTATATTGTACTTTAGTAACAGCGTATATGATAATTAAATATTTTAAAGACTGCTTTTTCAAAATGTCCATTTTTGGTACTTATATTTTAATTTCTTTGGCTGTGAGATCTAAAAGTGTAGAATATCTTATAATTTACCCTTATAATCATGCTCTGTAATGTTTATAAACACAATACCTTGTATTTCTTGGCATAATGCGAGTCCGAAAGTCACTCTAAACTTTGAATCGGGAGGTACGAGTAGTTACATTTGTTATTAAAGCATAGGTTTAAGATTTTAGGGGAAAATCCCCAAGATCGCCTTAGGAACAAAAACCCAACCTTATGGAAAAACAAATAGGACCGGATTGATGATGAGGCAAAACAAACAACACATAGTCACCAACTAAAGCAATCACAGATCAAGCAATAAAAGAAACTAACACACGTGATTTATAGTGGTTCCACTACTGCAAGGTAGTGTACGTCTACTTGGGGAGAGGAGATTTTATTACTTTCTAAGGGAAGAAATTTTTACAAGATTGATAATGGGGAAGAAGAATAGAAAATACAATACTCATGCTAATCTCTGCCTTTATATAGAGATTATTACTTGGGTTGAAGTAATTAATTTATGATCATAAATCAATGCCTTGTTAATTCTCCTATTCATACAGGAAACATTTGTCCATTTGATTTTCCAGTTTTCCCCAATTTGCATGCGTCTGATAAGATTCCTTCTTTAATAGGCTAATTAGGAAATTAATTGATTACTTCAATCTTCAAAAATATTTTTCTTCTCATGTAGGTAATTTATTATTTTCTTTTGATGCTATAAAAGAGGCAATATATATTTGAGCAATTATCTCAAATATCTTTCAAATCTTCTGCAATTCGAAATATTGTATCACTGAAATCAACAATATCTTCAAAATCTTCGGCAATTGAAAATATTGTATCGGCAAATCTTATATCTCCACCTTGATACTATATTTCTCTGCAAGCCTATCAACTCCACCTACATTCTCTTACTCCAAATAGCTCTCGGAAAAGACACCATGGATACTTTCTCAAAGAGCTTTGGCATAGCCATCACATATTGCACTATGTCAATGAACTTTGGCAAGGCCACTGTTGAACAACAAAGTGTTGAAAGTACCCTCTTCAAGTAGGACCTATCAGTCTCCATAATGAAAGCAAATGTCTCTATATACCAACTTACTCTCCCCCGTGTCACTCTGTAGTACCTAGCACTTCATCAAGTGAATCAAGTTCGAGCAATCTCGAACTTTGCAACGAGTAATGAATCGGTAAACATATCCGCTGCATTCTCCTATATGTGAACCTTCTAAAGACATACAAGATTGTCTCATCCATAGAGACAAGAAATGACTCTCTCACCTCAATATGCTTCGTCCTGGAGCTGAAAGCCAGATTTTCAGCCAAGTGAATTGCACTTTGGCTATCACAATTCACTTCTACACCTTCATACGCAAAGCCCAAGTCACATAACAAACGCTTCAAGTAAAGCACCTCCTTAGCTGCTTGAACTGCAACTATAAGTTCTGCTTCTGTAGTAGAAAAAGCCACAGTCATGTGCAACCTCACTCTCCAACTGATAGTTGTCACGCCAATGGTGAAAACATAACCTAAGGTTGAATTCCTTCGACCTCTATCACCGGCATAGTAAGAATCAAAAAATCTAACCAAGTTGAAACCTCTTTCTCTACAGCCAAAGACACGCCCATTGTCTGGAGTCCCTCTAAGATATCTGAAAATATACTTCACTACCTCCTAATGCATATCTCCTGGATTTAACATGAAGCTACTAAAAAATCCCCCAAGATCGCCTTAGGAACAAAAAACCCAACCTAACGGAAAAACAAATAGGACCGGATTGATGGTGACGCAAAACAAACAACGCAGGTCACCAGCTAAAAGCAATTACAGATTAAGTAATAAAAGAAAATAACACACGTGATTTATAGTGGTTCCACTACAGCGAGGTAGCGTACATCCACTTGGGAGAGGAGATTTTATTACTTTCTAAAAGGAGAAAATTTTACAAGACTGATAATAGGGAAGAAGAATAAGAAATACAACTGAGAGAGATAATTCTACTCATGCTAATCTCTGCCTTTTTATAGCGATTATTACTTGGGGTTGAAGTAATTGATTTATGGTCATAAATCAATGCCTCTTTAATTCTCCTATTCATATAAGAAACGTTTATCTATTTGAGTTTCCACTTTCCCTCAATTTACACGCGTCTAATAAGATTGCTTGTTTAATCATCTAATTTGGGAATTAATTGATTACCTCAATCTCCTAAAATAATTCTTCTTCTCACGTGGATAATTTATTACTCTCTTTAGTGCTACAAAAGAAGAAATATATATTTGAGTAATTATCTCAAATATTTTTCGAATCTTCTGCAATTGAAAATATTGTATCACCGAAATCAACAATATCTTCCAAATCTTTTACAATTGGAAATATTGTATCACTGAAATCAACAATATCTTATAAATTTTCAACAATTGGAAATATTGTATCATCGCATCTAACAAAGATCCCTTAGGATTTAGGTATATATTGAGAGAATTATCTGAAAGGCTTTGGAAAAAAGTAGTTTTTTTGGAAACATTTTCAAAAAGGTTTTCAAAAATGGGTTTTGATAATATATATAAGTTTCAAAATGCTTTTCGAAGGTTTTGTTTATATATCGTAATTCCCTTTATTTGTGTCTATGTTATATTTAGAAGAGTTGAAAATAATTCCCAATCATGGATAGTAAGAATGAGTAGAAGTTTTAGAGGAATGGCTCTAAAAAGGCTAATAGGGGTTTTTTTAATTCAAACTAGCAGTGGCAAGTAAATTATGGATTCAAGGGTGGATGAAGAAGATTAGTACTATGAGACCCATATAATAGGAATACGATGTTGATAGTATAAGGGGGACATGAGGAGGACTTTACAAATTTAAGGCAGATTCTCTAGTTAAAGTAGAAACCATATTCTCATGCTGGCAGTAGTTTGCAAGGGCTCCTATTTATGTAAAGGTATGAATAGAATATTTCCATATTAAAGTTGGAAATTAAATTTGAGTTAGCCATCTTTGAAAGGGAAGATAGAAACCTTATACACTTAAAGCATTGCTAGGTATAAGCGGGCTTAAGTAATTGGGTTGCTATTATCTACTCTGATTTTAGTAATAAACCAATGAAACCATTTTCTGAAAATTTGAAATAGTAGACGTCTAATATTTAAAAATAAAAATAAATTGGTTTATGATTTTGTATAAAACAATCAGACAAACATTATAAAATTTGTTTAAAAAGAAAATTTTGAGAAATATATAAGACTTAATGTTTGGGATCTTTTATAAATAAGAAATGGTTAATACTTGAAAATGTCTTTGTCTTTGTCAAACTCTAAAATAAAATGCAAAAATTCCTAAGTATAAACCGAAGTATTGGTCATTGTGTCTATTGGGTTAAAAGGGCATTAGGGAATGGTAAAATTTTGGAAACCCAAATAACAAAGAATATTCTAGGTAAATTTGAAGTCAAGATTGTGCAAGGGATGATTAATTTAAAGATTTGTGTTTCTATTAAGAAAAAACAATATAATTTTACAATTACACCCATTAAGGATGCAAAGGCAACTTTTATGAAAAATAGATTTGGAAGATTTTCATAATACTTTGAGAATAAAATGGTAAGATTCCTTCTAATCATCCTTTAGATAAAAAGGACACTATTTGTTTAACCAAACTATCATAGAGCATTAACTTAAGTAACTGATATGCTACTAGGATGATTTATGGTTATGTGTATGCGCATTGAGGATTGTATATGGGTACTTTTCCATTTTTGTTTGTATAATTACTTAGAAACTTAGTGTTTAGCTTAGTATATTCCATAGTTAGGAATGTTTGGATGATTGGAATGGTTGTAAACATGTCATTGTGACGTGTTATGGGTGATGAATGATATTGGATATATTATTTGGATTGTTTCTTATGCACGTTTAGATAGTATATCCTCTATGTAGTATTCACATATTTACATTATCTCTTATCATAGTCTAGCTTGTTTGATATGATACATATGGATGTTGCATATGGTTGGAATGATTGCACATATATGTGGAATTGTAAAATATCTACTTAGGATGTTGCATACATTTTGGATGCATGACATGTGCATTGCATGACAGGAGGTCAACTAGATCGGGAGACTGCGTGCTCTCTGCATTATAGGTTCACGTGCATTTCACGTTGCATATATATATATATATATATATGTACATACTACATTAGAAAATTTCTAAGGACAATAGTTTCCCATGGATGAAGGATGAGTTGATGGTTGTAGCTATTGTTTGTTGTGTGTATAAGTAACATTTTTTCGGTGTAAAAGTTACATTTTTCCTTCCTTAGAGATTATGGAGACGAAATCCTTTTAAGTGGGAGAATGTAGCACTTTAGGAATTTTAATAATAAACTAAAATTTTAATAATGGTAAAAATGTAATTCTATTTAAAAGAACAAAATAGTAAATTTCTACAAATTAAGGAAATTGAGGAATCTTACTTTTCCATTATGTTAAATAGATTTTTTTTAGCCCAAATTCATATATAAGTTGTTAGAAACGAATGCCTATAAAGAAGGTATTGAATGTTTAGCATAGCGCGCCTTTCGTGTCTTGCGCCTACCCTTCGTGTCTTGCGCCAATTTTGAAAGACTAAATTTAAAAATTAATGCAAGAATAAAGATAGTTTGTTAAGAAATAAATTGAGTGTATGAATTACTCCAAAAAAGGAAAAGAAAAGAGAGAGGGTACAATGATGTATGTGCATTTAAAAGTGAAGAAGAAAAGTATTTATGCACGTATATGTGAAAATGCTTCGAGGGGAAAACATTAATGATGAAATTATTATTGTACTTAATTGGTTGAATATACTAAAACGTAAAGAAAAAAGAATATATCAGTATATTTAAAAAGAGTACAAATTTTTCAATAAACATTAAAAAATAATAAGAAGATATTTATTGCAAAGAGAGTGAGCATTAATTGCCCTTTCTAGAATCTTTTGTTATAGTTTATATACACGTTATACATTTTAGAAAGAGAATGTAATAAAATAATTTAAAGGAAAAGAATGTATCAAATGCTATATGTTTGAAAAGTTAATATACATTGAAGTAAAGATTATTTTAAAAGAAATGTATTTACATGCACAGAAGTAAGGATATTAATAGGATTAATGGAGTAACTTATTACTAAATGTATGTTGCTTATACTAGAAGAGAGACAATAATATATTTAAGAAGAAAAAGGATGCATGTAATGTTGTAGAAATGGATGCAACAAATAGGAAAATAAATCATTATTTTAAAAAGGAATGTGTAATACGTTATCTCCCTATTAGTAAAAATAAAAATAAAAAGGGTGAATTCAATCGGAGCTTGGAAGTGCAAATATTAATCAACTAAAAATTGATGGTGCAATTAAGTAATAGAGGAAAAGGTTTCTAATTATTGTAAATAATTATGTATACATGTACATATTGTCTCCTTCTTTGTAAACAAATATCACTTAAGTAGCAACGAAATTTATTGTTATAAATAAGTATGTTATTTCTTTCTTTGTATGTAATAACATGAATTTGAAAAGATAAATATTAATTAAGTATTGGAAAAAAGTAAAGTTCTTAATCTGTCAATATATATATATATATATATATATATATATATATATATATATGCTTAAAAATCCCTATAATGGTTAATAATATATGTGTCTATGTGTGTGTGTGTGTGTCAATGAATTGATTGGAATTAAGATGACATAAATTAGGATAATGAAATGGTTATATTTTTAGCATAGAAAGAGGAAAAGAAGTTGAAGGAAATAAATAAAACATAATGATTAAGGTAGCGTTAACTAAATAACCATCCATATTTAATATATCTGTCCAGCAGTCCATAATTGACTAAATATGTTTACTTGAAGACGAAGTAATTGATTAGCGTATAAGATGAAAACAAAGAATCTTGTAGGGTTAATCAACAGTTAGAATTAATTCAGTTTCCTATAAAAATACACCTAACCAAAACCCTAATTCATCACAAAATTAGTCAATGTACCAATCTCTATCAGTTTCTCTATACCTTTACAAACCAAAAAATTTCAAAACCAAATCAATATCAAACTATAAGAAATAGAACCGACCGGATCTAGGAGAAGCAAGCATACAGAGGACGATTCTAATGCGAAGCAAGTTGGAAGAGATAAGGCATAAGGCAGGTGAGAATAGCTTTAATAAGATGATTATTTACAGTTAAATTTAACATATTCTATCTTTTCTAGGGTGTTAGCTAATAAATATGGAAACTGTAAGCCTAATTCTTAGATCTAACTTCTAAACTTGAAATCTGAATTAAATTGGAAATGATATGAATTGGTTAGTCTCATCTAAACCCAAGTTAAACCCATTTTTATCATATTGAATTGTAACATTAAAAATTGGTTAGCTATTAGTAATTTAAAACTTAAACTATAAAACCCTAATTAAAACTATAACCCAGTAGAAATTATAGTTACAGTAATTTGATAAATCTGACATTGATGTTATCATAACCCTTAATTAATTGACCGAAATCACTTTAAATTGTCGGATTAGATGATAGTACACTCTTTTAATTTTTTAATTGTAAACCCTAGAATCTACAAATCCTAAACTTGTAAATCCTAGATTTAATAATTGAAATTATTGAAACAAAAATTAAGAAATTTGGAGTGGTCGAATTAGTGCTTAGGTTTCAGTGTAAATTGAAATCAAGAATCAAAATTAATGATAATTAAATCGACATCATAAAATATTTGAACCCTAATTTTAGTCTATGATTGGTTGACTGCTGATCCCCAGCAGTCGACCAGTCATGGATAGCGGTCGACCAGTTGAAAAAGAAAATGCAAATTATGAACCTCGGCCTAAGGCTCGGGTTAGTAATAAAAATTATATAATTTAAGATTAAAGTAAACGTTAATGGTTTGTTTGATCCTTCTTTAAGCTGAGTGTACATGCTTGAGATAGTAGGGAAGCCAGTTCCATATTAGAGGACGCTAGGTCATTTTGGTGTTGGGTAAAATGTTGCTTACCATAATGAAAATCGAGTGATCGACTAGGGGTGATGTATTTTTGCAATATAGGCACTCACTGGGAGGTTCTGTAGTGGATGGGCAGCACTGACTGATGCCAGCGAGTGAGCTTGGTGCCAACGGAGGATTATACACAGACAATTAGGCTCGGTGTAGTACGATAAGTGGCAGTATAGGATAAAGTGGTCTGATACTAACGGGAGTTCATGTATGCATGATTTTGACGTGACGTGATATAAGTGGACACCGATGCAGTATGATAACTGGCATTACACTATGATCGAGAGGTGAGCACAAGTGCAAACGGTGAGACACACCGTCAAGTCACTATCTCATGTTCTTCTTCTCTAGGCGTATTCATGGGTTATTGGTATTTATGTGATAATAGTTCCCACTGTAGCATTAGGCAGTGATATTAGTGGAAATTGGGTTCCACGGTAACCTACGGGCAGTGTTTCCTTATTGCTTACTCTAGGAGCATTTGTTGGTCATTAGTTGTGAGTTTTGACCCGTAGTTTGATCCTTGTAATAATATATGCAAGTTGTAGTGTAGGTGTGTATTACACAAGAACCCTTAGGTAACGGACCTTAAGAAATCACTAACACTTGTAGCACACCCTATGTCATCCTAAGTAGGTTTGAAGTAAACAGCACATTATCACCATATATTAAACTCGTACTCATTCACTAGGCTTTTGTCTGACCCACCCTCTTCTTTTCATTTCCCCCCACCATAGGATAAGCAGATGATTGGGCATACAACGTAAAGAAATGAGCTTCATGTTGGAGTTCTCTTATATTTATTGTTCAACATGTAGTTACCTATTGTATTGAAATCGATAAAATTTATATTGTACTTTGAAAATAGTATATATGACAATTAAGTATTTTGGAGACTGTTTTGTTTGAAATGTACATTTTTCAGTACTTACATTTAATTCCTTCCGCCGTGAGATCTGGAAGTGTAGAATGTCTTAAAATTTACACGTATAATCATGATCTTTAATGTTCAAAAACCCAATGGCTTGTATTTCTTGGCATGATGTGAGTCCGAAAGTCACTCAAAACTTTGGATCGATGTGTCGAGAGGTGCAGTATGTTACATTTCGAATTCATTAGTCTATGTCATCCCCTTCAACATGTCATTTACTATACCTTTTAACAACAGTACTTATAGTGATATATTGTTATCAAAACATGTTTAACAATGCTATGAATAGAAAATACATTCAAAATTCGAATTTAAACAAATTAAAATAAGAATATAGGGTTAATATTACCTGCCTAAGTTAAAGGATTGATTGAAATCTCTTCTTCTTTTAGAAATGAAAGACTAGGCATGCCTTTAATTGGTTTTCCTCTTATTTCTTCCTATTATCAATAGCTTTCTATCTTTGGTATTATATTTTAAGCTTTGCGAAAATAAGATGATGAGGATAATACTATGTTTTAGGGATATATGGGTTGGGTCTTAGGCTAAAGTCACATCCTTACTTAAACTTATTAATTCATTAACGCTTTGTTATATTTCCTTCATTCTTTCAGTCCTTTATGGTCAAAATTTACTCTTAGTTCAATTAATCTTTTAATTAAGTTTCTTAATTAGTCAATTTTTCCTTTGATTTTTTCCTTTATTAATATTCCTTTGATTTTTATTCGTCAATTTTTATTATTAATTAAGTTTATATCATGGCACTTCAAAATATATGGTGTTGCAGTCTCCATTCTTATAGGAATTTCACACCCAAATTTGGATAGGGTAGAGCAACGACCACTATCATCAATACAAACGTAAAACACTAGCACAATAACTATGCTAATACCTTATTAATGTAAAATCATCAATCATCAATAATAATGCATTAGTGCAACTACTAACACATAATCTTATCATAACATAACATAATCTTATCATAACATAAGACATACTAGTGTCACCGGTAATACGTATAATTGAAAATCCAAGACCATTGGTATCAACTGTGTGACAACCCGCATATTTGTCGATTTTAATATTTTAATATTTTATCGGTACTCGAAATTTAGTCCGAAAAGCTACTTTTTGCATACGGTCGAATTAAGACTCGGGACCACTCCCATTGAGTTTAAAATGCCGTTTGCGACCTTTTTGAGTATACGCTTCGATATGTTTGGAGAAAGTTGATTTTTTGCTACTTTTCACTTTGGGTTTGAGTTTGGGTTTAGCCATTAGCCAACTTATACTTAAAAACTGAACCCCTCCTCTCCATTCTCCCTCACTTCTTTCTCTTTTCAGTTTTTATAGCATTAATGGTGGGAGAGATTGGAAATTAAAACTCCAAAACCCTAGTTCCTTTTTGCAACTTCAAATTCCTAGCTCCAAACTCAAGAAGAACCCATTGGTAAGCTTCTCTCCTTCTTCTCCAACTTATTCTCTTACCAATTTCAGAAATTCCTAAACCTAATTTTGGGAATGTTCTTGTTTTGAGCTTAGATTCAAGCTCATTTGGGTTGTATTGAAGAGAGGTTGATTCTCCATTTGCTTTCAAGCTTCTTCTTGTTCGATTTTGTAAAAAGGTGAGATTTTTATCTCACATCTTTGTCTATAATTATCTTCGATTGTTAGGTATGAATTCCTAACGTTTATTCGTGTGCAATTGATTTTGGTTTGGATCGATTTCGTGTATATTCCAATTTTTGGTGTTTTGGTCTAATTTATGAAAATCCTATTATGGATAATTGGACATTGATATTTGAGGCGTATCGAAGAGCCGTTTAGGCTGGGTTGTCGTTCGACGTAATTCCTTAGTCGTCTCCATTTGCTCGTTCGATCGTTTCCGATATTCGTTTGGCCATTTTAGGCCTAGGTTCAGGGAATGCCCTGAACCCCAGATTCAGACGTCTGAAACGTAATATTCAGACGTCTGAATATTGTTCTGGTAAGATTTCTATTCCCAGATTCAGACGTCTGAATATATGGTTTCAGACGTCTGAATTGGTTCATTTGGAACCAGAAAGGAAATAGGCCAAAATATGCCTATTTCAGACGTCTGAAACACTTGATTCAGACGTCTGAATTGTGTTTTGGAAATTTTTATATTTCCAGATTCAGACGTCTGAACCACTTGTTTCAGACGTCTGAAACTGCTGTATTTTGCCTATTTTCCTATTCGTTTGAGAATTCCAATTTAAATCGATTCGTGATAATCCTATTTGTTGTTATCATTTATTTTGACTTTAATGACTCTTTTTAGGGATTTTTGAATATCCATTTCAATGGATTCTTTATCGGTTTCTTTGGATTTTATTCACGTCTTCGAATGTGAATTTTAGTGATTGATTGTCCTTACAATCTTCTTTGTGATTTGTCACTTTAAAAATATAAAGGTTTTCTATACTAGTAGTAAATATCAAAACTCTTTCCTCAAACGATTTCAATACTATTTTAATACCAAATTTGTTTATAAAACCATTTTCCAATCTATTAGTATATACAAACCTTTACCTCACTCGTATGAGAAATCTAATTAAACGACTTAGTAAAACGAGTGGTATGAAACGCTTGCGTTTACTTTGTTGGTTAATTCTTGGACTTGTTCGATTGAAACTCTTGTGACAATTTTCTAGTGGAGATCTACAATTTGTTCGTAAATATTTAAGTTAAGCAAGTGGTTATGGGACATGAAGCTAAACTCATATATTTACTAGCTTAGTGTAATTGACACTTCTCGTTGATCATGACGATCATCTTTGTGATTTAGACTAGCAATGTGCGATGTCTCTTTGTCTGCGAGGGAGACTAAACCCCGCTTTATGGAGTTTCGACTCAAATTGGTGGGGTAGAAACCCACGGTCTTCGGACCATTCGTGTGTCAAATTAATGGCTAGCTACCATGAGATAGCTTCTCGTTCGTGTGTTACAGCTGTTGGTGAGTTTTCATGCTCCCGTTCGTGTGATAGGCCTCCCCTTTTTTATTTTATGATTTCTGGATTTCGTGTGTTGAATTTTAGAATTTATGCTTCACCAATTTTAGTGATTTTCATTGATATGATTTATCAATTTTTGTGCATTGGTGAATTCGTGTGCCATTAACTTGTTGTGAATACAAGTTTTGGGTATGATACCCTTTTTGGATCTTTGAGAAGATTTTTTGATATTGATTAATCATTTGTTGATTATCATTTTCATATTTATAGTAGTATGCCATTATGGATATTATACGTCTATGCCATATCTTTCGTTCTATATCATGTTATCTGATATTTATAGCTAGACTGATCCGTTTATTATTATTTTTTATAAATAATACTCGGGTCAGACCGAGATGTTGCAGGTGCTTCGACTTGACTTCTCTCCAGGGATCCATTACTCTGACCTTTTGCTTACTACTTAGATTAGTAGTTTTTGTTGTATACTCTTGAGATATTGACTCATTGATGTATTCTTTTGTATAGCACATGTTGCTATTATTTTGTGTTATTGTGGATCTTTCTGACCACTACTATGATGTACACTTTTATGTGTAATATTCATATCTTATTCCGCCTTTGTGATATGAATCATCTGTGACTGATTTATGTTATGTTTGTTTCTATATTTGTTTCCGAAGATATTATAGCCACTGTGTAGTAGCTTTGAGTTTGTGTCGGCATGTCGGATTTCCACTTGAAAAGATTTGCATGTTATACTATCTGACATATCGATGCTCGCACAAAGCAATTACACGGATGGTCGCTCCTCAACAACCTTATTCTCCATGCTAGTTGACAGCATTCACCGTAATGTTCTTGGCTAGCGTGGGTATAGAGGTGGGGCGTCATAGCTTGGTATCAGAGCCAAACTTCGGAACAATGTAGAATAACTTAACAAGGATCATCGTCCTAAGTCTATCTTAGGAGTCGTGCTTTAGGATCTTATTCGGGTCTACGTACCGTCTTATCCTATTTTCTTATATGATTCCTTGTTTTGCCTATCAAAATTGCTTGATATTAAATTTGGTAAATAACCTTTTTCTTCTTCTTCTTTCTTTCTTAAGGGAGAGAAATGTCTAGACCAGGCCGCCCTAGAGCCGTACTGTCTAGCACTCCACCCCAGGATGGAGTTTTTATGACTGCTCAACAGCTTCTTGATTTAGTGACAAATGCTCAAGCAGTTGGAGCTAACCCGGAACCTACTCACCCAAAATGGGGATTTGCACGCTTGTGCAGCGATTACACTAATTTGGGTGAGGAGCCATTCAAAGGTTCCGAAACTATTATTGAAGTACAGGCTTGGCTAAGGTCATGCGATCGAATCTTTTCTCGCATGAATCTTATTGACCTTCACCGAGTTCAGGTGGCCTCTAGTATGCTCCGAGAAAGAGCATTGGACTGGTACGAGCTTCTTATTTCTGAGATTAATGAAGCGGATCTCACCTGGGAGAAATTCCTAGAACGCTTCGAGTTGAAATTTGTACCAGAAGCTGAGAAAGTGACATTGGCTCGACGATTTATAGACCTTGTTCAAAGTGAGTCCTCCGTGACTGATTACGTCGCCTCCTTCGAGTCGCTTTCCAAATATGGGGTTGAATACATCAACACCCCATTAAAGAAGAATCAGAGATTCGTCTATGGCTTAAACAAAAATCTCAAGAAGTCATTACTTCTAAAATTAGAAGTTTCTTTCGACCAACTCATTGATATTGCTCTTCGTCTTGAAGAGGCGGATAAGGAGAACGATGTTGAAGTGGTGGGTTCCAAACCAAACTTCAACAACAAAAAGAGTCCAAACAAATTTAAAGGTCCTTATCCCAGTAAGAAAGGGAAGCAAGCAACCTCCGCGGAAAAGACTTCTTCCTTTGGTCGTGGGGAATGCTATAATTATGGTTCGAAGGACCATTACGCGAACAAGTGTCCAAAGTCTCTTTCTTGTCGTTACTGCAAAGTTCCCGATCATGTTATATCTTCATCCCCCAAGCTTCAGGGCAAGAAGGAGGAAAAGCTTAATGTTGCTCAAGCCCCTGGCAACACATCTCGTGGCCAAGGTATTTCTCATTCTATTCTAGATGGAATTATTTTATTTCGTGATCATCCTATTCGAGTTCTTTTTGATACGGGTGCGTCCCATTCTTTTATATCAAAAGAACTTGTTGATAACTTTTCTTTGGATGTTTTGTGTTTAATGACTTCTTTGAGAATTGCGAATCCGGTTGGTGGATCCGCAACAATCAGTTTATTGTGTAAAGATGTCGAGATTATTTTGTGTGATTTTTCTTTCCGAGCCGATTTGCATGTCATGCGTTATTTAGGCTTTGGAATGATTTTGGGAATGGATTGGCTTAACCGTTATGAAGCTCATATCCTATGTCCTGAGCAGACTATTCATCTTCGACATCCTCAATCCGTTAATCAGGTTTCTGTTATTCTTAAAGATTCAGATTCTGCTTTGGTTGCATCTTTATATTCTTTAAACCCTCGTGATGACGATGATGATGATGAGGGTGATAATATTTCTCTTATTCACGTCGTTTGTGAATTTTCCGACATATTCGAGCCCGTTTTAGGATTACCACCTAAGCGAGCAATTGAGTTCAGAATTAATCTCATTCCTGGAGCTCAACCTATCACTCGCCCTCCTTATCGTATGTCCAATAAAGAAAACGAGGAGATGCGTAAACAATTATCCGAATTGGAGACGAAGCAATTTATTCGCTCTAGTTCCTCGCCTTGGGGAGCTTTGGCTATTTTTGTGAAGAAATCCGATGGTACACTTAGGCTTTGCGTTGACTATCGCAAGCTTAATGATCTTACTATCAAAAATAAATATCCTTTACCTCGGATTGATGACCTATTTGATCAACTTAGTGGTGCTAGAGTCTTTTCACAATTAGACTTAGCTACTGAATTTCATCAGCTTCGTATTGCAGAGGATAGCATTCCTTTGACATCGTTCCGTACTCGTTATGGATCTTATGAATGTCTTGTTATGCCATTTGGGTTAACGAATGCCCCGTCTTATTTCGTTGACTTAATGAATCGAGTTTTTAAAGACTTTTTCGACCGGTTTGTTCTCATCTTTATCGATGATATTCTTGTGTATTCTAAAACCGAGGAGGAGCATGAAAAACATCTTCGTATTGTGTTGAAAACTCTTAGGAGTAATCAATTAAAGGCAAAATTTTCTAAATGCCACTTTTGGCAACCTCGTGTGAAGTTTCTCGGTCATATTATTTCCGAATCCGGAATTTCCGTGGATCCTTCAAAGATTGAAGCGATTCAAGATTGGAAGAGACCGGAGAGTGTGACAGAGATTCGTAGTTTTCTCGGATTGGCGGGCTATTACCGTCGTTTTATCAAAGACTTTTCTAAGATTGCCATGCCTCTCACTAGCTTGACGAAGAAAGGTGTTAAATACATTTGGTCGGACAAATGTGAAGCTTCTTTTCAGAAATTAAAAGAACTTCTTTTCGATGCTCCTATTCTCGTTATTCCCGAGGGGAATCAGGATTTCGTTGTTTATACCGATGCTAGTCGCGTTGGTTTGGGTGCCGTTCTTATGCAAAAAGAACGTGTTATTGTTTATGCTTCTAAGCAATTGAAGCCTGCCGAGACTAGATATGCCACTCATGATTTAGAGCTCGCGGCTATTGTTTTCGCCCTTCGTATTTGGCGTCATTATCTATTAGGAGAGAAATTTGTTCTTTATACCGATCATAGGTCTTTGAAATATTTATTTTCTCAAAAGGAACTTAATTTGCGTCAACAACGTTGGCTCGAGTTCCTTGCTCCTTATGATCTTGATATTCTTTATACTCCCAGAAAGGGTAATCGTACCGCCGATGCTCTTAGCCGAAAACAACAAGCTGTTGTTTCTACGATGATATCCAAATGGAACGATCTTGAGATCTTATCCACTTGTGAGATTCGAGACCGCGTATCCGATTTATGTTCATCACTTGTTTTATGTAGCCTTGAGGCTCATCCTTCTCTTCTAGACCGCATTATTGAAGCTCAAAGGCTAGATCCCGAATTGGCTCTTCTTGGCCAAAATATTAAGGATAAAATTGATATTGAAGGTTTGAAAGACTTTGATATCGATTCTCGTGGCGGCATTCGGAGATTTGGTAGACTTGTCGTGCCAAATATTAGTGATCTTTGTAAAGATATTTTAGAAGATTCACATCGTTCTAAATTCACCATTCATCCCGGTAGTAGTAAAATGTACGCGGATATGAAGCGACTATATTATTGGGAGGGAATGAAATTCGATATTGCTAACTTTGTTAAGTGTTGCATGACTTGCCAACTCGTTAAGGCCGAATTTCCATGGATTTTATAGATGGCCTTCCCCGTTCTCATTCGGGTCATGATAGCTTATGGGTGATTGTTGATAGACTTACTAAATCTGCCCATTTTATTCCCGTTCGGTCTAACCGAACCGTCCCTCTTTTGGCCAAACTCTTTATCAAAGAGATTGTCAAATTACATGGAGTTCCTACTTCTATAGTTAGTGATCGTGATCCATTGTTTACTAGTGGATTTTGGAAGAGTCTTCAAAAAGCTTTGAGAACGAAGCTCAATTTTAGCACCGCTTATCATCCTCAGTCCGATGGATAAACCGAGCGTGTGAATCAAACTCTTGAAGATCTTCTTCATGCTTGTATTCTGGATTTTGGTGGAAGTTTGGAAGATCATATTTCACTTGTTGAATTTTCTTATAATAATATCTTCCAATCTAGTATTGGTATGGCACCTTTCGAGGCACTCTATGGAAGGCCATGCCGATCTCCTTCTTGTTGGCTTGAGGCCGGTGAGAAGCTGGTTTTAGGTCCAGATTTTATTCGCGACTCCACAGAAAAGATTGATCTTGTTCGTCATAGGATGAAAGAAGTCCAGAGTAGACAAAAATCCTATGCCGATAACCGGAGAAGGAAGTTAGAATTTTCTATGGGAGATCTTGTGTTCATTCGTGTATCACCTATGAAAGGTGTTGTACGTTTCAGTCGATCGGTAAAATTGGCGCCTCGATATATTGGGCCATTTCCTATCACTGAACGTATTGGTTCCATGGCTTATCGCCTTTTATTACCGGCTCAATTTTCTGCTGTTCATGACGTGTTTCACGTTTCTCAATTACGGAAGTGCCTTCGAGATTCCGATTCTGTTCTTGAGCCCGGTGTTGTGGAAGAGATTGAAGTTTCGACTAATTTAACTTATGAGCAACATCCTATTCGTATCATTGCTTCGGAGGTCAAACGACTTCGAAATAAAGATGTTCCGCTTGTTAAAGTTCAATGGTCTTCAAATCCTAAGGATTGTTCTTGGGAATCTAGAGAGTACATCGAGCGAACACATCCGGACTTGCTTTCTCGTGCTCTTTGAGGTGAACCTTTTATTTCAAATTTCTTTTGTGTTGAATATGCTTTTATGGTTGTTACTATATATCTTCTTCTTAAATATTGCGAGGACGCAATTTCTTTAAGGAGGGGAGTCTGTAACAACCCGCATATTTGTCAATTTTAATATTTAAATATTTTATCGGTACTCGAAATTTAGTCCGAAAAGCTACTTTTTGCATACGGTCGAATTAGGACTCGGGACCACTCCCATTGAGTTTAAAATGCCATTTGCGACCTTTTTGAGTATAAGCTTCGATATATTTGGAGAAAGTTGATTTTTTGCTACTTTTCACTTTGGGTTTGAGTTTGGGTTTAGCCATTAGCCAACTTATACTTAAAAACTGAACCCCTCCTCCCCATTCTCCCTCACTTCTTTCTCTTTTCAGTTTTTATAGCATTAATGGTGGGAGAGATTGGAAATTAAAACTCCAAAACCCTAGTTCCTTTTTGCAACTTCAAATTCCTAGCTACAAACTCAAGAAGAACCCATTGGTAAGCTTCTCTCCTTCTTCTCCAACTTATTCTCTTACCAATTTCAGAAATTCCTAAACCTAATTTTGGGAATGTTCTTGTTTTGAGCTTAGATTCAAGCTCATTTGGGTTGTATTGAAGAGAGGTTGATTCTCCATTTGCTTTCAAGCTTCTTCTTGTTCGATTTTGTAAAAAGGTGAGAATTTTACCTCACATCTTTGTCTATAATTATCTTCGATTGTTAGGTATGAATTCCTAACGTTTATTCGTGTGCAATTGATTTTGGTTTGGATCGATTTTGTGTATATTCCAATTTTTGGTGTTTTGGTCTAATTTATGAAAATCCTATTATGGATAATTGGACATTGATATTTGAGGCGTATCGAAGAGCCGTTTAGGCTGGGTTGTCGTTCGACGTAATTCCTTAGTCATCGCCATTTGCTCGTTCGATCGTTTCCGATATTCGTTTGGCCATTTTAGGCCTAGGTTCAGGGAATGCCCTGAACCCCAGATTCAGACGTCTGAAACGTAATATTCAGACGTCTGAATATTGTTCTGGGAAGATTTCTATTCCCAGATTCAGACGTCTGAATATATGGTTTCAGACGTCTGAATTGGTTCATTTGGAACCAGAAAGGAAATAGGCCAAAATATGCCTATTTCAGACGTCTGAAACACTTGATTTAGACGTCTGAATTGTGTTCTGGAAATTTTTATATTTCCAGATTCAGACGTCTGAACCACTTGTTTCAGACGTCTGAAACTGCTGTATTTTGCCTATTTGCCTATTCGTTTGAGAATTCCAATTTAAATTGATTCGTGATAATCCTATTTGTTGTTATCATTTATTTTGACTTTGATGACTCTTTTTAGGGATTTTTGAATATCCATTTCAATGGATTCTTTATCGGTTTCTTTGGATTTTATTCACGTCTTCGAATGTGAATTTTAGTGATTGATTGTCCTTACAATCTTCTTTGTGATTTGTCACTTTAAAAATATAAAGGTTTTCTATACTAGTAGTAAATATCAAAACTCTTTCCTCAAACGATTTCAATACTATTTTAATACCAAATTTGTTTATAAAACCGTTTTCCAATCTATTAGTATATACAAACATTTACCTCACTCGTATGAGAAATCTAATTAAACGACTTAGTAAAACGAGTGGTATAAAACGCTTGCGTTTACTTTGTTGGTTAATTCTTGGACTTGTTCGATTGAAACTCTTGTGACAATTTTCTAGTGGAGATCTACAATTTGTTCGTAAATATTTAAGTTAAGCAAGTGGTTATGGGACATGAAGCTAAACTCATATATTTACTAGCTTAGTGTAATTGACACTTCTCGTTGATCATGACGATCATCTTTGTGATTTAGACTAGCAATGTGCGATGTCTCTTTGTCTGCGAGGGAGACTAAACCCCGCTTTGTGGAGTTTCGACTCAAATTGGTGGGGTAGCAACCCACGGTCTTCGGACCATTCGTGTGTCAGGTCTTCGGACCATTCGTGTGTCAAATTAATGGCTAGCTACCATGAGATAGCTTCTCGTTCGTGTGTTACAGCTGTTGGTGAGTTTTCATGCTCCCGTTCGTGTGATTGGCCTCCCCCTTTTTATTTTATGATTTCTGGATTTCGTGTGTTGAATTCTAGAATTTATGCTTCACCAATTTTAGTGATTTTCATTGATATGATTTATCAATTTTTGTGCATTGGTGAATTCGTGTGTCATTAACTTGTTGTGAATACAAGTTTTGGGTATGATACCCTTTTTGGATCTTTGAGAAGATTCTTTGATATTGATTAATCGTTTGTTGATTATCATTTTCATACTTATAGTAGTATGCCATTATGGATATTATACGTCTATGCCATATCTTTCGTTCTATATCATGTTATCTGATATTTATAGCTAGACTGATCCGTTTATTATTTTCTTATAAATAATACTCGGGTCAGACCGAGATGTTGCAGGTGCTTCGACTTGACTTCTCTCCAGGGATCCATTACTCTGACCTTTTTCTTACTACTTAGATTAGTAGTTTTTGTTGTATACTCTTGAGATATTGACTCATTGATGTATTCTTTTGTATAGCACATGTTGCTATTATTTTGTGTTATTGTGGATCTTTCTGACCACTACTATGATGTACACTTTTATGTGTAATATTCATATCTTATTCCGCCTTTATGATATGAATCATCTATGACTGATTTATGTTATGTTTGTTTCTATATTTGTTTTCGAAGATATTATAGCCAATGTGTAGTAGCTTTGAGTTTGTGTCGGCATGTCGGATTTCCACTTGAAAAGATTTGCATGTTATACTATCTGACATAACGATGCTCGCACAAAGCAATTACACGGATGGTCGCTCCTCAACAGCCTTATTCTCCGTGATAGTTGACAGCATTCACCGTAATGTTCTTGGCTAGCGTGGGTATAGAGGTGGGGCGTCACAAACTATAAATGTCTAAACAACTCAGGGTTGATATTCCTAATATTTTCCTCATCTTATAGGTACAATTGACTTTATCACTACACTACTGGACTAAAAAAGGTTCTAATAACATTGTTCCTTAATTGCTTCATATCATGACCTAGTATTTCTTTCGGCCATCAAACCTATATCAAATTAGGTTCTATGGATAAGTCCAAAATCTCCCTCAATTCTACTATTAGATCAGGGTCATGCACACATTTCCTCAAATGTGAAGTATAAAAAACATTACTGGACACCGACCAAACTATTAGGTAACTCGACCCGAATTGCGAATTTATCAATCCTCTTCTTCATTGAAATTGGATCTACATATCTAGGATCTAATTTCCTCATCTTTCTAAAGCACATAACACCTCACATCACTAAAACTTTCATGAACACATGATCTCCTACTACAAACTCTAGTTCCTTACACCTCCTATTGGCATAACTCTTCTACCTCAACCACGTAACTTTCATTCTAGTGAAATTAACAACAAAAAAATAAGTTTTGGTATATCATAGAGCGAATCGAATAGGATCATTCTTGATAGAGTTAGGGGTATGTCCTAGGGGCAATTATGTAATTTGTTACATATATCTAACTCCATAATCAGTCTTGTTCAAAATAAAAGTTTTTCTCAGTTATATACTTAATATAATGTGCTAAATTAATTAATTATTAAATTAAAAGTATATTAAATAGAAATTTTATAGCTGATATGTATTGTGAAAGTAGTTACAAAGTATTGTAACCATGGGTAATTTATCACAGAGAAAATAAATGTACAATTTTAAATATTCCTAGCCAATATGTATTAAGACTAGACATCAATACATTCATTAATAATAAAGTACATAACGCTCTCTATTGTTGGACGGTATATTACTCATGGCCCTGGGGGCAACAAGGAGTTACAAATTGATAGCTATTAGATAACTTTGGTGTAACGACCCGAAACTTCCGACACTTTGTATTTATCTAAATTATTTAACTATTTGAATCTTAGATTAAATGTGAATAAATTGATTTAATAATCCTATTAATCCCCTTTTACTGATAAACAGCTTTTTACTAGTTTGAAGAAATATCGATAACATGGTCGAAAATCGTTTTATTGATAAACAACTTTTTACTTGTCAGAAATTATGCAAACTTTTTTACATACACTTATTTGCTTAGGAAGTCATTAGTGTGAAATAAAAATATTTTGTCATTTACGAATAGTAAAATATTTGACGATGTCATTGGTGATGTCATGAGAAGATAATTTGGAAAATGAGCTTTTAAGAAAAATCTTAAGTGTTAAGTAAAAGATGTAAATGTGTAAAGTAAACTAAGCATGCAAGGCACATGGGTAGAGTCTTGGCCATGTAAAGGGGGTACTTAGGCATGTATGTTCATTCATTATCTTCTAAAGCTTGAAAAGTATAAAAAGAAACAAAAATGGTAGAAGTGGCTTAGCACTAACCCACTTTGTTCCTCACTAATCTTCCTCTACTTAATTCAAATCTCTTTAAAACTTCACCAAAATTTTAACCAAGACCTTAGAACACCTTAGGAAGCTTAGATATAAATTAAAAAGTGGAAGAAGTAAAGAGGAAATGTGGTTTCCATCGTGGGTCATGAGCATGAGGAAGGAGCATGAGGCTTGGCTTTATGTTTTTGATGCTAAAGGTTGGATCTTCATGCTTTTGGCAATGGTATGAAATTGATATTTAATTTTTGTGTATTTTAGCTTGTTGTAGGTTTGAATTTGGATGATTTATCTCACTATCTTGTATGTATACATTGTGTTTGTGTGTATATGTATGTGCAAATATAAAGTTAAAATAATATTAACTAATTAAAGTTATAAACTTTAGTCCCCTTTTGCGTTTGAAGGCAAATGCAACTTTATATTGTATAACGTCACTTTTATTACCTTTTATAATATGTTGTGTGGCTTATACTTGTGTTTACATGTTTTTGTATGTTGAATTGAAGTATGTTTGAAAGTGTTTGAAGCGAGAATAGTGGCTATAAGTACACTTCAATATTCCTTAACTTTAACTTGTGTAAATGGAAAATTTATGAACTTAACTAGGGATAATTTGATTTTGGATGTTCTGTACACATATTTTGGTGTATGGGACAGTAAAGAAATGGTTTGGAAAGTTATAGAAATTGTGAAACAAAATTGTAGAAGTTAGAACCGAAAAGGTCGCTATGGCTACATTTGAAAATGCCTTGTATTTGGTAATTTTCAAAATCAAATGCGAGAGACATCCTAGGGGCTTCTTTGAGCTTTTGATTAGTACTATAAATTTACATATTATTGGAAAAATATGGAAGTTCAAATCATTCATTAACTAGTGAAACAAAGTTGCAAAAAGTTATAGCGAGAAGAAGATTGTTGTATAAGCACTTTGAAAGTTTTTCAAAAAAAATAATTAATTTGGAAGACTTCCTTAGGAGTTTCATTGCATTTTTAATAAGTATTGTAAGCGTACTTATTACAATAGAAAAATTAGGGTTTAAAAGGTTTTATAACTAGTAAAATAAAATGGCTAAAGTTAGAATAAAAATGTGGTTATAAATTCACTTTGAAATATACCTTGTTTTTAGTATTTTTATAAATAAATTGAATATATTTTAAGGGTAGTACATACTATAAAATTTTCATTGCTTAAATCCTTTGTTTAAGTGATTAAAACTAGTTGCAAAGATCGTGCTATTCTGTGTTATTCTTTATCAAAAACTTTTAACAACATTTATAAATCACGTAGTAAGTTGTTAGTGGTTTTAAGTGTCTAAAAATGATATTTAAATTTGGTATTTTTCTCTAATTTTTTTTAGGTATACTTTCTAATGTATTTTGCGGTATTTTAAAGTTGGTTTGAAGTTTAAATATATTTTTAATAATTATTTATGAATTTTTAAAGTAAGGAGGTTTTATAATATAAAACATGCTTTTTATTTATTTTCGTCAAATTATAAATTAGTTATTTTTAAGTAATATTTTATATAGGTATTTAAAACCTAATTATAAGTATTTTTGAAGTATTTATATATATAAGTTTGGAAAATCAATTTATGTATTTTATAAAGGAATAAAGCAAGTTTTGAATTATAATGCTTATGCTAAAATATACGGTTTTGTGAAGTTATTTAAAAGAATAATATCTTGTAAACAAGTAGACTTAAATCTTTAAAAAGAATGTTTTAAAGATAATGATAAGTATGGAATGGTTTGAGGTTTGTTGTGACAATTTGTTCACAGCATTTATCTTTAACCATTTTTTATTATACTTATGAATGTAAATAGATCTTTAAAAAGAATGTTTTAAGGATAAGCATAAGTGAAATAGTTTTCGGTTTGTAGTGACAATGTTTAAGTAACATTAGTCTTAACTTTTTGAAATAGATTTGTGAATGTGATTAGACCATTTAAATGGATATGTCAAAGGTAATAACAAGTATATCTTTTGAAAAGGATAGAAATAGTAAAGATATAAAGTAAGAAATCTTGTTAAAGATTTATAAATATATTTATACCATTTGAATAAGTATATGAATATTTTTTGAAGTATTGAAAGAGCACAAACGAATGGTAGAATTTGATAAACGAAGTTTTATTAGATAAAAGAAGTTTTACTATTAAAAATGGGTTTAATTTATAAAGGACTAATTAATTTAAAACGGGATTTGGAAGTCGCTTATGTGACTTAATTGTGCTTTGTGTGACTTGATCGTGCTTTGTGAGTTCACTTGTTTATGGAAAGTATTTAGTTATGTACTTAGCACTAAAAGCTAATAAAGTAGGCTTGTCTATCTGTGAGACTTAAGAATGAGAGTCTAGGCAAGACTTTGATGCAACCAGTGCTCTAACTTACCTGGCCTCACTCTTGACCAAGGGATAGTGTAATTTGAAAAGTTTGGAAACATGATAAGTGTATGAGACTTAGTTTCCATATGCGATCGTTTTATTGTTGTTGAAATTAACCAAATTCATTGATTAGTTTTAAAGAGACTGGGATCAGTATGTGTTTTACTTATCGAAAACCACTTCAAAACCGATAGACATGTTATATGTTCTGGAAGCGGTTGTGAAGTGAAATGCTATAGAGTTGAATTGTCATCCTACGGTTAAGTCCGAGGGAGAGGTTAGAGTTAGCATTCGTCGGAGGGTTTATGCAAGAATCTATGTGGAGATTCGAGATCTGTCCATGTGGATCAAATCCATGTAGGTATTAGTGATCTGTTCAAGATGCTAGAATCCAATTGGCGATTTATGCTCTGTTCGAATAATGAAGACTCATGTGAAGGATGTCGAACATGATCTTGAAATTGGAAATGGCTAAAGATAGAGAAGGATGCACAACTTAAGATTTAGCTAACCCTTGACAGAGTATATCAACTAAATCTATGGTATGCATATCGATATTGCGCACGAGAATCGGTAATACTTGGTTCCACGTGGTTCATACCAATGTTCGTGCGTGGGGTGGTTGTGTTTACCTTATGGTATATTTTATCTAGAGATATACGATGCTCGGAAGGTGCTTTCTAATCCTTGTGCATAGAGTTTGGATCTGGCTTGACCGGAGTGATCTCCATAAAAAATCCATTATGCGAACGTACCTTAGCAGTTTTAGTTGTACTTTGATATTGTTGTGTCTGAAATACAAGCAGCACAACTACTTCTTGATTTTTGTTGTTACCTAGACATTATCTATTATATCACCTTATTTACTTATTATATGGTTGTTCTTTTGAGGGGATAATCATTACGGCATTCCTAGTCTCAAAAGCATGATTATATGTTGATAAAACATTTATTGAGTTTCTCATACCAGACTTATATCTGAAGCATGGTTTTTGTTTTACCTAAATTCATCGTATGCTCTTTCGAGTAGTCTAAGAAAGGCAGTTTTTATTAATGTTCTTTAGAGTTCCATGAGACGAGTTGGACGTTTCATATACCGTGGTATTTTTATTTCCATTGCATTATTATTATATATGTATCAGCATTTGTAAGGACAGACTGTTAGAACTGTCCAAGTTGATGATGATATTTAGAATTGTAACTCTAACATGTTGTGTAATTTAGGGTGACAGTTTTTTTTATCTTTTGATATTATATGTTATCGTTCCACTGTGAGATTCTAATATTGTGCTCCTTCTTCCTTGTTCTATATCGTTTTCCTTTTGTTTTACCCTAAAAATTTGTACTTTTGACACTTGGATGCTTGGCACAAGAATATCGTGAATGTATTAGTGTCGACATTTGGGGGTCGAATAGGCTGGTTAATACATATGGAATGACTCACTTGATATTTTCTATTAATTAATATAACTAAGGTCAAATAGAAAATATCGATCTTCCTATTGTACAAAGTTATCTCGACTTGAGAATACTGTCGATCTTCAATATGAAAACTCTGCTCTGATTATAGTCAAATAATGGCATATTGCCCATTGAATTACTATATTTGGGTCGAGTTGAAGTACTAAAAGTGAAGTACTATTCAAGAGAGGAATCATCTTCTTAGTTATATGGGGTTAGTATCATGGTCAGCTTAAGTCAACTCAAATTCAAAGTTTTTGGGCAAAGCATTTTGGTTAATAATAATTGTTATTGCTAAACTAAGAACTTTGTGTATGAACTACAGAGTTGAATGAGGATGATGTTGGAATTTTGATCATTACCAAATTCCGTAAGTCCAAAGTGATAGTTTTGACGAAGAAAATTGGTGTAAATAAAAGTCACAAATAGGTATCACTTAATAAAGTAAAACTGGATTACCGAAACCAAGTAATCAATAAATTTGATCAAAACATCGCATTACCTGCTATGTGATGTGTGAACGTTAATAGTCGAATTGTTCAATATTAATCGCTGATCAAATTTACACCTTGTGAGTCATACAATAGAAACGGTGAATTCTCCTTGGACCATATGATTTAATTAATTCACAATCGTTTTAAATTAATTAGATTAATTAATATTTGTGAATATTAATTAAAAAATTTGATTATGATTTAATGTTAAATATTATTAAATATATTTATAATAGTTATGAATATATCAATAGATATACGATGTCGATAAGCGATTAAACTGGATTTTTTAAAATAAGGTAATGATCATAAGAGATCACACCGTGTATTATAAACATTGGTACAAGATAAATGCACCGCACAAAAACAAAGCTACAACTTCCTACAACACCACAACATGACGACAATACAGCACTACATCAGGACAAAATAACACAACAACACCCTAACGAAAACAATATATCACAACACAACACGAAAGATGGAAATAATCACAACAAAAATAGGTTACATCATATAGCATCAGTGCATAACTAATCCAGTCATCATATGTACAATCATAGCCACCAGGCGATACAACAAAGAGGCCAATACCAAAAAATACTACTAACTCTAACCCAAAAAGAAACAACTGCCATTGCAAAAAGAAGATCCACACCCGAAATATAATCATCAAAATAACAACATCTAGTTCCAACTGAAAGCAACAAAAGAAAAGAACATCAAGCACAACCAACAATACCAGCTCCATCCCCAATAAGGCTTTTGACCCTAGCTACAATAATGTCTTGCAAATCAATATGACTACATTTCTCCACACCTATCCTATACAAATCTCAAAATAGTGTGAGGAATGGCATTAGAACATCTATATTGGTTTAAAAAATAACTCTTATTCCTCTCACTCCATAAGACCCAGCAATATGAAAGGTTCAATAACTCAAACATGGTCCTCTTCTTTTGATCTCTCGGTAATAACCTTCTATGCTTCAATAGTCAAATTGATTAGCCAAGAAATCCCCTCATTCAGCATCTATGTTAAAATGAACTAGGCATTTTTGTCAAGACATAAAAGCTAAAGTTACGCATAGTAAATAAGTGCTTGTAATCTTCATCCTCACAGTTACAAAAAAAGATGCTTGCTTTGAATTATCATATGCTTTCTTCTCAACATAGTAATTATGTTGAGTTTGTCATGAATCAATATCCATATATGAATTTTCACCTTCAATGAAAAACCAATTATCCAAAGAGATTTGAAGCCAACCATTACCCTTTAAGAAAATTTGAAAAATCTATACATTGACTTGAAAGTGAAGCTTCTATTATCTTTGGCTCAAATAAACTTATCTTCAACCTCATTTTCAATCACTTTTCCATCAAAAATATCGATCAATTGAATAAACTGTAATAAAACTCTTCCTTCTAGAATTCTAGAAAAAGTTAAGTCCCACTTAAAATCACATGCACTTCCTTTAAAGACGTCTTGCACTGAATTGAACTTATTACAAGACAATTCATATAATTAGAAAATTCACCCATTAATGAGATAGGTAAAATGAACGATCATGCCAAAACATAATATTTTTCCCCCTCTTCAAATCACACCTTATACATAATTTGAAAGAAAGGAGAGACCATCCAAATGTTTTTCCAAAATACTGAACAACTCTCGATCTCCTTCTTTCATTAAAAACAATTCTTAAAATAAAACATCAACACCTATTTCCTCCATATCACATCTTTATAACTAATTAATTCCCAAATCCATCTACATAAAAGAGCATTATTCATTTCAGCAATATTTAAGACTCGGATCTATGGATTTGCAAACTTGATTCCAGGAAATTAAGCAACTTAAAGAGCTACCGTCCCTAACACCATGCCAAAAGAAATTCCTTCTTATATAATCTGTCTTATTCAACACTAATTTTGGACATTTAGGAAAAGATAACCAATGTAACGGTAATGCAGACATAACTGCATTAGTTAGAACCAACCTTCATGCTTTGGATAGAGAAGAAGGAGATTTAATTGCATAATATTTAATTTTGGCTTAAATGATTTTTAGGGCCATCTTGAGGCTGATAATTTTTGCAGCGATAAAGGGCATAAGTGGCTAAAAATTAGGGTTAAAAAGGCAAGACAATGGATGGCTTAGATTGAAGGAGAATAGGTAAGAATTGAAATTCATACTTCTCTCCTTTCCTTCCACTATATAGGCATCTCTAACCTGGTAAGATATCGATCTTTTTGGAGCCTCCAACCCAAAACTTTGCTAGCCAAAATCTCTCTTCCTTCTTCATCCATCTAGAAACTCAATTCCAATCATGCTAACCGCTATCCGATAGCTGGTGGTCAACGGTTCAAGGACTAGCACTCCATTGAATCGGAAATAGTTTCAAAGGGCAAATACCATTATTTCAAGTTGTACTTTAAAGCATTGGAAATGAGGTATATTACTAACCATAGTATTATTATTTATTCTCAATTACAATGTTTTGTTTTATACATTTATTATCTATTGTTAGTTTGGTCACGATTCAAATATGCAAATAATATTGTCATAAATCTGTTTGGTTATATGTATGTGTATATTAATAAAAATACTTTTGTCATAAACAATCAAGGTCAGTACGGGTCTGCAATTAAAATACAATTTTATATTAAATTTATGTATATTATTTAAATAGATAAATATAGTTTATAACAAATTATAATATCATGTTTTAGCAAATATGGTCATATAATTTTATATGTAAAAAAATTAAGGCTATGATAATTTTCTCCAATGATAATATATATTACATATTTTATCATTTTTAAAATATTATTTATATCAATTTATTACAAAAATAAATTATAGTAATTAAAGTATATTATGAAAATTATATTTTATATTTTATAAAATAATATCATCGGTAAGGATACTCTCAAAAAGATTTTAAAAAAATTAAATTAATTTTAAATTAGCAGTCAAAAATAGTAAAATTATTTTTAAATCGAAAAATTGTGAAAATTATTTCATAGCATAAAATACCATTTAGGATTTACTATAAATTTAAAATCCAACATAAAATTTCATAATCAACTTTGAATTAATATTTTATTATCAAATAGATATTTGAATAAAATATACTTTAAAATTAAAAACAATGATAAACCACATTTACAGAGTCGTGCATAAGAGCAGGTCTTTCATATTTATCAAAAATATTTTTGAGTATTTTATTAACACACACACATATATATACACATTATACTAATAATAAATTACCAACTACCGACCGCCTATCAAATTGGAGGATACAGCTTGATAGGAGGTGTGTTCTCTATTTGCAATATGATGAAAGCCATGAATATCTCTTCTTCCACTATGGATACACATAGAATTTCCTTGTATACTTTAGAGACAAATTGGGAATTCCTTGTAAGATGATAAGCGACTTCGATTTAGAAATTCAACAGTTCAACTCTTCCTTTCGCTAACATAATATAGTCCAGAGTCTTGCGTTTACTTCACTAGTGACGACTATTTATCATATTTGAAGAAGGGGGATGTAGTAGACGAAATTTTAAGAAAAGGAAGATTGAAAGCATATATTACTTGAAGATTGTGAAGAAAGATATTATTTGTCAGGTTATCAGAGACAAAACTAGAAGCTATTACACGGACGATGAAGCTGCTGCATTAGCTCGATAGGAAGTGGAATTAAAAGATTGCGGCTAGGGTTATTCTTTACGACTACCCTACTGTAATTGTTTGTGAGTTATTAGGTATGTCTGGTGGTCTTTGTACTGTGTTGAGGTGTACTTATATGTGTGTTTAGTATTGAGTTGTACATTATATCGTCTGGTTGTCGCACTCTTTTTCCTTACTACTCTGCTAAGGTTTTTTTAAGAAGGCGAAAACAGTGATGCTCTTTATACGTCATTAAATAAAGAGCTTTTTTTCAAAAAAAGTAAATATGTATATTATTTTATTATGCATGTATTTGTATATATAAATATTAAAAAGGTCAAAAATTTATTAATGTATTTGTATGTATAATTATGTATTTCTTATCGTTTTAAAAAATTTATATTTATTTATATTTTCTTTATATTTAAATAAGTCTATTATATACACAGTATTAATATTTTATGTATATGATTATATATGTATAAACATATATATATATATGTAATAATATACTTATATATAATTATTTAAAATATATAATATACATATAATTTGTATATAAATAATAGTATATACATACATATATTTGGATAATATATTTGCATATTGGATGAGCTAACGTGTCCGCTGTGATGTAAATCTCAACATTTATACACGCACATGTTATACCTTACATGGATTGATATGTTACAAATGCATACACACGCACACATATATGTATGTGTATATGATAATCATACACACACAACACAGATATATATATATATATATGTGTGTGTGTGTGTGTGTGTGTGTGTGTGTGTGTGTGCATATATATATATGTATATGTACATGTATATGTCATAACATAAATTAAATAAAACTATATCAATTTATAAATTTAACTGAAATAAAATTTAGTAACATTCTAAATAAACTAGATTTCATAAGCCCAATAAAGATCTAATAAGTAAATTTTTTTGAAATTCAGCTAAAACTTCTGCTGTGGGCTGATCCAGTTCTAACAATGTTATCATATCTCAATAGCCTATGTAATCTAAATTAGTCATGTTAGGTTAACTAATTAAATCCCATCTATACAGTAGGGTGTCTAGAAAAGTAGCATTTAAGGTTGGGTTTGGGTATCAAGTACTCCGCCCTACCTAGCTACTAACCTTGCCCAAAATGATGAGGTAAGCCCAAAAGGTTATCCCTAATAGAGAAGGCCTAATTTGAATAAGGCTATAAGCTAATTTCAAAATTGTTTTGAAATTAAAAATAAAAGTTTTAAATTTAAATTAAGAAAAATATTATAAATGTTATAATATAAATTTTAAATTATTTTGTAAATTGGAAATATAAGATTTTTTAAACTTAAAAGTTCATGTATGCATATTATAAATGTTATAATATAATGAAAATTTTCAAAACCTTTGAAAATTGATATAAATTAATTTCGAAATTTATAAAATTTATTAATAATATTAATTAGTAAATAAATATATACATGTATTGTATATTATGGTATATGTTATGTTATTTTAAAAAGTTAAATTAACATAAGTATACATGTATGTATATAAATAAATTTCGAAATTAATATAAATTTAATTAAAATTATTTAATTAAATAAATTAACTAAAAGGTTAATTGATTAAATTATTATACACATATATATGATACATGTGTTATACCATAGAGGTTATAGTATATAATAAATATTTAATATAAATATTATATTAAGATAATATAAAATGAATTAACCTGTCAATTGATTGAATTTGACTAATATAATACATAAGATTATTATATAAGTAATATCAAATATAAAAGTTATATAATAATAGGAGTTATATAAAATGAATGTATAAATTAATGGTGGAATATTAAGAACCCTAAATAGACTTAAGGAATATATATATATATATATATATACGTATACCATGATTTCTAATATGTTTGATACTTGAATCATAAGAGTATTTCATAAAGAATACATTATTCCATAAGTCGATATCACTTAATATAATATAATAAATATTATGAATATATAATATTGTCCTCTACCATATATATATTACTTACGCACTCCTTAGTTGTTGAGAACTCAAGCTAGAGAATTTATGTACAGTATTATTAATATATTGAATAGACACGGTAACATAACTATATGTATTTGTTGAGAAAACTCAGGGTACATGTACTATACTTAGGCCGTCGTGATATCGTAAGGGCGAGTGAATAATTTCATTTCGATCTATTGTGCAAACTCAAGGCCAAAATGAAATTAGGACAAGGTGCCAAAGGAGTTGTATATGATACAACCGATAAGGAGTTATCCATCGTTCATGGAGCTATGGTTTATTGAGTAAACTCAATGTCAAAATTCCAAGACAGATGAGTTCTAGCACCTACTAGTGAAGTCAAAAGACTTCTATGTTTCGACTTAGAGTTTGATGAAAGTAAAAACACTAGTAGGAGCCTTGTTATAAAAATGAAATGATAACATTTAACCTTTCTACTATTGTAAAAACATATGGTATATAGTGTTATAATAATCCACATTGATAAATTTATGCATTTAAGATGATTAATAAAATGTTAATTCGATTAATATATATAAATGAACTGGGTTGGACATTGACAAATAGAAATATAATACACGCTTACTAATAAATACTTCTTGCATGTCAATGTTTCAATACCCATGTAAGCGCCTGATTTTACAACTAGTAAATACATTCCAATTGGACACTTACATTTTATTTGGTTGAGAGCGTGTATTGAATTCTATGAGTTTTGAACTCTAAAATCAATACAATACTACGGATATTTATTCTATATACTATCGCATATAACTTTATATGGTGAACGATCATAGTTTATAATGTACAATAATTTGATGAATTAGTTCATCCGAAATAAACAAATAAACCGAACTATGAGATTCAGTATTCAATTTGATTGATTATGATAAAGATCACATTATGTTGAATGTAATACAAGACAAAAACAACAAGAGAGATCTAAGGACTCGATCGTTGATATGTCAATTTGATTAGTTTAAGTAAAATGCAACATCTTTTATGTCCTTAAATGTTTAGGGTGTTTGATTATGCTTTTGTAAAGAGTTTGTTATGATGTTGTAGTAAGAATATTCTTCTGAATGGTGAAACCCTTCAGAAGGAAAAACAAACATATAAGTGTGGATGTGATTTAAGGTATAGTAGGGATGAAGAGAGTGAATGATCACTTCTGCTTCATAAAGAAACATCAGAAACGAGAATTGTAAATAACAATTGATACCTAATATTGAATCAGAAATATGATTTCTATTTCTAAATTTTTTTATGTAGAAAATTATTTTCTATAAGGTTTATTTCTTTGATTTCAAGATACTTCAAAGAATTCAATGTGTAAACTAGTGGTAGTATATGAAATAAATAATATATATTAAGTGAACGAAGGACCTTTGAATTTAGTATGCTATTATAGTAATGGTGGAAATAGTGGAGGCATAATCAAATTATGAAAATTGTTTTCGTAAAACATACCAAACATTATTTATGAAATAATGACAATTTTTCTATGTCGACTAAAAAAATAGACATATTTATGTTTCAATGTGAATATTATAAATATTTGTTTTTAAATAAAACTATGATGTTGTATTTGTTTTCACCACAAAAATGATGCATCGGGAAATTACTGAAATATCTAAAATTATTTACAATTATTTTATAATTATAGAGCAAGCCGTAGTTTTGAAAAATAATTTTATCATATGATTATGAATTATATGATATTGGTTAATTATATCTCAAACAATTAAGGGCCATGCACCTATTTAGTTGGAGCATAATAGGAGTTGATGACTCTTCGGATTGATACATATTGATGTATGCAACAGCAAGTCTATTAATACTAAATCAGTTTCATATACTTCATTATATTCACCGATGAGTTATCACCGACATGGATATGTGTATTTTATACATATGTAGTATGTCTGTGGTAAACTCATAAAGTATAAAACGAAAGTAGATAAAATAATGTGCAATAAAATAAAATGATTCGATTTGATCGAATAAGTGAATATATTGGAAAGAGTTCCGAGCTTAACTAAAAATGAATAAAGATTCAACCTCAAAGTTCACTCCTCGTTATAATACATACTGATGTATTTAATAAGGAGTAATTGAACTTTATTGGACAAAGCACTGTTAATGATGAGTGAATTTATGTTAAGTTCTTTCTATAAGGTGTGTATTTAAGAGTAGTACAAAAGGTTAAATTAATATCATCCAAATAATTGTTAACAAAACCATACCAGATAAGTTTTATAAAGGGGGAATTAATTTAAATGATAAAAATTTATATATTATTAGCCTCAAGGACACGACCTCAATAATTTTACCATAAGGACAAAAATTCTCCTAAAAATTATTCATAAGGACAAATATTCTTCCAAAATTATTCATAAGGACAAACATTCTTCCAAAACTACTACCGAACTAAAAAATGATACCTAAAAATTGCTACCGATAACTACAAACTGATGCCTAAAATCTACTATCAATAACTAAAAATAGATACCTAAAAAAGTTGTCCTTAAGTCTAGAGGCTAAAACGCTGAGAAATATTGTCCTTGACAATAATTTCCTGTTTTATAAATCCCTACATTTCCCATGCCAAGGTGTTGGCAGGCTATATGAGTCGAAAGACTACATGTAATAATTGCACGTAAGGAATATTGTATGAATCATCCCAAGAGAATTTCGAGAATGATAGCCATTAGATGACTAATTTATGTTGTGAATATATTGTTCTTCAATTTTATAGAAGGAAATTCATGAAATGTTTATGCATGCATGTTCCATTGCATTAAGAAATAACTGTTGTTTTAAGAAATATCAACTTCGTAGTGAAGGAATTTAAGAAAGTATTGGTATAAAATAAATTTAGATACGATCCAATGACAAAACTGATTACGAGAGTTGAATAAAATTGACCAAACCTAAATTAACACAGTTACATTAGAACGTATAACGAGTATTCTTGTACATTAAAGACAAAACCATGAGCTTCTTGTCGATGTCAAGGATAAATAATTCTCAGTTGTTTAGTCAAACCATTAAGAGTATTGACTTTATGATATGGTATGATGCACAAAACCAAAATAGATTCCAAGTACATTAGCCACAAAAGTGTCTTTCTGAGAAAGACAAATGCAATTGGAATATAGTAAGCCAAATTGATAAGAATAATACCGTGAATCTCAATTGTTGAAATGAACGTAATAGATTCATCATTCGATGTGCTCAAGTTGATTCGGATTTTACTAACAAAATTATTACATCATAAGACTTTATGTTTTGGTATGTATGCATTAAAATGGAAAATTCTAAATAATGATTTAGAGTAAACTATTTACACATAATAACTAAAGTATCTTGAAGTCAGTGGGAGCGATATTGAGTTTGTGGTTTTCGAATATGAAAGTATCATTCCTAGAAGCATCAAAATTGAATAAGCATTTTGATAGATGTATCAAATAGTTTAATTATCAATCAAAATGTAAAGGAAGTACCTGTTTATAAGAAAGAAATATAAATGGTACATAGACACTTCTAAACCATAAGCACACAACAGAATGCTGATTTTTAACGATATACTTGTGTTAAAATCAATTTTAGTTTTCCTAATACTCAACATTGAATTTATAAATGATGTCTTTTATAGTAAGTGTAAAATAGTTAGGAATATCCTAAAATGATATGCAAGACATCTTATAAATTTTTTTTAATAAGGAACATGTAAGATGGATACCTTATGCATCAGCAATAGGAATTATCATACATGTTATATTGTCTATGATATCTTGATTTGTTTATGTATTTGATACATGAAGAAAATCAAATCCAAATTGATATCATTAGATGGTAGTTTGAAATGTTTTCACGTATTTATGAAATACTAGAGAACTCTTTACAAAAACAGTGAACTCTTTATAAAGGAGTATTCGGACTAAAACTCTCATTATTGATATTGAGTATAATGTGTTAATAATAAATTCAAGTTAAGAATCTTTAAGTTGAAATGTTTCAAATGAAAGATTGTGGCTGATTAAACGAAAATGCTAAGTATTTTGCTTTGAATAGGGCCACAATAAAGCAATGTATATAAATACACAAATTTATAATGAGATGAACATGATTCTAAATGTTGAGAATCTAGAAACGTTGTTATATGATAACAATATCATGATATAGTTCATAATAGAACATAGAGATCATTAGAAGTCAAGAGACATACTTCGAATTGTTCCACATGACAAATGTAGTTTATCAAGTTGGAGAGATTTGATTAACAGAGTAGATAGCTGAAGCATAATAGCATACCCATTCATTGAGGGACCGAACCAATTGGTTTTGAGGAAACTGATTGGAAAAGTTAGAATAAGATTCCATAATTGATACAATATGCAAATGGAAGATGGATAGAGTTAGAGGTGTTCCCTAGGGGAAACTATGTAATTTGTTATATATATATATATATATATATAACTCGATAGCCAATCTTGTTCGAAATAAAAAGTGTTTTCTTTCTATTATACACTTGATATAATGTGTTATATTAATTAATTAATTAATTTAGTCGGAAGTATATTTAATAGCTAATCCATAAATGGTATGTTTTGTGATAGTAGTTACAAAGTGTTGTAATCGTGAGTAAGTTATCACAAGAAAAATAAATATACTATTTTAAATATTCTTAGTCAAGATGTATCGAGACTGAAAATCGATATATCCATTGAGACTAGAGTATATAATGCTCTCGAAATGTGCAGTAGTGTATTACACATGGTTGTTGGGGGCTGCAAAGGGTTACATATTCGTAGTTATTGGGTAACTATGGAATGACTATAACTAAGGTCGAACATAAAATATCGATGTGGCTAATGTACACAGTTCACTCGACCTGAGAATACCGTTGACCTTCAAAATGAAAGATCCTCTTTTATTATAGTCAAACCATGGCACAGCGGCCATGAGTGACTGTACTTGGGTCAAGTAGAATTATTGGAAGTGAAGCACTATTCAAGAGTGGATTCGTCTCCTCGGTTATATGGGTTAGTATCACGGTCAACTCAACTCAAGTTAAAGTCAAATTCTTTGGTCAGAGCATTTCAAGTAATAATAATTGTTATTATTGAACCAATGACTTTGTATTTGGAATATAGATTCGAATGAGGACTATGCTGGAATTTTAACCATTATCAAATTTCATAAGTCCAAAGTGATATAGTTTTGAAGAAGAGAATTGGTGCAAATAAAAGTCATAAACGGGTATCGCTCAATAGAGTAAAATTGGACTTTACCGAAACCAAGAAAGCGATAAATTTGGCCAAAATATCACACTACCTGCTAAGTGACATGTAATGGACGGTATTTTCAACCATTCGCATCCGCACATGTCGGACTTGAATTGCTCAAAATACCGCGTTGTAAATAAAATTCCACAAATCTCGGAATATACAGTAAATAAAATCACAGATCACAGACACAGAGTAATAATTGTGCAGCGGAAGTAAGAGAAATAGTAGTTCATGAAGCTACTATGTAAATATATCAGAGTTACATAAGATACAACAGAAGAAATAAGATACAAAAGAATTCTCAATACATAGAAGTCTATTAATACAAGAGCTGAAAAGGAACAACAGACTGAAAAAGATAAAACTAGACAAGTAGATAATCTCCAGCGATTCCAATCTCCAGAAAGTGGAAATCCAAATATGTGAATACTCAGGAGCCAAGCGTAAATAAAAATACAAACACTTGAGCCAGGACATACATACTTATACAATGTAAACCAACTCAAGTGAACTATAGTAAAAGTACAAGTAACTTAAAGGATGCTTGGGACCGCCCATCCTCTAAGGATCCATTAAACTATTTACTATGTAGTATATTGCGCTATTATAATAATGTCTATAGTAAAATAAACTTACTTTAAAATAGCGTTAAGGAGTGACACAATATTTCCCTTAACACAAATAATGCCAGTAGTCTATACAATACCTGCATATCTCCTGATCGGGAGACTATGAGAAGATACTGCATAGGTACGACATAAATAAAAACTCATAGTAAAGGCTCGATATGGTAGGTGACATGGAACATGAGGCAATGCCAGAGTAGATATACCAATTACGACACTCAGGCAGGTGGTAATGCAGCAGCCACATACGCCCACCGGTGAACACATTCCCAAAAAATCGAAGGGGCGCCCAAACAATCACAAGTAATAGAATGGTATCGAAGAAATGCGTCCGCTACGAGGTGCGACCTCACTGGCCCGAGACCGCTCCTGTTTTAGCCACCTTATGCCAACTCACGGGAGTTGGGTCCACGTAACATACCACAAGAACGTCGCCACCATCCTACTTCATTCTGGAATCTCCACTGCGTACCCGGTTGTCAAAGTGGTTTTAGGTATCGACAGAGAGTATGTCCATATCCGATCCCGGTCTATTTGCCAACCAATCGTTATTATAACTCGTGGTTATAACTTTAAAATAATATTTATACTTCAAAATAAAATATCATTTCAATCCAAATCTTTATCAAAATAAAGATTAAATCATTTCCAAACCATTTCAATATATCAACATACCATATCTTTCAAATTCAAATATTTATCAAAATAAATATCAAGTCATTTCCAACCATTTCAATATATTAAATTATCATATCCTTTCAAACTTCTTTTCAAATCATTTTAATACATTAAAATATCATATCCTTCAAAACTTCATTTTTAAATCATTTAAACATCAAAATATCATATCTTTCAAAACTTTATCTCAAATCATTTTAATATCAAAATATCATATCTTTCAAAACTTTATTTTCAAATCACTTTAATATAAGTTCAAATCCAAATATTCAACTTTAAATACCTTCTAAATTCAAGATAACATTCATTTATTTTCCTTTCAAATCATCTTTAAATAGTTTATATTCCAATTAAATTAACTCATTTAAACCATTTAAAAGTGGAGTTATCATACTTCCAAATTAAGTATTCAATTTCCAAAAATAATAAACTTCAATTTAAACCCTTTAAACATTATAAAATCATATTCTAACATCCAAAAAATTTTATTAACATACCTTTAACATATGATTTTTATAAAATAAATTTCTCGTAAATAAATCAAATTTTCAATAAATTTACTTAATAAATTCAAGTGTACAATTTCCTTTCCTTCAAATATGCAATTTATTAACACTTACATTTTTAAATTTCCATTTCACAAACTAAACTAAATTTCCAATTGATTTCATTTAACTAAAATCTTTAATTAAACCAAATTTCACATTTCCAAGTTAAGTTGTATTCTAAAATTACATATTTAAGCATTCATTTATTTAACCATTTAAATTCATAGAAAAATCAATAATACTTTAATAAATCACTTAAATTCAAATTTAAATCAAAATATAATATTTACCATTTTCCAAATTAAATTAAAATTTCATTTTATTTATATAACTTAAATATCATTTTTAACCAAACTCCAAATTTCTAAACTTAAGTTATATTTCCAAAATTCAACTTAACCATTTATTTATTTAACATTTCCACTTATAGAAAAATCATAAATCCTTTATTTAAAACACTATAAAATCTATTTAAATCAAATTATCATAAATTTACATTTTAAATCACTTAAAATTTTATTTATATAACTTAAATGTCATTTTAAAAGTCAAAGTCCAAATTTCCAGATTTAAGTTATATTTCAAAAATTCAGTTTAATCATTTAATTATTTCAACATTTTTAACTTATAGAAAAATCAAAATTTCTTATTTAAACATTAAAAATCCAATTTAAATCAAATTTTCATAAATTTATACTTTTAAGAATACTTAAAAAAATATTCAAAATACTTTATAAAATACCCACGGGCCTGCATATAGTTTTCTAACCTAGGTCAAGTGATACAGATATATATCATTTCAATCCGTAGTTTAAAAAGAAAAATCCGGGTTTTATCATTTCAAATCCGCAGTCCCTAGTTAAAAAAAAAAAAAAACCGTTCAGGCCTACCATTTCAGCCCATAATGATTTTTCTCTATTCTAAAGTCTGTTCGGGTATGTATCATTTCAACCCATAATGAACCTAATCTACAGGGAACTTGCAATGTGATAAACAAATATAAATGAACAGTCAACAATATATAACAGTAGTAGATGAGATGACATGTAAATAAGCAAGTTTAACATCATATATTAATAATCACAGGCAGTTTAACATATCATAATATTCTACACATTCAATTGTTGTCAGTTCACATAATTGCATAAGTATGAATGTCAGGTGAGATTTACTCACCTCTTTGTGCTGGAGATAGCGAATCAAATGACACAAACAGATTCTCAAAGGCACGTTGACACAACAATAGATTCAAGGTGATGAGAGAACCAAGCTTAATGATCTTGTCACAACCCATAAACAAAACCAAATATAAATATGGATTCAATGCAACATATTATGAAACAACTTTGAAATAGAAGCAACAAATGAGACAAAATGCATTGACCATGCTTTCTATCATCAATTGCTCGACTTAGGGGTCTTGTAGGCTCAGCCATAACAGTGTTTTGGTTCAGGTTTGGACTTAAAAAGGCATGGCTACATGGACTAGAAAGTGGTAGAGAAGTTACCACACAAGAATACAAAGAGGCAAGGCAAAATAGGAGGGTTTGGTGCAATATTTGGCTCGGCTACATGCATTGTTTGGCTCGATCATTCATGTTTCAGATCTGGACAGTAGCTATGGTGATGGGTGGTGGTCATATCGTGGTGGTGGTGGAGCAATAGGAGGTGGCCAAGGCAATCTAAGGTGATGTTGTTGAAGTTTGGCTCGGCTGGGCATGGTTTTAAGGGATTTAGCAATGTTTTGTGTGGTTTTTGATCAAGTGGAGTGCACGCTCAGTCATGGTCAGGTCTTGACAGAGGCTAAGGCTAATGGCTAGGGGTGTGTACTTACTGGTGGTGGTGGCTAGAGGTGGTGTCCGTGACTACAAATGAAGGTGGTGAAGCAAAAGTGGTGGCTAGAAGGATTTAAGGGGTTTTTTGCATGTTTTTGTGGAGTTTTTGCCAAGGGGAGAGGCATGGCTTGTATTGGTCAGAGGAGGAAGAAGTTTGGCTATGGATGATGTGGGGAAGGAAGTGGCGGTTGTCGGTGGAGGTGATGGTGGAGGTGCTAGGCTGAGCAAAGCAAGAGAATCCAAGGCAAAACATTGAAAAAAAACTAAGAAAATGAAGAAGAAAAAAGTGAAAAAGGAAGAGGCCATTATCCAAATCTTTCTTAGCCGTGAAAATGGAGTGTGGAGGAAGTTTTTTCACATGAATAATGAAATGAGAAACTCACGGCAAGTAATTGATGTGTACGGCCAAAAGCAATGGAAAAGGAAAAGGCAAGCAGATGAAAAGACTAGGCAAATGAAAGGTCACAAGTTCTTAAAGCTTAAGTCCTTTCAAATTTCCATTTCTTTTTAATTTAATAAAACAAATAAAATTTCATTAAAGGAACTAGAAAAGGAAAACAAAATAAAATAAACTGAAACAAATAATTAATTTTAAGAAAAAATAGAAAAAGAATTAAAGAAATAGTTTATTAATTTGAAACAAGACCTAAAAATTACAAACAAAATATCTTTAACTTTGGAAAATTATAACTATACTTCTAAACGTAATAAAAAGTCAAGTAAATTAAATAAATAATGAAAAAAATAAAGTGGAAATGAAAATAAAATAAGGTCTTAAGAAAATAGAAAAATAAATTAAGAATTTCTTTAATAAATTGAAACTAGAAATTAAAAATTATAAACAGAATACAACTGACACTGGAAAATGTCAATTACCCTTTCAAAAATGTTTTAAAACCAAAATATATACGTAACATGTTATTTTACCCATATAAATATAACATTACATGACCAAGTAAAATATTATTTATATAATTTAAATTAAACAATTTTGTTAAATACAGCAAATTTCACACAATAGTTAAAAAAGCATAACTTTCACATTATAAATCAGATTTCAACGAAACGAAAAGCAGTATTCTTAAAATTTTATTTACTTTCATAATAAAAGATAAAATTCAATTCTAAAACTTTCAATTTTTTAAATTTAAAAGTCAAAGTTGACCATATTGACCAAAATACACTTTTTGGAAAAATATTCTTTTTAGTCATGTTTGGAATTCTAATTCATATCAAAATCAAAATTTATATTTAATAAAAAATACAAAGTTTTTAAATCAAAAATTCAATTAAAATAATTAAAATATACAATAAAAAAAACAGAAAATACAGGGTTGTTACATGACGTGTGAATGTTAATATCTGAATAGTTCGATATTAATTACTGACCAAATTTATACATGATGAGTCACACAACCGAAATGATGAATTCTCCTTTGACCAAATGATTTAATTAATTTATAATTGTTATAAATTAATGAAATTAGTTCATATTTGAAAAATATTAATTGTAAAATTTGATTATGATTCGATGAATAAATATTATTAAACATATTTATAGTAGTCATCAATATATTAATAGATACACGATGTCGATAAATGATTAAATTGGATTTAACCACATAATATTTAATTTAGGCTTAAATGAGATTTTGGCCCGTCATGGGGCTAATAAATTCAACAACAACAAGGGACATAGGTGGCTAAAAATTAGGGTTCGAAGGGCTAGATAATGAATGGCTTAGATTGAAGGAGAATAAGTAAGAGATGAGATCCATACTTCTCTCCTTTCCTTCCACCATATAAGCATCTCTAACCCCACATGATATTGACATTTTTGGAGCCTCCACCCAAGACTTTGCTGGCGGAAATTTCTCTTCCTTCTCAAACCATCTAAAAGATCAAATCAAATCATGTTAACTATTATTCGATAGCTGGTGGTTAACGGTTCAAGGACTAGCACTCTATTGAATTGGAAATAGTTTCAAGTGGTAGATATCATCATTTCAAGATGTACTTCAAGACATTGGAAGTGAGATATATTACTAATCATAATATAATTATTCATGCTCAATTACAATGTTTGATTATACACATATATTTTTAATTATTAATTAACTGACAATTCTAATATGCAAATAATATTGTCACAAATTTATTTGGTTATATGTATGCATACATTAATATAACTTTTTTTGTCATAGACAATCAAGGTCGATATAGCTCTATAACTAAAAAACGTTATTTTATGTTAAATTAATATATATTACTTAAATATATAAATATCATTTATAATTAATTACAATATCATACTTTAGTCAATATGGTCATATAATTTTATACGTAAAGAATTAAGGCTTTGATAATTTTTGACTATGATAAAGTATTTTCATTATATATTTTCATTATTTTTACATATCATTCAAATCAATTATATTAATTCAAATATACTATGAAAATTATGTTTTATATTTTATAAAATAATATTACTAGTAAAGAAACTTTCGAAAAAAATGGAAAAAAGAATCAATTTTTTTATATTTTTGAATTATTTTTAAATTAGCAGTCGAAAATAGAAAAAACATTATATCGAAAAATTATGAATTAAATTCAAATCACAAAATTATCAATTTGGATTTACTGAAAATTTAAAATTCAAATAAAATTTCGTATTCAACCTTTAATTAATATCTTATTAATATTAAAATAGATATTTAGATAAAATATACTTTAAAATTAAAATATAAACATAAATTACATTTATCGAGCCGTGCACAAGACCTTGTTTTCATACTTCTCAAAACTATTTTTGAGCGTTTTATTAAAAATATATATTATTTTATTATGCATTTATTAGTAAGTATAAAAATAAATAAATAAATATTTATTTATTAATATGTTCGTACATATATTTATATATATCTTACAGTTTACAAAAAATTATATTTTTAAATATTTTATTTGTATTTAAATAAGTCTATTATGTAATATGTATATATAGTTTTAATTTTTATACATGTTACATATATGTAAATGTACTTATATAAAATTATTTAAACTAAACTACAATATATATAATTTTTGTATAAATAATAGTATATATACATATATTTAGACAATATATTTGGATATATAATGATTTAACATGTTCGTTACGGTGTAATCTAAACATCTATACACGGGCATGTTATACCTTTCATGAATTAATATGTTACACATGCATACACATATATGTGTGTGAATGACATGTGTGTATGATATGCACATACACATGTGTGTGTGTATTATAACATAAATTAAAAAAAACTATATGAATTTATAAATTAAATGAAATATAAGATTTTATTTAAATAATACTTAGAAATGTTCTAAGTAAACTAGACTTCATAGGCTCAATAAAAATCTAATAAAGGAAAAGTTTTTTAATTCACTCATAACTTCCACTGCGGGCTGGCATAGTTCTAACAATTCTAATATCAGTAAACTCTATAAAATGCAAACTGTCTTCCCAAGACCATCTAAAATATTGGCACTTGCTCGCAGAAAATCGTTCGGTTGACCATTTTTGTTTGACCATCTACCTATTAGTGGTAAGATGTAGTTAAATTCAACCATGTGCCTAAAGTACTTTTTGTAAATTTATCTTGAACTCAGTGGAAAGAAACCAGTCTCTATTACTAACAATGCTATGCATAATTCTTTGGAGTCTCACAACATTATTCACATATAGCATTGTTAAGATAGCCATTATTCTTTTCATCCTTGTAACGACCCGTAAATTTTAATAGTTTTAATAACGTAATTAACTGAATTTTGTGAAATTTTAAATAACTGAATTTGAAAATGAAAATTTTGTATTTGGAATACGTCTATTTAAACATAGTAAATGGTAAATTTTCGTCAGATAATATGCAAGTTTATTTTATTATGAAATTTTATTTAAATTTAAATCAGTTAATATCAGACGATAATAAAATATTTCTCAAACTTGAATATTTTTATATAATAAATTTGTAAATCATCTTCTGAGTGAGATGTCATATTTCGTTTCTCCAAATTTGGACTGCTATTGCTCCGTTTACCTTATTTTCGGCGTTTTAGCAGCATTTTCGGTACCAAATATCAAATTTTGACAGGTTGATCGTATCGTTGATATCTGTATATCTTTTGATTGTCTCGTCGCGCTGATCTTCGCAATATATTCATTTTTGTAGTTCAGTGTCCGGTAAGCGACGAATTCGACAAAATGACTCGTTGTAACGGTTCCATATTTTGAACCATTGGTTTTCCGTGACCATTCACTGCCCACCGTGTATAAACCAATAGCCATAGAATCATAAATAATTACCCTCGATTCACATGTGCCTTTCACGATTCCCGGCGTTTCAACATAATTTGTTTATTCCATTCTCTATTCGTTTTTCTCTTCTTCCAAAATGTTCTCTCCTCTTCTACTTTTTCAATTTGCAAAATATAACATTTCTATATTTATTGTCCCTATAGCAAATTCATGCACCACCTATGTAACGACTCGGAATTTTGGGCAATATAAATTTGATAATCTGTGTTAATAATTTAATTGGTTTGATACTTTTCTTTATAATTTTAATTTAAAATTTGTGAATTTGATTTTTTTTTTAAAGGTTAATGAATTTTTAATCTGACAATATTGATAAGATTGTCTGTCAAAGCTAATAAATATTTATTCTGTTTATAATATATATATTTTATATATATTGTGAATAGAAGAGCTTTTGTTTTAAATTAAAGATTGAATTTTCAAATTGTAATATATATGTATGTATATGTTATAATTTGAGTTGTTTTGAAATTTAATTTAATCTATTAATAATTTATATATGAATGAATTATAATTTAAAGCTTTGTTTAAAATTTAATGGTTTTCAAAAGTTGATTTAAAAGTTTAATTCAATTTGTTTTCAAAATATAAGATAATTATTTATTTTTAATATGATAGTTTGAAAGGATTTAAACATTTTGTTTTGTTTTCTTTAAAAATGCTTAATATAAAATGGTTATAAATATATAAAAATAATTGTTTTAGAATTTTAATCCATGTAAAAGATATATATGTATAATAATTAGTTTTAGAATAATTTCTTTTAAAAGTAAACTTATATATACATATGTAAACATTTATTCATTAAGAGAATTAAATAAGTGAGCTTTCTATTTACTTTTAAATTAAATGCAAATTTATAAAAAAGAAAATATACTTAAGATTACATGTGTAACATATTAACATCACCTTAATAACACATGTAGAATAATTAAGTGAATTGAATGAAAAGTGTTTTCATTTTTTTTTATATATAAACATAACATTTCATCTTCTTTGTTTTCTCTCTTTCAAACATTAATGGCTAAATCAGAAAACAAATCTCTTAAATATGAAAATAAAATTCAAAAATAAAGCTTCAACCTGCAGTGAAGTTCAACTGCATGTCATCTGCAGTTCAACACTTTTTAAGCAAAAACCAATCTGAAAAGCAATTTAAGATCTGCAATCAACTACAAATTCAAATGAAGATTTACTCAGCAAGTTTAATTCAACCTGCAACTAAAAGGAAGTCCAACTGAAATTTCAACATCAACAATTGGAAGCATGCAATGAAAATCAACAGTTTTCAAATTTAAAGTTCAAACCTAGGCATCAAAGCCTGCTCTGCTGTGTTCTGCATATCATTTAATAAGTGAGTAAATCCTATTTTAAAAGCAGTTTGACTTAAATTTTTGTTTGAATGTTGCATGCAAATGGATTTCTTTGATGATAAATTTTTGTTACTTAATGCATGATTATAAAAAAATAAGGAACTGCCTGAAGAAAAAATATAATATGGTTACAGTGTCATTAGAAACAGTTCCAAATCTTTCAAAATTCAAATAACATGATTTTTAACATGATTTAGACAGTGAGTTGTTAATGAAAATTGTTTGTAATCAAGTGAGTTAACATCTAAAAATAGTTGTAGGATTTTAAATGAATTAGTTATTCATTTTTTTCCAAATTTACAGTAAACTTAAATTTTGGTCAAAAATTTTCTGCTTCAAATTCAAATTTGAATTACACGTATGGAATGGTGAAGGAAAATCATGATTTTTGATGTTATTATCATAATTTTTAATTGAGTGATTATGTTGAATTTGGAGTTTGTTTGAAATTTGGGTTTTTGCAACTTGCCGATTACCCACGCTACAATTGGGTTTGAATCTTGGATCGAGGCACCTGTGGATCATGGAAGTGGGGAAAAATGACCAAGATTTTTTTTATAGGCTGAAGCGATGGGTTTAGGTCGAAGTAGGGTTTTTCTGGTCTGTTTTGTTATTTGATGGGTTCGTTGATGTTGCATGCCGTGGAGGTGATCGAGTGTGATCGCGAGTGGAAGGATGGAAGCATGATAGTACGGCGGTGCTTTGGAGGGACTGCCGGAGCTTCTGGTGGCGAGTTCTTCCGAGGCGTTGGGGGTTTTTGGTTTGAGTAGGTCTGCGGTATTTCGAGCTCGAGTACGAATTTTCGATTCGAGTGTCTTCATTTTGATCTGGGTTTGTTTTCGTTGTCGCGAGAGGTTGAGTGATCGTCTCCGATGGTCGCGACGACCAAAGATTGCGGGAGGACGATGGACACGTGCACCGTATCTTTCGTGCACAATTTGGGGAAGACGAGATGAAGGCTCGATGTGTAACGACCCAAAATTTTTATTAATTAAAATTTGAATATTTAATTAATTTTAAATATTAATAAGTGAAATTATAAGTCGAATAAATTTATTTTGAATTATTGGATTTAATTGAATAATTAAATCGATAATTTAATATGTTAAATTATGGAAATAATTGAAAATTGGATTAAATATGATTGAAAATGATTTGTAAAATTTTATTTTATCATATTGAAGTTAGAATAATATTTTAGAACTTTTAAAATCGAATTAAAAGTTAATTTGTGAAAATTGAATATTTTAATATTAAATCGACTAGTGAAAATAGTCAATTTTTGAACAGTCTCAGAATTGGACGAGACCAGTTCCATTAGATCCGTAATAGTTAGTTATTACCATATTTCAATTTTTGTAGCAAACGGAGTTATCGTTTGATCGTGGCAGCTCGAAACGCATCGAATTGTTTTTAATATTAATTTAGCGAGTTAAAATAGCCACTTTTCAAACTGTCTCGGATTTCGACGAAACCAGTTTCATCGGATCCGTAGTGTGATATTATTGTAAGGATTCAAATTTCATGTCGATTGGATTTACCGTTTGTCCGGTACAAATTAAAACGTCTAGAAAATCGTTTAAATCGGTTTAATTTAAATTGAACGTTTATTGCCATAACTCGCACAGATGTCCGAATTAGCTTTCGAAACCTATTCCGTTGTGTCCGGAACGTGGGGTAAACCCTAGGAACGTCAGTTTCGGCGCGTAAATCGGAGTTTGGAATTCCCGGATGAATAGTGTTCAACGATTTCCTATAAATAGACCCTTACCCCTTCATAAATTAAAAAAAAAAAAAAAAAAAACTAAACCTAAACCCTAGCCGCCACCCCCTCATATGAACGGCCAGAATCTTGTAACATTCCTCCCTCCAAATCTTCAAATCCAAGCATTAATTCAACAATCTTTCAACATGAAAGTTGGAGAGGGAAGTGAGAGCTACAATCTGAACGGTTGTGATGTAAAACGAAGCAACATGGAGGGAGATATGGGGGGCCGTCGGCCTTGGGTTGCGCACGTTTTTTTATGCTCATGGGTTGACCGAGTTGCATAAGGTTTGGGCCGTGGGTGGCTCTGGTGATGGCGCGCGTCACGGTGCTGTCTGATCGAGGCGAACGTCATCGTGGGGGTCGCGATTTGGAACCATAGATGGCGTTTGTATGGGTTGAGCATGCATGAAGGTTACTGGGAAGTTGCGTGAGAAGATGAAGTGCATGGACCAGATGCAAGCAAGTGAGATCGTGCGGCTCTGAATTGTTGAAGGTTTAAAATAAAATTTTGTTGTAAATTTAGTTATAAAAAAATTCGTGTAATCTTTAAAAAATCGTAACTTTTTCATACGAGGTCGAAAACGCGCGAAACCAGTTGCGTTGGAATCGTATGGACGAGCACTACGCGATGGAATTGGATTGGAGTCATTTGGAATTAGTGAGAATTTTGGGTAAAATTAAACGTCCGTTTAATTTTATTCGAAATAAATCGCTAAAACGAAATTGAAATCAAGGTGAGAACTTCTCACTCAATCGAATCGGTTTCGATTTTATTTTAAATAGTTAGATTTAAAATACTTGAATGCATGTTTGAATGATGATTGTTATCTATTGATTGTTAAAATAGACATTATGCGCCGTTAGTAAGCGGATGTTATTTATTAAAAACATATACCGCGAATATTTCATAAACAGTGAAATTGGTATTATATATAATAGCAATATATATATATATTGGCATATGTATATATTGGAGTTATTGATTTACCGCATTTGTATAGCGGATGAGACCCTATTGCGCCGTCTATTAAGCGGATAATATTTTAAATCCCATATACCGCGATAATTTCGTACTAGAGCGGAATTGGTATTGTGCTAATGTTTGTGGATGCAGGAAAACAGGTTGGAGGGATCCAACTGGATTCCTCAACAGTATTTATTTGATTTCAGATATTTTGATATTTGATTGATTATCATATCGATATATGATATCGTTGTAGTCGTGATTGACTATTTGGTGTGTAGCATCATTGAACCAAATTTTGGGATTTTAAAATGATTTTAAAGTGATTTTTGAAGGTATACGTTTATAAAATATTTTTGGAATCGATCCATTTTAAATAAATAAACGTTATAATTTTTAAAGTTATAAAAATTATGATTTTGAGAAATACGGTTAAAGATTGATTTTTGAGAAATATGGGCTAATATTTTTATAAAATAATTAAATTGGATTTTAGAATTTATTGTGAAAAGTTTAAAAAAATAGGATTTATAAAATTTGATTATTTTATAAATCAAGAGAATGGTGAAATTATAAAGGAGATCAAAGATGTTTTAAAATAATAGTATAAATTGATTTTATAAAGGATTTATAAATTGATATTTATAAATTAAAACATTTGAATTATAAAACGAGTTTTTATAAGTGTTTGAATGAATTGTGAATGAATTTCATAAGTGAATGAAATTTATAGAATTATAAACGGTGGAGTTATAAATGGAATTTTATAAGCAGTAGGTTTATAAAATTTATAAAGTTATTGAAAGAATAGATTTGGATAAATAATTGAATCTTATAAGTTATAAGATTTATAATTATGAAGTTCAAAGGAACGATTTTGCAAACAAATAAATTATAAGTATTTCACTTATGATATGAACTTTTGTTTTATAATTGAGTTATAAAATCGAATAGGTTAATAAAGGAGATGTATAAAAAGGAAGTAGTGATAAAACAAATAGAAATAGCATTTATAAACGTTGTTTTATAAATTCGCAAACGACTTATTTTGATAAGTAAATTGTTATAACTTATTTATGGAGCTATATTCACGTTTTAGACAGTGAATAATCCTTTAAAGTAAAATGAATAGAAATGATGAAATTGGTTAACGTAGTATATTCACGTTTTTGAATAGTGAATAATATGTTAAAGAAAATGTTTAGAATGTGATATTTTAAATAGAATTAAAACGATCTAACGATGTTTTAAATGTGTTAAGATTCGAAACCATAGATTTCAACATTCATTGTTGAAATAGACGTTTTCGAGAAATAGAAGGAAATAGTGGACTATAACACTGTTGTTATAGTAAATGATTTCCGAAAGGAAATGTTTTGTATAGTATTGGGATTTATATATCTATTTTAATTTCGAATCCCTATACTAGTGATTTTGGGTTGTCGTAACGATGTTTTGCGCAACATTCGTTTTGGCCCAAATAAATATGTTTAAGAGAATGATTTCCTTAAAGAATGAAATATATACTTAATCTCGATTTAAGTATATTGAATATTTTCCAAGTGTTGAAAATAAATAGGTTCGTGAATTACTTATTTAATAAGTATGGAAATGTTTTCCAATATAAAGTGAATATTTTGAGAATTTATCTTTTTGAAGATAAATTGAAAAGGAATATTGAAACCTATTGAAAATCGTATATCAGTAAATATTGTAAAATATAAATTCACTATGCAATTTATAAAAGAAAGGGGAACTTGTTTAAAAATAAATATTGATTTATTTTTGAAGTATTGAAAATAATATATCTTGTAAAGATATTTTGGAAAATAAATAATTTGGAAAATTATTTGGAAACTGGTGATGTGTGCATATCCATTGATAGTTCAATAACCGACTATCAATATTTCCCTTTGAATGGGTAATTGATGTGATTTGTTTGAATTTGAATGCCACACTTATTTTTGAATAAGCGCTCACTATTCGGGTTAACCGGGAAAGGACCATGGGGTCGTATAACCCATTCCGAATATGTGATACGTCGTTATGAATTGCATTTGAAGACCGGTGTTGAAGACCGGATCTTTTTGAAAGCGAAAGGACAACTCGTCGATTGTCTTTGCACCGAGTAGCTACGGTATAGAGACTCCATATGTGATGGGAAGTCCGGACGTGATTAGAGATCATCCGGATTGCAAGGACTTCTTTGTAAGTGCCTTCGGTTCTGTTCGAGCCCGGAACAGACTTGTATGGATTGTATGTCTGACATTACAAATTGAGATATAAAGCCGATTTCTTTCAAATATATTTCTGTTGGTGGCGGGGAATTTATTCTCTTAGCTTAACACCCTTCTCTGAGACATACGAGCTCAGAGGTTATGTAGTTGAAGGTTATCAGCGATATATTCCCAATTTGGTAATGTGACATGCTAAGTGTTGCTGTGAAATGATCATTGTGTTGATCATTTGTGATAGGATCATTTATTTGATCGTCTATCTTGGTGATCATTTCTATGATCATTTGTTGACCCAAAGCATGGCTTTTGTATAAAGTATGTTTTTGTGGACGAGACTTCGTCGAGCCTCACAAACCGGTAATGGTCGAAACAGGAATTGTGCGGCAAGGTTTTCAGGGATCGCTTCCCTAGGGTATGTCCATTCCTTCTGGAAAAGGGTAGTATCATGGTATGGAGCCCAGATACTTACTCATGTTGAAACACTTATTATTATGGTGTGATGTTGGTTAGAGAGCTCTCGATTAAAGGTTCCAAAGGACCGGGGGTGGCATATCTGAGGGTTTGTAATATCCCTTGGGAAAAGGGGTTCCCGGCTTTGTTTAGCAGAGAACGGTTTGGTTCTCGGGGCGTCCTTCCAGAGGCGTTTCCATATGGCAATGGGAAGTTCCTTGGCCTGATCATTTGTTGGAAAAATCCATTCATCCAATACGAGCCTTGTACGGTTTTAGTTGTATAACCTGCTATGGAATGTGGCGGTAACCCGCTATTGAACATGGTAGCTATAGTAGGCATAGTTCGAAATGTCTATGTCGGCTAAGATTTATATCTTTACTTTCGAAATGAATTTTCTCTACACTATGCACTAGCAATAATATCAAACGTTCTTTTTAATGCGTATCAAGCATCTTTGACTATAATAAGGAGAAATCTCCTCCGATTCTGCGTTTGCGTTGTGTGTGTGTGCGGGAGGCCTTATGGTAGTCTCATTCTTAAAAGCATTGCGAATTGATTTTAAAAATATTCCTCTATTTTTATTTTAAAGATAAATAAACTGTTTTGAGTTCTCACACCAGTCACATGACTGACTCGAAGTTTATTGTTTTCCTTCCTAAACTCTGGGTGCCCACCAATTTCCACACGGGCAGTTAAGAGTTAAGGTTTGTCAGGATATTCTGGAGTTGCTGGAGACAAGATGGATGGCATGGCGTATTACTAGTATATAGTATTTGTTTTTCCGCTGCACTGTTTGTTTGTTGTATGATGTTGTACACTCTGATGATATGATGAAATGTAATGTAATGTAATAACTGATATAGTTCTTTGTTTAAAGATTATTCATTTATTATTACATGTTGTTCCGCTGCGATTGTGAGATTCTGATGTTGTTCTGTTATTTCTTTCAGTTCTATTTTCTATCTTTTCTCTCTTCTTCTACCTCTTTCTTCTTCTTAAACCGTAACATTTCGGGTTTCTGACCTTCGATTTCTCGGCAGTCGATAAAGTGAGTATCGATGTTGAATTTTCGAAAGTCGAAAATTTCCGGGACGTTACACGATGGGTTTGGGAAGACGTGACTTTTTCTCGAGTTCGTGTTCGAGTATTTCGGTGAAAGGCTCGAAGCAGTTGAAAGTTGGAGGAAACGCGAGAGTTACTCGTGAGTACACTCGGGTTTTTGATGGAAAAGCTCGGATCATCTAGTTGTCAAGAGTGTTGTTTAGATTTGCAGTACCCAGTTTTTCTTTTGGCAAAAAGGAAATCAAGTTTAAGTTTTTATAAAAAGAAAATAAGTTCTTAAAGTTAAAAACTTGTTTTTGTGAATAAATGTTAATCAAACTATTAAAGTGTTAATTGAATTTATTTTCAAATTTAAGAAGTTTTAGATGATTTATTTTAAAAGCAATTAATTTTATTAAATTTTGAATTTCAATTTAAAAGAGTGTTTTTGAATTTAATTATTTAATCAAAGTTTTCAAATTTATTTTTAAATTAGATAATTAAAGTGTTTAAATTTCAAATTTGATTTTTTTTTAAATGTTTATTTTCAAATAAGGTTAGGGTTATAATTTTGAAAACCAATAAAATAATTTGTCTTCAAGTTATTTAAATTTGATTAATTCAAATAATTGAATTGTGCTGATGATTAAGGGTTAAATTATTTTTAAAATACTTAATTATTATGATTTATTAATAAGTAAAAATTTAATTAAGATAAATGTTTTTATTAATTTAGGATTTTTAAATATGACTTGTAAGTAAGTAACGATTAATTAAGATTTATGTTTTCTTAATTGATTAAGGATTTTGAAGTATAAGATGTTAGTTAATTGATTGTTTAATTAATTTCAAATAATTAGTTAATTATTTATTTAATTTATAAAATCACTTAGTTATGGATTAATTAAGTATAATTACTTAATAAAGTAATAAGTGGTTAATGGTTGAATGTAAATAAAAAAAATTTATTACTTATGGAAGTAATTAATGGTATTACTCATGGAGTAATTAGTTGTTATGATTATTGGTTAATCACTTAATGATATTAATTAAAGAATTAATTAATATAACTGTTTTAAAGATAATTAATTATGAAGTAATTAAATAAAAATTAAGAATTATTTAATGATGAGATTAATTATTTGAGAGATTAATTAAGGTTTATTAATGAAAGTAATTAGAGATAATTACTTATGCAGGTAATTAAGAGTTAATTACTTAATTGTTTAGTTAATTAATCAATATGATTAATTAATTAATAGATGAGATTAATTTAAGATTAATCACTAGGGGTAATTAATTAAAATTGTAATTAATTAATAAAGTAATTAATTAAGGGTTAATTGTTAATCTAAATTGATTAATGAAGTAATTAAAGATTAATTAATTGGATTAATTAATCAAGGATTAATATAATTAAATTAGAAATAAATAAATTAAGAAGTTAATTCATTAAGATAAGTAATTACAAATTGTTAATTACTGATTATGATTAATGAGATGATTAATTATAAGTTAATTATTTATTAATTAAAGTAGTTATTAATCAATAAGGATCATTAATTATTGTGATTAATAATATTAATCAAGGTTGATTAATATAAGTGTTTAATTTAAATGTGATTAATTAATTGTAATTAATTAAGAATTAATGTAATTAATTATAGTTAATTAATTAATTAATGAACATTAATTATTGTAATTAATGATAGTAATTAAAGGGTTAATTACTGAATATGGATAGGATAATTACGTGAATGTAATTAAAGATAATTAATCAAGGAAGATTAATTAAAGAAGATCATTAGAGATGATTAATTTATTTGGAATAATAATTAATGAAGAAGAATTATGGAAATTCAATTGATTGAGGGATAATCAATTCCATTTTGGATGTTTGATTTATATGGGTTGATTGATTAATATTGGTTAATTGATATTGGATAATCAATATTTGGTGATTGTTATTGGATGATTGATTTTGGTTGATATTGGTTGATATTGGATATCTTTGTTATGTGATATGCTGCTTGTTAACATGAATATTGATATGAATTATCTCTTGTGATAATATGATTCATCTATATGTTTATATATCATCCTGATTATAAGTTAAATTATTTAAACCCTTAAGTACAACTTGGACATTAAAATGGCGTTTGGTTTCAGTGAGACTGGGATCGGGTTTTCCATATTTGGAATCCGAAAACCACATCGATTCCAATTAAACGTTAGGTCGTGTATCCAAGTGGAGCAAGTGAAGACTCGAGGTGTAAGGGCTATATGTCAGTATAACTCTGTGGGTGATTCCGTAATGAGTTTGACGGAATAGTGCTTATAGATTCGAGATGGTGAATCAGAGTGCAAGGGCTATGGTCGTTGACTCTGAGGGTGATTCCAATAATGAGTGCAACGAGATAGTGCCTTCGGTTTCGTTCGAACCCGGAACGAACTTGTATGGATTGAATGCTTTCAGAACATCGTCAGGTGGACGATGAGCATTCTAAAATAATGTGTCCTATAAAGGTAATCGTAACCTCAAGCCTCATCAACCGGGAATGGCTAAAACATGGAAGGTGCAGCAAGGCTTCGTGGGTAGCTCCCACTGGAGAGCAAGATTTTCCTTTGTCTAGAAGTCCCTTTTTATTCGGCTGTGTGGGCAGTTGGGTCGCGGCCAACTGCGGGGTTGTTTTGTTCGGGACTGTCCAGTAAGGGATGGTTCCGGCCTTGTGTTGCAGGGGAGTGGGAGTACTCCTCGGTATGTTGATCTAGGCCACGTACTGTGACGGGCGGTACCCCAGTAGCCCTACCATTGATGGAAACCCATTCTTCCTACGAGACCCTACGGTTTTGATTGTATTACCCACTTTTGTGGCTAATAGCTGGAATTTAATCATGTAACAATTTCGGCTATTTTCTTATTTACTTGAAAACCCTAGACACTATTATAATATCACTGGATTTCCTATCAAATGTTTTGGTTAGCGTAAGGTAAAAACTTTTCCATGTTTATGTGTGGGAAGTCTTACGTGATACCTTTTCTTTTCAAAGGTTTTCTAAAGTTAAGCAATTTTAACCCGTTTACTCACACCAGACCCCTGTCTGACCCGAGTGCTTATTTTCTGTTTTATTAAACTCTGGGGTACTCATATTATGTATGAGTAGTCAAGTGGATCAAGTTAGCTTGATGAATTCTGAAGGAGATATGGAGCAGAAGGCTTCGACGTGTAGTTATATATTGGTTCCGCTGTGTTTGTTTGTACCTGTATCTGTTGTTCTTGAGTTGTATAGTTAGACAGAAGTTTATAACTATCTAATATCAGTTGTTTAAGTTGTGTACTCTGATGTAATAGGATACTATGTAATATTTTATGAGATATATTATATTTTATTCGTTGCGCTGTGAGTTCTCTGATGTTGTTTGTTTCTTTCTTTCTCTTTCTTTTCTTCTTCTATCCCTTTCTTCCTTTAAGATGATGCGATTTTATGGGAGTAGAAAGTCGGGTCGTCGCACTTGGTATCAGAGCATTAGGCTGAGTGAATACCTCGGCTCTGAAGTGTGTCTTTCTTTAGGGAGCATTAGGCTGAGTGAATACCTAGGCTCTGTAGTTGTGTCTTTCTTGAGAGAGCGTACTTGTAATTTTATATATATATATATATATATATATATATCAATATCTACCTAATCTGTTGGGTTATCTGTTCGGATTTTCCAACATAAGTTTTAAAGGTAGATAGATAGAGTAGTGGTGTGTGTGTGTAACACGACTACCACTGATGGAAGAGATTCCATATGTTTGAGGTTGGAAGTATTTGTCGAGACTGTAGACCTAATACCGTCTCAAGTGAGATTTGTAGTTTGGAATAAGGATTTCTCTGATATCCGAAGGAAATCTTTTGAAGATTCGGAATTCATCTTTGAAGTGTAAGTTTGGATTTCGCTCGGATGAGCGAATTATTCTTGAGTTTGGATCTGTCGGAAGTGCAGAAGTAAGTAATGATATCTTGGTAACTGCGTGATGAGATGCAGTATCCATGGATATTTTCTGAAGATGTTTTCTCTTGAGGCAGTTTTAGAAGTAGTTGAGGAGCAGTTTTTATCTGCCATAGAGATGATTCGTTTGTGTAGAAGTTATCTGAATCTTTAGCAAGGAGGTTGGCTGTTTTGGGATATGAGACTAAGGTCTATAATTTATTTGCTTTGGCATCGTCTCATCTATCATTCCCTAAGGAAAGCGAGATATGGATGCTTGGCTTGGATTTGGAGCCCGAGTTTCTTTTGGAATGTTTGCCATCTCGGAGGTCAGTTGTGTGGTTTGCTGTTGGTTTTGGTTTTGGAGAAGCCTTTGAATTTGAAGTCTTTGGTTAGCTGTGGTAGCAGTGCAACTCGAAGTGTTCGGTGTGCTGACGAGAAGGTCTTTTGGCTTTGCAGTATCATCGAGATAGAGTTTGGAAGCAGCTTTGTTGGTTGTTTCTCTGGTGGTTTTTCTATCAGCAGTCTGGGCTGATGATGGAAGTTTTCTTGGAGGGTTAACCTTGTTCGGAAAAGCTTTAGGCAGTTCTAATTGGTAAAGAGAGGACGGTTTCTTTGGAATCCGAATTGGGTTGGATCGCAAAGGTGACTTGCGATTAGTTTGGAAATTTTCTTAGGCTATCTTGGGTGATCTGTGTTGAGACTGAGAATTCTCATATGGAAGTAGGAGCTACTAAGGTAATCTGAAGTTTGTCTGCATCTGGAGTTGAGTTCCATATTTGTTTTGGTTCCAGAAGAGATTTTGGTAGTTAGCCTAGTAGTAGAGTTGATGTAGCAACTCAAAATTTTTGGAATTGGTATTGGACTGATCTAACTCTTGAGTTGGATTCTGTTTTGAGGTTGTGTGACCAAGTCTGATGTGTCACTCAGATTTTTATGGATTTGATGAACAAAGTTTCCCGGAGATATTGGATAAGTTTGTATCTGTGTTCATCAGCAGTATTCCCATCTATTTCAGAATCAGAGTTGTGCAGCGGAAGCAAGGTAGCAGCTGTACAAGGATGGAAGCAAGTTCTGTTTGTTTTTGCTTGAGTAGTAGAGCTTGTGTTCTGGGTTTCGACGGATCTTGGAGGACTCTTCTGTTGAATAGGATCCAGAAGCTTGTTTGCTTTAGTTTAGTTGTTTCTGGGATTATCAGTATAGGATGAGCTGATTAGGAAAAGAAGTTTGGCAGCCTTGGATTGTCTGTTGAGTTATACAGATATAAGACAAGGAGTTTGGAATTTGAAGTTGGAATCTTCAGTGTTGTTAGAATTCTCTGGTTAAGAGAACAGTTATTGGATAAGATTGGTTGGTTAGTGCTGGGGCATTTGAAGATTTCTTATCTGTGTTTTGATAGGATAAGATTGAATTTCCAGTTTGGATAGCTGGAATTCATTGTGTATCACGTATCTCTGAGGGAATACGTATATGATTCATCATTGGATATTGAATCTGTAGTTCAGTTGGATTTGGAAGTTGTGCTAGACTTGAGTATGGTCTAATATTTTTTTTAGATTGATGGATCTAGAGATGAGAGGAGTTCTGGATTTTGGTAGTGTAGTTGATTTGTTGGCTTTTATAGAGCGAGTCTCCCAGTGATTTATACTTGGGGAAACTCGAGATAGTATTAGAGTTTTATTCTGATTTGTGTCAGAATAATTAGTTAAGTTTGTTTGTTTGAATTGATTGCTATAGTTGTTAGTTATTGGTTGATAGTTACTGGTTGATAGGAATGTTTTGCTAATTTAAATTAATATCTGTACTGGATTTTTAAATTACCTTTGCTTTTAAATTTCGGGGACGAAATTCTTTTAAGGGGAGAGGATTGTAACGACCCGGAATTTTGGGCAATATAAATTTAATAATCTGTGTTAATAATTTAATTGGTTTGATAATTTTCTTTATAATTTTAATTTAAAATTTATGAATTTGATTTTTTTTTAAAGGTTAATGAATTTTTTATCTGACAATATTGATAAGATTGTCTGTCAAAGCTAATAAATATTTATTCTGTTTATAATATATATATTTGATATATATTGTGAATAGAAGAGCTTTTGTTTTAAATTAAAGATTGAATTTTCAAATTGTAATATATATGTATGTATATGTTATAATTTGAGTTGTTTTGAAATTTAATTTAATCTATTAATAATTTATATATGAATGAATTATAATTTAAAGCTTTGTTTAAAATTTAATGGTTTTCAAAAGTTGATTTAAAAGTTTAATTCAATTTGTTTTCAAAATATAAGATAATTATTTATTTTTAATATGATAGTTTGAAAGGATTTAAACATTTTGTTTTGTTTTCTTTAAAAATGCTTAATATAAAATGGTTATAAATATATAAAAATAATTGTTTTAGAATTTTAATCCATGTAAAAGATATATATGTATAATAATTAGTTTTAGAATAATTTCTTTTAAAAGTAAACTTATATATACATATGTAAACATTTATTCATTAAGAGAATTAAATAAGTGAGCTTTCTATTTACTTTTAAATTAAATGCAAATTTATAAAAAAGAAAATATACTTAAGATTACATGTGTAACATATTAACATCACCTTAATAACACATGTAGAATAATTAAGTGAATTGAATGACAAGTGTCTTCAATTTTTTTTATATATATATAAACATAACATTTCATCTTCTTTGTTTTCTCTCTTTCAAACATTAATGGCTAAATCAGAAAACAAATCTCTTAAATATGAAAATAAAATTCAAAAATAAAGCTTCAACCTGCAGTGAAGTTCAACTGCATGTCATCTGCAGTTCAACACTTTTTAAGCAAAAACCAATCTGAAAAGCAATTTAAGATCTGCAATCAACTACAAATTCAAATGAAGATTTACTCAGCAAGTTTAATTCAACCTGCAACTAAAAGGAAGTCCAACTGAAATTTCAACATCAACAATTGGAAGCATGCAATGAAAATCAACAGTTTTCAAATTTAAAATTCAAACCTGGGCATCGAAGCCTGCTCTGCTGTGTTCTGCATATCATCTAATAAGTGAGTAAATCCTATTTTAAAAGCAGTTTGACTTAAATTTTTGTTTGAATGTTGCATGCAAATGGATTGCTTTGATGATAAATTTTTGTTACTTAATGCATGATTATAAAAAAATAAGGAACTGCCTGAAGAAAAAATATAATATGGTTACAGTGTCATTAGAAACAGTTCCAAATCTTTCAAAATTCAAATAACATGATTTTTAACATGATTTAGACAGTGAGTTGTTAATGAAAATTGTTTGTAATCAAGTGAGTTAACATCTAAAAATAGTTGTAGGATTTTAAATGAATTAGTTATTCATTTTTTTCCAAATTTACAGTAAACTTAAATTTTGGTCAAAAATTTTCTGCTTCAAATTCAAATTTGAATTACATGTATGGAATGGTGAAGGAAAATCATGATTTTTGATGTTATTATCATAATTTTTAATTGAGTGATTATGTTGAATTTGGAGTTTGTTTGAAATTTGGGTTTTTGCAACTTTCCGATCACCCACGCTACAATTGGGTTTGAATCTTGGATCGAGGCAAGCTTGTGGATCATGGAAGTGGGGATAAATGACCAAGATTTTTTTTATAGGCTGAAGCGATGGGTTTAGGTCGAAGTAGGGTTTTTCTGGTCTGTTTTGTTATTTGATGGGTTCGTTGATGTTGCATGCCGTGGAGGTGATCGAGTGTGATCGCGAGTGGAAGGATGGAAGCATGATAGTACGGCGGTGCTTTGGAGGGGCTGCCGGAGCTTCTGGTGGCGAGTTCTTCCAAGGCGTTGGGGGTTTTTGGTTTGAGTAGGTCTGTAGTATTTCGAGCCCGAGTACGAATTTTCGATTCGAGTGTCTTCATTTTGATCTGGGTTTGTTTTCGTTGTCGCGAGAGGTTAAGTGATCATCTCTGATGGTCGCGACGACCAAAGATTGCGGGAGGACGATGGACACGTGCACCGTGTCTTTCGTGCACAATTTGGGGAAGACGAGATGAAGGCTCGATGGGTTTGGGAATACGTGACTTTTTCTCGAGTTCGTGTTCGAGTATTTCGGTGAAAGGCTCGAAGCAGTTGAAAGTTGGAGGAAACGCGAGAGTTACTCGTGAGTACACTCGGGTTTTTGATGGAAAAGCTCGGATCATCTTGTTGTCAAGAGTGTTGTTCAGATTTGCAGTACCTAGTTTTTCTTTTGGCAAAAAGGAAATCAAGTTTAAGTTTTTATAAAAAGAAAATAAGTTCTTAAAGTTAAAAACTTGTTCTTGTGAATAAATGTTAATCAAACTATTAAAGTGTTAATTGAATTTATTTTCAAATTTAAGATGTTTTAGATGATTTATTTTAAAAGTAATTAATTTTATTAAATTTTGAATTTCAATTTAAAAGTGTGTTTTTGAATTTAATTATTTAATCAAAGTTTTCAAATTTATTTTTAAATTAGATAATTAAAGTTTTTAAATTTCAAATTTGATATTTTTTTAAATGTTTATTTTCAAATAAGGTTAGGGTTATAATTTTGTAAACCAATAAAATAATTTGTCTTCAAGTTATTTAAATTTGATTAATTCAAATAATTGAATTGTGCTGATTTTTAAGGGTTAAATTATTTTTAAAATACTTAATTATTATGATTTATTAATAAGTAAAGAATTTAATTAAGATAAATGTTTTTCTTAATTTAGGATTTTTAAATATGACTTGTAAGTAAGTAAAGATTAATTAAGATTTATGTTTTCTTAATTGATTAAGGATTTTGAAGTATAAGATGTTAGTTAATTGATTGTTTAATTAATTTCAAATAATTAGTTAATTATTTATTTAATTTATAAAATCACTTAGTTATGGATTAATTAAGTATAATTACTTAATAAAGTAATAAATGGTTAATGGTTGAATGTAAATAAAATAAAAATTATTACTTATGGAAGTAATTAATGGTAATTACTCATGAAGTAATTAGTTGTTGTGATTATTGGTTAATCACTTAATGATATTAATTAAAGAATTAATTAATATAACTGTTTTAAAGATAATTAATTATGAAGTAATTAAATAAAAATTAAGAATTATTTAATGATGAGATTAATTATTTGAGAGATTAATTAAGGTTTATTAATGAAAGTAATTAGAGATAATTACTTATATAGGTAATTAAGAGTTATTTCCTTAATTGTTTAGTTAATTAATCAATATGATTAATTAATTAATAAATGAGATTAATTTAAGATTAATCACTAGGGGTAATTAATTAAAATTGTAATTAATTAATAAAGTAATTAATTAAGGGTTAATTGTTAATCTAAATTGATTAATGAAGTAATTAAAGATTAATTAATTGGATTAATTAATCAAGGATTAATATAATTAAATTAGAAATAAATAAATTAAGAAGTTAATTAATTAAGATAAGTAATTACAAATTGTTAATTACTGATTATGATTAATGAGATGATTAATTATAAGTTAATTATTTAATTAATTAAAGTAGTTATTAATCAATAAGGATCATTATTTAATGTGATTAATGATATTAATCAAGGTTGATTAATATAAGTGTTTAATTTAAATGTGATTAATTAATTGTAATTAATTAAGAATTAATGTAATTAATTATAGTTAATTAATTAATGAATGAACATTAATTATTGTAATTAATGATAGTAATTAAAGGGTTAATTATTGAATATGGATAGGATAATTACGTGAATGTAATTAAAGATAATTAATCAAGGAAGATTAATTAAAGAAGATCATTAGAGATGATTAATTTATTTGGAATAATAATTAATGAAGAAGAATTATGGAAATTCAATTGATTGAGGGATAATCAATTCTGTTTTGGATGTTTGATTTATATGGGTTGATTGATTAATATTGGTTAATTGATATTGGATAATCAATATTTGGTGATTGTTATTGGATAATTGATTTTGGTTGATATTGGTTGATATTGGATATCTTTGTTATGTGATATGCTGCTTGTTAAGATGAATATTGATATGAATTATCTCTTGTGATAATATGATTCATCTATCTGTTTATATGGCATCCTGATTATAAGTTAAATTGTTTAAACCCTTAAGTACAACTTGGACATTAAAATGGCGTTTGGTTTCGGTGAGACCGGGATCGGGTTTTCCATATTTGGAATCCGAAAACCACATCGATTCCAATTAAACGTTAGGTCGTGTATCCAAGTGGAGCAAGTGAAGACTCGAGGTGTAAGGGCTACACGTCAGTATAACTCTGTGGGTGATTCCGTAATGAGTCTGACGGAATAGTGCTTATAGATTCGAGATGGTGAATCAGAGTGCAAGGGCTATGGTCGTTGACTTTGAGGGTGATTCCAATAATGAGTGCAAAGAGATAGTGCCTTCGGTTTCGTTCGAACCCGGAACGAACTTGTATGGATTGAATGCTTTCAGAACATCGCCAGGTGGACGATGAGCATTCTAAGATAATGTGTCCTATAAAGGTAATCGTAACCTCAAGCCTCATCAACCGGGAATGGCTAAAACAGGGGAGGTGCAGCAAGGCTTCGTGGGTAGCTCCCACTGGAGAGCAAGATTTTCCTCTATCTAGAAGTCCCTTTTTATTCGGCTGTGTGGGCAGTTGGGTCGCGGCCAACTGCGGGGTTGTCTTGTTCGGGACTGTCCAGTAAGGGATGGTTCCGGCCTTGTGTTGCAGGGGAGTGGGAGTACTCCTCAGTACGTTGATCTAGGCCACGTACTGTGACGGGCGGTACCCCAGTAGCCCTGTCATTGATGGAAACCCATTCTTCCTACGAGACCCTACGGTTTTGATTGTATTACCCACTTTTGTGGCTAGTAACTGGAATTTAATCATGTAACAATTTCGGCTATTTTCTTATTTACTTGAAAACCCTAGACACTATTATAATATCACTGGATTTCTTATCAAATGTTTTGGTTAGCGTAAGGTAAAAAATTTTCCATGTTTATGTGTGGGAAGTCTTACGTGATACCTTTTTTCAAAGGTTTTCTAAAGTTAAGCAATTTTAACCCGTTTACTCACACCAGACCCCTGTCTGACCCGAGTGTTTATTTTCTGTTTTATTAAACTCTTGGGTACTCATATTATGTATGAGTAGTCAAGTGGATCAGGTTAGCTTGACGAATTCTGGAGGAGACATGGAGCAGGAGGCTTCGACGTGTAGTTATATATTGGTTCCGCTGTGTTTTTTTGTACCTGTATCTGTTGTTCTTGAGTTGTATAGTTAGACAGAAGTTTATAACTGTCTATTATCAGTTGTGTAAGTTGTGTACTCTGATGTAATAGGATACTATGTAATATTTTATGAGATATATTATATTTTATTCGTTCCGCTGTGAGTTCTCTGATGTTGTTTGTTTCTTTCTTTCTCTTTCTCTTTCTTTTCTTCTTCTATCCCTTTCTTTCTTTAAGATGATGCGATTTTCTGGGAGTAGAAAGTCGGGTCGTCGTAACCTAGCCTTTGCCTTTAACCGCAACTCCCCATGCCAACACCTTTATGGCCGCTCGTGAGCCTAGGCCCACCTCCAACATAGCCGCGGCCATTTCCTCCTCCCGAAACCGACCACCCTCTACCTTTTTTCTCCTTCGATTCATACCTTCCCCATTCACAACAGCCGAACACGCAAATTTTCCCCACCATCTCTCCCCACCACCACTGCATGCGAACTCATCGCCTACCCACCATAGCGCAACAATATCAGCCTCTCCCCTCAGCCTCCGCACCTTTCGCAGCCTGCCACCAACATTTCACCACTCCATTCCATTGCCGAGCAGATCCAGGCAGCCCCCTCCTCCACTCTTGCAGCACCCAGCCAAGGCCTTGCCATCAACTACACCCCCTTCCTCTTCCTTCATCGCCTTCACAGCAGCCGCAACCATCTGAGTTCGCTATAGCGCCTCCTTCTCCTCACGCGAGCATCTTTCTCCCCTCAGTCGCATGTTTTGTACAAGGTATAATATATATCATATTGTATATATTAGGTTAGTTATTTAAATTTATAAAGGCTTATGGAAACCTATATGATCGGTTTGCTTACATATATAAGATTTTATATAAGTCGTATATATTAGTATATGAAGTATTCATCTGTTGAATATATATAAGCTTTACATAAAGTCGGTGTACTTATTTACTGAGATATATATGTTTGCCTGAGACTTATATACATATATATATGTTAGTCTACATAAATTTACAATATGATCTTGAGCAGTTATATATATTATTAGTTCATTCTTTAATATATATGTATATGTTAGTGTATATATAGGTTTGTATAAGTTTTACTTGTGCGTTTACAGTAATATGATATGTTGGTATTGATATATTTTTATAACATATATTTCTAAAGTATATAGTGTAAGATGTATATGTTTACGTATTATGTTATATAAATGAGTATACATCAGTTTGGTATTCAAATTTATATATAGAGACTTTGTTTTTATGTGTTTGAATTTAATATTAATTTGAAAATATATGTTTAAATTGATTTTTGAATATATATATATATATATATAACTTATATTTTTCTTCATCGATCTCTGGTCCATGTTGGCTTACTTTCTCAGTATCAAATTTATCACAGCAAGTTCCTAACTTGTCACTATCCTGCTCGCTTGATCTGTATGCTTGTCTGTGTCTATTCGCTTCCATTCTTGTTAATCATCTCTAGCAGCCACGAAAGGTGAGCAATCACCCACGATTAACATTCTTATATTTATTAAATTTGATTTCATTTGAAATGACAATTGAAATATGCTGCTAGATTTAACTATTAATTATATAGTTGATATAAATGATATGCTATTATCTGTAATTGTTCACCTATGAAATATGACGCCATACCTTTTTGTTTATATTTTAGTTAAATTGTCACTGATGATGTATGCATGTTGCTGATATGCTATATTATTATCATATTTTTTATCACTCTACAAGTTCCCTGCTAGTACGAAATTCCCTATGGGTTGAAATGATAAATTCCCTAACAATCTTGCAGAACAGGAGAAAATCGTTATGGGTTGAAATGATAAACCCAAGCAATTTTCATTGTCTTTGAATTTGGGATTGCGGGTTGAAATGATATATATCCGTATACATTTAAATTGTGGATTGAAATGATAAATATCTGTATCCCTTGACCATAGGACAGAAGCTTTCATACAGACATCGTTGGTCAATACATATTTTGAAAATGATTTCCAAGGTTTTAAAAGGAAATGTATGAGTTTTAATAAATATTGATTTTAAAATGTATAAAGGTTATTTATATATATATATATATCTAAATTTTAGATTTTTAAAATTATACGTTTTGGAAATTTAAAAGTTATTAGTTAGTTTTGAAAATATAATTTTCAAGATTTTACTTATAATTTTACTATAAAAAAATTATAAAAAATAAGTTTTAATATAAAATACATTTAATAATATGATTTAATTTAATAAAGTTTGACTTAATTAGTATATAATATGTTTATGTATTTAATTAAAATTATATTTTAAAAATAGATTTTATAATAATTTTTTTATAAATTGAGGTCGAAGATAATTTAAAATTGACTTGAAATTGTATAAGTTTAAGAATTTTTCTTAAATAAATTTATTTGAAATTGATTAAATTTGAGATTATAAGGATATGATTTCATAACTTGATTTTGAATTAAGATGATTAAATGAATACTTTAAGTTTAAATAAATTGAATGAGATATTTAGTTTTATTTAAATTTTAAATTTGAGATACTTTTTATGTTATTGGACCGGTAAAGGAATGTTCCAAAACTAAATAATGGTAAAGTGAATTTGAAATATATATATGAAATTATCAAATTGAGTTATTTAAAAGGGTTGAATATTAAAATTTGAAATATATTGAAGTTGAAATGGTTTATTTTGTGGTTCAAATCTGTATTTGAAATCGATATAATTTGAAAATGGTTTATTGAGAAACTGAATTGAATTGAAATTTATGGATTAAGATTGAATAAAACTGAATTTTGCACTTTGAGTTGATTTGAATCGATTTGTGAAATTTGAGGAAACTATGGTTATGATATAAAATATTTTGATATATAATAAAAACTAAATTTATATATATATATATATATTATTTTAATTTATAACTATTTTATTATATATACTATTTTAATATCTAAACTATTTAAGTGGAAAGTATTTTGATTTCAAAGTGTTATGATTTCAAAGTGTTATGACTTCTAAGTGTTATGATTTCCAAAATGTTATGGTTTCAAAGGTTTATAATTTCAAAACAATTATAATTTTGGAGAATGTTATAATATTTGAAATGTATATTATTTTAAAGTGAGTAATGATCTTGAATTGATATGGTTTTGAAATGATATGATATTTTGATATGAAGTATAAACTATTTGAAATAGAATGACCACGGTATTATAATAATGTTTGGTTGTTAAAGAGGCCAGGATCGATTATTGTCATACTCTCTGCCAATACCGAAAACCACTTTAACAATCGTGTACGCCGGTGGAGATTCCAAAATGAAGTAGGATGGTTGGCGACGATTCTATATGAGGTATATAATGGATTGACTCCCGTGAGTTATCTTAGGGTGGCTTAAACAGGAGCAATTAACGGGCCAAGTGAGGTAGCTCCTCCGATCGGACACACTTCTTCGATACCATTCTATTACTTTGTGATTGATTCGGTGCACCCTCAGATTTTTGTGAGTGTTGGACAAGGTGGGCGGTAGCTGCGGCTATGCATTACCACCAACTCAGAAGTGTAATTGGCATATCTCTCTGACATTGCCTAGTTGTGCCATGTCACCTACCATATCGAGCCCATAACGAGTTTTTTTTATGTCGTACCTATGGAGTGCTCTCTGATAGCCCACTGGTTTGGTGGAGTTTACAGTATAGTACTGATTACGGCATTGTATATTAATGTGTTAATGGAGATATGGGTAACGCCTTAGTTCTATTTTAATAGTTTATCTTACTATAGACATTATTATAGTAGTGTATATTACTACATAGTAGATAGTTCCACGGATCCTTAGAGGATGGTTATCCCAAACATCCTTTGAGTTACTTGTATTTTAGTTGACACTTCACTTGAGTTGGATTTATTGATATAAGAATGTTAATTCTGACTCGAGTGCTTTGTGTTTTGCTTTATGCTCGGGTCAGACTGAGTGTCACAACATTTGAGACTCACCTTTGGAGTTTGGAGCTTCACTTGAAAATCCATCTATCTATTCAGCTTTTAGTTATTCAGCTGACTCCTGTGATATATTCAGCTCTTGTTATTTGACTATGTATCGAGACTTCTATGTATCGTGATTTCTACTGTATTTTGTTTCATACTCTGTTATTTATATGGTAGCTTCATGAACTACTATTTATCTGTTTCCGCTGCTTATTGTTATATTGCCCTATGTCTGTGACTCTGTGATTGATTTATTTACTGTACATGCTGAGTTTTGCTAAATTTAAATTAAGAATCTGATATTTTGAGCAATTCAAGTCTGACATGTGTGGATGCGAATTGCATGAAATATCGGGATGTTACAGTTGGTATCAGAGCTCTTGTTTTAGGCAAAACTTAGCATATAAAGTAAATTTAATAATGGAATCACCTTCGTTCGAGTTTTAGTTCTCCTTTTTGACTCGGTTTCCTTTGAATTTTGGAACTTTCCCCTCGGTTATGAAATCCATTCTTGTCTCTCCCTAATCGTGTTTTTCTTCATTCTGGAATATCCCATAACTCCACTTCGGTTGATCTCTATAATGAATCGATGGTCCTGCCGATCTTAGAATGATTTGTAAATGGGTGAAACTCCATTACAACCAGGTATGGATTCATTGGAGATTTCTGCATCCTCGGTTTAGATGATGCTATCTCTTGTTATGCCCGAATGTTTCTCTAGTAGACAACCAAGGTAATTCTCTTATGATCAATCTTGTTCTGTATCGATCTTATTCTTGAAGTTACGGTTGATCCGGTTAAGGTCATCCACGATTAATATAAGTCTATCTATCTTTTCTCTTTTGTTATTTAATCATATTATCTTCGTATCGAGCCTATCTTCTAGTTGGGAATTCTTTTGATTAGGGTCCTTCCAATTTGAAATCTCTATTCTTGTTCTAAGTCTACTATTTAATCATCAAGTGCGGGAGTGTATTTGTAATTAAAATATAAAAGGTTTTATAGAATGTTGTTTGAGTTGTTAAGTATGAATGTTGGGGTTTCGATTGATTCATCATATCAACGCTATCAATAGGAATTCCAAAACACTTGAACAGAGCAAAATGACACAATAAATTTTGTATGATTACATTATATATATATATATATATATCTAAGTATAAATTTTTTGAAATTAAATAGTTAAATGAATTGGTTGTTGGAAATTATAATATTTGATTTTCATTTATTGTTTTGCAAACCATTGACTATTGCAATATGATATAAATAAATGAAACTATAAAGCATGGTTATAAATTGATTTGGAATTAAAATGAATTTAAATTAAAATTTTGAAAACTCAATTTCCAGTATTTTTGAAATTTAGTTTTTGAATATTAGGGTATATAACTTAATGTATTTTCGAATAGAAATCGTTTCCAAACAATTCTTTAAAAAATTTAAATCACTACCCTCCTCCATTGTCGTTGGAAAATAATTTCGGTGATGACTTCAGCATCATCGACGTTCACTCTTGAGTTTGAAAACAGAGAGACCAATTCGTAGCTTTGCTACATTTTTGTCTTGGAAAATGAATTTGATTTGAATTTCTTAAGTATGATTTAATTTATAATATATATATATATAGATATATATATATGTATATAAGTATATGATTATAAATTTGATTTGATATATAGAAATATATGGTTACATTTATCTCAAAATGGTTAGAAGTGAAATCGGAAATTTAACGCTTAAATTTTTATTGAGGGATGATTTCAGTTATAAAATGAAGCCAAAATTTTTTTAGAGTAAATATTTAAAACTTGAAATAATTGAATTATGAAAATTTTACTTGTATAATACTCAATTGCATTCTAACATATATAACTTACCTAAATTATTCAGAAGTTGGCTGTGTAATTGAATAGTATAAAATATAAAATGATGTTAAAAGAATTTATAAATAGAATTTGAGTGGTTATAATAAGCATCAATATACTTAATCTATATGATAATATATGTTAGGTGTAATAAGTTGAATAATAATTTGGGAAAAAGAAAGAATTAATTTGTTGAATAAAATATGATTATAACAAATGTCAATATACCTAATTTTGATTATAAAAAATGTTATTTGAGATAAATTGAATAATAATAAGAAAACGAATAAATTAATATAAATTTAGGAATAGTTAGGGTTGAATTATAAGAGAAACTAACTTAAGTAAAATCAAATGGATTAAATAGATGAGATAAATAAAATAAAATTTGTTTTGAAAGAAATCTTTTTGTAACAAACATTAATAAAATTGAAAACAAATCAACTTGATAAAATACCTTGAATTGAAATCAATTAGTCGAATATGAATCAATTTAAAAATAAATGAAATTTATTTGGTTTTGAATTAATTTTTTATGTTACAAATCTATTTTTCTTTTTGGTCCTACCTTCTTTATCGAGGATGAAAAGTTTTGAGTGGAAAAGAATGTAATGACCGGTAAATTTTAATAGTTTTAATAACGTAATTAATTGAATTTTTAAGAAATTTTAAATAATTGAATTTGAAAATGAAAATTTTATATATGGAATACGTCAATTTAAACATAGTAAATGGTAAATTTTCGTTAGATAATGTGCAAGTTTATTTTATTGTGAAATTTTATTTAAATTTAAATTAGTTAATATCAGAAGATAATAAAATATTTCTCAAACCTGAATATTTTTATATAATAATTTTGTAAATTATCTTCTGAGTGAGAGTCATATTTCATTTCCCCAAATATGTACTGTTATTGCTCCGTTTATCTTATTTTCGGCGTTTTAGCAGCATTTTCGGTATCGAATATCGACTTTTGATAGGATAGTCATATCATTCGTATCTGTATAACATTTTGATCGTCTCGTCACGTTGATCTTTGCAGTATATTCATTTGTGCAGTTCGGTGTCCGGTTAGCGACGAATTTGGCAAAACGATTCGTTGTACCGGTTTCGTATTTTGAACCTTTTGGTTTCCTGTGACCATTCACTGCCCACCATATATAACCAATAGCCATCGAATCATTAATAATTCCCCTCGATTCACGTGTGCCTTTCACTACTCCTCGCATTTCAATATAATTTGTTTATTCCTTTCTCTATTCATTTTTCTTTTCTTCCAAAATGTTCTCTCTTCTTCTTCTTTTTCGTTATGCAAAATATAACATTTCTATATTTATTTTCTCTGTAGCAAATTAATGCGCCACTAGCCTCTTCCTTTAACCACAACTCCCCATTCCAACACCTCCATGATCGCTCGTAAGCCCGGACCTACCTCCAACATAGCCGGGGCCATTCCCTCCTCCTGAAACCAATCACCTTCCACCTAGTTTCTCCTACAATCCACGCCTTTCCCAGCCACAACAGCCGAACACGCAAATTATCCCCACCATCTCTCCCCACCGCCGCCACATGCAAACTCATCACCTACCCACCATGGCCCAACGCCATCAGCCACTTTCCTTGGCCTTCGCACCTTTCGCAACCTGCCACCAAGATTCCACCACTTCATTCCATTGCCGAGCAGATCCAGGCAGCCTCCTCCACCACTCTCTGTGGCACCCAACCGAGGCCATGCCATCAACCGCACCCCTTCCTCTTCCTCCATTACTTTCGCAGCAGCCGCAACCACCTGAGTTTGCCATAGCGCCTCCTTCTTCTCACGCGAGCCTCTTTCTCCCCTCAGCCGCATGTTTTATACAAGTTATAATAATATATCATATTGTATATATTAGGTTAGTTATTAAAATTATTTTAACGTTTATGAAAACCTATATGATCAGTTTGCTTACATATATAAGATTTTATATAAGTCACACACACACACACACACACACACACATATATTAGTATATTAAGTATTTATCTGTTGAATATATATAAGCGTTATATAAAGTTAGTGAACTTATTTACTGAGACATATATGTTTGCCTGAGATCTATATACATATCTATGTTAGTCTACTTAAATTTACAATATGATCTTGAGCAGTTATATATATTATTAGTTCATTCTTTAAAATATATGTGTGTGTGTGTGTGTGTGTGCGCGTATGTATGTATATGTTAGTGTATATATATGTTTGTATAAGTTTTACTTGTCTATTTACAGTAATATGATATGTTGGTATTGGTATATTTTTATAACATATATTTCTAAAGTATATAGTATAAGTTGTATATGTTTACATATTAATTTATATAAATGAGTATATATCAGTTTGGTATTCAAATTTATATACGGAGACTTTGTTTTTATGTGTTTAAATTTAATATTAATTTGAACATATATGTTTAAGTTAATTTTCATGTGTGTGTGTGTGTGTATAACTTATATTTTTCTTCATCGATCTCTGGTCCATCTTGGCTTACTTTCTCAATATCAAATTTATCGCAGCAAACTCCTAACTTGTCACTGTCCTTCTCGCTTGATCTGTATGCTTGTCTATGTCTATTCGCTTCCATTCTCGTTCATCATCTCTAGCCACGAAAGGTGAGCAATCTGTAATGACCTGTAAATTTCGGTAATTAAACTGGTTAATTTAATAAGATTTTTGTAATTAAATTTAAGAAGAAAAAAAACCTTTATAATTTATAATGAAGTGAGTGTTTAAAATGAAATGAAAATAATAGGAATATAGTAACGGTTGTAAGTTACTATTTAATTGGTCTATTAATGTAGTTTCAACTGTTACATTTGGGTATTAAATTGAATATATGCAAATAAACGTATGGTAATGGAGTGAATTCAACATTATATAAGCAATTCAACATTATATAAGCAATTCTGATAATTAGTGGAAATAATAAACTTGAGTGTAATATAAAGTTAGTGACAACGTTTATGCAAGTCACCTTTTTATTTAGGGCTGCTAAATTCAGAGTAGGAAGTCAATTACATTTAAATGTAGGTAAATGTTCATTAATGTGAGATAGTACTGTAACTGTAATGTGTGAATGTAAATGAAATGACATAAATGGAAATTTATATTTTATTCATAGGATGAAATAAAGGAATGAAACCAAGTTGAATAAATTGATTTAGGTTTTATTTATGATAAATGTATATATTTGGTAAATTCAATATAATTGAAAATAACAAGTTATTACAAAAGAAAGATGAAAATTGGAATATATATTTTTATAAGGAAAGATAAACAAATAATAACTAGGTTTATAAAGTGATAACATATTTAATAAAAGAGTAGGATTAAAGCATGGTAGTTATTGGAAAGTAATTAATTGAAATTTGGATGAATTGGATTTTTTTTATGTATTAGTATAAAAACCAATTTTAATATTACCCATAAGAGGATAAGTTAACAGTAATTTCAATAACATGATTGAGTAATCAAATATATGGATTTATTGGGAATTTAAAACTTATACTTTTTTTTGATAAAATACAGCGTTTTGCACGCAATAAATTTTTCTACTTTTATTACATATTATATATATGTTCTTATTATTATTATTTCATATATCCACCTCTATTTTATCTTTCTATTTTTATTTTTGACAGTCATGTTTATTTATTAGATTATTGCTTGTTTATATCTTTTATTTATGGCTTGGAAGAAACAAAAAGGGTATGCGTTATATTGTCTTAATTGCTTGCCTTTTTAATTGCCTACTCTTTATTTCTTTTTATTTATAAAACCTTGAAATTTAATATAAATTTTAACTTGACTTAATCATTGCCTAAAAGTCTAAATATAAAATTGGACGTTTTGAAATTTTTACTTTGTTAAAAGACAACTCCAATTGGAATTTTAATAAAAATGAATTATGTATGTTTTAAATACGAAGAATGTAAACAAGTTAAAATTTTAGTTAAGTAATAACTTTGTAAAATTCAGTGTTTTACAGACTGTTAAATTTCGCATTTAAAAAGGGTACGCATTGTAATGGTATAAGTAATGTATAAGCGTATAAATTAAAAATGTTACTTTTGCATAAATTTTGGGCGTATTGTATTGCTCATTTTGGCGTATTTTAAAATGCATACTGCAATATCTATATGGATTAATAAATCAGTTAGTAGATTTTTATAGCAAAACATTACTTTTTCCACAGCTTTCATTGGTTTTAAATTGGCATAAAATCCTTGTTAAAATCACTCAGCCTATATAAAGAAAGAAACGCACGCAATCATTAATTGAAGAAAAAGTTTGAAATGAACCAATCTATTAATCACTTGCCGTTTCTTCACCATAAATTTCACTCATCCCTCTTTATCAACGCACGGAAATTTCAAATTTTCTAGTTGCCGTTTCTTTCTTGTCTGCATTTATTTCTTACCCAGATTTCAAAATTCTCTGTATATTTATACATCTTTTAGCCTAACAAATTTTTAACACACAGCTATTATATTTAGTATAAAATCTGTCCTTGAAGTAGCATCCAAAGCAGATAAATTCATTGTCGTTTCTTTTCAATTACCTGCCGTTTTCTTCACCTTTAATTTCGCTAGTTTTTCCTTTTTAATAAAACGTGAGAATTTGAAAATCTTATTTCTTGCCGTATCTATAATTCAATCAACAAAATCAATCACCAATGCGAGTGTCACGTACGCAGTAATTTCTTTTCTTTTATCAGCATTGCCTCCTTTAGAGTCATTTACTTCTTATTTAAAACTTTAAACGTGTTCAAGTGTTGCCTAGTATTCCTGTCTATTCTTTGTGTAAATCAAAGCAACCGTTAAAGTTAATTTAAATTTATTTCCTTCCTATAATCATTCACATTAAATCATGCAGCTTTTTATTTTATAGCAATTTTAAATCCTTGCTGTTGTTTTGTATAAAAAAAATCACTCAGCCTATAAATAACGCACGCAACCTATTAATTGAAAAAAAAAGAAACGTTTGCAATCAATTTTTTTCCGTATAACTGGAAATAAAACACGCAAGTTTCCCTATATTCATTCAAAATATCACGCACCCCTGCCTTTATAAATTCGTTCACAACCTCTGTTGCATAACATCTTATCCTCATTCATATTCGAGCAAACTTCAGGTATGGCCTATGTTTATATTTTTCCTTCTTCCTCCTTTGCTTTCTTCTTCTTTATTTCCATTTTTTTCTCTTTTTTTGTTCACACAAAGGCCTAAAACTCCACCACCTTAGGCTATGACTCCTCCTTCACCATTATATCCCTGCCCTCCTCCTTTACCACTAATGTCAGCCTCTCCTCCAAATAAAATTGCATGAAAATTTTTCATAAACCGATAACTAAGGTTTTATGTCATCTAGCCATCCTTCAAGATTTTCAGTAGTGAATTTGACCAATTTATTTTAGAAATAAAATTTAAACTTTACCCAAAATATAATAGAGTAGAATAAAAAAAAATATGAATGGAGGAGAAAGTATGCGTGTGGGTCATAAGTGTCCAAACTAGGTTGCAACAGTAGTTAGAGAAGGAAAATAATTAATAATAATAATTGAATAAGCAAATATAAGAATCGGCTGTAGGAGGGTTTTTGTACTAGTGAAGAAGTGTTCATATAATTTATATTGTGAGTGTATATGTATTATCAACGTTATGCGCATAAAATTCTTTTATGATGCCGAGAATTAGATTTAAATTATTAGTGTTTCCGCCACTTGTAGAAATAAAAAGGGGTGAAAGTAAGTAACGGGCAAATTTTTGAACCGAGCTTTGAGAACGTAGTCTAACCGTGTGGTGGAATAGTCGAGCCTATGGAGCGAATTTATTTCCATTCGTTCCCTTTTTTTTGAGAATTTTGGGTTAAAAATTTTCTTAGTTTTGATTCGTTCCCTTTTCAAAATATAAATCTGGTCGCAGCCTCTGCATCAGTTTGATCGTGCTTCTGTGCGTTTTCTTTTTTCCAAGTGTTACCATCGTTGGAAATCAAACTTTCTGCAGCATTCAGGTGAGTATTTCTCACCAGACAAACATACCTATATATCCGTGATTTATCACAAGTATATTTGTAAATTATTTATTAAATTTTATCTGCTTGTGATATAACGTATGATGTTAAATCTCATTTTAAATTGACACCTCATCAGTTGTTTATCTATTGTAATATTATTGCAGTTATACAATGTAATGCTTATTTACTGATTTAATCATCACTGTAAGTTCCCTGTAAATTTGAGATCGTTATAGGCTGAAATGATAGGCCTGAACGATAATCATTTGTTCATTTATTTAATTGTTTAATTATTTATTTGTTAACTTGGGATTGCGGGTTTGAAATGATAGAAACCGGGATTTTGTAAATTGCGGATTGAAATGATATAAATCCGTATCACTTGACCTAGGCTAGAAAACTATATACAGACCCATGGTTTATATAATATTTTTCTGAAATGTTTAAAAATATTTTAAATGGGAATTCATAATATTCTGGTTCAAATGTATTTAAAGGATTTTTATAAAATTTATAATGATTTTTGAACAAGTCAAAATGTTAAATAAATAAATGTTTAAGTAAAATTTTTGGAATATAACTTACTTTGGGAAATTCTGAAATTTTATTAAAAGTGAGTTTTAGTTAAGAAAATAATTGATAATAAGTTATATTTGGGAATTTAAAATTTGATTGTTAAGTTAATAATTTATTACAGCACTTAAATGCTGTCTTTTATAAATGAACTGTTTTGACTTACAGACTTTAGGTGGCATTTCATAAATGCTACGGAAACTGAATTTTCGGATTGTTTAAAATAAATGGAAATAATCTTTGACGAAAAAGGCTTAAATTTTTGGAATTTAATATGTAATTAATAAAAAAATAAGGAATTGACTTTAAATGGTTTTAAATGGAAGAATTTAACTTTTAAATGTGAGTTGAAAGGTAAATTAATTCCTAAGAAAATTGAATAGATTTAAATGGTATTTTATAGTAAATAAAATGACTGATGTTTAAGTAAATGATGGTTGAAATGATATTATGGTATTGAAATGTATTTGAAACTTATTTTGATTTTTAAAGTATAAATACCATTTCTAAAAGTTGTAACCACGGGTTATAATAACATTTGGTTGTTAAAGAGACCGGGATCGGATATCTGGCATACTCTCTGTCGATACCGAAAACCACTTTAACAACTGTGTACGTGGTGGAGATTCCAGAATGAAGTAGGATGGTGGTGACGTTTCCTTTGAGGTAAATACGTGGACCCGACTCCCGTGAGTTGGCATAAGGTGGCTAAAACAGGAGCGATTGACGGATTAATGAGGTAGCACCTCTGATCGGACGCACTTCTTCGTATGCCATTCTATTACTTTTGTGATTGTTTTGGTGCGCACCTTTGATTTGGGAGTGTTGTTCGAGGTGGGCGGCAGCTGCGCGCTGCGCGTTTCCATCAGTCCGGAAGCGTAATTGGTATATCTACCCTGGCATTGCCTAGTTGTGTCGTGTCACCTACCCTAGCGCGCCTTCTACGAGTTTCTATTTGTGTCGTACCTATGGAGTATCCTCTGGTAGCCTCCCGATCAGCAGGTATTACGGTACTGTATAGACTATTGGCATTATTTGTGTTAAGGGCTATATGGGTAACCCCTTAACGCTATTTAAAAGTAAGTTTATTTTACTAATAGACACTATTATAATAGCGAAGTATTACTACATAGTAAATAGTTTAACGGATCCTTAGAGGATGGGCGGTCCCAAGCATCCTTTAAGTTACTTGCTCTATATTACAGTACACTTGAATTAGCTTACACTATATAAGTACGTATGTCCTGACTCGAGTGTTTATGTTTTATTTTACGCTCGGGTCAGCCTGAGTTGCAGTTCAGTTTCATCCCGAAGCTAGAATTTCTGTAGATCACTTTCAAGCTGCTGGCAAACTTCCCTTCCAGTTCTTTATCTAAATTTTTGAAATCAAGACTAGTGGACATTTGGATTGTTCTACTGATGATTTAAAACTATATTTGGATTAAAGACTATGTAATTTTTATTTGATTGAGACTATTTATAGTGGCTTCATGAACCACTAAGTATTTTTAAATTCCGCTGCGAGTATTCTGATTCTGTGTTTGTGATTCTGTGATTAATTATTTACTGTATATTTTGAGATTTGCCAAATTTTATTTACAACGCGGTATTTTGAACAATTCAAGTCCGACATGTGCGGATGCGAATGGTTGAAAATACTGGGTCGTTACACAATCACTGACGATTAACATTCTTATATTTATTAAATTTGATTTCATTTGAAATGACAATTGAAATATGCTGCAAGATTTAATTATTAATTATATAATTGCTACATATGATCTGCTATTATCTGTAATTGTTCACCTATGGAATATGACATCATATCTTTTTGTTTATATTTTATTTAAATTTTCACTGATGATATATGCATTTTGCTGATATGCTATATTATTATTTTATTTGTTATCACTCTGCAAGTTCCCTATTAGTATAGAATTCCCAATGGGTTGAAATGATACATACCCGAACGATCTTGTAACCCAAGCAATTTTCATTGCCTTTGAATTTGGGATTGCGGGTTGAAATGATATATGTCTGTATATATTTAAATTGTGGATTGAAAGGTTAATTATCCGTATCACTTGACCATAGGATAGAAAATTTTATGCAGACACCGTCGGTCTATATATATTTTAAAAAAGATTTCCAAGGTTTTGAAAGGAAATATATGAGTTTTAATAAATATTGATTTTAAAATGTATAAAGGTTATTTATATATATTTAAATTTAGATTTTTAATATTATATGTTTGGAAATTTTAAAGTTATTAGTTAGTTTTGAAAATATAGTTTTTAAGATTTTACTTATAATCTATAAAAAATAATATATAAAGTTAGTTTTAATATAAAATAAATTTAATAGTAAGATTTAATTTAATAAAGTTTTATTTAATTAGTATATAATATGTTTGATTATTTAATTAAAATTATATTTTAAAAATAGATTTTATAATAAATTAAATTGAGGTCGGAAGATAATTTGAAATTGATTTGAAATTGTATCTAGTTAAGGATTTTTCTTGAATAAAGTTATTTGAAATTGATTAAATTGGAGATTTTAAGGATACGATTTTATAGATTTTTAATTAAGGTGATTAAACGAATATTTTAAGTTTGAATAAATTGAATGGGATATTTAGTTTTATTTAAATTTGAAATTTGAGATATTTTTTATGTTATTGGATTGATCAAGTGAATATTCCAAAACTAAATAATGGTAAAGTGAATTTGAAATATATATATGAAATAATCAAATTGAGTTATTTAAAAAGGTTGAATATTAAACTTTGAAATCTATTGAAATTGAAATGTTTTATTTTATGGTTCAAATCTGTATTTGAAACCGATATAATTTTAAAATGGTTTATTGAGAAACTAAGTTGAATTGAAATCTATGAGTTATTTAAAAAGGTTGAATATTAAACTTTGAAATCTATTGAAATTGAAATGTTTTATTTTATGGTTCAAATCTGTATTTGAAACCGATATAATTTTAAAATGGTTTATTGAGAAACTAAGTTGAATTGAAATCTATGAACTGAGATTGAATTGAACTGAATTTTGGAATTTGAGTTGATTTGAATCGATTTGTGAAATTTGAGGAAACTACGGTTATGATATAAAGTATTTTGAAATATAATAAAAACTAAATTTTTATATATATAAAATTATTTTAAAATAAACTAGTTTAATTTATAACTATTTTATTATATATACTACTTTAATATATAAACTATTTAAGTGGAAAGCATTTTGATTTCAAACTGTTATGATTTCAAAGTGTTACGATTTCCAAGTGTTATGATTTGCAAAGTGCTATGGTTTCAAAGGTTTATAATTTCGAAAGAATTATAATTTTGGAAAATGTTATGATTTTTGAAATGCATATTATTGTAACAACCCGTAAATTTCGTTACTTAAATTAGTCATATTTATAAGATTTCAGAATTAAATTATAAAGAAATATAATTGTATAATGGGTAATGAAGTAAATGTTAATAATTAACCTATGAAATATTACATTGGTTGTAATAGACTTAATTATAAAAAGTGAATTTAATAAACCCTATTCATTCATTTGGAACATTGTTTATTGATATGCAAAAGTATAATAAATGAGTTATTACAAGAGATTGAAATTTAAATAGAATTCTAATGAATGAATAGTGGAAAGGATTATACAGGTGTATAATTTAATATGAGAAAGGAAAATATTTAATTGTTTACGTAATAAAAACATTGTAACGGTAATTGGAATAAATTAAGGAATATGTTAGGATAAGTTAATTATTAATAACTTGAAAGGAAATCCAACCAATTCAAGTTAAAAGTTACACTTGGTTATAAATATAATATAATAGAACTAATAAATTTTGGAATAGTTTGTAATAAATGTTAATTGAGTAAAACCAGTGTTATGTAAGTAACTATAATATTGGGGTGTAAATAATGAACCTCTAAAAGTGTAATTAAGAGTTAATGACGATATTTATTGTACGTTACTTATTTTGTTAGGTTGTTAAGTTAATTTGTAATTAATTTCAATTAATTCACTAGATTATGGTAGTTAATGTGGAATAAATTGGTAAGTGAAGAATGTCGGATTCAATAAGATGTAACCAAGGTAAAATTCCATTCATGATAGGATAATTGATGTAATAAAAAGGCGTGAAACCAAGTGAATCAATTTATTTAGAATAGTTAATCGTAATTTATGGATATAATTTGCTTAGATATAATAAATGAAAATAGAAAGGTTATTAACTAAGGAAGAAATACGTAATAAATTGCAATGTGATTGAATCAAGGCAGGGTAAGTAATTTTAATAAAATAATAACTAAAATGAATAGCAACTATTATAAATTACCTAATTAATTGGTCAATGAATTTATTTGAAATAACGTTCATATAAATGTTGTGAAATTTTAATGTCGTTATTGAATCTGAGCGTTACTTTAATAATTTGATTAATTGAGAAATTAATACGAAGTATGTAAATAACTATGAAAGTAGCATGTTATAAATTGATTATGACCTAAACCTAAGTGTAAGTTAAAGGTTGAAATTGAATCTAATCCATTTAATTGGAAACTTATTAAAATAAAGTGGATTCAATTTATAATAAAGGGTTTATTTTAAGAAATTAAAATAAATTCTATAATGGTTACTTTAAAATTGAGATGGCAATTGGTTTAAAAAATTATGAATTAATAAGTAAAATCAAGGTGATGAAATTTATGAATTATAGAATTTGAATCTTTAATAGTAAGTAATTTATTTAATTTATAATAGTTGGATTTATTGCCAATGAATGAAATCAAATATTTAATTATTACGTTAAATTAAAAATTAAGTAGAAAACAGAAAATATTTATGTGATAATTTTAAATCCAATGGTAAACCCTTCTATTTGAAATTATGAATGGAATAATTATGGGTAAAATCAATTTAAGGGAAATTTTGGAAATTTATCTATAATTTTGAATTTTATGAAACTGAAGATTTCTATTGATTAATCTTTAGCAAATTGACTTTTAATAAAATTTAAATCATTGTAAATGTTGAAATTTATAAAGTGGTAAAGATTGCAAAGTTCAAAAAATTTAACGTGAAATTTGATTTAATTAATTTATTTTAAATTTATTTAATTAATATAAAAGTAGCCATTTTGGTCACGGACTTGGATTTCGACGAAACCAGTTTCATCGGATCCATAACAGTGAATTATTGTAGGGTTTCAAGTTTCGTAGCGATCGGACTTGTCGTTTGATCGTACGAACGCGAAACGCCTCGAAATCGATTTAATTGAAATCAATTTGAAAATATTGTTTTCAGCATAACTTCTTCATACGATGGAATTTGGACGTGAAACTTTTTCCATCGTGTTCAGAATATTTTTAAATATCTATTTTGATATATGGGTTGACCCAATTTCGTTCCGAAGTCGAAACGGGCTTTTTGGGCCAAATTATCGTACAGCACGTTTGTTATCGGATCCATCTACTCTATTTCTAACCTACCTATATAAACCCAGTTATAAACCCTAGCCACCATCTACTCTCATTTGTTTGTGCGTTCATTTTCATCAACTCTTCCTCTTCCTCAATGGATGCAAATCCTAGATCCAAACACAAGTGCAAATCAAATCAAAAGTCAAAAATTCAAAGTCCTCAGAAAAATTCAAAAAAAATATATGTTGATGCTCTCGACAAGCGAAATTCAATGGTGTAATTCGTTTTTCGATTTGGGTTGTGGTTTGACCAGAAACTGGGCGTTTAGTTTCGGCCGTTCATCATCGCCGCAATAAATTTCGTCGGATGGGAAACGGTTTCTGGGTTTTGGAGAGGAAGCCGAGGGGATCTCATCTGTATGATTTTTGTGTCGATTCAACGGTCAGATCGATCGATAAAATTGATTATGGTTTGAGGATAGGTGGCGGCGGCTGATGGTTTGGGCATCGATGGCCTAGGTCGCGCGTCACGTCAGGATCAGGGATCTCGGGGGGAGCCAATTTATGGGGGAAGGCCGAGTACGGCGGTGTTCAGGTGGAGTGGGCCGACGCTTTGTGGAGGGGCCTTCGTTCGTGTGCATCTTTGGTTCAGGGAAGAGAAAGGGACGGTCACGTGAAGGAGATGAGGACTGTACGTTTTTTTTGTTGTTTATATTTTTTTTTAAAATTTAAATTTGTTTTCAAGCAATTAAATCGCTATAAATCTCGCATACAAACTCTGTTTCACGCGCGATTTTTTTTGTTAGGATCGTATTGGAATTCCGGAGATTTTGACGCTGGTTTGGTTGGATTTGAAGACTGTCAAATTTTTGGGTGTAAATTGGATTTAAATTCAAAATGTGAGTGTTTTAACCCACTCACAACTTCCAAAAATTTCTTGTGTTAAATTGATTTATGATATGAGTATAAATTCATTTATGACTGTTTGGCATATTTTATTCGTCATCTCAGTTAGAGTGCATTTTATTTAAATTAAATAGTTATTTAATTTTATTATTGCATATAAATTGACAGTTAAATTCATTTATTTTTGCATATAAACTTCAAATTAAACAGTTATTAATTTATTAGTGAACATAAACTGTTCGTTGATACCTGTTATATTTTATATGCTATTTATTGATGTTTGTTCAAATTGGATGATGATTGAAATAAATGGTTGATGAATGATGTTTGGTGAATGGATGATGTGTTCTATATTATATAATCTGCAAGTTATCATGCATTTCATTTCATTCGGGATTGCGGTTTGAAATGGTATACAACTGCATTTTTATTTTTAAATTGCGGATTGAAATGATAAATATCCGTATCACTTGACCATAGAGTAGAAAATTATATACAGACACCGTCGGTCTATATATATATATATATATATATATATATATATATATATATTGAAACGATTTCTATGGTTTGGATAGGATACGGTTTAATAAATATTAAATTTTGATCTTATATAAAATCTTATTTTTTTATATATACATACATAGTTAAACTATTGAATTTAAGTTATGTATAAATTTGTTAAATAAAATAAATAAGTTGAATAATGGAGTTTTAGTGATTTAAATCAACGAAGATTGGATGGTAAATTGGAAATTTATTTGAATGGAACTTATTTTAAAATTTCACTCCATAAAGTTGATGTAAAACTTATTAAAGCTTGGAAATTTTAAAGGTATGATATTTATAACTGGATTTTTATTCAAGATAAATTAAACGAATATTTCTAGCATAATAAATTGAAGGAAATATTTAAGTCGTTAGTAATTGGAATTTTATTTTAAATGATTTTGATCTATTATGTAAACATTTCAAAACTAAATAATAGGACAATGAATTGGTGAATATAAATTTCCAACCTTAAGTTTTGAAATTGTTAAATACTCAAAGTTAGAAATATATTGAAATTGAAGTGGTTTATTTAACTGAAAGTGAATTTAAAATTTAGAGATTTAGACTAAATTTTAAATGAATAAAATTGTGAAGTCGCGGAAATTATTTTATAAAGTAATTTTAAATTCAAAATATTTTATTCTATATACTGTTGAATATTCAAACCATTCAAGTTTTAGAAGTATGGTTTTAAAGCTATGAGTTTCGAAGTATTATGTTTTGGAAGTTATGATTCAAATGTTTGGTTTCCAAATTTTATAAATTTTAAAGCAGTATGATTTTGGAAAAGAAATATATTTGAAATAAAAATGATATTTTTGATTTGGGTTTTATAAAAATATTATCAAATGAGTTTGCTTTGAAATGGAAAGGATATCGTAATTATACGGTTTTGAAATATATATTTTATTCTGGTTTTGAAAGAAAAATTATTTTAAAGACCATGGTGTTATAATAACGTTTGGTTGTTAAAGAGACCGGGATCGGAAGTTGTCATACTCTCGGTCAACCCCAAAAACCACTTTAACAACCGTGTACGCGGTGGAAATTCCAGAATGAAGTAGGTTGGTGGCGGCGTTTCCTGTAAGGTAAATACGTGGACCCAACTACCGTGAGTTGGCATAAGGTGGCTAAAACAGGAGCGATTGACGGGTTAATAAGGTAGCACCTTTGATCAGACACTTCCCTCCGATACTATACTCTGACTTTGGATTGATTCGATGGCCACCTTCACTTTTGATTTCTTTGATTTGGGGGAGTTTGTTCGAGGTGGGCGGTAGCTGCGTCCTACGAGTTACCACCGACCCGGAAGCGTAATTGGTATGTCTACCCTGGCATTGCCTAGTTGTGCCGTGTCACCTACCCTATCGCGCCCTGTACGAGTTTGGTTTTCTCCCGTAGCCCGTGTGGTATCCTCTGGTGGCTTCTCGATCAGGAGGGACTATGATATTGGATGGACTACTGAGACTATTACGTGTTAAGGGCTATATGGGTAACCCCTTAATGCTAAGAAAAAAGTAAGTTTATTTTACAATTAGACACTATTATAATAGCGCAATATACTACATAGTAAATAGTTTAACGGATCCTTAGGAGATGTAAATCCTAAGCATCTCTTGAGTTACTGCACTCGTATCTATTTCTGTTAATTTAACTCTCATAAGATCTTTTAGTTCTGACTCGAGTGTTTTTGTCTTTTCAAATTTGCTCGGGTCAGTCCGAGCATTTCAGGACCGAAGAGTTTAGCTCTGGAGGATGAAGACGGAGATTTCTATTGTTATTATTTATTATATTCCACTACACATTGTATTCCGCTGCACTGTTATTATTGGTATATGTACTCTGATATGTATTATATAAATATAATCAAATGTTTTGTAAACAGATTATAAACTGTATATTTGATTATTATATTTTATCCGTCCGCCGTGAGATTCTGTTTCTTTCTTGTTTTTTATTTACCCCATAACAATCCGCCGTTCCTTATGGTTCGAATTGGCATGTGTGTCGATTTAAAGCGTGCGAAAAGGCGGGAGGTTACAGTTGGTATCAGAGATTTGGTTTAGCGATAAACCTTAGTTTTGTGGGGTTTGACTCTTTACTAATAGAGTAGTAATACCCTATGGGAGTCGCTGAGTAGATATATATGAGAGAGCGTATTTGTTAGTGTTATAAAAAGGTTTTAATATTGTGTTAATCTGTTCCGTTTTGTATTTATAAATTCTGGTTCATGCATGGGACGTTATGACATCAATAGGGATTTCAAGACACTTAACAGGACAGACCGACATAATATTTGTTTTTTGTATAGGTGAATGAAATAATTTTGCCTATTATATTTTCCATATATAAAATAATTTTTTTCAAATGATATCTATATTTGGCTGCAATAGATTGGTTGTTAGGTAATAAAGTGTATAAATAATAATAGAAATAGGATTAAAAAATAAAATGAATGAAATCTGGAAATTTAGAACTTAAGTTCCGGGGTTTTGAAATTTCTTTCGAATAAATTTTGGAATGTAATAATATTGTTTATTAGTATTTTCTGATATAAGTATTTCAGTATAATTTGGAAGAATTGTTTTAAAGAAGATTTTGGAGAAAATAAGTTTTGTACTTTCCTCTATGTCGCTGGAAAATAATTTCGGTGATGGCGGCCGCATCATCGACTTTCATTTTCGAGCTTCGAAGGGGAAGGCCATTGTAGTAATTTTACTGCAAATTCATTTTTGATAATATATATATATATATATATATAAATTTTGAATTTTTTTAAATATAATTAGAGATATATAAGTTGTAAAAATATATTTATCTGTTATTTTAGAATAAATTGAAATTTAACCCGGTATTAAATTCTTAAATTTCCATTAATTAATTTTTCAATTATTATAGTGAAATGAAAGGTAAGTAATTAATAATTGAAACCTCTAATTTAGGTAAGAGATTTAAGGCTAAGTTATAAAGGAAATAAAAAGGAAGTTGAAATTGTAACTTATAAGAAAAAGGTAAAAAAAATATTGAACGATGAATTAATTAAAAGAAATGGGAAAACTTGTATAACTTTCAATTACATTCTTTAAAAGCATATATATAACTTACCAAATATTAAAAGTTGAAATATTAATAAGAGGATGCAATAGATATTATACAAAAAATCAATTTGAGGTAACGAAAGAAATTGATGAAGTTCCTTAATAAATAAGAATTGATATGTAGTTGTATAAACTTGAGTATAATTGAATGCTACTAATTGAATATAATGGAAAGTAGGTATTGTAAGTAAGCAACTAAAAACTTAAGTAAATACACGAAATTAAGTATTAAGAAAAGAGTGAATATGATGCAATAAAGAAGAAACTTACATGACATTAAAATGAAAAAATGGATATTGTAAGTAATAAATGAAAATAAATGAAGTAATCACTCAATGAATGAGAGAAAGGAAATCAAACAACTAATGTATGAAATAAAATTAATAATAAGTTAATTTGATTTGTTGGTTGGAATTGTTATTGTTTGGTTATGGCTGTTTGGGTAAGGAGATTTGAAATTGTTTGGATGAAAAAATATAATCTATTTTGTTTCATCTAAGACTGTTGAGTAAATGATGCACTTTATAGTTTATTCTTCATTCCGTACAATTTAAAAGTTTTGAACCCGAACAACTATTTGTTTGTTTGATTGAATGGGTGTTTTGTATTTGGTGTGTATGCTGTTGTTAAAATTGATGGTTGTTGTATTGATTTGTTGTTAGTGATTGAAACCACTTAAATATTTCACTTAATATAAATTTTTAACCCTTTTATATTTTATAAGTGAAATGCGGATTATGGAAGCAATTGCTACTGCTCTTGGTTCCATAAATTAAGCGTAAATTGCCCAACAAATAGGTACGTTTTCGGATTACGGTTTATAGCGCTATTTTATATATTTTCCCGTGTTGGGATATAATATTTTGGGTATTACATGTGATATTTTGTTATATTTAATATTTTATTTTCTCCCGAGCCTCTACGTACAAAGGAGACTCTGCCAAAATTTTCCGTAAATTTTGGACTTAGAAAAATTTAAAAATTGTTTTACAAACTTTAATAATTTATGTATAAAAGATTTAAATGGGTATAAATTGGTATACATTTATTTTAAATTATTTTATTTTTTAAACTTATTTGTTTATAAATTTAAAATTTAAGAAAGATATATTGATCTCTCATTTCTTCTTTTGCCTTCTTTTCCTTTTCGGGGACGAAAAGATTTGAGTGGGGGAGATTGAAACGACCTGTAAATTTCGTTAATTAAATTAGTCATATTTATAAGATTTCGGAATTAAATTATAAAGAAATATAATTGTATAATGGGTAACGAAGTAAATGTTAATAATTAACCTATGAAATATTACATTGGTTGTAATAGACTTAATTATAAAAAGTGAATTTAATAAACCCTATTCATTCATTTGGAACCTTGTTTATTGATATGCAAAAGTAAAATAAATGAGTTATCACAAGAGAAAGGAAATCCAACCAATTCAAATTAAAAGTTACACTTGGTTATAAATATAATATAAGAGAACTAATTGGAATAGTTTGTAATAAATGTTAATTGAGTAAAACCAGTGTTATGTAAGTAATTACAATATTAGGGTGTAAATAATGAACCTACAAAAGTGTAATTAAGAGTTAATGACAATATTTATTGTACGTTACTTATTTTGTTAGGTTGTTAAGTTAATTTGTAATCAATTTCAATTAATTCACTAAATTATGGCAATTAATGTGGAATAAATTGGTAAGTGAAGAATGTCGGATTTAATAAGATGTAACCAAGGTAAAATTCCATTCATGACAGGATAATTGATGTAATAAAAAGGCGTGAAACCAAGTGAATCAATTTATTTAGAATAGTTAATCGTAATTTATGGATATAATTTTCTTAGATATAATAAATGAAAATAGGAAGGTTATTAACTAAGGAAGAAATATGTAATAAAATGCAATGTGATTGAATCAAGGATGGGTAAGTAATTTTAATAAAATAATAACTAAAATGAATAGCAACTATTATAAATTACCTAATTAATTGGTCAATGAATTTATTTGAAATAACGTTCATATAAATGTTGTGAAATTTTAATGTCGTTATTGATTCTGAGCATTACTTTAATAATTTGATTAATTGAGAAATTAATACGAAGTATGTAAATAACTATGAAAGTAACACGTTATAAATTGATTATGACCTAAACCTAAGTGTAAGTTAAAGGTTGAAATTGAATCTAATCCATTTAATTGGAAACTTACTAAAATAAATTGGATTCAATTTATAATAATGGGGTTATTTTAAGAAATTAAAATAAATTCTATAATGGATGAATTAAGTTACTTTAAAATTGAGATGATAATTGGTTTAAAGAATTATGAATTAATAAGTAAAATCAAGGTGATGAAATTTATGAATTATAGAATTTGAATTTTTAATAGTAAGTAATTTATTTAATTTATAATAGTTGGATTTATTGCCAATGAATGATCAAATACTTAATTATTACGTTAAATTAAAAATTAAGTTGAAAACGGAAAATATTTATGTGATAATTTTAAATCCAATGGTAAACCCTTCTATTTGAAATTATGAATGGAATAATTATGGGTAAAATCAATTTAAGGGAAATTTAGGAAATTTATCTATAATTTTGAATTTTATGAAATTGAAGATTTCTATTGATTAATCTTTAATAAATTGACTTTTCAAAATTTTTAAATCATTGTAAATGTTGAAATTTATAAAGTGATAAAGATTGCAAAGTTCAAAATCTTTAACGCGAAATTTGGTTTAATTAATTTATTTTAAATTTATTAATCAATATAAAAATTGCCATTTTGGTCACGGACTCGGATTTCGACGAAACTAGTTTCATCGGATCCGTAACAGTGAATTATTGTAGGGTTTCAAGTTTCGTAGCGATCGGACTTGTCGTTTGATCGTACGAACGCGAAACGCCTCGAAATCAATTTAATTGAAATCAATTTGAAAATATTGTTTTCAGCATAACTTCTTCATACGATGGAATTTGGACGTGAAACTTTTTCCATCGCGTTCAGAATATTTTTAAATATCTATTTTGATATATGGGTTGACCCAATTTCGTTCCGGAGTCGAAACGGGCTTTTTGGGCCAAATTATCGTTAAGCACGTTTGTTATCGGATCCATCTACTTTATTTTTAACCTACCTATATAAACCCAGTTATAAACCCTAGCCTCCATCTATTCTCATTTGTTTGTGCATTCATTTTCATCAACTCTTTCTCTTCCTCAATGGATGCAAATCCTAGATCCAAACACAATTGCAAATCAAATCAAAAGTCAAAAATTCAAAATCCTCAGAAAAAGTCAAAAAAAAAATATGTTGATGCTCTCGACGAGCGAAATTCAATGGTGTAATTCGTTTTTTGATTTGGGTTGTGGTTTGACCAGAAATTAGGCGTTTAGTTTCGGCCGTTCATCATCGCCGCAATAAATTTCGTCAGATCGGGAAACGGTTTCTGGGCTTTGGAGAGGAAGCCGAGGGGATCTCATCTGTATGATTTTTGTGTTGATTCAGCGGTCAAATCGATCGATAAAATTGATTAGGGTTTGAGGATAGGTGGCGGCGGCTGATGGTTTGGGCATCGATGGCCTAGGTCACGCGTCACGTCAGGATTAGGGATCTCGGGGGGCGGCGATTCATGGGGGAAGGCCGAGTACGGCAGTGTTCAGGTGGATTGTGCCGACGCTTTGTGGAGGGACCTTCGTTCGTGTGCGTCTTCGGTTCAGGAAAGAGAGAGGGACGGTCACGTGAAGGGGATGAGGACTGTACGTTTTTTTTTGTTGTTTATATTTTTTTTGTTTTAAAATTTAAATTTGTTTTCTAGTAATTAAATCGCTATAAATCTCGCATACAAACTCCGTTTCACGCGCGATTTTTTTGTTAGGATCGTATTGGAATTCCGGAGATTTTGACGCTGGCTTGGTTGGATTTGGAGACTGTCAAATTTTTGGGTTTAAATTGGATTTAAATTCAATTTAAATTCAAAAGGTGAGTGTTTTAACCCACTCACAACTTTCAAAAATTTCTTATGTTTGTTAAATTGATTTATGATATGAATTGAAATTCATTTATGACTGTTTGGCATATTTTATTCATCATCTCAGTTAGAGTGCATTTTATTTAAATTAAATTGTTATTTAATTTTATTATTGCATATAAATTGACAGTTAAATTTATTTATTTTCGCATATAAACTTCAAATTAAACAGTTATTAATTTATTAGTGAATATGAACTGTTCGTTGATACCTGTTATATTTTATATGCTATTTATTGATGTTTGTTCAAATTGGATGATGATTGAAATAAATGGTTGATGAATGATGTTTGGTGAATGGATGATGTGTTTTATATTATATAATCTACAAGTTATCATGCATTTCATTTCATTCGGGATTGCGGTTTGAAATGATATACAACCACATTTTTATTTTTAAATTGCGGATTGAAATGATAAATATCCGTATCACTTGACCATATGGTTGAAAATTATATACAGACACCGTCGGTCTCTATATATATATATATATATTGAAACGATTTCTATGGTTTGGATAGGATACGGTTTAATAAATATTAATTTTTGGTCTTATATAAAATCTTATTTTTTTATATACATACATAGTTAAACTATTGAATTCAAGTTATGTATAAATTTGTTAAATAAAATAAATAAGTTGAATAATGGAGTTTTAATGATTTAAATCAATGAAGATTGGATGGTAAATTGGAAATTTATTTGAATGGAACTTATTTTAAAATTTCACTTCATAAAGTAGATGTAAAACTTATTAAAGCTTGGAAATTTTAAAGGTATGATATTTATAACTGGATTTTTATTCAAGATAAATTAAATGAATATTTCTAGCATAATAAATTGAAGGAAATATTTAAGTCGTTAGTAATTGGAATTTTATTTTAAATGATTTTGATCTATTATGTAAATATTTCAAAACTAAATAATAGGACAATGAATTGGTGAATATAAATTTCCAACCTTAAGTTTTGAAATTGTTAAATACTCAAAGTTAGAAATATATTGAAATTGAAGTGGTTTATTTAACTGAAAGTGAATTTAAAATTTATGGATTTAGACTAAATTTTAAATGAATAAAATTGTGAAGTCGCGAAAATTATTTTATAAAGTAATTTTAAATTCAAACTATTTTATTCTATATACTTTTGAATATCCAAACCATTCAAATTTTAGAGGTATGGTTTTAAATCTATGAGTTTCGAAGTATTATGTTTTGGAAGTTATAATTCGAATGTTTGGTTTCTAGATTTTATAAATTTTAAAGCAGTATGATTTTGGAAAAGAAATATATTTGAAATAAAAATGATATTTTTGATTTGGGTTTTATAAAAATATTATCAAATGAGTTTGTTTTGAAATGGAAAGGATATCGTAATTATACGGTTTTGAAATAGATATTTTATTCTGGTTTTGAAAGAAAAATTATTTTAATGACCACGGTGTTATAATAACGTTTGGTTGTTAAAGAGACCGAGATCAGAAATTGTCATACTCTCTGCCAACCCCGAAAACCACTTTAACAACCATGTACGCGGTGGAGATTCCAGAATGAAGTAGGTTGGTGGCAGCGTTTCCTGTAAGGTAAATACGTGGACCCAACTCCCGTGAGTTGGCATAAGGTGGCTAAAACAGGAGCGATTGACGGGTTAATAAGGTAGCACCTTTGATCGGACACTTCCCTCCGATACTATACTCTGACTTTGGATTGATTTGGTGGCCACCTTTACTTTTGATTTCTTTAATTTGGGGGAGTTTGTTCGAGGTGGGCGGTAGCTACGCGCTACGCGTTACCACCGACCCAAAAGCGTAATTGTTATATCTACCCTGGCATTGCCTAGTTGTGCTGTGTCACCTACCCTATCGCGCCCTGTACGAGTTTGGTTTTCTCCCGTAGCCCGTGTGGTATCCTCTGGTGGCTTCCCTATCAGGAGGGACTATGATATTGGATGGACTACTGGGACTATTACGTGTTGAGGACTATATGGGTAACCCCTTAATGCTAAGAAAAAAGTAAGTTTATTTTACAATTAGACAATATTATAATAGCGCAATATACTACATAGTAAATAGTTTACCAAATCCTTAGGAGATGTAAATCCTGAGCATCTTTTGAGTTACTGCACTCATATTTATTTCTGTTAATTTAACTCACATAAGATCTTTTAGTTCTGACTCGAGTGTTTTTGTCTTTTCAAATTTGCTCGGGTCAGTACGAGCGTTTCAGGACCGAAGACTTTAGCTCTGGAGGACGAAGACAGAGATTTCTATTATTATTATTTATTATATTCCACTACACACCGTATTCCGCTGCATTGTTATTATTGGTATATGTACTCTGATATGTATTATATAAATATAATCAAATGTTTTGTAAACAGATTTATAAACTGTATATTTGATTATTATATTTTATCCGTCCGCTATGAGATTCTGTTTCTTTCTTGTTTTTTTATTTACCCCATAACAATCCGCCCTTCCGTATGGTTTGAATTCGCATGTGTGTCGATTTAAAGCGTACGAAAAGGCGGGACGTTACAATTATTTTAAAGTGATTAATGATCTCGAATTGATATGGTTTTGAAATGATATGATATTTTGATATGAAGTATAAACTATTTGAAATTAAATGACCGCGGAGTTATAATAACGTTTGCTTGTTAAAGAGACCGGGATCGATTATTGTCATATTCTCTAACAATACCAAAAATCGCTTTAACAACCTTGTACACGGTGGAGATTCCAGAATGTAGGATGGTTGGTGATGATTCTATATGAGGTATATGCGTGGACCCGACTCCCATGAGTTAGCTTAAGGTGGCTAAAATAGGAGTAATTGACAGGCCAAGTGAGGTAGCTCCTCCGATCGGACACACTTTTTGATGCCATTTTGTGATTGATTAGGTGCACCCTCGGATTTTTGGGAGTGTTGGACGAGATGGGTGGTAGCTGCGGCTATGCGTTACCACTAGCCCGGAAGTGTAATTGGTATATCTACTCTGGCATTGCCTAGTTGTGCCGTGTCACCTACCATATGAAGCCCACTACGAGTTTGTTTTGTGTTGTACCTATGGAGTGCTCCTTGATAGCCCACTGGTTTAGTGGAGTTTACAGTACTAAACAGACTACGACATTATATAAAAATGTGTTAAGGGGGATATGGGTAACGTCCTAACGCTATTTTAATAGTTTATCTTACTATAGACATTATTATAATAGCGCATATTACTACATAGTAGATTGTTCCACTGATCCTTAGAGGATGGTTATCCTAAACATCGTCTAAGTTACTTGTATTTCAGTTGATATTTCACTTGAGTTGGATTTATTGATATAAGAATGTTAATCCTAACTTGAATGTTTTGTGTTTTGCTTTATGCTCGGGTCAGACTGAGTGCCACAGCATTTTAGACTCACCTTTGGAGTTTGGAGCTTCGCTTGAAGATCCATCTATCTATACAGCTTTTAGTTATTCAGTTGGCTCATGTGATATATTCAGCTCTTGTTATTTGACTATGCATTGAGACTTCTATGTATCCTGATTTCTACTATATTTTGTTTCACACTCTATTATTTATATAGTAGCTTCATGAACTACTATTTATCTGTTTCTGCTTCATATTATTATATTACTCTGTTTCTGTGACTCTGTGATTGATTTATTTACTGTATATGCTGAGTTTTTTCAAATATAAATTAACAATCTGATATTTTGAGCAATTCAAGTCCGACATGTGTGGATGCGAATGGCACGAAATATCGGGGTGTTACAGTCTCCACTAGATAAAATGGGTGCTCTTAGTCGGTCTATCAACTATTACCCATATTCTATCGTTTCCCACTCTTAACCATAGTAACCCATTTATAAAATCAACAGAAACCAAGTCCCACTTCAAAGTTTGTTCTTTAAAGGTTTGAAGTAAAGCACCTTGCTTTTGATGTTATTTCTGTTTGCTGACACGTGAAACAACTCTTCACAATAACTCACCAACATTGTTTTTCATCCCTTCCCAAAAGAACACACGCTTTATGTCATGATACATCTTCATTCCTCCAGGATGAATCATAAACTTAAACCGATGACTCTCCTTTAAAAATTCCTTCGGAAGAACTTACACATTTGGGAAACGCAATCTTCCCTTTTTTCTAAGCCATTTTTTGAATAACATTCAAATCCTCTATGTCCACATCCACCTCCAAAAACCTAATCCTTTCGGCCAACGATATATCCTCTCTTTACCTTCCAACAATCCTTTCCACAAATGTTAGATGAACTTCTGAGCTTGCTAATGCCCCAGATCCTGATTTGATATTGCATTCAACCTAAAATGCACTTCATGTGAAGATAACGCATCTAAGGCTTTCCATTCTATAATTATAGCTAATACTCCATTCTACAGTTCCCTACGCAAAGCATCGACACCTTTGTTCCAGCTACATGGTGTCTACGTCAAAATCATACATTCCTAAGAGCTCTAACTATCTCCGTTGCTACATATTTAACTCTTTTCGAGAGAATAAATATTTGAGAGGCTTATGGTTTGTATACAACTTAAATCTTTCTTCTAGAAAACAGTGTCTCCAAATCTTTAATGCAAAGATCACATCTACTAACTCTAAGTCATAGGTTGGGTAACGAACTTCATGCAATCTTAATTGTCAAGGAGCATAAGTTGTCACTCTTCCCTTTTGATTTAATACTGCTCCTAATCTGATTCCATAAGCATCGGTGTAAACAACCAAATCATGATTCCCTTCAGGTACAACCAAAATAGGAGCATTTTCAATGACCTATTCAACTCCAGAAATGACTCTTCATGCTTATAAGTCCACTCAAACTTCTCGTTCCTTCTGGTCAACTTAATCAAGGGTGCTACTATATGTGAGAACTCCTTAATGAATGCATGATAATATCCGACTGATCCTAAAAAAACTTCTCATCTCCATCACTGTTCTCTTCTTTTGGATCGGGTACATTAGCAGTAGGGTAAAAAAGGAAAATTTTCAACATGTCCTTTAATAATTTCCACAAGGTTTTATTATGTGTTTACATGAATTATGTCTTTAACTAAATCATATTTGGTGGTTATTAATAAAGAGTTTGGTGATTTAATTTTAGTATAAATAATTAAGGTCAAAAGTTTATGTTTGCACATTGTGGTTTATTTTTCTAAACATAATATCTAATGTTATTCTACTTTTTTTAGTTTAATTTTGTGTTTTAATGCATAATTCATTTGCATTCACAATGTAAACATGACGAGTGCTATAAAGATGTCAAACTGACCTAGGGTGTATATAAGTGAATAGATGTCAAATCAATGATGTGTTTGCATTCACTAACTTGGCAACTATTATAAACAATATCAACTAATTTATGATATACATATATGACCAGGTATCATATATAAATAAATAATCATTAGGGTCTTGGTTATTATATATGGTATAATATTAAGGGATGGAAATTAAAACATGCCAAACATCATACATGTAATTAACAACATATATATATATAACTAATATAATTTTAGCCATTGAATTTTTTTCAACATATATAAATGTATGTTCATATATATATATATATATATATATATATATATATATATATATATACACACACGTATACATATATATGGAAATTGGTTCATTCCCATTAGAATATAAAGTTAGCAAGGATTGAACTATCAACCTTACATGTGAGCGTCGCATGTCCTTACCAACTATACTACCCCAATGGATATGTTCAAACACAAATGCGCACGTGTACACGCACATGTGTGTATCTTATTTGAAATATAAATTAATAGTGGTTGTGTGTATATACGAATATATACATATATTAAATGTTTTGATTTATTTAAAATTTGAACTTTATGTTTACATTGACTAATTTGTATAGTAAAATTCAAAAAAAATAATATCTCAAATACATATACATACATACATACATATATATATGTATTTCGATTAAAAGAAAAATAATTAACCTTTTTATTATATACACATATACACTTAAAATTTGCTTTTTTGTAAACTATAAACAAACCATTATGCTTTGTTTTAAATTTAATACATATAAATATATTATATATACATACATATCTGTGTGTGTGTGTGTGTGTGTGTGAACTTGATTAAATTTTCGAGCACATTTTTCTACCAAAATAAAGTTAAAAAAACATATACATACACACATACATGTATATATATATGTGTGTGTGCATATATATATATATGTTAATAACCTAAGAATTGATATGGATGAACAGCCATATAAATATTATTACGAAAAAAATCTGCGATTTGTGCGGTACTTTCATATATATTATGGCGACATTTCACAGAGATAAACAAGAACTCAATGGAAGTAAATGAATTATATATGTGAAGGTTTACTGGAGAAAATGGAAGAACAAAACTGACTAAAGAAGAAAGTTGTAATCATGGAGGTATTTGAAGTGATGAATCTTAGAATCTTTATTAAAGACCTTATGATAATTATACTTGAAGATCATCAACCATTAACCTTAACCAAATCAGAAAATATCCACAAATATGAGGTACTTTAAAATTTGAAAATCTACAACACTTTATTGGAGTTTCTATTTTTGAAACACATATAGTCGACATATGCTCCCTATGTATGTCTATATGCTAGCCATTTTTCAGTTTTTTAAAATTCAAATGAAGGGGTTTTCCCACCACCACTTCACCAATAGACATGCCTCTTCAACCATTATATAAATGGCTTTGGAAAATGAAATTTCATGACTTTGTCATCTTTATATACTCTATCATATCCATATATTTATGAGATATCAATCACATATTCTTTCAGTCTCTTTGTAAATTCATACTCTTTCACTCCAATTCTTCAAGGATTTTCATAATGCATGATAGTAGAAAATCTGTACTTTAATTCTTATCATTCTCTCTTTGATTTAATCATATTCCTCAAAGATTCAAAGATATATTGCAATTGAAGGTCTATAGGATTATCGTACTGAATGTGCAAGAACCTATATTGAAGATACAACTACTCTTCACACTATATTATTGATTGTAAAGAGAAGAAGATGTTCTTGTAGCATGTGAAACTAAGAGGGTGATCTTGAAGTCTGATAAATTAAGAAGGTGCATCTTGTAGCCCGTCAAATCAAGATTGTAAAGGTGTTCCTACCACCCATGAAAAGCAAGCGGTGATAGTGAAATTCTGGTCTAGTACAGGATTGAATGTAGAATTGGTCAATTCGAACCTGTACAAAAATTATTGGTGTTATTTACCTTACCGCATTTTACTTTATTACTTACTTACTCTATGATTATTTGTTTTTGTTTGTAATCTGAGTGGATATAGTTTTAAATCATAAGTTTTAAATAGTTGAAATAGACACTTCACCACCTCTAGTGTATAACTAGCCTAAAGGTCCATTCCACGTTGCGTTATAGATCACTCATTTCCCCACTTTTGGTATCAGAGTCATTGGTTTTCAAAAATTCATAACTTGATTTTTGAAAAGTATAAATGGATAAGAATACTAGTAACACTTTCTTTAACAATTTTGTTGAAGTACAATCTACTACTGGACTTCTACTTTTCAATGGTAGCAATCATGCTTATTAGCTTATAGGATGAAAATTTATTTGTAGTCTAATGGTTTAGATGTTTGGAACATTACCCAAAATGAGTACACTGAGCCTCAAATGAATTAAGCATAATGGACCACCCATCAAAAGACACAAGGACTCAACAATTCAAAGGCTATAGATACTTTATTTTGCGCCTTGGATAAAAACTAGTTTGATAAAATGTATTTGTAAAAGTGCATATAAATTTGGAGAATAATGCAAGTCACACATGAAGGCACTAGCAAAGTTAAATAGGCAAAGATACCCATGTTAACTAATCAGTTTCAACTGTTTAGAATGAAACAAAATGAGTCCATTTCTGATATTTTTCTAGATTTTAGGATATATTACATGCATTAGTATCGTTAGGAAAGAATTATATTGAAGATGACCAAGTAAGAAAGATCTTAAATTTACTTTCTAGTGAATGAGATTAGAAGACTGTGGCAATTGAAGAAGCTAATGATATTAGTATGATAAAAATAGAAGATTTATTTAGCAACCTAATGTCATATAAAGTACGGTTATAGGTTAGAAAAGAAAATCAAGAAAATGAGAAGAAATCACTAGCACTCAATGCTACAAATGACAATCATGAACCAGACGATGAAGAAATCGATTTCATGACCTTCAAGAAGTTCTTGAAATATAGGAAATTGAACAAACTTCAGAAAACTAACAACTATAATTCTAGAAATGAAAATGTTGTTAAGTGTTTCAAATGTGATAAAGCGGTCATTTGAAAAAAGAATGTCCAAACCTGAGAAGAAATCAAAATACTCTTCAAACTCTTTCAATAAGAAGAGAAAACAGATTTTAATGCAACATAAGATGATTCGGATACATCATCAAATGATAGTGATTCAGAAACTGAAAATGCCAACATGTGCTTCATGAAAAATGATGATCATGTATGGAGTTTTAACGAAGAAATTTTGAATATTTCAAATGATATCTATGAGGGATATAAAATGCTTAGAAAATAGTATAGGATTAGTGTAGTAGAAATAGGTAGATTAAAAATGTTTAACGAAATGTTAAGCGAAGAAAAATAATGTCTAGAAGATGAAATTGAAAGGCTTAATAAATGAAAGGAATTAAAGATTGAAAATTTCAAAAAACTGAAAATTGAAGACGATTCCTTAAAATTGGAAAATATTTCAATGAAGTTCAAATCACCGATCTAAATGATAAAATTACATTACTAGGCAATGTTATTCTTAACTATAATAAGGATTTTGATAAAATTAAAACTGATGTTGATAAATTTAAAAAAGGGAAGAATAGTCTAGAAAAATTATTATCTGCATCTAAACCCACTAACAATAAACATGGACTTGGATACACCTCTAAGCCCAAACTAGGGAAGAATAGTATTACTAAATTTGTTAAGGCTGCTAAGTTCAAATGAAAATAAGAAATTAAAGTTAAAACCCATAAATAAGTTCATTAATTTATGGGTTCCTAGAAGGTTAGATAATAATGAGAGAAAATATATTGATACTTTTATTAATAAAGTTCATTCATTTGATGATTATAGTTTGAAAGGGCATCAAACTCTTCGTGGGTTTGGCTTTCCAAAACTTAACCTCATGGATCCCAAAAAAAATAGGGTATCAGTGCGTTAGGAACAACGAATACTAGACATCGGATGTTCAAAGCATTTGACAAGAAATCCATAGATACCGAGCGACATTATATACAAAGATGGTGAGATTGTGAACTTTCGATATAATTCAAAAGGATATGTTATTGGCATCGGCAAAATAGATAATTCAAAAACTCCTCTTATTTTAAATGTTTTACTCCATGCTTAATATTAATTTTGACTCCCTTCATAAGTTCAATTTATATACATTTATACACACATACATATATATATATATATATACACATAAAAATTCTATACATATTGCCTAGTTGCGCTTAAGCGATTCTTTTTGGCCCTTTTTGTTATGACAAAGGGAGAAAATGCATAAATATACTAGGCAAAATGATAGGGTGAGTTCATAGAATTAGGGGGATTCAAATATAAAAATATTATATTTTATTTCTCAAATATTTATTTGTTGTCACTATCAAAATGATATCCTTAGTATTGATTTTGAAGAGCAATCATATAAATATTACTTCTAACATATCTTTGAGTAATGTTGTACTTTCAAATATATTATGGAAATATTTTATAGAGATAAAAAAGAAATCAACGGAAGAAAATGAATTATATAGGTGAAGGTTAATTAGAGCAAATGGAAGAACAAAACTAATTGAAGAAGAATGTTGTAAACGATAGAGATATTTGAAGTGATGAATCATATAATCTTTGTTAAAGACCCCATGGAAATTATATTTGAAGATCATCAACCATTGACTTCAACCGAATCAATAAATATCCAAAAATATGAGGTACTTTGAAATCTGAAAATATGCAACGTTTTATTGGAGTTCCTATTTTTGAAATACATATATATTGACATATGCTCCCCATGAATGTCGACATACGAACCATTTTTCAATTTTTTTAAATCCAAATGAAGAGATTTTCCTGCTATCTCTTCACCAGTAGTAATGTCTCTTCAACCACTAGTTAAAGGGCTTTGGAAAACAAAATTTCACAACAACTGACTCTTCTTTCTCATTCTCTTTCTTATCCATACATTTGTGAGAAAGATCTATAGTACATTCTTCCACTATCTTTGCGAATCCATACTATTTCATTCCAATTCTTCAAGGATTTGCAAACCACACAACAGTAGAGAATTTGTACTTGAATTCATATCATTCTCTCTCTGATTTCATCCCATTCCTCAAAGAGTTCAAAGATATATTTCTAGTGGAGGTCTATAGAATCATTGTACTAAATCTACGAGAATCTTTATTAAAGATACAACTACTCTCCATACTCTACAATTGATTGTATATAGAAGAATGTGTTTTGTAGCTTGTAAATTCAAGAGGGTGATCTTATAGCTTGATAAATCAAAAGCATGCATTCTGTAGCCCATGAAATTAAGGTTGAAAATGTGCTCTTGCCACCTGTGAAAATCAAGCAGTGATAGTGAAATTTTATACGGTCTAGCACAAGACTTGTCATGGCCCATTTTTCCATACCCTTTGAATCGACAATAAACCACACATGTCCAACTCAAATTGCATGAAAAGACATAACATGCAGGGTAATAAAGAAAAATAGACAGAATAGAATCTCACATGAAAGGAATAACATATAATATTGAACAATACCTTTACGGCCGAACATTTTAAAATACAAATATTAGAGTCTAACCTAAATTCAACTTGGATAGTTATAAACATATGTCCTTACAATTGCTGACAGCATTAAACTAAAATAAACCACAACGGATAATAGAATATGTCCGTACGTAGGTGAATATCTTCAGCTCTCCTCTGAAAACTCCAACCGTCTTCGACTAAAACTGAAACTACTCGGATCTGACCCGAGTATTGAAAATACTTGAATTAGGCTTGATAAACCAGTGTGAGAAAAACTCAATAACAAATGACAGTGTCATATATCATCCTTTGAATAAAATTCTTTGAAAAGAAAGAGTATCTCATAAGACCACGCCCATACATAAATACAGATGGGTTTTTACCTTATGATAACCAAAATACTCTTATATCAAAACATTTGACGACATCTCTTTGAAAACATTTGCAGATAAACTTATTAATCTTAGCCGAAATTGTTACCATTATTAAATTCTAGCATAAAAGGATCTACAAACAAAACCGTAGGTTCTTATTGGAGAATGGATTTCCATACAAATGACCAGCTGAAGGGATTTCCTTCCGATGGGTACAACTCTAAATGGATATCCCGAGGAACCATCACAAAGCTCCTCTACCAACACAAGACCGACTTACCTCTATAACTAGGTAGTATCAAATATGTCATCCTCCGGTCGTTACAGACCTTTAACCAAGCATGCTCTAGCATACAAACCACATTAATTTACATCCCGAATATCGTAGCGGGAAGAAATATATCTAAAAGAGAATGATCATATGGTAGTTGGGAATGACCCACTTAGCCTTCCTGCATCTAACCCTGTTTTGGTCATTTCCGGTTGATGAGGCTCGAGGCTACGATTACCTTTTCACATAGCACATCTTCTTTCACTTTGAATGCTACATTGTCATTCCACATTCACATGACTAATTTCTATAAACTTATAACTTCCTGAGCTCATAAGTCTCGGGAAAGGGTGTTAAGCTAAGAGAAGGTGTCTTCTCCTACACTGACTGATATACTTTTATAGAGATCACTCATTTTGATTTGGAATGCAGGGTAGGACATTCTTCCTTACAAGTTTGCTTTGGAACTGAACGAAACCGAAGGTACTTTCCTCGACCATTACTAGGCGAGAAGCCCTTGTGGTTTAGAGATTTTTCATAACAAAGAGGCCACCGCTACAATATAATGAATCGGGAGTTAATACCCAATTAATCAACAAATAGTCCCTCATTATTATTCATCTCAATATCTCCGTCTTCAAATATCTTCATTTTTGAACACGTAAATTGGTTCGAAGTGGTTTTCGGATAGGAATCGTCCAAATCCGACCCAGGTACCTTCGAAATCCAGTTATCGATAAAAAGTGAATATGAGTATATGGGATTTACTAAGTCTCTTTTCAATTTAATTCTTTTCGGATGATTTTCAAATCTCTTTCTTTTATCTTAGAGTAATTCTAAGTTAATCCATTCTTTTGCTTTGGATAATATTTCAATTTCCCTCACTTTACTCTTGATCCAAATTTCTTAAATTTTAGACGAGACAAAAACAATGTTATTTAAGACATCGTTTACTATAAACCCTAAAATCAATCTTAGTAAATATTATTGAATAAATAGGATCATAGAAATCGTTCATTATGAAGATTGCTTAAATTTTGGATAATACCAATCTTCTTTATTTTAGAAACTTAACACGATCTTTTTAGAGCATCTGGGCTTCCCTTTCGATCTGTTCCACCTCTCGCCTGAGAAAAGAAAAGGGAGGCCAGGTAAGTTTAGTGCACTAGTTTCTCCATCCCTAACCTTAGTTAAACACCTTGTTTTATCTTCTCAAATCTCATAGGCGGGACAAATGTACCAGTCGTTTCCACGTACTCAGTTATCAACTTTATTTTGAAATTGGCCATAAAGATTTAAAACTATCTTTTAAACACTTAGTTTTTCTTTTGAAAATATCCACAATTGATTCAACAAAAATCATTACGTTTAAACTCATATTCAAAATGTTATAGAATTCGCAGCATAAAAGTGCTGCATAAAGTGCTATATAAGCTTATTTGATTTAATCCGCTTTTTAATATTTGAAAATTCATATTTTCCACTTCAAATCTCTTATAAACTATTTAAATGGATTTATCAAATTTATTTCATATTTTTCCATAATTAAAAACGTTCATTTACAAAGATTTCCTGTTATGGTCACTTAACCGCACTAGCGCGATTTTTCTAGAAAATTGATTTGGACATATTTCAAAATCTGCTTAATGAAATTTTGGTTTTCTTTCTTCGTTTAGAAGATATGGATATAATAGTCCAGAATTTTCTTATCTCGAAGAATTCCGAGCTATTTTCCACTCGATACACTCACTTGAACTTTTCGACGCGAAATCACGAACTATCGTTGCGCGACGTGCCTAGTTTTAACATATTTTTTAACATTTGAAATAATCTATTCAAATTGAATTTTATTACTTATAAAAACCATTACAAATCATTTTATATCAATATTTCCACTTTTTTAAAAGTATTTAAAATGTATTTTCACAATTCCCATATTATAATATTATTTTATTCCTATTATTTTAATATTAAATTTAAATTCCAATTTCAATTCAATTTCAATTCTAACTTCAAATTAAACTCAATTAAAACTTAGATTTAAAATCTAATTCCAATTCTAATTTAAATTCAACCTTAATCTCACTTTCAATTTTCAAAATCGATTTCAATTTCACTATTCATCTAAATTTCAGTTTCAATTTAAGTATCCTTTTCAATCCCTTTTCACTTCAAATTTCAAATTCTCTTTTGTTTAACTTTAATTTTAATTCCACTTAAAAAGAAACTTATTTTTCCAAAGTATATCATATCACCAAATTAAGATCTTATTTAACAAAGGGAATACTTAATCAAAATGAGCATAGCCAAGTTTAACATTTATCACCAACATAATTATGGTCCATACACAAGCTAATATGATAAATAATCACAACCATAAACACTTGCAACTATTCAAACATAACACAAACATATCCAAACATCCATAACAACATTTTAAAGGGGTGTATACTTGCATATGTAATAAGATGATTGTTATAACAAAATCAAAATATGAACTTTTAAAAGCGATGAGAATTTCTCATCTTTATTTCCACTCCGTCAATCTTTAGACGAATTGCAGTGTTTACGGCTAACGAACTAACGCGCGCTCCTCTCTTTTCTTTCTTTCCTTTCTTTTCTTTATTCTTTCTTTTTCTTTTTCTTTTTCTTTTTCTTTTTCTTTTTCCTTTTCCTTTTCTTTTCAATTTTTTTCTTTGTTTTTTTTATTTTAGTCGTGGGCTTAAGAGGAGGGTACGGCCTAGGGTGGCTTAGGTAGAAAGGTACGTGAGTTTTGATAGTGGGTAGGTAGGGTATGTTTGTTCTTTGAGATGGGTAGGTGGGGTTTTAGGCTCGGGTGTGGGGTGTAGGTGGGGGCATGTGGTATAGGAGTGTGTGGGGGCTTGGGTAAGTCGAAAGGCGAGGTGTATGGGTGTTGGAGGCTTGGTGTAGGGTAGTGGAGCATGGCCATGGGTTTTTGGGAGGTGGGTAGGTGGTTGGCCGAGGGGGTGGAGGGATACTGATGGTGTAGTGGTGTTTGGTTAAGGTGGTGGAAGAAAATGGAGGAAGGAGGAATTAATGGAAGAGGAAGAGAATGGAGTTTGGAATTTTGTAGAATGAAAATGTAGTGAAGAAAGAAGGGGTTTAGACTTGTATTTATAAGTGAAATTTGAGTGGCTAATGTCCTAAATACCCTTGCCTTAGTTTTTCACTTTTGCTTAACATGATAAGAAGTGCATTTATGGTGAAAGATGTCATGATTTGATCCATGTAATAATGCTTGCCTTTTTTTTCTTAATTTACGAAATGTTTAAATATTAGTTTTCTTAGTTTCCATGCATGAAGAGACTTTCATTAATGGTGAGAAGATAGGTTTTAGTCCTTATGTAACCATTTGGTTGCTTTTCATAACATAGAAAGCACTTAAACTCCATTTTGCTCCTTTACCATGCATCTCATCGTTACTCTTCATAACATAGAAAATACTTAAACTACATTTTTCTCCTTTTCCATGCATCGCATTAATGAGATATGATATCTGAATAATGATTATGTTCAATAATTTAATTTTAATTATAAATTGCTAAATCATGTTACTTTTTGAATTATTTGTAAACTTTGACTTTTCAACGTGAATTTTTTTTAATATGTTAAATGTAACATATAACAAAGTTTGTTAAGTGTATATATGTGTTAGAAAGTATATCATGTTGCAACAACTTGACGACACTTGTTTTGGTTGAAAATGATATTTTTGTTGATAAATTTTACAGTCAAAATTTAACTTTTTGTTAAGCTATATATTGAAGTAAACAAACTTTAAAATTAACTTTTTACTTCTTTTAAATAAATTAAAACATGTCCATTTTTATTATAAGATCATATTTAAATTGTAAGGATTGAGATTTTCAACTTCCGAAAATCTACATTAATACGTCCACTGTATTAACTGCCGAGCAATCGAAGGCCGAAAAACCCAACCGTTAGGGTTAGAGAAGAAGAGGTAGAAGAAGAAAGAAAGAAGGAAGAAGAAAACGGAAACAATAAAAGAATCTCACAATTCGCAGCGGAACAACATATAATAGATAAATGAATATCTTTAAAACAGAGAACTATATCAGTTATTACATTACATCATATTACATTACATTATCAGAGTTTACAATAAAAACAGCGGAAATAAATACTATATACTAATTGATACGCCACGCCATCCAGCTTGCCTCCAGATCTTTACAGCAACTCCAGAATTCCAGAATGACCTAATAACCTGACTCTAGACCGCCCGTGTAGAAAATTTGTGGGCACCCAGAGTTTAGAAAGGAAACAATAAACTCCAGGTCAGTCATGGGACTGGTGTGAGAACTTAAAAAAGTTTATCTTTAAAAACAAACAAAGAAATATTTTAAAACAGATCCGCAATGTTTTTTTTAGAAAATGTAACTATCATAAGGCCTCCCGCCACACACACAATGCAAACGCGGAATTAGAGGAGATTTCTCCTTATGATAGTCAAGCATGCTTGATACGCAAATTTCTTTAATATTATTACTATAAGTGCAAAGTGCAGGAAAACATTTCGAAAGTACAATATTAATCTTAGCCAGCATAGGTACCATTATAGTATGCCTAATATAGCTACCATATTAAATGGCAGGTTCTACAACTAAAACCGTACAGGGCTTGCATTGTTTCTTTGGATTTCCAACAAATGGTCAGGCCAAGGAACTTCCCATTGCCACATGGGTACGCCTCTGGAAGGATGCCTCGAGAACCTAACCGGATCTCTGCCAACACAAAGCCGGGTTACCTCTAGCTAGGTAACTACTGACACGAACATGCCATCCCCCGGTCGTAACCAAACTTTATCCCGGGATTCACCAACAACCACAAAGAAATAAATTTGCAGCAACCACATGGTTAAGTATCAGGGCTCCATACCATAATACCACCTCTATCCAGAAGGAAATGAACATACCTTATGGGGGCGCTATCCCCAAATAACATTGCTGCATTCTACCTGTTTTGACCATTTTCGGGGTGTGAGGTCCGACGAAGTCTCGTCCACAAAGCTACGCTTTTCACAAAAGCCACGCTTTGATCAAAAAATGATCAGCAGCACTCAGCATGCTACGTTACCAAATTGAGAATATATCACTAGTAACCATCAACTACACAACCTCTGAGCTAATACGTCTCAGAGAAGGGTGTTAAGCTAAGAGAATAAATTCTCTGCCACCAACAGAAATATATTTGATAGAAACCAGCTTTACATCTCAAATTGTAATGTCATACACACATCCATACAAGTCCGTTTCGGGATCGAACGGAACCGAAGGCACTTCCAAAGAAGCCCTTACAAATCCGGATATTCACTAATCACATCCGGAATTCCCATCACAAAGGGTGATAAAATCTCTATATCGAGGATCTGCCGATGCAGAGACATTCGACGGTAATCCTTCCGTTTTCGAAAATATCCAGTCTTCAAAACCGGTCTTCAAATGCTATCCACTACGACGTATCACCATTCAGAATGGGATTTAAGACCCAAAGGTCCTCTCCCGGCTAAACCGTATAATGAACGCTTATTTTAAAATAAGTGTAGCATTCAAATTCAAGCAAATCACAACAAATACCCAATTAAAGGTAAATATTGATAGTCGGTTATTTAACTATCAAAGCAAACAAACAAATATTCAGCACCATAACAATCACTAGGCCCTTTTATTAATCTTCCATAAATTAAATAACTTGCCAAATATTCACTTCAATTTATCTTTAAAAATATATATTCTCTAAACCATTTCAATTTCTACATTGGAAAACATTTCCAAATACTTATTTAACAATAAGTAATTCACAAATCTATTTATTTTCAATACTTAGAAAATATTCACTATACTTAAAACACGATTAAGTATATATTTTATTCTTTTAAGGAAAATGTTCTCTTTAAACACATTTATTTGGGTCAAAACGAATGTTGCGTAAAAACATTGTTACGACAACCCAAAATCAATAGCATAGGGATTCAAAAATACGATAGATATATAAATCCCAATACTATACAAAAACATTTCCTTTCGAAAATGATTTACTATAACAACAGTGTTATAGTCCATCTTTTCCTTATTTCTCGAAAAAGTCTATTTCAACAATGAATGTTGAAATCTATGGTTTCGATCTTTAACACATTTTAAAACAACTTCAAATCATTTTAATTCTATTTAAAAGACCACTTTCTAAAACATTTCTTTAAGATATATATTTCACCATCCAAAATCGTGACTATAAATCATTTACCAAATTCAACACTTCTACATATTTAATTTAAAGGATTATCCACTGTCCAAAATCATGGATATATCTCCTTTAATAAGCTTTCATATTTACTTATCAAATTCAATTGGTTTTGGATTTATAAAACAACGTTTATAAATTCACATATATATATATATATATTTTATAAAAACTTCAACTTATAAAATCCCTTAATTAACAAATTCTATTTATATCTCATTTAAATGCCAAAATCCAAATTATAAGTTAATTACTTATAAATCTATTTTACAAAATCTATTCATTTTATAACTTCACGATGTATAAATCTATAAATTTCATTCACTTATGAAATCCATTTATACTTCATTTTAACACTTATAAAAACTCGTTTTATAATTCCAATATTTTAATTTATAAATATCAATTTTATAAATCTTTTATATAAACCGTTTATAATAATTCAAAATTCCCAATTTAAACCATTTTACAAATTAATCAACTACTTATTTCAAAAATCACATTTCGGTTATATTTCACAAAAATCATAATTTTTATAACATGAAATTATATGGTTTATTTATTTAAAATGAATCAATTCCAAAATTCAATAAAATGTATATTTTCAAAAATCACTTGAAAATCCTTTTAAATTCGAAATCGTTACTTTAACATTTTTTTAAAACTCCAAAAATAGGCCCAATGCTGCAACAGCACCAATACATCAACCACGGCATTCAAACATCATATATCAATATGATAACAGAATATATCATAAATATCAGTAAATAAATCAATACTGTTGAGGAATCTAGTTGGATCCCTCCAACCTGTTTCCCTGCATCCATAGATGTTAGCACAATACCAATCCCGTTTCTAGACGGAATATCGCGGTACATGGGTTTATATAAAATATTATCCGCTATTATGCGGCGCAATAGGGTCTCATCCGCTATATCATGCGGGAAAATCAACTCCAAGTACATATATAATACCAATTTCACTTCAAGGTGGAATATCGCGGTATATGTGTTTAATAAATAACATCCGCATAATATACGGCGTATCGGGTCTATTTCAATACAACAGATAGAAATTTATCATTCAATCACACAATCAAGAAATTTTAAATTTAACTATTTAAAATTTTAAATCGAAACACAATTCGATTGAGCGAGAAGTTCTCACCCTGCTTCCAATGACAGTTGCAGTGTTTTATTTCGAATAAAATTAAATGTGCGTTTAATTTTATCCAAAATTATCACTAGCTCCAATCGATCCTAATCCAGCTCCATTGCGTACCCGATGCAATTTGTTTCGTCCAAAATGGACCTCGTATCAAAAAGTTATTGTGTTTTAAACATTGAACGGATTTAAATACAATTAATATTTACAATTTCTTTTATTATTTTTAAACCTTCAATTATCTGGGCCATTCGTTTAAGCTTGATGAAATCAGGGCCGTGCCCTCCTTCTTCCCAAACGTGAAATATCCCAGGCAATCACGTATTCGAACCCATTCGGCCGCCGCGACATCCACGAATTTTACACCACCATCACCGAGCTACACGACGATCAGTTAGCGCCATTCGAACGCCCCAACCCACACCTTCCTTCGGCCAAAGGCCGGTCACGCTCGGTGGTGCCTACGCCTCGATTTTCGAGCATGAACGGTGCGACTTTGGACACAATTTGCCAACGATCCGCTTCATCGTTCTTGATCTCAACCTTTGATCTTGTGGATCTCGATGTGCTCGATGTTTTTGCAGTTGAAAGTTTCTTGAATTAATTGGTGGATTTGAAGAAATCAGAGGAAAAAGGTTGGAAGGTTTCGGCCATTGATATTGAAAGTGGCGGCTAAAACCCTAGTGGTGTTAGGTTTGTGAAAAATGAAATGATAGAGGTGCTTTTATAGAAAATATCGAAACACTATTCATCCCGAAAATTTCTGAACTCCAAACGAAGCGTGCCGACTGACATTTATAATGTTTTACCCCTATTCCGAACGCAATGGAATATATATCGGGAGCCAATTTGATCGTATTTAGAAGATAGGCTTTTGAATCGACTATTTAAAACTTAAACCAATTTCAGTGCGTTTTAGCTTGCCCCGGACAAACCGTAAATCCAATTGACACGAAAGTTGAAATCTTACAATAATATAACATTACGGATCCGATGAAACTGGTTTCGTCGAAATCCAAGACTGTTTGAAAAATGGCCATTTTTACTCGTCAATTAAATATTAAAATATTCAATTTCTACAAATTAACTTTTAATTCAATTTTAAAAGTTCTGTAATATCATCCTAACTCCGATATGATTTAATGCAACTTTACAAATCAATTTTAATCACATTAAACCCAATTTTCAATTATTTCTGTAATTTCAAATATTAAATTATCGATTTAATTATCTAATTAAATCTAGATATTCAAAATAAAATTTATTCGACTTACAAATTTTACTTGTTAATATTTAAAATCAATTAAATATACGAATTTTAAGTGACAGAAATTCTGGGTCGTTACATAAATAATATCAAAAATCTCTGATTTTATAGTGTATGTAAACTAACAAAATGCGACAAAATTTGGATATTTTTGTAAAACGATTATTAATATACTTAAATAATTTAATATACTTTTATCATCTTTATTAGGTGTTTTTAATAAGATTTATCTTTTTAAGTAAATATTTATACCTACTTATTTGAGCCTTTGTTTATTTTTATCAAAACTTAACTTTTGCTGATTTGTTCTAAAATCCAAATTTATACCTTTTAAATTATTAACTATAAAAATAAATAATTTGTCTATTACTATCTAGTGTTATTTACTTTCTTGCATTTTACTTTATTACTTACTCATTTTATGATTATTTGTTTCTTTTTTCCATATGTGTAGATATACTTTTAAATTGATAAGTAAGTTTCCAATAGTTGAAATACACACTTCACATCCTCTAGTGTATAAATAGCATTAAGATACATTTCGCATTGTGTTAGATAACCGACCCATGATACAAACATATATACATACATATATGTGTGTGTGTTGTTAAACCAGTTTTTGGTCCAACATTCAAATCATTTTAAAAAAGCTGTTATATTTGGAAAATACCACATGCCCAAAATTGAAGAAATGTTAATAAACACGTAAATATATAAACAAAAAATGAATTTCAAACTTATGTCATATAGCAAAATTATAAGGCTTCTTCTTCCTTATTAGCTATTGAAATTATTCTCAAGCTTTCATGTGAGATTGGAAATTACAAATGAGATAAAAGAGCTGGATTAAAGGATTGAGAAGAAGAGCCCATTTTTAGCGAGCGATGCAACTTGCTAGGATTAGTTGATCAAAGTTGATGTTGATTAATTATGTGGAAAAATGGACGATCCAGATAGAGATAAATAACATGACCTAGAGTATGCGAAATTTAGCATTATCATATCTATCCATGGAAGCAAAAAAATATTACATGGTTACATGGAGAGTACTTTGGACTTTGTATCTCCTGTTGATTATGACCTTCTCTTCATATTGTTACACTTGCTCTTCATATGAATAATTTCTCTTTGTCCCATCATGTTGAATATCCTTTATACCTTCCTTTCTCCTGTGTACTTGGAATCAATTTCTTAGTAAGAACCTATCAAAATATTTTAACGAGCATGTTTCCTTACAACATCTTTAATGTCTTCATAACTTTAACAACTTCTATAAACTCGATAACATATCCTTACATAAACTTGATAGATACTCCTTTTATGAACTTGATAGTATCTCTTTCTATAACTCTATAGCTTTAATAATATAATAGAATCCATTGACTACACTTCATAATCATCCTTTATAACGTTTGACTAGCCCAATCAATAGCGGGTAAATTGGGTGAATTTCAAAAAAAATCCATGTTTAGATCATAGAGGGACTATGAAGTCTGGTATTTACACTAGGTCCATAGTAGTTGAATCATATTTTATTTTAATTATTTTCGTTTAACAATTAGTCTATTTTAGTATAGATAAATATTCATAAGTTATGAGTATATCAATATATGCTCATGCATGAATGTATAGTGTATAATGTATAACATATCAAAGGTATACAAGATCCAATTTATACATAAATATTGAGATTTATATCTACTATGTACATACTTAGCTTCTATATAAATGTAAATTGCCATAAATAAATAAAAAGTAAAACTTATAAAATACGTGTGTATATATATATATATATATATGTATATAGTTTTGAAATATTATTCGATATTTAATAAATATAATTTTAAAATATTTCATATTATTTTGACTGTCTCAAGTTTGTAAATTTAAATTTTAAATAAAATATATAATTTGATTTAGTACACAAATATTTAAATTTCAAATCTAGATCTAAGATATTTATCTAAAGTTGAAAATACCTTGACCTAACAAAATTATTATAAAATATATATCTTATAGAATTTATATATATATATATATATATATATATATATATATTAATAATATATAATTCGACATAATTTTTTAATTGTCAAGAGTAATATGTTTAAAATTATATTTATTATTTTTAAATTGAATTTAGTCGATATATATACACTACATTTTGATCATTTGATTAATAAATAATAGTTCAAAATTAGAGAAAATTTATTTTTTATAATATATAAAGTTGCGGTTGAAAATAAATTTACAAATATATGCAAATATATATAGATACATCGATTCACTATTATATCCAAGTTAATGTTTATTACTCAAATTATTAAACAATTTAAATAAGTAATATATAATCGAGGAAATAACATATATAGAAATGATAATATTTTTTCTTTTTTGGCAAGGCCGACCGGTTTTTTATAGTGGACCGTGCCACTTTTATTATAACAAATAATAATACAAGAGAGAACATGTGCTAGTCACAATGACTACCAGCTAATATAAAGTTGCTATGTACATACACAGATCAACAACGCATGCGTGATGACCACACAGAAAAAGGAAAAAGCACAGGAGATAGGCAAGATGCCTATACTACTATGTTACGTGACTATCCCCTAGAGGAGGAAGTCGTAACAGCATCATCCACGGGGACAGGACCTATGACATTGGCATACCCAGAGAAAAGACTAGCAAGATCAGAGACATAACCAACAGAATCTGGTGAGTACACAAATTTCATATCCTAAGTGTTGTCAAAGAAGATACTTTTATTCGTCTCACCTACAACCCCCTCCCTAGTCAAGATCAGACCCTCGCCAACAACGTGATAAAAGAGATACCTGCTCTCACCTCCAGTGTTACTGACATAGGTATAATATAATCCTCCCACCGGAGAGTACCGCATGCCAGATGGAGTGTGAATCTACGCTTTCTCATCGGAGACCCAAAGGATAGAGTCAAGAGTTACATCCACTTCCGTAGAATGGTACTTAATACATATATAACATAAAATGGTACACCTAAGAGAAGTAGCCTTTGATTCATACGTCGATTCAAATCATCTCCTAGATCAATGTCCAAAGTTGAAAACTTCGAGGTGTCACCACTTGAATGAGTTGTCTATTTGATTTAGGGTGATTTAATCTTGACTATAGTGAAGGTATGATGAAGATGGTGGCTGCTAAGAAACGGGAGAGAAGGAGCAAAAGAATCAAACAAAAAGTGGAGGCTTATGTTTAAATAAAGGATCTTGTAGAAATACCTTCCATCATCTCCTCTTACCAAGTCACACCCTAAGACCCCCTCCCCTTCTCATTTTGGTTGGCCTACACTTGGTCAATTGTGGACCAAATGGATCTCAAAAATCCAATAGAGATTAACTCTATTTACTTCTAATTTCAATTTATATTTATATCGTATATCGATATGCACGTACATAACTTTTATATACATACCCAATTAATTACTAATAGTACTCGGAATATTTCTAGAGGCTACCCCATTTACTAAGTGTACCCTAAATATTAGTACAATAATAAGTAATATTTATTTAAATATAAATTGATTTAATTTATTTATAACAATTTATAAGCTAATTAAATCGAGTGGTGTTTCAAAGACTTGAATGAATTCAATTGCGCGACTCAGGGTATGAATTCAGTTAGTGATTAGTATCTGAACAATTCAAATGCTAGTGTAAACGCGCCAACTTAGCTAGTAATGTGACAGTTTTGGCTGAACTCATCACTTACGTATCTCAACGGTAAATTCCAATTTTACAAATTTAAGTAATACCATTTAGTAATGATTATTTACACCAATTATCTTTGTCAACACAATATAACTTTAGGATTGGAATTTTTTGGGTTAAAATTCCAATACCATCCAAATTCAAGTCGTTAGTCCATAAGCAAAATCCTTGGTTTAATGATAACGTTCATTATTAACTATACTACTCTAGCCAGAGATTTTGACCTTGAGTTGACCACAATTGACTATAATCTAGCCTCATACAATCGAGGAGATGAATTCTCTTTGAGTAATATTTCTTTCCAATGCTTCAACTCAGACCCAACTACAGTTGTGTCATTGTGCCATGATTCAACTATAATCGAAATGAAGTATCCGCATTAAAGCTTAATGGTATTCTCAAGTTGCAAGAACAATATAACATCATTACTTCAAGATTTTGTTTGACCTATTATTATTAACCAACAGGAAATTTTCGGATGAGTCGTTCCATAATTATCTGATAACTAGCGATACATAACCCTTTGGTGCACCTAAGCAGCCATGAGTACACTACCCAACATTCGGAGGGCGTTATGTAGTCTGGCCTCAATAGATGTATCTATATTATTTCTCGAAACATCTTGACTAAGAATATTTAAAATGATATGTTATTTTACATTGCGATAATTTTCTCATGATTACATCGCCTTGTAACATTATCACATAACATATCATTTAAATAATTCTATTTAATATGCTTAAATTAATTACTTAACTAATATATCACAACATAACAAGTACATAATAGAAATTAAATGCTTTATAATGAACAAAATTGGTCGTAAAATTGGATATATGCAATAAATTACATAATTTCTCCTAAGACATACCCTTAACTCTCTAATAATCGCATTTAAGTCTTTTGCTTTATAACCCTTTCTCTTGCTTCATGAAAATTGGATATAACATTTTCCCTCAAGAGTTTGCTTATGCTTTAGCTTAAGGAAACTCTTTGTTTCCCTTATTGGATCTCCAATTGTTGATTCATCACCCCATTCCTCTTTTTCAAACTAGAATTTTCCCTGGCCTCACGATGTCCTTTTTCCTGCTTTTCTTTGACTGGCCATATCACTTTCTCTATGGTGTTTGAAGATGCGAACTACACCATGCATCTACCTTTCAAGCTATCGATTTTTCTTCCTTGTACAACCATAATCTTTTAATAGTTTATCGATTTTGCACTCCCTTTCTTGACAGTAGCTAAAAACGATCATGGCTTTGCAAATGTTCTCCTAATCTTTGGTGTAGATCCTCTAACTTCGATGTTGCTTTCAACAGCTCTTAGATACATTGCCCTTGGTTCACTTATATAACGACTTTTCTTTCTTGGTTCTCCATTGAAATGTCGATTTAGATCTTCAAATTGGTTCTTCACTTTTTCCATTTGCAAATAGAATTTGGTGTTGATATTCTAAACAATGGAGGCTTTTGACTTTGGATGAAATTTTTTTGGAAAGTTCTTCCTAGTTTCTATCTAAAGAGTGTTTTGTGTCCTTTTTTGTAGCTTTATCGGAAACTCCTTGTGGAAAATGGAAGCTCCTTGTACCTTTTTTGAGAAATACATCATTAAAGTATCTCTTTTGAAATATGCAAGCTCCTTATTTTCATTAAATATAGCTTTATTAGGAAACCTTTTTCCTCAAAAACTCTTTTTGAAACATGGAAGCTCCTTATAGTAATATTGGAAACCATTTATTGAAAATCTATTTGAAACATGGAAGCCTTTATAGCTTTATTGGAAAGCCTTTTATTGCAAACCTGTTTGAAATATGGAAGTTCCTTATAGTTCCATTCAAAAAATATTTATTAAAAAAATCTTTGTGAAGCTCCTTGTAGCAACACTGAAAAACCATTTATTGAAAATCTCTTTGAAATATGGAACTTCCTAATAGCTTCATTGAAAAACTTTCGATTGAAAAACTTTCGATTGAAAAACTCTCTAAAAAGTGAAAATTTCTTATGACTTGCTCAAAAAACCTTTTGTTGAAAATCACTTTGAAAAGTGAAAGCTCCATGTTGCTTTATCGAAAAATATTTTATAGAAAACCTCTTTGACAAGTGGAAATTTCTAACAACTTCGTTGAGAAAAACCATTTTATTAAAAATCTCTTCTGAAATATGGAATCTCCTTATAGCTTTGTTGAAAGACCATTTAATTGAAAACGCCTATGAAAGATTTAAGCTCCTTAAAGCTTCTTTGAAAAACCATTTCACTGAAATTTTTTTCTTTTTGAAATACGGGAACCCTTTATAGCTTGGAAAACTATTTACACTGAATATCCACTTTAATTGTGGAAGCTCCTTATAGCTTTATTGAAAAACCTATTATCAAAAATATTTTTGGAATATGAAAGTTCCAAATAGCTTCATTAAGAAACATTTTATCAAACCCTTTAGAAGAAGGAAGCTTCCTATAACTTCTTTGAAAAACCATTTTATCGGAAAAAAATCGAAATACGAAGCTCCTTGTAGTAACATTGAAAAACTACTTATTAAAAATCTCTTTAACTATGGAAGCTCTTCGTAACTTTAGAAAAACTACTTCATTAAAAATCACTTTGAAATATGCATGCTCTTTATAGCTTCATTAGAAAACTTTTTATCGCAAACTATTGAAATATGGAAGCTCCTTATAAATTCATTTAATTTTTTTTATTAAAAATCACTTTGAAATATATAAGCGCGTTTTAGCTTCATAGAAAAACTAATTCATTGAAAATATTTTTGAAATATGGAAGCTCTTTATATTTTAATGTAAAACCACTCTATTGAAAATATCTTTAAAACGTGAAAACCCCTTATAGCTTTATTGAAAAGCCTTTCATTGCAAACCTCTTTTGAAATATGAAAACTCATTATAGCTTCAATGAAGAACCATTTCATCGAAAATGTCTTTGAAAGATGGAAGCCTTATAGCTTCTTCCAAAAACATTTTATTAGAACTTTTTCAAAGTATGGAAGCTCCTTGTAGCAACACTGAAAACCATTTGTTAAAAAAAAACCTTTTGAAATATGGAAGCTCTTTATAGCTTCATTGAAAACTACTTCATTGAAAATCTCTTAAAAATAAGGAAGCACTTTATAGATTCATTGGAAAACTACTTCATTGAAAATTTCTTTAAAATATGGAAGCTCTTTATAACTTTGTTGAAAAGCCTTTTATTGCAAACCTTTGTTGAAATGTGGAAGCTTCTAGTAGCTTCATGAAAGCCCATGTATTGAAAATCTCTGTGAGATATGTAAGCTCTTTATAACTTCTTTGGAAAACTACTTCATTGAAATTCTCTTTGAAATATGAAAGCTCTTTATAGCTTCATTGAAAATCTCTTTAAAATGTGGAAACTCTTTATAGCTTTACCGAAATACCTTTGCAAACCTCTTTTGAAATACGAAAGCTTTTTATAGCTTCATTAGAAAACCATTTCTTAGAAAAGGTCCTTGAAAGATGGAGGCTTTTTATAAATTCTTCGAAAACCATTTTATTTAAAATCTTTTATGAAATATGAAAGCTCCTTGTATCAATACATAAAACCATTCATTGAAAATCTCTTTGAAATATGGAAGCTCTTTATAACTTTGCTAAAAAACTACTGCATTGCAATCTCTTTGGAATATGGAATTTTCTTGCAACTTCATTGAAAAAACATTTATAGAAAATCTTTTTGAAATACGGAAGCTCCTTATAGCTTCATTGGAAAACTACTTCATTGAGAATATCTTTGAAATATGAAAGCTCTTTGTAGCTTCATTGGAAAATTGCTTTATTGGAAGTCTCTGAAATATGAAAGTTCTTTATAGCTTTGGTGGAAAACCACTTCATAGAAAATCTCTTTGAAATATGGAAAATCTTTACACCTTTACTGAAAAGCCCTTTATTGAAAAGCCTTTTATAATATGAAAGATCCTTGTAGCTTCATTGAAAAACCATTTTAGTGAAATCCCATTAGAAGAAGGAAGCTTCTTATAACTTCCTTGATAAACCATTTTATTGGAATTTTTTTTAAATGGAATCTCCTTGTAGCTTCATTGAAAAACCTTTCATATGAATTCTCTATTGAAATATTTCATACTAACTGGCCTCTAGGCGGCCACTTTTGAATACTTGACAACTGGGTTCTAGGCAATCTTTCTAAGATTGTTGGGTGGACCATTTACCTACAAATAGCTATTTAGCCAGCCTATAATTGGTATATCTTAATTTTTGACTAATTTTCTAGCCAAACTCAGAATGATACGAGTGCTTTGTGAATAGCAAAGGTTACTTGCTAATCACTGGGTTTAAAATGAAAAATGAGGAGTTAAATACGCAACTGATAGGTAAATAACATAAAATATAGAGTGGTATGCAAAGCTACCAACATCGACTGTAAAGTTCTCTTACTATATATTTCTCTTATAGTTACAAGAAATTACAAGAGAATAATAAGAAAACAGGAAGTACTTAAGACTAATACAGTTATATAACCTTAAGAAATTGCGATATCAAGAGTCATGAATTGTGTGTAGCAACTAGTTCAACTACAATTCGACTAATTCAACTAGAATCGAACTAGTTCAACTAGAATCCAACCCCTTTATAGTATTACTGCATAGATTATTAATAGTAGCTGGAATGAGTAATGTATGGCTGAGATTGTGCTATGAGAAAAGGCGGGAATCAGGCTCGACCATTGATCTGATTGTAGAGGTGGATGGTCAACAGCTGTAAAGAGGTCGGAAGATAGGCGGTGGATGAGAAGGTACTCATCACCCCTCTGTACAAGGTGTGGGCTTACATTAAATGCATATTTAATGCTGATGGTAAGCCCCATCAAATCAGCCGCCTCAATGGTGGTGCTCTAATTGGATGGATTTACGGCTTTGCCTTTCACTTAAGTGCCCACATGGCTTAGTTGGCCGATCGAATTTTGCAACACAGAAGAGGTTTGAAATATAACTAAGGAACAAATGGGGAAGGCAACAATTGAGGCGTCCGGGAGTGAGGCCAGATGTCGGCTGGACCTGGCTGTATGGAAGCCAAGCCTGGGGGTGGGCTATCCTTTTTGATGTACTGCTTGCCCAGACGGACTTAAATAGAGACCGGGCGAACCACGATAGTCTTTAGCTACTACTGGAAGTCCAATGTTGAAGAACCGAGCGGTACTGATCTGGGCCTGCCCCTGGTTTTGTTCATGTGAAGGTTGCTTGAAGAGGGGTGGGCCTTACCATGGCACCTTGTGGGGTTGAAGGGCTAGTTTGAGACCATGGGCTTGGTCCGACCCTTGACTGAACCAACCATGGATCAGTTGGATTGGCTTTGATTGGACCAGATTGGCTTTGATTGGATCAGATTGCCTTTAATCATGCTTGCTAGTTGCTTACGTAAAATATGAGCAACATTCTGCACTCCTGGTCTGTATCCGTTTAAAGGTGCAGACTTGAATAAATATCATACAATTTTTTTCAAATGACAGCTTTACCGAAATATCTTTGCAAACCTTTTTTGAAATACAGAAGCTTTTTATAGATTTATTAGAAAACCATTTCTTAGAAAAGGTCCTTGAAAGATGGAGGCTTTTTATAAATTCTTCGAAAATCATTTTATTATGAAAGCTCCTTGTATCAACACATAAAACCATTCATTGAAAATCTCTTTGAAATATGGAAGCTCTTTATAACTTTGCTAAAAAACTCTACATTAACAATCTCTTTGGAATATGGAATTTTCTTGCAGCTTCATTGAAAAAACATTTACAGAAAAAAAAATTGAAATACAGAAGCTCCTTATAGCTTCATTGGAAAACTACTTCATTGAGAATATCTTTGAAATATGAAAGCTCTTTGTAGCTTCATTGGAAAATTGTTTCATTGGAAGTCTCTGAAATATGAAAGTTCTTTATAGCTTTGGTGGAAAACCACTTCATAAAAAATCTATATGAAATATGGAAAATCTTTCCACCTTTATTGAAAAGCCTTTTATTGAAAATCCTTTTAGAATATGAAAGATCCTTGGAGCTTCATTGAAAGACCATTTTAGTGAAATCCCATTAGAAGAAGGAAGCTTGTTATAACTTCCTTGATAAACCATTTTATTGAAAAAAATTTTAAATGGAATCTCCTTGTTGCTTCATTGAAAAACCTTTCATATGAATTCTCTATTGAAATATTTCATACTAACTGGCCTCTAAGCGGCAACTTTCTGAATACTTGACAACTGGGTTTTAGGAAATCTTTCTAAGATTGTTGGGTGGACCATTTACCTACAAATATCTATTTAGCCAACCTATAATTGGTATATCTTAGTTTTTGACTAATTTTCTAGCCAACCTTAAAATGATACGAGTGCGTTGTGAATAGCAAAGGTTACATGCTAATCACTAGGTTTAAAATGAAAAAATGAGGAGTTAAATACGCGACTAATAGGTAAATAACATAAAATACAGAGTGGTATGCAAAGCTACCAACCTTCACTGTAAGTTCTTTTACTATATATTTCTCTTATAGCTACAAGAAATTACAAGAGAATAATAAGAAAACAAGAAGTACTTAAGACTAATACAGTTATATAACCTTAAGAAATCGCGGTATCAAGGTCATGAATTGTGTGTAGCAACTAGTTCAACTAGAATCCTACTAATTCAACTAGAATCCAACTAGTTCAATTAGAATTCAACTCCTTTATAGTAATACTGCATAGAGTATTAATAGTAGCTGGAATGAGTAATGCATGGCTGAGATTGTGATATGAGAAAGGATGGGAATTGGGATCGACCATTGATCTGATTGTAGAGGTGGATGGTCGACAGCTGTAAAGAGGTCAGAAGATAGGCAGTGGATGAGAAGGTACTCATCACCACTCTATACAAGGTGTGGGCTTGCATTAAATGCACATTTAGTGTTGATGGTAATCCCCATCAAATCAGCTGCCTCAATGGTGGTGCTCTAATTGGATGGATTTATGGCTTTGCCTTTCACTTGAGTGCCCACATGGCTTAGTTGGCTAATCGAATGTTGGCAACACAGAAGAGGTTTGATATTTAGCTAAGGAACAGCTGGTGAAGGCGGCAATTGGGGCTTTCAGGAGGGAGGCCAGATGTCGGCTGGACCTGGCTGCATGGAAGCTAAGCCTAGGGGTGGGCTATCCTTTTCTGATGTACTGCCTGCCCAGACGGGCTTAAATAGAGGCAGGGCGAACCACAATGGTCTTTAACTACTACTGGAAGTCCAATGTTGAAGAACCGAGCGGGACTGATCTGGGCCCGCTCTTGGTTTTGTTCATGTGAAGGTTGCTTGAAGAGGGGTGGGCCTTACCATGGCACCTTGTGGGGTTGAAGGGCTAGTTTGAGACCATAGGCTTGCTCCGACCCTTGACTGGACCAACCATGGATCAGTTGGATTAGCTTTGATTGGACCAGATTGGCTTTGATTGGATCAGATTGCCTTTAATCATTCTTGCTAGTTGCTTACGGAAAATATGAGCAACATTCTGCCCTCCTAGTCTGTATACGTTTAAAGGTGTAGACTTGAATAAATATCATACAATTTTTTTCAAATGACGGCTATATAATGCATTTGATGCATCTTCCAAGTGGTTTCGCGCAATTGATTGTGACGGTTTGGTTTTATTAAATTAACATAATTTTGTATCAATCATGTTGATTATAAAGGTAAGCAAAATTAATAAATATGATTTGTAATTAATAGTTTTGAGTGGTTGATATGTATTAAATTTATATAGCATAAACTACTAATTTAATAAAAGAATAAATGCGTATGTTTCATCGTGTTTAAACACACATGGAATAAACTATATAACCTTCACAAAAGTCAAATGGATAATTTTTGGATATAGATGTTTTTGTGTTTACATTAATATTTGTTTTTTTCATATATCAGATATTTTTCCGCTTTACTGGTAATTATACGAACGAATTTCAGACTTTTCGGTTTATCTTTGACAAATGCATAGCACTAGAATACTGCTTATTGCTAGCAATCCTCGACCAAAAATTCATATACATTTTTTCTTTTCTATGTCCATTTACCCGTTTTTACTACCAAGAGTGAACGAAAAGATTTCAGCTTTTGCCAAGTGAAGCGTTCGCACTGAACGCCATTGATGATTGACCATTAATATTTAAATTGGTGTCTTCTTCAAAGTTGCACTTTTGCTCTAACGTAGAACACTAGCCGTTAGTCTATATCACTTAAATGGCTTTCTTTTATCCAATTTTGAACTAGTTAAAGCAAAACCTCATCCAAACTAACACGACAACCCCAACTTTAAATTGAATGACATATCGTTCTTTTTTCAAAAGCAATGATCACATTTCCATCATGTATAAGATAAGTGCCATTGATAAAACATGCAACTACAAATCAATTTAATGGACGATGATGCTAACTTATATTATCAATCAGTTTGGTTTGTTGTTTTCTATATATGAATGTAATGTTTGAACTCTTTGTTAAGCGAAATAAATAAAATAATAAAGTGACCCAAATTATTAACCTTATATGAGCACTGACATAAGATTGGACACCATTAACGTCCATTTAGCTTGATACATGGTTCTTGATCATCCAACAACTAAATAGAACTTCTAACTTATGCTAGTGCTTAATGCTGAAGAACGTTGATTGTTTAAAGGTTGCTTGTTATACTTTCTGAAAAGGACGTTATTTCATTCAAGTAAATTGTCCTTTGCGTCCATATGATTTATTAACTTAAACACGTATCATATGAATCATAGTGAAGGCTATACTCAAGGTTGCTTAGTCATAGAAGATAGGAGTCCGAGATATTGAGCCGTCCTATTTTGTCAAACGATATACCATGGAATAAATGCAGGTGTCATATTGCATTACGGAAAATTTCAGGATAACGCATATCAAAGTAACAAACGGAACCAAACAAGGTATGATTATCTGCACTGAAAAGAAAAAAAATAAAGGTCAAACTGAAATAGCCAAGACACAACAACACATGCAACCCTAACAAAACGCACGCATTGCTTCACTGATGAACAAATGGTTAATTAGGCAACCACTTGTTCTAAACAAACACTAGCATAATCTTTATTACTTTCTTCAGTCTGACCACAGATATAAACCCAATAAACAACGGTTCAAAATATTTGCGAAAATGGATAATAATCAATAATTAATCTTCTCTACAGCCGAATTCAAATTCAAGAAACAAGCCAACCACACACACACACCTATACAAAATTTTCAAGCACCCAACACATACAGAGACATGACACGTGAATCAGTTTCAAATACCAAGTCTTTTTCTACACACGGTAGTGATAAAAAGGGTTACATTTTTATCAAACTACACAAATCAGTGAAACTACAAGGCCTAAGAAAGATAGCAACTAAACACAAAGAAGATGAACTCCTTGTTACAGCCTTTGCCTAATAATACAATCAACCTTGGCATGCACTTCAAAAGCATACATTACCTCAGAATTCCACACCAACTAAAATTAACTTAAAATCCATGAACACTATCGAACTCTATCATTCCTTTGTTCTGGTCCGTCAACTCCGCTTTCTAAACCTAAAATTTCAGGAGGCATGTCCCAATTCCCGCTTCTTCTTCCCCAACTACCCCTCCTGAGGTTTCCTTGCCCTTGATTTATATCGGATGAAATACCCGGAAACCCGATACCGTCTTTGTCTTCTATTAACTCGTTGCTAACGCCGGCTTCTAAATCTCCATCCCATGCTACTGCTTTTCTTCCTACTTCTATTTCACCAACCCCTTTGCCCATGTTAGGGCTCATGAATCCTCGGTTGCCTACTTGTTGCACTTCTTGTGATTCGTTTGTCTGGAGTTTTGATCGGAATTTGTTTTTGGATGGTGGGATTTTTGTGAAGAAGACCTCGGCGAAGTTGGATATTACGCCTAGGTTGTAAGGGTTGGCTCGCCGGTCGTAGCGGTATCGAAAATTTTCATATGTAGTCTTCAATGAAAAAGAAAAAAAAAAGCCGTAAATAAAATGGAAATTGAGTTGAAATGCACACTGTATATTGGGTGACCTTAAAGGCAATTTTACTTTTACTGTAGGCCGATCAGTCATTTGTACCCACCTAAACCACTTTTTATAACAAATTTTACATTTAAACCAAGGTTCAAACTTCCGTTTTTCGATTCCATTTCCAGTCAGTGATGGTTTTTTGAAATTTTGATTGTAATTCAGAAATTTTGGGCATTCTGTTTAAATTTCAATTTGCGAATTCTGCTAGTTTTTTTATGTGAGTATGCTGATACATATTATATATTAACATAAATCTATATTATATTCTCCAAATTATATATAAGATACAATAGATCCTAACCATTGGATCTATTGTGTTCACATTTTGCGTTCAAATCCAATGGTTGCGATAACGGTGTCACCATCTTCTGATCTAATAGAATTATATATATGTGCACGCGCATGCGCTAATAATCGGCTATACCTCCACCGCAAATCCTTCTGATTTCAACCACATGTTTCGATTTAAATAATTATAGAAGTGACAAGAGAGAGAACTATAATTATTTAAATCAAAACAAGTGGTTGAAATCAGGGGATTTGAGATGCCATTTTTTCCCATTTACTTTTTCTAAAGGCAGAAAAAATAAATGCAAAAAAAAAGGAGTGATTAGATTTAAAATCTTGCCACAAACAAATGCCTAATTATTATCAACGTACTAGAAAGTATTCTATTTCTGCAATTAGATGTTAAAAACACTTATATTTGCCATATGTTTTAGAAAGAAGCCTTTGGTGAAGAAAAAGAAAAATCCTATATTTGCAGATAAGGTATTGCTGTTGAAATTCACTCAGCACCTCCTGAAGATTTGACACATTTTCATTAGCCGTGATACATGAAAATGTCTTTTACTCTGTTCTCAATTAATTCAGGCAACTAGAATGATCAACCATAGACAACTCGTCAAAGGTTATTATAAGATGGTTAGTGTAATTATCAGACATCTATTGGGTAGCAAATTCTAAAAGCATTACCTTATCTGTAAATGTTACTCTTTAAACACATTAACACTGAATGAACAAACCGTACCTGGTTGGTACTCATGAGGTACAAGTGAAAAACAGAAAGCCCTCCAACAAACCATACGGCTATGAACGTATAAATAATGAGAGTAATGGAAGCAGGAGTCTTGATCATTGCCTTCCATATATTGATTTGATCAGCTTCTGATATTTTCTTAATATAAACCCAGCAAAAAGCGAAAACGTAGACGCAAAGCAGAGTTGTGGAGAAAACAAACATGTAGAAGAATCTGTAGTTCCGCTGTGTTAAGAAAGGAAGTTAGAATGCGTAGACAGGACAACTGTAATAAAGTGATCAATGAAGTATTCCAATATTTGATGCAAAGGACCGGTGATTAATAAAACAGCATTTTTCGAAATCATGGAGTTATTTCCCCAGAGACAAGACATGTATGTTTGTTACACTCTTACTGTTTTATATATTCTGAGCAAGCATTGTGGTATAAAACTCTGAGTAAGCACTGTGGAGGACCTCAGGTTACAAATTAAAGAATAAATCGGTGTTAATTGATATCAAGGTTTGAGGCTTCATTCTGGTTCTGATAGTCATTTTCAAAATCCGGATCAACTTCAGAAATTTCGGAACAGCTTAGTTTCAGTTTAAGTTCGAGATTTTTATAATTTTTTACTGAAAGATGCACAACATACCTACATTTATCAACTGTGAACTCGTTTAGTCATTTCTTTGGATAAATAGATTGTAATTGACATGCCCCTCCCTCCCTTTTTTTTTTTGGTTTGCTAATTCTTGTATGCAACCTAAACAAATAACTTCTAATCTGTGTAACAAGATAATAATAATAATATGAATATTCACATATGACAACAAACTAATTCTATTGTTTTACGGGTAGGAAAGCTTGTTGTCAGTGTGAACATAATCTAGAAGATTTATTTTAAATTGCTTTATATTTTTAATTCAAAAATCATGTTTACTGAGCATACAGCTTTGACTGTATCAAGAAATGTGGTCCGTATAGCTACATAATTAAAGCTATAGTTAAAAGGAAGAAACACGTTGAAAACCAAATCAGCTATTCATTACTGATCTTCAAAAGAATACTTACAAGTCCGATGCATTGCCCAACCCAAGGGCAGTGATGATCAAAACGCTGAACGCAGTTGTTGCATATTGAACAATGAGAACACCGAGGAGGTCGATAAAGCATGCAAGTATCACAATATTTAATTTTTACAGTCATTCCATTGACAGTTACATCTTTTGTTCGAGGTAAGCGAAGCTGTGGCGTTTGAATACCATTAACTTCCAAGCTGTTGTCAAATGCTTCAGGTTCAGGAGGGTGTGTGTTACGAGGTATAATACCTGGATCTCTTCCTGAAGTAAGTATTAGGAGAGATAAATCCTGAAAAGTAATGTTGTATATGAGACCATACATTTTATCAGACAGCAACAAACCCAACAGATAATCAACATAACCACTATACAATTTAGTTAGCAACAGATATTTATGTTAAATTTTGGTGATACAAAATCACAAATAGAGTAAAATAAATATGCAAAAGAAAGAAAGAGAAGATTTTGTTTCCCCTAATTAATAGGCATATTTGATTATGTTTATTTCTCTCTCTAATTGGCTAATCAATTTATTTTTTGCCATTTAATATTTATTAGGGCATTAAGTAAGTGACTTACTTGGGCATTAAGTAATCGATGTTATAAACATAGACTAGTAAAGAGAGTGTAAAAGGGTGATGGGAAATCTATTTGTTAATTTTCTCTTCTCCGTCTTTGTTCTTCTCCAACAATTTTAGTCATATAGATATTTGTTCACTTTCTCAATTTGGTTATTGATTCAATGGTATTTTGTTTATTTTAGTTTCGTTTTATTAATTGTAAACAAAATTTTGATGAATGAATAAAGTGGATGGTTGGATGGAATATCTTTTGTTATTGCGTTTTGATTTCAATTCCGTCTTGTTCTCAATCCAGGTTATCTCTTTGTGATTTGGGTGACAAAGATCCGTTGATAAAAGCTTCCGCAAACGTTACTATTTCCATAACAATTTATATCAAGGATCACTCAGTGCATACAAAACCAATCTAATTATAAACCACAAACAAATTCCAACAGTACACAGCCTCTTGAACTATTATTAAATAGAACAATAAAACATCTTTCGACGCTATATCGGCAACTAGGTGATTTATATCATTATATACAATAAGAATGTGTGAGAAATATTGTTCTTTTAAAGAAAAAGCTGTGGTTTCGGAGACGAAAACCTTGAAGTCGGACTGTTCAAGTTCCACAGCAAACTTCAAGAAAACAGAAGTTATATCATGACAAATAATAGCAAAGAGATACCAGATACTTACATAAATAGTGAATACAATAGCAGTGATCATAACAGAAATCCCAAGTGTGTGAGAAAAATCATCCATTAGCTTTTGGGCAACATACACACAGAAAACCACGACTGGAGCAACAATAAGAAATATAGTCATGAATAGTGACCTCACATCTGGACCGAATATAAACCTCCCTTGAAGGCAAAATATCTGCAAATTAAATAATTGACTGTACATTAATTGAATTATTTATGTGAGCACCTTCTGCAGAAGTCGAATTTGAGAGAGATCTTAAGCATATTGTAAGGTCTAGCTTAAGAATTATGCAAAAGAACACACCAATATGATTTGGTTACTTAGTATTCAGTAGATTCCAGAAATGTGAAATTAGCAAGTGTTGCATTTGACGAATGATAGTCCAATTCGAAAAGGAAACTACAGCATGGCATAACATGGGCATGGAAAAATGTCAAAGGTGCACAACGAAGAGAAGCCACAGACAAAATGATTCACACAATTGTCAATGCGCAAAAAATAAAAATCATATTTATAATGATGTATAAGAGGCTAATGCAAGCATCTACATATTCCATAAGCAGGTGCATTTCATAAAATTCACAAAAATGCACGAGCGCGGAAAAAAAAAAGGGTATCAACCAATTGTACCAGATACAATAAGATCTTCATGATAATGAATCAAACATGCAAATCAGCAACATAAGGGCAATGAAACAAATATTCGTTTTCATGAAATGTTTAATATTGTTGCATTTGACATTCAGCTGTGAAATTCAAAATATATTAGGAATTAAGCAAGCTCAGAAGTTTTCATCAGCCACCAACTATATAGCCATGTAAAATTGGATTTCACATGCTAATGGTAAAGGTAGCCTAAAAGAACCCTATACAGTGCTATAAAACTTGTCCATAAAACATACAGTACTTTATAGCAAAAAACTATTAAGAATAATCGTGTGTTGTCTAGAGTTCGACTAATACCTATACACACTTTTTACATACTGACTAAGTGAGTGTGCAACTTTTATATGCTAATTATTTTAGTAAGCAACTATCAAAGTATTAATACAGATGCCTCATTGACTCTCCTATGTTGTAAAACATCATTGATGGCATCTCATTTTATTTGTAATATTAATATCTAAATAAGTTACGTACTTAAGCAGTTAGTGTATGAATGTTACATGCTAAGTAATTAGTATATAAAAGTGTATATTGTTATTGGTTGAACTATTTTTAATATGTGAATATTTTTAATATTTATCAACCTGGGTATTATTAACAACACAATAAGTCAATGCTGATGCATACCTAATATATAATCGGCAATCATTTATTTTTCTGTTGCTGCAAACATCTGTGAGAAATAATAATCTATTCATAGAAATAATAATCTACATCAATTCAATACGAGACAATTTTTAACCTTCAGTTTACATTTGATATCAAATTAAAATGGAAACTTAACCAACTTCATATAGATAATAGACTACTAGTCTCATTTATAGTTAACAAGACACTGATTTCGAGGAAATATATCCCTGAATTAAGTGGAGGTTTTTGAGTCTCGGTTACTATCAAATTTAGAGAATTGGCATTGATAACTTACACATGCATACAAATTTGCAGATGACTCGACCCAAAAAAAGATGCAAAATACTCTGCAGGGAACAAATTTGTTTACAAGGCATTTTTAGGTTGCCTTTTTTCCCCGAATATTGAATGCTTAAGGCTGGATGCTGAAATTTAAATGTTGGATGCTGTGTTGAAGTTCAGGATCCATCCGTACTTCCCTCCGTGAGACAACATAAAGTTTGGTCCACATATTTTGACAAAAGAAATCTTTTGTTGCTGAATGCGACCAAGCTTATACACACACACACACACACACACACATACACACACATATATATATACACATATATATAAATATATATATATATATATATATATAATTTCACCTCCATTATTTTTCACGATGTACGACTATTATTTTCAATATGCACCAATTATCCACATACAATGCGAGACACCCCAACATTCTGAACATAAAAGTCGTTTGTTTTTAATTTTGTAACTTTTTAGTTAAGAAATCGGTCAATAAAACAAATTTTGTTTAGACCTCATGCACAGAACAAAATAATCAACTAGAGTCAATATAATTGTCTGAACGATTCATAACCTAAACCACAAAATCATACATAATAATCTATTCATAATATATAATATAATTTCTTATTTTTTTCATCACTACCACTAGATTAGAGGCGATTGCCAATCTGATCGTACATATTATTCATGAACGCTTGTGACTGAGCTGAAAATATATCATTGTAGCTTGATGGAGCATGTGGTGGTTCTGCTTCGTCCATTATGTTGTATGTTTTATTGGCGTCGTTCTTTCCATCTTCATCTTGTTCAGTTGTTCAAACAACATATCATGAAGAAAAACACAACGCAAAAAATCATATATCGTCATACATGCAATGAATATAGCTCTTTGACCAGTTAACTTGTACGAAGGATTTTATTTAGAATTGAAAACCACATTTTTAATATACCAAAGCTTCTCCCAATTACATTTCTTAGTTTCTCATGTGCATGGTTTGATCTTTGTTTTCAGTTTGTAGCACTATTTCCTTTATAAGTTTACAACCAATAGCATGTATTAAGATAGGGAGAAAGGAAGCTTCATCGTACGTTGCATCGCAAAGGTAATACATACCTACAAAAACATAAATGTCAATGTAACAATGGCTGTCATTTTACATTTTATTATTTTATTGTAAAATGCTTACTTTGAGGTGATAGCGAAAAATTATTTGTAGGATCACACAATGTTACATTTAGGACTCTTGAATCGTGTGTTGTTCCTACCCAACCAGCCATCATATATATAAAGTTGATGCCAAAATCGTAGACGGCCAAGACATTTTGATAACAATTTTTTTGACCTCGTCCTCAAAATGGTACTTGATCACCTATCAGAATGTTTGCATCTATTAACGTACCATCTAATGCGCCAAGTGCATCTACAAAAGCTCATTTTCTTAGTTCAATATGCGATCGAACATTTTCGATGGGTTTGGCAATATATGGAGAAACAATCATTTCTTGGGTAAAATTGATTATTTAGTTCAAAACCTCATGAAAATACTTATAAAGTTTTTTGTCCAGATACATGATTGTACGGTTTCGATTATTATGACTTACAGTAGAAAAAAACATTGCTTTTTTTTCTTCGACGTCTAAATGTTTGTTATCAAAAAGCCAACTCTTTGGATGAAAGTAACGACACGGGTTTTTAAAAGACTGCTTATCCTTTGAAATTTGTCATATATAACAGTGGAAGGACCTTCAAACAACTCCTTTGTATACTATTTACCAGAACGAGTTAAAGTCGACACTTTTTGTCCCATTGTTCTATGGTTTTTGATTTTACATAATATCAAGAGTGAGGTTAGCCTTACAAGTAAACCAATGCTTTTGATTCATTCTATATTTTAAAAAAGCCACCAATCAGAAGTGTAGATTGAATGAAAAGATAAAATGAAACAAAACTTGCAATTATTATGAGAAACGATATCATCACTTATTTATAGATTATACGCTTTATTATTATATTGCTACAATAACCAAATAATTATTATATATGAAATAATTTAGAAACTCTACTTTTTCAACAACACTCTATTCGGCCACAAAAGCAATCTTCGGTTCTGATTTGTCAAAAAACATCACTTTAGATTTGTCTGTATTCATATTGTGTTATAGCGCCCAAGCTTTTCATTTCTCTCGGAGAAACCATAACATCCATGTATGAAGGTCCTTTACTAGTCTTGTATTCATTAATTTGTTTCTTCAAGATATCAACTAATCCTTTTATTTGATATTCCAACAGCTCAATGCTTGAACTTATTTAAAAAAATTATTAGAATGACGAAGCATGGCTTTGAAAGGTCGAGTGCGACATGTCTCCTCCTTACATGGGGTATTACTTACATCTACAGTAACTACTATCTCATCAAAGTAGTCATCATTCATACAACTACTAGAGTCAATGATATCTACATATACAATATGGTCTTCCACATCATCATAAACACTAGTAGGTCGCGGGTGTGATGAGGAAGTTGACCATGCAGATGACCATTTGGCTGGTGTTCTCTCAAAAATTCGATCGGGATGTTTAAGAGGATTATTTCAAAACTTCGCAGCTAAAGTGTTTTGCTGTAAACGTTTATAACAATAAATATGTTAATAATATAATGTGATGTGATATAAATTATTGGCATAAATTACTTATGTTAATCCGCTTTTAAACTAAAGTAGATTTCAACTGAACACGAAAGATCAAAACAAGGACGAAACAACTAACGAATTTGAAAGCACGATCAGAATTAGGTAATTGAGCTAGTAAGTTTGGATGGAAAATTGGCCAAGTATTTAACTCGGCCCCGAGTTATTTTGACTCCATTTTTTGCCTTCTGAACATCATACGTCTCTTGCTATTCCAACTCGTGGTTAAGTGATTTTCCAATGATTTTGATGAGCAATTTCAAGAATTGACAAGAAGGAAACGAAGGAAACAGCTATTGAAAATATCACAAGAATCAACTCAAAGAAGGAAAAGAGCTTGGAACAACTCAAACGAAAGATAGAAAAACTAGCAAGTAGACGAACTTCCAATTGGATGAGTTAAAATAACTGGACACCGAGTCATGTAACTTAGTACCGAGTTATTTTATTAACTCATAAACATTCGTGCTCTCTTGTGAGGTGTCTGGCTATAACCTGAACTTCAATATAAGTGGATTTCTGAACCTGTACACATGTTTCCCTATAAACACAAGCATATCTGCAACCAAAACAGGATCTGATCTCTCTGTCATTAGAGATTCCTTCACATCTTACCTCTCATCCATTAGAGTCATCTAGGAAGCTATTATTTGTTTTAGAAATTAGAACAGCAAATATCAGGAACTAGTGACTCAAACACTCTAGAAACTTCCTTGTAAATCTGAGATCCACTAGATAGTGGTTAGATCTGATATAAATAGTTGTAATTCAAAAAGAAAACAACCAATAAATGAGATTAAAATTATCGTAGGCCGAAGATTACTCCGAACAACTATGAAAATTCTTGTCTCGTTTACTTTTTTTGAATAAAATTGGTGCTTTCATCTAATTTCTAAGTGTTGATTCATTTTTTGGGTTAACATTTTAGTGCTTTCACTGAGAAGAAAGCTAGATTTCCCAAGTTAAAGCTTGGATCTGAAATTAAAGAAGATGAAGAGACATAACACTAGATCTAAGACCGGAGGAAGCCAACCAGAGCATTGGGGCAGCAGAAGATGTCTTCAAATTCTCATCAATCCATCTACGTAACCAGAGAAGAGATGGAGAAAATGTTGAAGGAAATGCAGGATGGAATGATGGCTAGACATCAGAAAATGCTGGAAGGATTTTTTTTTCAAAGGATGAAACAACAAAGAGCTAATGTAGGAACATCTAAAATTGGAGCGGAGCAAACTGGAACGATACCCCCATAAACAAGACAACTCGATACCAACCCAAATCCACTCGGTATCGGTAGAACTATACTCGGAGGCAATATTGGTACAATTCTTGGGGTGCCGGGAATGGATGGTACTGGAGCTAGAAAAACAAATCAGAATGTGAATGGGCAACGACCAGAAAAATGTGTCGGAGCTTCTCCATAGGAATGGAGGACAAAATGAAGCCAAAGGTGCAGATCAAAACACTAACGTACGGTCAGAGAAGCATGTGCACGAGTATGTGCCGAAGTTCCCCCACATGAGCAGGGAGCAAAATATCGCTTTTGATCGAAGGTCATCACTGAACGGAGAAAACCGAATTGTTGAGTTGGTAAGGAGGATAATTAGGGGTAGAGCCTCTAATCAAATCTTAAAGGACGTGAGCAGAAATCCGTTCTCTTCTAATATCAGAAATGCAAGAAATCCTCCTGATTTTAAGCTTTCGACGCACGAAGTGTGTGAAGGAAAATTGGATCAAACGGTTCATCCGATTAGATACATCCGACATATGGAGGTGTTGGGACCTTCTGAAGAGATAATGGGGCATCGTTTTCTATTATACTTAATGGACTTGTCGGCGATGTACTTCAGACAATTGTAGAATGAGTCCATAAACATGTAGACAGATTTAGTGACCAAGTTCTTAAGACGGTTCAGAGTTTATGTCTAGCGAACGAAGAATGTGATGACACCATCAAACGTGAAACAAAAACCCGAAGAGACCCTAAGAAGCTGTTAACACGATTCAATGCGGCAGCTGCAGTCGTCACTAAGCCAAATCCGTCCATGATCGTAATGGCAGCGGTATCTGAAGTCGCAAGTAAGACCGACTTCAAAGTTGCATTGGAAAGGGATCCACCGATGGATCTCATGGAATTCTACAGTGAAGCTGAGAGATATTTGCATCAGAAAGACGCCGAAGCTGAGCATGCTAAAATTAGTGTTATGGATGACAGGAGACTATTTGAAGCAGAAAACGAAAAAGACAAAGGAAAGAGAAGAGCCAATGATGACTTCGAGGAATCGAAACGACAAGGAAGCCGAAATTCTTCTCTTACACTGGTTTAACAAAGACACTCTGAAGATATATCTAGATACTAGAGGGCAGATCCCCTATCACAAGCCAGCTAGAAGGAAACCCACTGATCGGGAGAGAATGTCTGAACAGTTTGCATCTTCCATGAGTTAAAAGGACATGAAACGAACAAATGTCGGCACCTTCTTTATCTGATAGAGAAAATGATTTGGAGTAACCAGCTACAGCAGACATGAGGAACCAAACTGCGATGGTGCGATCGGAGCAGCCACCATCTACAGCGAATGCATCAAGGAACAACCAAAGATCTGGTCCGAGACTCGAAATCTCATGATCAGGGTGTAGGGAGTAAGGTCCGACTCCCTCGCTTTGCTATTTCTTGCTTTAAATAAGTAGAATAATAATGGACTCAGATCGCTTACACGTGTACTATATTAGTCTTTAGACACGCTCTGGGTCGGATGTTTGAGATGATTATTTAGAGTTATAATAACCTCGAACGGCTTATTCGTATGCAAGACCTATATTGATCTCTTGACATGCTCTGAGTCAGATGTTAGGGATGGATAATTGGAATTTCTGCTTGTTTGCTTTGATTTGAACATTTGACTTTAGGAAAATCTACATTGAATGTGATCAAAGTTTTAAATCTCTTTCACCTCACCCGAGATAGAAATCCGAGATTTTCACTGAAATCCAAGATTTAATAGCTTGTTTATCGGAGTTTTAAATCTCCTTCATTTCAGCCGAGATCTCAACTCAAGATTTTCTCCAAAATCCGAGATTTCAAACCTTGAATGTGATGACTTATATTGATCGTTTTAAGTCCCGTCCAGAGAGACGGGACCGAAGTGCGCAGATCCCCTCGGCGGAAAGTGAGCAGATGGGCATGTACGAAATTGATCGCTTTAAATCTCATCCAAAGAGACGAAACCGAAGTGCAAGATGCAAGTACCCCCACCAGAGAGCGAGCGGATGAGCTTGTACAATATTGATCGCTTTAAGTTGCGGTCGGAGAATCGGGACCGGAGTGCAAAGTGCAAGTCCTCTCGCTCGAGTTGCGAGTGGATGGACTTGTACAATACTGATCGCTTTAAATCCCGTCCGAGGAGACAGGACCGAGTGCAGGGTGCAAGCTTCCTTGTCGGAGAGCGAGTAGATTGACTTGTATGAAAAGTAAGTCTCCTCACCGACGAGTGAGCGGATGGACTTGCTTGGTCGTTGGGTCCCCCGTCAGAAAGCAAGTGGATTGGGCTAAGCAGGGATCCGGAAATATCAAACCCTAAATTGGAAGTTAAACGGTTCGAAGAGATCGAATCCTAGATTGGATTATGAACGATCCGAAGAGATCAATACCCTTGGTTGAATGTAAAATGATTCGAAGAGATCGCACGTTAAATTAAACGTAAAACAATCCGAAGATATTGAACCTTAGAACGGATACAAATTTGCTAAAAGGATTTGAGCGCCTTGTAATTAGAGTAAATAGATAAATCAAGGATGAACAAGAAACGATTCTGATATGTAATGTAATAACTCCGAATGAAATTGGAATGAAAATGATGTATGAACAACACCTAAGCAAGAGCTGGAGTCCTTAGCTATAATAGGTTTGGAATGACCTTTGATTTGTAAAAGAATTAAAAGGAACTGGACGATTCGCCAAGACTGGGATCAATGAACAGTCGAAGAGCTCAAATATTGAAGACTGATTTTTGAAACTTGTTCTTGAGCAAAGCACACCTTACATTCGAAAGACGTACTTTGAGGGAGCGGTAAGTGTTAACCCGCTTTTAAGCCAAAGCAGATTTCAGCTGGACTTAGAAGATTAAAAAAAGGACGAAACGATTCACGGATTTGAAAGCACAATCGAAAGAACTAGAGAATTGAATTGGGGAAGTTCGGATGAAAAATTGGCTAAGTATTTAATTCGGCCCCGAGTAATTTTGGTTCCACCTTTTGCCTCCCAAACACCATACACCTCTTATATTATTCCAACGACTCGTGGTCAAGTGATTTTCCAATGATTTTGATAAGTGATTCCAAGGATTGATGAGAAGAAAGCCAAGGAAACAACTATCGAAAAGATCACAAGAATCAACTCAAAGAAGAGGGAAAAGAACTTGGAACAACTCAAAAGGAAATTAGAAAAGCTAGCAAGTAAACGAACTTTCAATTGGACATGTTAAAATAACTCGACAGTGAGTCATCTAACTCGGTACCATGTTATTTTATTAACTCGTGGACCTTCATGCTCTCTTGTGTAGTGTTTGGTCATCACTTAGACTTCAATACAAGCGGACTTCTAAACCTATACACATGTTTTTCTATAAATACAAACCTAGCTGCAACCAAAATGGTATCTGATCTCTTTACCATTAGCGACTCATTCTTCACATCTTACTTCTCCTCCATTAAAGTCGCCTAGAAAGCTACTATTTGGTGTTTTAGGATTCAGAACAGCAAATATCTGATACTAGTGATCCTCAGATACTCTAGAAACTCCCTTATAAATCTAAGATGCATTAAATAATGGTCAGATCTGATATAACTAGCTGTAATTCGGTGAGAAAACAACTGATAAAAGAGATTAAAGTGGACGTAGGCCGAAGATTACACCGAACAGTAAAAATTCATGTGTCTCCTTTTACTTTTCTGCCTTTTCTTTTATTTCAAATAGAACCGGTGCTTTCATCTGATTTCTGGATTTTGATCTATTTTTTAGGTTAACTTACTCGCCCGAATGACATATTTCCACTTTTCTAGTGGTAAATGTACAGGGTTGGTGAAGGCACAAAAGCCATGTTCGGATAACCCAAAAATCTTGACTCATGCTTCGTAATCTTTTCGTAAATGGTCAAAATGATTTTAAATATTTTATGCACATAATTCACATTCTATTTTTCATTAAACCATGCCTCCAAACTGGTCCAATAATCTTTAGTAAGAGATGTTCCTTTGTATCCCTGATGGTCGGCTTCCCTAATACATAATTTAAGAAAGTCCTTTTCTACAGGGCCCATTGTAAAAGTAGCCATATCTTCATAATTCTCATTGTCTTCCACATAATCATGGTTTTTATTCGTGTTTCTCTTCGGTTCCATGACTGTATTAATGTGTAAATTAGTAATTTCTAACTAATGTCACTCAAATAATTGAAATAACATATTTATCATGTTAAGTGCAAAATAAAATCTTTGCATTAAGCATTACATTTTTCCCCGCTTTAAAAGGTTGTAAAAGATTTTATTTATTCTAAAATTAAACTTTTATATGTATAAATTTAATTCATGTTAAGCCATTTTGTTTTGGAAACTAAAATTAAAAACATACAAGAGTTTATGTAATTTAGAACACAAAAATTGGAGATAAAGACAGAAGTTGAATTATAGTTACATTAACATTCTAACCAATGCAAGTAAATTGAATCAAAGAAAAAGATATGTTATATGTATAAATTTATTCTAAAATTAAACTTTTATATGTATAAATTTAATTCATGTTAAGCCATTTTGTTTTGGAAACTAAAATTAAAAACATACAAGAGTTTATGTAATTTAGAACACAAAAATTGGAGATAAAGACAGAAGTTGAATTATAGTTACATTAACATTCTAACCAATGCAAGTAAATTGAATCAAAGAAAAAGATATGTTATTAACGAACTAATTTTTTTCATAGCAACAACCAAAATCAAAATGCATTTATACTATCTACTCAGCAAGTTTGAAATATATATTTTATTCATGGAATCTTGCAATGGACAGGTAAACAGTCAAAAAGATTTAGAAATACTTCATGTCCATAATTCACATTCCATTTTTCATTAAACTCTTTCTCTAATCTTGTCAAATAATCTTCCGTAAGACTAACTCTTCTATATCCTCCACTGTTAAATTCCTTAAAAAATAATTCAAGAAAGAGCTTTTCCATTTCAGGGTTCTTCCCGAAAGCTGCCCGATGGTCAGAGTTCACATTATCTCCATCATAATCATTTTTTCCCCTTCATGTGTGGTTTTGGCGCCATAACTATATAGTACAAACAGCGAACAGTGAATATATAACATAGTTTGGAAAATTTTAAATTCTAAAAGAAGAAAATGGTGAATATGTAACCTTTATTTAATCTACAAGAGATTATAATTATTATTATTACAACAAAGAAAAAGTTAAAATAACTTAGTTATCCATTTTAAATGACAACAGTTACAGCTTGTACTTTTTATACTCAACCATGTAAATGGATAATTCACGTTCCAGTGCATTTGTTATTACTTGAGATAATAAATTATGATTATATGCAAATAATTGTATACGTTATAAAATCCTACGAATATACCATTATTTCTTCAATTTATACATAAAAGAAACCATTCTTTCAAATTAATACACACGCACACTTTAATTAATTATAGATGGTTAAAATTGAAATTTTTTACCAAGTATTATGCGATTTTTAAATATTAATCATAATAAAATAGAACTTAATTTTAAAAAAAAAATCAAAACGGTGAACCATTGAGGTAAATAGATGGTGATAACAAAAGAGTTCGAGTCCTATAAACCATAGAGCTCTTTTGCCTATTTCAGATAAAGAAAGATGCCAAAAAAGTAGGACATTATTAAGGGGACTCCGACTTTGGATAAGAAGAGGCAAAAAAAATTCGGTCAGAACCCGTCAAACAAAAAATTACAATACGTTCGGTATCCCACTATCGAAAAAATCACCCAAATTTGGTGACCATTCTTGTTGAACTCCCACCCCATTCCAAAGATGGAGTCTCTTTAACAATGTCCAAAATATAGTAGCATGTTTCCATGTCATAAGTGGTACTAAATTGCAGAAAATGTAAATTTTGTTGCTTCCAAATGCATGGATATCAATTAGACTTTTAGAATTATCTACTGGATTCTAATGGAATGCCACCAATGAGTACTCAATGTTATATATTATCTAATAGTTGCACCAGAAAGTCTTAAATTGTTTTTCAGTTTCAGACCCAAGATCATTCAAAGTTCACAATCAAAAAATAATATAAGTTACAGAGAAATTGGTAGGTCTACACTTGCACTAAATAGTTTACAGCATTGCACCTTTACTGATTAATTTGTAAAAGGGAAAATGTATTAACAAAGAGAAAACCAGCATCAATGAAGCAAAAGGGCGAGAGTTATGCACTTGCAATATCAGAGATTAATAAAAACTCAAAAGAATAGGGTTTGGATTTACCTGAAGTGAAGCAGATATACTGATTGAATAAGGTTGAAAAGAAAAGGTACAGTGTTCTAATTTTATAGACAGAGAATACGTGCACACCGACTTGAGATTAAGCGAAAATTAATCGTTTAAAAATATTGCTACTTTTTTGGGATTCAGATCCGAAGACTTTCTCAATGCAAACAAGAAAATTCTTCTTATCGCTTAAATGATCAAGCGTTTTTCCGCAGAAAACAATCAGACCCTTAGTTTTTCTATTGACCAACTGGTTATCTCCCATGTTAATTCACATTCCAAATACCAAAATACCACAATTGTTTTCAATGTCATTATGTAAAATGACATAACAATATTTAGTAACCTATCGTAGACATCAAGAGGAAATTATTTCTAGGAGAACCTCGTGTTTTAATATATGATCAAATGAATATAATTTTAGATGCCCTCTGAAAGTTCGTGGATGATAGTGGCAATAATGGGCACACTTGGACACATTTGAACATATCATCTGGGAATTAAGGGTAGAGGCATTTGACCCCAACGGACATCTTTGGCATCTGGTGCTCTGCTATATCCAGAACAACATAAAATGGTACAGATTCTTTTACAATATATTATATATAAGATTTGGGGTTTCCTTTAAAAAAAATATGTCATATTGTAAAAGAATGCATAAAGGTAGGGTTTTTATCCAACCAACATAATATTAATCATATCAACCATGCCCGTTAAGCATAATGAACTGCTACTATTGGCTATATCAACAACGCCCGTTAAGCATGATGAACTTCTACTATTGGCTACCTTCGATGACTAAGAAAACTCCATCTATTCTCACCCCTATATTTTCTTTTGACACCATGCAACCTTTAGAAAAAACTTCACATCGCAATATTTCATTCTTTTCACCTTTCTTAGTTTACATTTTACTTATTTATTGCATTCCTTATTCTAATTCATACAAAAAGGAAAACCTAGCTTACTTGTCAGTGTTCATCTTAAATCATAACTTCCCTCAATGAAAGTTTGGAGCTACTCTTTCAAAATTTCAATGCAGAAAAATAAGGTACACAAAGGGACACATTGGAGATAAAATATCTAATTTATTTGATTAATATAGGGTAAAGTTGGAATAAAAAATTTATTATTAAATGCGGGGTAAAGTAATTAACGGGGTGATAATAGATGGAGCCGACCAAGAAAACCACATAAATTCACTAAAGTCCAACAAATTCCAAACAAAGCAGCAACTTTTTCACCAGTGTTGCTTAACCAAACTCTACAATTTATTTTCCTCAAAACCTAACAGATAATCAGCGTCAAAAAAAGAAGAATAAATCAGTAAAATGCTGAACTCACATTGCTTCCTTTCCAAGCCTGATAAACCCTAGGTTCGGATCCGCTAGGCAGTGGAGCTACATACATTGCTCGATCTATTCGGATCCAAATCCAACAATAACCAACAATCTAGAAAAAGTAAAACCAGGAATCTGAGTCGAGCAACAAAGTTTATAGAAGCGGATCCGGCAGGAAACCAAAGAGTAGTTGAAGGAGGTTCGATAGGATTTTGAAATGTGATTGAGAAAAAAAAAGGTGAAGAGAGAGAAAGAAATAGCCGAAAGGTATGGTGGGCATCTGACTGAAGCACGTGTATTGTTTCATGGCTAAAGAAGGGTTTTCTCTTCCTATTTATTAGCTTAATTTGGACATATTAATGTTGTGTTTTATCTTGAAAATGCCTTTTGCGTTGCTGATAAATATGAAAAAGTTTGATCTGAACGTTCGGTCCAAATAAAAGTTGAAGAAAAGAAGTATAACATAATGTCAAAGCTTACGTGTGGCAACATTTACAATAAATATGAATGAAAAATTGTAAAGATGATTTTTCAAACATGATTCAAAAGTTCTAAAATTTACTTCCTTCCCATCAAAAACATTTCATGAAAACCGCTCTTAATATTTGTAACAAAAATGTATCATTTTAAACTGCATATATTTTGCAGTTAGAATTGCAAATATTAGTATTCTACACTATAAATATTTGCAGTTCTAACTGCACATGTAAAATGAAAATTTGCATTCTACATCGGTAGAATATGCATTCTACACTTTAAATTTATGCAATCCTATTTATTTTACAAATATGAGCATCGTGAACTGCACATATTTGCATTTTAAATTACAATCATTTGCAATTCTAACTGCAAATATGAGCAATTTAAAATGCAGAGTTTACACTGAAAACAGTGACGGTGGTGTTTCGTGAAATTTATTTTCGTTAAAAGTTTTCATGTACTAAGTCTGGAAACAAGGACGAATCCTAATTTTCAAAAAATTGTATATCTCACAATGACGGAACTGTTTAAAAGAAATTAAACAATCATATATGAAAAAGATTCATAAGGAAGTATGTACTAATAATTATTATGGCTATTATGGTAATGGTAAGTTTATCATTACCATGTCAATAACAGCGTATCGGTAACCAATATTGAACCACTTTAGTATACCGACGATATCGGCATAGTAATGGTAAATTTACCATTGTTATTGTTAATATAACGATAAAAAAAGTCAAAACCAATGGTAACGTATTAACTTTGCCTTTTTCAATATTTAAATTAACCATATATGTATACTTTTGAAGGTAAATCATATTCTAGGAATTGTTTGTAGTATTATTTATGATTATGTTTAATTCTATTTTTTATTAGATTTGAAGCCAAATCTTAACAAAACTATTATTTCATATTGCTGTATATAATTTTTTTGATGAATTAAGAAAATGAACATTGTCAACTAAAATCTTTATTAATAGTTGTAATACCTTTGGTGTCACACCTTTTGATGTCAGCGTGAACTACCAAAAATATCCTTCTATCTTAATATCGCTTAAAATTTGGATCTAACTTCTTTTACAAATTCAAAATTCTCCACTTCTGTCTTAATATCTCTTAAACATAGGATCTAATAAATAAACCTCTATAAATGTTATCAAACCTTAGTGTCGTTTAAACATAAGATCTAATAACTAAATTTTTTTTACAAATTCAAAATTTTCCTCTACAAATATTACCAAATCTTAATACCACTTAATCTAACATATTCAATTTATGGAAGAATAATTCACGCATAAAGCGCGTGCATTATCACGCGCGAAGCGCGTGCCGTAACGCTTAAGTCAAAATGCTGATATAAATATTAATGGAGTTAGTATAAGGAATAAATATTTATAATTTCATCATTGACAAAAATTTAATACAATAAAATTTTATTGTTTCATGCAATGGTAAATTTACCATTAACAAATCAATGGTTTACCAGTTTATCGGTATACCAATGATCATTTTACCAATGGTAACAATAAAATATCGATAATCTTTTTGACTTACCAGTTGTATCGGTACGTGATGTTTTTTTTATATCGGTAACGGTTACCATAATATTTTAGAACTAGAATGGGAGATAACCATAGATTTCATTCTCAAATGTAGTAATTTTCAGTCGTTATTTCCACACTTTCATGAGTTTTTGTTCAATTTTGTCCATAATATTTTAGATTTTTTATTCTTAATAACATAATGGCTCAGTATCAAAAGTTTAATATTTTACCGGATATATTATCGTTTGATATTCGAGCAACATAAATCTTAGTACCATAGAAGAGTAATACCTTAAAAGTTAATTTGTTAATAGACAAAATTAAAAATTCTAATTCTGATTTATTGTTAATAGAGAAAAATTAAAATTCTAACTGTGGTTTATTTTGTTAATTTAATAGTTTTGGTCCAAACCGGCAAGAGCAAAAATACACACAAATAAAATCAAAACAAATCTATTTAAAATTGCATATTTTTTATTTTAATCTTTTGATTTATTTTAGTAGTTCATATATTAATTATTTATTAGTGCAGATGCATTAACTAAGAGAATGATACGATCTTGTACTTTATTATTTATTTATTTGAAAAAATAATGGTTTTATTATTTTAAAGAAAAAAAGGTGTACAAAGAAGTGTGCATACACAAGTGTAAACAACAACCAAAATTTTGGTCACGTCCTTACAATTGAAAAACGTTAAGGCGTACATCCCTCCAAAGTAGAGTTTCTAACTTACGTCCCTATTTTTAAAATGATTTTATTGAAGTGGATATTAGGGAGACATCCCTATCATACTTTCAAATTGTAAAGCGGGTCCCTGTCAAAGTTTCATTGTAAATCGGGTCCTTATTTTCTGGAAACGAAGAAAATTATTGCTGAAATGTCAGCAAATTTTATAAATAAGTGTTGATATTTCAGCAACTTTCCCTGTCAAAGTTTCATTGTAAATCAGGTCCCTGTTTTTTGGAAACGAAGAAAATTATTGCTGAAATGTCAGCAACTTTTATAAATAAGTGCTGATATTTCAGCAATTTTCATAAACTGTGTTCACAATGTACAAAAATGTTGCTGAAATGTCGGCAACTTTTATAAATAAGTGCTGATATTTCAACAACTTTCATACACTATGTTCACAGTGTACAGAAAAGTTGCGGAAATGTCAGCAACTTTTATGAAAAGTTGCATCATGCTCTGCAATAATCGTGAATAAAAAAACAGGAACCTAATTTACACTGAAATTTAGAGAAGGACTTTTGATAAATTTTGAAATTTAATAAGGACCCGTGCCAAAAGTATCCTTTATTGAATTTGATTTTTTCCCCAACAATATAGTTTCCATCATGAAAAGAAGAACAAAAAACTGCTTTCTTTATACCAAATCATTTTAGAAAATAAATCTGTAACGACCTAGAATTTCTGTCAATTAAAATTTGTATATTTAATAGATTTTAAATATTAATAAGTAAAATTTATATGTCGAATAAATTTTATTTCGAATATCTGGATTTTAATTGCATAATTAAATCGATGATTTAATATTTGAAATTCCAGAAATAATTGGAAATTGGGTTTAATAAGATTAAAATTGATTTGTAAAAGTTTATTAAATCATATTGGAGTTATAATGATGTTATAGAACTTTTAAAATTGAATTAAAAGTTAATTTGTGAAAATTGAATATTTTAATATTTAATTGGCGAGTTAAAATAGCCATTTTTCAAACAATCTCGGATTTCGACGAAACCAGTTTCATCGGATCCGTAATGTTATATTATTATATGATTTCAAAATTTCGTATCAATCGGATTTACCGTTTGTCCGGGGCAAGCCGAAACGCATAGAAATTCGTTTAATCGGTTTAATTTAAATTTGATCGTTTATTTCCGTAACTCGCATATATGATTGAATTAGCCTCCGAAACACGTTCCATTGTGTTCGGCGGGGTAAACCCTAGAAACGGCAGTCACCGCGCGAGATTTGTAGTTCGGAAAATTCCGGATGAATGGTAATTGGTGAATTTTTCTATATAAGGACCTAGTTATTTCCATTTGCAAAGAAACAAAAACCCTAACCCTAATTTTCAAGAGCCAGCCGCCACTATCTTCATTAATGGCTTAAATTTGTTCTTCCTCCTCCTCAATTTTCTTTCAATCCGTGAAATATTTCAAGAAACTTGCAACTACAATAACGTAGAGCACGACGAGAGCTAGGTATTCAACGGTTATGATCAAAAATCTCGTGATGGATCGATGGAAAATCGAGTATGCACGTTCAACGTTTGCACACGGTTTTCGAGCACTACCTGAGGCCAAGCTTGATGCTGTTCTAGCCGAGAGTTGAGCACGAGATGAGCTTCGTTATGGCGTAGTTTGATCGACGTCGAAGTGATGGATGGAGATCGCGTGATTAGGGTTTCTAGGCGGCTAGTATGGGTTTCGGTCGCGTTCTTTGATCTGGGGAAGAATAGGGGCGAACGACCCTGATCTGGAATCATGAACGTGCGGCCGAGATTAGGTTATAAAATTTAAAAAAAATTGTAAAATTTATATATTATAATTCGTTCAATGTTTAAAGCTGTGTAACTTTTTCATACGAGGTCGAAAACGCACGAAACGAATCGCGTTGGATTCGTATTGACGAATACTACGCGATGGAGCTAGATTGGAATTGATTGGAGCTAGTGAAAAGGTGAGAACTTCTCACTCAATCGAACTGTTTCGATTTAAATTTTAAATAGTTAGATTTAAAATTTCTTGATTGTATGCCTGGATGATAAATTACTATCTATTGATTGTTAAAATAGACATTATATGCCGCATATTAAGCGGAGGTTATTTATTAAAAACATATACTGCAAATATTTCACTGCAAAATGAAATTGGCATTATATATGTACTTGGAGTTGATTTCCCGCATTATATGGCAGATGAGACCCTATTGCGCCGCGTAATAGCGGATAATATTTTATGAATCCCATATACCGCGATATTCCGTATTGGAATGGAATTGGTATTGTGCTAACATCTGTGGATGCAGGGAAACAGGTTGGAGGGATCCAACTGGATTCCTCACCAGTATTTATTTGATTACAGATATTGTGATATTTGTTGATTATCATATTGATATATGATGTTTGGATGTCGTGATTGATTATTGGGTGTTGTTTCATCATTGGGCATATTTTGGAGTTTTAAAAATGTTAAAGGAATGATTTTCAAAATTTAAAAGGATTTTAAAATGATTTTTGAAAGTATACGTTTTATTAAATTTTGGAATTGATTCATTTTAAATTAATAAACGTTATAAAATTATGATATTTGTGAAATATAACCGAAAATGTGATTTTTGGAATAAGTAGTTGATAAATTTATAAAATAGTTTAAATTGGGATTTTTGAATTGTTATACACGATTTATATAAAAGATTTATAAAATTAATATTTATAAATTAAAATATAGGAATTATAAAACGAGTTTTATTAAGTGTTAAAATGATGTAAAATGGATTTCATAAGTGAATGAAAATTATAGATTTATAAATTATGAAGTTATAAAATGAATAGATTTTTGTAAAATAAAAGATTTATAAGTAATTAACTTATAAATCGGATTTTGGCATTTTAATTGAGATTTTCGAATAAGTATAAATGGTTTATAGATGAGATTTATAAAATATATATTTTATAAATCGAAATAATGGAATTATGAAAGGAGTTCTGTTAATGCTGAAAATGAGGTTATGGATGGAATTTTATAAGTAGCAAGATTTTTAAATTTTGTAAATTGAAGTCTTTATAAAAATATAAATGGGGATTTATAAACATTGTTTTATAAATCCGAAATTTATCAAATTTGATGAATTTAATATAGAAGCTTATTAGAGGAGATATATTCGCGATTTTGGATAGTGGATAATCCTTTAAATAAAATTAGTAGAAATGTTGAATTTGGTTAACGAAGTATATTCACGATTTTGGACGGTGAATAATATTTTGAAGAAATGTTTTTTTGGGAAGTGATATTTTAAATAGAATTAAAACGGTTTGAAGTTGTTTTAAAATGTATTAAGTGTCGAAACCATAGATTTCAACATTTATTGTTGAAATAGACGTTTTCGAGAAATAGAAGGAAATGGTGGACTATAACACTGTTGTTATAGTAAATGATTTCCGAAAGGAAATGTTTTATGTAATATTGGGATTTATATATCTATCTTAATTTCGAATCCCTATACTAGTAATTTTAGGTTGTCGTAACGATGTTTTACGCAACATTCGTTTTGACTCAAATAAATGTGTTTAAGCGCACGTTTTCTTTAAAGAATGAAATATATACTTAATTTCGATTTAAGTATATTGAATATTTTCCAAGTGTTGAAAATAAATGGATTTGTGAATTACTTATTATTAAATAAGTATGGAAATGTTTTCCAATATGAAGTGAATGTTTTGAGATTTTATCATTTGAAAGATAAATTAAAAATGAATATTAGAAATCGATTTGAAAATCGTATATTCATAGATATTTTGGAAATGTAAATTCACTACGGAATTTATAAAAGAAAGGGAAATTTGTTTAAAAATAAACATTGATTTATTTTTAAAGTGTGGAAATAAATTTACGGATTTGGAACGTAAGTTTAAAATAAATCGGTAAGGATTTATTTGATTGATTTAAATGAACCATTTTAAATTTAAAATAGATAAATATTTGGAAGTGTTTCCGTTTAAAGAAATTGATTTGAAATTTGTTTTCAAAGATTGAAAGGTGAAAAATGATTTGAATTTTTTTTTCAAATGGTTGAAGTGTGGAAAATATATCTTGTAAAGATATTTTGAAAAATAAATAATTTGGGAAGATTATTTATAATCTGGTGATGTTGTGCACGCCTATTGATAGTTAAATAACCAACTATCAATATTTACCCTTGAATGGGTATTTGTTGTGATTAGCTTGAATTTGAATGCTACACTTATTTTCAAAATAAGCGCTCACTATTCGGGTTAGCCGGGAAAGGACCTTTGGGTCGTATAACCCATTCTGAATATGTGATACGTCGTTATGGATTGCATTTAAAGACCGAATATTTTTGAAAACGGAAGGATTACCGTCGAATGACTCTGCATCGGTTGATCTCCGATATAGAGGTTTTATCACCCTTAGTGATGGGAAGTCCGGACGTGATTAGTGAATATCTGGATTGCAAGGGCTTCTTTGTAAGTGCCTTCGGTTCCGTTCGATCTCGGAACGGACTTGTATGGATGTGTGTCTGACGTTACAATTTGAGATGTAAAGCTGGTTTCTATCAAATATATTTATGTTGGTGGCGGAGAATTTATTCTCTTAGCTTAACACCTTTCTCTGAGACGTACGAGCTCAGAGGTTATGTAGTTGATGGTTACTGGTGATACATTTCCAAATCGGTAATGTGACATACGAAGTGCGGTTGAGCATTTGTTGAACAAAGCACAGCTTTTGTATAAAGCATAGCTTTGTGGACGAGACTTCATCGGACCTCACTCCCCGGAAATGGTCAAAACAGGAAGGATGCAGCAAAGTTATTGGGGGTAGCGCCCCTTTAGTGTATGTCATTCCTTCTGGATAGAGGTGGTATCATGGTATGGAGCTCTGATACTTAACCTATGTTGTTGCTGCAAATTTATTACTTTATGGTTGTTGCAATCGAGGATCCTCGGATATAGATTGGTTACGATCGGGGGATGACATATTCGTGTCAGTAGTTACCCAGTTAGGAGTAACCCGGCCTTGTGTTGGCAGAGATCTGGTTAGGTTCTCGGGTCGTCTTTCCAAAGGCGTACCCATGTGGCAATAGGAAGTTCCTTGGCCTGACCATTTGTTGGAAATCCAAACTTCAATACGCATCTTGTACGGTTTTAGTTGTAGAACCTGCCATTTACTTATGGTGGTCACCACTGTTTAGATGGTAGCTATATTAGGCATACGATAATGGTCGTATGTTGGCTAAGATTTATGTCTTTACTTTCGAAATGATTTTTCCTACACTATGCACTAGTAATAATATCAAATGTTTCTTTTTAATGCGTATCAAGCATCTTTGACTATCATAAGGAGAAATCTCCTCTGATTCTGCGTTTGCATTGTGTGTGTGCACGGGAGGCCTTATGGTAGTCTCATTTTCCAAAAAGCATTGCGAATTGACTTCAAAAAAAAATATTATCATGTCGTTTGTTTTTAAAGATAAACTATTTTAAGTTCTCAAACCAGTCTCATGACTGACTTGGAGTTTATTGTTTTCCTTCCTAAACTCTGGGTGCCCACCAATTTCCACACGGGCAGTCTAGAGTCAGATTATCAGGTCATTCTGGAATTCAGGAGTTGCAGGAGGCAAGCTGGATGGCATGGCGTATCAACTAGTATATAGTATTTCTTTTCCGCTGTTTTTTGTTGTACACTCTGATGATGTAATATAATAACTGATATAGTTCTTTGTTTAAAGATTATTCATTTATCTATTATATGTTGTTCCGCTGCGATTGTGAGATTCTGATATTGTTTTATGTTTCTTCTTCTTTCTTCTTCTTCTACCCTTTTCTTCTTCTTTAACCATAACGGTACGGTTTTCCGGCATTCGATTGCTCGGCAGTTGATACAGTGGACGTATTAATGTCAGTTTTCGAGCGTCGAAAAGTCGCATTCGTTACATTTGGTATCAGAGCGAGGTTGGTTAAGCGACAACCATGGCTCTGTTGGGTGTTACTCATTAGAGATAGAGTCAGTAGTACTCTAGAATGAGTGTGAGTGTAATAATAGATACGAGCGCGTATTTGTTAGTGAATATAAATTGTTTTATATTGTGATGATTGGTTTGTTGAGTGGTATATGGATTATGGCCAATACGAGTAATTAACGTTGTTGATAGGGATCTCTAAACACTTGTACAAAACAATTTGACATGATATTGTTTTAAAATAGGGTAAATGAAATAATTTTACCTCGATTATATTTTATATATAAAGGAATAATTTTTTAGAATTATTAAAGTGTGTATGAATTGATTGTTTGGTTGTTGAATAAGTTAAATAAAAACAACAGTTGTAAAAGAATGAATTGTATAAGCAAATGAATTATAAGTATGAAGTTATAATTAAAATGATTTACACTTGTGAAATAATCTTATATATAAGAAGTGAAATTATATAAGTAAAAGATTTATAAATGTGATTTATAATCTAAAAAACAAAATTCCAGAGAAGTGTTTTGAAAGGATTTGATATTTTGGAAAAATTGTTTTAGAGAAATTAAAGCTCTACTCTTTTCGATCGCTGGAAAATAATTCCGATGATGATTGCAACATCGGTATTCATTTTCGGGTTTCCAAAAGAGGGATTGCTGCCAAATTGTTTTAAATGAAAGTTGTTTGGAAAATTTGGGTTTGGATTTTGAAATTCAAAGGATAATTGAATTGGTTTCAAAAATGGTTTTGAAAGATTGAAAAGACTCTAGAATGTTATATAAAATGATTGGAATACAATTATTAAGTTGGAAAATAAATTGTGAATGAATAAGTAAAATTTGCATGCAAGGAAATGAAATTGAAATCCATTTCGAATTGGTAAGCAAATAGAACTGGAATTGGAATCTGAATTGGATTTATATGTGGAATATAACTTAAGTAATATTAATGAATTTGATTTTAATATCGAAGTAAATTAATCAAGAGAAGTGATGAATATGAACTTGAGTTATATAAATGAAATTCAACCTTATATTGTTAAAGGAATTAGCAATTGAATTGATAAATGGATGAGATATTAATCAATCGAATGTAAAAGAATTGATAAGGGATAATGAATGTAAGTGTAAATTCATTAGAAGCTAATGAAATTGATAAATTGAATAATTGAATGGAAGTCAATTTGATATCAACCAATTGGAGTTAAAAAGTGTTGAACCAAATAGAATGTAAATTTAGAAATTTGGTTATGATGGTTATGGTTGGGTTGTTATATGATTATTAGTTGATTGTACATAATTCATTAAGTATTAATGAAATTGAATTGATAAATGGAAAGCTATGAAATTGAATTTGATTGAATGGAAAGTAAACTAACTTGAATGTAAATTAGTGAATGCAAACTAACTGAAATTGAATATGAATGAATGTTAGTAAATCCAATGTTAATGAATCAAATGTGATTAAATTGAAAACCAATTCATTGAATAATAATGAGAAGTAAATTTATATTGATTTGGTTATGGATTTGTTGAATGTTAATTGGATGATAGTTGTTTGGTGGTTGCATTTGTTGTTTTGTTGCATTAGCTATATTGGCATATATAGTTGTTGATATATGTTGTATATTGATATTACTTTCATATATACATGTTACTCATTTGTTTGTTGAGTGTATAGTAGGTGCGGATGCCTCATCACTTGATGAGATGTATATTTGTGATATATACACTATCATTTTTTTCGGATCGAGCCGCGCAAAAGAGACTATGGCGAAATTTTCCGAAAATTTAAGGCGTTAGAATATTTTTGAGAAAATTGGAAAATTTTTGAAAACTAAGTTTGGATTTGGAAACTTAGTAAAGATTTTGTAAGAAGTTTATCTATGAATTTTGGGCAAGTCAAACACTTAAGAGATTTGAAAAATCCAATTTGAATGGTTTGTTTTGGAAAGTTAATGGATTCTGTAACTTTTTCTTACTTGGTAATTTGAGGACGAAATTCTTTTAAGGGGGGAAGTTTGTAACGACCCAGAATTTCTGTCAATTAAAATTTGTATATTTAATTGATTTTAAATATTAATAAGTGGAATTTATAAGTCGAATAAATTTTATTTTGAATATCTGGATTTAATTGCATAATTAAATCGATAATTTAATTTGAAATTCCAGAAATAATTGGAAATTGGGTTTAATATGATTAAAATTGATTTGTAAAATTTTATTATATCATATTGGAGTTATAATGATGTTATAGAACTTTTAAAATTGAATTAAAAGTTAATTTGTGAAAATTGAATATTTTAATATTTAATTGACGAGTTAAAATAGCCATTTTTCAAACAGTCTCGGATTTCGACGAAACCAGTTTCATCGGATCCGTAATGTTATATTATTGTATGGTTTCAAAATTTCGTGTCAATCGGATTTACCGTTTGTCCGGGGCAAGCCGAAACGCATAGAAATTCGTTTAATCAGTTTAATTTAAATTTGATCGTTTATTTCCGTAACTCGCACATATGATCGAATTAGCCTACGAAACACGTTCCACTGTGTTCGGAACGCGGGGTAAACCCTAAAAATGCCAGTCACCGCACGAGATTTGGAGTTCGTAAAATTCTGAATGAATAGTAATTGATGAATTTTTCTATATAAGGACCTAGTTATTTCCATTTGCAAAGAAACAAAAACCCTAACCCTAATTTTCAAGAGCCAGCCGCCACTATCTTCATTAATGGCCAAAATTTGTTCTCCTTCCTCCTCAATTTTCTTTCAATCCGTGAAATATTTCAAGAAACTTACAACTACAATAACGTAGAGCACGACGAGAGCTAGGTATTCAACGGTTAAGATCAAAAATCTCGTGATGGATCGATGGGAAATCGAGTATGAACGTTCAACGTTTGCACACGGTTTTCGAGCACCACCTGAGGCCGAGCTTGATGCTATTCTAGCCAAGAGTTGAGCACGAGATGAGCTTCGTTATGGCGTAGTTTGATCGACGTCGAAGTGATGGATGGAGATCGCGTGATTAGGGTTTCTAGGAGGCTAGTATGGGTTCGGTCGCGTTCTTTGATCTGGGGAAGAAATAGGGGCGAACGGCCCTGATCTAGAATCATGAACGTGCGGCCGAGATTAGGTTATAAAATTAAAAAAAAAACTGTAAAATTTATATATTATAATTAGTTCAATGTTTAAAACTATGTAACTTTTTCATACGCGGTCGAAAACGCACGAAACGAATTGCGTTGGATTCGTATTGACGAATACTACGCGATGGAGCTGAATTGCAATTGATTGGAGCTAGTGAAAATTTTGAGTAAAATTAAACGCGCGTTTAATTTTATTCAAAATAAAACACTGAAACTGTTATTGAAACCAAGGTGAGAACTTCTCACTCAATCGAACTGTTTCGATTTAAATTTTAAATAGTTAGACTTAAAATTTCTTGATTGTATGCCTGGATGATAAATTATTATCTATTGATTGTTAAAATAGACATTATACGCCACATATTAAGTGGATGTTATTTATTAAAAACATATACGCAAATATTTCACTGCAAAATGAAATTGGTATTATATATGTACTTGGAGTTGATTTCCCGCATTATATAGCGGATGAGACCCTATTGCGCCGCGTAATAGCGGATAATATTTTATGAATCCCATATACCACGATATTCCGTATTGGAACGGAATTGGTATTGTGTTAACATCTGTGGATGCAGGGAAACGGGTTGGAGGGATCCAACTGGATTCCTCACCAGCATTTATTTGATTACAGATATTGTGATATTTGTTGATTATCATATTGATATATGATGTTTGGATGCCGTGATTGATTATTGGGTGTTGTTGCATCATTGGGCCTATTTTGGAGTTTTAAAAATGTTAAAGGAATGATTTTCAAAATTTAAAAGGATTTTAAAGTGATTTTTGAAAGTATACATATTAAATTTTGGAATTGATTCATTTTAAATAAATAAACGTTATAAATTTATATTTTTGTGAAATATAACCGAAAATGTGATTTTTGAAATAAGTAGTTGATAAATTTATAAAATAGTTTAAAATGGGATTTTGAATTGTTATACATGATTTATATAAAAGATTTATAAAATTAATGTTTATAAATTAAAATATAGGAATTATAAAACGAGTTTTATTAAGTGTTAAAATGAAGTATAAATGGATTTCATAAGTGAATGAAAATTATAGATTTATAAATTGTGAAGTTATAAAATGAACAGATTTTTGTAAAATAATAGATTTATAAGTAATTAACTTATAAATCGGATTTTGGCATTTTAATTGAGATTTTCGAATAATTTATAGATGAGATTTATAAAATATATATTTTATAAATCGAAATAATGGAATTATGAAAGGAGTTCTGTTAATGCTGAAAATGAGGTTATGGATGGAATTTTATAAGTAGCAAGATTTTTAAATTTTGTAAATTGACGTCTTTATAAAAATATAAATGGGGATTTATAAACATTGTTTTATAAATCCGAAATTTATCAAATTTGATGAATTTAATATAGAAGCTTATTAGAGGAGATATATTCGCGGTTTTGGATAGTGGACAATCCTTTAAATAAAATGAGTAAAAATGATTTGAATTTTTTTTTTCAATGGTTGAAGTGTAGAAAATATATCTTGTAAAGATATTTTGAAAAATAAATAATTTGGGAAGATTATTTATAATCTGGTGATGTTGTGCACGCCTATTGGTAGTTAAATAACCGACTATCAATATTTACCCTTGAATGGGTATTTGTTGTGATTAGCTTGAATTTGAATGCTACACTTATTTTCAAAATAAGCGCTCACTATTCGGGTTAGCCGGGAAAGGACCTTTGGGTCGTATAACCCATTCCGAATATGTGATACGTCGTTATGGATTGCATTTGAAGAACGGTGTTGAAGACCGGATATTTTTGAAAACGGAGGATTACCGTCGAATGACTCTGCATCGGTTGATCTCCGATATAGAGGTTTTATCACCCTTAGTGACGGGAAGTCCGAAAGTGATTAGTGAATATCCGGATTGCAAGAGCTTCTTTGTAAGTGCCTTCGGTTACGTTCGATCTCGGAACGGACTTGTATGGATGTGTGTCTGACGTTACAATTTGAGATGTAAAGCTGGTTTCTATCAAATATATTTATGTTGGTGGCGGAGAATTTATTCTCTTAGCTTAACACCCTTCTCTGAGACGTACGAGCTCAGAGGTTGTTTAGTTGATGGTTACTAGTGATACATTCCCAAATTGGTAATGTGACATACGAAGTGCGGTTGAGCATTTGTTGAACAAAGCACAGCTTTTGTATAAAGCGTAGCTTTGTGGACGAGACTTCGTCGGACCTCACACCCCGGAAATGGTCAAAACCGGAAGGATGCAGCAAGGTTATTAGGGGGTAGCGCCCTTTTAGCGTATGTCATTCCTTCTAGATAGAGGTGGTATCATGGTATGAAGCCCAGATACTTAACCTATGTTTTTGCTGCAAATTTATTACTTTGTGGTTGTTGGAATCGAGGATCCTCGAATATAGATCGGTTACGATCGGGGGATGACATATTCGTGTCAGTAGTTACCCAGTTAGGGGTAACCCGGCCTTGTGTTGGCAGAGATCCGGTTAGGTTCTCGGGTCGTCTTTCCAGAGGCGTACCCATGTGGCAATGGAAAGTTCCTTGGCTTGACCATTTGTTGGAAATCCAAACTTCAATACGCATCTTGTATGGTTTTAGTTGTAGAACCTGCCATTTACTTATGGTGGTCACCACTGTTTAGATGGTAGCTATAGTAGGCATACGATAATGGTCGTATGTTGGCTAAGATTTATATCTTTACTTTTGAAATGATTTTTCCTACACTATGCACTAGTAATAATATCAAATGTTTCTTTATAATGCATATCGAGCATCTTTGACTATCATAAGGAGAAATCTCCTCTGATTCTGCGTTTGCATCGTGTGTGTGTGCGGGAGGCCTTATGGTAGTCTCATTTTCCAAAAAGCATTGCGAATTGACTTCAAAAAAAAAAATTATCCTGTCGTTTGTTTTTAAAGATAAACTGTTTTAAGTTCTCACACCAGTCCCATGACTGACTTGAAGTTTATTGTTTTCCTTCCTAAACTCTGGGTGCCCACAATTTCCACACGGGCAGTCTAGAGTCAGGTTATCAGGTCATTCTGGAATTCAGGAGTTGCAGGAGGCAAACTGGATGGCATGGCGTATCAACTAGTATATAGTATTTCTTTTCCGCTGTTTGTTGTTGTACACTCTGATGATGTAATGTAATGTAATATGATGTAATGTAATAACTGATATAGTTCTTTGTTTAAAGATTATTCATTTATCTATTATATGTTGTTCCACTGCGATTGTGAGATTCTGATATAGTTTTCTGTTTCTTCTTCTTTCTTCTTCTTCTTCTACCCTTTTCTTCTTCTTTAACCATAACGGTACGGTTTTTCGGCATTCGATTGCTCGGCAGTTGATACAGTGGACGTATTAATGTTGGTTTTCGAGCGTCGAAAAGTCGCATTCGTTACAAAATCCTCCCAAATCAACTTCAATTACTCAATCCACCTTAATTTGTCCATTAGATTCAAAATCTATCGTGTTTGTCAATTAGATTCAAAATAGAAGGCAAAATTAATAAATACCTCAAAACCTAATTCAAAAGTAAAGCAACGACAACAACTTGCAAACTCGTTCATGGAGACAAAGCTTGTAACGAAATTGCTACTTATGGAAAATACTGGAACCAATACAAATCAACAGAAGAGCAAACATAATATTCCCAAATTGTCTGAAAATTCAGATAAATATTAAATTAAATTCTAATATATTTCAAGTCTGAATATAAATAGTCGATTAGAATTTCACGTTGTATTATACAAATAGTACAGTTTTGATAATGAATGTGCAATTAAACCAAACAACGGCATATATCCAGTCAAAAGTACATATGGAAAATAATTACAAGATATATATTTGTCATTGATAGAAAATATATCAAATAAATGATATTGATAGAGAATACTGAATAATTCCTACTGATGGAGTATACCAAAAAAAATCTTTAATATATTTGATACAAAAAGAAATTGCATGGCAAATATTAGCTAACGGTATATATGCCACGAAAAACATTTACCCAACGTTAGGAAAATATTTTACAAATACAACATTTGCCCTGCAAAAATTTGATTAGATGACAAACATTTGTCAACCAAATTATTTTGAAACTTTATTTGACATGCAATAACATTGACAATATTCAACTGCATTTTTGGTAAACGTTCTCTACGAATTTTGGTAAATAGTATAAGCTTTAATGATACATTGTAAAAATAGACCAGATAACGGCAGAAATCTATGTGGTAGATACTTATCTAGCAAATATTTGATAGTCATATATTTCGCAAAAAAGCATTCACCTTACAGGTAAATGTTTTAAAATAAAAATGTTATTAATAGTATTAATGGTTTAAAATACAATTATTTGTCAAGCGTATATTTTGTAACACACATGTTTAAAATTCTCTTTTTATTTAACACTAAGTTAGTGCACTAAAGTTTGAATAATAACAATGGACCACAAATGTATTTTACAAAATAATATTAACTTTAAAAATAGACTATAGGAAAATAAACTTGGCAATAGTAATAATTTGCATGTGAAATATTTATTAATCATGAATTTTCCTTCAAAATCATTTATTTGGCAAATACTTGGCAAATAAATGTTTTTGAAGGCAAATATTTAATGTGGAATAAGATTTCATACTGTTCTCTTTATTTTCTGTTGAATATTAATTTAATTTTCAACGGATGGCAAGTTTGAGTAACGGTGTTAATATTAAAGATAAAATGTGTGTCAAATGTTGGCTAGGCAAACATTTATCAAACCAATAATTGTCAAGTAAAATATTTAACAACAACTGGCTCTAATAATCATAACATTGTAATTTTATTTTACAGTTTCAACTACTCAAATCAGTGATTCACAGAAAAAAAGCTCAAATAAAATAAATAGTAGCACATAAAGAAAGATTTACAAAGAAATATCCAACAAGGAAATCTCTTGAAGAATCTAAAACAATCAATTCTGCATAAGGAACAAAAATATAAACTCCAAGTACGCAAAATGAAACTGCTAATATATGTGAATCTAAAAAAACTGAGGCTCAAAAAGACAAAAAACAATTGATGTTGAAAAGGCCAAGCCTAAAAAGAAACTATAATATATTATTGTACCATGCATAACTCCCCTTGAATCTTCACTTGCACCTGTGCACCGGTCTATTGATTTGCATCATTGATCATGTTCTTGTACTTATAAATATTGTGCATGCTGCATTCTTGAGTTGAGACTGCGATTGCATACACATGCATGTTCTTATCTATGTTGTGTGTATTGATGCTCCTTGCTTAAGTGTACATATGTGTCTTATTCTGCATACCGCTGTTTGTACAATCTGAATTTGTGAATCTTAGCCTTGTGATTCTGTTTCTGAAACCATTGCTGATGCACTTGACCCTTTGTCTTATACTTGCTCATGTTCTCTAGTATAGGTATGTACTTGGCTTTGATCATGTAATGCATTTGTTTATGACCAGACGCACTTATTGTCCTGCACTCTTGCACATATTCACACTTCTTTATTGTTGCCTTTGTACAGTCACCGCACTTGTTTTTTTTTCTGCCTTGTATGCACGATGGTTTAGCAGTCTGCCTTGAGCTGAAATCAAATGATGCATTATTCTCCATGTATATACATATATACATATGTATGTTTATATATGTTACTGTGTAATGCTAGATGCCTTTACACCGGATGTTCTTGACCCTATGTACACTGCTTGATGCACTTGCGTGAGCCTGAGCTTGCTTGGGGATTGAACTCGTGTATTTGCCCTTGAAATTTATTTATACCAGTGCTTTTTTTGTGTTCATAGCCTTGTGGCATGTACAGTGATTCATTATGCATGTCATATGCTGCTCGTGTACCTCTTTCTATTTCTGTTTTTAAAATATGAAAACAACCAACCCAAATAAGTAAGGTAATATTAATATTCAAATTCAATCTTATTTTTGCAATTTAAGTTTGTTTATTTTTCCATTTTACTACATTGGTTATTTGACAAGTATAAGAAATGGTTGGACACAAGATGGAGCAAGCAAATCAAGATCAACATAAAAAGCAAACTCAAGTGAGTCTGAGTGAGTGAGAGTAAAGGAGATGTTGTATATATGAGAGTGATAGTGAAAATTGTATTTTATTTGAAAATGTAAATATAATGGAAGCTAAATGTGTACTATTTGAATTTGAAATAAAATGTTTGTTTGAATAAAATATTTGTTCAAATAAGATTCTAATTCAATTATTTTATTCTACAAATATTTATTTTATTCTATGGAAAAAAACACAATAGTACAATAACAAACACATTTAATGAATATATATGTGTGTGTGTGTATTATCATAAAAAAAATCATAAACCGTTATATTCAACAATCTCTCCCTTTTGATGATAACGAACATAAGTTAAGATTTTGAATTTAAATAAATATGTTTGGTGTGATGTGTTCAAGCGCCCCTATTTAGATGCTCCCCCACAACTAAACTCCCCCTACACAGACGCATGTAATTGAAAATGAAAAATTGATTTTTCAAAAATGATTTCAAAACAACTCTTGAATAATAAAAACGCTCTCAAATATCAGTAAGGTTATTACTCAATCAACAAAATCTTAACCTCTCTCCGTCTTTTGTTATCGTCAAAATAATAATAATACTTGAAATAGTAATGAATTTTGATTAAAATTATAAAATCAAATCAAGAGCAAAATATATATTGCAAATTCCAATTAATCAAACAAAAAGCATAATACTTTATTTATTAGGAACAAATTCCACTTTAGAGAAATGATAGGATTATGGTTTAGGAAAATTTTATACGGTGACATCAGTTTGGTATTTTTAATAAAGGAGTAAATGGTGAATCTTCCTTTTAAATATTATACAAAAAAAATATTAAGCACTTTCTAACCATGCGTAACTGCTAGGACTTTTAAATGAGGTTAGTAGTTACTTAAAAATGAGTGCCAATTATTTTTTTACCATGCATAACCATGAGGACTTTTAAATGAGATTAGAATCTACTTGAATATTTATCCCTCTCTTATATGAGTCTCAAGTATGCATAACTGTAAGGACTTTTAAATGAGAATGGAAGTACATATATAGAGATTAAAGTAATTCACTCATGTTTAACCACAAGGACTTTTAGATGAAAGTGAATACTTTGGGATAAAATTATTTAAAAAAAAAGTTTTTCGTTTTGAAATACCAACTTCTGTATATTATATTAAATTATGGCGTATGGATTGAAAGAAAGGTGATAGTCATAGAAATGATCATGGAACAAGTACAAATCTAAAAAATATTATTTATTTTTTTTAATTTTCATGAAATTTTAAATTAAACTTCCTCTTGTTATTAAATATAATTTAATCACTATCCATCACTTTCTCAAACATTATCCATAATCTGATAAGTTTCAAAAAGGTTCAATTAGTTAACAATTATTTTTTCTAAAGTAAATCTCTTACCAAAATAAAGAATAGTATTTTCATCAAAGCAAAAACTCGAGTTATTTAAAAAAATTAAAATACGTGAAAATCAATTTTTGCATGGGGTTTTGTGAAAATTTCTGCTAGTTGAAAATTAATTGGAAATAATTAATCGAATGCAAATATGATTTTAACATGATGTTTGATACCACTTGAATTCGGACTTCCCAAGGTGACATTTAGTGGTATACAAACAGAAAGCGTACTCCTCAAAAACATTTGAATTGTTTTTCCAATTTTTCGGCAAATCCATTTATGTCAATCAAAGATAAAATCAATCATAATGGGAAAAAAAACTATATCCAAAAATTCTCCAAAGCAGTTGGAAATTGATTTGATAATCATGAAAGGGAAAGTAAATGTAAAGATATGGATTTTTCGACGTTTAATTTGGAATATTTAAATAGTTTTAAATATTGGATTTGGAACTATAATTTAGATAGTAAGTTTTTAAAACTGGAATTCGAGCGATTTCGTAAATTTTAGAAATCGTCGATTTAATCGACGTGTTAAAATAGCGATCCAGGGCACAGTCTCGGAATTCAACGAAATTAGTTTCATTAGATCCGTAATAATGTATTATTATCGGATTTCAAATTCCGTAGCATTTGGATTTACCGTATGATCATACAATCTGAAAACGCCTAGAAATGATTTAATCGAATTTAATTTAAATGGTCGATTTAAAAAGTTATCTTTTCCATGCGATCGAATTAGGGCTCGGGACTTGTTACATTGAGTTCGGAATAGTGGTATAACCTTAGAAAGGCAGGTGATACGCCTCAATAGGGGTTCAGAATTTCTTGGTATATAAATTAAGATATTTGAATATATATATATATATATATATATATATATATATATAATTAAATCAAAATCGAATCGAGCCATCCTATACTCGTACCCTAAAGCTACTCTATTTACTGACCGAAGCCGTCCCCTTCAACTTTAAATCGCACGTCCCTATCCCTTTCTTCTCAAAATCAAAATGAAAAAAAGAGATAGAATCAGTTCGTTCATTTAAAGAAAATCATGATTTAGAACTCGAGCCAATCTCAAATTGCCTAAGAAGCCTGGGCGAGCATAAGCCAAGATGTCATAGGTTTGATCGGCAGTATGTCGTGAGTGTTTATCTGGCAAGGGCTCGAAATTCCTGGTGTTCAATTTTGTGAAGTATATGTCGAGAAGGATAGCGTGCGAGAGTGGAGCGGAGGAGGAGTATGGGATCGCGTAGGCTTTACGGCTACAGTAGGTGGTTGTCATAACTTCTGCCATTGATATTAGGGCCTGGCTCAATAGGGACGATGCTCTCTGGTCGATGAGAACGAGTAAGGGGGCGGTGGTAGTTAGCAGGGAGGCGATCGCGATTTAAAAAAAAAGAAATTGATGAAAAGCAGAAATCGCGACTGGATGTTTGTGATGGGCGCACGCTGGAGGATAATCGTGGCGAAGGATGATGGCTACTCAGGGACAAAGTGTGGTGGTCGAGTTGATGTCGTTGCGGCTTGCTTTAAGGCGGAGGAAGATAATATTCTGGTCACCAACAGGGAGAAAAAGGGGAGTACGACGATGTAAGTAATTAGGGGATCTCAATGTCCAGGCAGAGATCAGGGTTTCATATTTGCGGGGTAAAAGTTAATTACTCTTAATGAATTTAACTTAAATAATTTTATTTTGTTTAAATGCGAATTTTAAAATTTTATAAATTATTCGTACGAGGTCAAAATCAATGAAATTAGTCGATTTTGGTTCGTAGTTGGAAATCTATGCAATAAAATCAAGGTAAGAAATCTCACTCATTTGGATTAGCGAATTTAATTTTAAATAGTTAAAATTAATTCTGGATGTTGGTTGAATTTATTAATTATTATCTGTTGAATGATATATTATATATATTAGTAGTTGGATATATATTTGCCGATTGGAGCGGATGAGACCTTGTGCGCCCCGCGTAATAGTGGATGACGCCATGTCCTGCGATACCCCCTCGAAGCGGGATCAGTATTTTTATGTCGTGTTAACATCCATGGATGTAGGAAAACAGGTTGGAGGGTTCCTACTGGATTCCTCAAAAATTTATATTGATTGTTTTTTATATATAATAATATATGATGTGTTAGAATAATCTATTATAGATTATTGTTGTGATGTGAATAATTGGATGCTATAGTAGTACCGGCCTGAATTTTGGTATTTTAAATACCATAAATATTATTTTTGAATTTGCAGGAATTAAAAGGAGATTTTGAATATAAAAATATGCATATCGAAGTTTGGATTATTTTAAAAGAATTGATTTGGGTATAACGATAAATTGATGTTTGGGTTGTACTTAACTATTCAGGAAAATATATTTTAAATAGAAATTTAAAAATAATTATATAAAAGATTTTTTAGATGATGTGTTTTTAAATGACACTTCTGAAAAATATGAAGATGAGTTGAAATCGATGTTAAAAATAGATTTGTGGAATAAATGAAATTTATTAAGAAATGGATTCATAAAATGAGATCAAATAAATGAAATTAGTTTTATAAACAAGTGGAAACTCAAAGGAGTTCATAAATTTATAACGATGTTTATAAATAAGGGTAAAACGATATCAGTTGATAAATTAGGAATATAAATGCATAGAGTGAATTTATATAGAATATTAAAATCAGTTTGAGGAAAAATAGTGGTTTCTATTTTTGAAATGTGAGAATGGTTAAGGGAACGGAAATGAAATCGACGCGTACTGAACCAAGATGAATTTATAAATTGAAATTTGACACTGGAATTTTAAAAAAATATTTTTATTGAGAAATTAATTTTTTTTTTCAAAGAGAATTTTTATATATTCAAACTATGCAATTTAATGCTGCTTTAGTAATAAAATACTTCGGAAGTGGATTTTTCAAATATTTAAGATTAATAGAAATAAATTTATAGTTTTTATAATAAGCTTCATAAAACCAATTTGTTATTTGAAAATGAAATATGGAATTAAGTGTCAGTGTTTATTAAGTATTTTAAAATTTTAAATAATTATTTAAACGTGTTTTTAAAAATAAATTATCGTTTTTTAAGAATACTTATTATACATATATAGAGTTTTGAAAATGATTTGAATTTATTTATAAACTCTCTCGAGATGTGGAAACGAATATGATTTTTAAAAGTTGTAAATGGATATATGAGATTATAAGTGAGTATAATCGACTTTGGAAAATGTAAAGGAATTGATATAAATTCCGAAAATGTAGGAGATATGATAAGAAAAACCCCTAAGTATTGATATTAGAAATGATTTCGCGACAATGGATTATAATATTTTCCTAAGTGAGAAAATGAAGGTTTTTGAAAATATTTAGAGTCGAAGGATTTATATCGAGATATTTTCTAAGTAATAGATTATAAATCGAAGTTGGAAATATTTCGCTAAGTGTTGAAGTGAGGTACGGATGGAGATATCCTATTATGGAAACAAGTATTCATAATGTTTTCGAACATTGATAAATTTGAAAGAGATTTGAATATATATCATTATAAAGATATTTTGAAATGAATGTTTTAAAGAATTATAAACAATGGCCTAGTTACTACTTATGGATTTTATTTGACAGTTAAATAACCGACTTTCAATATTGGCCAATTTCGTTAATCGTTTCGAAGAGACCGAGATTAGATTTAATTATCTGAAAACCACTTCGATCCGGTTTGAATGTTACAAACGGATATCGTGAAGATAGTGAAGACGGTGATTCGATTTGTCCAGACCCAAGAAAACTTGCATGGACGAAAGCTATCAGAGCATCGTCATTGGAGGACGATGAGCATTTTAAGTAGAATTGTTTTTGAAAGGTAATCGTTAGCCTCAAGCTTCATCAACCGTGAATGACTAAACAGGAGAGATGTAGCAAGGCTAAGTGGATCGTACCCAATTAGGGTATGTTATCACTTTTCTAGATACCTCGGAAATATATATAAATTATGGATATGATTGTGCATGGAAAAGAGAGAGCACTTGATGTTTAAGGGTGAGAACACATGGGGTGATAACATATTCGGTACTATCCGGGTTAGGGATAGGCCGGTCTTGTGTTGTAGGGGATCCCGGCAAGGTCATCGGTACATTTTTCTAGATGTGTATCGTGATAGGTGGCACCCCAGTGCCTAGTCATTATATGGAATCCATTCTCCAATACGTGCCTTTATGGTTTTGGTTGTAGAGCATGGTAAGCTAGAATTTAATTAATGTAACAATTTCGTCTATTTGAATAAGTATTTGTACTTAGGCACTATTATAATATCACTGGATTTTCTATAAAATGTTTTGGTTATAGTAAGGGAAAAATCCATCGCGTTTACGTGTGGCGCAGTCTTATGAGATACCTTTGTTTTTCAAAAGATTTTGATAACTTTAATAAATTCAATTGAGTGTGTTTTCTCACGCTGGTTTTTCAGACTGACTCGAGTGTTATTTTATTATAATGCTCGGGTCAGATCGAGTATTATAGGTTCAGGATAGGATACTATGGAGCTCAGGAGATGAGCAGAATGACAGAGACATATTTCCATACTTGACTTATATTTCCGCTGTATGAGGACAAGTTATTATAACTGTCTAGATTGGTGTATTGATTATCATACCCTGATGATTGTAAGTATAAAACAATTACAGATTCTTTTGTATAAAAAACCTGTTATTATATATTATATTTTGTTCCGTTGCCATTATGAGATTCTGTGTTGTTTATATGTTCTTCTACCTCTTTCTTCTTCACCCCTAAAGCTTCGTATTTCCATTCAATTTGAATTGAACCGATGTGGACTATGGTCGACTCAAAGGGTATGAAGATATGGGCGTTTACATTTGGTATCAAAGTTGAAGCTTAAGTGAGAATCTTGGATTTGGTGGGGATTACTCATTAGAGATAGGGTCAGTAAAACTCTAGAACGAGTTTGAGTGTATTAATAGATATGAGCGCATATTTGTTAGTGAATATGAATTGTTTTATATTGTATTGATTTATCTGTTGAGTGGCATATAAATTCTGGTCGAGTAGTGGGATGCCACAAAATCGATAAGGGTTTCTAAACACTTGAATAGAGCAATTCGACACAATACTGTTTTGAAGCGGGTAAATGAAATAATTTTACCCAAATTATATTTTGATTTGAATAAATAATTTTCTAGAAATTATTATAATATATTGGCCTTTTTGGTTGTTAATATTATTCACCAATAAAAGTTGAAATGGTTACATATAACTAAATAGAGATTGCATAAGAATGAATTATACAAGTGAATAGAAAACTAAAAATAAATTCAAACCGCAAATTGGAAATTTAAATCCCAGAGATTTTTGAAATGTTTTCCAAAATATTTTGAAAATAATAATAGTAATATTATTTTAGATATATTTTTGAAAGAAAATTATTTTAAATGGATTTTTGAAGTGATATAGCATTGAACGATCTTCAGTCCTGAAAAATAATCCTAGTGATTACTATAGCATCATCTATATTCATTTTCGAGTTTTTAAGTGATGGATTGCTACCATAGTAAATCGGTATGGAGATTTTTGCTGAATACAAGTGTTGTTTTAGAAATTCCAAAAGGAATTGTTTTGGAAAAAAACCAGGTTGAATTTGAAAATCCAAGGGAGTGATATGTTAAACCAAAGAGAGAGAGTGTGTGTGTGTGATTGATTTCAAAGTGATTTGAAATAAATACCAGGTATTTGAATTTTGAAATCCTTATTAAATGTTCTAGAAATATTATAAAATAAGTTATGAACTTATAAATGGTGAATGACTTTAAAGAAAGATATGGAAATTGAGTTTTGGAAATAAATTTTAACTTAAGTAAGTTAAAATGAATGAAACTTAACTTGAGCTAAGTTAAATAAAATTGGATTGGAAACTGTATCGATTGGAACTGAGATATAAAATTAAATGAAATTCAATTAAGTTAAGTTGAATGAATAAAATTTTAGAAATTTAATTGATGGTGATTTGAATAAATTTAATGGAATAAATTAGTGAAATGGTGAGTTAATTCAAGCAAAGTTAAATGTAAAAAATTGGTGAAGTGAACTAATTAAACGAATTGAAACTGAATAAGTGAATGGAACAAATAAATATGAGAAAGGAAAGTGTGGAGATTTGAAGTTTGGAATGGAAGTTTAACTTAAGTTAAGTTTAATAAAAATATAATTAGAATTAGAAATGATATCGAGTAGAATTGTATATATAACTTGGATTGTAAAGCGATTATCTAACTATAAGTTATAAAATTTTGATGGAATAAAATTTAAAGTGGAAATTATGGAATTGTGAAGAAAATAAGTTGTGTGACTTGTAAAATTGGAAAGTGAAATAGAAAACCAAAATAAAAATGGTTTGATATTTTGGTGAAGGAATAAATATCCGAACTTGAATTACAAAAGGAATTTGAACTCAAGTAAATTGAATAAAGTGATTTTCGGAAGGAAAATCAGATTTTGAATTATAAATTGGAAGTGAACTAATTAGATAAGTTAATTGATTAAGGAACTTAAGTTATAAATGAAAATTCGACTTAAATATAAGCGAATTAAATACATTTGGAAATGTTATCGAATAAAATGGAATTGGATTGGATAGCAATGATTTGAGTTATAAATAAGTTCAATTTAATGTAAATAAATTAAATATGGCCTTGGATATTATTTAAATAAATTTCGAGAATGAATTCGAGTATGGAATTGAAATTTAAGTAGAATTTGACTGCAATGGACTTAAGTTATACAATTGAATTGATTGGAAATAAACGAGTAACTTAAGTTAATATTTTGAATGGAAGCTAGGTTTAAATAAATTTATGGATCGGATACCGTTGACATAAAAATTTAGCGTACAAGGTTTTGTTGAAAAATTTGAATGTGAACCAATTTGAAATGAAATAGAATTAAATATAAATTGATTTGGATCAATTTAAAATAGCTAAACTGAAATGGTTATTTTATTAAATGAATATCGTCGAATTTGCATAGAAAATTTGTCATTTGACGTAAATGGAAGTAAATTAAATTCTGTGAATTAATGATAAGTAAATAAATTGATTTTGAAATCAATTTGGAATGGATATGAATTTGTTGGGTATAAATATGAATTGAATGATAATAAATGGCATGTGAATCACTGGGGTTTGAATGAAATGGCATAAATTGAATTTAAAGTGAATAACTAAATGTTGAAACCCTGAAATTGCACGTACCTTCTAAAATACATGATATACCATGTTTGCTTATGAAATCTATGTGGTTGCACTATTTAAATGAATGCAAGGTTATTAAGTTTCGTGTTTTGTTACTTACATGTTTAAATTAAGTAAGTACATGTACCGAGAGACTATTGGCCTAAATTTAGGTTGCGGAAATTGCATATAAAATAAGCCGCTCGCTTAAACATTCTAAATAAGTTATGTTTGCGAATTGAATATCGCAAATGATATAAATATTGATATATACTGTGTTTTCTGACTATGTTGGTCGATGTATATATTTTTATCTCTTTTGTCATATTGGAAAAGGCTTTCCGTACAAGGGAGACTCTGCCAAAAAATTTCAAAAATTTAGAGTGTTTAAAAAATTTTGAAATTTTTTTGTTAACTTAAGAAGGTTGATTTTTTAATTGAAATTGAAAGAAAGGGTTTTGAATGAGAAGTGGAAACTAAACGTTGGGATGAAACTTAAGGGTTCAGAAAAGTGAATATCGAGTTTTAACTAAGTGGGTTTTGAATAAATTAATGGGTTTGGAACATTTTTCTTATCTTAGCGATTTCGAGGACGAAATTCTTTTAAGAAGGAACGAATGTAACGACCCAAATTTTTCAACGTTTAATTTGGATTATTTAAATGGTTTTGAATATTGGATTTGGTATTATAAATTAGATAGCAAGTTTTTAAAACTAAAATTCGAGAGATTTCGTAAATTTTAGAAATCGTCGATTTAATCGACGTGTTAAAATAGCAATCCAGGGCATAGTCTTGGAACGAAACCAGTTCCATTGGATCTATAATAATGTATTATTATCGGATTGCAAATTCCATATCATTTGGATCTACCGTGTAGCGGTACAATCTGAAAACGTCTAGAAATGATTTAATCAAATTTAATTTAGATGGTCGATTTAAAAAACTATCTTTTCCATATAATTGAATTGGAACGTGGGACTTGTTCCGTTGAGTTCGGAATAACAGTATAACCTTAGGAATGCCAGACGGCACGCCTTAATAGGGGTTCGGAATTTCTCGGTATACAAAACGAGATATTTGAATATATATATATATATATATATATATATATATATATATAATCAAAATCAAATTGAGCCACCCTATACTCGTACCTTAAAGCTACCCTATGTTACTGACCAAAGCCGCCCCCCGCAACTTTAAATCGCACGTCCCTATCCCTTTCTTCTCAAAATCGAAACAAAACAAGGGAACGAATCAATTCCTTCGTTTAAAATAATTATGATTTAGAACTCAAGCCCGTCTCGAATCGCCTAAGAAGCCAGGGCGAGCGTGCGTGAGGCGAGATGGCATGGGTTCGATCGACAACATGTCGTGAGTGTTTATCTAACAAGGGCTCAAAATTCCTGGTGTTCGATTTCGTGAAGGAGATGTTGAGGAGGATGGCGTGTGAGAGTGGAGCATAGGAGGAGTATGGGGTCGCGTAGGCTTCACAGCTACAACATGCGGTTGTCGTGACCTTTGCCATTGATAATAGGGCTTGGCTCAATGGGGCGATGCTCTTTGGTCGATGAAAACGAGTAAGGAGCAGCAGTGGTTAGCAGGTAAGGCGATCGCGGTTAATTTTTTTTTGATGAAAAGCAGAAAGTGCGACCGGATGTTGGTGATGCGCGCACGCTGGAAGGATAATCATGGTGGAGGATGATGGCGACTCAGGGACAAGGAGTGGCGGTCGAGCTGATGTTATCATGACTTGCTTTGAAGTGGAGGACGATAATGTTCTTGTCACCTGCAGAGAGAAAAAGGGGAGCACGACGATGCAAGTAATTAGGGTATCTCAGTGTCCAAGTAGCGATCAGGATTTCATATTTGTAGCGTAAAAGTTAATTATTGTTAATGAATTTGACGTAAATAATTTTATTTTGTTTAATGCGAATATTTAAATTTTTATAAATCATTCATACGAGGTCCTAAATCAATAAACCCTGTCTAGTTTGGTTCGTAGCTGGAAATCTATGCAATAAAATCAAGGTGAGAAATTCTCATTCATTTGGATTGTCGAATTTAATTTTAAATAGTTAAAATTAATTTTTAATGTCGGTTGAATTTATTAATTATTATCTATTGAATGATATATTATATATATAGCAGTATATATATATTTATATTAATAGTTGGATAAATACCCGCCGATTAGAGTGGATGAGACTCTATGCACTCCGCATAATAGCGGATGACCCTATATATCGCGTTATCCCCCTCGAAGTGGGATTGGTATCTTTATGTTCTGTTAACATCTATGGATGCAGGAAAACGGGTCGGAGGGATCTAAATGGATTCCTCAAAGATTTATACTGATTGTTTTTTATATATAGTAATATATGATTTGTTAGAATAATCTGTTATAGATTATCGTTGTGATGTGAATTATTAGATGCTATAGTAGCACTAGCCTGAATTTCTGTATTTTAAATACCATAAATATTATTTTTGAATTTGAAGGAATTAAAAGGATTTGAATATAAAAATATGTATATCGAAGTTTGGATTATTTTAAAATAAATTGATTTGGATAAAACAATAAATTGATTTTTGGGTTGTACTTAACTATTCGGAAAAATGTATTTTAAATAGAGATTTAAAAATAGTTTATATACATTTTTTTAAATGATGGATTTTAAGATGATACTTCTGAAAAATATGAAGATGAATAGAAATCGATATTAAAAATGGATTTGTGGAATAAATGAAATTTATTAAGAAATGGATTTATAAAATGGAATTTTATAAATGAAATTAGTTTTATAAACAAGTGGAAACTCAAAGGAGTTTATAAATTTATAACAATGTTTATAAATAAGGGTAAAATGATATCAGCTGATAAATTGGGAATATAAATTCATAGGGTGAATTTATATCAGAATATGGGAATCTATTTGAGAAAAATAATGACTGTTTCTAAAATGTGAGAATGGTTAAGGGAACCGAAATAAAATCGACGTGTAGTGAACCAAAAGGGATTTATAAATTGAAATTAGACATTGGAATTTTAAAAATATATTTTTATCGAGAAATTAAATTGTATTTCAAAAGAGCATTTTTTATATATTCAAACTATGTAATTTATAGATGCTTTTGAATTACTTCGGAAGTGGATTTTTCAAATATTTAATATTAATTGAAATAAATTTCTAATTTTTATAATAAGCTTCATAAAACCAATTTTTTATTTGAAAATGAAATAGGGAATGAAGTGTCAATGTTTATTTAAGTATTTTAAAATTTTAAACAATTACTTAACTTTTTTAAAAAATAAATTATCGTTCTTTAAGAATACTTATTATACATATATAGAGTTTTGAAAATGATTATTTATAAACTTTCTCAAGGTGTGGAAACGAATATGATTTTTAGAACTTGTAAATGGATAAACGAGATTATGAGTGAGTATAATCGACTTTGGAAAATGTAAAGGAATTAATATAATTCTGAAAATGTAGGAGATAGGATAAGAAAAACTCCTAAGTATTCATATTAGAAACGATTTTGGGAAAATGGATTATATTATTTTCTTAATGATGGTTTTTGAAAACATTTAGTGACGAGGGATTTATATCAAGATATTTTCTAAGTAATAGATTATAAATTGACGTTGGAAATATTTCATTAAGTGTTGAAGTGAGGTACGAGAGATATCCTGTTATGGAAACAAGTATTCAAAATGTTTTCAAATATCGATAAATTTGAAAGAGATTTGAATATATATCTTTGTAAATAGATTTCGAAATGAATGTTTTAAAGAATTGTAAACAATGGCCTAGTGAATGCTTATGGATGTTATTTGATAGTTAAATAATCGATTATCAATATTGGCCACTTTCGTTAGTCGTTATGAAGAGTCCAGGATCAGATTTAATTATCTGAAAACCATTCGATCTAGTTTGAACGTTACGAATGGATATCGTAAAGATAGTGAAGACGGTGATTCGATTTGTCCAGACTTAGGACAACTTATATAGACGAATGCTATCAGAACATCATCATTGGAGGACGATAAGCTTTCTAAGTAGAATTTTTCTTGAAAGGTGATCGGTAGCCTCAAGCCTCATCAATCGGGAAAGAATAAAACATGAGAGATGCAACAAGGCTAAGTGGGTCGCACCCAATTAGGATATGTTATCACTTTTCTAGATACCCTCAGAAATATATATAAATTTTGAATATGGTTGTGCATGGAAAAGAGAGAGCGTTCGATTTTTAAGAGTGGGAACACCCGGAGTGATAACATATTCGTTACTATCCAAGTTAGGTGTAGGTTGGTCTTGTGTTGTAAGGGATTTCGGTGAGGTCCTTAGTACATTTTTCTAAATGTGTACCGTGATAGGTGGTATCTCAGTGCCTAGTCATCGTATGGAATCCATTCTCCAATACGTGCCTTTACGGTTTTGGTTGTAGAGCCTAGTATGCTGGAATTTAATTAATGTAAAAATTTCAGCAATTTGAATAAGTATTTGTACTTAGACACTATTATAATATCACTGGATTTTCTGTAAAATGTTTTGCTTATCGTAAGAGAAAAACCCATCGTGTTTATGTATGACGCAGTCTTACGAGATACCTCTGTTTTTCAAAAGATTTTGATAAATTTAATAAATTCAATTGAGTGTATCTTCTCACGATGGTTTTCAAGACTGACTCAGATGTTATTTTATTATAATGCTTGGGTCAGACTGAGTATTATAGGTTCAATATAGGACGCTATGGAGCTCAAGAGATGAGCTGGATGACAGAGATGTATTTTCGTACATGACTTATATTTCCGCTGTACGAGCAAGTTATTATAACTATCCAAATTGATATATTGATTGTTGTACTCTAATGATTGTAAGTATAAAACAGTTACAGATTCTTTTGTATAAAAATCTGTTATTAATTTATATTTTGTTCTGCTACGATTGTGTGATTCTGTATTGTTGTTTATATTTTCTTCTACCTCTTTCTTCTTCACTCCTAAAGATTTGTATTTCCGTTCAATTTGAGTTGAACTGATGTGGATTATGGTCGACTCAAAGGGTATGGAAATACAGGCCTTTACAGTAAAAGGCGATTATTATTCTAAAGTAGTTGACAATCCTTATGTTGAAAATTCAATTCATTTGAAACCTTTATTTGGAAACTTAAACTTCAAAATTAGATTCGGCTCAAAACATGAAAGTTATAGATATTCAAAAAGCGTTGTTTATCAAAAATTAGTTTTAGGTTAACCCATCAAATCAATCAAAAATTATACTTGAAATACTATATTTGTTTATGTAAAATGTAGAAGCTTTTCGAGTAATAAACTTAAATAATTGCAGTTTTTCAAGACTTTCCAAAGTGAATCATCAAAAACTTAAAACGGTAATATTGTATTGCTATTGGTTAGCTTTCTTGAACTTCAAGAAGTTCAAAATTTGGAGTAGAACCTTTTAAGTTGTGATCAAATTACTACAGTTGTATTAAGAAGTTCGGAAACTGCTTGTAAACAATACTCGAAATGATTTGCAGTTTTTCACATGTTTAAGTTCAGATTCTAGAAAACACTGAAAAATCTAACGTATAGAGTTTTCTGCCTATTTTCCAGAACATCTTGAATTTTACAAATTGGAGTTAAGGAGCTCAAGATATAGAAAATTTACTACATTAGTGTCAACAAAAACAAAGTTAACAATAAGAAGAGAAAATCGGGTTCAGTGATCATACCTCTACTTTCCTTCGATGTCGTTATATCCATAATGTGTAGAACTCCACTTTATCTTTCTAGGCTAAGGAACATTAGAATTTATCTCATCAACTATATAGAACAACTCGAAGTCACCACTATCGAGGTTGTTCCTTAGCCCACTTTTATATCTAAATTTTGAAGGATGCAAGTGGCATAACGAAGGACGTAAGGCCACTTTCATTTTTAATCGAATTCTTTGGTAACCATTATGGAAAACCGTTAATTTTAACAATCGTATATTAGGTAACGTAATGGCTGTTCGATGAACGAGCTGGGTGGAACTTTCTCATATTATATATATATATATATATATATATATATATATATATATAGAGAGAGAGAGAGAGAGAGAGGTCTACGCTTTTTCCGCTATCTAGCACCGTGGGCCTTAGCAATGAATGTTTACCATTTATATTTGAGACAATTGTTGAGTTTGTTTTCCGTTGTATAAACTCTACTACTGATGTATAACTCTTTGGATATTATACTCTAATGATGATGATCTATTCATATTGTTGTTACTATCTCTTCTATTGTATAGGTGATATTATATTTTGTCTATGCACTGTGAGATATACATATGTTATATGCTATATTGATTTATTTCAACCCAGAGGATCGTCCTATATTGGCCGGGCATGACAGCGGCACACTACTTATAAACTATTGGTGCCGGTGAGATAGGACAGTCATCTCATTGGGTATAAGAGCCTCGGTTACATGATTAACTTAAGTCAATACTACGATCCAATAGAGATATGGAAGGTGCTATCGTCTTAGACTAGTTCTAGAGTGTATGTACGAGAGATTGTGTACATATTATAAGCTTTGGTTTCAAAACTATATAATACTATATTATAAGTTACATACACATGAGCACTATAGACATAGTTTTCTTTTATAAGAGACTGATCATTCTTGTTATAGATAAGGATGAGCCAATATACAAGAAACATTGTGAGATCTACTTCAGGAGTGGAGGAAGGAATGAGATCAGGAGTTGCTACACCGATTTCCAAGCCAAGTTCAATGCAATGATGGCTAATATGATGAGGAGTGCTCTTAGAGTGGTGGTGGGAAGAAATGCTCCCATGCAAACACTTATGGCCGACTTCGCCAAGCTAAGCAAATATTATTCTACTCTTGAAAGAAAGCCCTTTCATGGGAGTCAGGCATAGAAGTGAAAGATTGGCTGGACACTTGCAAGCCTATCTTCAGAGATATGGAGGTGGAAGATGCTATAAAGAGAAAGTTACCTTCTGGGCAACTTCAAGGGTGAATTATGAACAAGTGGAATGCTGTTACCATCTCTACTTCGGAGGATTAGTTCAATTGGAATCAGTTTAAGATGAGATTCGAGGAGAAGTTTATTTTGGCTACTCGGAAATCGGTTCTATTCAGAAAGTTTGCCAAGCTGAAGCAAGGTGGGATGTTAGTCTCAAAATATGTTGCATAATTTGATGCCCTGTCAATGAATGGGATGTCGTTCATCGACGCTCCATTAAGGAACAATGTTCATCATTGAGCTGGATGACTATCTTGGAGAAAAGCTAGTGGACCGTATTCTGGAGCCTTTTAAGAAGATGGTAGAGAAGGCACTTCGTCATGAAAATTTATACCCTAAGGCCAAGACTATTGTTGTTGTTTCTACTGAGAAGGAAGGGCCAAAGCCGCAATAAGGCAATGAAGGCAAGAGGAAGTGGAATGGGAAGAGAAAGCATTCCTAGGGAAAGGGTAGTAAGAAGAAGGGTAAATGGGAACCTACTTGCTTTGGATGCAATGTAAAGGATCATTTGATTAAAGATTGTAAAGTGAGTGAGAAAGGAAAATGCTACAACTGCAACAAGCCTGGGCATTTAAAGAAGAATTGTCTAGAACCGGTAAAGGTTCAAAGGATGGTAAAGGCATATGCTTTGGACGTAGTCCCAACTTCGTCGAATGCTTCCTCGGCAAAGGAAAAGGGGAAGGGAGTCATTATCTAAGGTATGCTTTCTACTGATGATATTCCTGTTCACGTTTTGTTTGATACCGGTTCTTCTCATTCATTTATCTGTATTAACCTAGTAGGTAAATTAGGATTGGAACTTGAGATAGTAGACTGACCTCTAATCGTGATGAACCTAGTTAGAGGCTCTACTAGTCTTTAAATGGTTTGTCATGGCTTAGTTTTAGTGAGTCATGGATGTTCTTTGGTTTGTGATTGTTTTGTTTTGAACTTTGTTGGGTTCTAGATGTTCTTGGGTGTGGACTAGCTTAGGAAGTATGTGGACATAGTGGATTGCAAGAAGCTGTTGGTGACAGTCGAAGATGTGGTTGGACGAATGGTAGTAATTAGCTGCCTACCAGAGGATGAGGTGATGGTTAGCTTTCTATATTTGCTTCAGATTCCACGGGAGGGATTATCATCAGTGCCTATCGCTAGAAGTATCTGGATGTCTTCGATGAAGTGACTGGATTATCGCCGCATAGAGAGATTGAGTTTCGGATAGACGTGGTAAAGGAAGCCAAACCGATAGTTATGCCTTTAAGGTGTATGATACCCAGAGAGCAGAATAAACTAGAGATGCAAGTGAATGACCTATCATGGAAAGAGTTCATTCGAAGGAGCATATCTAAGTGGGACGCACCTGTAGTATTCGCAATGAAGGCAGATGGCTCTTTGAAGTTGTGTGTGGATTATTATTAGCTGAATAAAGTAACGTACAAGAACATGTACCAACTCTCATGCATTGATGACTTGTTTGATCAGCTGCACGGGGCGAAGTTGTTCTTCCAAATGGATCTGGCAACGGGATTTCACAGGTTGAGAGTAACGAATAAGAGTATGCCTATTACTGCATTTCGTACATCGTCAGGTTTCTATAAGTGGTTGGTGATGCCATTTGGATTGACCAATGCTCCGATATCTTTGTGGGTTTTATGAATCAGGTTTACAGAGACCAACTGAATAAGTTCGTGCTTGTGTTCATGGATGATATTTTGATTTACTCCAGAACTGAAGAGAAGCACAAGACGCACTTGAGGATTTTGCTAGATATTGACAAAGCACAAGTTGAGGGAGTTCTCTAAGTTCACTTCTGGAGATAAGATGTAAGATTCTTGGGTCATGTCGTGTCGGGATAGCGTACAACTATGGATCCTATGAAGGTGACAGCGGTCCAAGATTGGAATTAGCCCAAGAATGCTACGAATGCGAGAAGTTTCCAAGGATTGGTGCGATACTACAGATGCTTCATAAAGAACTTCTTGAATGTAGCGGCACCATCGACCAATTTGACAAAGAAGAATCATACCTTTGTATAGGATGCAAAATATGAGCATGCATTTGTGGGTCTGAAGGAGAGGTTGACGAGTGCACTAGCATTGACTATTCTAAGTGGCATTAAAGAGTTAACAGTATACACCGATGTGAGTGGTGTTGGATTGGGTGTGTTGCTGATGTAGAAAGGAAAAGTTGTTGCCTATGCAAGTCGATAGCTAAAGCCGCATGAAAGGAGTTACCCAACTCATTATTTGGAATTAGGGGCAATTGTTTTTGCTTTGAAGATGTGGAGATACTATCTATTGGGAGATAGGTTTGAGCTATTTATGAACCACCAATTTTTTGAAGTACCTTTTCTCTCAGAAGGATCTCAACCTTCATCAGCAATAGTGGTTGGAGTTTTTGACCTCTTATAGTTTTTGGTATTTCATATGCTCTAGGAAAAAGGAATGCAGTCGCCAATGCATTGAGTAGAAGACATGCTGGGCTAGAATAAATATTCTTGGAATCGAAGCAGATAAAGTATATTGTTGAATTTGATTTTAGGCCTCACTGCAAGCTAGAGCCAAAAATGCTGGCAAGCTTATCGATTAGACCTACTCCAATTAAAAGTATCGGTATTAGTCAGAAGCGAGATGCTAGACTAGCGGAGATCATCGCAAAGATAGTGGTAGGAGTAGAATCCGAAGATACGCTGCATTACGAACTCGACGGAGAAGGTTGGCTTCGTAAAGACGAAAGATTTTTTGTTCCCAATGTTGATGGATTGTGAGATGAAGTACGAAGAGAGTGTCATCATTCTAGGTTGATTATTTATACTAGTGGTACTAAGATGTATCAAGATATGAAGTGAAATTACTACTAGAGAGGTATAAAGAGGGATATTGGGGCATTCATCTCCGTTTGTATGAACTACCAATTGGTAAAAGTAGAGCAGAAGAAACCTAATGGGTTGTTGCAACCATTAGAGATTCCCAAATGGAAATAGGAGCAAGCACAGATGGATTTTATTGATGGGTTGCCAAGGATTTGAGCAGGTAGGATGTTATTTGGGTTACAGTAGATCAATTGACCAAGAGTGCGAGGTTTATACCCGTCAAGTCAAGTAGAATGACATCCAAGCTGGTAGAGTTGTATGTAAAATCAGTAGTACGATTTTATGGTGTGTTGAAGAGCGTTGTGAGCGACCGAGACCCGCTGTTCACTAGTGGGCTTTGGAAGAGCTTACAAGAGGCGTTAGGGACCAAGCTACATCTTAGTGCATCTTATCACCTGCAAATGGATGGGCATACCGGAGAGCAAATCATATACTGGAGGATCTTCTGTGAGCATGCATTATTGATTCTAGAGGATCGTAGGATGGTAATTTGCATTTGGTTGAGTTTGCATAAACCAATAGTTATCAATCGAGTATTAGTATGGCTCCATATGAAGCATTATATGAAAGACCGTGTAACGCTCTTTCATGTTGGTGGGAAGCGTGCAAGAAACTAATACTTGGCTCAGATATGATTAAAAGGACATCAAAAATGATTGAGATCATTCGATAACAAATGAAAGCCGCTCAAGATCGACGGAAAAGCTATGCTGATAAGAGAGAAGAGATTTAGAGTTTTCTGTCGGAGAAATGGTATTTATGAAGGTTTCTCCTTTGAAGAATGTGGTTCAATTCGGTAGAAAAGGAAAGTTGGCATCAAGATTCGTAATTCCTTTTCGATAGACGAGAGAATCAAACAGATAACATATAGAGTTGACTTACCTCAGAAGATGGCAGACATGCACAATGATTTTCGTGTCTCTTGTCTATGGAAGTTTGTGCACAACTCAAGTGTGATGATTACACAGGATCAGCTATATGATGTTAAGGAAGAACTAGAAGATGCTAGACCTCATAGGCTGCTTCGTATTATTAGGTACAATACGAAACAACTTAGGAGGAAGATGGTGAAGTTGTTGAAAGTATAATGGAGTGGAAGTGACAACGATTGTTCATGGGAAACGGAGGAGAGCATGAGGACTAAGTGTCCGGAGCTCTTTGGCTGGTAAGAAACACTATTTATCGTATCTATTTTCACCATTATACGTTATATTTGGTAGGTTAGTATTCCTTTTTCTAGGGTAGGTCACTTATACTATTGATTGAATGTCAGTTTGTTTGATATGTATGATGGTTATTTATGATTTGTAGGCATGCGGGAAGTTATGATTGCTTATACCTTGGCTTGTTTGGGATTTGGGAGGCAAAATTTCTAAGAGGTCAACCTTTATTTTACGTATTGAAGAATCATAGAATATTATTGTTTTATTTGTATGATTTTTATAATTTTGGGATATGACTCTTGGGGACATTTTACACACCTATTATTTTTGGGCTATAACTTTTGATAGGAGTTGAATTAGGATCTCAAACCAATTCCATTGCTTCATAATGATTGTTTTCCATTTTGTAGAGCAGCCAAAATAGAAAACGGACTTAATATTAGGGAGATTTGCTTGTTTTAAGTTTTAAAAACTACTGATGAGAATTAGTGTGTAATTAGTGAAACCATTAGTTGGCCATTAGTATAATTAGAGAATCATTATAAATAGGGGCCAGAGGAGTCAAATGAAAACTTTCCCTCTCATTCCAAATTAGGCTAAACCCTAATTAGCCTTAAATCCATCCTAGTTCATCCAAATCTCTACTTATATCAAACTAGATCGTTGATTGGTGATTAGAGCATCAGTTAGAAGATGGAGACTATTGATCTGCTTGATTTAGAGCAATTTTCTTCACTATTTGGATTAGATCTTCGCTATCCAGATTGGATCTACACAAATATTTATTGAATTTGGTAAATAGTGAGTGGTTTATTCCTTCTCACTATATTATTCATGTTTATATGGTAGAATTATAGGATTTAGCATGTTTAAATATTATTTTGGCCATACCAACTTTTCTAACTTTAATAGTATGTTAAGCTATTAATATGCTCTAGATTGATTTGCAAACACCTTTGTTCATACACATATATTCATGCTAAACGTAGATCTATGATAGAAATTAACTTGTTTATCTCATTTCTATGAATTTCGTGATTGATTAAATGAAATTACTTGTTATTCTATGTTTGAATGATATGATTTGATGTTGTTTGCAAGTGTTACGATTGCATAGAAAGTTAGGTTGGAGAATTGGAAAATCGGAGGCAAAAAGTTGGTTGGAATTGAATGCAACTTGGCAAATAGGCTCTAGAGCATGATAGGGTGCAATGGGATAACTCACATGATGATAAAAGTTAAAGTCATAACTCAACACCAATTTATGGTTTTAACTCGACACCGAGTTATGGTGTTAAGTCGTGTGTACTTCTCGACTTCATGGATGGAAAGAGCTTGTCAAGCAGGGGTTGTCCGTGGCTTGGTGCAAGAAATTTGGCTAAGTGATGGATTAGTGATGAGTTATCTCTAGAACTTTGAGGTGGAGCTTTGGATTGGGACCGAGTTATCAAATAGGGATGAGTCGAGGTCTAAAGCACCTATGGAAGATTACTAGAGGCATGGAAAGAAAGTTTGGACCGAGATATGGCTATATGATAAATCAGCGACGAGTTATCATGATAACTCGGCCCTGAATCATGGAGGGAGGTTCGGTGGTAGTAGAACTTTTAGGGACCGTTGTAGAGATTTTATAGGTCGTTTTGGAGGTATTGGCTTGTTCGTATCAGGTTGGACGATGATATAACAACATGATGAAAAGCTATGGTCTTCACATGTTGGCTCGTGTTGGAAGTAGGTCCAAAGATGGTGACTCTTAAAGGAAGGAGCCATAAGATCAAGGAACATGGGTATTATTTCTCGTGAATTATGGAAACTGGATTGAGAAAGAAGGGATGGGTGTTTAAATGGAGCAAATAAGAGCTCGATTATATGTACTAAGGAGTCATTGACACTCGAAGAGTTTTCAGTTGTACTCGAAGCAAAGGAATTGTAAGTGGGGATGGCCTTGGGTAAATTGAGGGATCTATGTACCTTGGATTTGTTGCTTTAGATCTAATGCCAAGCTTTAGGCTGATCCCACTTTAGGCTGCAAGATACGAAAGTACAACAGAGAACCAAGATTTCCATTAGTCAATGACTTGGTGGTCATACGAGTTGTCATATATTCAAGATATAGGGGTGGAGTGATAGCTAAGAGTGCTTGATGGATGCTTTGGTTGCCATGATTTCTTTGGTTGCTTTCTTAGGTAGGTTATCACTCAAATATATCATGGGAAGTAGGTATTGGGATATGAATAGCTGGAAGATTGATATCCTTTATTTGGTTGGTAGTATATCTTTATGATATTGTAGAGTAGCATATTATAGTGTTATGTGCAAACTCTTTAGTTGCAGGGACATGTCAAATATGGTTCGTCTACTCTTGTTCCTTACCATATCTATTGTATAGTATTATGAGACTCATTTAACACCCACACCAGACTGTTGTCTGAACCAAGGTTTTATGCTTTGTTCCTTATTATCTTGGATACTCTTAAATGAGTTGACCAGATGACAGATCTTAATGATGCATTGACTATTTGGAGGACGAGTTGGATGGAGCTACCTTGTGTTAAATACATATATAGAGTCTACGCGCGTTGCGCAGCACTGGGAAGTCTTTGTAGTGGCCGCTTACCATTTGTATTTAAGACTGTTGTTGAGTTTATTTTCCATTGTATAAACTCTACTATTGATGTATGACTTTATGGATATTATACTCTAATGATGGTGATCTATTCATATTGTTATTAATGTCTAATCTATTATATATATGATATAATATTTTGTCCATGAATTGTGAGATATACGACAGGTTATAAGCTATATTGATTTATTTCAACCCTGATGATCGTCCTATATTGGCCAGCCACGACAGCAGCACCCTATACTATTGGTGCCGGTGGTACAAGGTGGCAATCTCACATGTTGTGGACATCGTAACTGTGAGGTTTATGATGTTTGGTGGTGGTGGTGTTGTGACTATCATATATGTTAGACATGTTCCGATGTTGCGTAGGAGTTTGTTGTTAGTTGGAGCATTGAGTGGACATAATATAACGATTATAGTAGATGAAGAGAAATTAAGAATGGCTAAACGTTCCTTGGTAGTGATGAAGGAGTGTGGGTTAATGATATTTATGTGTTTCATGGAGAGAGAGAGTCTTTGGAAAGTCAGAAATTTCTACTGATTCTAATGTTCCATATTCTACTTAGTCATCATATATTCAATGAGGTCATGTTCATGAGTAGAGTTTTGATGTATTACAAAAGCGGGAGTTGATTAATGATGTTTGTTAGTTGAAGCCTAGCTCTCATGGAGATTGTTCTTTTAGAAAGAATAAAATTGTCACATTTGATGTTTGAAGACCTAGAACTATTGAGTTTCCAAAGCATGTTAATTCGTATGTATGGGACCCATCGCAGTTGCATTTTTAGGTAAAGCCAGTTACTATGTCTTATTCATGGAACATTTCTCATGTAAGGTCCGGTATATCTCTTAAAGGTCAAAGATGAAATATTTGCTCAGTTCTGTAAGAGGAAAACCTTGGTAGAGAAGCAGTCGAGGAAGGTTTTGAAATTTCTCAACTTTTTTCACAAGAATTCATTAACTACTAGGGGTCTGAGAATGTAGCTAAAGATTTTTCTATTTCTGTTGAGTCACATTATTATGACCGGGGAGCATGTGCCAGATATTATAGGATAAAGCTATGAGCTTGAGAACGACTGCTAGTCTAGAAGAGGAATTTTGGACAGAAGCAATATTTATGGTAGTATTTCTCATCAACCATACACCTTCCATCGCTATAGATATGAAGATTCCCGAGGAGATATGGGAAGATAAACCTACGAGTATTTCATTCTTTAAAGTGTTTGATTTTTCAGAAGCACAAAAAATTACCACACACATTTGAAGTCATCATATTATATTCATATTTGGAGATATATTGGTATTTCCAATGATACCAGGATTACAGAAGTTCAGACTCTAGGTGGAGCGAAGTTGCAAGCGAGACCTTTGATTCAGACGATTCTAATTGTAAGCATATTTCTATCAATGATTCTTCACCTTATGCTTTGAATATTGTGGAGTTTGTTGGTGAGTCTGTTAGTGTGGACTTAGGAAAGTCTAGAAAATTATTGTGAAGAAGAATGAAGAAGATCATATCGAGTATGCCTTCACTCAATATGAAATGAAAAAGGCGAAGCACGCTATTGAAGCTTTATTGGTCTCTCGAAGTTAATTATCAACGAGTTTGCCTCCTATATTAGATATATTGAAGAATTTTGGTATATGTTCATATGCATTTTATTTTTTGATGTGCATACTACTTTTCTTATGCTTGGGAAAGATTGGAAGTTCCGTTTGGGCAATAATGCTCAAACTAATTCATTTTGAGCTTGACGCCATATGGCATGGACCCAATAAATTATTGAGATATGAAGTTGAAGAGAGGTTATTATATTTGAATTAAGGTGAAGTCTTAGTTTGTATGATTCAAATATGTTGTAAATAAGAAAGGAAAAGAATCAAATGATTCACTCAATTCATTAGGCTATACGCGAAAAAAAAGAAAACAGAAAATTACAAGAGCATATTATGTTGGAAGGAAACACATTGATTATTCAATCAGTTAACTAGTAAATGGATTTATAAACGAGGAAAGAAGTCTATTTATGAATTACTTAATTTTGCAACACGAAGATATTTGGTATGGACAACCAAATCAATCAAAATAAATTTATAGAAACCAAGATTACTGTTACCATGTACATTAAAATCAAATCATGTAATTTAGAAAGATTGCAAGGTAATTAGGAAATTAATTTTCTTAGTTTATGAGTAATTCCTTTATTCATAAGTCTATTTAAATGAAGGAAGTTCATCTTCATATTTGTGTGAGACAACATCCATCATTATCCTCTTCCTCATATGAGTCCATAGACTTCTTTTAAAGATTCTGATTTATAAAATTAATTTATAGCTTGTATTTCCACTTCTACCATATTAATTATCATTTCAATGATCAACTTCTCCTATAATGATATCCATACTACCTAATATCATCATAATATCTGCCAACTTCATTCAATAAACCGTAACTTCCATGGTCAAACCAAATTAGAAGTTTTGCATGCAAATAAGCATTTGGAGAAATTGATTATTCAATTTATAATTATAGGTTAGTCTCTTCACATTTCTACTTATAAGTTTTGTAATCATTTTCTTGTATTCTCATTCTTTGATAAAATAAATAATAGGAAATTTGTGGAATGAGTGCCAATATGTAGGGATGGCAAAGAGGACCGACTTAGTAAGAATAAGTCCCTCGACCCTAGAGAGCGAAGAGGCTTTCCAAGTAGCAAGGCAGTTAGATATTTTGGAAATGGTCAGTTTCCAATCATCTCAAATGAGCTTAGTAGGGTGAATGGTGATGCCAAGATAGGAAATAGGGAATTGATCAAGTTTGTATTTAAGAGTCAAAGCGATAGAAGGGCCAAGATGCTCAACTCCTCTAACTATAATAACGAGCTTTTGGAGAAGTTAATGGTGAGGCCAGAAATGAATTCGTAGAGTATAGAAGCAGTTTGAGGTTGTGAATATGTGCTGGAGTAGGGGAGACAAAGAGGATGGTGTCATTCCAAGATCGACTAACTCCGACGAAATTTCCTCTGGCATGGTTCTCCTGCTAATAACCTTGTGAACTGGCACATTTTTTGTAAATCTACTTCCCAAGGAGGTTTACGGTTCCATACATCAAACTCTTCAACTTGGCTCTTCTTGCTAAATGGATTTGGAGATGCATCTCCAACGAGAACACTATTTGGAAATTTTGGATCCTTCACAACTACTATGGATCACTGCCTTACCAAACATAAACCTTCCTTATTCTGGTCTGATGTCGTATTCGTGTCTATGCGGGTCAAATCATATGCTACTATCTGAATTGGTAATGGGGATAACTGTAATCTTTGGTGGGAAACCTGGCTAAATGACACCCCCTTTGATACACTCTTCCTAACCTCTTCTTAATCGTTGATAATCACTCCATCCCGGTGGGTGAGGCTCTCAGGCCGGGGATCAGTTCTTTTCACTCCAATTAGGTTATTACCGGTTCTGTGCTCCCCCAACTCCAACTCCTCCTTTCCTGGCTCGTAACCTTTGCATAACCTCCTCCTATGATATCTTTGCTTGGGATCTCCACTCCAGCAGTTGTAGTTTCTTCCCTCTCTAGCCAAGATTAGGAAGCCTTGTGCTTGACAATGAGTCGGTCAACAGTTGCGATGTGATTCGGCCTGTTGTTCTTGGCAATGGGAACCATTTAGATGTTGATTAGCTTGTTATGGTTGTGGTTTTGGGTTTACTGTAGATGTCCTATCATCACTTCTCTTGGATGCTTAGTTATTAATCTTTGATGCTGTATTTTATTTTTACTATATTATGCTATTTGTACTTATGGGTGATTTTTACCACCTAAACTCTTAACTTAACTCTTTTTGGTGCCACCGATTTAGCATGTTGATCGGAAGACTATTTTAATTTCTAGTTATGCTCTTGGCTGTGTAGTCTCGCACTGCATAACTTTTTTCCCAAAAAAATAGTTGTTGGGTCTAGTGGACGTAGACAATTTGGTTGAACCATGTTAAATCTTTATGTTCAATACTTTTCTATTTTTTTCTATGTTCATTGAAGTGATTGTTGATAATTAATCGACAAGCTAGATCTTTGGGTATTCCATGCGTAATCTTAACATTTTGATAACATTTTGGCATTAGAGCAACTTAATTAATTTTGTAGAATGAAAAATGTTGAGACAAAAGGCATTGAGTTAGGAATTTTTTAAGCTTTAAACGGAAGGAAAACCAATGATGATGTAAATGCGGTAAGATTAATGATAATGTACTTACCTACAACATAGTTGTTCTCAAATGCACTCCATATTCCTTTGAATATTGTTTCCACATATCTAAGCTTAGATAAATGAATCAGTTTCATGGGCAATTACAGTAGGAAAGCATCTCACGGAACAAGTACGAAAAGTAAAGCAAATTCAAGAAAAAGCTTTTGTGTAGTAATCTTACGGGTACAACATTATTACTAAATTAATACATTATAGTTTCTATCATATAACCTAAACTTCAAATGTCATATACGTGTGCAGTATTGGTTTTGCTATATGATTAACATCATAGCTCCAAAAGCAAATTATGAAGAAAACTCTTTTACTGTTGGAAAATGGTCTCTCTAGCAAATAATACCAAAACAAAATGAAATCATATATCAATAAGTAGGTACGTATGTATATATAATAATAATAATAATAATAATAATAATAATAATAATAATAATAATAATAATAAAAGCACAACATCTACATGATAATGTTTATGCCATAAAATTTACCAAACTGATTCCTGACAAATTTTTACCAAAGCTATGCCTAATGAATGTTAGCTGCACAAAAGATTGGAAAATAAATGCTAGAGTGATTTTGAGTAAATATTTTCCCGATTAATGCATTACAAATATAATCCAAATTAATTTCTAGTTAATATTTGCCATCGTAATTCATGGTAAACTTTGTCATGGTAATGCTTAGTAAATATTTGCCAAACAAATAAGTTACCAATATGTCCTAATGTATCTCTTAGCAAATATTTGCTAAACAAATGCCTAACATATATTTGCTATAGTAATTAATGGAAAATATTTTCTAGAGTAATACATGGCAAAAATTTATGAGATTGAACTTGAAAAGTACAATAGATTAATTAAGTCAATAATAAATTAAAATAAAACCATGCTAATTTGCACAAAAGAGAGGAATAAAGAAAAGCAGAGCAAGTAAAACAAAAAAGAGGCATGTCAAAAGAAAAAGCAATTTTATTTCCAAAAAAATAGAGGAATTAGAAAACAACATACAAATTCTGGGAAAAATGAAAATTTGAGAAAAGAGAGTGACATTTTGAAGCAAAAATGAAATGGATAAATAAGAAGAATCATGCGATGATGGTAATGACAAAATTATGAAGATTACAATAGGAAAAATAATAAAACATATGGTAACGATGATACTGATGATGGTGGTGATAATGATGTTGAAGGTGGTGATGGTGATGATCATGATGATTGTGCTGATGGTAACGATAATAATAGAATTATGATGATAGCCAAACACTCCATGATGTACACAAACATGATGGACACAATGAAAGTGGTAATAACAAGATGATGAACAAATGACGATAAGAATTAGCAAAGAACATGATAAAGAAAATGGCAATAAAAACGAAAATAACAATGGTGAAATATTAGACAAGAACACGACATAATTCAATGAAAAAGATGAAAGTGATGATCAAATAAACAGACGATATGAAATAGACACCATTGAAAAAAAGGTGAACAAGAAGAACACAAGGAAGCATTAGAAGAGGAGCTAAAATCAACCGTCGAAGATGTACAACAAATAAAAATAGGCATACGTAAAATTTCATATTTGATAACTAATCGAAAGTCATGGATATTTGACTAACAAATATTTTCCATATTTACCAGTCAAATATTCTGCTAGCAAATATTTGTCAAACCGATATATAAAAAAGTTGTATTTGTCAGTAAATATTTTCCATCTATCTATATATAAAGAAAATATTTGGCACGACAAATATTTGTCATATAAATATTTGCCACATCATATAATTTCCAAAAATATGTTTACAAAGCAATATTTGCGACACAAATATTTTCGAAGCAATATTCACCCAACATTTAGATTCATCTTTTATATATTATAATTTTTTTCCTCTAAAAAACTTCTTATGTAGCAACAGATACCGAACTACCAAAAATCCAAGAATCAAAAATATTACAACAAAACGATGGAGGGAAAAATGGACAACAAGGTAATTTTCTAATAAAAATATTTTTTCTACACCAACTATTTTACAACGTTTATTAAGCAATATTATGCAAAAATTAAACAAAAGGAAAATCAAACAATAAGTAGACATGGAATTGATTATCCCGTATTCAAGTTGTTTACACCTAGCGAAACTAAGAAAGCAACAAAATATCAACTAAGCAGTTTGAAGACATATAAAAAGCTGAAGAAGAAATAAGAAAGAGAAAAAAAGAGAAAGAAGAATAAAACAATGGAGGAAGAGGCGAAAGTATCAGGTCGAGTCGCATGGGTTAAATGTGTGAATTCCAAAGAAAATTCCATTTGGGATTTTTGTTGGGTTTATGAAGTCTAATTGATTTTACATCTAATCTAATTTTTTTAAATAAAATCTACTTTATTCAAGTTGTTTAAAATGAGTTTTTAATTTAAATTAAATTTAATATCTATTATTATACTTAGCGTATCAAATACAATCATACATGTATATTGCAAATGCAATATATAAACATTGTACACGGTTAATATGTATATTTATAAATGCTGGAATTTACATTGTAGCAGACACATTCTTCCTTTATACATGATTTTGTTATTTATAGTTTTATTTTGAAAACATATAAGATAATACACACACATAGTACACTCGTACTTATATATAATATGTTAGAAAATATTTTTTTTAACTAATTGATGATAGTTTGTCTGTATCAATAATACGATAATTAATGACTATAAGTAGGCATTTAAGAAGAGGAAATGCTGGAGGACATTTCTCCTTCCTTTACTCATTCATTTAATGTCATTTCAAATTAACATTTGAACACTTAAATTTTATATATATTAAAATTAATTATGACAAGTTTTATATGTCTTGAAATTTAAACTAAAATTCTGAAATCTAGTTTTGACATAGGAATGATTGAACATTAGGTTATTATTTTAAACAAAAGTCCTTAAAAAATTTGAATTGAAATAACACATATGTATGTATATACATAAATGATAACAAACTATATTTTAAATTCAAAGTAATGCATATGTATAATATAACTTTATATGTTTTGAAATTTAAAATTAACAATTTGAAAACTAGCTTGGATTTTGGAAGAATCCTAAATCATATTTATAATTTTATACAAAAGCCTTTTTATAAATTTTGAGTGGAAATAATGTATATAATCATATGTAAATTATTAATAACCAAATGTGTCTGTATGAAACTTATGTTTAATTTCATAAAAAAATTTCAAATAATTAACATAACGTAGTTCACTTATATTTGTATATATAATATGTTACAAAACTATTTCAACTAACCAAAATTAATTTTTATCAGTATTAAACCTTATGCAATAGATTGGATAACATAAACACATATAAATTCATTGTATAAGATATAAAATCTAAACTATATAGACATGATGTAACATATAAGCAAATGAGATGTATAAGATGTGCGATTTAACTATACTACCATGATGTAACATATAATCAAAATGAGATTAGATATGATTACCCTTTGGTATAACCTAAAATTTGCACTTTGAACGAAAAATAACTCCTTAATTTAATCGAATCAACCGACGATTTTTGCAACAGTTTAGATACAAACACTACCTTATATATGGCCCTTTAAAAACTTCCAACCCCATGTAGTAATTAATTAATTTAATCAAATTATTAAATACTTTATCAATATTATATATTGATATGTGCATACATAACTTTTATATATATGCATTTCATTAGATGCTAATGATATTCAACATTAAATAAAATAAAATAATTAATATTTTATAAATAATAATTAATTTATAATGATTATAAACTAGTTAAATTATGTGGTTCTTGGCAGTACTCATCACTACGGTTATGCGACTCAAATGTGTAAATTTAGTCGGTGATTAATATCGAACAATTCAAAGATTAACTGTCATACGTCACCTCAGCCAGTGGAGTGACAGTTTGGCCTAATTTTCTACTTGCATATCTTTTCAGTAGATTCCAATTTTATCATTTTAAGTAGTACCTAGCAGCAACGATTATTTATACCAATTTTCTTCATCAAAACTACATCATTTTAGGACTTACTGAATTTAATTTGGGTCAAAACTTCAATATATCCACATTTAACTTGATCAGTTTAAACATAAAATCCTTGGTTCAATAATGATAATCATTGTAACCATACTGCTTTAGCCAGAGACTTGGACTTTTAGTTGACTGCAGTTGACCATGATACTTATCCCTTATAACTGAGAAGACGAATTCTCTATTGAATAGTGTTTCAATTCTAATGTTTTAACTCAGACCTAACTATACTCGCTTAATGGATCGTCATGCCATGATTTAAATATAATCAAAGTGGGTGCTTACACCGAAGTTCCATGGTGTTCTCAAGTTAAGGGAAGTGTGTAACATCTTCACTCTTGGATTCTTCTTTTAATCTTAGTTATATTAACTAATAGAAAACTCTTGAGTGACTCATTCCATATTTATCCAATAATTATCAGCATATGACTCCTTGATAACCCCCAGATACCATGTGTAGTACACTGCCCAACTTTTGGAGACGTCACATACACTAGTCTCAATGGATGAATCGATACCACGTCTCGAAACATCTCTACTAGAAAATATTAAAAATAATATGTCAATTTCAATGTGATAAATTTCTCATGATTACAACATATTGTAATTATCATCACATTACATATCATTTAAGGATTTTTCTATTAATATACTTAAGTTATATATAACTAATTAACACATCGCAATATGAAAAACATGTAATAAAGATACAAATACCTTTTATTTCGAACGAGATTTTACTACAGAGTTAATAGTTAATAAATAAATTACAGAATTTCCCCCTGCGAATACCCTTAACTTTATTAATCTCCTACTTTTATTTGGGACCAATTATGAAATCTCATCCCATCTCTTCGATCATTTTGTTGATAATTGATTAAGCCAGTCCCTTCTTGAATGGATCTATTATGTTGTCCTTAGTATATACTCTATTAATCATAATCTCTTTATCAACGATGAACTCTCTAACAACGTGGAATTTTCAAAGAACGTGCCTTAACTTTTTATGAGCTTTTGGTCCCTTTACGATATGCACCGCAACATTGTTGTAACAAAACAATATCATTACATTCTCATTGTTTGTAATCAATCCTAGCTCAGTATGCGCATCCATCCTACTTGTTTAGCTGCTTCGTTTGGGGCGATCTATTTAGCCTCCACCGTTGAATCAACTACTATTTCTTGTTGGTAACTTTACAACTAACAGCAAGTCGTTTAATGGTAAAACATAACCAGATGCCTTCCCCTCCCTATGAAGCAGATACCACCTAATCCTGTTAGTTTTCCGTCCATTCCTGCCTCTCTACCTCTTTCCGCGCCAACCATACCTTCCCCTACCACTCATGCTTTTTCCCATTCTAATTAACCCCGAGCCTGTTCATGTTCCACTCCTCCTCATACAATCCCCTTTCCCCTTTACCTCCAGATCCTGGTCTTCTCCCTTCTGGCCATGCTCTCTCTCCTAAGCAGATACAGGCCCTAATGTTCGATCCACGACTGCTGTTGGCTATGGACTTGCTGGAAAGTCTACCCTTGACTCCTCTTCAAACCTTTCCCTGAAAAGTAATACCTGGGTTTATTTATTTAAGTCAACACCAAGAAATGTGGAAAGATTTGTTCCTAAGGAATTTGCGGTTTCTTATAATGGCAAGCCATTAATCCCTCCTACCGAAGTTTTGGAGGAAGGCAAAAACTTTTGGCATAATCACCCTATAAGTTTCTTCATTGGTGAGAAACTCTCATACATGGCTGTTACAACTCACTTGAAAAGAATATGGAGGCTTAAGGGTGCCTTGGATATAAAATGGGATAACCAGAATTATTATTTAACTTTTTCATTTGATGAAGGTAAAAAAATACACTCTTCAATCGAGATCCTATTTTCATTAAAGGAAAAATGTTCATAATCATTCCTTGGAACCCTTCATTTGGAAGTGTGCATGCTCAAGCGAAAAGCATTCCAATTTAGGTGCATTTTTTATCGAATTCCTTTACTTACTTTGACTCTCTTTGGTATAAATTGGCTCGCTTGCCACATCGGGAAACTTGTTTGCTTTGATGAATCAACAGAAAAAATGCAACGTTTAGAATATGCGAAATATCTAACTGAAGTCATTTTTTTTGAAATATGGTACATGTCCCAAGGCCCAAAACCGAAAAAAAAACATAAAAAGAGGGTAAAAACCCGAAACACACAACAAACTCAGAAGCAAGGGTTTCCGCCGACTCTATGGAAACCCTAGAAAGCTCTAAAAACATAAAAATGGCGGAAGCTCGACCGCTTAATCCATATTCTTTAGCTCCGCTCTTCTCCCCTCTTTCCCAAAAAGACAAAGTGCTCGTAAAATCGCTTCTCTTCTCAACCAAACTACTGCCTTGGCTTATGTTGTTGAAGTCACTAAAATTGTGCGATCTGAGCTCGCGATTGCCTAGAAATGCAGAATCATTCCAGAAATTTGCTTTGGACGAGCGAAAGTTGTCAGTTTTATCAAAACTATTCTGGTGAAGCTCCAACATGCTTGAATTGCCTTTCGAATTCTGTAAATAACATTCCATATGCTTGTTCCCAGCTTCTCTATTCCACTGCTCAACAAGAAGGGAGTATTTGGTTTGAATTTTAGTTTTTTTCTTTGATTTGCGACGAATGATTCTACTGTCCGACTCTATCAGTAACCATCTTTGCTCTTTAGTAAGTTTAGTATTATTGTGAAAGCGGTTGTTTCATTCTTTCCAAATATGGTAAATAGCTGTAGTAAACAGGATAGTAGCAAAGTCTTTCTCTAACGAACTACCCTTGAAATTACTATTGATATGCTGCACGGCCTGCTTAAGATCCATATGCCCATTGTTTTTGATATTCAGTGTTGTTTGTATAAGATTCCAGATATAGTAGGAATATCCGCATTCAAAAAATAAATGATTAACATTTTCATCTTCACTGTCGCATAAGGGACAAAGTGATTTAGAATTTTTATCCCAATTTTTTATTTTATCCCAAGTAGGCAATCTATTGTTTATAACAAAATATGAACAAATTGCCATCTTGGGATTGTTCACTTTGTTCCAGATGCATTGATACCAATCTACTGTAGCCTGCTTATTTCTAATACACTCCCATGTTTTTTTAAAAGAAAACTTCCCTTTACAGCTAGCAGTCCATTCCCAGTAGTCATTATCAGCATAAGGGTCAATAGGAATATTGCTGATAATATTCCTATGTGGATTGGTAATGGGATGCAGATGGGGATTGTGACGCCCCACCTCTATACCCACGCTAGCCAAGGACACTACATGGTAATGCCGTCAACTAACACGGAGAATAAGGCTGGTTGGGAGCGACCATCTATAGCCTTGCTCTAACTATCTATTGAATACATCGACAATAAACATACCAAGCAGGTCGACATACCCAATGAATACTTAAAACAAAACCATAGGTGGTTGAAGGATCTATCAGAACAGAATATAACAACTCAAATGTAATATACATCACATAACAGTAAATCATCATATACACATATATTGATACATAACAGAGTATACAAAATAATACATGCAAGTGGTGTAGCAAACCACAACATACAGACGGATCCAAAAGAATACATAGATCAGAGTTACAAATAAAAGGACTACACAAAAAGCTTTAATAAAAAGGAACAAGCTGAGTAGTCCATGCGGAAGCAAAATAGGCTAAGTCCAAAAGTACCTAACCTGAAACATCTCGGTCTGACCCGAGTATAAAATACACGGGTCAGTCTAGCTAAACAAATAAGTTAGATAAACTGAACAACAATAAACCTGCAAGGTTACAAGGTATAACAAATGTCTCTAAAAGAGATACACAATCATCTAGCAAAAGATGAACATAACAAAAAAGCCTCATATCATCGGCAACACATTGAAACAAAGGATAAGAATATCCCAAAACAAGCCATAAAGGCAAATAACAAATACCAATAAAGGTAACACAAGTTCCACAAGGTAATCGCTACATATCATGCGGCTCAAAAAGACCAACGCCGAAGGGCGATACCTAGGGAATATACATATAAATGAAACATCAGAAAATTTCTCGAGCTCAGTACTGTATAAACAAGGATCCATGAGCCCGAAGACTCCAAACCCAATATCACCTATGCGGTTGATAACGACCAACATTGGAAGCGATACTAAAGGGCAACCCAATATCACCCATGCGGCTCATAACGACCAACATCGGAAGCGATACAAAAGGGCAACAAACCCGAAGGCAACATACCCGAAGGCAACAAACCGTAGTGGTGAAGGTCAAAGACCCAGTACTGGACACCACTAACTGGCGGAATGTGTCATAACTCTCAAAAAGGAATCCGAAAAGTGATAACGTGAGTCCCATAACCACTCGTTCGCACTAAACGGTTTACTATCCGTTAGTTAATTTCACACTCAAAGCAGTACAAAGTTCACCTCATCTCATCGGTAAACCAGACACAAAGGTCAAAACAATCAACCGAATAGGTCGGGGACTAATCGGAAAGATAAACGCATGGATTCATGGTCCGTGTTTTACCTAACCATTTAATCTCCCTTCCACTCCGCTCGAAGTGCGAAATTGTGTATGTGCGTTTTAATAGAGTTTATAAATTAGAGAAACGAACTTTTAATGTAATTTTAGAAGATTATTTATAAAAACCCGTGGAGGAAGTCAAAAATATGTTATCAAAGCCAAAGATGCAATGACAACCACTAAGAACCAACTTGAATCGATAAAATTTGGAAAACCAATCAAAATGAGCAAAAGTAGGCAAAACAGCAAAATAGGAGCAGGTCGGTCGACCGGCTACAGAGCTCGGTCGGCTGGCCAAATGTAGAAAATAAAAAAAAGCTCGGGATAGCAGGTCGGTCGACCGGCTACAGGGCTCGGTCGGCCGAACTGCAAATTTCTGCAGTTCCTGCCCTTTTTCAATGAAGTGCAAACTCCACCAAAACGCGACCGGTCGAGCAATGGATCTAAGGAGCTTTAGCCAATTGATACCCCAGCTCCATTAGCTCTCTAATTTGCCACCAAAAACATGTTCAAACATCAAAGTTAGGACCTTTAAAGAATTGAACCCAAACACTAAAAATTTGGATATTTACCAATTCAATCCAAACCAAAAGCAAGTGCATATGAACAAGTGTTAGGAATTCATACCCAACAATCAAAGATAGATATAAGCATAGATGAGAGATCAAAATCTCACCTTACATCAATGATATCAAGAGAAGTAGATGTGAGTTCAAAACTCACCTTTTACACCCAAACAAAGAAGAAGGAGTTCAATTTGCAAGGAGAAGACCAACAAATCTCCACTTCTACTCAACTAGCTTCAATCTAAGAATAAAACAAGTATTTTCCTAAGTTAGGTTTAGGAAATTTCTGAGATTGAAGAGAGAAAGAGATAGAGAAGATGAAGAGGAGCTTACCTATGGCTTCTCTATGATTTTGGAGCAAGAAATCAAGTTTACAAGAAGAAACTAGGGCTTGCAATTTCTATTTATCTTTCCCTTCCACCATTTTCAGTTTTCTTAAGCTTAAGAAATGAAATGAGGGTGAATGGATGAAGAGAGGGCTGAGTTAGGGGTTTAGTTAGCTAGTGGGCTGAACCCAAACCCAAAACCCAACTAGAAAAAGAGTCAAAATTTCACAAACTCCAAACATATCAAAGCTTATACTCAAAAAGATCGCAAACGCCATTTTGGAACCAATGGAAATGGTTTCGAGTTCCAATTCGGCCATTTGCAGAAAGTAACATTTCGGACCTAACAATCCGACTAACGACGCTATATTTAAATGAAACATTTAAATATAAAATCGTTAAATATGCGGGTTGTTACAGGGATGCCATTGATAATCTTTAATAATCATAGAAACTGTTGCATTAGCATCACCAAAAATAACTAAATTGTCCCAGCCAATTCTATTAACAAAGGAATCATGCTGAAACCAAGGGTCGAACCAAAAATTAGTTTCATTTCCTGATTTAAAAATCCTTTGTAAAAGAGGTTTACCCATGCTTCTACATTTTAAGATCTGTTTCCAAGCATTAGACTGATTATCTTTAGGTAAAATATTCCAAAAATTACCTTTCTTGAGATACTTGCCCTTCATCCATTTAGACCAAAGTGAATCAGTACTCAAAAATCTCCAAAACATTTTTAAATGGCATGTAATACTTAAATCATTTAAATTTCTGAAACCCATCCCCCCTTTTGTTTTGGGTTTACAAATTTTTTCCCAACTGATTTTATGATACCCCCTTTTCCACATGAAATCAGCACATCTGCTCTCTAGTTTTTTGATAGAAGCACTTGGGATATTAAATGTTTGGAGCCAGTATAAAATAATGGCATAAATAACAGTTTTAATCAACTCCATTCTTCCAGCTATGGAAAGGAGTTTACATGACCAAGTCTCCATTCTATCTTGTATTTCTTCAATAAGCATAGAACAGTCCCTATCTTTAATTTGATTAATTGAAAGAGGTAATCCTAAATATTTAATTGGAAGCTTACCCTCAGAAACATGCAGAATATTTAACATATCAATTTTATACTTACTGCCTTTGCTAAAATAAGCTTTGCTTTTTAAGCTCATTCACCTGCAAACCAGCATATTTATGTAAATTCACGAGAATTTGAGAAATGGCAGAACCATTCTGCTCATTTGCTTTTGTAAAGATCATCAAGCCATCTGCATATATTAGATGAGAAATAGTAGGTTGAACTCTGTTTATAGGAGAAATCTGACCTTTTAACAGTTCTATCTCTATCAAAATGGAGAAATATTACATTACTATAGTGAAGAGATAGGGTGATAAAGGGTCACCTTGTCGTATACCCCTATTGCTTTTGAAAAAGCCCACAGGTTTACCTTGTATTAAAATAGACAAAGTAGGGGTACTAATACATTCGTATATCAAATCACAAAATTTAATGGGGAAACCCAAACTCAACATCATATGGCAAACGAATTGTCTATTTACTTTATCATATGCCTTCTGTAAATCTATTTTAAGGCACATATTATCTCCTTTTTTAGTATTAAAGTTCCTAACCATCTCATGTGCTAACATAGAGTTTTCATATATCAATTTGCCAGGAACAAAAGCACTCTGATTTTCTGAAATCAGAAAGGGCAGAAATACCTTTATTCTATTGCTGAGAACACTTGCAATGATCTTATAAATAACATTACAACAAGATATATGTCTATAATCTCCTATGCAAGATGGATTTTGATTTTTAGGGATTAAAGTAATAGAAGTATGATTTAAACTTTTTAAAAGTTTACCTTTTTCAAAAAATTCATTTACTACATCAACCACCTGTCCTTTTAAACTGTCCTAATGTTTTTTATAGAATTTAGCATTAAACCCATCTGGGCCAGGACTTATATTATCCCCAACATTAAAAATTATTGCTTTAACTTCAGTTTCTAACACAGGAGCAAGAAGAATTTCTTCTGCCACATTGTTCAGCTTATGTTTACAAATAATTTTTGGAAAATTATAACTTTGATTTTCAGAAAAATAAAGATCATTATAAAATTTCAAAGCTTCTTCAACAATGGAGTTATAGGAGTTGGTAGACTTACCAAATCTGTCAATGATATTTCCTATATTATTCATATGCTTTCTAACTGACATCTTAGCATGAAAAAATTTGGTACAATCATCCCCGAAGTAAGCCAGTCTACTTTAGATTTTTGTTTAGCATTAACAGAGTTGATGTACATTTCTTTAGACATATTTTGCTGATTCTCAAAAAACATTTTAACAGAATTTAAATCCTCAGGATTTTTATCAGCAAGATCTTGAAGAAATTTTCCTTTTTCCTTCAGTATGTTTAGATTGTTTTTATCCTGAAAGTGAGTTTTATTCCAAATTTTTAGGTTATGTTTAGTATGTTTCAGGAACATACTAAACTGAAACTGTTTATTACCCTCACAAGAAAAATTAAGACAATCTTTAAATAAATCATCATATTTGTCATCACAAATCCAACCATTTTTAAATCTAAAAGGCATAATTTTAACATCATAAATATCCATCTCATCTAGGAGCTTATAAAAATTGGAGTATGATCACTTGCATTCTGTTCTAGGGTACAACATTCAAAATTTGGAAAAGTTTTATTAAAATCATTATTAATAAGCACCCTATCAAGTTTACAATGAAAATTTTTCTCCACCCCAGATTTCCAAGTAAATTTGTTTCCAGAGACACAAGCTTCTATTAAACCGGTTTCAATCATAAATTTATTAATTCTATCAAGTTTACTTTGGGGTATATTACTTCCTCCATATTTTTCATAAAAATGAAGAACTGTATTAAAATCCCCCATTATAATCCAAGAAAAATCTATGACCAGATTTATAGCTTTAAGCTTACACCAAAGCCCATTTCTCTCGCTTTCAAAATAACTTCCATAAATACAAGTGACTTGAATTGAAAAACCACCTACATTTTCAAAATTGCTATCTATATACTGCAGGTCTTTAGTAATATTATCTATAGACTAAATGTTAGAATCCCAGATTAGCATAATTCTGCCCTTACAACCACAGTCATTATTATTAATATACTTCCAATTTCTATCAAGTTTCATACCAAATTTATCCATACTATCATTATTCATCTTATTTTCTATAAGAGCAATAATAGTGGGTTTATAAATCCTAATCATCTGTAATATATCAACCTGCTTAGTAAGGGAGTTCATCCCCCTAACATTCCATGCAAATAGCTTCATAATAAGATAATTATAAAAGAGGGGTTTAAATTGTACCTGTCACATTGGCACTCTTGCCTTTCCTCTTACACTCAGCACTCTTTGTCTTTAATCTGGTTGACATTTCTGTCCACTCTGGATTGCTAGAGACATATTTTTGCTTGAAATCAGATTTGTCTTTATTCTTACCTCTGTTATTTTTCTTTGGAATGTGAAGTTGAGCAATATTAAACTATTCAGATATTTGAGGTAGAACTGATTTAATGCTTCCCTTGTCCACTGATTCTAGAATTTGGATTGAGGAGATATCAAATTCAGGAGATGTGCGAGGCAAGGCTGAGCTAGGTTTAATAATCTCCTCAGTCTCTGCAGCCTTCTCTGGAGGAGGATCGACCTCAATTGACATAGTATCAGAAAAATTTACATTCTGTAAAATTTTATCATTGTCTGCTTTGCCAAGATTGTATGTAATTAAACAAGATTCTGGAACTGGAGGGGTTCTAGAGTCTAAGACCATTACATTTGCCTCTCCCTCCTTTTCTGTTATTTGACTGCCTTTCAAATTGTTCTTTTTTGATTTCTCTGTATGATGAACTCCCTCTGTTGTGATCTGATTTTCCTGATCAGTGAGCATCTTTTCTTGATCGGAGATGACTCCTTTTAGGATGATCCGCTTTTCATTACTATTTGATGCGTCAATCCCAGCATTTTCATTAGTATCATTACTGACTAACATTGCTGTAACATCCATTTCTTGATGATTATCATCTTGATGTTCTTGAATATTTCCTTTCGAAACCCAAGCTTTTTTCAAATTGCATTGCTCTCTGACATGTCCGAAACATTTGCATGTATTACATTTTGGTGGGATCCATTCATATTCCACTTTTTGCGTTATACTTTCTCCATTATACATTGTAACATTAATTTCATTTGGGAGTTCATCATATGCCGCAACTTCTACTAGAATACGAGCAAAATTCAATCTCGTTTTCAAAGTGGTTGCTGCATCCATTTTGATGGGTTTACCGATTATACTAGCCATGACACTGAAAGCCTCTTTGTCCTATAGCCTAAGATTCATATTGGGTAATTTTACCCAAACTGGCATCATTGTTAAAAGATCTCTATCTAGTTTTAATGACTCTGACCATCTTTTCATGATGATGAGTTTACCATTATAGAAGTATGGTCCATTTTTCAATACTGCTTCAACATCTTTCTGAATTTCAAATTTGACGAGGAAGAAACCGTTCTCTCTCGAATATACTTCAAAATGCCCAGATGGTTTCCACACACGCTGAATGTAAGATTTAAAGAACAAGTAGTATGGTTTGGAGCTTACCACATAAACAAGAACAGAGTTGCTCCAACAATCTCTGGTTCTTTTATAGACGGATTATTTAATCACTCCATACTTCTTGTTATTTATCACTATTGGAGCTATTGCTTCAAGATTACATTCTTCCTCTGGTGGATCATCTGATTCGGTCGACACTATGTCTACCCAAGATTTCAGACCTTGTTCTTTATTCAGTGAGAAGGCTACCGGCTTTTGAAATTCTTGATAATTTTTGCTTTGTTGCAGAACTGGCATTTCTTTACCTTTTGTAATATAGGAATTCATGGCCGGTAGCAACTCCTGTCTATTCTTGATCTGTCTTCTCCTCTGAGATTTAGATTGAACGGTTTGAAAACCTTCTTCATCAATGTTGACTCCTAATGGCTTTCTGATATGAAATGATTGATTTCTATCAGGTGGTCTGCCCATTAGAGCTGTTGTAGAGATCTTAGATGCTGAAATTTGAGGAAAAGTTGATTTCCCCATGGCTGAATTGGAAACCCTATTCTAAGATGAATTTGATAATGAATATTGAGAAATGTATAAACTGTCTAATATAACTGAAGTCATGCTTGACAAGGAGTTGACAACTTGTCTTAATGTAGGTGAACTAAGTTAGAAATGCCCTACTATGTAGCTTGATTACTCATGGACTCCCTTAAAAACAACACAAAGAAAAATATTTGGTCATTCTACGGCAAAGTGTGGTACCTCCCCTACCGAGGAGAAACAACACAAGTGTGGTACCTCCCCTACCTAGGAGAAACAACACAATGCAAAATATTTGGTCATTCTACGGCAAAATAAGGTACCTCCCCTACCGAGGAGAAACAACACAATGCAAAATATTTGGTCATTCTATGGCAAAGTGTGGTAGCTCTTCTACTGAGGAAAAAACAACACAATTCGGATGCTGTCAACATACAGGAAATCCAAAAACATGATGTATTGCCATAGAAAAGTCAAATATGGATGCAAAAGAACTCTACTGCAGGCAAAAATTTGGTACAAAACAAGGATTCTATACAGAAAAATCTTCCAATCAATACGCAGACCAAAGCAAATAGCATGGTTCATAATTCTGCATATGCAAACCAATCAAGTGCGAACACACCCCGCAACATTCCATCCACCTCACTTATTTCGAGCGACGCTTTTATTTCCTCACTAACTTCCCTGTCAATTTTGGCTAATGTTGATGCAAATTTCGCAAATGGCGAGGAAAATATGACAATGACGAGGCAAACATATTGGATGGCCATAATGATTCTGCATCCTCCAACAAGCAACAAACCATTGGGGTACACTCTTGTAACGACTCGGATTTTTTGACAGCATATTTAATAAATAATGAATCTAATTTAAATTAAATAGAAGCTTGTCAATGTTTACATTGATGAGATCTTGAATGTTTAACAGTTATATATGTTTGTCAAAGAAATTTTGGTTTGAAATTTTAAATAGAATACTTCAAAACCATTTAAAATAAAATCTGTTTTATTCAATAAAATCGAATCAAAGACTTTATATTTTGATATTTGATAAAATACCTATGAATACAATTTTGTTTTTTAAAATGATAAGTTTTAAAATAAACACTCAAAACTAGTATAAAACACAATCATAAATTATAAGATGTAATCAAAGTAACATAAATATACAAATATAAATTACAATTTGAAATGTATAAATACAAGTATGTTATAGATCAAATGTTTAACAATTTAAGTACCAAATAAAATACAACTACTTGTCAGAGAAAAATAAGATAAGCCATATATATATATATATATATATATATATATATATGTTCACAAAACAAGAAATGATGCTCAGTATAAATGAACTAATAAATGAAGTAATGAATAATAAAAGTTTAAATATCTTCATAACAAAGATACCTTAAGTATGCATGAGACAAAGACAAATTAGATACTAATTTTATGTGATGTGTACAGTTTTATGAATCAGGGAACAAAATTCACTTCAATATAAAACAAGTTTACTTTAAATTAAATAAAAATGAAAACAATATATATAAGACAAACAGTTTTATATCAAACAAATATCTTTATACATGAATCTTCATTCACAAGCCTTTGACCTGCAAAAGTACATCTCCATACAACTATCTATATATATACACAGCCGAAATAATGATAATTATGTAAACACATTTTACAACAAGCATTTAATACTATCTGCTCTAGCCTACATCTTTGCCAGTTCAGGGATATTTAGCAAATCTGTCCTTTGCAGTAAATAAAATCTGTCATATTAGAACAAATAATAACTACACTAGAAACCACCTTCTTTTAAACATCTATATCTTCTTTATATATATGTTTACCTCTATTCTTTTTAGATTGTTCTGTAAGCCACAGTAAATCAGAGGAAACAAAAGAAGGAAATAGGCAGTAAAATAAACATTTTAATTCAAAACAAGAAACAGGAAGAGTCGAAACAGTTTTAAATCATCAGAGGTTAGGAGCAGATTCATCTGCAGTTTCATCACCTCTGTTTGTTCTTTGATTCTGGAATTTTCCTGGTGAGTAAACATATCTTTAATATACTTGTATCTGTAGCTTATAAATGGCGTGTATTTTGGGATGTTGCTCTGGAACAAAAAAAAAGTTGTTATGGCTGACTTCAGTGTTTTTGTACAAGGTTCTGAATATAGTTAAACAAAGGAATTGTAAAAGTTTCTTCATATAAATGTCTGAAACCTGGACCTTAATGCTAATAAAACTAGTTACCTAAATCAATGCTTGCAAGTTTGTTTTGAAGTTATACAGCATGTTATCAACACTGTTTATTCGAAACTACAGGTAAAGGAATTCAAAGATCAAAATTTGAATGTTTAGATTTAGGAATTCAATAACATATTTCAATTTCAGATACATAATTAGGATTTTTAGCATCAAAATTATGATTTTTAAGCAGGGGTATTAAGAGCAGTTTCAAAATGAAACTGAAATGGGTTTCTGTAAATTTTGGGATATTGTGTTAATTTTAATTTCTGTAAATTCATACGAAGCAAGCTTGTAATCCATTCGACACAAGAAAAATATTAAAATAAATTTCGAATGTATGAATTTTGAGATTGAGGTAAAGATAGGGTTTTGTTCGACTTTCTGAACGAATGGGAAGATTTGGTCACGGTGACTAGCACGGTGCGTCGAGCGTTGTGTGGCTGGAAGGGAAGGTAGTGTGGAGGTCGAGGATGATGCAGCCGAAGTTTCGAAGCTCCAGGGGGTTTGCCTCGCCTGAACATGGTGAGAGTTGGTCAGAGCATTTCCTTGGATTGGGAGCTCGAATCCTTTTTTCTCATTCGCGTATCGAATCGAAGATTGGGGTGTTGGAATCCAAAGAGTAGTTGGAGATAGACTTGTCAGTGATCGACTCAGGTGGTGGAAGTTCGCCACAGCACTGTGCACGTGAACGGCAACGCTGTGCGTGTCTGTGTTTGATCGAGATTGACTCGAGTGCGTACTCGAGTAAAGGGGTCGTTTGGATCGAGTGAGGACCCGTGTTCGCGCGAGTTTGTCATCTCAACAGATTGTTAAACTTAAAAATATTGAGAATAAGAGAAGTGACAGAGAAAAAAAGAAGAAAACAAAAAGAAACAAATGAAGGAGAGAGACGTGAGGGGAGGCGTGAGGGGAACTCGAGATAGACTCGAGTGAAAATGGTGCTGTCTCGGTCCACTTCCCTGTTTTGTCTGATGCCTTTTAGTTTGTTTACTAACAAGTTCAACAGTAATATCATTAGCTAGTTTAAAGTTAATAATTGATTTAAATCTATTAAAAGTATGGTTTACGAAAGGGGTAATTCATTGGTATAAAGTAATTAGAATGTTAATAAATTTATACTTCAAATTTAAATTGATTTGTAATTAGAAATAAATCATACGTTAAAACAATTTTAATCGTAACTAATTTCTTAGCAGTAATTCTTAATTAATTTAAGTGATTAATTGAAGATTATATAGTTAATAAATTTGATGATAGATGATTAGTTTAAATAATTTGTGATATCTGAGTAACTAATTAATTTATAATAAGTAAGTTATGAATTAAAAATTAACAATTAGGAATTAACTAATTAACTGAGTAATTAAGTAATAATAAATAGTTGGTTAATCAAATAATTTAATTATGAATCGATAGTTAATAGATTAAGTAGCTTGATTAAGAATTAATTGTTGATTGATTAAGTAATTAGCAGTTAATAAAGGGGTAATTAAGTTTTATTAATACATAATTAAAGTTATTCATTAATGAACAGGTGATAGTTAATTATGTAATTAAAGTTAAATCACTGGATGAAGGAAGTAACTGATTAATAAATGTGAAATAAAGTAATTATGTATTAAGACTAAATAATTAATTAATTAATAATTAATTAAACAATTTGAAATGAAATAGGAAATTAATTGTTAAGTAATGATTAATTAAAGAAAGTTAAGTGATTAACTCTCAAGTAATTAATTCTAAATTGAATTAATTACACATGAGACTTAAAGGTAATTGCTTACGAACTGTTGTTTTGAATATCTGATTGTGATATTTATGTAATGATATTCTATGATGCTCTGTGATATGTTATGTTATATCTATGATGCTTGTATATGTTTGTCAGTGATAAATGCTATGTTAATTCAATTGTTGAATTTAAATTATTCAAACTGTTTAAGTTAAATAGACAACTTGGCCCTTAAAATGGCGTTTGGATTCGATGAGACCGGGATCAGATTTGCTACACTACAGCGTGATAGGGGGTTCTCTCTTTGCGTTAGGTGGCGAACGGGAGACTCTTACCCCTACATGCCCCCGGGGATAGTATAAGGTCTTGCGGGGTTGGTTACGACTCGAGAGGGTGGCCGTAAAAGCAAATTCGAGGTATCACTGTGAGCCACAGCGGGGCTGGGATGGTTGAAAAGCCTATCGGTCGTGAGCCGTTGCTGATGGTTGAAAAGCCTAGGTCGTCACAGGTGGTATCAGAGCGTAGGTTGGTGATAACCTTGGCTCTGGTAGGAATTACTCATAAAATAGAGTCAGTAGAACTCTAAAATGAGTTTGAGTGTATTAATAGATATGAGCGTGTATTTGTTAGTGAATAAAAAGTTGTTTTATATTGCGTTGATTGATTTATTGAGTGGTATATGAACCTTCGTCGGCACAGCCTCGAAAACTGTATCGAAGGGGTTTCTAAACACTTGAATAGAGCAATTCGACACAATATTGATTTTTAAAGTAGGGTAAATGAAATAATTTTACCCAAATTTATATTTTGATATAAAAGAAATATTTTTCTGAAATAAATATATATACTTGGATGTTTGATTGTCAATAGTACTATCAAATAAAAATTTAAATTTGAGGGGTCTATAAACAAATAAAATTGTCTAAGTATGATCTTTGATACAAAAGGAATATAACTAAAATTTGATTAAACCAGAATTGAAGTCCTGGGAATTTGAAAGTGTTTAAATGAATTTAAACAAAGGATTTGGAAATTTAAAAATCTTGGGAATGTTTGAAAAGTTTATCCAAAGATTTGAAGGGAATAATGGAATCTTGTTTTGGAAAATATTGTTGGTTATGATATTGTTTGGGGTAGTTGGGTATGCAAGTTATTTTAAAATTTTCAAAAGGAGAAAATTTGTTTTGGTGAAAATAAGTGTTTGAAAGTTGAAAATTTGAGTTGATATACCAAGTAGGTATGTGTAGTTATCATTTCAAATTGGTTTTGGAAATGGAAACCGGGCAATTGAATTTTAAGAAAAATTCTATTTAAATAATGTGAAAGGTTTGAATGAATTAACTGTTGAACTTATAAAGTAAAGTTGATATTAATTAAAAAAAAAATCGGGAATTTTGATCCTAGTATTAAAATTTAACTTAAGTAAATAAAATAAGAAATATACTTGAGTTTAACCTGAGATAAGCTGAATGGAATTGAAGTTCAAAATGAACTTAATTGCACATAAAATTTGAAGGTAAAATGATTGTAATTGTGAGGTGGAAATTTATACCTTAAGATGCTAAGTGTTATATATATAATCTGAAATTGTGGTTATAAGATGAAATGACCCAAATGACTGATATAAACTTTTAAGAAAACAAATAAGTTTGAGCTCATATATTGAGAAATAAATTTAAGAATTGGTAAGTAGCTAAATTTAACTGAAGATGAGTTAAAATAAAATAGAATTTAAATGAATTCAGTCAAGTATAGATAAAATTTGAATGAAATAAAAATTCTTAAATAAATAAGTAAATGTAAAATCAAAGTAAGTAGTGAATTGGATTTAAATAGAAATGGTGTGAGTTGTAAACAAATCTAATTCAAGTATAAATTGAATAACCTTATTATGAATAAATTCAATAATGAATTGTTAATGTAAATTTTTTTTTTAAGGATGGATAAAAGAATAAATTAATCAGTAAATATTTAGGATTTGATTAAAGGAAAATCAAATCAATGATTTGAATGGAAATTGGTGAAATAGAATAAACCTAAGTTGTTGGGTGGAACAGTTTGAAGAAAATAAATGAATTAAATAAATTGTGAGATGATTAATTTAAAATATGGGTTGTCAAATTTAATAAAATGGTTTGGAATCAAACCCGTTGAAATGCAATGAAAGGATTGTGGATAAATTAATTGAGATGGACTCAAATGTAAATTGAATTGAAATCAATTTAAGATCTGTTATTAAGCTTAAGTGATTAGTTATTCACAATGATATTGTTAAATTGCATATGGAAATGGGTTGTTTGAAGTAAATGAGAATTAGATAAATTCTATGAATTATTGGAAGCAAAATAGGATGATTTTGAAATCATTTGCAATAAATAAGGAATTGTTTGGCTTAAATGGATTATATATATAAGCAAGTAAGTGTAAATCCCTTTAAACTAAAGAGAATGATTTGAAATTTATTGGAATTAATTGTGATAAGGATTGGAACCTTACATATGTGTTTATGAAAATATGTAATGGAGACTCTGCCATAATTTTTCAAAATTTTGAAAAAAAATTTTAATTTAAAATTTTTAGCAACAAAACAATTTCAAATTGAAAATTTAAAGTAAACTAATGAATGAAACTAATTTAAAGATAATAATAGGAATCAGTTATAAATAGAGATAGTCAATAAAGGTTCAATTCTCAGAGTTAATAAAATTGAATTCATATGGAATTGGTAATTCAGATTTAAATAAGAAGATATAAAGGCTAAAGTGGCAGAGTAATAATATAAAGGTATATATAATGATTATATTAAGCTTAAGAAATGAATGGTGAAATTCTTAAGTAAAATTTGATATAAAAAAAATTATTCCAAGTGAGTAGAATCAAAATAGTGTGAATAAAAGAAATTGATATAGTTGATAATCAATGGATATAAATACGTAGGATGAACGTATATTATTTTATTCGCATAACGAACTGATCCAGATTCGAGCACAGAATTTCGAGATAGTTATATCGATCCGAGTTAGGATTTTTCACTCGATTTTCGACGACGAACCATGGATTTGGATTTTGATTGATGCTGGAAATTCTCTATCATAGTTGTGACTATGCAAGGAGAATGACAGTTTCTGATCAAGAAACCAGTTCTGAGTCCGCACTAGGAAATCGGGTGGACGATACTAGTTCGGAAATGAAATTGTGTGATCGAGCGATCGGATTTGATATTGCGTACGAACGGTATATGTACATCGAACGGGCTTGATTGAATAGATATAGAAATTCTATAAAGAAGTCGATAAAATTTAGAAAGGGTTAATACTGTAGCTTTTAAAATTGAATTGCTAGAATGGATGTCTGGAATTTATTGTATATTCCATATATCTCAGGAAATTTGTTCATGATTCAACATTAATTGTTAAACTAGTAATTCAGGAATTTGGAAGTTGAGTCGAATTTAACTGTGGTCAGAAATCCAATTCAGATTATCGACCGAGACGAGAAGCAACTCAGAAACAAAGTGGTGAAACTCGTTAAGGTGCAATGGAGTGAGGATCCCAGAGATTGTACTTGAGAAACTCTCGATAGTTTTAGGAGTACTTATCCGGATTTATGTTCGGATAACTAGTGTTGTTTGTTAGAGTAGACTGTTTGTTTGCTTGCTATTGTATGAGTGATATGTATGTTTGGATTGTTAATATAAAAGCTTTTGAATTTACTGTTGTTTAAATTTCGGGGACAAAATTCTTTTAAGGGGGGAGGAATGTAACGACCCGGAATTTTTGACAGCATATTTAATAAATATTGAATCTAATTTAAATTAAATATAAGCATGTCAATGTTTACATTGATGAGATCTTGAATGTTTAACAGTTATATATGTTTGTCAAAGAAATTTTGGTTTGAAATTTTAAATAGAATACTTCAAAACCATTTAAAATAAAATCTGTTTTATTCAATAAAATCGAGTCAAAGACTTTATATTTTGATATTTGATAAAATACCTATGAATACAATTTTGTTTTTTAAAATGATAAGTTTTAAAATAAACATTCAAAACTAGTATAAAACACAATCATAAATTATAAGATGTAATCAAAGTAACATAAATATACAAATATAAATTACAATTTGAAATGTATAAATACAAGTATGTTATAGATCAAATGTTTAACAATTTAAGTACCAAATAAAATACAACTACTTGTCAGAGAAAAATAAGATAAGCCATATATATATATATATATATATATATATATATATGTTCACAAAACAAGAAATGATGCTCAGTATAAATGAACTAATAAATGAAGTAATGAATAATAAAAGTTTAAATATATTCATAACAAAGATACCTTAAGTACGCATGAGACAAAGATAAATTAGATACTAATTTTATGTGCTGTGTACAGTTTTATGAATCAGGGAACAAAGTTCACTTCAATATAAAACAAGTTTACTTTAAATTAAATAAAAATGAAAACAATATATATAAGACAAACAGTTTTATATCAAACAAATATCTTTATACATGAATCTTCATTCACAAGCCTTTGACCTGCAAAAGTATATCTCCATACAACTATCTATATATATACACAGCCGAAATAATGATAATTATGTAAACACATTTTACAACAAGTATTTAATACTATCTGCTCTAGCCTACATCTTTGCCAGTTCAGGGATATTTAGCAAATCTGTCCTTTGCAGTAAATCAAATCTGTCATATTAGAACAAATAATAACTACACTAGAAACCACCTTCTTTTAAACATCTATATCTTCTTTATATATATGTTTACCTCTATTCTTTTTATATTGTTCTGTAAGCCATAGTAAATCAGAGGAAACAAAAGAAGGAAATAGGCAGTAAAATCAATATTTTAATTCAAAACAAGAAACAGGCAGAGTCGAAACAATTTTAAATCATCAGAGGTTAGGAGCAGATTCATCTGCAGTTTCATCACCTCTGTTTGTTCTTTGATTCTGGAATTTTCCTGGTGAGTAAACTTATCTTTAATATACTTGTATCTGTAGCTTATAAATGGCGTGTATTTTGGGATGTTGCTCTGGAACAAAAAAAAAAGTTGTTATGGCTGACTTCAGTGTTTTTGTACAAGGTTCTGAATATAGTTAAACAAAGGAATTGTAAAAGTTTCTTCATATAAATGTTTGAAACCTGGACCTTAATGCTAATATAACTAGTTACCTAAATCAATGCTTGCAAGTTTGTTTTGAAGTTATACAGCATGTTATCAACACTGTTTATTCGAAACTACAGGTAAAGGAATTCAAAGATCAAAATTTGAATGTTTAGATTTAGGAATTCAATAACATATTTCAATTTCAGATACATAATTAGGATTTTTAGCATCAAAATTATGATTTTTAAGCAGGGGTATTAAGAGCAGTTTCAAAATGAAACTAAAATGGGTTTCTGTAAATTTTGGGATATTGTGTTAATTTTAATTTCTGTAAATTCATACGAAGCAAGCTTGTAATCCATTCGACACAAGAAAAATATTAAAATAAATTTCGAATGTATGAATTTTGAGATTGAGGTAAAGATAGGGTTTTGTTCGACTTTCTGAACGAATGGGAAGATTTGGTCGCGGTGACTAGCACGGTGCGTCGAGCGTTGTGTGGCTGGAAGGGAAGGTAGTGTGGAGGTCGAGGATGATGCAGCCGAAGTTTCGAAGCTCCAGGGGGTTTGCCTCGCCTGAACATGATGAGAGTTGGTCAGAGCATTTCCTTGGATTGGGAGCTCGAATCCTTTTTCTCATTCGCGTATCGAATCGAAGATTGGGGTGTTGGAATCCAAAGAGTAGTTGGAGATCGACTTGTCAGTGATCGACTCAGGTGGTGGAAGTTCGCCGTGGCACTGTGCACGTGAACGGCGACGCTGTGCGTGTCTGTGTTTGATCGAGATTGACTCGAGTGCGTACTCGAGTAAAGGGGTCGTTTGGATCGAGTGAGGACCCGTGTTCGCGCAAGTTTGTCATCTCAACAGATTGTTAAACTTAAAAATATTGAGAATAAGAGAAGTGACAGAGAAAAAAAGAAGAAAACAAAAAGAAACAAATGAAGGAGAGAGACGTGAAGGGAGGCGTGAGGGGAACTCGAGATAGACTCGAGTGAAAATGGTGCTGTCTCGGTCCACTTCCCTGTTTTGTCTGATGCCTTTTAGTTTGTTTACTAACAAGTTCAACAGTAATATCATTAGCTAGTTTAAAGTTAATAATTGATTTAAATCTATTAAAAGTATGGTTTACGAAAGGGGTAATTCATTGGTATAAGTAATTAGAATGTTAATAAATTTATACTTAAAATTTAAATTGATTTGTAATTAGAAATAAATCATACGTTAAAACAATTTTAATCGTAACTAATTTCTTAGCAGTAATTCTTAATTAATTTAAGTGATTAATTGAAGAGTATATAGTTAATAAAATTGATGATAGATGATTAGTTTAAATAATTTGTGATATCTGAGTAACTAATTAATTTATAATAAGTAAGTTATGAATTAAAAATTAACAATTAGGAATTAACTAATTAACTGAGTAATTAAGTAATAATAAATAGTTGGTTAATCAAATAATTTAATTATGAATCGATAGTTAATAGATTAAGTAGCTTGATTAAGAATTAATTGTTGATTGATTAAGTAATTAGCAGTTAATAAAGGGGTAATTAAGTTTTATTAATACATAATTAAAGTTATTCATTAATGAACAAGTGATAGTTAATTATGTAATTAAAGTTAAATCACTGGATGAAGGAAGTAACTGATTAAATGTGAAATAAAGTAATTATGTATTAAGACTAAATAATTAATTAATTAATAATTAATTAAACAATTTGAAATGAAATAGGAAATTAATTGTTAAGTAATGATTAATTAAAGAAAGTTAAGTGATTAACTCTCAAGTAATTAATTCTAAATTGAATTAATTACACATGAGACTTAAAGGTAATTGCTTACGAACTGTTGTTTTGAATCTGATTGTGATATTTATGTGATGATATTCTATGATGCTTTGTGATATGTTATGTTATATCTATGATGCTTGTATATGTTTGTCAGTGATAAATGCTATGTTAATTCAATGGTTGAATTTAAATTATTCAAACTGTTTAAGTTAAATAGACAACTTGGCCCTTAAAATGGCATTTGGATTCGATGAGACCGGGATCGGAAGAATCAAATTTGATTCTCCGAAAACCACATCGATCCAATTTAAACGTTAGGTCGTGAATCCTGAAATGAAGATCGAGATGGTATTTTCAGAATGCAAGGGTTATCGTCGTTGACTCTGAGGGTGATTCCAAAATGAGTGTGATGAGATAATGCCTTCGGTTTCGTTCGAACCCGGAACGAACTTGTATGGATTGAATGCTTTCAACACATCGTCAGGCGGACGATGAGCATTCTAAGATATGTTCAATAAATGTAATCGTAGCCTCAAGCCTCATCAACCGGGAATGGCTAAAACAGGGGAAATGCAGCATGGTTAGGTGGGTCATGCCCAAGCAGGACAAGATATTTCCCCTGTCTAGATGTCCCTTTTTATATTTTGGCTTAGTGGGCGGTTGCTAGATACAACCGCGGGGTTTATCTTGTTCGGGACTGTTCAGTAAGGAATGGTTCCGGCCTTGTGTTGCAGGAGATGAAGGGAGTAATCCTCGGTACGGTGATCTAGGCCCCGTACTGTGACGGGCGGTACCCCAGTAGCCCTTCCATTGTTGGAAATCCATTTTCCCTACGAGACCCTACGGTTTTGATTTGTATTACCCACTTTTGTGGCTAGTAGCTAGAATTTAATAGATGTAACAATTTCGGCTATTTTCTATTTACTTGAAAACCCTAGACACTATTATAATATCACTGGATTTCCTATGAAATGTTTTGGTTAGCGTAAGGTAAAAACTTACCCGTATTTATTTGTGGGGAGTCTTACGTGATACCTTTATTTTCAAATGTTTTTCAAGTTAAAAAACTTTAAACTGTTTACTCATACCAGACCCATGTCTGACCCGGAGTTTATTTTTGTTTTTCATAAACTCTCGGGTACCCAAATTTTTACGGGTAGTCAAGGGATTCAGGTTAGCTTTGACGAATTCTGGAGGAGCAATGGAGCAGGAGGCTTCAGCGTTGTAGATATATATATATATATATATATAGTTCACTGTGTTGGTATCTCTGAGTCATATTGTTTGAGTTGTATTAACTAGACAGGTGTTTATAACTGTCTAGTACGTGATGTATGTATGATTGTCATATGTATTGATATTGTATAACTCTGATATATGTATTAAACTATGTAATATTTAAGTGATATTATATTTTGTTCCGTTCCGCTGTGAGATTCTGATGTTGTTGTTCTTTCTTATCTATCTTTTCTATTTTCTCATCCCTTTCTTTCTTAATGATGATACGTCTTTCTGGAAGTAGAAGGGCGGGTCGTCACAACTCTTGTCTTGAATCTTGATGACCCAATAATTTTGTCAAACAAATTTGTGATCCTCGATGAAGTATCTGATGACATTCCTGAATCATCTACTAATGAAACTCTATTTCAAAACGAAACTACGAAGCAGACAGCTACCTTCTTTTCTTCTGGTGCCTATCACACTGATGAGCAAACCATGATCCAAAATGAAACTGCTGAGCAAACTCTAACTTAAATTGAATCAGCAACAAATGAAATTGCCTGTGTACATGATTCTGTGCATGTATCAACATCTCTTTCTCTCCCTGTTGACCCTACCACACCCTGTCTTATCAACCATCTTCTGGCAGACTTTCCCACTGCTCCTTCTTCATCCGTTGATGTCCCCTCTATCCCAACTCACACTTCAACTGACATTGCTTTAAGCCATGACACTCCTCCAAACTCCCCACTACAGTGATATCCCCCCACCCAAACCAGCCCATACATCAATCTTCACCCTTCTGGCCACTTAACTTTTCTCCACACTCCTACTACATCTCTGATACACACTCCCCCTATACTACGCTTTCCTATATCCTCCACATAGGCCAACTCCAGTAAGAAAAAACTATGGAAGAAACTCTAATGGATGATTCACAGCTCCTCCACACTACAGGTTGACCACGACCTTGATGACAACTCCAACTTCAATATTACTCAAACAGCTCTGAAGTCCTCCCTCTGTGATTTACCAACCAACTCTCCTCCTTCCAAAAGACTAACAAGGCATTCTTCCTCCCAAAATTATAGACAATAATATACGCGCTTGGAATATTAGGGGTGCTAACCCCCGGTAAAGCAAGAAGAGCTTAAGAGAACCATCAATGGACAAAATCTTAGGCCCCGTTTGGTTTACTATTTTTAGTTTTGTGTTTTCGTCTAAACAAAAATTCGCATTTGTTACGTATGATTGAAAAACGTACATTTTGAAAAATGAAACTAAAATAGAAAATAGAAAACAAGTTTATTTGATTTTTCGTGTTTTGAGACATAACAAAAGGGTGGAAAACAATTCATCTCCTCCTTTTCCCGTCCATCATCGCGATGGCTAAGAATTGTAATTTTTTTTTCACAATTTCTTATATTTTGTAGTGTACATTGAAAACACGAAACACAAAACGAAACCAAACGGGGCCTTAGCATTTTAGCAATCCTTGAATCTAAACTTGACAACTCCAAAATCAGTTCTGCTCATTTGAAAATTACTCCCACATGGAAATTCAAAAAAAAAAACTCCTTGAGGCTCCTTATGGTCGCATTCTGGTCCTATGGGACGACAAAATACACACTTTGAACAAAGTGTTGCAAACAAATCAACTGATTCACTTTGAGGCTATCACCTTCCCACCTCTTTCTTTCACCTTATTTTTACGTATGCTCTTGACATTCTCTCTCAGAGCTAACCTCTTCTCAATCTTCTCTCTTCACTAAACACTTCAATCCCTTGGCTTTGTGTTGGCAATTTCAACTGCATGCATCTCACCTCACAAAAATTAAGAGATTCCCCCTGACCCTCTGCCAAATATCATCCCTTGCTCATTGCATTTTTGATGCCAACTTAGTAAATGAAGCTATAAGTGTCGGCTACTGGATATATTACCTATTTGAAAGATTATTATGTATTGGGCTGAGAATATAAAGCCCATTATCACTCTTTTGTATTTCAATATATAAAAGCCGACTCTCAGCAACCAAATATGAATGAGAATCATTTTGTATCAATTCAGTTGCATCAATAAAGACATATACATCAATTCTCTTTCAATTAGATTTCTGAAAACATCAAATTCAAATACAAATTCTATCTTGGTATCGGAGCAGGACATAATCATCTACAGGCTTAACAGCTTCTATACAAGAATTGATCCATAAGAGAAATCTCATCATGTGAATCAGTTTTACCCATCAGAATTTTTCTATCATCATTTAGGTAAGGAATTTGTTCAAGGAAATACTGCCTTGCCAAGATCTTACAATCGGCTGCAGCATATTCATGGAAACAAATTCAAGAATCAAGAAAAATCAGAAATCTAGTCAGGGAAGAGATCAGAAACTCATCAATCAAAAAAAGAGTAACTGCCATACCAGGAGCAATCAGAGAAGCCTCATCATATTACTCTGTTGCAACATACCTGTTCAGGGACTAATTTCTTGATTTCTTCACAATTCATCTTTATGATTTTTCTCAATTCTATTTTAAAGAAGTTTCTTTATGGCTGAAGGAAGTGGTGCAACATCAGGTAATGATACAAGCACTTCACAGCAATCAATGGATGTCACTGACAGTTTGATCAAAACTATAAATAGCCCACACTCTAATCTTATCACTGCACAACTTAAAAATAATAATTATCTTCTCTGGAAAGATCAAGTTGAAACTGTTGCCGGAGGATATGGTCTTGATGGGTACATTCTTGGCATGATAGCCACTCCATCCAAGTTTATCACTAATCAAGAAAACAAAACTGTGAGTAATGAGGAATACATTAAATTTCAAAGGCAAGACAGTTTAATAAGTTCTTGGTTGCTTTCTTCAATAAGTGTAAAGTTGTTACCACAAGTAATAGGGTGTAAAACAACAAATCAAATTTGAACTATAGTTGAAAGGATCTTCAATACATAGTCATCAGCCAAAATAATGCATTACAAAAGGCAGTTACATAATATAAGGAAAGACAGTCAATCCATGAAAGAATATCTCTCCAAGATCAAGAATACATGTGATCTACTCGAGAAAACAGGACATAAGATGTCCAATACAAAGCATGTTTTGACAATATTGAGTGGGTTAAGTGATGAATATGAGGCAGTGGTGGCAGTTATTGCATCATAAGAAACTCTGCCCTCTATTGACTATGTTCATTCTACACAGTTGGCTCATGAAGGAAGGCTAGACTACAAGAAATCCTCAGATGCAGACATGTCTATTAACTATGCTTCAAATAGTAAAAGTAGAAATCGGAACTATGGAAGAATAGATCAACAATCTCAGGGGGGGTCAGACTGCCAGGGGAAGAAGCAAAGGAAGATTCAATGGCAATAACAAGCCAAAATGTCAGATATGTGAAAAAGTTGGACACGCTGCTGTAAAATACTAATTCAGATTTAATGCAAATTATGTGCCAGGCCAGGGACCAAACAATCAGAAAAATGATAATTACAGTGCGAACATGGCACAAGTACAGCAAGATTCAGGCAAACAATCTAGTGGAAACAGAAGTCAGAATCTGGATGAAATTGCTGAAACAGATCACATTCAAGATGAGTCATGTTATCCAGATTTAGGGGATACAAATCATTTAACAAACAATTTAGAGAATTTAAATCTGGACAGCAGAGAATACAGAGGTAAACAGTCTATTATTATGGGAAATGGCAAAGAAATTGAGATCACACACACTAGTAATGCCTATATCAAAGGTGAAAGACAATTATATCTCAATAATCTATTAAGAGTACCCAGTATAAAGAAAAACCTTTTGAGTGTTTCTCAATTTGCTCATGATAATAATGTTTATTTTGAATTTTACCCAAATTATTGCCTAGTTAAAGATATATTAACTAAGGAAATACTCTTGTAGGGTAATGCAATAAATGGTCTATACAAGTTCACCCTGACTAATAGCAAAGGTTCAAATCAAAGAATGACAAATTGTAATAACAGTGAATTGCAGTCATGTGAAACCAGTAAAAATAGTTTTGATCTTTGCCACTGCAAATTAGGTCATCCATGTACAAGTACTATAAAATAGGTTCTTAAAGAAAATAAAATTTCTTTTGATGATATAACTTTGCCTTATATATGTTCTTATTATCAAATGGGCAAAAGCCACAAATTAGCTTTTGCAGATTCTGTAACAGAATATAAAGCACCTCTTGAACTGATTTCAACAGATTTGTGGGGCCCAACACCTATCTGCTCAGATTTTGGGTATAAGTACTATATATCCTTTGTTGATGCATGCACAAGGTATACTTGGATATATTTCTTAAAATCTAAGGCAGAAACTTATAATGCTGTTATATATTTTATCACTCAAGTTGAAAAGCAGACCAATCATAAAGTTAAGATGATTCAGAGTGATGGGGGTACTGAATACAAGTCTCTTAGTAAATATTTTCTAGATAATGGTATAGTTCACAAAATCACATGCCCCTACACATCTGAACAAAATGGCCTGGTTGAAAGAAAACACAAGCACATTGTTGAGACTGGTCTAACCTTACTAGCACAAGCATCGTTACCTTTAAAATTCTGGCCAGATTTCTTCAGTACTGCTGTTTATTTAATCAATAGACTTCCAACCAAAGTACTGAATGGAATAAGTCCATTAGAAAAGTTTTTAGGAGTCAAACCAGACTATCAAAATTTAAAAACCTTTGGATGTTTGTGTTTTCCCTATCTGAGATCATATAACAGTCATAAACTAAACTTTAGATCTCAACCATGTACTTTTATATGTTATCCTATCAAATAGAAAGGATACAAGTGTTTAGATGAAACATGAAGAATATTTATAAGAAGACATGCAGTTTTAATGAGAGAATATTTCCTTTTGCCAATGCAAATATTAAAACTACACACAAAGTTTATAATCCAAAGACTTCCATACCAAACATACCGGTAATGCCACATATATGGCATGCTGATGAAACTGAGAAAAGAACAGGAACCACTGGATCACAACACACTATGTCATCTGGACCAGGTCATGGTGCAGTAGGTCAGCCTGCTACACATCCTCAGTCACATGTAGAATCAAGCAATCAAGATCAAAACAGTCATGAAGATCAACCAGATGATACTGCTTATCAGGACAGCAATTTAGAGTCATCTGATGCTGAATTACAGACCAGAACAGTCCATCATATGATAACCAGATCAAAGAGTGGGATTTATGAACCAAAGGTTTATACTACAACTGTATGCATCACAGAGCCTCAAACATTTGAACAAGCATTTAAAGATAAAAACTGGAAAACAGCTTTGGATGAAGAGTATCAGGCATTAGTGAAAAATAATACATGGAGTCTTGTTCATTCACCAAGCAACAAAAACATCATAGAATGCAGATGGACTTATAAATTGAAAAGAAATCCAAATGGGACTGTATCCAGACATAAAGCAAGGCTTGTTGCCAAAGGGTACACACAAGAATATGGCTTTGATTTCAGTGAGACTTTCTCACCAGTGGTAAAACCAACAACCATCAGAATAGTTCTTACAATTGCTTTAAATAATAACTGGAACTTGAGACAGTTAGATGTAAATAATGCATTTGGAATGGAGTTCTGCAGAAAGAAATCTACATGGAGCAGTCACAAGGATACAAGCAAGGCATCAATCTTGTGTGCAAGCTAAACAAAGCCATATATGGATTAAAGCACGCCCCTAGAGTATGGTTTGATAGATTGAAAGCCACATTAGTTCATTATCAATCTACCAAATCAGACAACTCCTTATTTATCAAAATTAATAGTAGTCTTATTGTTCACATACTGATATATGTTGATGATTTAATTATAATAGGTAATGATGAGAATGAAATTAAAGGCATCATACAGTATCTTGACAAGCAATTCTCAATTAAGGATCTAGGTGAGCTAAATTACTTCCTGGGAATAGAAGTGAATAGAAAGTCAGATTCAGAAATCTTTTTAAGCCAAAAGAAATATATCAAGGAGCCGCTGATTAAAGCAAATATGGATGGTGCTAAATCTCAGCCTACACCAATGATCAGTCATCAACAACTGTCCAAATACAGGGGAGAACCAATATTAAATATCAAACAATATAGAAATATTGTAGGATCCCTACAATACTCCACCATAACAAGACCAGATATATCTTTCAATGTTAACAAAGTCTCACAATTTATGCAGGAACCACACGAAGAACACTGAAAAGCAGTCAAAAGTATACTCATATATCTCAATGGCACAACAAATTATGGTATTATACTAAAGAAGTGCAAACAACAAAGCATCACAGCATACGCAGATGCAGACTGGGCAACAGATGTTGATGGCAGAAAATCAATGACAGACTACTATATATATTTAGGCAATAATCCAATTTCTTGGTGCTCAAAGAAGCAGTCAACTATCTCCAGATCCAGCGTGGAGGCTGAATACAGAAGTATAGCTAGTGCTGCCGCAGAAATCACTTGGATTCAATCATTACTTTCAGAAATGAACATCAAAACAGAGATAAAACCAACATGATGGTGCGATAATCAAAGTACAGTCTACATGGCAGCTAATCCAGTTATGCACTCAAGGACAAAGCATGTAGAGATTGACTTATATTTTATTCGCGAGTTGATACAAAAAGGAAAGCTTCTACTAAATCACTTACCATCAACTTACCAACGCGCAGACATACTTACAAAGGCATTATCTGCAAAAAACTTTCATCGATTCAGAGAAGAGCTGAAGTTCGAAGCAATCAGTGAAGAATAAAACAAAAGTTCCATCTTTCTGCTTTTCGCTTCAGATCTATAGTAGCATCATTCTTCAGATCAAGCCTTGAAGACGATTTGAAACTGCAACGGACAACACATATTCATCACTATCTTTTTTACTTCAGATCTGCAAAGCAAAGCAAATTGGATCTCAATCTCAGCATAGTAACACGATGTAAAAGATTTGTAAAGGAAAAGGCTATAGAAATGAATCAACTCGGCCGAACATCAGAATCGCTCGAGAAAGATAAAAGAAACCCTAACCCTAGCATTTGGTTGAGGGGGGAGGGGAGAGTAAATGAATATATAAGTGTCGGCTATTGGATATATTACCTGTTCGAAAGATTATTGTGTATTGGGTTAATAAAATAAAGCCCATTATCACTCTTTTGTATTTCAATATATAAAAGCCGACTCTCAACGACCAAATATGAATGAGAATCATTTTGTATCAATTCAGTTGCATCATTAAAGACATATACATCAATTCTTTTTCGATTAGATTTCTGAAAACACCAAATTCAAATACAAATTTTATCTAACTTAATTCATACGAACACCTTTGGTCCTCAATTCACTTGGAATAACAAAGGTCATGATCGACCTAGAACCTTTTGCAAACTCGATCACCCTTTCCTTAACTATCAGGCTTTATCCTGTTGGCCTTCGCTTACTTCCCACATTGAACCCTCATCCTTATCTGAACACAGCCCAATCATCATTAAATGGGACGTTACAAGAAAAAATTCTTCATTTTAAATTTTATATCTTTTGGTTAGAACACGATGATTTTTCTGTTGTTTTGCAGAACTCTTGGATGCACACCTGCTATGGGAATCCTATGTACAAAATTCAATGAAAGCTTAAAGTGCTGAAACATAATTGCCGTGTGTGTAAGAATACTTTTGGCAGAGGAACCCAAAAATCTACAAACACTAGGAAGAAGCTTGTTGAAGTTCATATTCAACTCTTGGCTAATCCGACAAAGCAGGCTACTTGGAAGGAGGAAAACATTCTGCATAATGAGCTCCTATATCTCTTGAACACTGAATATGAGGTAGCCAAGCAGAAAACTGGTTACTTGAAGGAAACTTATGGTGACAAATACTCAAAGTATTTTCACATTTCCTTGAAAGCTAAACAACATAAAAATAACAACATTCTTTACATTGAAGACCTAAACAATACCATCCATAGAAACAGTAACAACATTGCAAATGCTTTCATAAAGCACTTTCCAAATATTCTGGGAAATACCAATAATTTTCAAACATTATAAATTGTCCGATGTGGGACTAATTGTAACAGTGATAATATGAAGGGGGTCTCTTGGTATTTATGTAGAATTCATATTGTAAATTGCCCGATGTGGGACTAATCTCAACACTATCCTCTAACAAACAGACCAATTTAATATCCAAAATATCCTATTCTAAAATAAAACATGCCTTATTCAGCCTTAACGAACAGCTGCAGCGGACTAGATGACTTCAACGTTCTTTTTTTCATAAAAAAATAGGAAACCATCTCGCCTGACTTCTTGAAAGCAATCCACCATTTTTTCAATAAAGGAATTCTTCTCAGTGGAATTAACTCAATGAACATTGCACTTATTCCTAAAACTCAATGCATTGCTAGAATTATCCCTCTTCGTATAAAGACAGTTCTTCAAAGAATTATATTACCAAACCAAGCTGCATTTCTCAACTCCCAAAGTATAAGCGACTACATTCTCCTCACAAAGAAATTATGAAGGGATACTCTAGATCTTCTATCTCTCCTAAATGCCATGTAAAGTTAGATACACATAAAACTTTCGATTCTTTTCAATGGCCTTCTTTTATTGCAATTCTTTCTAAAATGAACGTACCTCTATCGTTTCTTGCCTAGATCTATGCCTGCATCTCTTCACCCCATTACTCCATTATCATTAATGGAGAACCACATGGATACTTCCAAGGCCATCAAGGGAGCGGGTAGGGAGACCAATTGTCAGCATATATTTTTTATCACCGTTATAGAAGTCCCCAACACCCTGTTGGAAATACGTTTCAGGCTAATGAAATGGCTGCATCCAATGTGAAAAAACCCAAACATCTCTAGCCTTTGCTTTGCCGACAGAGATCACAACTCACTAAACCCAATGCAAAGTCCATCTTATCCCTTAACATAACCTTAGATATTTTCACTGGCCTCTCTGGCTTATCTATTAACAAAGGAAAATCTGGTATCTGCATTGCTAGTTTACAAGCTCCTTTAAGAAGCTCCTTGATTCAGCTGTCACATTTCTCTGAAATGCCTTTGCATACTTTTTTACTTAAGAACTCCATTAATCACCTCTCGGATTACTATTGCTGCTTGTCTGCCTCTCTTCGAAAAATTACTAAACGTCTATAACAATGGCCTAACAATCTCTTAAATCAAGCGGGAAGACTAACTATTATTAATTCTGTTGCTACAACGACAACCACATACTGGTGCTCACATTTTATTCTTCCACGAAAACTCCTTAACATGATTAAAATAGACACGAACCATTACATGTGGCATGGCTATACCAATTCTAAAAAATTATTCTTTATAGCTTATGAAAAAAATTCAAATTCCTAGATCCCTTGGTGGCCTTGGAATTATCAATATCACTACTTGGAATAAAGCTGCAATTCAAAATTTTAAACCAAATTCTTGATCCCAAAGATTCCCCCCTAATCAATTGGTTCAAAAATCACTACATTAAACAAAAAGAAATATGGCAGCTTTCCCCGTCTATAAGAATTTGAAAGAATAGTAATCTTGAATTTTATTGCTGAATGATGTTTTTCAGAATGATATATTGAACAAAATGATATTGAGAATCATTGATCTCGGCAACACAGCCGTTACAATATATATTATTACAACATTAGGCTTTGGGCTGAATTGATGTAAAGCCCAAGACCATTTTGCAAAAAAAGAGAGAAATAAATTCTGCCCTTTGGATCTCCAATCAATGGCTGTGAGATGATTTCATATTTTATATCTGATGCTTCTACTCTGTGTTAACTTCATATCCTAATACACCCCCTCAAACCCTAAGGCGATTAGGGTTTGTGGCGATTTGAATCCAAAAAAATTTCTGCTTAGATTCGTGAAATATTTGAGGTGAATCGGAAGCCAAGACGAAATATTGGTCAATTGTTGTTTGTAGATGGAAATTGATTAGAGATTCTGCAGTGGCTTCTTCAAAGTTTGACGACTATGGCTTTCAATGACTTGCAATTGAATGAAAGTTGATGTCTTATTATTTGTCTGCCCTCTGGTAAAAAGAAGAATGGCTAACCAGACATCCAACTATGATTACTTTACTGCTTTGATGACTTTGGCATGTGAGTCTAAGCTTGCTCGAAAAGACGGCATGGATGTTCATATGCTTCCAGTATGTGAATCATCATCAGTGCTTTTGACCTTCAGTCTTTCTCTGAATCGATTGAAGTTATTCTTTGAGAGAGACTTTGTCAATATGTCTGCTGTCTGGTAAGTTGAAGGTATGTGATTTACATGAAGTTTTCCTCTTGCTACTTGTTCATGAACAAAGTAGATGTCCATTTCTACATATTTTGTTCTTGAATGTAGTACTGGATTGGCTGTAAGATGCACGACACTTAGATTATCACACCAGATAGTTGTCTTGTTTTCAGATTTGACTTGTAGCTCTCTAAATAATGATTCAATTCACATGACCTCTGCTGTAGCATTTGCTACACTTCTAAACTCAGCTTCAGTATTTGACCTTAATACAATGGATTTTTTTTGAACACCACGATATAGGATTATTTCCTAAATATATGCAGTACCCAGTTGTGGATTTTCTGCCATCTGGGTTATTAGCCCAGTCAGCATCAGCAGATCCATTGATGCTAATTGACTTATTTGCCTCTAGGATTAAACCATAGTTTAGAGTTCCTTTGAGGTATCTTAATATTCTCTTAACTACTTTCCAGTGATCATCTGTTGGATTTGCATAAACTGACTTGCTTTGTTTACACTTATGTAATATCCAGTCTGGTAATAGTGGCATACTGAAGTGCTCCAACAATGCTTCTATATTGCCTGTTATTAAGTATTGCTTCTCCTTTGTATTTGGACAGATGCAAATTACAGACCATAGGTGTTGATATGGAATTAGCTTCATGCATTTTTGCTGTAAAATTTCTGTTATGTATTTCCTTTGACTTAATCGGATCTTTGCATTTGTAATTCTTTTGACTTCTATTCTCAGAAAATAAGTTAAATTGCCAAGATCTTTGATATTGAACTCTTGATTGAGATGCTTTATTAGCCTGTTAACCTCTTGCTCACTGTTACCGATAATAATAAAGTCATCAACATATTTTAGTACATATATTATCATGTCTTTACTAAATTTTGTAAATAGAGAGCTGTCAGATTTGGTTGATTGATAACCAAGTCTGATCGTTGTTTCCTTTAATTTATCAAACCACACTCTTGGTGCTTGCTTTAAACCATAAATTGCTTTGTATAATTTGCATATATAATTTTCCTTTCCACTCTGTTTTAAACCTTGAGGCTGTTCCATGTACACCTATTCCTATAAAATACCATTCAAAAAGGCATTATTTACATCAAATTGTATAATGGTCCAATTTCTATGTAATGCTATAGTGATAACCATTCTAATAGTAGCAGGTTTCACTACAGGTGAAAATGTTTCATTGAAATCGAAATCACTCTGTTGTGAATAACCCTTAGCTACTAATCTTGCCTTATACTTAGAAATTGTACCATCAGCACTTCTTTTTAACCTATAGGTCCATTTACACCCTACAATATTTTTATCATTTGGCTTAAGAACAAGATCCCATGTCTTGTTCTTCATTAATGCCTGATATTCCTCATCCATAGCATTTTTCCAATTTTTATTTTGTATGGCTTGATCATATGTGGTTGACTCCTCTGCATCTAAAACAGTATGATAAATTTTTGGTTTAAATGTACCACTCTTGGATCTGGTTATCATATGATGACTTGTTCTGCTAGTGCTTTGCTGTTGAATATCTCTTTCACCTTCAGATTGCATGTTTGATTCTGTGCTTTGCATACTGCTTTGAACGTGATGAGGAATTAATTCCTCAGTAGTCCTTTGTTGAGATTCTTGATCAGTTGCACTAGTTGAGCTTGCTTGATCATTTGCTAAATCAAGTCTGATGTTAGAGTCTGTTCTTTGAGAGTCTGAGCAGACTGTTTCATGATTAATGATGCCTTGAGTTGACTTTACTTGAGCTTGAATTATCTCAACAAGTGGAATTGGTACAGATGATATAGATTCTTTTGCATTATATACTTTACTATTTACTTTAATGTTTGTTTCTCTAAATGGAAAAATTGTTTCATTAAATACAACATGTCTGGAAATGAATACCCTTCCATTTTTGTCTAGACATTTGTAACCTTTTTATTGCTAGCATAACCTATAAAAGTACAAAGTGATGATCTGAAATCTAATTTATGAGTATTATAAGTTCTAATATATGAAAAACATAGACAACCAAATACTTTAAGATTATGATAATCTGGACTAGTATTTGTCAATATTTCTATTGGACATTTTAATTTTAGAGCCTTTGAGGGTAATCTGTTAATTAAATAGACTGATGTGGCAAAGGCATCTGGCCAAAATTTCTTTGGCATAGATGCTTGTGCCAGGAGAGTGAGGCCAGTTTCTACAATCTGTCTATGCCTCCTTTCAACAAGTCCATTTTGCTATGAAGTGTATGGATATGTTGTTCTATGATTGATTCCTCTTTTTTGAAAATACTCCTTTAATGGCTGATATTCAGTTCCACCATCTGTTTGCATGATTTTAACTCTGCAGTTTGTTTGATTCTCTGCTTGTGCTATGAACTGCATAACTGCATTGTGAGTTTCATTCTTTGATTTCAAAAAATATATCCATACATATCTAGAGAAAGCACCCACAAAAGATATATAGTATTTATATCCATAATCAGCATGAATTGGGGCAGGTCCCCGTAAGTCAGTAGCAACTAATTCAAGAGGCTTACTGTAACATGTTTCAGAATCTAAAAAAGGCAATTTATGACTCTTGCCCATTTGACAATAAGTACAGATATATGGTAATTATATGTCATTAAAGGAAATACTATTTTTATTCATTACATGCTTGACAATATTGACATTTGGATGCCCAAGTTTACAATGCCATTTGTCAAATGTCTCATTCATTTCTTGCTGTTTGAATTCTGAGTTATTACACCACTTTCTTTTAATAACTGTGTTTCTTGAGTTATCGCTTTGAACTTGTACAGTCCTTTACACTGCTTACCCTGCAAAAGTAATTCCTTAGTTAGAATATCCTTAACTAAGCAGTTATGTGGGTAAAAATCAAAATATATATTGTTATCTTTTGCAAATTGTGACACACTTAGTAAGTTTTTCTTGATATGTTGGACTTTCAATAGATTATTTAAGTACAATTTCTTTCTTCCCATGATATATGACTTACCAGTGTGTATTGCAATAGATTTGCCATTACCCATATGAATAGAAGTCATACCTTTGTATTCCTTACGTCCAAGATTTAAATTCCTCAAGTTATTTGTGATATGATTATTTGCACCTGAGTCAGGATACCAATCTTCATCTTGAATGTGATCAGACTTTGTGTTTTCAGTTTGAGAATTCTTTATCTCTGATTGGTTGACTGATTCAGACTGCGTATGTACCATGTTTGCACTGTAGTTTGCACTTCTTTGTGTGTTTTGTCCTTGTCCTGGAACATAATTGATATTTAATCTGAAAAACATTTTGCTGTTGTATGTCCAATTTTCTCACATATTTGACATTTTGGCATGTTGCTATTATTCCATCTGCCTCTTCCCCTTGATCTATTAGAATGACCACCTTTTGAGTAAATTGCCGTCCTTTGTTATTATTTTGAACTTTGCCTTTGTAATTGGTAGCAAAGTTGACAGATAAATCAGTTTCTTGAGGTTTCTTGATGTCAATTCTTGTTTCATGAGAGAGTAGAATAGAATGTACATCATCAATAGATAGCATATTTCTCTGAGATGTTAGAACTGCTACTACTGCTTCATACTCATCACTGAGTCCATTCAGTATTGTCATAATTTGTTCTGAATCAGATACCTTTTGATTTGCAGCCTCTAATGCATCACAGATTGACTTAATTTTGAACAGATACTCTCTCATATTATAACTTTCCTTCTTAATATTGTGAAGTTGCCAATTGTAGAACAGCACCTTTGCTGCTGACCGAGAGTTAAACACTCTTCATATTGTAGACCATATCTCATATGCTGTTTTACAGCCTATTACATGAGTAAGAAGATTTGCATTAATGGATGATAGTAGCCAAGAACATGTTAATCTGTCTTGTCTGTGACGATTAACATATTCTTCATTATTGATCATTTTGTTTTGTTGATCAGCAATAAACATTTGTGGTACTGGTATGGTTTCTTGAATATATTCTTCAAGACCATATCCTTGAAGAGTTGTTTCAACTTGTAATTTCCAGAGGAGATAATTATCCACACTAAGACGAACCGTGACCAGCTGACTTTGAGGGCTGACTGTTGTCTTGACCGGTTTCTCAACATTTGATGCAGTGTGTTGTAAGTCACTGCTATTGCTGAGTGCTCTAGAATTTGCTTCATATCCCATGATGATCTTGAGATCTCAGAACAAATATTGAAAGAAAAAGAAACAAGAGGCTGTAAATCTTAGCAGAAATGCAGAATCAAGATCTTGATCAAGATACTTTCAGGTAAGATGCAACCAGAAAAGAAATTCAAATGATGATTGAATCTGATGATTTCTTTTTCTCAGGATGACACTTTCTTGATTTCAATTGTTTGATGACTTTGGATTCTTGATTCTATTTTCTGAATTTTGATTTTTGTTTCTTTCTGATTCAATGTAAATCCTTGTGCAGCCAGAAATTTTTTTTATTAAAAAAAACTGGCAAGGCAGATGAGATTGACATTGAGTCTTCCTTTCAGATGATGAAATTTGATCCGATGAGAGAAAAATATGAAACTCAAGTGATGATTTGTCTAATTCTCTGATGGGTTTTCTGTTGCTGTTTGATGCAGCGCACCATGTTTTCAGCCGTAGGTCGTTCGCGAGTTATATGAAGTCGCCGACGACTCAACTACTTAAGCCTCTTTTCCTTAGGTCGCGTGTCTTAAATCTCCAGCGACCTAGCGAGTTACTTAGTCGCTCAAGCGACCTAGTGAATGATGCCATAAGTCGCAACATCGATGCAGCACACGATGGTAAGTCGCTCCAGCGACCTAACGGGTTGATAAGTCGCCCTAGCGACCCTGCAAGTTTTCTGGAACCACGTGCATGCTATCATAACGAGCTACGACCTAAAGTGTTAGGTCGCTTGTGTATGTTAAGTCATTCCAGTTAAGTCGCTCCATAGCTTTTGACGCTCCTGAAGTTAAGTCTCTTACCTTATGCTATCTCCTAAGTCGCATGAAGTTAGGTCGTGTGATGAGATATTTCCTTAAGTCGCTGTTCTTTTAAGTCGCTCAACTGTGCTATCTTCTTAGGTCGCTCCAGAGTTATGTCGCTCAAGATTCTTGAAGCCGTGTTATGTTGTTAATTCGTTTGTTCGTAGGTCGCCCGTGGTTAAGTCGCGTGATGTCGTTTGTTGCTAGGTCGTCTATTGTTAAGTCGTATGTTGTTATGGTGTTAGGTCGCGTAGTGTTCTTAGGTCGTAGGTCGTTTGTGCTGTTGATAAGTCGCAGGTATGTGTTGTAAAATCTCTATAAATACGGGTGTGTTGCCAGTTGTAAAGTTGGTTGATTTTGAATAAAATTTGTTTGTGTGCTTTGTGCCACTTTTGTTGAAGTTGAGTGTGATCTCCTTCTTCTTTCATCTTCCGTTATTCGAGTGATCTCGAACCAACGAATTTGAAGCCGATTCACGGAATCTCGTGCGCGAGATCAACGTCGAAGAATCGTAGATCTTCTAACGCGGAATCGTGCGCGATCAACGTGTTGAAGATAGCTAGAATCCGGTATCTCGAAAGATCAACGGATTTGGGCATTTATCTTTGTTTACTTGACACGAATCATTTCGTGAGGAAGAAATTTTACGTCAATTTGTATCAAACATTAATAGCACGTTAAAGTTTGTTAATCCGCTGCGTCAATTTGGTATCGGAGCTAGAAAAGCTTGCAGAGCTAAGTTGAAGCCGAATAAGTTAGGTCGAAGCCAAGTTAGGCCGAGCCAAGCTAAGTCCTAGTGCAAGCCGAGTTAAGTCGAACTATATCAAAGTTAGATCGGAAATGAGATTGTTTGAAGATCATGCCTCCGAGACGTGCTAATAGATTTCAAAATGTTGAAGATGTACATAGAAGACAAGAAGCTGAGCAGATGGAGCAGCGTATCAATGAAAAGTTTGATGAAGGTATTGGAAAGTTAGAGAAGTTGATGAGAGACATGAATCAAAGTCAAAGGAGAACTTCAACAGTTTCGCTCCATAGTGGAAACAGAGTATCACCTTCAGTTTCGGGAGAAAGAGACTTGCGTGGTAGAAGAAATGTTGATGGTCAGAATCGACATCGACATACGTCAGATTTGGAGGAATTCAGTGATGGTGATAGTAGCTTTTGCCGAAACCATAGCCAAGGACGAAGTCAAAATAGAGATTTTGAAGATGATGGTTGATGGGATTCGGGGATGAAAATAGAGATTCGAGAATTCAAAGGGGGAATGATAGCGGAAGAGTTTCTGGATTGGTTATCAAATGTTGAAGAAATTTTTGACTTCAAGGAAGTACCCGAGCATCGTAGAGTTAAGTTGGTTGCTACACGATTGAGGGAAAGAGCTATGGCATGGTGGCAGCAAACTAAACTTACATGGGAAAGAATGGGAAAGTCGAAATTGTTTCATGGGAAAAGATGAAGAAGTTGATGAAGGCTACCTTCTTGCCTTATAATTATTAGTCTCTTATGTATCAGCGCTTACAGAATTTGAGACAAGGGACAAAGTCGTAAATGATTATGCAGAAGAGTTTTGATTGCTAGAAACGATATCATGGAAATGAAGGAACAGTTGACATCTAGATTTGTTGGAGGATTAAGAATGCAAATTTAGAATATGGTAAATATGTTTGATCCAAGATCCATTGCTGAAGCACACCAGAAGGCTCTAGCTTGGGAAAAGGAAGGTAGAAAAGGAGGTGGTGCACTTACAAGTTCGATCAATCAGGTGAAAGGGGCTAGTAGCAATACTAACGTTTCCAAGGCTGTTAGTAAACCGGTTGTCAATGAAGTTACTAAGACCAAGGTCAACAACAATTTCAAGTGTTATAATTGTCAGGAGTTTGGTCATAAGAGCAATGAATGCCCGAGGACTAAGAACCGAGCGATGGTTGCTGAGCTTGAGGATGAGGATGCAGAAATAGAATGTTCCAATTCACCACAAGTTGAGGAGGAAGAAGAATTACTGACGGGAGACGAGGGATATTCTTTAATGATGAGGAGATCTTACTTGACGCCAAAGCAGGAAGAGGAGACTAGCTGGTTGAGGAGTAATATTTTTCAGTCGATGTGCACGATTTTGGGAAAGGTTTGTAAGTTTGTTATCGATGCAGGAAGTTGTGATAACATCATCTCTACAGAAGCCGTAAAGAAGTTAGCATTAAAGACAGAGAAGCATCCCAAACCATAAAAATTGGCTTAGTTGAGGAAAGGTGGAGAAGTGAAGGTTAGTCGAAGAGCTTGTGTAACTTTTTCCATCGGAAAGAAGTATAACGATGAAATTTGGTGTAACGTGGTAGATATGGATGTATGTCATTTGTTGTTGGGAAGACCGTGGCAATTTGATAGAGCCGTGCAACATGATGGTAGGACTAACTGCTATAGTTTCATGTTCAATGACACTAGAATCACTTTAGTTCCTAAAAAGCGACAACAAAGTGAAAGAAAGTTGGAGGAAATCGAGGAACTAAAGACTCTGTTATCTTTGAAGGAGTTTGTCAAAGAAGTAGAGGATGGGCCTGAAGTATTTCTGTTGATTGGACGTGAAAGTAGTGAAACGGTTGAAATTCCTGAAGAAGTTGAGCCAGTGTTGAAGGAATTTGAAGATGTATTTCCTGAAGAGTTGCCAAAAGAATTACCACCGTTGAGAGACATACAACACCAGATTAATCTTGTTCCGGAAGCTGTGTTACCACATAGGCCACATTATGGAATGAGTCCAAAGGAGCACGAAGAGTTGAGAAGGCAGGTGGAGGAGTTACTTGAACAAGGGCGCATATAAGAAAGTTTAAGTCCTTGTGCAGTACCAGCCTTGTTAGTGTCAAAGAAGGATGGAACTTGGAGAATGTGTACAGATAGTCGAGCACTAAACAAGATTACAGTGAGGTACAGATTTCCGATGCCAAGATTGGACGACTTGTTAGATCAGTTGAGTGAAGCTGCTATCTTTTCAAAGATTGATCTGAAGAGTGGGTATCATTAGATTCGAACTCGACCAAGGGATGAATGGAAGACAGCCTTCAGGACACGAGAGGGGTTGTATGAATGGATGGTTATGCCATTTGGTCTTTCGAATGCACCTAGTACTTTTATGCGAGTGATGAATCAGATCTTTCGACCGTTTATTGGAAAGTTCGTGGCGGTATACTTTGATGATATATTGATATAGAGTGGAAGCACAGAAGAACATCTACAACACTTGCGGGAAGTATTAATGATACTTCGTCAGGAGCAATTTTACGCGGTAACAAAGAAGTGCATGTTCATGACACACAGTATTTTGTTCTTGGGACATGTGTCGTCCAAGGAAGGTATTCATGTGGATCAAGGTAAAGTTGAAGCAATCAAGGATTTGCCACAACACAGGACTATAACTGAAGTGAGAAGTTTCCATGGTTTAGCATCATTCTACCGAAGGTTTATTCCATATTTCAGTAGCGTGATGGCACCGGTGATAGATTGTATGAAAGGAAAGCAGTTTGTGTGGAATGAAGAGGCTGATTCTACTTTCCAATAGATCAAGACATTTTTGACCACAACACCGATTCTTATGTACCCGAACTTTCATTTACTCTTTGAGCTGAATACTGATGCGTCTAAAGTTGGAATTAGTGGAGTGTTAAGTCAAAAGGGGCGTCCAATTGCTTATTTTAGCGAGAAACTTTCTGGAGCCAAGACAAGATACAGTACCTATGACTTGGAGTTCTATGCTATTGTCCAAGCCATAAAGCGTTGGAGACACTTCTTGTTTTATAAAGAGTTTGTGTTGTATACTGACCATGAAGCATTGAAACATTTACAGGGATATGGTAAGATTGCAACCAGACATGCTTCATGGATCGCATACTTGCAACGGTTTACATTTGTTGTAAAGCACAAGTCAGGAGTTACAAATCATGTGGCAGACGCATTGAGTAGAAGAAATCATTTGTTGACTACGATGAGAGTTGAAGTGACGGGGTTTGATGTATTTCCAGAATTGTTTGTTGAGGATCCTTACTTTGCTAAGATTGTAGATGAAGTCGAGAAAGGGAAGGCGGATGAGTATGTGTTGGTAGATGGTTTTCTATTCAAAGGAAATCGGTTGTGTATACCAGAGTGCAGTTTGCGAATGAAGATTGTGAAGGAATTGCATGAAGAAGGTCATGTGGGAAGAGATCGTACCTTGCAGTTGATTTTTCAATCATACTTTTGGCCATCCATGAGGAAAGAAGTTGAAAGATTTGTATAGAGATGTCACATATGTCAAGTTTCCAAAGGGACTGCTACGAATGCAGGATTGTATATGCCATTGCCCGTGCCTACTAGACCATGGGTTGATGTTAGCATGGATTTTATTTTGGGTTTGCCATGAACTCAACGAGGGAATGATTCTATATATGTTGTAGTGGATAGATTTTCGAAGATGGCACATTTCATAGCTTGTAAAAAGACCATCGATGCAGTCCGTGTTGCTCAATTGTTCTTTAAAGAGATTTATCGACTACATGGGCTACCTGAGACCATTGTTTCTGACCGGGATACTCGATTTCTAAGTCATTTTTGGTTGAGTCTGTGGAAGATGGTTGGGACTAAACTGAATTTTAGTAGCGCCTATCATTTACAAATGGATAGGCAAACGGAAGTGGTGAACAGATCTTTGGGAAACTTGTTGAGATGTCTTGTGAAGGATAATTTGAAGAGCTGGGATGTGAACTTGTGTCAAGCAGAATTCGCACATAATCATGCCGTTAATCGAAGTACTGGATTCAGTCCATTTCAAGTAGTATATTCAGTAATTCTGAAGGGACCGTTAGATTGTCGACAGTTCCGCGCCGGAAAGGGGTTGTTAAACGAGCTTATGATTTCGTGAATGAGTTGCAGGAGTGTCATAGGATTGTTCATGAACGATTGCTTAAGTCAAATGAGAAGTATAAGAGATTGGCGGATAAGAAGCGAAGGATTGTGGACTTCAAAGAAGGTGATTTTGTTTACGCAGTATTGACGAAAGATCGTTTTCCAGTTGGAACTTACAACAAATTGAAAGCTCGAAAGATTGGTCCAGTAGAAATCTTGAAGAAGAGCAATGATAATGCTTATCAGTTAAGATTGCCAGATTATATCCATACTGCAGACGTTTTCAACGTCAAACACATGATTACATAGCATAGGGATAAGCGTGTCGAAGAAGAGGAAAGTGTGAATTCGGGGTCGAATTCTTTTCAATCAGGGGAGGATGATGCAGCGCACCATGTTTTCAGCCGTAGGTCGTTCGCGAGTTATATGAAGTCGCCAGCGACTCAACTACTTAAGCCGCTTTTCCTTAGGTCACGTGTCTTAAGTCGTCAGCGACCTAGCGAGTTACTTAGTCGCTCAAGCGACCTAGTGAATGATGCCATAAGTCGCGACATCGATGCAGCACACGATGGTTAAGTCGCTCCAGCAACCTAACGGGTTGATAAGTCGCCCTAGCGACCCTGCAAGTTTTCTGGAACCACCTGTGTACTATCATAACGAGCTATGTCCTAAAGTGTTAGGTCGCTTGTGTATGTTAAGTCGTCCCAGTTAAGTCGCTCCATAGCTTATGACGCTCCTGCAGTTAAGTCGCTCACCTTATGCTATATCCTAAGTCGCATGAAGTTAGGTCGCATGATGGGATATTTCCTTAAGTCACTGTTCTTTTAAATCGCTCAACTGTGCTATCTGCTTAGGTCGCTCCAGAGTTATGTCGCTTAAGATTCTTGAAGCTGTGTTATGTTGTTAAGTCGTTTGTTCGTAGGTCGCCCGTGGTTAAGTCAAGTGATGTCGTTTATCGCTAGGTCAGCTATTGTTAAGTCGTATGTTGTTATGGTGTTAGGTCGCGTAGTGTTCTTAGGTCGTAGGTCGTTTATGCTGTTGCTAAGTCGCAGGTATGTGTTGTAAAATCTCTATAAATACGGGTGTGTTGCCAGTTTTAAAGTTGGTTGATTTTGAATAAAATTTGTTTGTGTGCTTTGTGCCACTTTTGTTAAAGTTGAGTGTGATCTCCTTCTTCTTCCATCTTCGGTTATTCGAGTGCGCTCGAATCAACGAATTTGAAGCCGATTCACGGAATCTCGTGCGCGAGATCAACGTCGAAGAATCATAGATCTTCTAACGCGGAATCGTGCGCGATCAACGTGTTGAAGATAGCTAGAATCCGATATCTCGAGAGATCAACGAATTTGGGCATTTATCTTTGTTTACTTCGCACGAACCATTTCGTGAGGAAGAAATTTTGCGTCAATTTGTATCAAACATTAATAGCACGTCAAAGCTTGTTAATCCGATGCGTCACTGGTTGATCTTTTAATGTTGTTAAGCACTGTGCTCTGATACCATATTAGAATTTGAAAGAATAGTAATCTTGAATTTTATTGCTGAATGATGTTTTTCAAAATGATATATTGAACAAAATGATATTGAGAATCATTGATCTCGTCAACACAGCTGTTACAATATATATTATTACAACACTAGGCTTTGGGCTGAATTGATGTAAAGCCCAAGACTATTTTGCAAAAAAAAAGAAAGAAACAAACAAATGTTTCCCTTTGGATCTCCAATCAAAGGTTGTGACATAATTTCATATTTTATATCTGATGCTTCTGCTCTGTGTTAACTTCATATCCTAATGCCGCCTCAAAACTGCAGTTGGATTTGGAGGAGCATGTTGAAACTTTCCCACACTTGTCTTCCTTTCATCAAGGTCGTTCCGTCAAACAAAAACAAGGCGAGCTTCTGGTTCTCTCCATAGACAGCTTATGGCCTTATACTTGCGCACCATTTTCCTTTCAATCTTAGAGCACTCACAGGAATCCCGGAAAATGCTCTTGCTTATAATTACATGCATTATGGCAGAGTTTCCCTTCCTCATACTAGCTCTCCCTTGATCTGATCCCTTTGCTACAACATTCAAGATAATGTGATACACACTTCTAACTGCAAACTTTGAATGGTCCATGGCAAACAAAAAGCATATGATTTTTGGGGTTTATTCCCTGCCGATGAATTTCTTCTGAACTCCTAAGTTTCCTTGGTCCAAACGCCTTTAGTCTTCATTTGATTCTAAAAGCGGATAACCTAATGATATGGAAGGCAATGTCAAACTCTCTTCACACCATGGACAAGCTTAACTATCTGGTATCACTAACCATGATATATGCACTCTCTGTAGTATCGAACAAGAATCAAACACGCATCTTTTCTTTGAATGCTGCTACACTTTCCTTGCTTGGAAGCGCCTACTCCTTTTTGCAAACTTGGATACTCCAAAGCACAACTCGGTAGAGGAATGGCACGCTATTTAAATCTACTCTATGGCGAAACCTAAAAGCGTAGGTTCTTCTCACCTTGCTCAAAAAATGTATAAAGGAAATAAGATTTGAAAGGAACAATCGCATTTTCAGTGGTGAAACTTATACTTCTTTGATGCTGGAATAGACGAATTATAGGGAAGATGAAATATAAACTTAGAAACTTGAGAATTTACAACATCTTTAATGCTTCCTTTCTGGAAGCAGTAACCTGTTATGTTGCTTCTTCGTCGTGGACCTAATTTTGCTTATTTGGGCGTCATGTTTCTTACGTTTTCCTTTGGATACCTCTTATTTGTTTTGTCCTCTTCTTCATACTTTGTAACCTTATTGTTATTTCCGATGAGGCCTAGTCAACCCGCTTCCCTAGGCAAAAAAATAAAAATAATAATAATGGTATGTCATTTCCAATCAGAAGTAGGTCATCGACATACAAGACTATGAACATTGTAGCACTTCCAAGTTCTTTCTTACGCATGCTTTCTTTACTTTCTGATAAAACCCAGACCGTTTGATTACTTTATCTAAACACTGATTTCAATCCTCGAGGCTTACTTAGGACTGTAAATTGATCTTAACAACCTGCAATCCTTGCCTTTGCTCCTACTGTAACAACCTAGTGTAAGAAGCAATTATTTGACATTAGTAATAGTGATTTGATTAATTAAATTGAATTTTTAAAGACTTAGGGGGAATTACTTTGGATTTGTTCGTAAATATTAGAGTTTAGTAATAAAGTATTCAATAAGGAAATCAAAATTGTATTAGAAAGAATTTTTTAAAAAGGTTATAGAATGAACTATTTTGGAAAGTTAAATAATTTAAAGTTGTGATTTACTAATAAACGAGAAATTAATTATTTAAATTGATATTGTTTTAATTTTAACTTATTTTAAATATATTAAAAAGTGATTTAATAATCTTATAAAGATTAATATTAATAGTAAATGATATTAGAAGTTCATTTTAAAAGGAAAAGAAATCTTATTTATTTGAATAAGGAAATTTGGGATTTATTTAATAAACGTATTCAAAATGTAATTAAGAAATGATTTTTAGTATAATGAGTTGTGGAATTAATACATTTGTAAAATTATATAATGAAATAGAAATGAAGATTCGAGTAAGAAATAATTAATTGAAGTTGAGGTAATAATCAAATTTTTGTTGGGATACAAAGTGGCTTTGAAAAGAGTAAACTGATTCTTTAAGGATTAGAATGCACAACGAAAGCTGACAGATTGCTTTTTGCTAAATAGCTTAGTCTTTTGGTTGCATTGATCAGCTTGATGGATGTTTTGGTTTCTTTATGTATTCCATTAATTGATGGATGCTTCGTTAATGGATCTGTCTTGAGTGTAGTATTCGGTAGGATCTGTCACTCAAGGCAAGTATCCTTTTAACTTTTGATAATCTGGACCTAGCGGTATCTTTTGTAGTGAAGCGACCGCAAGGATAATTAAATTTCTTTTCACACAAGATAAAACCGTATATTTTTATATAAATTTAAATGTGATTAAAATGAAGATGAAGTTTGCTGGTTTTGAATGGTTGATTAATAAGGTTTGGATTATATTAGTAAAGTATTTTTGAAAGTACTCTAATATGTTATATATAAGTGTTTTAGTACAAGCAAATATATGTTTAATTAAAAATCGTTTTGGTTATAGTATATATATGATTTGGAAGGATGTTTTGCTTGAAGTAAGCACATGTTTTTATAAAAGGTTAAGTTGTTTAAAGTACATTAAATTAAATATTTAAAGAAAATTTTGAAATTGATTTTGTAATAATTGCCCTCGAGTGCTTTAAGAACTCTAGTCGATGAACTAATCAACATTATCGATAGGGATTCCTAAGTACTAAGATGAGACATGTGGACATATAAGTTTTAAAAAGTGAAGCAACACTTTGAATAGAAGTACAATATTTTTGAGTTATATTGAATTTAATGTTTTGAAGTAATCTTTTTGGGAAAGTTTTATATTATATTTTTAAAAGATTTGAATGATGTGAAGAGAATTTTAAAATAAGTATAATATTTTAGAAAATGGAATATTATTGTCTGAAAGGAAATGATATATTAACGAAATATTTTGAGCCATGTTTTGAAAAGGACATAGATAAGGATTTAAGGAATGACATGAAACATTTTGATAGTTGAAATCTTATTTTGAAATAATATTTTGAAGTTTTTGAGGTTGTTTTGGAAATAATAGAGATATTTTCATAGATTGTATATTTTCCATGATGATCACCCCATCGAGCATTAGTGGATAACCAAAGTCAATGACAAGGCATTGTTGATCATACGGTCAACACTGTAGCTAATTAGAAAAGTGATCCATTAGAAATTCATGGCGTGGCATCTTAGGTACATTTATATATTTGAATTTGAAATTTTTATGGTGTGTAAAATTGTGATTGTATGTGTGCCATGTTAAGTGATTGTTTGTGACTTAGATGGATTTTGCTAATATATTTGTTACATTATACATTATTTATAGAAGTTTAATATATAAGTTTTCAAATGGAAATAATTTTTGGAACTAATATAGTGTTATGAAGCTTAAGTAAAACATTGATTATTTTAAGGAATTATTTTAGAGGATAACATGTATTTTGAGAAAATTATGTTGTGAATAAACAAGTATTTTGGAAAATGGTTTCAAAGAAAAGTGGAGAATAGTTGGAGTGATTTCATAAAATTAAAAGAAGTAATTTTAGAATAAGGAAGCATTTCATGAAAATTTGGAATAAAGTATTAATTTTATGAGTTATTGTAGTGATGTGTAATTTTATAATAAAGAGAGTAATAAATATTTTTTGAAATTTAAGTTTTGAAAGAATCATTTAGAAAAATTGTGAATAACATTTTTAAGTATTACTGAAAATGTTTTATTACGGCTGATACAATTTACACCCACTTAAACAATCCTTTCACTCGTTTATCCTCTCATCCAATCAATTACTTCATCCATCCATCCACACCCTCCATTTCTTATTTATTTTTAGTTTTTCATAGCCATAACCCAACTTCTCCTCTCTCTTTCCAAATAATGAAATCAAAATTTCTTTACCCAATTTCTCCACGATCAATCTTTTTTTCCATCTAATACTTCATCAATACGTATGAATCCAACTAGTTTGGTTGTGAATTTTATTTTAGCAATTCATCTAATGATTCATCAATGGTGTTATGAACTTTAATTGTATGTAGATATTATTTTTTTGTAAATTGTGCAACCCTAAATAAAAATAATATAGTAAAGAATAATTTACAACTCAAATTTGATGCTATTGTAGAACATATTAAAGAACCTTCATTACTACTTTAATATAAATGTCTAATTATTATTACTTTTTGATGCTTTTCCAATAAGAAAAAAAAAAGAATGACTAAACCAAGTGTAATACAAATCGGTATGATATAGTTAAATATATTTCATTATCATTATCTTTTCTTATAACATTAATGAGGTCATAAAAATATTAATTTACATGCATATTCTAAATATAATAAATTACCTTAGCTCATCAACTCCTGTCTGAAGTTGATGGAATATTTTTACTATGTTGTTCATCCCATTTTTTCCTGCCATTGATGCATGAGAGGATTAAAAATATTTGTTTGATTTTTTTTGTTTATATTGCTCGATTAAGCATATCTGATCATGTTTATTTCTGGATTATTTCTAAGTTCAAGATGAGATTTTAAAGTAATTTTTTGATTTAATTTTATTAAACGTTTAAATAGAGTTAGTAGGTATTTATAAGGGTGTAAATAGAAATACCCTTTATTAACGTGTAGTAAAATTTTGAAGTAATTATATAAAGATAGTAAAAAGAATTTTGAGATGGAAGTAAATCTCTTATATATGTATGTATGTATCTATGTATGTATATAATTTTATACCAAAGTTTTAATTTGGTGAAGCATTTGATGAATTATTTTAGCAAAATGAATTTTGTAACAAAATGAGTATTAACTATTTTAGAAGGAACAAAAAGGTGTTTACTTTATAAATGCATTTGAGCATTAGTGTAAGCTAATTCTTGATACTTCTTAATACTGTAAATAGAAGATGTTAAAAGAAAGGGCAAATTTTGTTAATTGATAATATTTTAAGTTTGAATGGGATTATTGTGGTAGTGTCTTGTGTAGTGATAAGATAAATATATTTTTGGGTAAAGTGAGTTTTGAAGTATAAATGATTTGGAAAATATGTGATAGTAAATGGTAGGAGTTTAGTATTATGAAATTGAAAGAGTTTTTCTAGGTAGAAAGTGATTGCCTATTTAAAATACGTTACGTTAGAAAATTACCTTAAAGGGTTGCATTTTTTTATTTACGGAGAATTAAGTTTTATAAATAAAAGAATATTTTGGGAAAGTGAATTAAAAATATTATTAGAAAGAACGGTTTATTTGGAAGTTCTTCTGCGACAAGATTTTTGAAGTCATTGGTCACAAATTTTAAATGATGACTTGTGATTATAGAAAAGTCATAAAAATAAAATTGAAATTTTGTTTCAAGTGCTTTACAAAATTTTGAGACTTGTTTTGTGAAATCTAAGTTTTAAAATGAGAATTTATTTTTTATAAAGATAAGGGTTATCTAGAATTTGAAAATTTGAGATTTACAAATATTTTGGTTACTCCACATTATATATGTGTTATGTGTGTGTGTTAGAAATGTTTTGTAAGATAAAGCAAGTTTTAAAGAAAAGATATTTATGAATTATTTTCCATCATCGTTTTTGAAAGCAATAAATACTAAAATATTTTCCACTTTGAAGTCTATCAAGAAATTTTGCATTTATAAAAGATTACGGTTAAAGAAATAATATAGATTTGATATAAGATGTTGGTAATGTGTTTTGATGTTGAATATTTTTGGAATATACTTCATACCAAAAACTTTACTTCGAAGTTTCCAAAAATTCCAATGTCTAAATTAATTTTTTATTGTTTTACAACTTTAGTATTATCTGAATTGAGTCATTCAACTCATAGCCTATGACCACTGACATTGGGCAAGGGATGATAACCCATTGCTTTGTGGTGCCATTGAGGGGTTTGATAATTGATGTTGTATATTTGAGCTTTGTGTGATGATTGTATGATTGGTTTAATTGTAGATAGGCGTATTACAACTAGAAGTACTAGATCGTTATGGATTTTCTCTATAGGAAAGTGTGAGGATGCAATTCTCTTAAGGGGGAGCATGTAATAACCCGGTGTTGAGAAGCAATTAATTAAAGTTAATAGTAGCGATTTGATTAATTAAAAATGGATTATTAAAGTCTTAAGGGGAATAAGTATTAATTGAGGATATCAAAATTATTTTAGGAAGAATTATTTTAGGAATAATTATTTTAAAAGGTTATAAAATGAATTATTTTGGTAAATTTAATGATTTAAAGTTGTGATTTATTAATAAATGATAAATAAATTATTTAAATTGATATTGATCATATTTTGAGTTTAAATTATTTAAATATATTAAAAAGTGAAGCCCAAGCCCAACTACCCATTATTTAAATTATTTAAAATATTCAAAATATTTAAATATATTTTGAGTTTAAATTATTTAAATTTAATGCTCACAGACTTGAAGCCAAGCCCAACTACCCATTATCATATCTGGACTTTTCTTAAGTCTAGAAAATTCTATCTGGCTCATGAAATGACTTCACGTTTCCTCACTTCTCCCCATTTTCTCTTCTTTCTTCGTGAAGAAAAAATTTGTGTAAACTCTCCTTCTTTCTAAAATCAAAATAAATAAAAGTAAACTCTTAAAAATCCTCAAATTAATATATTTGCATTTCAACAACATAACATACCTATTGCCATGGAAAAGTTATGGACTTTCTCTAGTTTTGGAGTCATGAGAAATTTGAAAAAAAGGAGCAGAGGAAGGATAGAAGCACATGAAGAAGCAGACATTATAAAGCGAGTGTTTTCCACTCATAAAATCGATGTTTAGATACATTGCTAAAATTGAATTGTTGAATGTGTATAAAATAAGTTTTCTATAACCCATTTACTGTGAATTGGAAGCTTCACTTATGCCTTTGACTCCTGATGATTGTTGCTTGAATTCATGTATGTGTGGGCATGGGTATGTGTTTGGGTTTGTGCATGGCATTAGGTTCAATAGAGAAAAAACACATTCGATATTGGGCCAAAACCTGGAGCTACATGCTCCAGGTTTCACCCTAATGGTCTATCCCCTCACCATGAGTGATCAACTATTAATGTTACAAAGGTCGACCGTTGGTGGTCTACCCGTAGAGCTTATTGCTCCTGGCTTGTTCAGTGCTTTGTTAAAAAAATTTATTCGTCGAAAAATAAAATAAAATAATTTTAGAAAGTAAAAAATAAGGCATTTTCCTAATATGGAGCTGTTTTATGTAAAAAGGTTTATTTTCATCAAAAATAAATTAGGAAAATATTTATTAATTAAAATAAATTGGAACTGATTTTGGAGTTTAAAAATTAATTAAAAATCTAAATAAATTTTATAAAAATATGAATTGATTTACGGATTTTAAAGCATATGTCATAAATTTTGAATACAATCAAATGTTTTTGGGAAGTATATTAATGGATTTAGAAATAAAGAAATTTATTTGGATATTATAAAAATTATTTTAAAAAATATATTTGATTAAAGAAAATTATGAAATGAATTTTATGAGTAATATTTAGTTTTATGATCTATTTCTAAATATTTTAAATGTGGAAATAGATATTTTGAAAGTAATTTATAAATATTAAAATTCTAATATGACTTATAATTTTAATTATTTTATCTATAGAATTTTACAAATGCTTTTAGTAATTATAGACATGTTTTATAAATAAATATATTTATATTTCTTTCTAAATAAAATGTGTACTTATGTGTTAGTAATGATTGATATTTCTATCTAATGAGGAATTAGAATAAACGGGATTATAACATCGTTTGGGATGGGACATTTGGTAATGTAACAACTCACACCTTAATGGGCCTAAATTTCGACAAATATTGAAACCCAAATCCATCAAAGCATGTATCGTTAGATTTGGTACCTGCAAATAAGCATGAGTATAATTAGAGATTGATAGAAATCTAAACTCATAGTGGAAACAATAATAAGATAAGAATTCTGACAGTGACTACTACCTTAGAATTAATGGTATTCCTGGATAGCATATTGTCACTTCTGCGTCGAGCATGAGAGAAAGAAGACTCTCCAGCAACATCCAGCTCCAGTGACCTGTTCCTCTGAATTGTATCATATGGGTTGTAATGAGGAAGGGGTCAGAACAATGTTTTGGTGAATGGAAAAATATAAACGGTCCATAACATAAACTTATACCGATAAGTTTCCATTTAATTGTTATGTCCATTAAGGTTAGCAATTCTAATCTAAACTTGCATTGCACACATGATTACTTACTAACCCCTTCCTAGGTATGAAATACTAGTGAAGCCATATCAACCACCCAATACTTCCAAAAACATTAGGCACTTAGTACTTCTAAACATGAAGCGGGCTTCTATAATACTTTTAAAAGAGAAATAGATAGACTTTGTCATTTACGACCTTAACTAAGGTAGACCCCATCATTTAAGAACTATTCCCAAGGTGGTTTCCTTATCAATGTTGTCAATGGTCGGTGGGTCCCAACTACAAGACCTCTAACCACTATTTAAGGCTTTCAACATATAATGTCCAACTATTACCATGCATATCGTTGATAAAATCGTAACCATGTAATAAACAGTACCCAAACCACTTAATATCTTTTATTAGAATATAGGCAGACTCTCGTCATTTAAGACCTTAACTAAGGAAAATTCCGTTATTTAAGACTTATTCCCAAGGTGTGCTCCTAAATGGTACAATTATTATTACGGCTTTAGCAATGCAAGAGATTGTACACAAGCCACTTAATACTTCCCAGTGAAAATAGGCAGGTCTACTTCCAAAAGCGTGCTCCTTAATGGTATTATCTAGATTTAATTGCTTAGAAATCTCATTGGACTACTTAATACGTCTTTTATAGAAAAGAGGAGGACTTTATAGTCATTTAAGACCCCAAACCTGAAGCAAACCCTACCTAAGATATCCACTCTCACTCTTTAATTATAAATACGGCATCTCATCAGGTTACTTCTTTCAGTAGGGAGGCAGACCCTTCAGTCACTTAAGACCTCAAAATTGAAGTAAATCCTTTTTAAAGACATCCTTATTTAATTTAAAATCTCACTAATTACTTAATACTTCCATTTAGGAGAGAGGCGGACCTTCGGCCACTTAAGATCTCAAACTAGAAGCGAGCTCCTATGGAGATATCCCGACTACTCCTAATTCCAATATTTCGACCATTTAATACTTTCCAATTAAGGAAGAAAACTCAATCTCTCACATTGTTATGGGTCCTATGATTAGTGATATCTCACATCAGTAGTAAGTACACCCGACTGCTGGTAGCCTCAAAGTGAAGAACAGTCTTCCGTCGAGTGAGTTTACTAACCTTGCATAACTAACTTACTAAGTCCATTTAACCATCCTAAGTTTATCTTAGGTAGACGTTGGGCTTATCTTATTAATTCTCTTTTTATTTAAGGCAATAAGATTTATCTTAAACGTTTATCTACCCATAATTCCCGTTTAATGCTCATAAATATCAATTTATCCATAAAATCCTAACGGACGTTTCCTAAGACATCTATATATGATTACTAATTTCAAATTAGTAACCTTTTATGTCTATTCCATTTTTATCGGTTCCATTAATCCATTTACCATATCAATTTATTGCAACCCCCATATTTATGATCATTTATTGGAGTTACAACCTTTAATTCTTTTTTCATTATTTAGTTATCCTAAACGCGTATATTACATGCAAGCATCGTTATTAGCTTTTTAGTTAATTGTTATAAGCATAGTAATTACATACAAATATTTACTTTTAAATATGTTTTATTTATATATCTTCACTAGAATATACTTTTCCGTGCTAAATTGTTAGAATCATATCTAATTCCATAAATTAGTCCAAACAAAAGATTTAACTTAAAATATAAAAGATAACATTGTTTGAAATGACAAGGGATAATTATTTCTTTTTATTACTGAAATAAACAGTATAAACTAAAATGAATTCATACTTTACACACTCTCCCACCATTGGCATATATTCCTTGTTAGATCAAATGTTGTTCTTTCTAAAAGCGAAAGAAATCAAACTAATTTACAAATATTAAACATATATAAATTTCAACAATTCCAAATGTAGAAAAGTTTATATTCTAAGAAGATTAGGGTAACAATCCAAATTTGTAACATTATTATACAACCTATTTTAGATGTGGAATAATTTTCATTCAAATACATATTCTAAATTCATATTTTTGGGACTGATTTCCAGATTGAGTTGTATATAATGCTAAATCAATTCATAAACAAGAATATGTACGTGCTATTCATTATATTCAAATCATATTCAATTTGTTGCCTAAAACTCATATACAATTATCCAAATAGGCATAAAAATCAAATAAACACCAACTGAAATTTTTTCATATTATAACAATCTATAAATTTCCCACTCATCTTTTAAAAGCAATCCAAATCTCTAGATCTGAAGTAGAATCTTTGATTCATCTCAAATCCTTTTTAATTCAAAAAAATATGTATACACATATATTAAATTTATGGTATACACATACATTAGAATTACAGATCTGAGAAGAGATCTAGGATTGGGAGAGAAAATAGATACAAATATATTTAAATTTAAATTACCTCAAATACGCATGTGGTTGGTTCTCTTCTCTTCTCTTCTCCTATTTATTTGATTTATACTCTTCTCCGATTCGTATGAATATAAATACAAATATTTATCTTTATAGTTTAGAAAAAAAAGTGGAGAAGAAGAAATGACAGAGTTTCGCTACTGCATCCATAAAAAAATAGAAAGAGAAGGGAGGGTTAGGTATGTATTTAAGGCACTATAATCAACAAGAACCATTAGGTAGAAATATATTAAATTTGAGACAAGGCGGCCTAGGTTTATTGGAGCCGCTAGGTCACCATCGATCGACCGCCTTGGGTCATCGTTCGGCCGTTGGGGGTCGATCCGTGGGCTCGAATGATTAGTATTAAAATGTTAATTTTTTATTATGTAATTATTTTCATTTCGAATTCCTTTTTCATCTATAACTTATTCGTTTGAATTCCGATCGCAGACTTCAAATATGAATGTTGCTCAGAATTTCGCCATGAACGCAATAGTGTAAGTTTCGTAGTCAAATTCCATCATTTGCACAAATTCTATTTTTTGGAGTCTAATTAACTAACTAACTAACTAATTAAACAACTAATGCCAAATTATATGGTGTTACATTCTTCCCCCTTTAAAAAAGAATTTCATCTTTGAAATTTCACCGATGACCGATTCAAGATTTTGGCACTTAATTATCCAAAACTACACAACCAATGAGTGTACAATAGATTTTACAACCAAATATGCATAAGTGCATAATATATAACTGTATCACCACATAAAAAATATGTATGCAGAATAATTCTAAATCGGATCCTCGTATATGAATGCATTTCTTTTGAAAACATTTTTGAAAAGATGATGCAAACAGCCTACATTGATACTGACAATTCTATATATATATATATATATATATGTGTGTGTGTGTGTGTGTGTGTGTGTGTGTGTGCGCGCGCGCGCGCGCGCGTGTGTGTGTAACTTTTTGAAAAATCTTTTCAACCAAAATCCCCATACTCCTACAAATAGAAGTATGAAGCAACCAATTTTGTATCCACTTTTTAACACCCTGTTATCTAATGCATCGAAAAATCGCTTCCTAAACTTTACTCCTTTGCCGGAAAAAGGAATTTAGGCAGAGAATTTAACATTCTTACTACACTATAAACTTCCTATTCCCGTAATACAGTTGAAGTTTTTTCGCTACCCTGGATTTACTCTAAATTTTTCACGCACAAAATGCATAAAGAGGCTTCTTTTCAAGTTCTAAACAGAATTAAGTCTAAAAATAAACTTGCGTGTTTCATCGACAAGGTATGGAAATAGAATTTCCACGGCTAAAACAGCTTTTCCCTTGTTATCGCTTATATTTATTGCATCTTCGATCCTAATGCACTGCTAAATTCGTATATTCTAACTTTATTTCCCTTCCTTACGCCTAACATGTGATCTTCAAATCAAACTTTTTACAGAAATCTTTCTCACTTTTCAAATTCATACGTCCTTTGGAAATTAAAATCCCAAACTATTTAGACGCACATTTTTCCTTGAAATAAAATTGTGAACAAAAATTCTAAAATAATGTAAGAGTAAAAAATAATTAAAATGAATTTTTTTTCAAAAAGAAAGTTTTCAAATAAAGGAAAAAAAATTCACATATTTTCCTTCTCAAAATTTCTGATAAATCTGGCCACAATTTCAGCGTAGTCGAAAGTCGGTTATGCGCTAAAAGCATAAACCAAATTTCAAAATTCAACAACTAACCTTTACCCAAAAATTTACAATTTTATTTAATAATATCAACACGTCTATTATTCAAAAATTTTAGCTTTTAAGGAATATGAGCAATGACCTTTGACATCGAAACAACTTTATCATGTCCTTCACCAAAATTTCCAACTATTCTAAATTTCCAATCTTATATTGCGTTTACTGTCAGTTAAGTGTCTTTATGAGATTCTCATATTTATATTATTTCTCTATTATGCATATATATAAGCGGTTCGCATATCCAGAAACAATATCATAGAAAATGAATAGAAACTCAAAATACAACGCATGCCTTTTATAAGAGACAACTAACAGTATTACAACCCAACAACTCAAAAGTAAAGAACAAATGCTACAAATAAAAAAAAGACGCAACAACCATGAATAAATCACCGCCTAAGAACCGTCAGAAGGTCTCGCTTTGCGGTTGGAGCGCAAGCCATGGCCGTTACCGTGGAATGGTCTAGCATATCGGCTATGCACCTAATCTCATGCCTTTGGCGCTACTGCTCCATTCTAATCTGTTGGAGCTCTGCCTGGACCTAACATATAGCAACAAGCTCAGGACCCATGTATCCCTCGGCATCATACGCTATCCCCTTCTGTTGGTGCTGCGGCTTTAGTGGTGGTATAGGTGGTGAGACAGGTGGTAAAGGAATATTCATCCTCTTAATGGTGGTCCGATCAATAGCGGGAGGGACATTCTTCAATACTGACTCTCTGCTCTAATTTACCCTGTAATGCCTAAATAATTGGGTGAGTAAGTGGCAATATGGAAGGTGAATCCTCGAGGTACTAACTCCCTGATTGTAACAACCCGTAGATTTTAATGGTTTTGTAATTAACTGAGTTTTTGTGAAATTTCTAATAATTGAATTTGGAAATGAAAATTTGATATTTGATACATGTCTATTTAAATGTAGCAAATGTCATATTTTCATCAAAAAATATGGAAGTAAATTTTGTTGTGTAATTTTCAATTTAATTAAGATGATTTGATGAAAATAGATATTTCAATCTGAATATTTTTATATAATAAATTTTTAAATCATTTTAAAGTGTCAAATTTTTACTTCTCTAGCTCCGTCTATCTTATTTCGACGAAATTGAGCAGTTTAGCAGCGGAATATCGACTTTTGGTAGGATGGTCGTATCGCTGATATCTATGTACTGTTTTGATCATCTCGTCATGCTGATCCCCGTAGTATATCCCCTTGTGTGTTTCGAAGTCTGGTACATGGTGAAATACGTGAAAAGATTAACCGTATCAGCACCTATTTTTGAACTTTTGATATTCTGTGTCAATTCAAATTTCAAACGGCTGAGGAAAACAGCCACTAAAATGTATAACGTTTATATATCTTGAATTCAATAGTTAATTTTTTCTGTTCCTACTATTTTCTTTTATTGGTCGGTACAATTCATTTCACATTCTCTCTCCGTATTCTTCGCTCAGTCAGTTAATAAAATATATGTAATTTGTATAATTGAAAGCCAGTTCATCATCCTTCACAAATTTTTCTCTGCCTTCTTCTTTTAAGCCTTCTCATATTCGATGTCTGAAACAAACTTGCATTCCTTTCTCTTCTTTGTTCAGCTATTAATAATAATAATAATTTACTTATATTATATATCATAGTTCGTATATCGTATTGTTGCTGATTACTGGATATAGCTCGCAATCAAAACCATGTCCACCATCAAAGACCTGCCCATCTCCAAATCCATCCTCCTCCGTCGAACCCACTAGCCTACCCAATCTTCCCCCACTGTCCAGACCTCGCCTATGCCGAGCGCCTGCAGCCGAGCCTCCCCTCTCTTTCACCTCGCCTCCACCACTTTCCTCCAGCCTTCCACCGAACCCACTATGCCCGCAACCCCTTAATCCGCCTCCATCACTACCAACATCCTCCACCTGAGCAAACGCGTCAGCCTCCACTACCCACCCTCAGCCGTATCACCACCATCCCCGTTTGGCTGCCTACCTCCACGCTACCCAAACTTCCACCACATCCCTACCCACTCCTCCCATCGTTCAACCCCTAGCCGTAGGCCTAAACCTCGCCATCACCTAGTTTCACCGACCAAGCTCTATCAGACTGTTCCTTCCAAACACGTCGGCCTACCTACTCTTTATTTTATCTACATATATAGTATGGTTTTGAAATATGATGTATACGCACTGCTTATATATACTGCATATATTTCTAATGCATTTTAGCTCGGGGGCTGCCTTGTTATATATGTAAGTTTATACTAGTAATTTGTTAGAAAATAATATGTTAGTTAGACAAGTTTTGTAATCTGTAGTGTGTCTATAATACATGTTATATAAATAAGCTGCCTATATACGTAATCTTTTGCTTTATATCGTACTATTTTATATATATTGTTTTAAATATATGTTACACATGGGCATTTCACCAAAATGACAAACTTTGCAGTCGAATTAGTTTCTAGGACACACATCCACAGAAATTAATTTCAAGACCAAAGTCAACAGAATAATTATCACTGCAAGAAAAAGGCAGAATACCGACAGCCAAGACCGACGGCTTCCGACGGCCATTTTCCGACGGCTTTCGACGGGCCGTCGGCGGCCGTCGGAAGCCGTCGCAAATTTGCGATTATACCAGCCAGCCGAGCCCTTTCTTCCTCCTCCATTTCATACGAAAAAAACCCAAAAAACCCCCCAAATTCAACCCCTAAGCTTCCAATCCCTAATTTTTAGCTTCCGGATCTTCCAACGCACTCTAATCAAGCTTCAGTACTCTTAATCTCAGGTATAATCTCTTATTTTTATGAAAAATTCAGTTTTTACCCTAATTATAGATTTGCATAAATTGATAAATTAGGGCGAATTAATGATTGCAATTGTTTCCACTAGCGTAATAACGGTTTATAGCATCACATGGTATACCAATTTCATCTTTTATCGTGAAATTGTGATAAACACGTATAATTTGTGCATGTTCATGTATATGTATTTTGTTGTGTATGCCTTGATTCGACGATTGTATACGTTATTTGGAATAAGATAAAATGATTGAATGAACTAGGAGTATTATATTGTGCACGTTTTTACTTATGACACAAAAAAAATGCATTACTCTAAATTATAATTGTGTGTATTGAAAAATGACAAAATGTTAAACCAGCCCTAAGTTGATGCGTAATACGTCGAATAAATGTGTGAAATTAATATATAAATGTGAACAGTGAGTAAAACTGTATTTTTGAGTAAAATGCGCGCATGTTAACCGACAAATGTCCCTTAGAGAGTTTTTGGCCCCGTCTGACGAGTGTTGTACATGATCGTTGTATAAATAGTCGTTTTTTTCGAAAAACGACCATTTATATTCATCTGGTACAATGTTTGTCGGATTTGTCCCTGTATTGGACAAGTTATGAACACAGTAAGAATTTACATTTTGTATACTACTTCGTCTCAAACGGTTCATAAAATTTCGCCCTAACTTTTCTTTTTTGTTTCCTGCGTACACGCATTTGTGTACAATGCAGGGAACAAAAGGGAAATGCTGCCGAAATTTTATTGAATCGTTTGGGACGAAGTAATATACGAAATGTAAATGCTTACTGTGTTTGTAATGGGAGGTAGGATGTCTGACCAATGAAAAAAAATTATATATTTTTAATCGTTACGTACGTTAAAAAATGAAATGTGCCCTATTTGAAAATATTTTTAAATTTGTGAAGTTGTTCTTTAAATTCAAAATATTATACGAACATGAAAATAATCTTTTTCGAATGTGTATTCTTCAAAATAAATATTAAATTTTGAACTTCTCATTTTGTCAAATAGGAAAAATGATTGATTATTTTGTTGATCGAAGGAGATGGATGTACCAAAGAAAAGGAATGAGGGGCTCAATAAAAGAAGATTTTTATAACGGTATAAACGTGTTTGTTGAATTCGCCTTAAGTAATAACGGAAACGATCCAGAAATTCGTTGTCCGTGTAGTAGGTGTAGACATTTGAAGTTTTTGTTACCAGATATTGTGAAAGTTCATTTGTGCCAACACGGTTTCACACCCGAATATTATGTTTGGGATCGGCATGGAGAAGTTGTAGCAAATACTTCTGTACTATTAAATCTTATTCATCATCTTATTTTTTCTATACTATACGTATGTACTTATCTGTATCGTACTTAAAAACAGGGGGTTCGAGCTACTACCCACTAAGGTAGTGTTGGACGTCTCCAGAGCAGCATATCGTAGTAGGATGAGTGCGTGCTGGCCAAAGTGGGATACCATCCCTCCGCACATCATAGAGTGCATATGGCAGGATGTCCTAGTATGTGTAATTTTTATGTTTTCCATTTTTAATTCGTTTTTGTCGTTTTTCTACCGTTTATCGTTTAAAGTGTAATCTTTTTTTAACACAGGCTGAGATAGACATCCAGACAGATGATATGCAGCTGGCACGAGCATACTGGATGAGGAAGATGCGAAAGAACTACAGAGACACGATATCTGAGGTTAAGAAATCCGGGAAGAGACCACGGTGGATGGGGGAGAGCGTGTGGCAAGCTTGGTTGAGCTACTGGGAGACGGACGAGGCGAAGGCAAGTATACTAATTTTTTTTCAATTATTAATTTAACGTGATTGAAAAATAATGTATCAAATTTTGAATGTACAGGCAGAGTCAGATAGAAACTCTGCAAATAGAAATAAGAATCCCGTTACTCATCGCGGAGGATCGAAGTCGTTTCAGCAGTATCGGCAGGAGTTGGTAAATTTAATTACTGAATAATAAATGTAAATAGTTTATGCTATATGATTTTAAATGTATAATAATTGTATGTAACAATCAACTTCAGGAAGCCGAGGCACATGGTCCTGTCAGCTATATGGACGTGTTCACCCGTACGCATGCTGTTGAGCATGTTAATCCAGACGGGACTGTTTCGTACACATGGCAGGACGATAAATCCAGTAAAAGCCATGTAAGCATATTTCATTTTATTCAGTATTAGTAATTGTTTTAGTTGTCAAATTATTATGAAATAAGATATGATATTATTAATTTGTCAATGCAGGAGATGTTTATGGAGCAGCGACAGAAACTCCTTTCTGATACGGGTCGAGAGCAGCTGACGACCGATGAAGAGGACATTATTTTTGAGTCCGTTATGAGTCCACCAGAGCATGGTCGACGATACGGATTTGGCAATTTAGCGGTAAATAATTTAATTTTTCTTAAAATACTTAAAATATGATATTCTTACCTTTTCAAAACAATAAACTTTGATTTTATTTATTTTTCAATTATTGCAGTCCAGTAGTCAGAGTAGGAGACGGCGGAGTAGACCTCAGAGCGAGCTAGCAAGTATAGAAGAATTACAGACTAGAGTTCAGCAGTTGGAGGAGCAGAACCGCCAACAGGCCATGCAGACGGCACAGTTATTTGAGTACATGCAGCAGTTTGGTGGCCGCTTCCCTTCATCGGCTGGCTCTGGATCTGGGGCAGATTGATTCATTGCTTTCTAATTCGTTCGTGCAGGTATGTTTAGTTTTAGTTTACAATGATTTGGTAGAAGGAACAATTAATTGTTGATATGTATAATTATGTATAATACACTTGGTTCTGTAGCTGTATCAGGATATGCATGATTAGAACAGTTATTGTTAGTATTATTGTTAATGTTGGAATGTTATGTATATTTTGTATTTTATTTTTATTCTAATTTAGTTTATTTCTGTGTCTATTGAATATTTTGGAGTATTGGTTTGCATGTTTGGTTGGATTATTGTTTATTTGATTGTGCAGTATTGATATTGTAGTGTTTGGAAGAGAAATGTGGTTGGAAGGCTCTATTTGCAGCAGATTTTAAAAAAAAACAGCAGGTTTCCGACGGCTTCCGACGGCTCTCGACGGCTTATTGGTCGAAATTTTCCGGCGGTTTCCGACGGGTTCCGACGGCTTATTGGCCTGATTTCCGACGGTTTCCGACGGTTTCCGACGGCCGTCGGAAGCCGTCGGAAACCGCCGGAAACCGCCGGAAACCGTCGATAATGTATACGGCATCACCCGTCGGTAGCCGTCGGAAATACTGCTTCCCGACGCCTTCATTTCCGACGGCTTTTTCCGACGGCCGCCGACGGCTTCCGACGGCCGCCGACGGTTTTCAGCCGTCGGAAATCCCCCCTCCCCTTGTAGTGTATTTTTAAGGACAAAGTCAGCAGTCCAATTACTTTCAAGGACATAATTTGATAAGTTTTTTGGCCTTAGGAACTAATTATTTTGCGTTTTGTCCTTAAAAGTTATTATTTCAGTTGTGTGTCCTAGAAACTAATTGCACTTGCTAAAGAGGCCCTTGTGGCTAATTTCCACTATAAATATTATATATATATATATATATATATATATATATATATAGATTTTTACAAATCTTTTTCTCATTCAATTTGACTAGTATATATGTGTATACCTATATATATATTTACAACATATATGTTTACAGTAGTACACACACATATATATGTTATATAGTACTTTATAATATGTTTGATGCTGTACTATACAATTTGTTATAAAGTTTAGTCAGCTATTCTGTCAGAGAAGAAGAAAAAGATATTGTATAAATACAGATTTGTTTATATATATTAGCTATTTATAAGGTATAGGCAATGCTTGTCTATATGGAGTGATAAGATATGTCTATATATATATATAATTTTATATAAGTTTTATATAAGCTATCCGTTTATGTATATAACTTTAGGTAAGCTTTATATGATCTGTTTTGAGTCTATATATATAAATATATTGTAACTAGTTAAGTTTATATTAATTTTATTATAAATCTAGATTTTAGAGATATAACATATATGTAAGTTATTGAGTTATGTATGTACTATAATAAAATGTGTTATATTGATTTTGTTATAAACATTAATCTTAAAATACAATAGGTCTGAAAGCTTATGCATTAGTTTATGTACTAGTCTATATATATACATGAGTTTAGTTTTCGTATATTTCTAAAGGTGTATTTTATAGGTGTTTAAAATTAACATATTGATTTTAATAAAATAAATATATATATATATATATTTCTATATATATCAAGCTGATTTGATTTGTTCTCATCAATTCCTATTTATCAACTTTGTCCGTCAAATCCGTGCTCAGTTACTTCGCTTTGAGAATTGTTCTTGGATCGGTCAACTGTCTAGATCGTAATTTAAATTGTAGCTTATCTTGTTATCTGTTTGCTTTAGCATAGAAAGGTGAGCAATCACTTACGATTAACATTCCTATATTTAATAAATTTGATTTCACTTGAAATGACATTTGAAATATGCTGTTAAATTTGAATTGCTAGTTACTTAATTATTAAATATGATATGCCATTATCTGCAATTCTTCATCTATGTTATATGACACCATATTTTGTTGTATTTATTTTGATTGATTTGTTACTGATGATATATGTCTGTTGTTGATATGTTATATTATTATCATATTTGTTCTCACTCTACAAGTTTCTTGTTAATTTAGAATTTCTTATGGGTTGAAATGATACATACCCGAACGATTTTGTAGAATAGGGAAAAATATTTATAAGTTGAAATGATAAACCCAAGAAATTTTCATTTATTTTGAAATTTTTGGATTGCGGGTTGAAATGATATACACCCGTATATATTCAAATTGCGGATTAAAATGATAAATATCTGTATCACTTGACCATATGATAGAAAATTATATTCAAACACTGTTGGTTTATATTTTGAAAAATGATTTCCAAAGTTTTGAAGGGAAATATATGGGTTTTAATAAATATTGATTTTTAAAATATAATATGTATAAACATTATTTTTATATATGTTTAAATTTAGATTCTTAAAATAAAATGTTTGGAAATTTTAATTTATAAGTTAATTTTGAAAAATAAGAATTTAAAATTTACTTATAATATTATTATTTGAAAAATATATAAAATAAAATTTAATATAAAATATACATCTAATAATAAGATTTAATTTAATAAAAATTTAATTTATTTAGTATATAATATGTTCAAGTATTTATTTAAATTATTTTAATATTTTAAAAATAAATTTTATAACTTTAATAATAAAGTTTAGGAAGATAAGTTAATGTTAACTGGGAATTTAAATTTTGTTAATAATTGAATTTAAATAGGCATTGATAAAAACTTATTGATTTTTGAGGTTTTGAGAGATATGATTTATAACTTGATACGATAAAAGGTGATTTAATGAATATTCTCAATTTTAAATAAAAACGAGACTGAATATTTAACATTGACATAAATTTGTAAATTGAGATTTTATTTGATTGTTACTAAAATGATTAAGTGAATAATTTCCATTTTGAATAAAATTAAAAAAAATGTGAATTTAAATGAAACTTATATTGAAATGGATTATTGAGAATTTGAATTGAATCTTTGACCCTTAACTTGAGATGGTTAAGCTGGAATTGATTTAAATTGAATTTTGGAATTTTGATGATTTGAATTGACTCGCGAAATTTGAGGAAACAAATTTTATTATATAAATTATTTTAAGAGATAAAATATTTTAATTTATAACTATTTATTATATATACTATTTTCAATACCTAAACTTCTTAAGTCAAAAGTGTTAACATTTCAAAAGTGTTATGATTTCGAAAGTGTTATAATTTTTAAAGTGTTACGATTCTGGGAATGAATATTATTTAAAGTGAACAATGATATCAAATTGATATGGTTCTTGAAATGGATATGATATTTTGATATAAAGTATGAACAATTTAAAAAGAAATGACTACGGTATGGAATAAGCATTTGGTTGTTAAAGAGACCAGGATCAGATATTGTCATACTATCTGCCAATACCGAAAACCACTTTAACAACTGTGTACATGGTGGAGTTTCAAAAATGAAGTAGGGTGGTTTGTTGACGGTTCTATTGGTATTTACGTAGCCATGACTTCCGTGAGTCAGCTTGAGTGGATAAAACAGGAGCCACACTAGGCCAAGTGAGGTTATTCCTCCGATCAGACACATTTCTTCAATACCATTCTATTGATTTTGTAATTTGATTGGGTGCACCTTTAATTTGGGAGTGTGTCATGAGATGGACGGTAGTAGCTGCTATGCATTACCACCAGTCCGGATCCAGTTTACGGACGAATTACGGTATTGTATGGACTATGGGAATATATAAAAATGTGTTAAAGGTGATATGAGTAACGCCTTAATGCTATTTTAATAGTTTACTTTACTATAGACATATTATAATAGCGTATATTACTACATAGTAGATAGTTCCACGGATCCTTAGAGGATGAAAATCCCAAATATCCTTTAAGTTACTTGTATCTTAGTTGACATTTCACTTGAGTTGAATTTATTAATATAAGAATCTTAATCCTGACACGAGTGTTTCGTGTTTTTCTTTATGCTCAGGTCAGACCGAGTGTCACAACATTTAAGACTCACCTTTGGAGTTAGAGCTTCGCCTGAAGATCCATCTGTCTATCTAGCTTTCAGTCATTTCGGTTTATTCCAGTCACTTATGTCCAGACGTGTCAGTTGCTTATGTATTAGAGTTTCATCTGTATTTGAGATTCTGTTGTATTAAATTTCAAACTCTGATGTTTTATAGTAGCTTCATGAACTACTATTTATCTATTCTACTGCTTCATGAACTCTGATGTTTTATAGTATTTCCACATCCCTACCCACTCCTCCTATCGTTCTACCCCGAGCCACCGGCCTCTGCCTCGCCATCACCTAGCTTCACCCATCAAGTTCCGATGGCCTATTCCTTCAAAACACGTTGGCCTACCTTCTCTTTGTTTTATCTACATATGTAAGTGTGGTTTTAAAATATGATGCATATATATTGCTTATATATATTGCATATATTTTCAATGTATTTTAGCTCAGACGCTGCCTTGTTATATATGTAAGTTTATACTAGTAATTTGTTAGAATATATTATGTTAGTTCAATAAGTTTTGTAATCTATAGTATGTGTATAGTACATGTTATATATATAAGCTGCTTATATACATAATCTTTTGCTTTATATCGTACTGTTTTTTATATATTGTTTTAAATATATGTTACATATATAAATATTTTATATATATAGATTTTTACAAATCTTTGTTGTATTCAATTTGACTATTATATTTGTGTATACCTATATATATATTTACAACATATACGTTTATAGTAGTACACACACATATATATGTTATATAGTACTTTATAATATGTTTGATGCTATATAATACAATTTGTTATAAAGTTTAGTCAGTTGTTCTGTTAGAGAGGAAGAAAAAGATATTGTATAAATATAGTTATGAGTTGTTCATATATATTAGCTGTTTATAAGGTATAAACTATGCTTGTCTACAGGGAGTGATAAGATATGTCTATATATATAATTTTATATAAGCTATTCGTTTATGTATATAAGTTTAGATAAGCTTTATATGATCTGTTTTGAGTCTATATATATGTATATTATAACAAGTTAAATTTATATTAATTTTATCATAAATTCAGATTTTACAGATATAACATATATGTAAGTTGTTGAGTTATGTATGTACTATAATAAAATATGTTATATTTTTTTTGTTATAAACATTAATCTTAAAATAAAATAGGTCTGAAAGCTTACGCATTTGTTTATGTACTAGTCTATATATATACACATGAGTTAAGTTTTCATATATTTCTAGAGATGTATTTTATAGGTGTTTATTAAAATATTGATTTTAATAAAATAATAATATATATATTTCTGTATATATCGAGCTGATTTGATTTGTTCTCATCAATTCCTATTTATCAGCTTTGTCCGTCAAATCGTGCTCAGATTACTTTGCTTTGAGATTTGTTGGTGGATTGGTCGACTATGTAGGTCGTGATTCAAAGCGTAGCTTGTCGTGTTATCTATTTTCCCTAGCCTCGAAAGTTGAGAAATCATTCACGATCAACATTCTTATATTTAATAAATTTGATTTCACTTGAAACGACAAATAAAATATGCTGTTAAATTTGAATTGCTAGTTATTTAATTGTTAAATATGATATGCCATTATCTGCAATTGTTCACCTATGTTATATGACACCATATTCTATTTTATTTATTTTATTTGATTTGTTATTGATGATATACGCCTGTTGTTGATATGTTATATTATTATCATATTTGTTCTCACTCTGCAAGTTCCCTGTTAATTTAAAATTCCCTATGGGTTGAAATGATACGTACTCGAACGATTTTGTATAATAAGGGAAAATCGTTTATTTTGAAATTTTGGGATTGCGGATGAAATGATATACACCCGTAAATATTTAAATTGCGAATTGAAATGATAAATATCCGTATCACTTAACCATAGGCTAGAAAATTATACACGGACACCGTTGTTCTATGTTTTAAAAAATGATTTTCAAAGTTTTGAAAGGAAATATATGGGTTTTAATAAATATTGATTTTTAAAATATAATATGTATAAACTTTATTTTTATATATGTTCAAATTTAGATTTTTAAAATAATATGTTTGAAAATTTTAATTTATAAGTTAATTTTTACAAACATGAAGTTTAAGATTTACTTATAATTTTATTATTTTAAAAATGTATAAAATTATATTTAATACAAAATATACGTCTAATAATAAGATTTAATTTAAAAAAATTAATTTAATTAGTATATAATATGTTTAAGTATTTACTTAAATTATATTAATATTTAAAAATCGATTTTATAACTTTAATAATTAAGGTTAGGAAGATAGATTAATGTTAACCTGGAATTTTTTTTCATAATTGAATTTAATTAAGCATTGATATAAGCTTATTAATTTTTAAGGTTTTGAAAGATATGATTTATAACTTGATATGACAAAAGGTGATTAATGAATATTCTTAATTTTAAATAAAAGCGAGACAGAATATTTAAAATTGACATAAATTTATAAATTGAGATTTTATTTGATTGTTACTAAAATGATTAAGTAAATAATTTCCAATTTGAATAAAATTAAAGAAAATGTGAGTCGAAATGAAACTTATATTGAAATGTTTTATTGAGAATTTGAATTGGATCTTTGACCTCTAAATTGTGATGGTTAAACTGGACTTGATTTAAATTTAATTTTGGAATTTTGATGATTTGAATTGACTCGCGAAATTGGAGGAAACAAATTTTATTATATTAATTTTTTTAATAGACAAACTATTTTAATTTATAACTATTTATTATATATATACTATTTTCAATATCTAAACTGTTTAAGTTAAAAGTGTTATGATTTCAAAAGTGTTATGATTTCAAAAGTGTTATAATTTTTAAAGTGTTACGATTTTAGAAATGAATATTATTTAAGGTGAAAAATGATATCAAATTGATATGGTTCTTGAAATGAATATGATATTTTGATATGAACTATGAACTATTTGAAAAGAAATGACCACGGTGTGAAATAAGTGTTTGATTGTTAAAGAGACCGGGATCAGATATTGTCATACTCTCTGACAATACCGAAAACCACTTTAACAACTATGTATGTGGTGGAGATTCCAGAATGAAGTAGGATGGTTTGGTGACGGTTTTATGTGGTATTTGACTCCCATGGGTCAGCTTGATGTGGCTAAAACTAGAGCAATGTCGGGCCAAGTGAGGTCGTTCCTCCGATCAGACACATTTCTACGATACCATTCTATTGCTTTTGATTTGATTGGGTGCACCTTTGATTTAGGAGTGTGTCACGAGGTGGGCTGTAGTAGTTGCTATGCCTTACCACCAGTCCGGATCCGCAAATGGTATATCTACCCTGGCATTACCTCACGTGTCTTGTCACATACCCTATCACGCCTTCTGCGATTTTGGTTTGTACCATACCTATAGAATGCCCTCTGATAGCCCTCTAGTTTATTGAGGAATTACGGTACAACATAGACTATGGGAATATATAAAAATGTGTTAAGTGGGATATGGGTAACGCCTTAACTCTATTTTAATAGTTTACTTTACTATAGGCATATTATAATAGCATATATTACTACATACTAGATAGTTCCATGGAGCCTTAGAGGATGGAAATCCTAAATTTTCTTTAAGTTACTTGTATTTCAGTTGACATTTCACTTAAGTTGAATTTATTAACATAAGAATGTTAATCCTGACTCGAGTGTTTTGTGTTTTGCTTTTTTCTCGGTTCAGACTAAGTGTCACAGCATTTGAGACTCACCTTTGGAGTTGGAGCTTCGCCTGGAGATCCATCTGTCTATCCAGCTTTTAGTCATTTCAGTTTATTCCAGTCACTTATGTCCAGACTTGTCAGTTGCTTATGTATTAGAGTTTCATCTGTATTTGAGATTCTGTTGTATTAAATTTCAAACTCTGATGTTTTATAGTAGCTTCATGAACTACTATTTATCTATTCCGCTGCTTATTGTTATATTACTCTGTGTCTGTGATTGATTTATTTACTGTATATGTTGAGTTTTGCCAAATATAAATTAACAATCTAACATTTTGAGCAATTCAAATCTAACATGTGCGGATGCGAATGGTTCAAAATACCAGGTCGTTACATTGATCGACCATACGAAGCATCAAGACACTAGCCCAATTTACGGCTTCACCAAAAATTATAGCATAGGTGCCTTTTTACACTAAGGTGTAGATCTGGTCAAGGCTTCCTATCTTCGGAACGATGTTTAGCTAAATGATATGGGTCACCGATCCTAAATTGTTGGTCCCCAATCATCGACATTTCCAGAAAAGATCCGTTGTAAAATCTCAGGATCAGTCATCTCTATGTCGTCCAAATTTGCGCCTACTACTGATATCTCTAAAATCCCAGCGAGATCATCGTTTGACATCTAAATTCAAACTCCCTTTACCTTAGACTCAATGTATCTATTGCCATCATCAAAATTCTACACCATTTGTTCATTGAAAATTGGACGCAGGCCGGTAATATTCCCTCTCATAAGTCTTGAAGTGTGCAAATCTCACCATGATGAAAAGTTCTTCAAGCCTAAGAGCGGCAAAATCTCTAAACTTCACTGGTCGCCTATGAAGGAAATAAAAATCCGCTTTACCGAGGTAGATGGTGATCTTCAACTTGCTCCGGTCAAGCAAAGCGGCTTCGTATGGAGTGAGGCCCGTATGACGAGTGGAAGAGCTGTTATCAAAACTTGTTTCCGAACAATTGCAACATACATGTAACGACCCAGAATTTTGAACAATTTAATTTAAAAATATTTAATTAATTTTAAATATTTAAAAGATGGTTTGACTTGAATTTCAAATTATCAGAACGAATTAGGCGATTTAATTATAAAATTTAATCTATTGAAAGTTGAATAATAATTTGAATCTTCAATTTTAAGCCAACTAAAAATATTTCAAAGGCTTGTAAAATTCATATTGATAATACTAAAGATAATAGAAGCTTCAGAATTGAATTAGAAAGTAATTTGGTCGGTTTTGAAATTTTATCGTTTAAGTCGATATTTAAAAATAGCCGTCCGAGGCACAGTCTCGGAATTCGACGAAACCAGTTCCATTGGGACCGTAATATTGAATTATTCTCGGATTTCAAATTTTGTATTTTTCGGAGTTGCCGTGTGAGCATACGTTGAGTAAACGCATTGAAATTTTCAACGAATTCAATTTAAATTTAAATTTAAAATTGTCAACATCAGCACGTTCTTCCTTCAATCACGCCTAAAATCACGCCCTAGAATCATGCCACGAGATCGTGCCAAGCATGCCGAGTATTTTAAAAACAATTTCTTCTTCAATCAAAAACAATACCGAGGCCCCTCTCAGATTCAAACGAAAATAAAAAAATCAAAGTGTGCTCGCTTTCGTTCACAAACTAAAAATGGCCGCCTTCATTTTTCTTCCCCAAATTGAATCTCGCATTCGACTAATCAATTGCGACTATGGGATGGCGACATCTGTCGATCGACTCGATTGAAGGAGGCGGTGGCTTGGGTTCGCGTTCATAGCAGAGGCGACATAGGGGAATTGACTTCGTGGTAGCTGAGGTGGCGATTGCAGTTCAATGGGGGTTCGCTGCAGTGATGTTCGAGCGGCGGCAATGCTAGGGCAAATTCGCGAAGTCGTGGCAAGCAGAGGTGAAGGCGGTGGCTACTGGAGTCGCGCGCGCGCGGCGAGCTCGACGATTGGCGATGGTCGCGATGTTGTCATTCGTGAAGGAGTGGCGACTCGCGATCGAAGTTCGCGAGGCAAAGGAGGGGGATGGATCTGGATTCGTTGAGGTATTGTTGATTTGCTCTTTCAAATTTAAAACTCATAGTATTCGAAAAGAAAAAAAAGGGTTGCAGTAAAGTATTTGGTTAATTTTATTAATTATGTAGATATACAGATTGATTTACTTTTAAATGCAGTAAGATATTTTTGGATATATATACATACAGAAAAGTTTTTACAGTAAACATATGTATATATATAAGATTTTGAAAGCATAGAAATTTAAAAAAAAAACAATATAGAGTTTATAAAGACTAGATTTTTAAAGAAAAGAATTAGTTTAAAACTAATTTTTAGGCAAGTCAGATTTTAAATGAAGTTGATTATTCGATTGTTCGAATATTTATAAATTGTATGAACTGTTTATACAAGGTTTAAAAATAGGAATTCTAAATGATAATATAAACTGTTATTATTTTTAAGTATAGGTATTTGTAGTCTAAATAAAATTTATTTTTAAAAGGAAAAGTTTTGGTTTTAATTAAATAATTAGATTACATAAAATTATAAAAAGGAAATTTAGTTTTAGATTTTAAATTATAGTTAAATAAATAAAAAAAAATTGAAAAGAGAAATTGTTAATTTAAACTATCAAAACGAAGAATGGATTAATTGGTTTAATTTGAATATTAATAAAATCATTGGCTAATTTAATTTACCTAATAGGAATTTAATTTATTGGATAAAATGATTTATTTAAAGGGAATTTAGATTAAAAATTAATTTTTTATAATTATTTAAAAGAAATTGATTTAAAAAGAAAATCACCGATGAATCAAAATTATCAAATGAAAATTTATTATTCGATCTGTTCGAATATTAATAAATTGTGTAAATATTTATACAAGGTATAAATCAAGAAAATCGAGTCAAGGAAATGGATTGCAAATAAAAAGCAAAGGTGAGAACTTCCCACTCAAAAATTTATAAGTTGGATTTGCAGTTATTGATTGATTGCTATTTGGTTGTGATATTAGATATAGTAGGATATATCTATATGTATAGCAGTATATATATATTGGCATATGTATATATTGGAGTTGTTGATTTCCCGCATTATATAGCGGATGAGACCCTATTGCGCGGCCTATTAAGCGGAAAATATTTTATAAATCCCATATACCGCGATATTCCATCTTGAAGCGGGATTGGTATTGTGCTAATGTCTGTGGATGCAGGGAAACAGGTTGGAGGGATCCAACTGGATTCCTCAACCGTATTTATTTATTTACATATATTGTGATATTTGATTGTTTATCATATCGATATATGATGTTTGGAAGTCGTGATTGACTATTTGATGTGTTGCATCATCGGATCCATTTTTGAAGTTTAAAAACAACGATTTTGATTTTTAAGGGATTTCTAAAGTGATTTTTGAAAGTATACGTTTATAAAATAGATTTTGGAATTGATTCATCTTAAATAAATAAACGTTATAATTTTAATGTATAAAAATTATGATTTTTGAGAAATACAGTTAAAAGTTGATTTTTGAAAATATGGGATTAATGATTTTATAAAATAGTTAAATTGGGATTTCTGAATTTATTATAAAAATTTTAAAAATAGGATTTATAAAATTTGATTATTTTATATATCAAAATGATGAAATTATAAAGGAGTTTAAAGACGTTTTAAAAGAATAATATAAATTGATCCATATAAAAGATTTATAAATTGATATTTATAATTAAAAATATTTGGAATTGTAAAACGAGTTTTTATAAGTGTTAGAATGAATTGTGAATGAATTTCATAAATGAATGAAATTTATAGAATTATAAACGGTGAAGTTATAAATGGAATTTTATAAGCAGTAGGTTTATAAAATTTATAAAGTTATTTAAGGAATAGATTTGGATAAATAAATGAATCTTATAAGTTATAAGATTTATAATTACGAAGTTTAAAAGAACGTTTTTGCAAACAAATAAATTATAAGTATTTAACTTATAATATGAACTTTTAGTATATCATTGAGATATGAAATTGAATAGATTAATAAAGGAGATTTATAAAAAGAAGTTGTTATAAAATAAATAGAAATGGAATTTATAAACATTGTTTTATAAATCCGCAAACGACTTATTTTGATAAGTAAATTATTGTAATTTATTAATGGAGTTATATTCACGTTTTATACAGTGAATAATCCTTTAAAATAAAATGAATAAAAAGGATGAAATTGGTTAACAAGGTATATTCACGTTTTTGAAAAGTGAATAATATGTTAAAGAAATGTTTTTGATGTGATGTTTTAAATAGAATTAAAACGATCTAAAGATGTTTTAAAATGTATTAACTATCGAAACCATAAATTTCAACATTCATTGTTGAAATAGACGTTTTCGAGAAATAGAAGGAAATGGTGGACTATAACACTGTTGTTATAGTAAATGATTTCCGAAAGGAAATGTTTTGTAGTATTGGGATTTATATATCCATTTTAATTTTGAATCCCTATACTGGTGATTTTGGGACGTCGTAACGATGTTTTACGCAGCATTCGTTTTGGCCCAAATAAATATATTTAAGAGAATGATTTCCTTAAAGAATGAAATATATACTAAATTTTGATTTAAGTATATTGAATATTTTCCAAGTATAGAAAATAAAAAGACTTGTGAATTACTTATAAATAAATAAGTATGGAAATGTTTTTCCAATGTGAAATGAAAAGTTTTGAGAATTATCTTTTTAAGATAAATTGAAAGTGAATATTAGAAAAAGATTTGAAAATCGTATGTTCACAGATATTTTGGAAATGTAAATTCAATATGGAATTTACAAACGAAATTGGGAAATGGGTTTAAAAATAAATATCGATTTATTTTTAAAGTATGGAAATCACATATATACCTTGTAAATATATTTATGATAATTTGGAAAATTATTTGGAATCCGGTGATGTTGTGCATACCTATTGATAGTTAAATAACCGACTATCAATATTTACCTTTAAATAGGTATTTGTTGTGATTGCTTGAATTTGAATGCCACACTTATTTTTTTTTTAAATAAGCGCTCACTATTCGGGTTAACCGGGAAAGGACTTTGGGGTCGTATAACCCATTTCGAATATGTGATACGTAATTATGAATTGCAATTGAAGACCGGTGTTGAAGACCGGATATTTTCGAAAACGAAAGGGTTTCTTGTCGATTTTCTCTGCACCGGCTGATCCCCGGTATAGAGATCTCCATATGTGATGGGAAATCCGGACGTGATTAGAGATTATCCGGATTGCAAGGACTTCTTTGTAAGTGCCTTCGGTTCTGTTCGATCCCGGAACAGACTTGTATGGATAGTATGCCTGACATTACAAACTGAGATATAAAGCTGATTTCTTTCAAATATATTTCTGTTGGTGGCGGAGAATTTATTCTCTTAGGTTAACACCCTTCTCTGAGACGTACGAGCTCAGAGGTTATGTAGTTGATGGTTATCAGCGATATATTTCCAATTTGGTAATGTGACATGCTGAGCGTTGCTGTGAAATGATCATTATTTGATTATTTGTGATATGATCATTTGTTTGATCACTTATCTTTGTGATCATTTCTATGATCATTTGTTGACCCAAAGCACTACTTTTGTATAAAGCGTGGCTTTGTGGACGAGACTTCGTCGAGCCTCACACCCCGGAATGGTCAAAACAGGAAAGATGCGGCAAGGTCATGAGGGGTAGCTCCCTTTAGGGTATGTGCATTTCCTTATGGAAAAGGGTAGTATCATGGTATGGGGCCCAGATACTTACTCATGTTGAAACACTTATTATTTTGGTGTGATGTTGATTACGAGCGCTCGGTTAAAGGTCCCAAAGGACCGGGGGATGGCATACTCGTGTCAGTAGTTATCCAGTTAGGGGTAACCCGGCCTTGTGTTGGCAGAGATCCGGTTTAGTTCTCGGGGACGTCCTTCCAGAGGCGTTCTCATGTGGCAATGGGAAGTTCCTTGGCCTGAACATTTGTTGGAAATCCAAAGAAACAATACGAGACTTGTACGGTTTTAGTTGTAGAACCTGCCATCTAATATGGTAGCTATAGTAGGCATAATATGATGGTACCTATGCTGGCTAAGATTTATATTCTACTTTCGAAATGTTTTCTACACTATGCACTAATAATAATATCAAAATGATTTGATTTTGCGCAGTAATCATCTTTGACTAACATAAGAAGAAATCTTCTCCAAGTCTGCGTTTGCATTGTGTGTGTGGTGGGAGGTCTTATGGTAGTTACATTTTCAAAAACATTGCGAATCTATTTTAAAAATTATCCTGTTCTTTATTTTTAAGAAAAATAAACTGTTTTGAGTTCTCACACCGGTCTTGCTTTGTCTAGGTGGAACATGATGGGGGGTTCTCGCTTTGCGGTTTGGTGGCGAACGGGAGACTCTTACCCCTACACGTCCTCTTTACGGGGTTGGTTAGGCGTAAGTTGAGACAGTCGAGAGGCTGGCCGTAAAAGCAAGTTTGGGATATCAGTGTAAGCCACGGTGGGGTTGGGATGGTTGAAAAGCCTACTGGTTGTGATCGACTCTGGGTGCCCACCAATTTCCACACGGGCAGTTAAGAGTTAAGGTTTATCAAGATATTCTGGAATTTAGGAGTTGCTGGAGGCAAGCTGGATGGCATGGCGTATTACTAGTATATAGTATTTCTTTTCCGCTGTTTAATGTTGTTTGTTGTTATACACTCTGATAATGAATGTAATGTGATGTAATGTATAAAATATACAGTTCTTTTGATTTATGAATATTCATTTATCTATTATATGTTGTTCCGCTGCGATTGTGAGATTCTGATGTGTTCTGTTGTTTTTCTTTCTCTCTTCTTCTACCTCTTTCTTCTTCTTAAAACCCTAAGTGTTCGGTTTTTCGGTATTCGATTATTCGACAGTTGATACAGTGAACGTATTGATGTCGGTTTTCGGAAGTCGAAGAATCGGGTCCTTACAAAGTGGTATCATAGCATATGGTTAAGCGACAACCATGGCTCTGTTGGGTGTTACTCATTAGAGATAGAGTCAGCAGTACTCTAGAATGAGTTTGAGTGTAATAATAGATATGAGCGCGTATTTGTTAGTGAATATAAAATAGTTTTTGAATCGGGTAAATAAGATAATTTTGCCCAAAACTATTTTTTGATAGAGAAGAAATGATTTTCTATGAATTATTATAGTATATGGTTGCATGGTTATTAGAAAGTGATAATATTAAATTGTTATCATTACTATATGAAATTAAATAAGAAATAAAATGTATAACCAAAGATTAGAGATAAATTGATTTAACAAATGAAATTTATAAATATGAAAAAATATATATAAGGAAATGAATTCATATACAATTGGGATTTGTAAAATAAATTGTAAATAAATGAATTGGAAATGAATGATGAAATGAGATTTGATTTGATCAAATTGAATAAAATCAAAACTTGGTGAAAATAAAATAAAATGGATTGAATTCAAGTAAACTAACTTGATAAATTATTAATTCATGGACTAATGAATTGGAATTTGAATTGGTTAAATTAAAGTTTAGTCGTGAGATAAATTTGAAGATAAATTTGAATTTGTATATAAATTTAAGTAAGTAAAAGAAATAAATTGAAATTCCCTTTGTTAGTAATTAAGTAAATTCAAGATGAATTGAATGTGGAAATTGAAATTTAAAATGAATAAGTGAATGTACTAATTGAGATGAATTAGTGAATGAAACTAATTTAAAGTAGTGATATGAATTAGTAAATGAAAGTTAATCGATAAAATTCAATATTCACAGTAGAAGATAAATTGAATTCAAATAGAATTGAAATTGTGAATTGAATTGAAATGTAAAATTGAATGAAAATGAATATGTAACTTCAATAGTGAAGTAAAAATGTATAAGAAGCATATATTGGAAATTTTGTAATGAAATTGACAAAATAGTTTGAATGTTGGAATTGGATATTATGGCTAGAAGGATATGCAGGTGTATATTAAAATAAATGGAATTGAGATTTTGATTTTGAAGATAAAATTGAATTGCTCGACAAAAAGGTACGTATTTCAATTTCTGTATGAAATTTGATGATTTTCTTCTCCAGCCACTTGGCTTTCTCTTTTCTTTTTGAATCTGTGGGGCCGTGGTGCCATTTGTAGTCGTACCGAGCTAGCCGCGCAAAGGAGACGCTGGCAAAAATTTTCGAAAATTTAGGGTGTTAGAAAAATTTTGAGAAAATTTTGAAAGTTTGAAATTTAAATTTAAATTTGAATTGTTAGGAGAACAATGTTGTTTGAAACTTACAATTGATTTTGGAAAATTAATTGAAATGATAATGGATATTTAATAAAAGATTTAGGTTAGTAAGTTGATAAAACTGTTTAGTTTGGAAAGATAACGAACAGGATAAGGGCATTCTTCTTAACTTGTAATTTCGGGACGAAATTCTTTTAAGGGGGGAAGATTGTAACGACCCAGAATTTTGAACAATTTAATTTGAAAATATTTAATTAATTTTAAATATTTAAAAGATGGTTTGACTTGAATTTCAAATTATCAGAATGAATTAGGCGATTTAATTATAAAATTTAATCTATTGAAAGTTGAATAATAATTTGAATCTTCAATTTTAAGCCAATTAAAAATATTTCAAAGGCTTGTAAAATTCATATTTATAATACTAAAGATAATAGAAGCTTCAGAATTGAATTTGAAAGTAATTTGATCGGCTTTGAAATTTTATCGTTTAAGTCGATATTTAAAAATAGTCGTCCGAGGCACAGTCTCGGAATTCGACGAAACCAGTTCCATTGGGACCGTAATATTGAATTATTCTCGGATTTCAAATTTTGTATTTTTCAGAGTTGCCATGTGAGCATAGGTTGAGTAAACGCATTGAAATTTTCAACGAATTCAATTTAAATTTAAATTTAAAATTGTCAACATCAGCATGTTCTTCCTTCAATCACGCCTAAAATTTAAATTTAAAATTGTCAACATCAGCACGTTCTTCCTTCAATCACGCCTAAAATCACGCCCTAGAATCATGCCACGAGATCGTGCCAAGCATGCCGAGTATTTTAAAAACAATTTCTTCTTCAATTAAAAACAATACCGAGGCCCCTCTCAGATTCAAACGAAAATAAAAAAATCAAAGTGTGCTCGCTTTCGTTCACAAACTAAAAATGGCCGCCTTATGTTTTCTTCCCCAAATTGAATCTCGCATTCGACTAATCAATTGCGACTATGGGATGGCGACATCTGCGATCGACTCGATTGAAGAAGGCGGTGGCTTGGGTTCGCGTTCATAACAGAGGCGACATAGGGGAATTGACTTCGTGGTAGCTGAGGTGGCGATTGCAGTTCAATGGGGGTTCGCGGCAGTGATGTTCGAGCGGCGGCGATGCTAGGGCAAATTTGCGAAGTCGTGGCAACCAGAGGTGAAGGCGGCGGCTACTGGAGTCGCGCGGCGCGCGGCGAGCTCGATGATTGGCGATGGTCGCGATGTTGTCATTCGTGAAGGAGTGGCAACTCGCGATCGAAGTTCGTGAGGCAAAGGAGGGGGATGGATCTGGGTTCGTTGAGGTATTGTTGATTTGCTCTTTCAAATTTAAAACTTATAGTATTCGAAAAGGAAAAAAAAGGGTTGCAGTAAAGTATTTGGCTAATTTTATTAATTATGTAGATATACAGATTGATTTACTTTTAAATGAAGTAAGATATTTTTGGATATATATACATACAGAATTTTTTTTACAGTAAACATATGTGTATATATATAAGATTTTGAAAGTATAGAAATTTAAAAAAAACAATATAGAGTTTATAAAGACTAGATTTTTAAAGAAAAGAATTAGTTTAAAACTAATTTTTAGGTAAGTCAGATTTTAAATGAAGTTGATTGTTCGAATATTTATAAATTGTATGAACTGTTTATACAAGGTTTAAAAATAGGAATTTTAAATGATAATATAAACTGTTATTATTTTTAAGTATAGGTATTTGTAGTCTAAATAAAATTTATTTTTAAAAGGAAAAGTTTTGGTTTTAATTAAATAATTAGATTACGTAAAATTATAAAAAGGAAATTTAGTTTTAGATTTTAAATTATAATTAAATAATAAAAAATTTGAAAAGAGAAATTGTTAATTTAAACTATCAAAACGAAGAATGGATTAATTGTTTTAATTCGAATATTAATAAAATCATTGGCTAATTTAATTTACCTAATAGGAATTTAATTTATTGGATAAAATGATTTATTTAAAGGGAATTTAGATTAAAACTTAATTTTTTATAATAATTTTGAAAGAAATTGATTTAAAAAGAAAATCACCGATGAATCAAATTTATCAAATGAAAATTTATTATTCGATCTGTTCGAATATTAATAAATTGTGTAAATATTTATACAAGGTATAAATCAAGAAAATCGAGTCAAGGAAATGGATGGCAAATAAAAAGCAAAGGAGAGAACTTCTCACTCAAAAATTTATAAGTTGGATTTGCAGTTATTGATTGATTGCTATTTGGTTGTGATATTAGATATAGTAGGATATATCTATATGTATAGCAATATATATATATATATATATATATATATATATATATATATATTGGCATATGTATATATTGGAGTTGTTGATTTCCCGCATTATATAGCGGATGAGACCCTATTGCGCCGCCTATTAAGCGGATAATATTTTATAAATCCCATATACCGCGATATTCCGTCTTGAAGCGGGATTGGTATTGTGCTAATGTCTGTGGATGCAGGGAAACAGGTTGGAGGGATCCAACTGGATTCCTCAACCGTATTTATTTATTTACATATATTGTGATATTTGATTGTTTATCATATCGATATATGATGTTTGGAAGTCGTGATTGACTATTTGATGTGTTGCATCAATGGATCCATTTTTGAAGTTTAAAAACAACTATTTTGATTTTTAAGGGAATTCTAAAGTGATTTTTGAAAGTATACGTTTATAAAATAGATTTTGGAATTGATTCAGCTTAAATAAATAAACGTTATAATTTTAATGTATAAAAATTATGATTTTTGAGAAATGCAGTTAAAAGTTGATTTTTGAAAATATGGGATTAATGATTTTATAAAATAGTTAAATTGGGATTTCTGAATTTATTATAAAAAGTTTAAAAATAGGATTTATAAAATTTGATTATTTTATATATCAAAATGATGAAATTATAAAGGAGTTTAAAGACGTTTTAAAAGAATAATATAAATTGATCCATATAAAAGATTTATAAATTGATATTTATAATTAAAAATATTTGGAATTGTAAAACGAGATTTTATAAGTGTTAGAATGAATTGTGAATGAATTTCATAAATGAATGAAATTTATAGAATTATAAACGGTGAAGTTATAAATGGAATTTTATAAGCAGTAGGTTTATAAAATTTATAAAGTTATTTAAGGAATAGATTTGGATAAATAAATGAATCTTATAAGTTATAAGATTTATAATTACGAAGTTTAAAAGAACGTTTTTGTAAACAAATAAATTATAAGTATTTAACTTATAATATGAACTTTTAGTATATCATTGAGATATGAAATTGAATAGATTAATAAAGGAGATTTATAAAAAGAAGTTGTTATAAAATAAATAGAAATGGAATTTATAAACATTGTTTTATAAATCCGCAAACGACTTATTTTGATAAGTAAATTATTGTAATTTATTAATGGAGTTATATTCACGTTTTATACAGTGAATAATCCTTTAAAACAAAATGAATAGAAAGGATGAAGTTGGTTAACAAGGTATATTCACGTTTTTGAAAAGTGAATAATATGTTAAAGAAATGTTTTGGATGTGATGTTTTAAATAGAATTAAAACGATCTAAAGATGTTTTAAAATGTATTAACTATCGAAACCATAAATTTCAACATTCATTGTTGAAATAGAAGTTTTCGAGAAATAGAAGGAAATGGTGGACTATAACACTGTTGTTATAGTAAATGATTTCCGAAAGGAAATGTTTTGTGTAGTATTGGGATTTATATATCTATTTTAATTTTGAATCCCTATACTGGTGATTTTGGGACGTCGTAACGATGTTTTACGCAACATTCGTTTTGGCCCAAATAAATATATTTAAGAGAATGATTTCCTTAAAGAATGAAATATATACTAAATTTCGATTTAACTATATTGAATATTTTCCAAGTATAGAAAATAAAAAGACTTGTGAATTACTTATAAATAAATAAGTATGGAAATGTTTTTCCAATGTGAAATGAAAAGTTTTGAGAATTATCTTTTTAAGATAAATTGAAAGTGAATATTTGAAAACGATTTGAAAATCGTATGTTCACAGATATTTTGGAAATGTAAATTCAATATGGAATTTATAAACGAAATTGGGAAATGGGTTTAAAAATAAATATCGATTTATTTTTAAAGTATGGAAATCACATATATATCTTATAAAGATATTTTTGGAAAATAAATAATTTGGAAAATTATTTGAAATCCGGTGATGTTGTGCATACCTATTGATAGTTAAATAACCGACTATCAATATTTACCTTTAAATAGGTATTTGTTGTGATTGCTTGAATTTGAATGCCACACTTATTTTTTTTTTTTTAAATAAGCGCTCACTATTCGGGTTAACCGGGAAAGGACTTTGGGGTCGTGTAACCCATTCCGAATATGTGATACGTCGTTATGAATTGCAATTGAAGACCGGTGTTGAAGACCGGATATTTTCGAAAACGAATGGGTTTCTTGTCGATTGTCTCTGCACTGGCTGATCCCCGGTATAGAGATCCCCATATGTGATGGGAAATCCGGACGTGATTAGAGATTATCCGGATTGCAAGGACTTCTTTGTAAGTGCCTTCGGTTCTGTTCGATCCCGGAACAGACTTGTATGGATAGTATGCCTGACATTACAAATTGAGATATAAAGCTGATTTCTTTCAAATATATTTCTGTTGGTGGCGGAGAATTTATTCTCTTAGCTTAACACCCTTCTCTGAGACGTACGAGCTCAGAGGTTATGTAGTTGATGGTTATCAGCGATATATTCCCAATTTGGTAATGTGACATGCTGGGCGTTGCTGTGAAATGATCATTATTTGATTATTTGTGATATGATCATTTGTTTGATCACTTATCTTTGTGATCATTTCTATAATCATTTGTTGACCCAAAGCACAGCTTTTGTATAAAGCGTGGCTTTGTGGACGAGACTTCGTCGAGCTTCACACCCCAGAATGGTCAAAACAGGAAAGATGCGGCAAGGTTATGAGGGGTAGCTCCCTTTAGGGTATGTGCATTTCCTTATGGAAAAGGGTAGTATCATGGTATGGAGCCCAGATACTTACTCATGTTGAAACACTTATTATTTTGGTGTGATGTTGATTACGAGCGCTCAGTTAAAGGTCCCAAAGGACCAGGGGATGACATACTCGTGTCAGTAGTTACCCAGTTAGGGGTAACCCGGCCTTGTGTTGGCAGAGATCCGGTTTGGTTCTCGGGGACGTCCTTCCAGAGGCGTTCTCATGTGGCAATGGGAAGTTCCTTGGCCTGACCATTTGTTTGAAATCCAAAGAAAAAATACGAGACTTGTACGGTTTTAGTTGTAAAACCTGCCATCTAATATGGTAGCTATAGTAGGCATAATATGATGGTACCTATGCTGGCTAAGATTTATATTCTACTTTCGAAATGTTTTCTACACTATGCACTAATAATAATATCAAAATGATTTGATTTTGCGTAGTAAGCATCTTTGACTAACATAAGAAGAAATCTTCTCCAAGTCTGCGTTTGCATTGTGTGTGTGGTGGGAGGTCTTATGGTAGTTACATTTTCAAAAACATTACGAATCTATTTTAAAAATTATCATTTTCTTTATTTTTAAGAAAAATAAACTGTTTTGAGTTCTCACACCAGTCTTGCTTTGTCTAGGTGAAACGTTATGGAGGGTTCTCGCTTCGCGGTTTGGTGGCGAACGGGAGACTCTTACCCCTACACGTCCTCTTTACGGGGTTGGTTAGGCGTAAGCTGAGACAGTCGAGAGGCTGGCCGTAAAAGCAAGTTTGGGATATCAGTGTAAGCCACGGTGGGGCTGGGATGGTTGAAAATCCTACCGGTTGTGACCGACTCTGGGTGCCCACCAATTTCCACACGGGCAGTCAAGAGTTAAGGTTTATCAGGATATTCTGGAATTTAGGAGTTGCTGGAGGCAAGCTGGATGGCATGGCGTATTACTAGTATATAGTATTTCTTTTCCGCTGTTTAATGTTGTTTGTTGTTATACACTCTGATAATGAATGTAATGTGATGTAATGTATAAAATATACAGTTCTTTTGATTTATGAATATTCATTTATCTATTATATGTTGTTCCGCTGTGATTGTGAGATTCTGATGTGTTCTGTTGTTTTTCTTTCTCTCTTCTTCTACCTCTTTCTTCTTCTTAAAACCCTAAGTGTTCGGTTTTCCGGCATTCGATTATTCGGCAGTTGATACAGTAAACGTATTGATGTCGGTTTTCGGAAGTCGAAGAATCGGGTCCTTACAATACAGAATCTAATTTCTCATCCATCTAGAATAATTGTGTGTCTCCGACTGGAACTCACAATCCTAAATCACAAGGTAGCTAGAATCTCAATTGTCAAGTCGAACACATCCCGTCTTCGAGATTCAGCCATATGTCATACTCATGCTCTTATCAAAAGCGCTTTGCGCATCGCCAGCACTCCATAGGGTACTTCTAAGTCAGTGTGAAAATCTTAGCTTAAGATATTTCTAACTCATAGTTGCTTTGCTCATTCCTTCAGAGTAGAACTATAACTACTTCTATAGTTGGATTCGATGTGAAATATTGAAACCTAAGTCCATCAAAGCATAGATTGTTGGATTTGGTTCCTGCAAATATGCATGAGCAATATCAAAGATTGATAAAAATCTAAACTCATAGAAGAAACATTAATAGGATAAGAACACTGACCATGACTGCTACCTTGCAAGTAATGATATTCCTTGGATAGTAGATTGTCATATCAACGTCGAGCATGAGAGAAAGAAAACTCTCCAACAACAAAGCACATCCAACTCTAGTGATCCATTCTTTTAAATTATATATTATGGGTTATAATAAGGAGGGAATCAGAAAAATGTTCTAGTGACTAGAAAATTATAAATTGTCCATAAGATTAACTTATACCATTAGGTTTCCATTTAATTGCTATGCCCATTAAGGTTAGCTGTTCTAATCTAAACTTGCATTACATACACGATTACTTACTTATCCCTTCCCATGGTACGAAATACTAATTAAGCCATAACAACCACCCAATACTTCCAAACCCATTAGCCACTTAGTACTTTTAAATGTGAAGTGGGCTTCTATAATACTTTTAAAAGAGAAATAAGTAGACTCTATCATTTACGACCTTAATTGAGATATGCCCCATCATTTATGACCTATTCCCAAGGTGGTTTCCTATCAATATTGTCAATGGTCGGTGTGTCCTAGCTATAAGTCCTATAACCACTATTTAAGGCTTTCGACATTTAATGTCCAACTATTACCATGTCTATCACCGCTATAATCATAATCATGTAATAAACAGTACCCAAGCCACTTAATACCTTTTATTAGAAAATAGGCAGACTTTGGTCATTTAAGACCTTAACTAAGGCAAACCCCATCATTTAAGCCCTATTTCCCAGGCATGCTTCTAAATGGTACTATTATTATTATGGCTCTAGCAATGTAAGAGATTGTACCCAAAACACGTAGTATTTCCCAGTGGTAAATAAGCAGACCCCATCATTTAAGACCTACTTCCACATGCGTTCTCCTCAATGGTACCATCTAGCTGTCATTGCTTGGAATCTCATTAGGTTACTTAATACTTATTTTATTGGAAAGAGGAGGACTTTGTAGCAACTTAAGACCCCAAACCTGAAGCGAACCCTTCCGTAGATCCCTACTCTCACTCTTTAATTATAAATATGGCATATTATTAGGTTACTTCTATCGGTAGGGAGGCGGACCCTTCAGCTACTTAAGACCTCAACATTAAAGTAAACCCTTTCTAGAGGCATCTTTATTTATTTATTTGGAATATCTCTAGGTTACTTAATTCTTCCATTTAGGAGAGAAGTGAACCCTTCAACCACTTAAGACCTCAAACCAGAAGCAAACCCCTATAGAGATATCCCTCACTGCTCCTAATTACAAATATTGGACCATTTAATACTTTCCAATCAAGGAAGCAAGACTAATCTCTCATGTCGTCATGTGTCCTACGATTAGTGGTATCGCACATCAATAGTAAGTATACCCGACTACTCGTAGCCTCAAAGTGAAGGGCAATCTTCTGTCTAGTGACTCTACTAACGCATTACTAACCTACTAAGTCCAATTAACCATCCTAAGTTTTTATTTAAATTATCTAAGGTAGACATTGGACTTAGCTTACCAATTCCCTTCTTATTTAAGGTAATAAAATTTACTTTAAATGTTTATCTACCCATAAATCCCCATTTAATGCTCATAAATGTCAATTTGTCCGTAAAATCCTAACGACATATCCTAAGACATTTTTATATAATACTAATTTCAAATTAATAACCCTTTATATATATATATTCTATTTTTATCAGTCTTATTAATCCATTTACCCTATCAATTTATTGCAACTCCCATATTTATTACCATTCATTGGAGTTATAACCTTTCAAACCCTTTTCTCATTAGTTAATTATCCCAAAAGCAAATATTATGTGCAAGCGTCGTTATTAGCTTTTTATTTAATTATTATAGATGTAGTAATTATGTACAAACATTTACTTTTAAATATGTTCTAGTTATATGTCTTTGTAGAATAAACTTTTTCATGTTAAATTGTTGGAATCGCATCTAAAAGGATAATCCACTATAATTTCCATAAATTAGTCTATGACAAACGATTTAACTTAAAATGTAAAAGATAGCATCCTTTGGAATTACAAAGAATAATAATTTCTTTTTATTACTGAAATAGATAGTGTGAACTACAATGAATTCATACTTTGCACATCTCTTTCTCTTTCTATTTGCATTTATTCCTTGTTAGTTTAAATGCTATATCTTTCTAAAAGCGAAAGAAATCAAACTAATTTATAAATATTAAACAGGTCTAAATTCCAACAATTCCAAATGTAGAAAAGATATATTCTTAACAATATTAGGGCAACGAACCAAATTTATAATATTATTATACAACCTATTGCAGATCTAGTATAAATTTCATTCAAATCAATATTCTAAATTCATACTTTTGGGGCTGATTTCCAAATCAAGTTGTATACAATGCTAAATCAATTCATAAACAAGAATATGCAGGCGTTTATTATATTCAGATTGTATTCAATTCGTTGCCTATATTTCATATACAATTATCCAATCAGGCATAAAAATCAAATAAGCACCATCGGAATAATTTTCATATTACAACAATCTATTAAATTTTCCACTCACCTTTTAAAAGCGATCTAAATCTCTGGATTTGAAGTAGAACCTTTGATTCATCTCTAAATCCTTTTTAATCCAAGAGATATGTATAAAATGTATGTACATACATTAGAATTACAAATCTAAGAAGAAATTTAGGGTTAGGAGAGAAGGTAGATACAAATATATTGAAATACCCCACACCCCTTAGTGTACCTAAAAGAATACACTAAAAGATGTGGTGCGTTGTAGGTATAACTAATGCTAATAGAGACTAAGATTCAAATAGATAATAACGCATAGGAAGTAATTAAAAACAATAAGTGATTTTAAAAATTAATACTTCATAAATACTTCAGAAACCATATATGTTCCAAATACCAAATACAATTGCCTTATGAGAATAAAATCTCAACCTCATTAGAAAAACCAGAGTACAAACACAAACTTTCCTTCAATATAGTGCGAGTATAATTAAAGAACAAAAGGCTGGAAATAAAAAAGAAAGGATACATGATAGGGTGTCTAAGTCTCCAAGAAGCTGTGGTCTATCTTTCTTGCCCCTGTGTGACGCCCCACCTCTATGCCCACGCTAGCCAAGGATACTACAGTGTAATGCCGTCAACTAGCACGGAGAATAAGTCCGGTGAGGAGCGACCATCCGTGTAGTTGCGTTGTGCGAGCACCGATATGTCAGATAAAAATATAACTTTTCATCTCAAGAAGAAATCCGACATACCAATGCAAGCTCAAAGCTACTACATGGTGGCTATATATATACTTCGGAAACAAATATAGAATAAGCATAACATAAACCAGTCACAGAAGTTCATATCTCATAGGCGGAAACAGATATGAATACTACACAGAGAAGTGTACATCAGAGTAGTGGTCAAACAAGATCCACAATATCACAAAAGAATAGTTACAAGTGCTAGACAAAAGAATATGTATACATCAGTGAGTCTATATCTCAAATGTATACAACCAAAAACTACTAATCTAAGTAGTTAGCCGTAAGTCAGGATAATAATAAGCCCAGACGAGGAGTCAAGCAGAAGCACCTGTAACATCTCGGTCTGACCCGAGTAATATTTAATAAGAAAATAATAAACGAATCAGTCTAGCTATAAATATCAGATGAAATGATATAGAATAAGAGATATGACAAAAACGTATAATAACCATAACGCCATACTTTGATAAGTATGTAACTGAAAATCAACTATAGATTAATCAATATCACAAGAATCTTCTCAAAGATCAAAAGAATCTCATACTCTTTATTTTTATTTACCAAACCATAAATATTGACAATTATATCAATGCCAATCACAAAAGTTAATGACACACAAATTCACCAATGCACAATGATAACGCTTATCAATGTAAATCACCAAAATTGGTGAAACACAAATTCTAGAAATCAATCAATAGAAGTCCAGAAATCATAAAAAAGGGAAAGAGGCCTGTCACTAGAACCGGTGCATGAAAACTCACCAACACGTGTATCACAAAACGGAAAGCTATTCCATGGTTGCAAGCATTAATTTTGAGCCCAGGCTCTACTAAAACGGCCCGTAGACCATGGGTCGCCACCCCACCAAGCCGAAGCACCACTAAAAAGGGGTTTAGTATCCCTTGCAGACAAACATACATCGCACATTGCTAGTCTAAATCACAAAATGACCATCATTGATCGATAAGTATAAATTACACTAAGCTAGTAAATAAATGAGTTTAGCTTAATGTCCCATAACCACTAGCTTAACTTAATTATTTACGAACAAATTGTAGACTTCTACTCGAGGTTAAGTGTAAATTACACTAAGCTAATAAATATATGAGTTTAGCTTCATGTGCCATAACCACTAGCTTAACTTAAATATTTACGAACAGACTCTAGATTTCCACTCGAAAATTGTCACAAGAGATTCAATCGAACAAGTCCAAGAATTAACCGACGAAGTAAACGCAAGCGTTTCATACCACTTTTTTTACTAAGCAATTTAATTAGATTTCTCATACGAATGAGGTAAAGGTTTGTATGTGCTAGTAGATTGGAAACGGTCTTATAAACAAGCTTGATATTGAAAATAGAGTTGAAATAGTTTTGATAAAAGAGTTTTGCTATTTACTACTAGTATTGAAACCTTTATATTTTTAAAAGTGACAAATCACAAAAATGATTGTAGAAACAATCAATCACTAAAATCTCACGTTGAAAGACGTGAATTAAATCCAAAGAAATCGATTTCAAATCCATCAAAAATGGATATACCCAAAAATTCCAAAATAAAAATCATCAGAGTCGATAATAAATGATAATAACAAATCGGAGAAGAAGAATCGATTAAAGATTGGAAAAGCAAAGCAAAATGAGCATAAATAGACAAAACAGGGAAATAGGAGCAGGTCGGTCGACTGAACTCTCTGAGTCGGTCGACCGGACCAGAAAACAGAGAAGTGCTCTGGTAGCAGGTCGGTCGACCGGCCTAATGTGTTCGGTCGACCGAACCTTGTTTCCAGCACTTCCCAGCCTATCTAAATGGGGCCAATCTCGACCAAATTGCAATTGTTCGAGCAACGACGATAAGGGTTTATGCCAATCGACTACCCGACCCTATATGCTCCTCGATGCATCGCCAAAAATATGATCAAACAACAAAGCTATGATTTTTAAACATTTGACTTCAAAACACCAAAAATTGGAATATTTAAAAAACCAATCCAAATCAAAATCAAATGCACATGAATAAGTGTTAGGAATTCATACCTAATCAAAGATAATCATAGACTTAGATGTGAGATAAAAATCTCACCTTTTCACAAAATCAATGAAGGAGAAGCTTGAAAGCAAAGGAAGAATCAACCACACTTCAACACAACCCAAATGAGCTTGAATCTAAGCTGAAAAGAAGAACATTCCCAAAGTTAGGTTTAGGAATTTCTGAAATTGAAAGGAGAATGAGTTGGAGAAGAAGAAGATGATGTTTACCAATAGCTTCTCTTTGGATTTGGAGCTAGAACTTGATTTGCAAATGAAAACTAGGGCTTGGAGTTTTAATTTCCCATTCCTCTCTCCATTGTTGCTAAAGCTTGAGTATTAGGAAATAGAAATGAAGTAATGAAGAGAAGAGGGGTGAAGCTTGGGTCTAATGGGCTGAAAAAAACCAAAGCCCTAAGTGAAAAAGTGGAAAAATTCCACTAACTCCAAACATATCAAAGTTTATACTCAAAAAGATCGCAAACGACATTTTGAACTCAATGGAAGTGGTCTCGAGTCCTAATTCAATCGTATGCAATAAGTAACTTTTCGGACTATAATCCGACTAACGATAAAATATTTAAATACAATATTTAAGTACTCAATCGTAAAATATGCGGGTTGTTACAGACTCCCCTCCTTAAAGAAATTGCGTCCTCGCAATATTTAAGAAGAAAATACATAGTAACAACCATAAAAGCATATTCGACACAAAAGAAATATGAAATAAGAAGTTCACCTCAAAGATCACGAGAGAGTAAGTCCGGATGTGTTCGCTCGATGAATTCTCTAGATTCCCAAGAGCAATCTTTAGGATTTGAGAACCATTAAACTTTCACAAAAGGAATATCTTTATTTCGAAGGCACTCAACCTCCGAAGCAATGATGCGAATAGAATATTCCTCCTAAATGAAATCTGGTGAAACTTCACTTTCTTCAATAATACCGAGCTTAAGAATAAAAATCAGAATCCTTAAGGCATTTCCATAGTAGAAAGACATGAGAAAACGTCATGAATAACAGAAAACTGAGCTGGTGCAATGACATAGTATAAAAACGGTACGCCCGAGAAACTAGAAACTCGAATAATTGGACCAACGACATAGTACAATAACGGTATGCCAACGAACCAAAGCTCGAATAATTTCGAAATACCGACGTAGTACGACCGGTACGTCAAATGAACCGAACACCATAAAAGAACATCGGACGCAAGCCCATAAAAGAAACGAGACGAAGCTCAATAAAACAAGGTACATCGAAACGTCTGATGAACTTGGTAAAAGATCATTCCATTCGGACATCATCAAAAAGACAACCACTTGTTGTTTACAACAAAGTGCATTGGCAACACGATTCCCCTTTCCAGGAATATACAAAGATTATCAAGATCATAAGATGCAAGGAACTCGATCCAATATTAAGTTCCTTATGAGAAAATAAAATTACAAAGATTTATGATCAGGGTAGAGAACAAATTTCTCACCCAGAAATAATGATGCCAAATTTTTAAAAGCGAAAACAATAGCCTCGAGCACTAGATCATGAGTGGTATACCTAGTCTCGATAGGCTTCAATTGTATAGAAGCATAAATGATAGAACATTTTCTTTCGCAAGAGAACGACACTCAAACCAATACAACTAGCATCGGTAGAAACAGTAAAAGCTTGGTTCCGCTCGGGAATCACAAGAATAGGAGTATCGGGAAAAGAGTTCTTTTAATTGATCCACTTTCCCAAAAATCTAAAACTTCCAAAATTTATAATTAACTTTATGTAATCATCTTTCTAGAAAAATTTATATTTTACAAGTCAATTTATTGTGCCTAATTGTCTCATCAAAGCGTTTAGGAAATTCCTTCGATAACGTTGATCAAGCGCATCAACCAGAATTCTTAAAGCACTTAATGGGCAATACAGTCACCAATCATCTTCTATATGATAAATAAGTGTCTTAAAAATTTTAAGAATATTCTTTGTACGTTTTAAGAACAAAATTTAATTATACTTATAAATAAATCTTATGAAAAAGATTTGCAAAATTTTAAATTTTGTTTTCATCCCAAAATCAATAAATACAAGAATGGAGTCATCGAGATATTCGTAGAATAGTCGATACATAAAATGGATGAAATAAGCTGGACAAACTGAATGACATAACAAGTCATTCATAAGAATCATAACAAGTGCGGAATGCGGTAAGTGGAATGCTAACTCCCGCAACTCGTAGCCAAATGAAAATCGGTGACAAGGTCGAACTAATAAGACCTTAACACTACTCAAAAGATTGCTTAGGAGATAATCCTAAGAAAAGCTCAAAAATACCGGAAAATACCACAAACTACCCAAATGTGAAAAATAACGTTTTCCTCATCTTGTGGGTTTGAACAATAAAAATGATGCCATCAAGTTGGAATCGGAATAATAAAGAAAAATACAAATCTGTTTAACAGATTGTGAATGTCGAGGATGAATAGTCCACTCGGGACATGGAATATGGCTTCATAAAAATCAGGCCAATCCTTTCACAAAAATCGATTTCCAAAACCTAAGTAACACATAACATGCAAATCGGTTCAGAAGGAAAAATCACATAAAATAATCTCGACATCAAAACAAAGAAAATTGAGCGTCACGGATCCACCAACCGAATTCGAAATTCTCAAAGAGGACATCAAGTCCAAATTGTTTTAAAGAAAAAGAATCAACAAGTTCTTTTGATACAAAATAATGAGATGAACTCATATCAACAAGAACTCGAAAAAGATAATCACAAAACAAATGAAATCAAGGATTGATTAAGAAATACCTTGACCAGAAGAAGTATCACTAGGAGCTTGAACGTCATTCAGCTCTCCTTTCCTCTTGCTTAGAAGTTTGGGGCAAGAAGATAAAAGATGACTCGGTTTCTTGCAATAGCGACAAGTAGAGGGTTTCGGGCACTTAATTACATAATGGTCAATGGAACCACAATTGTAGCATTGATTACAACTAGAGATAAGAGTCTTTGCTACCGAAGTTTCTTGTTCCCCCTTCTTCTTGCTTTGAAGTATGGGGAAGGCAGAAATATGATGACCTGAATTTTTGCAATAACGACAAAAGAGTGGCTACGGACACTCGTTTGCATAATGGTCCTTAGAATTACAATTGTAGCATACTCCACGATTAGGGATTGGAGTCTTTGCTACCAAGGTAGTTTGCTTCACTTTCTTATTGGGATTGGGGCTTTTGAACTTAATATGCCTCTTCTTGGAAATCCCAATATCACTATCACCTCCTTTACCAACCTCTTCATGTCGAAGAGTAACACCCACAAGCTGATTGAAAGGAACTTCAAGTTTCAAAGGTAGAACCATTTCGGGGTTCTTACTCAAAGCACAAATAAACTCTTGATTCTTTACAAGATCCAAAAGTTGTTGGGCAAACATGAATACGCCATTCAGAGAAGGGCAACTGGATTGACCAGCGCTAGGACTGCCAGATCCAACCATTTCTTCTTAAAGAAAGAAAGAAGAAGAAAAAAGTTATTCACAAAATGAATTTCAATCAACTTGATGGATAAAACAAGGAATCATAAAGGAAAATAGGATAGAACGGTACGAAGACTCGAATTAAATCCTAAGGCATGACTCCTAAGATGGACTTAGGACGATGATCCTTGTTAAATTATTCTACCTTGTTCCGAAGTTTGGCTCTGATACCAAGCTGTGGAGCCCCACCTCTATGCCCACGCTAGCCAAGGACACTACAGTGTGATGCCGTCAACTAGCGTGGAGAATAAGTCCATTGAGGAGCGACCATCCGTGTAATTGTGTTGTGCGAGCACCGATATGTCAGATAAAAATATAACTTTTCATCTCAAGAGGAAATCCAACATACCGATGCAAGCTCAAAGCTACTACACGATGGCTATATACTTCGGAAACAAATATAGAATAAGCATAACATAAATCAGTCACAGAAGTTCATATCTCATAGGCAGAAACAGATATGAATACTACATAGAGAAGTGTACATCAGAGTAGTGGTCAAACAAGATCCACAATATCACAAAAGAATAGTTGCAAGTGCTAGACAAAAGAATATGTATACATCAATGAGTCTATATCTCAAATGTATACAACCAAAAACTACTAATCTAAGTAGTTAGCCAAAAGTCGGGATAATAATAAGCCCATACGAAGAGTCAAGCAGAAGCACCTGTAACATCTCGGTCTGACCCGAGTATTATTTAATAAGAAAATAATAAACAGATCAGTCTAGCTATAAATATCAGATGAAATGATATAGAATAAGAGATATGACAAAAACGTATAATAACCATAATGCCATACTGTGATAAGTATGTAATTGAAAATCAACTATAGATTAATCAATATCACAAGAGTCTTCTCAAAGATCAAAAGAATGTCAAACTCTTTATTTTTATTCACCAAACCATAAATATTGACAATTATATCAATGTCAATCACAAAAGTTAACGACACACAAATTCACCAATGCACAAATAATGATAAAGCTTATCAATGTAAATCACGAAAATTGGTGAAACACAAATTCTAGAAATCAATCAATAGAAATCCAGAAATCACAAAAAGGGGAAAGAGGCCTGTCACTAGAACGGGAGGATGAAAACTCACCAACATGTGTATCACAAAACGGAAAGCTATTCCATGGTTGCTAACTATTAATTTTGAGCCGAGGCTCCACTAAAACGGCCCGAAGACCATGGGTCGCTACCCCACCAAGCCGAAGCTCCACTAAAAACGGGCGTTAGTCTCTCTCGCAGACAAAGAGATATCGCACATTGCTAGTCTAAATCACAAAATGATCATCATTGATCGATAAGTATAAATTACACTAAGCTAGTAAATAAATAAGTTTAGCTTCATGTCCCATAAACACTAGCTTAACTTAATTATTTACGAACAAATTGAAGACTTCCACTCGAGGTTAAGTGTAAATTACACTAAGCTAGTAAATATATGAGTTTAGCTTCATGTCCCATAACTACTATCTTAACTTAAATATTTACGAACAGATTGTAGATTTCCACTCGAAAATTGTCATAAGAAATTCAATCGAACAAGTCCAAGAATTAACCGACGAAGTAAACGCAAGCGTTTCATACCACTTGTTTTACTAAGACGTTTAATTAGATTTCTCATACGAATGAGGTAAAGGTTTGTATATGCTAGTAGATTGGAAAACGGTCTTACAAACAAGCTTGATATTGAAAATAGAGTTGAAATCGTTTTGATAAAAGAGTTTTTCTATTTACTACTAGCATTGAAACCTTTATATTTTTAAAAGTGACAAATCACAAAAATGATTGTAGAAACAATCAATCACTAAAATCTCACGTTGAAAGACGTGAATTAAATCCAAAGAAATTGATTCCAAATCCATCAAAAATGGATATACCCAAAAATTACATAATAGAAGTCATCAAAGTCGATAATAAATGATAACAACAAATCAGAGAAGAAGAATCGATTAAAGATCGGAAAAGCAAAGCAAAATGAGCATAAATAGGCAAAACAGGGAAATAGAAGCAGGTCGGTCAACTGAACTCTCCGAGTCGGTCGACCGGACCAGAAAACAGAGAAGTGCTATGGTAGCAGGTCGGTCGACCGGCCTACTGTGTTCGGTCGACCGAACCCTGTTTTCAGCACTTCCCAGCCTATCTAAACGGGGGCCAATCTCAACCAAATTGCATTCGTTCGAGCAACGACGCTAAGGGTTTATGCCAATCGACTACCCGGCCGTATATGCTCCTTGATGCATCACCATAAACACGATCAAACAACAAAGCTGTGATTTTTAAACATTTGACTTCAAAACACCAAAGATTGGAATATTTACAAAACCAATCCAAATCAAAATCATATGCACATGAATAAGTGTTAGGAATTCATACCTAACAATCAAAGATAATCATAGACTTAGATGTGAGATAAAAATCTCACCTTTTCACAAAATCAATGAAGGAGAAGCTTTAAAGCAATGGAAGAATCAACCACACTTAAAATCAACCCAAATGAGCTTGAATCTATGCTCAAAAGAAGAACATTCCCAAAATTAGGTTTAGGAATTTCTGAAATTGAAAGGAGAATGAGTTGGAGAAGAAGAAGATGATGCTTACCAATAGCTTCTCTTTGGATTTGGAGCTAGAACTTGATTTGCAAATGAAAACTAGGGCTTGGAGTTTTAATTTCCCATTCCTCTCTCCATTGTTGCTAAAGCTTGAGTATTAGAAAATAGAAATGAAGTTATGAAGAGAAGAGGGGTGAAGCTTGGGTCTAATGGGCTGAAACAAAAACAAAAGCCCTAAGTGAAAAAGTGGCAAAATTCCACTAACTCCAAACATATCAAAATTTATACTCAAAAAGATCGCAAACGGCGTTTTGAACTCAATGGAAGTGGTCTTCAGTCCTAATTGACCGTATGCAAAAAGTAACTTTTCGGACTATAATCCGACCAACGATAAAATATTTAAATATAATATTTAAATATTTAATCGTAAAATATGCAGGTTGTTACACCCTGATTGCCTATGGAGGGAGAAAAAGGAAAATATAGAGGAGTGGGTCAGACGAAACATCTAGTGAATGATAGTAATTACTAGAATCTTTAAGCAAAGTAAAAGTAATAGACCTTATAACAGTTCTAGTATATAAAAGCAAACAAAGGAAATAAGGATAAGGAATAAGCTGGAAATGAATACGAATTAACATAGTTGGTTAACTTTGATTGTTTGCACTTGTCTTTGATAGCTTCTTTGATTAGGCTGGATTCCTAATCTTATAATTAGGCTGAAACCCTAATTCTACCATTTGATCAACATGCTACTCCATATACCTTATTACGGACTAGACGCTCTATAGCTCTCTATACAGAAATGGTGTCTACGAATGACACGTAAAGTATCTACTATGGACTAGACGTTATATAGCTCCCAACAGAGAAGGCAATGGTGCATATGATAGGCACACATACTAAGCGCTTGGAACTCATAACGATTATTGAGCACCCGTACGGAATTCGCATGCGTAACTGCCACCATGCTTATGTTACCTGTTGTTCCACCTATTGGGTCTTCTTATTACCTCAAGCTCCAGCGTAAGCGTGCTCCTCGTCCCACTTCAGGCTAATATGAGATCACCATGCCCATAGAAAATAGGGGAAATGCTCTTGGTACTGGCTCATCATCCAAACAATATCTAGTTGCGCCCTTTACCCAAATCCCCATGATTTGGACTTCTACTTATTGACCAATTACTGCCATTGTTAGCATAAGCATGCCCCTCGTCTCACTTCAAGATTATATGAAACATCATGTCCATAGAAATAATAGGGGAATGCTATTTGGTACAAGTCCTACTTTAATTCTTGCTTATTAACTTAGATAAATTACTTAAATAAGCCTTTACTTTTGTTCTTGCTATCTGTGCTTATTAATTTATCCTAAATCTTAAAATAAGCTTCATTTTGTCCTTTTTCTTATTATAACCTACGTTATAATTTAGCTTTATTTACTTAACCCAAAAATCTAAGTGTAAAAAATAATACTCTTTTTAGTTATAATTCTAAGTTATAACTAGACCAATTATCTTTAATTAGTTGAGTTCTAACATTAATATCATAATTAGGCTCAATTTCAGTCTTAATTCCATTTTTATTACAGTCTTTACAATTTACATATTATCTTCTATTATTTCAATATTCTTATAATTTTAATCCATATCCGCGTTTAATCTATTCTAATCCATACATGAAGAAGAAGGAAAAATAAAAGAAAACTGAAAATGTAGGAAAATCCAAAGCATAGGAAAAAGTTGTAAACAATGCATAAATAACCGTAAATAAATTAAAATACTGTAAATAAATGGAAAAGCTATAATTAACAGAATTAAACTAAAATTAACTAAAAAAATAGCTAAAAGAAATAGACTAAAAATAATTCTAAAAACTGTAAATAAATTACTAAAAAGGTTATTCCAAAAATCATATTAAAAATTACAACTATTGAAAACCCTATTATTTTAAATTACTTAAAGAAATCTAAAATAATTACAATCACTCACCTGTGGTTCTAAGCTCTTCCCTTTAGGCCTTCTTGGATCCACTTGGAGTTATTAAATATTTTAATTTAGACTGATTTTCTCCTTGGAAAATTATTCCGCTTAGGGTCCTTCTTGAAAAGGTGAACCCAATTGGAGAAAATCATAGAATGAGAAAAAGCACTAGGCCTAGGGCATTATTTATAAGGGTAGAGGTGGATCTCAGACCGCTAGATTTAGGGATTGAATATGATGCAACCACGGCATAGGCAGAATAGGAGCCGTCAGATACAAGAACGAAAGGACCCGATGAAGCTAAAGAATGCAAAAATACGTACATGAATGCTTTGGAACGAAGAAAATTTTCTTCGTTCCAAACTTATAGGTGGGTCGACCGTCCCTCCTCTTGGGTCGACCGACCGGTCCACCTAGCCCTTTTTTTACTTCCTTTTTTCTTGTTTATTTTGTTTCTATCTCATATTAGCCCAGATTCTGACATTCTATATATGAAAATTGACAAGAAAATTACCACGGACACAATGGTGCAACTCCTGTGGCTCGATTCTAATAATTTCACAAAGTTATCTTATTATTTCTTTAATTAATGAATTAATTACTATGAGTTAAATTTTGGGTTGTTACATATATATAAATATAAGTTTACCTCATATACACATATAATTGATTCTCTTCTCTTCTCCTTTCTATTAGATCCCAACTCTTCTCCGATTTGTATGAATATAGATACAAATATCTTATCTTTATAATTTTGAAAGAAAGCGAAGAAGAAAAATGGTAGAGATTTACTACTACCTCCATAAAAATATGAGAAGAGAAGGAAGGGTTATGCCTGTATTCATAGGCGATAGAATCAACCAGAACCGTTAGGTAGAAATATATCAAATCTGGGCTATTGCAGCCAAGATTTATTGGAGTTGCCAGGTCACCAGGTCGATCCTTAGGGATGATCGTCCCCAATAATGGGACGGCCTATGGGCCCGGGTATTTAATATTAAAACGTTAATTTATTCTTATTTAATTATTTTTGTTTTGAATTCTTTTTTCGTCTGTAACTTCTTTGTTTGGACTCCGATTGCAAAACTCTGAATATGAAAGTTGCTCAAAATTTTGCCATGAACGCAATGGCGCACGTTTCATTGCCAAATTCCATCATTTACGAAAATTCCATTTAGGAGGCTAATTAATTAACCAACTAATTAAATAACTAGCGCCAAATTACGAGGTGTTACAGTAATATTTCTTCGATTATTCTTTGGACTTGTTATATAGAATAAGATATGCGAGTGTGATTTATCAGCATTAAGAGACGGGTGAACATCCCTGGGTGGTTTGGGACACCCTTGTTAATATTTGTCTGATTGCTTTCTATAAGTAAATGTCACTCGATTAGGACATATCCACTTGGTATTATATTTATGGTGATGCAAACTGAGAGCAAGCAGGATGAGAGCATAAGCGTGTCTATTTATTGTGAGTGTACTCCTATTGTACATCGTGGAGTAAACTAGACTGGCTAATATCCATCCTAATGGCCTTATTATGGGGTCATTTCATAATCTATGACTTGCTATTTGATATGTATATAGCTGATAGCCACTAGGATGAGGCCAACAATCAATTAACATTGTGGCACTTGCAGGATCATGACTATTGTATATGTAGTCTTGCACACGATGGATATTGAATCACGATGGATACCAGGGATGTAATGAACAATATTCTTAGCGATATGATATTTAAATAATTGATTTAAATATTTAATCATTAACTAATTAAAGGTCGCAGATTATGATTTTTTGCATACGATAGAATCAAAACTCGAGACTACTCCCTTGAGTTCGGATCGACGTTGCAAATTAAAAAAAGTATAGCATCGCTATATTTGAAGATCAAACGATCAGATGACCAAAAAGATCTCGAAATGCATAAAATTATCAACCCATAGCACTGTCTCAGATAACGATGAAATTTATACCATTCGGACCGAAAAAATGAGATGATGTATGCAGACGAGTTTTATTGCGGTCGGACGCGTCATGTGATCGTACAAACTCGAAACGACCATTTATTTTCGAAATAAAATAAATAGAATATATTATTAATGTAAATTAATCCTCACCAAACCCTCTTTAATCATATTTCATGTTTACTACTACACTACTAGTGAAATAAAAATGGCCGCCTCCCTTTAAATCACTTCAAAATTAATTAGGTCGATTCACTCAACGATAATTCACAAAACCAGCTCCGTTAAGATCGTGATGAAGAGGGCTTCAAACTTACGATGACGTTGTTTTGTACGGTATTGTTCTAGGAGATGGACTTAAGTGGCACACAACTAGGGTTTTGCTTTGATAATGACTCGAGAGGTTTAGGGTGAAACGAAGAGTACAATGGTGCTTCTCATGCAAGGGGCTTAAGAGGTGTCGATTTGGGGAAGTACAACCTAGAGAGGTAAAATGCAAGATTCACCTTATTGTGAGGCATGCTACAGGTTGTATCCAGGTGGGGGCAACTAAGCTTCAAGGCGTTGGGTCCAGGGCAGAGAGAACATGAAGTGGAGTCTTCTACAATCGATGGTGCATCGAATCGTTGAGGAATGAATGAGAAATCGGAGATGGAAGGAATGGAGGAGATGAGTTGTGCACAGCTTATGCACGTACAAGAAATTTGGGGGAAGAAGATGTATCAGGAAGGTAACTATGGAACAATTTATTATTTAAGTTAGTTAATTAATTAATTATTCTCAATTCGTATTTAATTCATATTTTTTGCATACGACGTCTGACTTGGACGCAGTTTCTTGTGTTGCGCTCTTGATGGAGAGTTCTACGTCTTGGCATTAGTTTAGTTAGATTTTGTTGAGGCATGTAATATTATATCTCACCATACTATAATTATTGATATAGTATTAAAATGCCATTTTGAAATAATTTTTAAGTTTAAAATGTGATTTCTAACATATATAAACCTACATCTTATTTTATAAAAGAATTTAAAAGTGTTTTAAATCAAATATTGCATTTTTCATATTAATGCAATATTTTGACGATATTGCTAGATTTAGGCTAATTTTGATATTAGTCCTACATTGGTTGCTTGGGTGTATTATATTGTGTTATTATAGATGTATATAGGCTATTATAGGCGTTTGTATGCTTGTTGGTTGCATGTATACTTATTTGCTTAATTTGAATGAAAACACCATTTACACGATATTGTAACGATCCCACCAATAAACCTATATTGCTAAAGAATATTTTAAGTAATGTCATCTAATAACATAGAGAATACGGTTGGTTAAAAGCGATAGAATGTGAATATATTTTTGTACTAACTTGACACGTCTTTTTTACCTTTTGAGGATCTAAACTTAAAATTTGACGTTACAGTATTAATGCAGTGTAATAAAAACATAGATTTAGAAATATTCAAAATAGTATATAATATAAATAAATTAGAACCAGAGTCATAAACTATAGCGAGATAATATACATCGTATAATTTAAGATTCAAACTCAAATTTGAATTCAGATTTAAAATTAAACTTAAACTTAAAATCCTATTTAAAACTCATTTCAGATTTTAAAACACTTTATAAAATACTTTAACATTTTAAAGTGGTTAAACATTTCATTTTTTATAAAAACTTATTTATTTTTAAAAAGTAGAATTCAAACTCATTTGAATTCACATTTAAATTTATTTCAAAACTTTTGTTTTAAAACTTGTTTCGCTTTTTATTCGAATTTAGTTTAAAATTTCAAAACTGCACACTGACAGGTTTCAAAAACCTGAAACAAAAACTACTCGAGCCAGAATCTATTTACTCCGAGTCTTCTATCACCTATCTTCGAGTAAAACACTCAAGTGACTCGACCATTACACGAGTACCGTATCCTCACCAAAAATTCCCAGAAACAATCAAACCTTCAAATGTCCACCATGCACAAGCACGGAGGCTGCGGATGATTCCGATCATCAACGATGATCATCCCTCATCCACCAACATCTCTAGAATCCAACTCGAACATCAGATTGCTCCTGCATCAACTCGAACTCGAACTCGAGTCAAAATCCAAAACCTGAACAAAACATCAGAACAATCCCCCAACCTGGAAATCAATTCGCCAACACATCCCCGACCACCAGAGTTGCTGAAACTCCGGCCAGGCCATCGTCTACTTCCAAGCTTCAATCACCGAAGGCCCCTTAACACTCGATCAACTGTAGGAGGTGAGGTGCTCGAATTTCCTAGCCTTGTCAAAACTAGGGCTTCAAACCAAGAATCCACCACCGCTGCCTCCTCGATAAAATGCATCACCATCAGCCATTTTTCCCATCAACAACAATCACTCCCCCATCACTACCCAAGATTTCGACCTCTCCAAACATTTGGGTCACCAGAAAACCCTACAAATTCATTTCCAGTTCATCCTAGAACTGATCCTTAATTCCCAAATTAAAAATTATGATTTTGGTGTTAAAAATCATGTTATAGTTTTTGTTTTCACTTTACGATACTGAATTCATAATTTACAAAGTTTGAGTTTTTCACTTGTTTATTATACACTGTTGTTTTTATATTTTAGAGACACTCAGGCTAGAAATTTAGCTTAATTAAGTTTTTAAACATTACTCCATAACAAATCAAACAGCTTTTGTTTGTAATCCAAATCCTAACAACAATTGATTGAAGAGAATATGAATTTAAATCCTAAAACAGGAAACTGGAAAACTAAAAATAGAGAACATTCATATGGAAATAGACATGCATATAGCATATTGCATTTACATGTATACATGCTACAATATTTACCACAGAAATAACAAGCAACCATATTCAATCTTAAGTTTGAAAAAAATGATGTTACTCACCTTTCTACAGATGAATAAAGCAGCATTGAAAATGAAAAAACTTTTACTCCCTGTTAAAACTTCATGCATGCAGGCTTGAGTCCTTTAATTTTGAAAAATGCAGACTTTGTTTACTTGCAAAACATTGGTTACAGGTTGCTTGCTGCTTGACCAAAACTACATGCATGCTGGCTTCAGATTGAAGAAATGCTCAAGCTTTGGTTATGAAATAGATCTACAGGTGAAAGATTGTATTTTGAAAATCTGTTACAAGTTTTTGATTTAGTTTGAAATTTAGGTTTGAGGAGATGATTTTCAGATTTGTTTTCTTCTTAGCTTAGAATTTGATTTTGAAAAAGAGAATGTAGGGGAAAAGACTATGTTTATAAGAGCTGAAATAAATTTTATAAAATAAAAGAAAAAGATAAAAATAAATTGACACTTGTCATGTTGTTTATTTTACTACTTAACACATGTAGATTGATTACTAAAGGAATTAACACATGTCTCTTATTTAAATTAGTTATATTTTAAATGTTAATAAAAGATTTTACTTAATTTATTTATACTTATGTAAATATATATGTAAATTACTTATGTAAAGAAAATGTAAATAAAACAAATTATAAATTAAAATTTATCCAAAATTTTAAGAATCTATTATTTTGAATTTCAAAATAAATTCCAAATTCAAATTAAACTTTTGAAATCCAAATTAAATAAAATGATAATTTCATTTTCTTATTTTAATTCTTTTTATATTTATACGGAAAAAATAATACATTATTAATATGGCTTAAAAATAACAAATTTAAACAATTTTAAATGGTTTATAAAAGAGATTATAAATCACTTTATTATTAAATGAATTAAGACCATATGCCATTATGAAATTTAAATTTATATATAAAATTTTCAAATCATATTTATATCAAGTAATATTTAAAAAGAAATAAAACAAACTTTTATTTAAATTAAAAAAAAGCTAAGATATAACTTTAAACAATTTAACATTTACTTTAAGTATTTACAAACCATATAGTTACTAATTAAATAACTTTGAAAATTTTAATATTAATTTAAAACAAAATTTCCAAATTATTAAATATATTATTAGAATTTAAAAACAAGGCTTTATTTATTTATTTATTAAATTCCAAATCAAAGATTATCTATAATATATATATGCACACACACACACACAAATATATATATACATTATAAATAGAAACATTTATTTAACTTTTAAAAGACATAATGACTAGTTTAATATTTATTTAATTAGATTATTAAAACAATTCATATTTTATTAATCAATATTATCAAATCAATTTAATTTTAGATAAAGATTATTAAATTGATATTGCAAAAAATTCCGGCATATCACATTCCTTCCCCCTTAAAAGAATTTCGTCCTCGAAATTTAAAACAAAGGTAATTTAATAATCTCATTAAAAATTTAAATTTTAAAACACAAGCATATATTAACAACCATATGCTAACAACCATAGCAACCAATTCACCCAAACAAACAAATTTAACTATCCAGACAAAAATTCTGAACAGAATTTTCTCGAGTTTCCCAAGTATAAACACCGGGATACTTGCTCTACATAATCCAAACAGTCAATACTACTAAGCTACCGAGCTCCTACTCATTTAGATCTACAACCGAACAAGATATCAGACTACAGACAAGTCTTACTCAACAACCAAATCTCCAAGAACAAGTGATTCCACAATTCAGAGACAGATCATACGCGTACTCCCTTAGAGATACGTGAAAACACAATGAATCCCAGTTATCCAAACTGGCAATTCAATCCAGAAAACCAAATACTTCTCCATAACAGAACACAGAAGAGATCCAAAACATCTCGGAGCTAGCTTCCCAATCTTACCCAATCTTATAGCTTTTAAAACCTGAGAAAAATTATCCAAAATTAGATCTCCAATTCTGATCTACAAAACCCTTCAGACGATCTCGGGCTGCTTACTTCCTTCCTGATCAGCTCAACCCTTGCTGATGTCTCAAGAAACAAACTGGACCAAACCCAATCCACCAGAATGATCCTCCACGATCAACCAAGATCAAGAACAAACTCCATTCACAACCATCATAAGAAAACAAACTTCTCCTATCCAGAAAAGAAAAGCAGATGCACTCCCAAACTGCTTCCGCTGCACAACTCTGATCTGGAGTAGAAAAGAATGCTGATGAAGAACACAAGCACAACTGGACAATATGACCCAGAAGATCTCTGATAACCAAGAGAAAACTCAGAAGTTCCTCCAATCCTGAGCTGCTTCACCAAACTCCATCTCAAGGAACCAACCTTTAATGAGTTGAACCACCGTTACCACTCTTAGAATCCAGTCGATACCAAAATAAATCTCCAGATGCGGACAATCTCTGACTTCCCTGAAAACATCTAGAAAAATCTCTAACAATCCAAGAGAATACTCAATCATCGCAAGTCACTTTTGCGATCAATCCAACCTAATATCCAAAGAAAACCGTTCTCTCTTTATCAATCAGAACAACTTACGCTGGTCTAGCCAATCCATCGAAGAAATGGATCCACTCAGCTGCTTCTGAACTCCACTCTCAGACACTGCTAAGCCAGAAGACCTTATTGTTGACCTACATAATACTTCGATCTGCACTGCTGACACAGATGCCAAAGACTTCCTAATCCAAAGCTCTTCGAGAAACTCGGACTTCAAACCAAATAGAAACACCCTGCTGAACTCAGCCACTACACCGAAGCAAACCTACTTCCTTAAACTTGTTCCAAAGAAATCATCTTTGGAAACATCCATGGTCACTGCATCTCATCACGCAGCTACTACTTCCTGAGGTATCAAGATACCATCACTCGCTTTTGCCTAACCAACAGATCCAAACTCTACTCAACTAACTTCAAAGATGGACTCCGAACCTTAAAAGGTTACCTTTAGAGATCGATGAAATCCTTATACCAAGCTACAAAGCTCACTCGAGACGGTATCAGGTCTACAGTCTCGACAGATACAGTTCCAACCTCAAATATACAAACTCCAACCAATGGTAGTCGCGTTATATACACCACTACCCCATCTACCTTTATAACTTATATTGGAAAACCCGAACAGGTAACCCAACAAATAGGTAGAAATATATATATATATATATATATATATATATATCAAAATTACAAATACGCTCTCTCAAGAAAGGAAACACTCCAAAGCCTAGGTATTCACTCAACCTAGCGCTCTGATACCAACTGAGACGACCCGACTTTTTCTCTCCATAGAAAGTCGTATCATCTTTAAGAAAGAAAGGGATAGAAAAGAGAAAAGAAAGAAGAGAAAGAAGAAACAACACCAGAATCTCAACAGTGGAACGAATAAATTATACTAATAACATAAGTATTACATAGTATACCATAATTATCAGAGTTACACAGCAAATACATCACATACTAGACAGTTATAAACACCTGTCTAGTTATTACAACTTAATACAACTCAACAAAGAGATACCAACACAGAGAACACACAGCGGAAACTATATATCTACAACGCAGAAGCCTCCTGTTCCATTGCTCCTCCATAATTCGTCAAAGCTAACCTGAATCCCTTGGCTACTCGTAAAAAAATTTGAGTACCCAAGAGTTTAAGGAAAACAGAAATAAACTCCGGGTCAGACATGGGTCTGGTGTGAGTAACAGGTTAAGGTTGCTTAACTTTAAAAATCTTTTGAAAAGAAAGGTATCACGTAAGACTTCCCACACATAAACATGGAAAAGTTTTTACCTTACACTAACCAAAACATTTGATAGGAAATTCGATGAATTATAATAGTGTCTAGGGTTTTCAAGTAAAATACAGAAATAGCTGGAATGCTCACATCTGACGTTCCAACATAGTTGGGCACATCTAAAACGTACGACACTTATTGGAGATTGGATTCCATTCAATGGTAGGGCTACTGGGATACCGTCCGTCATAGTACGTGGCCTATATCACCGTACCAAGGATCATTCCCATCCCCTGCAACACAAGGCCGGGACCATTCCTTATTGAACAGTCCCGAATAAGACAACCCCGACAGTTGTTGCAATCAACTGCCCCACACAGCCGAATATAAAGGACATTTAGACAGGGGTAAGTCTCGTCCTACTTGAGCATGACCCACTTAACATTGCTGCACCTCCCCTATTTTAGCCATTCCCGGTTGATGAGGCTTGAGGCTACGATTACCTTTAGAGAACACATCTCTTAGTATGCTCATCATCCACCTGACGATGTTCTGAAAGCATTCAATCCATACAAGTTCGTTCCGTGTTCGAACGAAACCGAAGGCATCATCTCGTTACACTCATTTTGGGATCACCCTCAGAGTTAACGACGATAACCCTTACACTCTGAATCTTCATCTTCACTTGAGATTCACGACCTATCGTTAAATTGGATCAATGTGGTTTTCGGATATCCAAATATGGAAACCCGATCCCGGTCTCATCGAAATCCAAAACGCCATCTTTTAGGTCCAATTTGTTTTAAAGTTTAAAACAATTCAATTCTATTATCTATATACACACAAATAGATAATTCACATATCACAATCGATAATCAACATTATCATTATAAACAGATAATTCGTATTATCATCACAGCAGATAATTCATATTATAAACTCAATGCAACCAAAGCATCCATATCACACAACCTTACTCATCTCATATCTGAGATCTCAACTATTCAAGGCAATCAATATCAATCAACATTCATACATAAGCAATGACTTACTAATCACCATTCTATAATTAATTTAAAATGAATTAAATTAATTACTTGTTCTCTGATTAATTTAAAGTATATTAAATTAATTACTTCATCAATACAAATCTTGCTTGCATATCAATTAATTAATTACAAATCAATAAATTAATTACCCTCTAATTAATCACCTTAATTAATCACCCTTGATTAAATATCCTTTAATTACATTCAACTAATTTACCTCTAATTAATTTCATAAATTATTTATTCTAAACCAAATTCAGTAATTAACCTTTTAATTACTTCATTAATTAATTAACTATAATTAATTACATTTATCCTTAATTAATTACATTAATTAATTCCATCATTGATTAATTGTTCTTATTAATCAATCCTTAATTACACCATTAATTATATAAATTAATGATCCCTAATTATTTTATTTATAATTACCCTATTAATATTAATTAAATTAAGTAATTAATCATCAATAAAACCATATTGATTAATCACTCTTGATTAATCACATTCAGTAATTAACTACCCTTAATTATATCATTAGATAAATTAATTACTCCTTACTTAATTATCTTTAATAATTAATCTTTAATTAATTACATTCATTAATCACCCTAGATTAATTTCACTGAGTAATTTATTTCACTTAATTTATTACATCTCTAAATTATCTTCAAATAACTTAATTAACCAATTCTTAATTAATTACACTATGTAATTAATTATTAATTTCCTCTTCTAAGTAATTATCCTTCATACTAATTACATATTAATTAGACAAAGTAATTAATTTCCAAAACTCTTGCATTACCCAATTATCCTTCAATTCAATTACATTCAGTAATCTATCTTCTTAATTACTCCACTAAGTAATTATTCACTATTAAGTACATTGAGTAATTACCTCTTAAATTATTCAATGATTATCTTAAATTAATTAAACTTAATTAATTAACTTAAACTAATCAAAATAAACTTAATTAATTACACTTAGTAATTAATTTTATTAATTACTTTCATTAAATAATTACACTTAAACAATTCTCAATTGATTATCTTTGAATTAATTAATCTAATTAATCATTAAAAATTAATCACATTAATTAATTATTAATAATCCTATGTTAATGATCTTTATTATCCATTAACAAATCTATAATTACTTCTCTAAAGTAATTAACTGAGATTAATCAATATTAATTACAAATTTAATTATCTATAAAACCCATTAATTAATCTCTAATTATTTAATTAATTAAATGTTAATCTATAACTTAATGAATTGTTAATTGCTTGATTAATAAATTTCAAATCATTAATTAAAAGCAAATATTATCTAATTGATGATTTCTTAAATTAATTAATCTTAATTAACTTACTTAATCATCAAATTAATTAAATTAAACCCTTAATTACTTAATAAATTAACCAAATCATTAATTAATTTAATTAATTAATGACCCATCTTAATTTCCTTAATAATTTAATGAACTATAAATCATTAAGGCCTAATAAATTTTAAGTTAAACCTTAATCTTATTAATGTTTAAATAATCATTAACAAAGTATTTTAAATCAATTTGCCTTTTTAAATTCCATCATAAATTCAAGATTTAAAATGAAAACAATATTAACTTAAACAAAGTTTAACAATTTAAAACCTTTAAATTACATATTAAAGAATTACTTATCTTATAAAAAAATTGAAAGAATTTTAAAAAAACCAAGTTCATTTTCAACTTAAACCATATATAAGGCATTCAAAGTTGTTTTAAAACATTTAAATTCAAAAGCTTATTTTATTTCAACCCAGGATTCAAATTCATTCTTGGATCTAGATTCTAAACTTAGATTTGAACACTCTGTTTAAAATCTTATATTTTCAGATTTTAAAACATGTTATAAACTACTTTAATATTCAACTTATTTACAACAATAGAATTTATAACCTTTATTTTCTTTTCAAAACTTAAGATTCAAATTCAAATTTGAATTCAGATTTAAACTTAAACTTAAACTTAAAATCCTATTTAAAATTCATTTCAGATTTTCAAAACACTTTATAAAATACTTTAACATTTTAAAGTGGTTAAACATTTCATCTTTTATAAAAACTTATTTATTTTAAAAAAGTAGAATTCAAACTCATTTGAATTCAGATTTAAATTTATTTAAAAACTTTTGTTTTAAAACTTGTTTTTCTTTTTATCTAAATTTAGTTTTAAATTTCAAAACTGCACAATGATAGGTTTCAAAAACCTGAAACAAAACAACTCGAGCCAGAATCTATTTACTCTGAGTCTTCTATCACCTATCTTCGAGTAAAACACTCAAGTGACTCGAGCATTACACGAGTACCATATCCTCACCAAAAATTCCCAGAAACAATCAAACCTTCAAATGTCCACCGTGCACATGCATGGAGGCTGTGGATGATTCCGATCATCAACGATGATTGTCCCTCATCCACCAACATCTCTAGAATCCAACTCGAACATCAGATTGCTCCTGCATCAACTCGAACTCGAATTCGAGTCAAAACCCAAAACTAGGAACAAAACATCGGAACAATCCCCCAACCTGGAAATCAATTCGCCAGCAAATCCCCGACCACCAGAGTTGCTGAAACTCCGGCCAGGCCATCGTCTACTTCCAAGCTTCAATCACCGAAGTCCCCTTAACACTCGATCAACTATAGGAGGTGGGGTCCTCGAATTTCCTAGCCTTGTCAAAACTAGGGATCCAAACCAAGAATCCACCACCGCTGCCTCCTCGATAAAATGCATCACCATCAGCCGTTTTTCCCATCAACTACAATCGCTCCTCCATCAGGGTCACCAGAAAACCCCATAAATTCATTTCTAGTTCATCCTAGAACTGCTCCTTAATTCCCAAATTAAAAATTATGATTTTGGTATTAAAAATTATGATTTTGGTGTTAAAAATCATGTTATAGTTTTTGTTTTCACTTTAATATACTGAATTCATAATTTACAAAATTTGAGTTTTTCACTTGTTTATTATACACTGTAGTTTTTGTATTTCAGAGACACTTAGGCTAGAAATTTAGCTTAATTAAGTTTTTAAACATTAGTCCATAACAAATCAAACAGCTTTTGTTTGTAATCCAAATCCTAACAACAATTGATTGAAGAGAATATGAATTTAAATCCTAAAACATGAAACTGGAAAACTAAAAATAGAGAACATTCATATGGAAATAGACATGCATACAGCAAATTGCATTTACATGTATACATACTATAATATTTACCATAGAAATAACAAGCAACCATATTCAATCTTAAGTTTGAAAAAAAATGATGTTACTCACCTTTCTACAGATGAATAGAGCAGCATTGAAAATGAAAAAGCTTTTACTCCCTGTTAAAACTTCATGCAGACCTGAGTCCTTTAATTTTGAAAAATGCAGACTTTGTTTACTTGCAAAACATTGGTTACAGGTTGCTTGCTGCCTGACCAAAACTACATGCATGCTGGCTTCAGATTGAAGAAATGCTCAAGCTTTGGTTATGAAATTGATCTACAGGTGAAAGATTATATTTGAAAATCTGTTACAGGTTTTTGATTTAGTTTGAAATTTAAGTTTGAGGAGATGATTTTCAGATTTGTTTTCTTCTTAGCTTAGAATTTGATTTTGAAAAAGAGAATGAAGGGGAAAAGACTATGTTGATAAGAGCTGAAATAAATTTTACAAACTAAAAGAAAAAGATAAAAATAAATTGACACTTGTCATGTTGTTTATTTTACTACTTAACACATGTAGATTGATTACTTAAGGAATTAACACATGTCTCTTATTTAAATTAGTTATATTTTAAATGTTAATAAAGGATTTTACTTAATTTATTTATACTTATGTAAATATGTATGTAAATTACTTATGTAAATAAAACAAATTATAAATTAAAACTTATCCAAACATTTTAAGAATCTATTATTTTGAATTTTAAAATAAATTCCAAATTCAAATTAAACTTTTGAAATACAAATTAAAGTCAACTTAATCAATTTAAAATGATAATTTTATTTTCTTATTTTAATTCTTTTTATATTTATATGGAAAAAAAATACGTTATTAATATGGCTTGAAAATAACAAATTTAAACAATTTTAAATGATTTATAAAAGAGATTATAAATCATTTTATTATTAAATGAATTAAGACCATATGCCATTATGAAATTTAAACTTATATATAAAATTTTCAAATCATATTTATATCAAGTAATATTTAAAAAGAAATAAAACAAACTTTTATTTAAATTAAAAAAATAAGCTAAGATATAACTTTAAACAATTTAACATTTATTTTAAGTATTTACAAACCATATAGTTATTATTAAATAACTTTGAAAATTTTAATATTAATTTAAAACACAATTTCCAAATTATTAAATATATTATTAGAATTTAAAAACAAGACTTTATTTATTTATTAAATTCCAAATCAAAGATTATCTATAATATATATATACAAATATATACATTATAAATAGAAACATTTATTTAACTTTTAAAACACATAATCACTAATAAATATTTATTTAATTAGATTATTAAAACAATTCATATTTTATTAATCAATATTATCAAATCAATTTAATTTGGACAAAGATTATTAAATTGATATTGCCAAAAATTCCGGGATATCACAAGTATTTTTCTTAAAGTAAGTTCAAGTGAACTACGCTCATAATGATAATCGCTATGGACCCGCTTCGACAAAATTGTCGATTTTCGTTTTAGAATGTTTTCTTTTTGAATTTTTTTGCAAAAGTTTTCTAAACTTGATTAGTAATATAAAATGATTAAGTTTAGATAATTTAATAATTTATTTAATAAATTAATTGAAAGTAATTAGTACTTAGTTAGTAATTTAGTAAGTAATTAAGGTTAAGTAACACTTAAGGAAGGTTAATAATTAATTAGTGATTCATAAAGTTTTTAATTGGTGATTTATGAAGTTAAGAAGTAGGTAAATGGTTAATTATTATTTAATTAAGTTAAGTAGGTTAATTAATTATTATTTAGTTAAGTGATTATTTAATTATTTTTAATTAATTCGGGTTTAACTAATAATGAATTTTTAAACCTTAACTAAGATACATGAGGAATTTAATTAGAACTTAAACCAAGTTCATTAAGTTAAAGAAATTTTAATTATGAATTATTCTTGATTTAATTATCATATAATCAGGGTTTAAGCTAATTGAATGTACTTTAGTCCTTTCAAAGCTATTTTTAAACTAAATTGGTTGTTTTTTAAATCAATTTTCCTTTTAAGGTTAATTGATTTCAAATCAAAGGATCTCCAGTCTGGACCATTAAGTAGCCAAATGAATTAAAGTAGTGATTATAAACCATTAACACATTTTATGGGAAGTAAGTTGACTTGTGATAGCACAAATGTAGAATATCGATAATGTGATAAACACAAGGAAGTTAATTTCAATAAGGTCATGGTAACTTAAGCATATAGAATATACTTCTATATGTACATTTTCACCGATAATGGATGTATCTATATTTGTAAGTTGGACATCTACTTGTGATTGATTGTATGTTATGTATGAATCCTTTACATACCTGATGTTAGGCAATACCCATGATATAACTTGGATAAGTAAACCTAAACTTAATGATCATTATAGTCATTAAGCCCTTGTATGATTTTGGAAAGTTAATATTTCATTTTCTTTCAAAATGGTCTTCAAGGTTATTCTATTTTGAACAAGATATTTGAAGAATGATTTTGCGATTGTTTTGAATATAAAATAAAGAAATTTATGAATAATCTAGGGGTATTCGTAAAGGGATTTTTAGAAATAGTTTTGAATGTTTATAAAAAGATTTTATAAATGGGTTTGGATGTCTATAAAGGGAAGTTTTATATAAGTTTTGAAATTTTATAAAGAAGTTTATATAATCGGGTTTGAATATTTATAAAGAGTCTCATAAATGAGTATGGAGGTTGATTAAGGGTGTAAATTGGTCGGACCAGACCAGATGGAGGTGTGTTTAATTTTGTCCTAAATAAAATCAGACTGAACATGGATCAGATGAGATTTATATTCGAACAAATTTTATTGCCCTAACTCATGTCGTAAATGAAATCGGACAGACATTAATGTACGTTTTTCGGAAGTGGACTCGAACGGACACGGACAGACATTGCTATTTACATCAATTTTTATGTTGTTTAACAGAATTTTCATCAGTTATATTATTTTTTTATCAATGTGTATTGAAGTTTAAGCATTTTATGAATCCTTTCTCAATTAACCAAGCAAATAGTTGTCATATATGTTTTGAGAAACATAGTGGATATACTGAATTATAAGAAATTCGGACAAATTCGGATGAACACGGACTGGACAAGATTTTTGCTAGTACAAATTTTGTTGTCCTAGCTCGTGTCCTGATTGAAAATTGAATGAACTCGAATGGACATATTTCGACCACGAATATGAACGGACATCGGGAACTCGTACAAAATTAACAGCCCTAAGGTTGATAAATGTTTTGTAAATGGGTATGAGTTAAGGAAAAAGGATTTCATGGGTAAAGGAAATTTATAAAAGGATTTATTGAAGATAATTACAACAGGAATTCAAGGTTTGGTTTCTCGAGGTTTACCTTTTAAAAAATGGTGGTATGGAACATCCATTCCACACTTAAAACCCAGGGAATAGTGCTTAGAGTTATCCTTTTCTCCAATTTAAATAATGTAGTTAAATCCATTTAAGTGATTTGGTAATGGGACATTTTATAAACGTTTTATGAATACACTTATGTAAAGGAGATAAGTATATGAATGTTTGGGAAAGGAGATTTATAAATGAAAATGGTTTTTAGGCTTAGCGATTGCTTTTGGTAAATCTCTAGATTTCGTTGTTGTTATTTAACAATTGAATTACCGACAATCAAATTTGACCTAATTTGACATAGGATGTATGAATGTAAAATTCGAGTTTCCGACAAGGACTCGAATACTTACTTCCAAAAGCACCGGGAATGAGTCAACCAGAAACTATCGGTTGTTGGTATGTAGAGATCGTTATCAAATTTATATATCCAAAAACCACCCCAAACGACATGTACGGACGATTAGAAGACATCTTGATGATGATTGAAGATGGTTCTCTTTGAAGTGTAAGCGCTACTGCTACTAAACCCGAGGGTTATTCCAAAATGGATGTAGTGGAGTTAGTGCCTTCGGTTTTGTTCAGACCTAGAATGAACTTTTATGGATGATTGTAGGCATTGCATTGACATCTAGAGGGAGGTGTTAGCATTCCAGGATGGATTTCTATTCAGGAACGTAAAACTTTGCCTCAAGCCTCATCAATCGAGAATGACTAAAATAGGGGATATGCAATAGGGCTATGTTGGTCGCATCCATTAGGGTATATTATCACCCTTCTTGATATATACACAATCATCAATGAATTCATGTACGTGGGAGATCTTGGTTAAAGGTTGCAAAGAAATCGAGTGATGATATATTCGGTACTATCCAGCAAGGGGTAGACCGATTCTGTGTTGGCAGGAGTCGTTAGGTACGACCTCGGTACATTTTTCTAGAGGTATACTATGGCGGGTGTTACCTTAGTAGCCCACTCATTAGTTGGAATCCAACCTCCAATACGTGCCTTACATTTTCAATTGTAGATCCTTGTATATTGGAATATAAGATACAAGTATTTCAGCTGTTTTATCTATTTACTTTAAACCTAGGCACTATGATAATATCACTGGATTTTGATATATATTTTTTGGTTATCATAAGGTAAAAACCCATCCATTTTTATATGCGGCATGGTCTTACGAGATAACCTTTATTTGAAAAGTTTTCAAATGTAATGGTTGTTACTTGTTATCGAGTTTAACTCACGCGGTTTACTAGGCAGACCCAAGTGTTATTCCATGTAATGCTTAGGTCAGACCGAGCATGTTTTCCTAGGTTTAGCTGGATACTTTAGAGTTGGAGAGGAGCTGGGTAGTGAAGACATTTTCATGTATATAATTTTTTCGTCGTATTATAGAGTCTGTATGTTTGTCAATGTAAGGATAGGTTTCTATAACTGTCCAAATTTAGGATAAGTCTTGTGTACTCTGATGTTGTATACATAAATAAAGATGTTTCCTTTTTGCAAAGATCATCGTTGTATTATATATTATTCACTGCATTGTGAGATTTTGTATTGTTTAGTTTTCTTCTATCTTCTACCTTCTTCTTTCATCCTAACAACTTGGTATTTTCAGCACTTGAATGTTCGACATGTGATTCAGTGGACGTATTAGTGTCGATTTTCGAGGGTCAAAAATTTGGTTTGTCACAATTTCATAAATTCATATTAAGTGTCTAATGTACTATCATAAAAAATATGGTGATAACAATTCAAAATTCACTAGAGCCAAAAGATATTAAATATCCATCCAAAAATTTCTGAAGAAATAACCATCATTATAATAATCATAATCTGAGATCCGAAAAAGATTATAATAGCCTTGACAAGGTCGCTAACACCTCCTCAAACAGTTACGTCGGTCCTAACAAGGTCGCTAACACCTCCTCAAGCAGTTTTGCACCAAATTACAAGGTCACTAACACCTCTCTAAGCAGTTTCGTCGGCCATGCAAGGTTGCTAACACCTTACTATGCAGTTTCCGTAAATGACAAGGTCGCCAATACCTCTCTAAGTAGTTTCGCCTCGAAGGACAAGGTCATTAACACCTCCTCAAGTAGTTTCATCAAGCTCTATTTAAATCTTAGAATGTATCGACTCTTAAGTCGATGAAAAATGAGTCATCGTCTCCTAGGGATCTATTGCCTGAAATCAGAACACCCTAAGATAATACAACTTAAAATTTTAATTACCATCACTCAAGTAATTATAAGAATTAAACTAATTGTCCCATACCATATAGTAAATTCAGGTATTTATTAAAAGCTAGTAAATTTCACTTAATTATATTTAACAAATTATAATAACACACAAACGAATTGTAAGAAATGTCCTATATCAGTCCGAGAATTCAATCACTTATCAAAATTCTTTGTTTCATAGAAATCCATAATAAATAAAACAAAAGAACTTTAAATTAATTTTATATATACAAGGATGTAATTTTTCTGAAATCCCTTTTAAATCCCTGAACTCATTTTAAAGAAGAGTTGTTTATTACAAAATGTAACATCCCGCATTTTCACACGCTTCAAATCGACACACATGCCGATTCAAACTATACAGAAGGGCGGATTGTAATGGGGTAAATAAGAAAAACAGAGAAGAAATAAACAAACAGAATCTCACAACGGAAGGATAAAATATAATAATCAAATATACAGTTCATGAAGCTGTTTTATAAAATTTTGATTATATTCATAAAATACATATCAAAGTACACATACCAGAGAATAATAATTTATGCAGCGGAATTTAATGGTGTAGTGGAATATAATTAGTCATAATAGTAGAAATCTCCGTCTTCGTCCCCCAGATCTAAAGTCTTCGATCCTGAAACGCTCGAACTGGCCCGAGCGAATTAAAAAGACAAAACACTCGAGTCAGAACTAAAAGATCTTATGTGAGTTAAATTAACAGAAATAAATATGAGTGCAGTAACTCAAGAGATGCTCGGGATTTACATCTCCTAAGGATCCATTAAACTATTTACTATGTAGTATATTGCGCTATTATAATAGTGTCTAATTGTAAAATAAACTTACTTTAAAATAGCGTTAAAGCTTTACATTTTCCACCTTAACACGTAATAGTGCCAATAGTCTATACAGTGCCTGCATATCTCCTGATCGGGAGACTACGAGAAGACACTCCATAGGTACGACACAAACAGAAACTCGTAGTAAAGACTCAGTATGGTAGGTGACATGGCACAACTAGGCAATGCCAGGGTAGATATACCAATTACGCTTCCGGGTCGGGGGTAATGCGTAGCGCGCAGCTACAGCCCACCTCGAGCCACACCCCAAATAAAATCAAAAGTGCCCACCGAATCAATCCAAAAGTCAAAGTGAATGTGTTCGATCAAAGATTCTACCTTATTAACCCGTCAATCGCTCCTGTTTTAGCCACCTTATGCCAACTCACGGGTGTTGGTCCACGTATTTACCTTACAGGAAACGCCGCCACTAACCTACTTCATTCTGAAATCTCCACCGCGTACACGGTTGTTAAAGTGGTTTTCGGAGTTGGCAGAGAGTATGACAACTTCCGATCCCGGTCTCTTCAACAACCAAATGTTATTATAACATCGCGTTCTTTAAAAAAATAGTTATACTTTAAAACCAGAATATAATTATCCATTTCAAAACCCATAAGTACGATATCATTTCCATTTCCAAAACAACTCATTTTGATAATATTTTTCTAAAAACCCAAATCAATAATATCATTTATTTCAAATATATTTCTTTTCCAAAATCATACTGCTTTAAAATTTATAATATCTGGAAACCAAACATTTGAATTATAGCTTTCAAACATAAAACTGGGAAATTCATAGCTTTAAAACCATAACTTCTAAAACTTGAATGGTTTGGATATTCAAAAGGTATATAGAATAAAATAGTTTGCATTTTAAAATTTTACTTTATAAAATAAAATAATTTCTGCGACTTCCAATTTTATTTCATTTAAAATTAAGTCAAAATCCATAAATTTAAAAATCACTTTCAGTTTCAATAACCACTTCAGTTTCAATATATTTAAAACTTTAAATATTAACAATTGGAACTAAGGTTAGAAATTTCTATTCAACAATTTAAAGTCCTATTATTTAGTTTGAAATATTTGCATAATAAACCCGTAATCATTTAAGAAAACTCAAATTACTTATAAAGAAAATTTCCTTCAATTTATTTATACTAGAAATATTCATTTAATTCATCTTGAATAAAAATTCAGTTATAAGTATCCTACCTTTTTAAAATTTCAAGTTAATAAATTTAACATCAACTTATGAAGTTAAATTCTTAATTAAGCTCAATTCCAAATAAAATTTCTGATTTGACCCCCAATCTAAATTGATTTAAATCATTTAAAATTCTATATAATTTCAATATCTTGACATGTACTTAACCACTTAACCATATAAAATAATCAAACTCCTTTATTCACCTTATTTATTTTATTTAACAAATCCATACATAGCTTAAATTCAATACTTTAACTATAGATGTACAAATAAAATAAGATTTTATAAAACATCAAAATTTATATTTATTAACTGTATTCTATCCAAACCATAGAAAATTTATTTCAAAAATAATTTTATATATATATCGCGGTGCCTGTATAAAATTTTCTATCCTATGGTCAAGTGATACGGATATTTATCATTTCAATCCGCAATTTAAAAATAAAAATACGGTTGTATATCGTTTCAAACCGCAATCCCGAATGAAATGAAAACGCATGATAACTTGCAGTTTATATAAGATAGAACACATCATCCATTCATCCAATATCAATCATCAACCAATTTATTTCAATCATCATCAGTTTATTTCAATCATCATCAATTTAAACAACATCAATATATAGCATATACAATATAACAGGAAATAAATGACAGTTATTAACTAACAGTTTATATTCAACATAAATTTATTAACTGTTTAACTATCAGTTTATATGCAAACAAATAAATTTTAACTGTCAATTTAGATGCAATAATAAAATTAATTAACAATTATATTAAATAAATGCGATTTAACAGAGATAATGAATAAAACATGCCAAACAGTCATAAATAAATTTCTACTCATATCTAAAATCAATTTAACAAACATAAGAAATTTTAGAAGTTGTGAGTGGGTTAAAACACTCACCTTTTGAAATTAAATCCAATTTAAACCCAAAAATTCGACAATCTCCAAATCTGTCCAAACCAGCATCAAAGTGTCTGGAATTTTATTACGATCCTAACAAAAAAAATCTCGCGTGAAACGGATATCGTATGACGAAGTTATTCGAATAAAACATTTGAAAATCAAAACTAAATTAAATTAAATAAAAGAAAAATGAACCCTAACCACATATGCCACGTTAGCATCACGTGATGTCTTCTCCTCGTGCCCAGTATCGCGCCCAACGTCCCTCACGCACGAAACCCACTCCAACCGAAACTTTGACCAACGCGCACCGCCCCTACGCGCCACCATACGCCAAGATTCCACCACCGTTGCCACCACCATGCCGTCGCCTACCCCCATGCCAAGTCCGGTCGCCTAAGTCTCCCCAGCCGCCGCCTCCTCTTAGGGTTTTGCCGAACCCTAATCGGTCAATTCCAGTAGCCACGACACACCGTACGACCTCCGACCACCATCAACCGATTCCTCATGTTGATCTCTCCAAAACACCTATATCAATTTCGCCTATTGATGAAGAAATCAAAAAGCCCCAATTCAACCTTTAGGTTTTCGAATTTTACATGTTTGACCGTGATATCTGCTTGACTCGAGCATCTATTGCAAAAACCGGGGCTGTGTGTAGATCCGTGACGATGAAAACTACAACATATATTTTTTTGGAATTTTTCTGAGGACTTTAAATTTTTGGCTTTGGATTTGATTTTTTTTTGAATTGTATATGGATCTAATGTTTACAGCCATTGGAAGTGGAGGAGTTGTTGTGATTGTATACACACAAATGAGAATAGATAGAGGCTAGGATTTATAACTAGGTTTACATAGGTAGGTTAGAAACATAGTAGATGGATCCGATAAACAAACGCGGTGAACGATAATTGGCCCAAAAAACCCGTTCTGACCCCGGAACGAACTTGGGTCAACCCATATATCAAAATAGGTATTTAAAAATATTCTGAACGCGATGGAAAAAGTTTCACATCCAAATTCCATCGTATGATGAAGTTATGCTGAAATCAATATTTTCAAATTGATTTCAAATTGATTTCAATTAATCGATTTCAAGGCGTTTCGCGTTCGTACGATCAAACGGCAAGTCCGATCGCTATGAAACTTGAAACCTATAATAATTCACTGTTACGGATCCGATGAAACTGGTTTCGTCGAAATTCGAGTCCGTGACCAAAATGGCTATTTTTATATTAATTAAATAAATTTAAAATAAATAATTAAACCAATTTTATATTTAGATTCTAGAATTTGACCCATTTTATCACTCTTAAAAATTCTTCATCATTTACAAAATTCCAACAAGTTTAGATGTCAAATTAAAGAAGGTAAATTTATAAATTTCAATATAAATCCTTAATTTCATTAAATTCACAAATTATAAATAATATCCTAAAATTTCGTTTAGTTAAATAAATTAGTTAGTATTCCATTCATTCCTGTCAAATAGATGGATTTACCATTGGATTTGAGGTTATCACATAAATATTTCCCGTTTTCAACTAAATTTCCAATTAATGTAAAAGTTTATATTTAATTTTAAATTAATTGCAATAAATCCAAATAAATACATAAAGCTTGATTCCCGTTTAAACATTTACTTATTTGATTGCAATTAACCTTTTTATAGTAAATTAAATTCCGATATTAATGAAACTTTATTTCCATTCTTTTTATTCACAAATCAACATATTATGAAGAACATTTACGTTATTCCACATTTATTACCTTAATTTATTTATCGTAACATTTAATTTATATCTATTGCAATGATTTTCGATTTAATTGAAGGAACTAAGTATATTACTCATAATAGTTGTGGTAAAAACTCTTAATCCCACATTTATAAGTATCTTTATCCGTTATATCTATTAATTAAATAAATTTCATTTTTAAGTCCGTTTAAATTTATTACTAAGTACCCATTTATTTTTTTCCAATAAATTTGAATTCCATTCATTTACTATACAATCACTTTCCCATTCACACCTTATTATCAATCCACAATTATTTCAATTAATTATCTTATATTGATTTTATACAATTACCATTAACTTTACATTCAATTACTATTCAATGCATATTTATTCATCAATCAATTCGATATTTACCTTTCTTTCTTTCTATTTGATAAACAACCTAGTATACATTTACATTCATTCATTTCATTCCATTCATTTATGGGTATTGCATTGAAATTTAATTCATTAGCTAATACCAACATTATTACCATTTATTACAATTGGATTCCCAATTTTATTCAATACCCTGAATAAATAACATATATATTAATCAAATCCTTACATTTGTTTTTCTCATATTCCATTTAAAATCAAATCATAACATTTTAATGATTTTATTGAATTGGAATTTCATTCAAGTCATAAATTATTAACTTGCATTAACATGATTCCTTAATTTATTCCAACTACCGTTTACACTCTTTTATTACATTAAATCAATTTAATATTTTCATATTTCTCATATTAAATTTTATATCCAGGTAAGAATCCTTTTTCTACTTAATTCATTTGAATTTTATTCAAATTTCCATAAATAGGTTTTAAGTCACCATTTACATAATTTATTTTAGCCTTCATTTTAACATTTATTTATCCCCTTTATTGTTTCTACTAAAACAAATTACAAAAATCCTATTAAATAAACAAATTAAATTGTCGAAATTTACGGGTCGTTACACAAAAGTTGAACACTTTCAAAATCATAAACCTCTTTTATAACTAAAATTACTTAAAACTGAAATTATTACTTACATAATATCATTTATAAAATAATACCATATTTTATCTTTTGCTTCTAAAACATTTTACAAAATTATATACTTCAATTGGTAAATTTAAAAATGTTTTACAATTAAATATTACCCATTTTTAAATGCTTTGAATAAAAGTTTTGAAATAAGAAATATGTTAAGAAAATAACATTATTTAACTATATTCCATTTAAATAAAGATCCTATTAGATAAAACCATATTTTGAAAACCTTTTAAAAACATTTAGACAATTCAAACAACAAATCCATCGAAAATTCAACATTTAGAGCCAACACCGCTCTAAAAATATAATTCCGTAATATGAAATTATTTAACAACTCGAGTTCCTTTTCTACAACTCCGGTCATAGAAACAGTACACAACCATCATATAATCTAACTATAAAATCGAAAATATTTTGATGGTTTTTAACGTACATCCCATTTCATAATCGACTATCAATCCAAACTAGATATAATCAATAAAATTGTGATTACTTACAAAAGGTTTCATCCCAATGTTAGGCGTAACAACAATTTAAAGATATATCTTATGAGGCTTTTCTCACCATATAATCAATCAAACATAAGCAACAAACATATCTCATCCAGTTCAACCATTAACAACTAAAGATTATCATAGAATTCATGAGTTTTAACAACTCATCTTAACGATGTGAAGTAACCCGCCATTTGCGGTTGCTGTTGTGCACCTCTGCCATGCCTTATAATCACGTCGACGACCACCACGTTAGCCTCTGCAAGCTCACCACCACATCTCCGCATCAAGACGTCAATCATCGTTTTCGCTCTAGTAAGAAGTTTGCACCATACTCTCTCTGATCGCTACTATCAACATTGCGTCTTCACTGCCTGTCAGACCCGTGCCTCATTACACTGCTCGCCTTCAGACAAATGGTTGCCCGTGACCTGGCATCGCAAGCTCCTTACCTTGCATCCTCACACCGTCTACCATGAGGGCCAATGCAAGGCTGCCTATGATTTCCTTGCACGACCTTCGTTCGATTTCCTTTTTTCAATTTGGATTTTAATTTGAACAAAAGGGGAATTAGAGCTATGCGTTTTGGTGCTTTAGGAACCGGGTTTTAATTTAGAGAGACGATTTGGATTGAGATAAGGATAAGAGAATGAGTTTTGGGCCAAGTATTTCATTCATTCTTTTCTTTTTAAATTATTTTTTACATTTGTTTGTTAATAGATAATTTAATTGATGCACACTTAACTTTGTGAAATATATATATTTTTCGACAGCTGTACAACTCCATTCAGTACAATATTATTTAGCTCTATTCAATTATTCACTATAATATAAATTTATTCTTCTTCATCGATCTATCGATTTTAGTGAATATCGAATATAAATTCTTTTCATCTATTTCAATTATACAAAACTGATTATATTTTTAAAATATCTCATATTCATTAATACATTTTATTTGAATTTTAATATATTATCGAAAATGAAGTTTATGAACTAATTAAATTTACTATAATAAAATCTTTGTTAAATAGACTTCAATTGAATAATAATTTGATTCCAAAAATAACAATTATCATAATCAAATCCAACTCTTCTATTTTAATTAAATTAATTTAATACTACAACTTTAAAAAAAGATTGTTACAAACCTTCCCCTTATATAAATTACGTCCTCGCAATTTCTTATAGGGAAACATCACTCACACACAAGTGTTAACTGAATTCAAAATCTGCAATCAAGTTGAAACTTGCTCAATTCTATAAATGATTAACATTAGAATCATTTATCATATGTAATAAATTTAAATAGACTTATTTATTTACTTTTATTTCTTTGCATATGAGAAATTTTTAAATTTTTTTCTAAGTGTTAGAGTTTCTAGAAAATTTTGGAAGTCTCCTTTGTACGAAGGGCTGTCTGCAATTTCACAAATATAATACATACACTATTCATCAATCACGGTCGGAAACACAATGCGTATTAATATTTCTAACACTTTTATGTTTTAATCTAAAAGCGTACCTTTATTATAGCATATATAAGCAATTTCTCTTATTATTAAGTGAGAAAATGTGACATCCCGGAATTTTGACCCTATTATTATAATAAGTTTTTGATCAAATTTAAATAAAATACAATATTTTCATTTATAAGTAAAATGTGAATGGGATTGCTTTTAAATAGATGGAAGTTGAATTTGTGATTTAATGATGAAATTGAAATACTTGGAAAAAAATAAAAATAAATATTCAATACAATAATAATACCTATACAATAATAATACCTATACTATTGACATTATTGGATTAAAATAATAATAAGTACTATTGACATTATTGTTCATTTAATACATATACAAAAATCTGCAAATATCTTTGTATAAATATATGAGTCAGCAAACATTAATGACATGTTAACATAAATGTAAACGTAAGCATTAATTAGCACTACACATGTCATTTCAGGATTTATAACAATCATTCCAGCCGAAATATTCATATCACCTTAGATTTTCTTTAGTAAATAAAGCAAAATATTATTATATCTAGGGAAGGCTTATCTGAGAAGCTAATATCCTATAAAAAAAGCTATAAATACCACATCATTCTATCTGTCTTTATCATTTAGTTCATTTGTGACTTCAAAAAGTAAAGCCTGAGGAAAAGCAAAGAAATATAAATAACAACATATTCTCAAGCTCAAACAAAATTCAGGAAGCAAGAAAAGTTTTCAGAAATCCAACACTACAAACTGCTGTTTTCTGTCATCATCCAATACTATCAGTTTCAACAGTATAGGTGAGTAAACCAACCCTTTTGAAATTTAATTTGAGTAATTTCCTTATGAATTGAATTACTATGTGATATAACAACATTCTGTTTGTAAACTCTGGATATCTGTTTTAATAGTAGCATGAATACTGTAAGTTGAATTTATACAGTATAAAGTATAATCATAGTAAAAATTCAAGTAACTTAAATTGAAAATTTGAGTTTATATATTGATTTAACATACAGTAATAGGATTTTTAAGACAAGAATCAAAATTTTTGGCTAACTATTTATAGAGCAGTTCATGAATAAACTTTAGAGGTTTTTTCATGAATATCAGGTGATTCATTCAATGATTAATGATGAAAATTTATATGAAGCTTGTGTATAGATTATAGATCACTAGAAAAATGCTAAAAAAAATTACTAATGCGAGATTTTTGAGCATTGATGGAAAGTAGAGTTTAAGGGGTCGGTGTTTTGTTCTCTGTTCATTCGTTGATTGTGTCGCCGTTGCTTAGCCGAGTGACTTGAGGTTTTGGAGGAAGTTAGGAGGTGATGTTGGCGAGGTTTGGCCGAAGGCACGTCGACTCAGGCGGTTGCGGCAGTGAGAACGAGGTGGTTTCTGACCACTGGGTTCGTGTTGAAGTTCGACATTGAGGGCATATTTTGATTTCGTGATAATGGGGTATATCTGGGTTTGGATTTCAGGCGAGGGAGTGGTTTGTGATTTGTGGGTGGTGACGCGTGGTGGTGGCGCGGCGGTGGACCGCCGTGCACATGCACGGCGGCTGAGATGATCGTGTTTGGGTCGACTCGAGGAAAACCCGAGTATGATTGTTCGTGGCTTCGAGTCATTTCTGAGTCGAGTTTTGAACGCGCACGTGTGTATTAATTTGTTTCAGCAGTTTAAAAACTTAAGCTTTTAATAAAAAAAAAAGATGAAGTAAGAAACAAGGGAGAAGAAGAAGTACCGGAGGGAACGCGAGAAATTGCTGGGTTATCTCGAGTGAATCTCGAGTATATCATTGGTTACTTCGGGTATTAAGTTTCCTGATGTTTGCCTATTATAATGTTAAGTTAAATTAAACAAGTTAGTGTAAATTATGTTATCAGACGTTGACAAAATTGATTAAGCCCAAATGAACTTTAAAACTTTATAGTTCCAAGTTGAGTAATTAATTTAGATTAAAATTAATTGTGCATATAATAAAATTTGATAATTGTAATTTAATAAGTAGTTCAAACTTAATTCAAATTAATAATTAAAGATTTTAATAATAATCTTGTGTAAATCATTTGTAATCAAAATTTTAGTTAATCATTTGAAGTTGGTCAATTAACAAATCATAGATAACTGATTAATTAAATAATTAATGATGGAACGAATAAGTTAATTAATAACTAATGATTAATTAAACAATTAGCAATAGTTAAATGTGTAATTGGGTTTTATAAATCAATAATTAAGATTGTTGATTAATCATTAATTCATTAATTAGTGAATAATTAATAGGTAATTAATGAATTGGAATAAGTTAATTTATTAGTAATTAATTAAACAAAGAATAAACTATAATTCCTTCTTAAATATACAATTAAGTTTAAACAAACCAATCTTATTGATATGAATCGATGATTATATTGATTACCTCTAGTGTTTATTTATTTCTGTGATGTTCGAAGATATTTTGGATATATCTGTAATGGTTGTGTATACTTTATTGTGTTTCATTGCTATATGTTTATCTGATGTTATTTATCTGTGTTAAATTGCTATATGAATTCAATTGTAAAATTTAAACTGTTAAGTTAATTAGACAACTTAGACTTTAAAATGGCGTTTGGATTTCGATGAGACCGGGATCAGATATCAATTGATATTCCGAAAACCACATCGATCCAAATTAAACGTTAGGTCGTGTAATCTCAAGAGAAGATCGAGATGGTGTTTTTAGAATGCAAGGGTTATCGTCGTTAACTCTGAGGGTGATTCCAAAACGAGTGTAACGAGATAATGCCTTCGGTTTCGTTCGAACCCGGAACGAACTTGTATGGATTGAATGCTTTCAGCACATCGTCAGGCGGACGATGAGCATTCTAAGAAATATGTTCTAAAAAGGTAAACGCAGCCTCAAGCCTCATCAACCGGGAATGGCTAAAACAGGGGATGTGAAGCAAGGTTAGGTGGGTCATGCCCAAGCAGGACGAGGTATACCCCTGTCTAGATGTCCCTTTTATCCGGCTGTGTGGGCGGTTGGTCTGCAACCAACTGCGGGGTTATCTTGTTCGGGACTGTTCAGTAAGGAATGGTTCCGGCCTTGTGTTGCAGGGGAGTTAGGGTGGCTCCTCGGTACTGTGATCTAGACCACGTACTGTGACGGTCGGTACCCCTGCCATTGTATGGGATCCAATTTCCAATAAGCGCCGTACATTTTGATTGTGCCCAACTATGTTGAAATGTGAGATGTAAGCATTTCAGCTATTTCTGTATTTTACTTGAAAACCCTAGACACTATTATAATATCACCGGATTTACTATAAAATGTTTTGGTTGGGTAAGGTAAAAACTTACCCGTATTTATGTGTGGGGAGTCTTACATGATACCTTTACTTTAAATGATTTTCAAAGTTAAACAACTTTAACACGTTTACTCATACCAGACCCATGTCTGACCCGGAGTTTGTATTTTATTTTTCATAAACTCTCGGGTACCCAAATTTTTACGGGTAGCCACGGGGTTCAGGTTAGCTTTGACGAATTCTGGAGGAGTTGGAGCAGAAGACCAGACGTATGTAGCTATCTATATAGTTCCGCTGTGTTAGTTAGATTATGATATTTGAGATGTATGTCCTGACTGATATGTATATGATAGTCATGTTGTATGATATTGTATAATTCTGATGTGTATATAACTATGTAATAGGTGATATATTATATTTTGTTCCATTCCGCTGTGAGATTCTGATGTTGTTATTCTTTCTTTATTTTCTTTTCTATTTCTACCCCTTTCTTTCTTATTGATGACACGTCTTCCTAGGCGTAGGAAGCCGGGTCGTCACAGCTGGTATCAGAGCGATAGGTTGAGCGAGTACCTATGCCCTGGAGTAATATTTATCTTGAGAGTACGTATTTGTATTTTTCATATGAATATATATATATATATATATATATACACACACCTATCTAAATTTGTTGGTTACCTGTCTAGGAGGCCAACATGAGTTCTGGAAGAAGAGGCAGAGTTGGGGCCAGTACTTCAACTGATAATGTTCGAAGTCAAATTGCTAGAGAGGCTGTTAATCCAATACCGCCTCAAGTTAGTTTTGCAGCCTTATGTAAAGATTTTATCGATCTTAAAGGCCAATCATTTAAAGGTTCAGAATCGATAATTGAAGTTCAAGCCTGGTTACGTTCTTATGAGCGTATTTTTAAGAGGATGAGATTTGCGGATGATCAGAAGAGGTACATGGCATCGTGGCAATTGCAGGGAAGCGCAGCATCATGGTGGGATGCAACAATTGCAAATATTCCTGAAGAAGATATTTCATGGGAAAGATTTAAGGAGATATTTGAGGAGACGTTTACGCCGACGGCAAGGAAAACTCAATTGTACCAGGATTTTCTTAATTTGAAGCAGGAGAGCATGACCATTTTTGAGTATGAGACCAGATTCAACGAACTTTCATGTTATGGATCGGGACTCATTGATACTCCCCTCAAGAAGAATGAAAGGTTTGTGCAAGGATTGAGGTCTGAATTCCAAAATAAGATGACAGTGCTATTGAAAGGATCTTTTGTTGATTTAGTTGATATGGCATTGAGGTATGAAGATTTGATGAGCAAGAAATTGGAGGTAACAGTAGCAGTTTCAAGAGGGAAATCCGTTAACCCAAATAAAAGAAAGTTCAATCCACTTTGGAAAAGGCAAGTTAAGGGAAAGAAATCGGATAGAAGCAATAACGGACCCTGTAAGTGTTATAATTGTCAGCAAATTGGACATTTGGCGGATCAGTGTTCTCAAGGAGGATCTCAGCAACAGCAACGTCAGAGTGGTCCAGAATTAGCAGTAGTCCAGAGATCGTTGTGTTTTAATTGTCGTCAGCCTGGCCATATCATGAAGAATTGTCCACTTTTGCAGAGGACACTGCAGGATAAAGTTTTTGCTTTGGAAGCTGGTTCATCTTCTTCATCACAAGATAAAGGAGTTTTAGAAGGTACCTTACTCCTAAATGGCAAATATATTAAGGTTTTATTTGATTCAGGGGCATCTTTGAGTTTCATATCCTCAGAATCAGTAGAAAAGTTTTCTTCTAACCCTAGTACTGTGGATCGACCCATTATTGTATCTAATCCTATTGGTGGAGCAACAAAATTGGATACGATCTGTAAGGACTTGAAGCTTTCTTATTTGTCCCACAGTTTCTCTTGTGACCCGTATGTGTTAAATTTCAAAGGATTTGATCTTATTTTGGGTATGGATTGGCTCGATAAGTATAAAGCAGTCCTGAATTGTGATGAGAGGACAGTTTCATTGGAGACTGATTTGGGTAGGATTGCCAAAGTGTCGTGCGATAGTTCTGGATTTCACTTGAGTAGTCTTTTGCTAGGTGTTGAGACTTCTCAAGAGAAAGTTGAGGAAATCGATGTGGTTCAAGATTTTGCTGATGGTTTTGAAGAAGTTAAGTGTCTTCCGCCACATCGAGAGATTGAGTTTCGTATTGATTTGATTCCAGGATCTATACCAGTGATTCAACCCAGTAGGAGAATGCCTCCTAGAGAGAGAAGAGTTGGTTAAGCAGACACAAGATCTGTTGGAGAAGGGTTTGATTAGACCCAGTTTTTCTTGTTGGGGCTCTGCTGCAGTGTTTGTCACCAAATCGGATGGTTCGCTAAGGTTCTGTGTTAATTATAGAGAATTGAACAAAGTGACCATTCGAAATAAATATCCTTTCCCTCGCATCGATGATCTTTTTGACCAATTGCATGGAGCTTCTATCTTTTCTCAACTAGATTTAGCTTCAGGTTTCCATCAATTGAGAGTAGCTGAAGATAGTATTCCCTTGACACCATTTAGGGGACCGAATTGTTTTTATGAGTGGTTGGTTATGCCGTTCGGATTAACCAACGCACCAGCCTATTTTGTTAACCTCATGAATCGAGTTTTTAGAGATGTGTTGAATAAGTTTGTGCTGTTATTCATTGATGATATCTTGGTCTATTCCAAATCCGAAGAAGAGCACAGGGAACATTTGAGGATTGTATTGGAGACTCTGAGGAAACATGTGTTGAAAGCAAAATTTTCAAAGTGTCATTTTTGGAAATCAGAAGTTAAATTTTTAGGGCACATTGTTTCTGGTGAAGGCATTTCAGTAGATCCAGCAAAGGTTGAAACTATTTTGCAATGGAAACGGCCGGAGACACCGATGGAAGTTCGCAGTTTTCTGGGTTGGGCTGGCTACTACAGAAAATTCATAAAGGATTATTCCAAAATTTCTTCGCATCTGACCAAGATAACAAGGAAAGGAACTAAATTCAAGTGGATACCTCAGTGTGAAGAAGCTTTTAAGGAATTGAAGACAAGGCTGACTAGTGCACCAGTACTTGCTATTCCGGATGGAATAAGCAAATTTGAAGTTTATACGGATGCATGTTTAGTTGGATTGGGAGCGGTTCTGATGCAGAACGGCAGAGTTATTGCGTATGCTAGTCGACAATTGAAGTCACATGAGAATAATTATGCTACGCATGATCTAGAACTGTTAGCTATTGTTTTTGCTTTGAAGATATGGAGACATTATCTTTTGGGAGAAAAGTTTGAGTTACTCACGGAACACAAACCGTTGAAATGTATTTTCTCTCAAAAAGATCTTAATTTGAGACAGCAGAGATGGGTCGAATTTTTGGCATCTTATGATCTGGATATTTTGTAAACTCAGGGGAAAGCGAATGTCGTGGCTGATGCTCTTAGTAGAAATGTTGTTTTATCTCTTTTGGAAGTCGTTCCATCTCTCCAAGAAAAGATCATTAGTAAGCAAATGGAGGATAAATCTTTTGAGGAAATAATTCTTGGAACTAAAGACGGTCGGTATTCAGATTTCAAGATAGACGATCAGGGTGTTTTAGGGATTAATGGTCGTTTGTGTGTGCCTAATATTGATGGACTGAGGCAAGAAGTTTTAGCTGAGTGTCATCGTTCCAAATTGAATATTCACCCGGGAATTTCGAAGATGTATAAAGATATGAGGAGAGTTTTCTGGTGGCCGAATATGAAGAAGGATGTAGCTGCATTTGTTAATAGTTGTGCCATTTGCCAGCAAGTGAAGGGAGATCAACAAAAGGCTGCAGGACTATTGCAATCTTTGGAAATTCCGGATTGGAAGTGGGAAATGATCTCGATGGATTTTATTGATGGTTTGCCTAGAACCAGGAAAAGAAATGAAGGAATATGGGTTATTGTGGATCGTTTAACGAAGAGTGCCCATTTTATTCTAGTTAAGGCAACTCGCGCCGCAGTTTCTTTGGCAGATATTTTCTTGAAAGAGATAGTCAGATTACATGGTGTTCCTGTTAGCATAGTGAGTGACCGTGATCCTATTTTCACTAGCAAATTCTGGGAAGCTCTGCAATCAGCAATGGGAACAAGTTTGAGATTAAGTACAGCCTATCATCCTCAGACGGATGGACAAACGGAGAGACTTAATCGTATTCTGGAAGATATGCTGCGAGCTTGTGTATTGGATTTTGGTGGATCATGGGAATACCATCTTCATCTAGTGGAATTTTCCTATAATAACAGTTATCAAGCGAGTATTAAGATGGCTCCTTATGAAGCTCTGTATGGAAGACCGTGTAGATCCCCATCTTGTTAGATTGAATCGAATGATCGGCTTGTACTTGGACCCGATCTTATTCGTGAGGCTTCTGCGAAGGTTGAGCTTATCAAGAAAAGAATGATAGCTGCTCAAGATCGTCAGAAGAAATATGCAGATAAGAGACGAAGACCCTTGGAATTTGAGATCGGAGATTTAGTTTTTATCAAAGTTTCCCCAATCAAAGGTGCTATAAGATTCGGTAAGACAGGAAAACTTAATCCGAGATATATTGGTCCATTCCGAGTGCTAGAAAGAATTGGAACTGTAGCCTACAGGATTGAATTACCAGAACGGATGTCTGGGATTCACAATGTATTTCATGTGTCTCATTTAAGGAAATATATTCATGACCCATCATTAGTGATAGAACCAGTTGTTCAGGAAGATTTAGAAGTTGAACCCAACCTGACTGTAGTTAGAGATCCTGTTCAGATTGTAGATCAAGACGAGAAGCAGCTAAGGAATAAAGTGGTGAAATTCGTCAAGGTGCAATGGAGTGAAGATCCCAGAGATTGTACCTGGGAAAATCTTGATAGTTTTAGAAAAGCTTATCCAAATTTATGTCCGGATAGCTAGTAATGTTGTTAGAATTGACCGTTTGATTGTTTGTTTTGTATGGATGGTATGTATGTTTAGATTGTTAATATTAAGCTTTTGAATTAACTGTTGTTTAAATTTCGGGGACGAAATTCTTTTAAGGGGGGAGGAATGTGACATCCCGGAATTTTGACCCTATTATTGTAATAAGTTTTTGATCAAATTTAAATAAAATACAATATTTTCATTTACAAGTAAAATGTGAATGGGATTGCTTTTAAATAGATGGAAGTTGAATTTGTGATTTAATGATGAAATTGAAATACTTGGAAAAAAATAAAAATAAATATTCAATACAATAATAATACCTATACAATAATAATACCTATACTATTGACATTATTGGATTAAAATAATAATAAGTACTATTGACATTATTGTTCATTTAATACCTATACAAAAATCTGCAAATATCTTTGTATAAATATATGAGTCAGCAAACATTAATGATATGTTAACATAAATGTAAACATAAGCATTAATTAGCACTACACATGTCATTTCAGGATTTATAACAATCATTCCAGCCGAAATATTCATATCACCTTAGATTTTCTTTAGTATATAAAGCAAAATATTATTATATCTAGGGAAGGCTTATCTGAGAAGCTAATATCCTATAAAAAAAAGCTATAAATACCACATCATTCTATCTGTCTTTATCATTTAGTTCATTTATAACTTCAAAAAGTAAAGCCTGTGGAAAAGCAAAGAAATATAAATAACAACATATTCTCAAGCTCAAACAAAATTCAGGAAGCAATAAAAGTTTTCAGAAATCCAACACTACAAACTGCTGTTTTCTGTCATCATCCAATACTATCAGTTTCAACAGTATAGGTGAGTAAACCAACCTTTTTGAAATTTAATTTGAGTAATTTCCTTATGAATTGAATTACTATGTGATATAACAATGTTCTGTTTGTAAACTCTGGATATCTGTTTTAATAGTAGCATGAATACTGTAAGTTGAATTTATACAGTATAAAGTATAATCATAGTAAAAATTCAAGTAACTTAAATTGAAAATTTGAGTTTATATATTGATTTAACATACAGTAATAGGATTTTTAAGACAAGAATCAAAATTTTTGGCTAACTATTTACAGAGCAGTTCATGAATGAACTGTAGAGGCTTTTTCATGAATATCAGGTGATTCACTCAATGATTAATGATGAAAATTTATATGAAGCTTGTGTATAGATTATAGATCACTAGAAAAATGCTAAAAAAAAATTATTAATGCGAGATTTTTGAGCATTGATGGAAAGTAGGGTTTAAGGGGCTGGTGTTTTGTTCTCTATCGCCGTTGCGTAGCCGAGTGACTTGAGGTTTTGGAGGAAGTTAGGAGGTGATGTTGGCGAGGTTTGGCCGAAGGCACGTCGACTCAGGCGGTTGCGGCAGTGAGAACGAGGTGGTTTTTGACCACTGGGTTCGTGTTGAAGTTCGACATTGAGGGCATATTTTGATTTCGTGATAATTGGGTATATCTGGGTTTGGATTTCAGGCAAGGGAGTGGTTTGTGATTTGTGGGTGGTGACGCGTGGTGGTGGCGCGGCGGTGGACCGCTGTGCACGTGCACGGCGGCGGAGATGATCGTGTTTGGGTTGACTCGAGGAAAACCCGAGTATGATTGTTCGTGGCTTCGAGTCATTTCTGAGTCGAGTTTTGAACGCGCACGTGTCTATTAATTTGTTTCAGCAGTTTAAAACTTAAGCTTTTAATAATAAAAAAAAAGATGAAGTAAGAAACAAGGGAGAAGAAGAAGTACCGGAGGGAACGCGAGAAATTGCTGGGTTATCTCGAGTGAATCTCGAGTATATCATTGGTTACTTCGGGTATTAAATTTCCTGATGTTTGCCTATTATAATGTTAAGTTAAATTAAACAAGTTAGTTTAAATTATGTTATCAGGTGTTGACAAAATTGATTAAGCCCAAATGAACTTTAAAACTTGATAGTAACAAGTTGAGTAATTACTTTAGATCAAAATTAATTATGCATATAATAAAATTTGATAATTGTAATTTAATAAGTAGTTCAAACTAAATTCAAATTAATAATTAAAGATTTTAATAATAATCTTGTGTAAATCATTTGTAATCAAAATTTTAGTTAATAATTTGAAGTTGGTTAATTAACAAATCATAGATAACTGATTAAATAAATAATTAATGATGGAACGAATAAGTTAATTAATAATTAATGATTAATTAAACAATTAGCAATAGTTAAATGTGTAATTGGGTTTTATAAATCAATAATTAAGATTGTTGATTAATCATTAATTCATTAATTAGTGAATAATTAATAGGTAATTAATGAATTGGAATAAGTTAATTTATTAGTAATTAATTAAGCAAAGAATAAACTATAATTCATTCTTAAATTTACAATTAAGTTTAAACAAACCAATCTTGTTTATATGAATCGATGATTATATTGATTAGCTCTAGTGTTTATTTATTTCTGTGATGTTCGGAGATATTTTGGATATATTTGTAATGGTTGTGTATACTTTATTGTGTTTCATTGCTATATGTTTACCTGATGTTATTTATCTGTGTTAAATTGCTATATGAATTCAATTGTAAAATTTAAACTGTTAAGTTAATTAGACAACTTAGACTTTAAAATGGCATTTGGATTTCGATGAGACCGGGATTGGATATCAATTGATTTTCCGAAAACCACATCGATCCTAATTAAACGTTAGGTCGTGTAATCTCAAGAGAAGATCGAGATGGTGTTTTTAGAATGCAAGGGTTATCGTCATTAACTCTGAGGGTGATTCCAAAACGAGTGTAACGAGATAATGCCTTCGGTTTCGTTCGAACCCGGAACGAACTTGTATGGATTGAATGCTTTCAGCACATCGTCAGGCGGATGATGAGCATTCTAAGAAATATGTTCTAAAATGGTAAACGCAGCGTCAAGCCTCATCAACCGGGAATGGCTAAAACAGGGGATGTGAAGCAAGGTTAGGTGGGTCATGCCCAAGCAGGACGAGGTATACCCCTGTCTAGATGTCCCTTTTATTCGGCTGTGTGGGCGGTTGGTCTGCAACCAACTGTGGGGTTATCTTGTTCGGGACTGTTCAGTTAGGAATGGTTCCGGCCTTGTGTTGTAGGGGAGTTAGGGTGGCTCCTCGGTACTGTGATCTAGACCACGTACTGTGACGGGCGGTACCCCAGTAGCCCTGCCATTGTATGGGATCCAATTTCCAATAAGCGCCGTACGTTTTGATTGTGCACAACTATGTTGAAATGTGAGATGTAAGCATTTCAGCTATTTCTGTATTTTACTTGAAAACCCTAGACACTATTATAATATCACCGGATTTCCTATAAAATGTTTTGGTTAGCGTAAGGTAAAAACTTACCCGTATTTATGTGTGGGGAGTCTTACGTGATACCTTTACTTTAAATGATTTTCAAAGTTAAACAACTTTAACCCGTTTAGTCATACCAGACCCATGTCTGACCCGGAGTTTGTATTTTATTTTTCATAAACTCTCGGGTACCCAAATTTTTACGGGTAGCCAAGGGATTCAGGTCAGCTTTGACGAATTCTGGAGGAGTTGGAGCAGAAGACCAGACGTATGTAGCTATCTATATAATTCCGCTGTGTTAGTTAGATTATGATATTTGAGATGTATGTCCTGACTGATATGTATATGATAGTCATGTTGTATGATATTGTATAACTCTGATGTGTATATAACTATGTAATAGTTATGTTGATATATTATATTTTGTTCCATTCCGCTGTGAGATTCTGATGTTGTTATTCTTTCTTTATTTTCTTTTCTATTTCTACCCCTTTCTTTCTTATTGATGACACGTCTTCCTAGGCGTAGGAAGCCGGGTCGTCACAGCAAAAGTCTATCGTTATCGCCAAATAGTCCAAGCATGCTTCGTATGTGCCTAAACTCAACTCAACTCCTATATTGTCCATTTATACTAGGATTTAACAAGTATGTATAATTTTAATACGTAGGTAACATCCATTTTAATTAAATCACTTTTTAGCAGGATTTTAAAGACCAAAGGTCATCAAATTAGATGATAATTTTAAAGTGGAGTTACGACATATTGTATTAGTATTTATAAGCAACTCCCAATCATCCAAACATCAAATATACAAGGAATTATGCTGCAATTCACAAACATCAAAATCTGAAGTGATTGTTTAAGGGTAGATCCACCTATTAGTTTCAAGTATTTAGCGGTGAAAACATCAAAACTTTACAAAACACTTTGAATGAAAGTTGTAGCTTATACTCTTAGCTTTCCAGAATGAAAAAATTCATCGAAATTGGATAAAACTTTCAAAATTTATAGTTGAAAGAATTTTTAGCTATGTAAATGAAATTTCGACATTGGAACAACAACGATCATTGCTTTTAATTCATATGTAAATCAGAAGTTACGTTCAAAATTTCAGAAGTGACGAGCATGAAAGTTTTCTATATTAAGATATCTTTAAATGGAAAATGATTTATCGAATATGAACGAATAAATAAAATATTATATTCATATTTATTAGAACTATCAAAGAATAGAATTTTTAAATTTCATATAAAAATCATCTTAAAAAATTTTAAAATCAAAATTGGGAAAAAGCTAACAATAACTCGGACCCTAGAGGCAAAATTATACTATTTTGTAATTTATCAATATGGCAAAAGTTTTAGGCACATGTATAAGACCATAATCAAATACATACACACTGGATAGAGTACAAGCATGCAAAGTGAACCAGGTTAACATAGCATAACCATGCATGCATATGTTTGAGATTAGAAATGAACAACTAAGACAAGTAAAAGAAGACAAACTAATGCAAATGCAATTCAAATATGCTTGAGTCAACATGCATCAAGACAATAAAGGATGCATCATCAAGCACTAACATAAGGCGGGACTCCCAAATACTAGTTTATGGAATCCATAATATAGAATCAGATGCAAGGAACAACTCAAGGCATATTAGCAATGAGGATGCTCACAACACAGTATGTGATGTACAGGCGCAAGATGATCAACGATAAAGTGTGGCAAATTAAGCAAACTAGAAGTATTAACAAAGGGTTTAGTGCATATGGTCAAGCAACATCGTAGCAGGAACGAGCAAGAAAACAGATCAACTCATATACATGTACATAGTGGATCAACACACATAGGCTCTAATATGCATACAATGGTTTAATCGGTAATCAACTAAACAAGAAAATAGAAGAATGGCATTTATATCACAAGTGACCAAAGAACAAATTTAGGTGAACAAGGAGTTCAGAGTCAAAGCAATCAGGAGGGTAACAAAAAACGTTAGATATGAATAAGTCTTCAAAAGTAAACAGGTGCAAATATATTCGAAATATATATAATATATTTGAGTATATATTAGAGGATGCAACATATATATTAGAACGATAAACAAGTCAAGAATCGTCAATCGTTCCACTATTGAAGTTTAAAAACAAAAATCCAAATTTAAAATTTTCATAGTCAAAAGGATATACGAAACACGTGGAATCAATCCATTACTAAAATCCAGAAAAAAAAATTAGAAATCTAACCGAAGTTCATTTAAACTAGAATTTTTAAAATAAATTACTTTATTCTGTAAAATCTTTTGTAGTTTCAAAATGTCAAAACAAAGAAATTTATATCATATATACTTATTGTCAATATATATCACATTGGTTTTAGATTAAGTTCAGTCTAAATCCTATTATTTTCCATTTGAACTTAATTAAATTCAAATTTATTAATTTTCAAATAGTCCAAATTCTTTTTAGTGAATTTAAAGATAAAAACTTCCCTCATTTCTAGAAATAAAGTTTCAGTAAACAAATGAATTTGAGTAAAATTTAAGTTATATATATATATATATTTCGAAATATTCCTTATTATTTTTATTATAATTAGTTCAATCATCAAAATTTTATAATACATAAGGACTATTTTCATACTAGATATAATATTTCTTCTCAAATTATCGAGCAAAACATTTTTCAAAATATTCTACTTTTCGAACAATACTTAGTCTCACATCAAATCACTTTAATTTTATTATCAAAATTTCATATGGTATTTCACTTCAAAATAAAATATATAATCCATAACACTACTTTTAAATTATTTTCTATCTGTAAGAAACTTTCCTTCAAAATTTATTTATTATAACGTAGATTACTTTGTTCGACTGTCTCGTTCTAGTGTTTAGGAATCTCTGTCAATTACGTTGTTTTGACGCATCGACCATAATTCTTAAAGCAATCAATAGGCAATTTATCATAATATTAAATTTCCATATTGTGATGACCTACATTCGAAAGACTTAAGTCGACAATAAACCACACCTGTCCAACTCAAAACAATCCAAAACACAGATAATCAATGGGCATAATTTCGTAGTGGGATGACAAAATATAACAATAAAAAAAACAGTTAGTGAAGCAATTTATACTACGTATTTGATTAAAATTTACAACACCTATCAAAGTTATACAATAGAGTAATAGAATATTGCTGCAGAACAACATAGTGCAAGGAAATAATACAAGTAATACTATACCAAATCTTCATCTTCGTCCTCCAGAATTATTGACCATTAATGCACTGAAAACACAGGGCCAACCCGAGCATAATGTAAAAAATACACTCGAGTCAGAACTAAAATATTCTTATTTAAGTCATATCAATATCACATACAACATGAGGGTAATAACATCATAGATATTTACGGGGTTTTACATCTCTTATCCAGTGTACAACGTGTGTGCAATAACTCAAGAGATTATATAGGATTTTCCATCTCTTAAGGATCCGTCAAAGTATCTATACATAGTATAATACGCTTTTATGTTATGTCTAGTCAATAAAATAAATATTTTTCCTAGCGTTAAGGATTTACATTAATCTCTCTTAATCGTTTTTAAGCATTGTAATACAGTTTGCATACAACACCTCAGTAGAATATCAGGGGATAGGGATGCGCCATGATACGACAACGCTAAACCAAACTCATGGTGGTCTCGTATAAGGATAAAAGTATGACAAGGCACGTGAAGCAATGCCCAAGGTAGGATACTACCAGTTTGGGTCGTAGGACTGGTGGTAACGATCATAGCCTCGATCACCTTCCGCGTCCATCCATTCATACCCAGTTAAAGGGAGGTCATCCCAAAATCAAGGTGTACGAATCGAAACCAACATCAAGGAAATAGTATGGACCAAGTCCAAGGAGAAAATCAAAGAACAGATGTCCGCTAGAGGTAGCTACCCTCATTGGCCTCTTCAAGCCATCTCGTTTTAGTCATTTCAAATTGGCACAAAGTGTCGGCACTATCCATCATCATTCTCTTTTTTCAAATCCAGTAACGTACACCGAATCCAACCACTTTATTCTAGAGTCTCCTCCATATATACAGTTGTTAAAGTTGTTTCAATATTGACAGAGAGTACGCCAATAAGAGACCCTGGTTTCTTTGACAACCAAACGTTGTTTTACACACCGGTTGGTTCTTTTACATTTCATTAATGATTCATATTTGTTATCAAAATATCATATTCACTTCAAAATATTTTTTCACTTCAAAAATCATATTTAATTCGGGATCAATTTTATTCCAAAGATCATTTCAAATTTCAACTTTAGTTATAATTTCATTTAACCACATTCGCATTTAAATCAACGATAAATATAAACATCCCAACTTTGCCAATTGAATTTTTAGAAAGCAGCATAAATAGCGAAAGTGGTTTAAAATATTTTTAGCGTTTGAAATAGTTTAATATAAAATGGTTTGAGTATTAAAATTGGTTTATATAGTAAAATAGTTTGGAAAATTTAAAATTATTAGAATATTTAAAAGATAGATTTTTTAAAAGCATTTATAATAAAATAACTTATTTTGAAAATAGTTTCAAATCAAACTATTTCTTTCCATTTCCCATAAATTTAGACTCGGGTCCAAATTTCAATCAAAATAAATTCAATTTCCAATCTTTCAATTCAATCGACTTAATTTTGATTTAACTTAAAATCAACTAAGTTTCAGTTCCAATTCAATTTAAACTTCAATTTTGAAATGTTCATTTAAACTTCAAATACGATTCAATGATTTAATTCAATGATTTAAATTTCAATTCAATTCTTGTTTTAGACCATTTCTATTTATATCGATTTCAAGTCCAATTTCAATTTACCGATTTAACATTACTCAAATCCAACTAAACTTCAATGCTCGACTTTGAATTCAAAATTTCAATTAATTCAATTTAAATTTTTTTAATTTGAGCCCAAATTAGAAATATCCTTTTATATCACTTTTACTTCAATAAATTCGGAGTTCAATTAAAAGTTTAAATCTTTAAAACAAATCAATTTCCATAATTCAAATCATATTTCAATTATAACTTCAACTTCCAATTTTATTCTTTAAACAATTCAATTTAACCAATTTTAATTTCAACATTTCAAGCTCAAGTTCGAAAATAATTCAATTTTTATAAATCAATTGTTTTATTCTTTAAAAATATGGTATCACTTAAATTATTTCTAAACAAATTTTTTTAAAACCATTTAGTTTAACCAATTTAGTAACCATTTATAATTTTCTGTGCTATAACCAAGTGAATAGTTATTTTAATTTTAATTTCAAGGATGGATATATATCATTTCAGTCCAAAATAAATGTCATAGGTATATATTATTTCCATCTATTTTTAATTTATTCGAAATAATTTCAATAACAGCTTATATGCTACCAAATAATTAGCGGGGTGATAACATGGATATATAAAATAAATAAACCTCCAAATCAGAAAATAATTCCAACAATTAGCTACTTATCAATATCGGGTGCTTAATCAGAAATACAATTTCAGTTTCAAATTTAACCGTCAATTTAAATTCCTATCACTTCAAATATGTCAATATAAATGCCAGTTAATTTACCAAACAAAAGTCAACAAAAGCAATCATTTCATAATTTAAATTTAACTAACATCAGAATATATTAGTAATTCGTGAGCGGTTTAAACCACTTACCTTTATTTGAAATCGAAAATTTTTCAGCTTTAAATAAATTCCAATCCAGTTCCATGTGGTAGACGACATCGATACGAATCCAATGCAACTCTTTTCGTACGAATTGGACCTTGCATGAAAATTTATGGGTTTATTAGCATAACGATAATTAAAACATAATTAACTCGATAATAAACAATTAATAACTAACCTATCCTCTAATCCCTTCTTCCATCTGCACACTGCTCCCAACCCAAGCTTGCGTTTGCGACCTTCTATATCTTTTTAAAACCTGGAGTCGAATGATCGTGCCCAACTCAGACAGCCGCCGACCTCCGCCCTCACGCGCCATTGCAACCCTCGCCTATGCTTCATCATGCACGCGTCGAAAATTGAGGCCCAAATCCTAAAAACTACAGCGACTCAAACTCAGATCATGGAAAATATGAGACGATTCGCCTTGATCCAACCGTCCATAACGTCAAGCTCGACGAGATCTTCAACTTTGCTTTTAAAGTCGTTTGATTTTGTTAAGGGGAATGAGAGGAATTAAAGGAAGGAGAAAAATGATTTTCGGCCATTAAAATTTTTATAAGCGGCTGAATGATTTTAGTTAGGGTTTTGACGAAATGAGAACGAGACGCGTTCTACTATATAAATTTCCGACCCGCTTCACACATAAATTTTCTAAATCCAAACGAAGCTTGCCACCTAGCGTTCTATATGTGATACCCTATTATGAACACAATGGAATAGGTATAGGAAGCTAGTTCCATCATATTTAGAAGATAGCTTTTCAAATCAAATTATTTTAATTAAAATTCTGAAAATAAATTCTACGCGTTTCAAGCTCGCACGACCAGACGATAAGTCCGATCACTATGAAATTTGAAATCCTATAATAATTTAATATTATGGATCCGATGAAACTTGTACCATCAAAATTGCCCAAAATGTCTGTTTTTACATGTTAATTAAAACGAGCTATTTTCCAAAATCAATTTAATCACTTTTAAATTCAATGTTAAAAGTAAACAATCTTCATTCTTGTTTAAATCGACTTTCGACATCATTTTCATTCAAATTCAGTATGACGGCCCACCTCTATACCCACGTTAGCCAAGGACACTACGGTGTAATGCGGTCAACTAGCATGGATAATAAGGCTGTTGAGGAGCGACCATCCGTGTAATTGCCTTGTGCGAGCACCGATATGTCAGATAGTACAACATGTATTTGGTTTCAGGAGGACATCCGACATACCGATACAAACTCAAAGCTACTACCCGGTGGCTATAATATCTTTGGAAACAAATATAGAAATAAACATAACACAAATCAGTCACGGACATCCATATCACAAAGGCGGAAATAGATATGAATATAACACTTAAAAGTGTGTATCAAAGTAGTGGTCAAACAAGATCCACAATATCACAAAAGAATAGCTACAAGTGCTAGACAAAAGAATATGGATACATCAATGAGTCTATATCTCAATACAACAAAAACTACTAGTCTAAGTAGTTAGCCAAAAGTCAGGGTGATAATCCCAGATGTGAAGTCAAGCAGAAGCACCCGTAACATCTCGGTCTGACCCGAGTATTATTTAATAAGAAAATAATAAACGGATCAGTCTAGCTATAAATATCAGATAAAATGATATAGAATAGGAAATATGACATAAACATATGATAACCATAAAGCCATACTGTTATAAGTATGTAATTGAAAATCAACAAGAGATTAATCAATACCACAAGAATCTTCCCATAGATCAAAAAGAATGTCATATTCTTTATTTTTATTCACTAAAACCATAAGTACTGATCACTATATCAATGCCAATCACAAAAGTTAATGACACACAAATTCACCAATGCACAAATATTGATAAAACATATCAATGTAAATCACGAAAATTGGTGAAACACAAATTCGAGAAATCATCAATGGAAATCCAGAAATCACAAAAAGGGGAGGCCTATCACAAAACGGGAGCATGAAAACTCACCAACACGTGTATCACAAAATGGAACGCTATTCCATGGTTGTTAACCATTAATTTTGAGTCGAAGCTCCACAAAACGACCCGAAGACCATGGGTCGCTACCCCACCAAATTGAGCCGAAGCTCCACAGAAATGGGGTTTAGTCTCTCTCGTAGACAAAGAAACATCGCACATTTGCTAGTCTAAATCACAAAAATGGTCATCAACGATCATCAAGAAGTGTCAATTACAGTAAGCTAGTAAATATATAAGCTTAGCTTCATGTCCCATAACCACTAGCTTAACTTAAATATTTACGAACAAATTGTAGATCTCCACTCGAAAATTGTCACAAGAGATTCGATCGAACAAGTCCAAGAATTAACCAGCGAAGTAAACGCAAGCGTTTCATACCACTTGTTTTACTAAGCCGTTTAATTAGATTTCTCTTACGTGTGAGATAAAGGTTTGTATACATACTAGTAGATTGGAAAACGATTTAAGAAACGAGCTTTGTAATAAAATAGTGTTGAAACCGTTTTAATGGAAGAGTTTTGATATTTACTACTAGTATAGAAAACGTTTATATTTTTAAAGTGGCAAATCACAAAAATGATTGTAGAAACAAAAAGTCACAAAAATTCACATTCGAAGACATGAATAAAATCCAAAGAATTCGATTCCAAATCCATCAAAATGGAAATACCCTTGCGACTTAACAGCCACGACTTACGACTTAACACAATACAACACAAGAAATCAGAGGCTTAAGGAATAGCATGCGGCCTAACTGCGCTACTTAAGAAGATAGCGACAACGGTTTAAGGAGCTAGCGACATAAGTGAGCGACCTAAGTTGATACAACATATAGCGGCAGGCCGAGCGACCTAAGGAACGAACGACCTAACTGATGCAAGCGGGATAACAGGCCGAGCGACCTAAGGAACGAGCGACCTAAGGAGATAGCGGCTTAACAAGCCGAACGACTTAAGTAATGGAACGACCTAAGTATGGCACGACCTAACATAGCGCGACCTAAGTTGTGAGAGAAGGCCGAGCGACTTAAGGTGGAACGACCTAAGTATGGCGCGACCTAAGTATGGATCGACCTAACATGGCGCGACCTAAGTTGTGAGAGAAGGCCGAGCGACTTAAGGTGGAACGACCTAAGTATGGCGCGACCTAAGTATGGCGCGACCTAAGGAGGTCAGCGACCTAAGGCAGGCCGACCTAAGTGGTAGAAAAGCAAACCGAGCGACCTATGTAGCCAACGACCTAAGGCATAAGAGAAGGCCGAGCGACTTAAGAGGTTGCGACCAAAGTGGTTGCGACCTAAGGCAGGCCGACCTAACTGCAAGGCGAGCGACCTATGGGTTGCGACCTAAGGCAGGCCGACCTAACTGCAGGCCAAGAGTCATGTGTGCAGGCCAAACGACCTAAGGAGTGAAAGTGCAAAAACTCTCGCAATTTGCAACCGGTCGAGCACGGACGCTAGGGGATTACGTCCATCGGCTACCCGGTCCTATTGGCTCCTCGATGCATCACCAAAAACGTGTTCAATCATCAAAGTTAGGATTTTTTAATGACTTGAACCCGAAACACTAAAAATTGGGATTTTCACCAATTCAATCCAAACCAAAAGCAAATGCATATGAAAAAGTGTTAGGAATTCATACCCAACAATCAAAGATAGTTATAGACAAAGATGTGAGATAAAAATCTCACCTTTACACAAAATAAATGAAGACGAAGCTTGAAAGCAATGGAAGAATCAACCACACTTCAATCTCAACACAAGAATCTTGAATCAATGGCTTCTCTATGAATTTGGAGTTAGATGTTGGATTTGCAAATGAACTAGGGCTTGGAGTTTTAATTTTCCATTCCTCCCTCCATTTTTGATGAAGCTTGAGTGTTAGAAAATGAAAGTGGAGTTATGAAGGAAAGAGGGGGTTGAGCTAGAGTTAATAGGTTAGGCTAATGGGCTAAACCAAACCCAAAGCCCAAGGTGAAAAGGTGGCAAAATTCCACTAACTCCAAACATATCAAAGTTTATACTCAAAAAGATCGCAAACGGTGTTTTGAACTCAATGGAAGTGGCCCCGAGTCCTAATTCGACCGTATGCAAAAAGTAACTTTTCGGACTAAAATTCGACTAACGATAAAATATTTAAACAAAAATATTTAGACATTCAATCGTAAAATATGCGGGTTGTTACAGACTCCCCTCCTTAAAGAAATTGCGTCCTCGCAATATTTAATAAGAAAATAGAAGGTAACAACCATGAAAGCATATCAACACAAAAGAAATTTGAAATAAGAAATCCACCTTAAAGAGCACGAGAAAGTAAGTCCGGTTGTGTTCGCTCGATGAACTCCCTAGATTCCCAAGAGCAATCCTTAGGATTTGAGGACCATTGAACGTTAACAAGCGGAACATCTTTATTTCGAAGGCGTTTGACCTCCGAAGCAATAATACGAATAGGATGTTGCTCATAAGTTAAATTAGGCAAAACTTTAATTTCTTCCACAACACCGGGCTCAAGAATAGAATCAGAATCTCGAAGGCATTTCCGCAATTGAGAAACGTGAAACACGTCATGAATAGCAGAAAACTGAGCCGTCAATAAAAAGGCGATAAGCCACGGAACCAATACGTTCGATGATGGGAAATGGACCAATATATCAAGGTGCTAATTTTCCCGATCGATTGAAACGTACAACACCCTTCATAGGTGAAACACGAATAAACACAAGATCTCCCACAGAAAATTCTAATTTCCTTCTCCGGTTATCGGCATAGGATTTTTGTCTACTCTGGGCTTCTTTCATCCTATGACGAATAAGGTCAATCTACTCTGTGGAATCACGAATAAAATCTGGACCTAAATCCAGCTTCTCACCGGCCTCAAGCCAACAAGGAGATCGGCATGGTCTTCCATAGAGTGCCTCGAAAGGTGCCATACAATACTAGATTGGAAGCTATTATTATAGGATAACTCAACAAGAGAAATATAATCTTCCCAATTTCCACCAAAATCAAGAACACACGCACGAAGAAGATCTTCAAGAGTTTGATTCACACACTCGGTTTGTCCATCGGACTGGGGATGATAAGCGGTGCTAAAATTAAGCTTCGTTCCCAAATCTTTTTGAAGACTCTTCGAAAATCCACTAGTAAACAATGGATCACGATCACTAACAATAGAAGTAGGAACTCCATGCAATTTAACAATTTCTTTGATAAAGAGTTTGGCCAAAAGAGGCACGGTTCGATTGGACCGAACGGGAATTAAAAGGACGGATTTAGTAAGTCTATCGACTATCATCCATAAGCTATCATGACCCGAACAAGAAAGGGAAAGGCCGTCTACAAAATCCATTGAAATTTGATCCCTCTTCCAAATTGGAATTTCTAAAGGTTGCAATAACCCACCGGGCCTTTGGTGTTCGGCCTTAATGAGTTGGCAAGTCATGCAACACTTAACAAAGTTAGCAATATCAGATTTCATTCCCTTCCAATAATAAAGTCACTTCATATCCGCGTACATTTTACTACTACCGGGATGAATGGTAAATTTAGAACGATGAGAATCTTCTAAAATGTCTTTACGAAGATTACTAATATTTGGCACGATAAGTCTATCAAATTTTCGAATGCTGCCACGAGAATCAATATCAAAGTCTTTCAAACCCTTAATATCAATATCCCTAAAATTTTGGCCAAGAAGAGCCAATTGGGGATCTAGCTTTTGAGCTTCAAGAATGCGGTCTAAAAGAGAGGGATGAGCCTCAAGGCTACATAAAACAAGAGATGAACATAAATCAGAAACACGATCTCGAATCTCACAAGTGGATAAATGTGACGCCCCACCTCTCTACTCACATTAGAAAAGAGTATTAATAAATAATACCGTCTGCTAACACGGAGAATAAGGCTGTTTAGGAGCGACCATCTATAGCCTTACTTTAACTATCTATTAAATACATCGACTATTGTCATACCAAGCAGATCGACATATCCAATGAATACTTAAAACAAACCGTAGGTGGCTGGAGGATCTATCAGAACAGAATATAACAACTCAAATGTAATATACATCACAGAACAGTAAACCATCATATACACATATACTGATACATGGCAGAGTATACAAATAATACATGTCAAGTGGTATAGCAAAGCACAACATACAGACAAATCCAGAAGAATACATATCAGAGTTACAAATAAAAGGACTACACAAAAAGCTTTAACAAAAGGGAACAAGCTGAATAGTCCATGCGAAAGAAAAATAGGCTAAGTCCAAATGCACCTAACCTGAAACATCTCGGTCTGACCCGAGTATAAAATACACGGGTCAGTCTAGCTAAACAAATCAGTTAGATAAACTGAACAACAATAAACCTACAAGGTTACAAAGTATAACAAATATCTCAGAAAGAGATAACACAATCATCTAACAAAAGATGAACATAACAAAACAAGCCTCATATCATCGGCAACTCATAGAAACAAAGGATAAGGATATCCCAAAGCAAGCCAAAAGGCAAATAACAAATTCCCATAAGGTATACAAGTTCCACAAGGTAAACGTTACACATCATGCGGCTGAAAAAGACCAACACCGAAGGGCGATACCTAGGGAATATACATATGAATGAAACATCAAAAAATTGCTCGAGCTCAGTACTGTACAAACAAGGATCCATGAACCCGAAGACTCCAAACCCAATATCACCCATGCGGCTCATAACGACCAACATCGGAAGCGATACTAAAGGGCAACCCAATATCACCCATGTGGCTCATAACGACCAACATCGGAAGCGATACTATAGGGCAACAAACCCGAAGGCACAAACCCGAAGGCAACATACCCGAAGGCAACATACCCGAAGGCAACAAACCGTAGTGGTGAAGGTCAAAGACCCAGTACTGGACACCACTAACTGGCGGAATGTGTCATAACTCTCAAAAAGGAATCCGAAAAGTGGTAACGTGAGTCCCATAACCACTCGTTCGCACTAAACGGTTTACTATCCGTTAGTTAATTTCACACTCAAAGCCGTACAAAGTTCACCTCATATCATCGGTAAACCAAACCCGAAGGTCAAAACGATCAATTGAATAGGTCGGGGATTAATCGGAAGGATAAACGCATAGATTCATGGTCCGTGTTTTGGCCCAACCATTTAATCACCCTTCCACTTCGCTCGAAGTGCGAAATTGTGCGCGTGTTTTAAATAGAATTTATAAATTAGAGATGCAAGCTTTTAATACAATTTAAGAGATTATTTTATAAAACCCATGGATTAAAATTAAAAAGGAATCATCAAAGTCAAAGAGGCAATAACAACCACTAAGAACCAACATGAATCGATAAAATTCGGAAAACCAATCAAAATAAGCATAAATAGGCAAAATAGGAAAACAGGAGCAGGTCAGTCGACTGAAATCCCTGTTTAGTCGACTGAACACTGTCCAGAAAATTTCGGGCTTCAGCTCAGTCGACTGAACAGAGGATCCAGTCGATTGAACCCAATTTCCTGCATTTCCTACTTATTACCAATGAAGTGCAAACTCTCCCAACTTTCAATCGGACGAGCACAGACGCTAGGGATTTACGCCAAGCGTCTACCCGGCCCTATAAGCACTTCGATTCATCACCAAAAATATGATCAAAACATCAAAGCTAGGATCTTTAAGGAATTGAACCCAAAACACTAAAAATTTAGGTATCACCAATTCAATCCAAACCAAAAGCAAGTGCATAAGAACAAGTGCTAGGAATTCATACCCAACATCAATTAAATCAAGAGAAGTAGATGTGAGTTCAAAACTCACCTTTTATCACAAAACAAAGAAGAAGAAGCTCAAACACAAGGAGGAGACTAACTACTCTTCACTTCAACTCTACAAGCTTCAATCTAAGAATAAAACACATATTTCCTAAGTTAGATTTAGGAAACTTTCTGAAATTGAAGAGGAGAAGAGTTGGAGAAGATGAAGAGGAAGCTTACCAATGGCTTCTCTTTGATTTTGGAGCAAGAAATCAAGTTTGCAAGAAGAACTAGGGCTTGGAATTTCTAATTCCCATTCTCTTCCCCCATTTTCAGTTTTAAGCTTAAGTTTTAAGAAATGGAATAAGTGAGTGAGAGGAGAGGGCTGAGTTAGGGTTAATTAGATAGTTAGTGGGCTGAACCCAACCCAAACCCAACTAGAAAAAGTTGCAAAATTCAACTTACTCCAAACATATCAAAGCTTATACTCAAAAAGATCGCAAACGACGTTTTGAACTCAATGGAAGTGGTTTCGAGTTCCAATTCGGCCGTTTGCAAAAAGTAACATTTCGGACCTAAAATCCGACTAACGACACTATATTTAAATAAAAAATTTAAATATAAAATCGTTAAATATGCGGGTTGTTACAATAAAATTCCAAGATCATTCCATTCCGATATCATCATAGAAACAAATGCTTGTTGCTTACGACTAAGTGCGTCCGCAACACGATTTCCCTTTCCGGGGGTATAAAGTATATCAAGATCATAAGCTACAAGAAATTCGAGCCAACGTTGTTGATGCAAATTAAGTTCCTTTTGAGAAAATAGATACTTCAAAGATTTTTGATCGGTGTAAAGAATAAATTTTTCTCCCAAAAGATAATGACGCCAAATACGAAGGGCGAAAACAATAGCCGCGAGTTCTAAATCATGAGTGACATATCTAGTCTCGGCTGGCTTTAATTGCCTTGAAGCATAAGCAATAACACGTTCTCTTTGCATAAGAACGACACCCAAACCAACGCGACTAGCATCGTTATAAACAATAAAATCTTGGTTTCCCTTGGGAATCATAAGAATAGGAGCATTGGAAAGGAGTTCTTTTAATTTTTGAAAAGAAGCTTCACATTTTTCCAACCAAATGTATTTAACTCCCTTCTTTGTCAAACTAGTAAGAGACATGGAAATTTTTGAAAAGTCTTTTATAAAACGACGGTAATATCCCGCCAATCCAAAGAAGCTACGATCTCCATCACACTCTCTAGTCTCTTCCAATTTTGAATCGCTTCAATCTTTGAAGGATCTACGGAAATTCCGGTTTCGGAAATAATATGACCGAGAAACTTCACACGAGATTTCCAAAAGTGGCATTTAGAAATTTTTTCTTTCAATTGATTACTCCTAAGAGTTTCTAACACAATTCGAAGATGCTTTTCATGCTCCTCCTCCATTTTTGAATACACAAAAATATCATCAATAAAGATGAGGACAAACCGATCGAGGGAGTTTTTGAAAACTCTATTCATAAGGTCAACGAAATAAGCCGGAGCATTCGTTAAACCAAATGGCATAACAAGCCATTCATAAGATCCATAACAAGTACGGGATGATGTCAAAGGAATGATATCCTCTGCAATGCGAAGCTGATGAAAACCGATAGCTAAGTCTAATTGTGAAAAGACTCTAGCACCACTAAGTTGATCGAATAGATCATCAATCTGAGGTAAAGGATATTTATTTTTGATAGTAAGATCATTAAGTTTGCGGTAGTCAACGCAAAGCCTAAGTGTACCATCGAATTTCTTCACAAAAATAGCCGAAGCTCCCCAAGGCGAGGAACTAGAGCGAATAAATTGCTTCGTCTCCAATTTGGATAATTGTTTGCGCATCTCCTCATTTTCTTTGTTGGACATACGATAAGGAGGACGAGTAATAGGTTGAGCTCCAAGGATGAGATTAATTCTGAACTCAATTGCTCGCTTAGGTGGTAATCCTGAATCGGGCTCAAATATGTCGAAAAATTCACGAACAACGTGAATAAGAGAAATAATATCTTCCTCATCATCATTATCGTCATCATGAGGATTTAAAGAATATAAAGATGCAATCAAGCTGGAATCCGAATCTTTAAGGTCAATAGAAATCTGCTTCATAGATTGAGGATGTCGAAGATGAATAGTCCGCTCAGGACATAGGATTTGGGCTTCTAGTGGTTAAGCCAATCCATTCCCAAAATCATTCCAAAGCCTAAGTAGAGCATAACATGCAAATTGGCTCGGAAAGAAAAATCACACAAAATACTCTTGACATCTTTACACAATAAATTGATTGTTGCGGATCCACCAACCGGATTCGCAATTCTCAAAAAAGTCATTAAACACTAAACATCCAAAGAAAAAGTATCAACAAGTTCTTTTGAAATAAAAGAGTGGGACGCACCCGTATCAAAAAGAACTCAAATAGGATGACCATGAAATAAAATAATGCCATCAAGGATAGAATGAGAAATACCTTGACCACGAGATGTGTTGCCAGGGGCTTGAGCAACATTAAGCCTTCCCTCCTTCCTGTTTTGAAGTTTGGGACACGAAGATATATAATGGTCTGGGCTTTTGCAATAGCGACAAGCACGGTGGTTTGAATACTTGTTCGCATAATGGTCCTTAGAACCACAATTGTAGCATTGCCCACTACTAGAGGTAGAAGTCTTTGCCACTGAAGTTGTTCGCTTCCCTTTCTTATTGGGATAAGGACCTCTGAACTTATTAGGCCTTTTCTTGTTATTGAAGTTTGGTTTAGCACTCCCAACCTCAACATCACTTACTCTATCAGCCTCTTCAAGTCGAAGAGCGATATCAATGAGCTGATCAAAAGAAACTTCTAATTTTAGAAGTAATGGCTTCTTGAGATTTTTATTCAAGCCATAGACAAATCTTTGGTTCTTCTTCAATGGGGTGTCTATGTACTCGACCCCGTATTTAGAAAGTGACTCGAATGATGCGACATAGTCTGCCACAAAGGATTCACCTTGAACAAGGTCAATGAAATGGCGAGCTAAAGTCACCTTCTCAGCTTCTGGCACAAATCTTAACTCGAAGCGTTCCTGGAATTTCTCCCAAGTAAGATCCGCTTCATTTATTTTAGAAATCAGAAGCTCATACCAATCTAATACTCTTTCTTGGAGCATACTGGAGGTCACCTGAACACGGTGAAGATCAATAAGATTCATGCGAGAAAAGATTCGATCGCAAGTTCTCAGCCAAGCCTGGACTTCAATAATAGTTTCAGAACCTTTGAATGGCTTCCCACCCAAATTGGTATAATCATTGCACAAACGTGCAAATCCAGACTTAGGGTGAGTAGACTCCGGACTAGATCCGGCTTCTTGAGCATTCCTTACTAGATCAAGAAGCTGCTGGGCAGACATAAATACTCTATCTTGGGGAGTAGCACTAGATTGACCGACGCTGGGACGGCCAGGTATAACCATTTCTCTTCCTTTTGAAAGAAAGAAATAAGAAGGATAACGTTATTCACCAAATGAATATCAAGCAATCTTGATAGATAAACAAAGAATCATAAATAAAATAGAATGAATCGGTACGAAGACTCAAATTAAATCCTAAAGCACGACTCCTAAGTTGGACTTAGGACGATGATCCTTGCTAGATTATTCTACATTGTTCCGAAGTTTCGCTTTGATACCAAGCTGTGACGCCCCACCTCTATACCCACGCTAGCCAAGGACACTACGATGTAATGCCGTTAAGTAGCACGGAGAATAAGGCTGTTGAGGAGTGACCATCCGTGTAATTGCCTTGTGCGAGAACCAATATGTCATATAGTACAACATGCATTTGGTTTCAGGAGGAAATCCGACATACCGATACAAACTCAAAGCTACTACCCGGTGGCTATAATATCTTCGGAAACAAATATAGAAATAAACATAACACAAATCAATCACAGACATCCATATCATAAAGGCGGAAATAGATATGAATATAACACTTAAAAGTGTGTATCAGAGTAGTGGTCAAACAAGATCCACAATATCACAAAAGAATAGCTACAAGTGCTAGACAAAAGAATATGGATACATCAATGAGTCTATATCTCAAATGTATACAACAAAAACTACTAATCTAAGTAATTAGCCAAAAGTCAGGGTGATAATCCCAGATGTAAAGTCAAGCAGAAGCACCTGTAACATCTCGGTCTGACCAGAGTATTATTTAATAAGAAATAATAAACGGATCAGTCTAGCTATAAATATCAAGACATAAACATATGATAACCATAAAGCCATACTGTGATAAGTATGTAATTGAAAATCAACAAGAGATTAATCAATATCACAAGAATCTTCTCAAAGATAAAAAAGAATGCCACACTCTTTATTTTTATTCACTAAAACCATAAGTATTGATCACTATATAAATGCCAACCACAAAAGTTAATGACACACAAATTCACCAATGCACAAATATTGATAAAACATATCAATGTAAATCACGAAAATTGGTGAAACACAAATTCCAGAAATCATCAATGGAAATCCAAAAATCACAAAAAGAGGGGAGGCCTATCACAAAACGGGAGCATGAAAACTCACCAACACATGTATCACAAAATGGAACGCTATTTCATGGTTGCTAACCATTAATTTTGAGCCGAATCTCCACAAAACGGCCCGAAGACCATGGGTCGCTACCCCACCAAATTGAGCCGAAGCTCCACAAAAACGGGGTTTAGTCTCCCTCGTAGACAAAGAGACATCGCACATTTGCTAGTCTAAATCACAAAAATGATGATCAACGATCATCAAGAAGTGTCAATTACAGTAAGCTAGTAAATATATAAGCTTAGCTTCATGTCCCATAACCACTAGCTTAACTTAAATATTTACGAACAAATTGTAGATCTCCACTCGAAAATTGTCATAAGAGATTCAATCGAACAAGTCCAAGAATTAACCAACGAAGTAAACGCAAGCGTTTCATACCACTTATTTTACTAAGCCGTTTAATTAGATTTCTCATACAAGTGAGATAAAGGTTTGTATATATACTAGTAGATTGGAAAACGGTTTAAGAAACGATATTTGTAATAAAATAGCGTTGAAACCGTTTTAATGGAAGAGTTTTGATATTTACTACTAGTATAGAAAACCTTTATATTTTTAAAGTGACAAATCACAAAAATGATTGTAGAAACAGAAAGTCACAAAAATTCACATTCGAAGACGTGAATAAAATCAAAGAATTCAATTCCAAATCCATCAAAATGGAAATACCCTTGCGACTTAACAACCACGACTTACGACTTAACACAATACAACACAAGAAATCAGTGGCTTAAGGAATAGCATGCGACCTAACTGCGCGACTTAAGAAGATAGCGGCAACGGCTTAAGGAGCTAGCGGCATAAGTGAGTGACCTAAGTTGATACGACCTATAGAGGCAGGCCGAGCGACCTAAGGAACGAGTGACCTAACTGATGCAAGCGGCATAACAGACCGAGCGACCTAAGGAGATAGCGGCTTAACAGGCCGAGCGACTTAAGTAATGGAACGACCTAAGTATGGCGCGACCTAACATGGCGCGGCCTAAGTTGTGAGAGAAGGCCGAGCGACTTAAGGTGGAATGACCTGGGTATGGCACGACCTAAGTATGGCGCGACCTAACATGGCACGACCTAAGTTGTGAGAGAAGGCCGAGCGACTTAAGGTGGAACGATCTAAGTATGGCGCGACCTAAGGAAGTCAGCGACCTAAGGCAGGTCGACCTAAGTGGTAGAAGAGCAAACCAAGCGACCTATGTGGCCAGCGACCTAAGGCGTAAGAGAAGGCCGAGCGACTTAAGAGGTTGCGACCAAAGTGGTTGCGACCTAAGGCAGGCCGACCTAACTGCAAGGCGAGTGACCTATGGGTTGCGACCTTAGGCAGGCCGACCTAACTGCAGGCCGAGAGTCATGTGTGCAGGCCGAACGACCTAAGGAGCGAAAGTGCAAATACTCTCTCAGTTTGCAACCAGTCGAGCATAGACGCTAGGGGATTACGCCCATCGGCTACCCGGTCCTACTGGCTCCTCGATGCATCACCAAAAACGTGTTCAATCATCAAAGTTAGGATTTTTAATGACTTGAACCCAAAACGCTAAAAATTGGGATTTTCACCAATTCAATCCTAACCAAAGACAAATGCATATGAAAAAGTGTTAGGAATTCATACCCAACAATCAAAGATAGTTATAGACAAAGACGTGAGATAAAAATCTCACCTTTACACAAAATAAATGAAGAAGAAGCTTGAAAGCAAAGGAAGAATCAACCAAACTTCAATCTCAAAACAAGAAGCTTGAATCAATGGCTTCTCTTTGAATTTGAAGTTAGATGTTGGATTTGCAAATGAACTAGGGCTTGGAGTTTCAATTTCTCATTCCTCCCTCCATTTTTGATGAAGCTTGAGTGTTAGGAAATGAAATTGGAGTTATGAAGGGAAGAGGGGGTTGAGCTAGAGTTAATAGTTTAGGCTAATGGGCTAAACCAAACCCAAAGCTCAAAGTGAAAAGGTGGCAAAATTCCACTAACTCCAAACATATCAAAGTTTATACTCAAAAAGATCGCAAATGGTGTTTTGAACTCAATGGAAGTGGTCCCGAGTCCTAATTCGACCGTACGAAAAAGTAACTTTTCGGACTAAAATCCGACTAACGACAAAATATTTAAACAAAAATATTTAGATATTCAATCGTAAAATATGCGGGTTGTTACATTCAGGGTTCAATTATTTAAATAATTTTCCATATTAAATTTAAACAATTTAATTATCAAATAAATCATTATACTTGAAATATAAGTTATTTAACTTTTAAAGATAGTTCAAATAGTAAACAACCACTTCCATTTTATAGTAATTCTACATTTGTTATTCAGTTCCAACTATTGATTATAAACACATTCAATATATTAAACTTTATTCTAATGCAAATCATTTCCTTAAATCTTATCGAAATTATTGCAAAATTTTATTCAAGTTCATATTAAATAAATTACATAAATAATTTATTAAATTTTTATTTCGAACCATTATTGTTCAATAATTATATTAAATTTAAAATTTAAAAATAGTTAAAAAATACGGTCGTTATAATCTCCTCCACTAAAAACTTTTCGTTATCAAAAGGGGTTAAGTAGGGAATCGAACCTTTGATATATTTTTACTCAAAATAATCAAATTATAAACATAAAAAATCTAATTTGTAAAACCTTTACTATGCTTCCGCTACGCCACTCCGATATCGGCTTTATGAAAATTACAACTTATTTATAAAACCAAGTTATAAAAATTTTAAAATCTCAAAATTTTCTAACACTCGAATTTACGGAAATTTTTGACAGCGTCTCCTTTGCATCGCTCGATCATAAAAATTTACAATATAGATATATATAACCAAATATACATCTCACCTCAATGATAAGGCATTGCTTAGGGAAAATATAAAAGTACGGTATGTAATCTGAGGTATGTACCTTATTATTATTAGTATGAGCGAGTTCGCTCATATTAAAGCGAGCAAAAGTGCGTCGACTCGCATATACATCCAACGGTCTTCATATATACCTATATAAACACAAGATTGAAATATTAGTTGCTTATAAAATGATATAGAGACATGTATGTGTTTAATAAAACTACATGACATGATTTTGAATCCAAATCAGAAGCATAAGCACTAATACACAACATCACAATCGTATGTAATCAAACGAAGCAATAACAATGATTTGCAACAAAAGAAACAATTCATTATTAATATTCGTCGAATTAATTCATAATTATCACACTTTACATTTTCCAATGTCGATGTTTAATTTATACACTATCATTTCTTATGAACATTCGTTCTTTATTAACATTTAATTGGTATACTTTCAATTTATTCACATCCGTTTCATTTACATTCAATTTATTCATATTTAAATTATTTCACTTTATGTTTATCACATTTCATATCAAATCATTCGTGGACCATTTTATAAAATCATTTTACTAATTTATTTTATTTCAATAAGTGAATTTTTTTAATTTACAGAGAATATAAGAACTAAACACCAGGTCTCTTTCTAAATCATTTTGAAATAATATATATAATAATCATTTTTATATATCAAATCATATTTTGAATTTTAAGTCAAAATCTATTTATCAAACAAAATGCACAGCAAAGCTACTAAGTGGTCTCCCCTACTTTGAGACTCGAAAAAGAATGTCGATGATGCGGCCGTCATCACCGAATTTATTATTCAACGATAGTAGAGAGGAATACAGGACTTACTTCCTTTAAAATCCCTTTGAAAACAACTTCTATTTCTAAATATTTTAAATTATAATAATATTATTTACAAAAATCACAGAAAACACTTTCAAAAGCACGGGGATTCAAGTTCTCAAATTCTCGGATAAATTCATTTTTTTTACTTATACTAAAATTATATTTTACTTAAGTTCATTACTTAAATTCATAAATACCCATAAACTTGAATTAGTTAAGTTAACACTTTCAAACTTGGTTTTATAACCAATTCATTTCATATTCAGTTTATTTTATAAGTCCGTTCATTTCATAATTTAAATATAAATTTCAATTATTTCTTACTACTTTTACTTAACTTGAATTAAATTTCTTTTCATTTTTCATTCACATTCAAAAAACGTAAATTTTGTTCTTAGCTTAATATTTCTCAAATCTATAAGTTATACAAACTTATTCACTTAAAATTTCATTTCATTATTTTATCTAATTCATTTCAAATACAATCACTTTTATTTAAACTTTCTTCACTTAAACTTCATTTTGTTTACTTCGTTTCACTAACTCAATTTGTTTAACATTACTTAGGTTAATTGTTTTTTTTCACACCTCAAATTCAATTTTTCTCTTGTTTGCTTAACCAAAATGTTCAACCATTTTAAAATTCTATTTTACTTACCTGTTCAAATTCATAAATTATAAACTTTTTTCTTGTGTGCACTATTTTCAATTTATAAGTTCAAAGACTATTTTCATATATTTATCAAATCATACTTGGAATTTTCACAATCAAAACTTGTTTTAACCAGAAATAAATTTCCTTTTGTAGGAAATATCATTCAGAAACTCGAAAATAAATACTAACAATGCTGTAATCATCCCTAAAATTATTTCCTTGTGGCTAAAGTGATTTCAATGCTTTAATTTTCTTTCAAAATTCTTTTTAAAATATATTCCTAGTCAAAACACTTTCAAATAATATTATTATGTTTGATAACCTTGAAATCAATTTTAAAAATCAATGGGATTTTAAGTTCTAAAATTTTCAGCTTTTAAATCCTTTCTATTTATAAGCCATATTGTAAATATACTTATACAATTTCATTACTTACTATGAAAAAATTTCCTTAGTTTGTTCTTTGTCATTGCGACAGTTCTTATTTTAATTAGATTTCAATTCAATCTAATTATTAAACGCTTCGTGAAGTAGAGTTCACAAAGTATTCGTTTTTGTTTAGTTCAACCAATAATCGGTGATAAAAAAATATTATCATCTCCTAACAAACAACATTCACTAATAATCATGTTGATTTATGAAAATTGTCATTTTATATATAAAATATAATTTAGGTAAAATTATTTCATTTACCCGATTTTAAAACAATATTATATCGACTTGCCTCGTTTCAGTGTTTAGAAACCCCTATCATAACATGACACCTCATGCACTGCCTAGAATTCATAAATAATTTAATAGATAAGTAAACACAATATAAAACATTTTATAACACTAACAAGTACGCGCTCTCATATATATACACTTAAACAAACTCATTCTAGGGTATTAGTACCATACTCTTATGAGTCTATCCCCATCAAAGCCCAGGTTATCGCTAAACCAAAGTATGATACCAACTGTGACGATTCGCATTTCGGAATGTTTAAGTCGACAATAAAACACATATGTCCAACTTAAAACAATATGTAACACAGATAATCAATGGAGTTAATTAAGAATAATAAGAAAAGAAGAAAATAAACACAGAATCTTGCTGTGGAATAACTAAATATAATAATCAAATAAGCAGTTCATGAAGCTTTTTATACTATACATTGATTAAAATTTACAACATCTATTAAAGTTATACACACACACACATACAATAGAATAATAGAATAATGCAGCTGAACAACATGATGTAGGGAAATAATACTAATAATAATATACCAAATCTTCGTCTTCGTCCTTCGAAATAAATGATCTTCAACACGCTGAAAACTCAAGAATGACCCGAGCATAAAGTAAAACAATACACTCGAGTCAGAACTAAAATATTTTTATGTAAGTCAAATCAATATCACATACAATACGAGTGTAATAGTGTCAGAGATGTTTATGGGGTTTTACAAATCCTATCCATTGTACAACATGCGGGCGATAACTCAAGAGATTTATATAATTTTCCATCTCTTACGGATCTGTCAAAATATATGTGTGTGTGTATATATATGTATATAGTAGAATACGCTATATATGTAATGTCTAACTAATAAAATAAATATTTTTCCTAGCATTAAGACTTTACATTAATTCCCCTTAACGCGTTTTAAGCATCGTTATGCAGTTTGCATATAATACCCCAGTAGAACGTCGGGGGATAGGAATGCACCGTAATAAGACAACACTAAACCAAACTCGTAGTAGTCTCGTATAAGGATAAAATTATGATAGGGTACGTGATACAATGCATAAGGTAGGATACTACCAGTTCGGGTCGTAGAGCTGGTGATAAGGCAACATAACCACGATCACCCACCGCGTCCATCCATCCCATATCGAGTCAAAGGGAGGTCATCCCAAAATCAAGGTGCACCAATCGAAAACAACATCAAAGAAATAGTATGGACCAAGTCCAAGGAGAAAATCGAAAAACAGATGTCTACTAGAGGCAGCTACCTTTATTGGCCCTATCAAGCTGTCCTATATTAGTCATTTCGAATTGATACATAGTGTTAGGGCTATCCATCATCGTTCTCTTTCTTCAAATCCAGCAACGTACACCAATTTCAACCACTTCATTTTGGAGTCTCCTCCACGTACACAGTTGTTAAAGTGTTTCCAATATTGACAGAGAATACGCCAATAAGAGGCCCCGGTCTCTTAAACAACCAAATGTCATTTTGCACACCGGTTGGTTCTTTTACATTTCGAAAATGATTCATACTTGATATCAAAATACCGTATTCACTTCAAAATAGCGTTTTCATTTCAAAAATCGTATTTACTTCGGAATCAATTTTATTCCAAAAATCATTTATAATTTCGACTTTGGTTATAATTTCATTTAACCACATTCACATTTAAATAAATGATTTAAATAGCACAGTTGAGTTTTTAGAAAATAGTTTGAATAGCGAAAACAGTTTAAATAGTTTTGAGGTTTAAAACAGTTTGATATAAAATGGTTTAAGTATTGAAAATGGTTTATATATAGTTTTGAAAAATCAAAATAATTTGAATATTTAAAAAGATAGATTTTTTTAAATCGTTTATAATAAAATAATTTATTTCGAAAATAGTTTCAAATCAAACCTTTTCTTTCCATTTCCTATAAATCTGGACTCAGGTCCAAATTTCAAACCAAACAAATTCAGTTTTCAATTTTTCAATTCAATTGACTTAATTTTGATTTAATTTCAAATTAACTTAATTTCAATTCCAATTCAAATTAACTTCAATTTCAAAACTTTCATTTAAACTTCAAATTCGATTCAACGATTTAATTCAATGTTTTGAATTTCAGTTCAATTCTTATTTTAAACCATTTCTATTTATATCGATTCAAAGTCCAATTTCAATTTACTGATTTAAGATTACTCAAGTCCAATTAAACTTTAATGCTCGACTTTAAATTCAAATCTTTAAATTAATTCAAATTTGAAAATTTTAATTCTGAGCCTAAATTAGAAATATCCTTTCATATCAATTTTACTTAAATAAATTCGAAGTTCAAGTAAAAGTTTAAATCTTTAAAACAAATCAATTTTCATAATTCAAATCATATTTCAATTATAACTTCAACTTCCAATTTAATTCTTTAAACAATTTTTTTAACCCATTTCAAGTTCAACATTTCAAGCTCGAGTTCGAAAATAATTCAACTTCCATAATTTAATTGTTTTATTCTTAAAAACATGATATCACTTGAATAATTTAAAATACAAAATTTTTAAAACCATTTAATTTTACCAATCTGGTGTCCATATATAATTTTCTATCCTATGGTCAAGTGAATAATTATTTCAATTTTAATTTCAGGGATGGATATATATCATTTCAATCCAAAATAAATGTCATAGGTATATATCATTTCAAACTATTTATTAATTTATTCAAAATTATTCTAATAACACTTTGTATGCTATCGAAAAGTTCATAGGGTGATAATATGGATATATGGAATTAATAAACACCCAAATCATCCAATATATCAACCAATAACATTCAATTTCAATCAACATCCAAATCATCCAATAATTCACAACAATTAGCTAGGTATTAGTATTGAGTGCTTAACTAGAAATTCAATTTCAAATTTAACCGTCGATTTAAATTTCTATCAGTTCAAACCGTATGTCAATTTAAATGCCAGTTAAATTACCAAACAATAGTCAATAAAAATAAATCACTTCATGATTTAAATTTAATTAACATCAGAATATTTTAATAATTCATAAGCAGTTTAAAACACTTTTCTTTATTTTAAATTGAAATTTTTTTAGCTTCAAATAAAATCCAATTCAATTCCATGTTGTAGATGACGTCGATACGAATCCGATGCAACTCGTTTCGCTCGAATTTGACCTAACATAAAAAAGTTACATCTTATTAGCATAATGATAATTAAAACATAATTAACTAACCAATTAACAATAAATAACTAACCTATCCTTTAATCCCTTCTTCCATCCGCACGCTGCCTCCAACCAAGGCTCGTGTTCGCGACCTTCTATCTTTTTTTATCTTGAATCGAATCATAGCGCCATGCTCAGACAGCTGCCAATCTCCGTCTCTACGTGCCGTTACCACCTTCTCATGCGCTCCATAGCGCGCGTACGTCGAAAATCATGGCCCAAACCTTAAAAACTGGAGTGACTCAAACTCAAATCCTAGCGAATACGAGATGATTCGTCTCGACCAAATAGTCCATAACGTCGAGCTCAACGAGATCTTCATCTTTGCTTTTCGACTCGTTTGATTTCATTGAGTGGATTGAGAGAAATTAAGAGAAGGAGAACAATGATTTTCATCCATTAAAACGTTTGAGAGCGATTGAACGATTTTATTTAGGGTTTGGACGAAATGAGAACAAGACGCGGTTTATTATATAAATTTCTGACCCGCATCACACACAAAATTTTCAAACTCCACATGAAGCGTACCGCCTGGCGTTCCATATGTTATACCCCTATTCCGAACATAATAGAATAGGTATCGGAAGCCAATTCCATTATATTCCAAAGATAACTTTTCAAATCAAATTATTTTAATTAAAATTCTGAAATTAAATTCTACCCATTTCAAGCTCGCACAGCCAAATGATAAGTCCAATCGCTATGAAATTTAAAATTCTATAATAATTCTCTATTATCGATCCGATGAAACTGGTTTCGACAAAATCCGAGACTGTGCCCAAAATGGCTATTTTTACACGTTAATTAAAACTAACTATTTTCCAAAATAAATATAATCACTTTTAAATTCAATTTTAAAAGTAAATAATCTTCATTCTTGTTTATATATAATTTTAAATCAACTTTCGACGTCATTTTCACTCATATTAAATTCAGGTTTCAATTATTTAAGTAATTCCCAATATTAAATTTAAAAAATTTACTTATCAAATAAATCATTATACTTGAAATATAAATTATTTAACCTTTAAAGAAAATTCAAATAATAAAATAACCACTTCCCTTTTACAGTAATTCAACATTTATTATTCAATTTCAACTATTGATTATAAACACAATCAATATACTGAACTTCATTCTAATATAAATAATTTTCTTAAACCTTATCGAAATTATTTTAAAATTTTATTCAAGTTCATATTAAATAAATTACATAAATAATTCATTAAATTTTTATTTCTAACTATTATTGTCCAATAATTACATTAAATTTAAAACTTTAAAATAGTTAATAAATACAGGTCGTTACACATATGATATACATATATATGTTACGCCTTTACAAAATATTTTCTTGTCTCTAATAACATATCAAATTTTACACGTAAGAATAATTAAAAGATAACAATTTCACATAACACCCACATTCATAAATAATTATTTCAAGCAAACATCAAATTTTAAATTCATCTTAACGCTTGGTTAATTATACCTATGAATTAAAATTTCATTCTATAACTTTTTAATATTTCTTGTGGTAACCACACTACCAAAGATACCACAAAGTTTTATAATTAATATTGTGTGGGTTCCTAACTTTAGAGATATGATCCCTTCTCAATACTAATTTTAAATAACGACTTACAATTTCATTGTAACTAATTAATCATGAACAAAGCAACGTATATAACTAAGTAATGTGCTAAGCGAAAGATGTCAATTAGTGTAACGATCCCAGTTTTAAAGACGAATTTAAATTTCTAATTTAAATTGAACTTTTGGATTAAATTATGGATTTGTTTGAATTTTTCAATTTTGATAAGATATGTATACTTATTTATTTTATAAATTGGATTTGAAACTTATTTTAAATATAATTGAATTGGAATTGAAATAAAGTGTTTAAAATAAAATAAAATAAAACTACGTATCAATATTGAGTATAAGTGTATAGAGTAAAATATAAAGTTAAATGTTTTCAATTGAATGGAATTATAAACAAAAGTTTGATTTGGAAGTTCAAAATGAAGTTTCTTTAAAAATAATAATAAAAGTATAAAATAATATAAGTTATAAATCAATGTTTAGTAATCAAACTATAAAATAAAAACAAACAAAACTAGAATAAAATTTACATACATAAATAAAAATATAAGAAAGAGGCTGCAACAAGTAAGGAACATGTTAAGAGAAAAAAAATAGAATACAAAGCATAAAAAAAATATGAAAAAGTAAGAAAAATGTAAAGTAAACATCAAAAGAAAGAAACTAAAAACTGCAAACAAACAAAAATATAAAATCAAATGAATTTTATATAAGCACAAGTACACATGAGCATGCTTATACAAAGCAAGAAGTATACATACATAACAAATAGTATAAGTCGTAAATAAAATAGGACACATGCATTAAATGCCACATCTCCTCAGCATGTCTTGATATCATCTCAGCCGAAGTAGGCTACTTCCTTTCAGCCTCCAAAACATTCAAGATCTTTAGTTAAATAAAGGAAGTACATGTTCAAGCAAAAGAAGTAAGCCTATACTAGATAGCACCTACATTCATATCTATATTAGTTCGTTTAGTAAAAATAAGCAAAGCCAGAAAGAAAAAAAAGAGGAAGTAAAAGCATCATCATTTAATTCAACCAAGTAAGCAACAGGGTTAAAGGCAGATCAACTGCAGAATTTTCAAAACAACAGAGTTTCCTTTGTTCAAAAATCTTGTTTCTAGGTGAGCAAAACCTTAATTAATAAATCCATTTATATGATACTTCTTGTGATAAATAATCAAAATAATGTGGTTTCTATGGAAGTAATATGTGATTGCCTGGGATAATTGATGCATGTATGCATAGGTTTATATATATACACCTCTGTTCTCTGTTAAAACCTAAAACAGTGAGTAAACTTGCTTTGTTTTAAAATTGGTAACTGAGTATTTAGTCCATAGAAAATTTGGTGTAGTTGCATATGGAGGAAATTCATTCAGTAAGTTCTATGAGATTCAGGAAATTGTTTTACAACCTGTTCTCCCTGTTTTGGTTCTCAGAGTAAAGTAAGTTAGAAAGAAAACAAATGAACCTTCATACAAACATGTTAGGATTGGGATTCTTAAACAAAATAAGTTGTTTAAATTTAACTCACAGTTTAAAATTTTGTTTAAGCTTGATCATGAAGTGTTTGACCCTGTAAACTTGGTTTTACAGTAAAAACAAAAATTTGTGATAATTTCAACTATTTTAAATCATTGATTTGATTTCATATTTGGAATAAACATACGAAATTAGGATTTTTAAAACAATAGTGATGATTTTTAGTTGAGTAATTCGAGGGCAGTTCGAATTTGAACAAAATTGGCACTGATCAATTCCCGGAAATCAAAGAAATATTAGGTGTTGTAATTTTGCGTGGAGCTAGATTTGGACTCAATAATGTTAGGAAAAATGTTAAAAAAATTATTTGTTGCAAGTATTTTGGGGGCGAGAGAAAATTAGGGTTTAACAACCCATATTTATCACGGTCGGAATCGCTATTGCCGCGTCACCATTAGACGATCGGAATCGATCGCACTAGGATCAATCGAAGCGTCAGACGTATGCGAAGCTTCGGGAGCGACCACGTGGCTTCTGATGGATAGACGTGGATGGACGATGCGATTTACTGATGTTGGTTGGGTTCTAGGAAATGTTCGAACAACCCAAATCTCGATTTCGTGGAGGTATTGGATTTTTAAGTTGTGGAGTTTGTCGATGGGGTCATGAGAGACTCGGGGTTGATCTCGACGTCGATCGGCGATGCTCGACGTATCTGTGCATGTGCACGTGTGCACGTTTGGGTTGGTGGGGCTGCGAAAATTTGGGGAAGATGAAGACGTGCTTGATGATGGTGTTGTGTTAAACTCAAGTTTGGGTTACCTGTTCCCTGATGTATTCATTTACACCTAAAAGTTTAACTCGCTTAAAAAAAAAAGAAGAACGAACGAACGAGTGGGAGAGGAGGTCTCGGGGAACATGAGAGGAACGCGCGGGGTTACTCGAGATAATAGGGGAGAGACTCGGGTAATTTTCTTCAAACTGCAGTGTTAAAAACAAAATCTTGCTCAGGTTGATTTTTCAACCTGCAAACTAATAGTAGCATGCGAACTGTTTAAAACATGTTTCAATATTAATGGCCAATTAATGCATGCCAATTATAAGTTAAGCCTTTGTTACCAGTTCATGAGTTAAGAAGAATACTTAACAAAGTTTTAGAATTCAATTAATACTTTAATTTAGTAATTAATGTAAAACTAACAAGTGTTGAAATTTATTTACCATTAAATTTTTTAATTTAGTGATAATTTGATTTCAAAGTTTGAAAGAGATTCTAAAATGTTAATTAAGACAAATAAATATTATTAAGGGATTACTCTATTTGTAATTACGAATTGTTGATCAGATAATCAAAGTAAATTAATCTCTAATTAGTAGTTAATTAAGATAATTGATTGAGAATTGATTTGTTAATTAACTAATTTGAAATGAGATGAGTGGTTAATTGATAACTAATGATAAATTAAACAGGGTTAAGTGATTAATTCTAAGTAATTAAAATTAAATTTGAATTAATTACAATAAGAATTAAGGATGATTGCTTATGGATTGTGTAAGTAGGATATCTGATTTGTTGCCTATTGAATTGATATTTCTATTTATAATTGTGATGCTATGTGATGTGAACTGCCTTATGTTGTACTGTGAATTTGGATTTGTTTCTGTATATATGTGAAAACCCCTTTGCCTGTAAAACGGCATTTGAATTTCGATGCGACAGGGATTCGGATTCCAGTTGGTTGTCCGAAACCCACATTGAATCGTAATGATGAATCTCTGTAATGATTGATGTTGTGCACTATTGTGTAAAATCCCTGGACCACACAATGCACACACAAATATGGATTTCACGTGGAAATCGGTTAAGTCACAGATTTTTAAATAAGTTTGAATTCGAATTTTCAAATTTAAATAGTTTTGGAAATAAATTAAGTTTTAATGTGGAAAACTTTTGAAAAGCTATTTTAAGAATAAAAGTTATTTTTGAATAACTAATAAAGATTTGGAATTCAAATAATCGGATTTAAATTGAAATTCAAAAAATCTGAAATTGAATTCTATGTTCGGTATTTATGATTTAAAAAGGATTTTACAAGTTATACGGGTTTAAACCATTTTTAAGCGTTGATTTAGAAATTTGAATTAAACCAAAGATTGTAACTTGTATAAATGGAATCGGGGTTTTTTTTCCAAAATAAAACTATTATTTCTAAGTGATAAAAAGCTTTCATATGAGTAATGAACTTCCAATTAATATTAAAGAGATTTCAAGTTTGAATCGAAAATGATTTTCCAAGTTATGAATGAATCTTTGGAAATAAGTTTTGAAAGCTATGAGATAAATCTTTGATTTAAAGATTTAAATGAGTTAATCCAATTGAAACGGAAATTGTTTTGAAATCCGTAAATGAATCTTTGTGAAACTGAGTGAACCCTGTGAAATAAATATTTTTGTTTAAAATATTTGAAATGGTAATTGGTTTAAACCATTTGAAAGAAAGTTTGGAATTATTAAGTTGCGACTTAATTAAAATCCCATATTCATATGTTTTAAATGTTGCGCTCACTATTCGGGTTAACCGGAAAAGGACCTTTGGGTCGTATAACCCATTCCGAATATGTGATATGTCGTTATGGATAGCATTTGAAGACCGGTGGTGAAGACCGGGTATTTGCGAGAACGATAGGATGACCTATCGATTGTCTCTGTACTGAGTTGCAACGGTATAGAGACTCCCTAAGTGATGGGAAGTCCAATCGGGATTGTGAATACCCGGATTGCAAGGACTTCTTTGGAAGTGCCTTCGGTTCTGTTCGAACCCAGAACAGACTTGTATGGATTGTTATGTTTGACATTACAATTTGAGATATAAAGCAGATTTCTTTCAAATATATTTCTGTTGGTGGCGGAGAATTTATTCTCTTAGCTTAACACCCTTCTCTGAGACGTACGAGCTCAGAGGTTATATAGTTGAAGGTTATCAGCAATATATTCCCAATTTGGTAATGTGACATGCTGAGTGTTGCTGTGAAATGATCATTGTGTTGATCATTTGTGATATGATCATTTGTTTGATCTTTTATCTTTGTGATCATTTCTATGATCATTTGTTGACCCAAAGCACAGCTTTTGTATAAAGCGTGGCTTTGTGGACGAGACTTCGTCGGGCCTCACAAACCGTAATGGTCGAAACAGGAATTGTGCGGCAAGGTTTTCAGGGATAGCTTCCCTAGGGTATGACCATTCCTTTTGGAAAAGGGTAGTATCATGGAATGGAGCCCAGATACTTACTCATGTGGACACACTATATTATTTACTGTGTGATGTTGTTGGTTAGAGAGCTCTCGTTTAAAGGTCCCAAAGGACCGGGGGTGGTATATCTGAGGTTTCTTACTCCCTGGGAAGGGGGGTAGCCGACCTTGTTTGGCAGAGATCCAGTTGGGTTCTCGGGGCGTCCTTCCAGAGGCGTTTCCATGTGGCAATGGGAAGTTCCTTGGCCTGACCATTTGTTGGAAAACCATTCATCCAATACGAGCCTTGTACGGTATTAGTCGTATTACCTTCCATCTACTTATGGTGGCGCCCCACTGTTTGGATGGTAGCTATAGTAGGCATAGTTCGAAATGTCTATGTTGGCTAAGATTTATATCTTTACTTTCGAAATGTTTTCCTACACTATGCACTAGTAATAATATCAAATGTTTCTTTTTAATGCGTATCAAGCATCTTTGACTATAATAAGGAGAAATCTCCTCCGGTTCTGCGTTTGCATTGTGTGTGTGTGCGGGAGGCCTTATGGTAGTCTCATTTCTAAAAAAGCATTACGAATTGATTTTAAAATATTTCTTTGTCTGTTTTTTAAAGATAAAGTTTTTGTTTGCTCACACCAGTCCCACGACTGATCCAGAGTTTATTGTTTCTTTCCTAAACTCTGGGTGCTCAAATTTTTTCCACACGGGCAGTCTAGAGTTTGGTTTTTCAGATAATTAGGTTCAGTAGATCATCTGGAGCTAGTTCAGTTTTCTTTGGATATGGATGAGACTTACTTAGCTTGGTGCAATCTTGATGGTGGATCGAGTTAGGAGTTTTGGAGCTTTGTCTTTGGAGCTTTTTGGATCAGAGTTGCAGTATTATATTCTGAGAAGACTTATTTCATATGGTATCATGTTCCGCTGTATTCTATGTTGTATATTCTCTGATGTTGATGATTATCATTGTACCAAATTGATGTATCGGATATTGTATTCATGTTATATCAGTGATATCATCTTTTATTTCCACTGTGTTATTTATCATTTAATGGTGTTGCAAGCTCCCGCGAAACGAATTTGATGTTGTTTGTCGGACATCGAGTTCGGGTCGTGACAGGTTGGTATCAGAGCTGAAGGTTGAGTAAGAACTTTAGCTACGGAGTGTAACACCTTAGATGGCTCATTAGAGATAGGGTGAAGTATACCCTAGAATGAGTACAACCAGTGGAACCAAAACCCAAAATTCTTAATCTATTTTCTTTATCTGTTGTTATCCTTTGAGATATTTTGTCCGAATGCCTAAATCGGATTTCTTACTATTTACAGATAGTAAGAATGAGTGGAAGAAGAGGATGAAATATGAGATAGGAAAGTACCACTTCAGCTGGTCAAAACCCTGCAACGACAGATATTCCTATTCAATCTCAATTGAATTTGGTTGATTTATATCAAAAGTTTTCTAGACTTGGTGGAAAGCCATTCACAGGCAAAGAAACCGTTATCGAAGCACAACCATGGATTTGATCATGTGAAAAGATTTTCAAAGGACTAAAATTAGAAGAGGATCAAATGCGGTTGATAGCTTCTTGGCAACTCCAGGAAGAGGCTTTAGTTTGGTGGGAAACTATTACCGTGGATGAGTCGGCAGATGAATTTACTTGGAGTCGTTTCAAGGAAGTGTTTGAGCAGCGATATATGTCGTCTACTGGTATCTTTAGAGTGTATCAGGAGTTTATGGATTTAGAGCAAGGGAGTTTATCGTTTGAGGAGTACTTGAACAAATTTATTGAATTATCTCGATTTGGTCCAGAATTGGTGAATACACCGTTAAAGAAGAATGAAAAGTTTATTCGGGGAATGAACAAGGAGTTTCAGGAACGGATGACTACTCACGTCAAGGAATCTTTTTCTGAATTGATTGATATGGGCTATCGATATGATACTCTGGAAAAGCAAAAAGATCCGGAGGAGAATGTAGATGCAAGTAATCTAAATTGGAGAAAAAGGAAGTTTGGCGGAAAGAAATCGAGGAAAGATAAAGGAAAGAAGAGTATGCAGAAGAAAAGGAAGGATGTTACTTGTCTCAATTGCTTGGAAAAAGATCACTACTCGGATAAATGCAAGAATTCTTGGATGCCAGGAATGAGAGAGCCATTTACGAGGCCAGATCAGGAATCTACGGGATGCTATAAATGCCGCAAGCCGGGACATAGGATCAAAAATTGTCCAGCCAAGAAGCAAACTTTAGTAAAGAAAGTGTATGCAATTAGAGATGATTCTTCAACCTCAACAAGCTGATTTAGGAAAAGAAATTTTATAAGGTAATCTTCACGTTTACGATGAAATTGTTCGAATTTTGTTCGACACTGGAACTATCATTAGTTGTATTTCTCAGCAAATCGTAAATGAATTAAATCTTGAATCTGAAATCGTAATCGAATCTATTTCTATCTATTTCATTGGGTTTCGATATATTCTATGAACGGTTAGTTATCCATTAGAACTAACCAATACCCCTGTATACTTTGTAGATAAGGAAACCCAATTTTTCGTAATTGATTGAGTTGTTCTCATATCTATTGTTGATATTCTGATTTGGTAAGCCAAATCCAGAATTGATATCTAGTTTGATCTGGAAAAATATTTCTCTATCTTTCATCTATCTTCGTTATCTCTCTCTGGCGAATTTCGAGGACGAAATTCCTTTTAAGGGGGGAAGTCTGTAACGATCCCAGTTTTAAAGACGAGTTTAAATTTCTAATTTAAATTGAATTTTTGGATTAAATTATGGATTTGTTTGAATTTTTCAATTTTGATAAGATATGTATACTTATTTATTTTATAAATTGGATTTGAAACTTATTTTAAATATAATTGAATTGGAATTGAAATAAAGTGTTTAAAATAAAATAAAATAAAACTACGTATCAATATTAAATATAAGTGTATAGAGTAAAATATAAAGTTAAATGTTTTCAATTGAATGGAATTATAAACAAAAGTTTGATTTGGAAGTTCAAAATGAAGTTTCTTTAAAAATAATAATAAAAAGTATAAAATAATATAAGTTATAAATCAATGTTTAGTAATCAAACTATAAAATAAAAACAAACAAAACTAGAATAAAATTTACATACATAAATAAAAATATAAGAAAGAGGCTGCAACAAGTAAGGAACATGTTAAGAGGAAAAAAAATAGAATACAAAGCATAAAAAATATATGAAAAAGTAAGAAAAATGTAAAGTAAACATCAAAAGAAAGAAACTAAAAACTGCAAACAAACAAAAATATAAAATCAAATGAATTTTATATAAGCACAAGTACACATGAGCATGCTTATACAAAGCAAGAAGTATACATACATAACAAATAGTATAAGTTGTAAATAAAATAGGACACATGCATTAAATGCCACATCTCCTCAGCATGTCTTGATATCATCTCAGCCGAAGTAGGCTACTTCCTTTCGGCCTCCAAAACATTCAAGATCTTTAGTTAAATAAAGGAAGTACATGTTCAAGCAAAAGAAGTAAGCCTATACTAGATAGCACCTATATGTATAAGCCTCTTTATATATGTATATACACATTCGTATCTATTTTAGTTCGTTTAGTAAAAATAATCAAAGCCAGAAAGAAAAAAAAAAGGAAGTAAAAGCATCATCATTTAATTCAACCAAGTAAGCAACAGGGTTAAAGGCAGATCAACTGCAGAATTTTCAAAACAACAGAGTTTCCTTTGTTCAAAAATCTTGTTTCTAGGTGAGCAAACCCTTAATTAATAAATCCATTTATATGATACTTCTTGTGATAAATAATCAAAATAATGTGGTTTCTATGGAAGTAAGTATGTGATTGCCTGGGATAATTGATGCATGTATGCATAGGTTTATATATATACACCTCTGTTCTCTGTTAAAACCTAAAACAGTGAGTAAACTTGCTTTGTTTTAAAATTGGTAACTGAGTATTTAGTCCATAGAAAATTTGGTGTAGTTGCATATGGAGGAAATTCATTCAGTAAGTTCTATGAGATTCAGGAAATTGTTTTACAACCTGTTCTCCCTGTTTTGGTTCTCAGAGTAAAGTAAGTTAGAAAGAAAACAAATGAACCTTCATACAAACATGTTAGGATTGGGATTCTTAAACAAAATAAGTTGTTTAAATTTAACTCACAGTTTAAAATTTTGTTTAAGCTTGATCATGAAGTGTTTGACCCTTTAAACTTGGTTTTACAGTAAAAACAAAAATTTGTGATAATTTCAACTATTTTAAATCATTGATTTGATTTCATATTTGGAATAAACATACGAAATTAGGATTTTTAAAACAATAGTGATGATTTTTAGTTGAGTAAGTCGAGGGCAGTTCGAATTTGAACGAAATTGGCACTGATCAATTCCCGGAAATCAAAGAAATATTGGGTGTTGTAATTTTGCGTGGAGCTAGATTTGGACTCAATAATGTTAGGAAAAATGTTAAAAAAATTATTTGTTGCAAGTATTTTGGGGGCGAGAGAAAATTAGGGTTTAACAACCCATATTTATCACGGTCGGAATCGCTATTGCCGTGTCACCATTAGACGATCGGAATCGATCGCACTAGGATCAATCGAAGCGTCAGACGTATGCGAAGCTTCGGGAGCGACCACGTGGCTTCTGATGGATAGAAGTGGATGGACGATGCGATTTACTAATGTTGGTTGGGTTCCAGGAAATGTTCGAACAACCCAAATCTCGATTTCGTGGAGGTATTGGATTTTTGAGTTGTGGAGTTTGTCGATGGGGTCATGAGAGACTCGGGGTTGATCTCGACGTCGATCAGCGCTGCTTGACGTATCTGTGCACGTGCATGTGTGCACGTTTGGGTTGGTGGGGCTGCGAAAATTTGGGGAAGACGAAGACGTGCTTGATGATGGTGTTGTGTTAAACTCGAGTTTGGGTTACCTGTTCCCTGATGTATTCATTTAAACCTAAAAGTTTAACTCGCTTAAAAAAAAAAAGAACGAACGAGTGGGAGACGAGGTCTCGGGGAACATGAAAGGAACGCGCGGGGTTACTCGAGATAATAGGGGAGAGACTCGGGTAATTTTCTTCAAACTGCAGTGTTAAAAACAAAATCTTGCTCCGGTTGATTTTTCAACCTGCAAACTAGTAGTAGCATGCGAACTGTTTAAAACAAGTTTCAATATTAATGGCCAATTAATGCATGCCAATTATAAGTTAAGCCTTTGTTACCAGTTCATGAGTTAAGAAGAATACTTAACAAAGTTTTAGAATTCAATTAATACTTTAATTTAGTAATTAATGTAAAACAAACAAGTGTTGAAATTTATTTATCATTAAAGTTTTTAATTTAGTGATAATTTGATTTCAAAGTTTGAAAGAGATTCTAAAATGTTAATTAAGACAAATAAATATTATTAAGGGATTACTCTATTTGTAATTACGAATTGTTGATCAGATAATCAAAGTAAATTAATCTCTAATTAGTAGTTAATTAAGATAATTGATTTGTTAATTAACTAATTTGAAATGAGATGAGTGATTAATTGATTACTAATGATAAACTAGACAGGGTTAAGTGATTAATTCTAAGTAATTAAAATTAAATTTGAATTAATTACAATAAGAATTAAGGATGATTGCTTATGGATTGTGTAAGTAGGATATCTAATTTGTTGCCTATTGAATTGATATTTCTACTTATCATTGTGATGCTATGTGATATGAACTGCCTTATGTTGTACTGTGAATTTGGATTTGTTTCTGTATATATGTGAAAACCCCTTTGCCTGTAAAACGGCATTTGAATTTCGATGCGACAGGGATTCGGATTCCAGTTGGTTATCCGAAACCCACATTGAATCGTAATGATGAATCTCTGTAATGATTGATGTTGTGCACTATTGTGTAAAATCCCTGCACCACACAATGCACACACAAATATGGATTTCACGTGGAAATCGGTTAAGTCACAGATTTTTAAATAAGTTTGAATTCGAATTTTCAAATTTAAATAGTTTTGGAAATAAATTAAGTTTTAATGTGGAAAACTTTTGAAAAGCTGTTTTAAGAATAAAAGTTATTTTTGAATAACTAATAAAGATTTGGAATTCAAATAATCGGATTTAAATTGAAATTCAAAAATCTGAAATTGAATTCTATGTTCGGTATTTATGATTTAAAAAGGATTTTACAAGTTATACGGGTTTAAACCATTTTTAAGCGTTGATTTAGAAATTGAATTAAACCAAAGATTGTAACTTGTATAAATGGAAACGGGGTTTTTTTCCAAAATAAAACTATTATTTCTAAGTGATAAAAAGCTTTCATATGATTAATGAACTTCCAATTAATATTAAAGAGATTTCAAGTTTGAATCGAAAATGATTTTCCAAGTTATGAATGAATCTTTGGAAATAAGTTTTGAAAGCTATGAGATAAATCTTTGATTTAAAGATTTAAATGAGTTAATCCAATTGAAACGGAAATTGTTTTGAAATCCGTAAATGAATCTTTGTGAAACTGAGTGAACCTTGTGAAATAAATCTTTTTGTTTAAAAGATTTGAAATGGTAATTGGTTTAAACCATTTGAAAGAAAGTTTGGAATTATTAAGTTGCGACTTAATTGAAATCCCATATCCATATGTTTTAATGTTGCGCTCACTATTCGGGTTAACCGGAAAAGGACCTTTGGGTCGTATAACCCATTCCGAATATGTGATATGTCGTTATGGATAGCATTTGAAGACCGGTGGTGAAGACCGAGTATTTGCGAGAACGATAGGATGACCTATCGATTGTCTCTGCACTGAGTTGCAACGGTATAGAGAATCCCTAAGTGATGGGAAGTCCAATCGGGATTGTGAATACCCGGATTGCAAGGACTTCTTTGGAAGTGCCTTTGGTTCTGTTCGAACCCAGAACAAACTTGAATGGATTGTTATGTCTGAAATTACAATTTGAGGTATAAAGCAGATTTCTTTCAAATATATTTCTGTTGGTGGCGGAGAATTTTTTCTCTTAGCTTAACACCCTTCTCTGAGACGTACGAGCTCAGAGGTTATATAGTTGAAGGTTATCAGCAATATATTCCCAATTTGGTAATGTGACATACTGAGTGTTGCTGTGAAATGATCATTGTGTTGATCATTTGTGATATGATCATTTGTTTGATCTTTTATCTTTGTGATCATTTCTATGATCATTTGTTGACCCAAAGCACAGCTTTTGTATAAAGCGTGGCTTTGTGGACGAGACTTCGTCGAGCCTCACAAATCGGTAATGGTCGAAACAGGAATTGTGCGGCAAGGTTTTCAGGGATAGCTTCCCTAGGGTATGACCATTCCTTCTGGAAAAGGGTAGTATCATGGAATGGAGCCCAGATACTTACTCATGTGGACACACTATATTATTTACTGTGTGATGTTGTTGGTTAGAGAGCTCTCATTTAAAGGTCCCAAAGGACCGGGGGTGGTATATCTGAGGTTTCTTACTCCCTGGGAAGGGGGGTAGCCGGCCTTGTTTGGCAGAGATCCAGTTGGGTTCTCGGGGCGTCCTTCTAGAGTTGTTTCCTTGTGGTAATCGGAAGTTCCTTGGCCTGACCATTTGTTGGAAAATCCATTCATCCAATACGAGCCTTGTACGGTATTAGTTGTATTACCTGCCATCTACTTATGGTGGCGCCCCACTGTTTGGATGGTAGCTATAGTAGGCATAGTTCGAAATGTCTATGTTGGCTAAGATTTATATCTTTACTTTCGAAATGTTTTCCTACACTATGTACTAGTAATAATATCAAATGTTTCTTTTTAATGCGTATCAAGCATCTTTGACTATCATAAGGAGAAATCTCCCCCGTTTCTGCGTTTGCATTGTGTGTGTGTGCGGGAGGCCTTATGGTAGTCTCATTTCTAAAAAAGCATTACGAATTGATTTTAAAATATTTCTTTGTCTGTTTTTTAAAGATAAAGTTTTTGTTTGCTCACACCAGTCCCATGACTGATCCAGAGTTTATTATTTCTTTCCTAAACTCTGGGTGCTCAAAATTTTTCCACACGGGCAGTCTAGAGTTTGGTTTTTCAGATAGTTAGGTTCAGTAGATCATCTAGAGCTAGTTCAGTTTTCTTTGGATATGGATGTGACTTACTTAGCTTGGTGCAATCTTGATGGTGGATCGAGCTAGGAGTTTTGGAGCTTTGTCTTTGGAGCTTTTTGGATCAGAGTTGCAGTATTATATTCTGAGAAGACTTATTTCATATGGTATCATGTTCCGCTGTATTCTATGTTGTATAGTCTCTGATGTTGATGATTATCATTGTATCAAATTGATGTATCAGATATTGTATTCATGTTATATCAGTGATATCATCTTTTATTTCTGCTGTGTTATTTATCATTTAATGGTGTTGCAAGCTCCCGTGAAACGAATTTGATGTTGTTTGTCGGACATCGAGTTCGGGTCGTGACAATTAGCTCCCGCCACAGACTCTGACAACTAACAGATCAAGACACAATAATATTCAATTCTAAACTATCTAAGTCCTCGTTTATGCTATTCATTAAATCTCACTCTTTACAGAAGTGAGTTCCAAATTTATAATTTTCATATCGAAAATTTCTATAGAAATTCAAAAAAATTCTACAAATACATCTTGATGATTATTCCAAATAATCATTTATATATATATCCTAAATATGAATAAATTCTAAGTTCTACATACATACCCAAGGGACGGAACTCTAATAGGTTTAGATCTTGACTCTCTGTAAATTATATTCTATAATGTCATAAAAACGACTCTGATACCAAGCTATATAGCCCCACCGCTATACCCATATTATTAAAGAACATCATAATTAATGTCGTCTAATAACATGGAGAGTACGGTTGGTTAAGGGAAACGAATGTGAATATATTTTTGTACTAACACCGACATGTCTTTTTTACCTTTTGAGGATCTAAACTTAAAATTTGACATGTACAATATTAATACAATGCAATAAACACACCGGTTTAGAAATATTAAAAATAATATATAATATAATAAATTGGAAGCAAAGTCACAGACCACAGCGAAATAATATACATCATATAATTTAATAAAACATGAGCCTACAAAACATCAGCACTAGAACAACATAAATATATACATCACATCCAAATTACTATCAGGTGCATGCCAACCACTTAATAATATACATGACACATCATCCCAAATGTAAATATATACACACACGCACAAAATAATGGAGTAAATTGAAATAGTCAAAATAGTCTACTCTAGTGCTAGCACAAATCCCAAAGTCAACGAATCCCTGTACCTGTAGAGTCTCGCCTGACCCGATTATTATAAAAATAACCGGTCAGACTATATCTAATAGAAAGGTGGGATACCGATATCATAAATATATGACTTAACAATAAATTAGTCCATCATAAAAATATTCTAGAACAAATGATCGAAATAAGGCATACTTACTGAAATACCATTTCATAAACCCATTTATGACTTGACCATAAATAAGTCATCTTAAAATGTACCTAAACCAATTAGCCATAATAAGGCATATCAAACCAAATCATCGCTTCATAAATCCATATTAAGTCTTCAATGGACTATCATAAAAAATATGGTGATAATAATTCAAAATTCTCCAGAGCTAAATGATACTAAATATCTATTCAAAAATCTCTTCAAAGACAATCATCACTAATAAATAAACATAATCTCAGATCCGAAAAAGATTACAATAGCCTTGATAAGGTTGTTAGCAATTACGTTAACCATAACAAGGTCACTAACACCTCCTCAAGCAGTTTTTCCCAGAATGACACGATCTCTAATACCACTCCAAGCTATTTCATCGGTCATGACAAGGTCGCTAACACCTCACTATGCAATTTTGACCTGAATGAAAAGGTTGCTAACACCTCTTTAAGTAGTTTTACCCCGAATGACAAGGTCGCTAATAGCTTCTCCAGCAGTTTCGTTAAGCGTCGCTCAAATATAAGAATGTATCAACTCTCAGGTCGATGAATAATGAGTCATCGTCTCTTAAGGATGTGGCCTGATATTCAAACACCCTAGGATGATACAACTCTAAATGTTAATTACTGTCACTTAAATAATCATAAGAATTTAACTAACTATCCCATACCAGATAGTAAATTCAAGTATTTATTAAAAGCTAGTAAATTACACTCAAACTCTATTTGACAAATTATAATAATAAGCGAAAGAATTGTAGGAAATGTCCTATACAATCCGACAATTCAATTGTTTATTAAAATTCTTTCTTTCATAGAAGCATGAAATCTCGTTAAATTCTCAAATCCATAATAAATAAAATAAAAGAACTTCAAATTAATTTTATATATACAAAGATATAATTTTTCCAAAATTGCTTTCACATCCATAAAGTCAATTAAAAGAAGAGTTGTTTATTTACAAAGGTTGAACACTTTCAAAATTATTTGAACCTCATTTATAACTAAAATTACTTACAATTAAAATTATTTCTTTCATGGTTGCTTTAATAAAATAATACCATATTTTACCTTCGCCTCTAAAACATTTTCCAAAATTATTTACTTCAATTAGAAAATTTAAAATGATTTTGTAATAAAATATTACTTATTTTTAAAAATTATAGATAAATGTTTTGAAATAAGAAATAACAGTAAAAAAATAATATAGTTTAACTTTATTCTCTAAATTAAATTTTTATATAAAGGTCCAATTAGATAAAACCTTATTTTGAAAACTTTTCAAAAACCTGTTAAAAACATTTAAACAATTCAAAAAATAAATCCATCGAATATTCAACATTTAGAGCCAACATTGCTCTAAAAATATAATTCCATAATATGAAATTATTTAACGACTGGAGCTGTGTAACGACCCGCAAATCCGTACCCCTTGAGTCAACGCTATTCTACATAAATCAACTCAAGTTGAGCAGAAATACGAACCATTTGGGTTAAAGAAGAAGAGGTAGAAGAAGAAATAGAAAACAATATCAGAATCTAACCATCGCAGCGGAATAAAATATAATTGATAATCACATATGTTTACATCAAAACAAGTACTATATCTGTTTATACATACATCATCAGAGTACATCATCAATAACATAAAACTGGATACACAGCGGAATAATAATGAAATACAGAAGTAGTATCGCCATCCAGCTCGACTCCTGAGCTCCACAACATCATATCATGTATCCTATAATACTCGATCTGACCTGAGCATTATAGTTAAATAACACCCGAGTCAGTCTGGAATACTAGCATGAGAAATCACACTCAAGTTGATTATTAAAGTTTTAAAAATCTTTTGAAAACAAAGCATCTCGTAAGACCATGCCACAAATAAACATGTCGGGTTTTTACCTTACGATAGCTAAAACATTTTTTATAAAATCCTCTGATATTATAATAGGGTCTATATACAAATACTTATTAAAATAGCCGAAATTGTTACATTCATTAAATTCCAGCTACTAGCCACATAGTGGTTAATACAAACAAAACTCATAAAACGAGCATAGGAAAAATGGATTTCCAACTAATGACTAGGCACTGGGGTACCACCTGTCACAGTATGTGGTCTAGACCACAGTACCAAGGATCACTCCCGACCCCCTACAACACAAGACCCGGACTATTCCTTACTGGATAGTCCCGAGTAAGATCACCCCACGGTTGGGATCAGCAACCGCACCACTAAGCCGAAATGAAAAGGGACATCTAGACAGGGATGACCTTACCCGGAAATAGGTGCTGTCCACCAAGCCTTGCTGCATAACCCCTGATTTTCAGTCATTCCCGGTTGATGAGGCTTGAGGCTAAGCGTTACCTTTTAGAACATATCCCTTAGAATGTCCATCGTCCACTTGACGATGTTCCGAAAGCATTCATCCATACAAGTCTGTCCTGGGTTCGAACAGAACCGAAGGCACTACCCCTACTACATCCATTTTGGAAATATCCTCAGGATTAGTAGCGACTAGCCCTTGCACTTCACTGCTCCATCTTCGACTCCGAACTCACTTCCCCACGAAACGTACAAACCAGATCGAAGTAGTTTTCGAGAAATAAGTTCCGATCCCGATCTTTTCGAAACGATCAGCGCATTTGGACAATATTGATAGTTGGTTATTTAACTATCAATTAATATTCACAAACATCCATCAACCATAAGTAATTTCTCCAAATTATTTATTTATCTCAAAATATCTTCGCAAGATATATTCCCATTTCAACCTTTGAAAACAGTTTCAAACTATCTTCCTTTTACAGAATAAATTTCTCAAATATTTTCTATTGCCACTGAAATTACCAACCACAAAACTTTAGATTTAAAAATAATTAAAAACACTTTACTGTAAAATATGCTTTAAAACATTTAAATTGAAAACTACTTCAATACTTAATTAAAGATAATACTTTAGGAATTTTTAAAATAAGGTTACTTTGTAAAATATAAACTAGATTTTCCCCTTTTAAAACAAAATACTAAGTCATCTTTAAATGATTTCTATGATAATAATTTTGAAAAATACTTACTTTAGGATTTAAACATTTAGAAATAATAAATTTTCTAAAACATGCATTTTAAAACAACATTAAAACTTTTATCTTATATTTAAAAATTTACTTTGAAAACGTACTTGGCCATCCAGGGAAATATACTTCTTTTCACATTCTAAAAATAAATCACTATTTATTTTTAAACAAATCTTCTCATTTCCTTTAATAAATTCCCATCTTGAATTTATTCTTTCAAATATCCACTGATACATTACTATTCTTTTATAAACACAGTTTATAAATTCTCTAGTCACATTCTCCTTTAAATTTCTAATTTCAAACACTTGAATCAATTTCCAAATTGATTTCCAATTTACTCCATTTATTCCAAAATCCATTAATTTCAGACTTTATTCCTCAAATATGATTTAAAATATTTTTTACTGAAAATACCAATTTTAGATTTCCTCAAATTACTTCTTAATCCTTTTAAATAAATTTGAACTTTAAATTTTAAATAATTCTTTATTCCTTTAAAATAATATCACTTAATTTTACAATTCATTAATTTCTGTTTATTCGAAATCTTTTCTTCTTTTCATACTCGAAGTTATTTATTAGTATTTTAATATCACTTCCATTTCTTTCCAATTCATTCTTGATTTATCGAATTTTCTATAATTAATTCACTTACAAATTCACTTCTTTTATTTTCTTTCCAAAACCCAATTTATATATTTTTAGCAACTCATTATACCCAAATATATTCAATCAAACCATAGCATTCAATATTCCAATATAATTCATCATAGAATATCAAATAACCACAACAGAGGATATTAAGTAATTTAAATAAATGTTGAGGAATCCAGTTGGATCCTTCCAACCTATTTTCCCCGCATCCACAGACGTTAGCACAATATAAAATACCAATTCCACTTCGAGGTCTAATATCGCGGTATATGGGTGTATCGACCAGCCTTACATCTGCATAGAACGACGCATCATTAATAAGAAAGAAAAGGATAGAAAAGAGAAAGAAAGAGATGAAAGAAGGAACAACACATCAGAATCTAAACAGCGGAACAAATAAATTATATTAATAACATAAGATATTACATAATATCATATACAACATCTATCCGAGTTACACAGATTATACATCACTTACTAGACAGTTATAAACACCTGTCTAGTTTACAGCTCAATACGACTCAGAGAAAACACAGAGACATCAAACACAGCGGATCACTAAACATATCTAAAATGCCGAAGCCTCCTGCTCCATTTCTCCTCCACAATTCGTCAAAGCTAACCTGAATCCCTTGGATACTCGTAAAAATTTGAGTACCCAAGAGTTTAAGAAAACAGAAGATAAACTCCGGGTCAGACATGGGTATGTTGTGAGTAACAAGTAAAAGTTGCTTAATTTTAAAAACCTTTTGAAAAGAAAGGTATCACGTAAGACTTCCCACACATAAACATGGAAAAGTTTTTACCTTACGTTAACCAAAACATTTGATAGGAAATCCAGTGATATTATAATAGGTCTAGGGTTTTCAAGTAAATATGAAATAGCCGAAATTGTTACATCTATTAAACTCCAGCTAGTAGCCACAACAGTGGGTAATACAATCAAAACCGTTGGCACTTATTGGATTTTGGATTCCATACAATGGCAGGCCTATTGGGATACCGTCCGTCATAGTACGTGGCCTAGATCACCACACCATGGATCACTCCTAATCCCCTGCAACACAAAGCCGGAACCATTCCTTACTAAATAGTTTCGAACAAGACAATCCCACAGTTAGCGCGCGAATCCAACTGCCCACTAAGCCGAAAATAAAAAGGACCTCTAGACAAGGGAAAATCTCGTCCTACTTGGGCATTACCCACTTAGCCTTGCTGCACCTCCCCTGTTTTAGCAATTCCCGGTTGATGAGGCTTGAGGCTACGATTACCTTTATAGGATACATTTATCTTAGAATGCTCATCGTCCACCTGACGATGTTCTGAAAACATTCAATCCATACAAGTTCATTCCGGGTTCGAACGAAACCGAAGGCATTATCTCGTTACACTCATTTTGGAATCACCCTCAGAGTTAACGACAATAACCCTTGCACTCTGAATCATCATCTCGAATCTAAAAGTACTACCCCGTTAAACTCGTATTGGAATCACCCTCAGAGTTTTAACGATGAATAGCCCTAACACCTCGTGTCTTCACTCCTCACTTAAGATTCACGACCTATCATTAATTTGGATCGATGTGGTTTTCGGATATCCAAATCTGGAAACCCGATCCCGTTCTCATCGAAATCCGAAGCGTATCTTTTAAGGCCAAGTTGTTTTAGAGTTTAAAACAATTCAATACAATTATCTATATACACACAGATAGATAATTCACAAATCACAATAGATAATCAACATTATCATCACAACAGATAATCCATATTATCATTATCATTTCACAATGCAACCAATGCATCCATATCACACAACATTACTTATCTCATTTCTGAAATCTTAAATCATTCAAGGCAAACAATATCATCCATCCATACATAAGCAATGATTAATAATCACACCAAATATAATTAATTTCAAATGAATTAAATTAATTACTTCCATCTTTAATTAATTTAAAGTGAATTAATTACTAACATCAATATAAATCTTGCTTAGATATGCATTAATTAATTACAGATTAATTAATTAATTATACTATAATTATCCACCTTAATTTATCACCCTTGATTAATTATCCTTTAATTACATTCAAGTAATTGTCCTTTAATTAATTTCACAAATTAATTACTCTTAACCAAAAACAGTAATTAACCCTTATTAATTAACTATAATTAATTACATTAATCCTTAATTAATTACATTAATTAATTACCTTTAATCACTTATTATTGATTAATTAGTTTTAATAATAAATCTTAATTACATCATTAATTATTAATTAATGATTCTCAATTTAATTTAATTTAATTTAATTACTTATTTAAAATAATTACATTAATAAATCAATCTCAATTAAACCATAATTATTAATCATCTATGATTAATCACATTTAGTATTTAACTACCTTAATTACTTATCGAATTAATTACTCCTTAATTGATTATCTTTATTTAATCCCCTGATTAATTATACTAAGTAATTTAATCCAAATTACTTCCACAATTAAACCATTGTTCACTAATTACATCCGGTAATTGTCATTAATTACTTCACTGAGTAATTACATTCCATTAATTACATAAAGTAATTATTATCAAATCATCACTTGTTTAAAATTAATTAAACTTAATCAATTAACTAAACTAATTACATTAAACTCAAGTAATTAATTCCTTAATTACTTCCATTAAGTAATTAAACTTAAATAAATTTCATAATGAATTATCATAAATTAATTAATCTAATTAATTATTAAAACTTAATCACATTAATTAATTATTAAAGAATCACAAGTTAATGAACATCTTTAACAATTAAAAATTCTTTAATTACTTCCCTAAAGTAATTAACTTACAATAATCATGATTAAATTTCAAATTAATTAATCTTTAGTAACCAATTAATTAACCTGTATTATTTAATTAATTAAGTGTTAAATGTAACTTAATTAATTCATAATTACTTGATTAACTGATTCTCAATTATTAATTAATATTCTAATTGATAATCCTTAATTACAAATTAATTATCCTTAATTAATTAATCTCAACCATTAATTAATTTATTTAAACCTTTAATTACCTATTTAATTAATCCAAAACCATTAATTAATTAAATTAATCAATTACCCATTTAATTTCCTTAAATTTTTTAATGAATTAAAAATCATTAAATTCTAATTTACTTTAAGATAAAACTTTGTTCTTATTAATGATCAAGTTATCATTTTCAAAGTATTTTAAATCAATTTACTTTAAATTTATTTTCAAATATCATTTGAAATTTAAAGATTTAAAATGCAAACAAATTATCTTTAACGAGGTTTAAAACACCTTTCTAAAACCCTTCATTTCACAAGTTAAAGAAATACCCATCTAATAAAGAAGTTTAAAAGAATTTTAAACCAAATTCATATTTAAATTCAAATCAATTTAAATTACCCTTTAAATATTTCAAATAGTTTAAATCATTTTAAATTTAAAACTTCCCTTCATTTCTAAATTTGAATGCATATTTAAATTTGGCCTTCAGATTTTAAAACTCTACTTACAATTTAAAACTTTATCTTTAAAATTCAAACTACTTAACACTTTTAAAGTATTTAACAATTCAACTTCTAAAAAGCTTTTTTTTTAAACTGAGATTTATTCTTAACTTAAATTCCAGATTTTAACTTGGATTTACAATTTAGTTTATACCTTTGCTTTCCATTTTTAAATTTCAGTTTAAAAAAAATTATAACAACATTACAGGTTTAAAGTTTAAAACATGTTACTATTATTAAACCCGAGTCTACCCAAAACTACTTCGAGTCCATCAACCAAAAACTTCGAGCAACCCTCCACATGCTTCGAGTCAATTACCTCTAACTCGAATACAACATAGAACCAAACAACTACACCTTGACATAGTGCACCATGCACATACACCATCACGGCAGCTAACTCCAATCATCAACGATGATCCACACAGGTCGGCGATCACCCCCATAGCCATATCTGATCATCAGATCAATTGCACCATCACGAAAATTGAATTTGAGTATTTGAATCAAACCTGGAACTATAGAAATCCTCTCATCCCAACCTGTCAACGCCATCCACACATCTCCGATCGCCAGCAAAGCAGTGACTCCGGCCACAAACTCGTCAATGGCCATACTTCCATCTCACCAAACCTCACTACACTCGATCAACCCTAAAAGCCGTGACGACCAATTAACTAAAACTACCAAAAACTAGGGTTCTAGACAAGAAATCATCACCACTGCCACCTCGATGAATTGCATCGCCATCCAGTATTTTTCCAAGCTTCACTGATCACTCCTCTACCCACTGGAAGAAACCCGACCCTCCAAATTGCAGAAAATACCCAAAATCCCAATATCTTCTTTCCAGTTCAACCCAGAAATGCATACTTATTTCTAAACTAAAAATTAGAATTTTAGTTTTAAAAATCATGTTTTAGGATGATGTTTCAGATCTTAGGCCTGAAACAATAAATTGCAAGGTTTTGAATTTCACTATTTTCAAGTTTGATCAATTTTTATGATTTCCAGAGGTATTTCATAATTATTTTTAACTTAAATAAAATTTAGACTATGATTTAGGATGAAACAAACAAGTTTTGTTTAAGTCTAAAATCCAAACCAAGCCTAAATCAAGAGGTAATGATTTTAAATCAAACTCAAGTTTGAAAACAAAGAACAGGATGTCACAGGAAACAAGTTTGCACACATACATTCATCAGTCAATATACACAGTCAATTCATATACACACAAGCATACATATTCCCAGATATGAGCATGCAACAGGTTATTTATACTTAAGCTTTTAAAAGAATGATGCTACTCACCTGTAAACAAAATGAACAGAGCCTCCAGAATGTTTTGAGAGCTGTTTTGATTTTTGATAACTGGAATATGCAGTAGCCTTTTTTAAAAACTTGGATTGCTTTTAGAAACTTAAGTTGCTTCTTAGATTTGATTTTAAAACTGCAGTTGCTTTGAAAACTTTGCACAGAAATGTTGGAATCCCTGCTACTTTGATTTAAAATTGTATGCATGCTTTTGACTTCCAGATTGAAGGAAAATGTAGGCTTCATATTTGTAAATGCAGAAAACAAATTTCCAGATTGTATTTTGAAAATGATTTTGCAGAGGATATGATTTCTAGTTTGAATGATTTCAGATTTTTGTTTACTGACTTGTTTCTTAGCTTTAGATTTAGAAAAATAGAAAAAGAAAGAGAAGGGAAGAAGATTTGTAAATAAATAGGCTGAAATTATTTAGAAATCAAAACAAAAGAAAAACTAAATTCCAAATGCCACTTGTCTTAAATTTTAACATTTGCCAAAACTCTTGCTTATTTATTTACACTTGTTTAAAACAACTTAATATACATACACTTGTCTTTTTAAACAATTAGTATTTATTAAATGTTAATTAGTATTTAGTTTGATGTTAATATAAGATAAATGTAAGCTTGTATTTAATTAATTAGTTATATGTAATTAAAGTTTTAATATAAGAATATGCTTAATAAATTAGTTTATAATTATGTATATATATTTAGATAATTTTAAAAGAAATAAAACAATTATATATATAAATGAAAGTTTATACAAATAATTTAAAATCCAAAACAATTAAAAATATTTATACTTTAAATTTTCAAAGCTTTAAATTCAAATTCAAATCAAATTCTAAAATTCAATTTTGAAATCAAGTTATATATATACATATATAACCACATGATTCAATTTTGAGAAACAAACTATTTAATTTGAAATCTATTTGTTAAAAACATTACATTATTATATTTTGAAAATAACAAATTTTTTTTTTGAAAACAATACCTTATTATTATTGTTTAAAAACAACTCATTATCAAATTAAAATAATTATAAAAGAATTATTTATCTATTAATAAATTATTTATTTTATCACACTATATTTAAAAAGAAAGTCAAAATAAACCTTATTGTTAGTTTATTTAAATTTAATCTCAAAATCAATTTAAACAAATTAAACTTTTATCTTAATAATTTGAAACCATATATTATTTATTAAATAGCTTTAAAAAAAACTTTATAATAAATAAAAAAATTCCAATTTTACCAAAGATTTATATATTTAGAAAAAAAGATTTATTTATTTATTAATTTAAAACAAGGCTTATCTATTTATAATATATACATTTTCTATATATATTATAGATAGAAAACAATTTATTAGCTTTTAAAAGATAAAATATATCAATTAAATATTTATTTTAATTGGAATATTAATTAAATTACAATCTTATTAACAAAGTTTATCAAATCAATTTAAATTTAATACAGATTATTAAATTGATATTGCCTAAAATTCCGGGTCATCACATTCCTCCCCCTTAAAAGAATTTCGTCCCCGAAATTTAAAATAAAGGTAGGTTAATAATCTATTTAAAGATTTTAATTTTAAAACACAAGCATATATAAATGATATGCTAACAACCATAGCAATCAAATCATCCAATCAAACAATCTAATTATCCAAATAAAAATTCTGGATAGAGTTTCCTCCAGTTTCCCAAGTATATATATGCAGGGATACTCGCTCTACAGAATCCAAACAATCAATACTACTAAGCTATAGAGCTCCAACTCATCTAGATCTACAAAACTAGACAGCATATCAAACTACAGACGAGTCTGATTCAATAATTAAAACCTCCTGAACTGCTGGTTCCAAAACCAGAGATAGATCATACACGTACTCCCTCAGAGATACGTGAAACACATCGAATCATAGTTATCCAAACTGGCAATTCAATCCTGAAAACCAAACACTTATCCTCATAAGAACATAGAAAGATCCAATACACCTCAAAGCTAGCTTCCCAGACTTACCCAAAACTCATAGCTCTTATGATCGGAGAGAACTTATCCAAAATCAAATCCTCGACTCCAGAATCCAAATTCTTTCGTCTCTTGTCCACAAATTCTTTGGATGATCCTGGTCTACCTACATCCTTCCTAATCAGCTCAATCCTTGCTAGTTCCTCTCGAAACAAACTAGACCAAAACAACCCATCAGAATGATCCTTCTAAGATCAACCAGCAATCAAGAACACAACTCTACTACATAAACAACAGAAGACTGAATCTTACTTCTCCTTATCCGGAAAAGACAAAACAAAATCACTCCCAAACTGCTTCCGCTGCACAACTCTGATCCGAAGTAGAAGAGAATGCTGATGAAGAACACGAGCACAAATTGGACATCACTTCCCAGAAATATAGTTCAACAGATCCATAAAGAAAACTCAGAAGTTCCTCCAAAAATCTGAGCTGCTTCATCAAACTCTATCTCTAAGAACCATCCTTCGACTAAATTGAACCACCGGTTCCACTCCTGGAATACTAGTCGACAAGAAAGCTCAATCTCCAGATGCAGACAAACCTCTGACTTCCCTGAAGACATCCGAAAAATCTCTGATAACCCAAGAGAACACTCAAACAATCGCAAGTCAATTTTGCGATCAATCCAACCTAATTCCAAATAAAACTGTTCTCTCTTTACCAAACAGAACATCTTACGCTGGTCTATCCAATCCATTGAAGAAATGGATACACTCTGCTGCTTCTGAACTCCACTTCCAGAAAAACTGCTCAGCTAAAGTCCTTCCTGTCGGCACACAGAACACTCCGAGCTGCACCGCAGACATAGATGCCCAAAACTTCCTAATCCAAAGCTCTTCGAGAAACTCAGACCTCAAAGCCAAACAAAAACAACCAGTAGAACCTAGCCAGGACACCGAAGCAGACACACTACCCTAAACTTGTTCCAAAGAAACATCTTCGGACACATCCATAGTCACTGCATCTCATCATGCAGTTACTACTTCCTGAGGTATCAAGATACCATCACTCACTTCTACCCAATCGATAAATCCAAACTCTACTCATCAAACTCTGCACTTTAAAGATGTACTCTGAACCTTAACAGGTTTCCTTTAGAGATTGATGAAATCTCTACACTCTGCACAACTTACTCGAGACGATATTAGGTCTACAGTCTCGACAGATACACTTCCAACCTCAATATACAAACTTCAACCAATGGTACTTGTTTTACACACCACTACCTCATCTACCTTTATAATTTATATTGGAAAACCCGAACAGGTAACCCAACAAATAGGTAGAATAAATATATATATATATATATATATATACTAAAAATATATTTATATTTATCAAAATTACAAATACGCTCTCTCAAGAAAGAAATCATTCCAAAGCCTAGATATTCACTCAACCTAGCGCTCTGATACCACTGTAACGACCCGCCATTCATCTCCATAGAATGACGCATCATTAATAAGAAAGAAAGGGATAGAAAAGAGAAAGAAAGAGAAGAAAGAAGGAACAACACATTAGAATCTAAACAGTGGAACGAATAAATTATATTAATAACATAAGATACTACATAGTATTATATACAACATCTATCAGAGTTACACAGATTATAATCCCTTACTAGACAGTTATAAACACCTGTCTAGTTTACAGCTCAATACAACTTAGAGAAAACACAGAGACAACAAACACAGCGGATCACTAAACGTATCTAAAACGTCGAAGCCTCATGCTCCATTGCTCCTCCACAATTCGTCAAAGCTAACCTGAATCCCTTGGCTACTCATAAAAATTTGATTACCCAAGAGTTTAAGAAAACAGAAGATAAACTCCGAGTCAGACATGGGTCTGGTGTGAGTAACAAGTTAAAGCTGCTTAATTTTAAAAACCTTTTGAAAAGAAAGGTATCACGTAAGACTTCCCACACATAAACATGGAAAGTTTTTACCTTATGCTAACCAAAACATTTGATAGGAAATCCAGTGATATTATAATAGGTCTAGGGTTTTCAAGTAAATATGAAATAGCCGAAATTGTTACATTCATTAAATTCCAGCTACTAGCCACAAAAGTGGGTAATACAATCAAAACCGTTGGTACTTATTGGATTTTGGATTCCATACAATGGCAGGGCTACTAGGGTACCGCCGGTCACAGTACGTGGCCTAGATCACCGTACCGAGGATCACTCCCAATCCTCTGCAACACAAAGCCGGAACCATTCCTTACTGAATAGTTCCGAACAAGACAACCCCACAGTTGGCGTGCGAATCCAACTGCCCACTATGCAGAAAATAAAAGGGACCTCTAGACAGGGGAAAATATCATCCTACTTGGGCATGACCCACTTAGCCTTGCTGCACCTCCCCCGTTTTAGCCATTCTCGGTTGATGAGGCTTGAGGCTACGATTAACTTTATAGGATACATTTATCTTAGAATGCTCATCGTCCACCTGACGATGTTCTGAAAGCATTCAATCCATACAAGTTTGTTTCGGGTTCGAACGAAACCGAAGGCATTATCTCGTTACACTCATTTTGGAATCACCCTCAGAGTTAATGACAATAACCCTTGCACTCTAAATCTTCATCTCGAATCTGAAAGTACTACCCCGTTAAACTCGTATTGGAATCACCCTCAGAGTTTCAACGATGAATAGCCCTAACACCTCGAGTCTTCACTCCTCACTTGAGATTCACGACCTATCGTTAATTTGGATCGATGTGGTTTTCGGATATCCAAATCTGGAAACCCGATCCCGGTCTCATCGAAATCCAAAGCGTATCTTTTAAGGCCAAGTTGTTTTAGAGTTTAAAACAATTCAATACAATTATCTATATACACACAGATAGATAATTCACAAATCACAATAGATAATCAACATTATCATCACAACAGATAATCCATATTATCATTATCATTTCACAATGCAACCAATGCATCCATATCACAATCATTACTTATCTCATTTTCGAGATCTTAAATCATTCAAGGAATATCATCCATTCATACATAAGCAATGATTAATAATCACACCAAATATAATTAATTTAATATGAATTAAATTAATTACTTCCATCTTTAATTAATTTAAAGTGAATTAATTACTAACATCAATATAAATCTTGCTTACATATCCATTAATTAATTACAGATTAATTAATTAATTACAGATTAATTAATTAATTATACTCTAATTATCCACCTTAATTAATCACCCTTGATTAATTATCCTTTAATTATATTCAAGTAATTGTCCTTTAGTTAATTTCACAAATTAATTACTCTTAACCAAAATTAGTAATTAACCCTTAATTACTTCATTAATTAATTAACCATAATTAATTACATTAATCCTTAATTAATTACATTAATTAATTACCTTTAATCACTTATTATTGATTACTTAGTTTAATTAATAAATCTTAATTACATCATTAATTATTAATTAATGATTCTCAATTAGATTTAATTTAATTACTTATTTAAAATAATTACATTAATAAATTAATCTCAATTAAACCATAATTAATTATCATCTCTGATTAATCACATTCAATAATTAACTACCCTTAATTACTTATCAAATTAATAACTCCTCAATTGATTATCTTTAATTAATCCCCTGATTAATTATACTAAGTAATTTAATCCAAATTACTTCCACAATTAAACCATTATTCACTAATTAAATCCGGTAATTATCATGAATTACTTCACTGAGTAATTACATTCCATTAATTACATAAAGTAATTATTATCAAATCATCCCTTGTTTAAAATTAATTAAACTTAATTAATTGACTAAACTAATTACATTAAACTCAAGTAATTAATTCCTTAATTACTTCCATTAAGTTATTAAACTTAAATAAATTTCACAATTGATTATCATAGATTAATTAATCTAATTAATTATTAAAAATTAATCACATTAATTAATTATTAAATAATCACAAGCTAATGAACATCATTAACAATCAAAAATTCTTTAATTACTTTCCTAATGTAATTAACTTACATTAATCATTATTAAATTTCAAATTAATTAATCTTCAATAACCAATTAATTAACCTTTAATTATTTAATTAATTAAGTGTTAACTGTAACTTAATTAATTCATAATTACTTGATTAATTGATCCTTAATTATTAATTAATATTCTAATTAATTATCCTTAATTAATTAATCTCAACCATTAATTAATTTATTTAAACCTTTAATTACCTATTTAATTAATCCAAAATCATTAATTAATTAAATAAATTAATTATCCATTTAATTTCCTTAAATTTTTTAATGAGTTACAAATCATTAAATTCTAATTTACTTTAAGATAAAACTTTGTTCTTATTAATGATCAAGTTACCATTTTTAAAGTATTTTAAATCAATTTACTTTAAATTTATTTTCAAATATAATTTTAAATTTAAAGATTTAAAATGAAAACAAATTATCTTTAACAAGGTTTAAAACACCTTTCTAAAACCCTTCATTTCACAAGTTAAAGAAATACACATCCAATAAAGAATTTTAAAAGAATTTTAAATCAAATTCATATTTAAATTCAAATCGATTTAAATTACTCTTTAAATATTTCAAATTGTTTAAATCATTTTAAATTTAAAACTTCCCTTCATTTTTAAATTTGAATACATATTTAAATTTGAATTTAGATAAACCTTCAAATTTTAAAACTCTACTTACAATTTAAAACTTTATTTTTAAAATTCAAACTACTTAACACTTTTAAAGTATTTAACAATTCATGTTCTAAAAAGCTTTATTTTTTTAAAACTGAGATTTAATCTTAACTTAAATTCCAGATTTTAACTTGGATTTACAATTTAGTTTATACCTTTGCTTTCCATTTTCAAATTTCAGTTTAAAAAAAACTATAACAACATTACAGGTTTGCAGTTTAAAACCTGGTACTGTTATTAAACCCGAGTCTACCCAAAACTGCTTCGAGTCCATCAACCAAAAACTTCGAGCAACCCATCCACATGCTTCAAGTCAATCACCTCTAACTCGAATACAACACAGAACCAAACAACTACATCTCGACATAGTGCACCGTGCATATACACAAGTCAGCTGATTCCAATCATCAACGATGATCCACATAGGTCGGCGATCACCCCCGTAGCCAAATCCGATCATCAGATCAATTGCACTATCACGAAATCAAATTTGAGTATTTGACTCAAACCTGGAACAACAGAAATCCTCCCATCCCAACCTGTCAACGCCCCGTCCACACATCTCCGATCGCCAGCAAAGCAGTGACTCCGGCCACAAACTCATCAATGGCCATACTTCCATCTCACCAAACCTCACTGCACTCGATCAACCCTAAAAGTCGTGACGACCAATTAACTAAACCTATCAAAAACTAGGGTTCCAGATAAGAAATCATCACCACTGCCACCTCGATGAATTGCATCGCCATCCAGTATTTTTCCAAGCTTCACTGATCACTCCTCTACCCACTGGAAGAAACCCGGTCGTCCAAATTGTAGAAAACACCCAAAATCCCAATATCTTCTTTCCAGTTCAACCCAGAACTGCATACTTATTTCTAAACTAAAAATTATAATTTTAGTTTTAAAAATCATGTTTTAGGATGATGTTTCAGATCTTAGGCCCGAAACAATAAACTGCAAGGTTTTGAATTTCACTATTTTCAAGTTTGATCAATTTTTATGATTTCCAGAGGCATTTCATAATTATTTTTAACTTAAATAAAATTTCTATGATTTAGGATGAAACAAACAAGTTTTGTTTAAGTCTAAAATCCAAACCAAGCCTAGATCAAGAGGTAATGATTTTAAATCAAACTGAAGTTTGAAAACAAAGAACAGGATGTCATAGGAAACAAGTTTGCACACATCATCATTCAATATACACAGTCAATTCATATACACACAAGCATACATGTTCCCAGATATAAACATGCAGCAGGTTATTTATACTTAAGCTTTTAAAAGAATGATGCTACTCACCTGCAAACAAAATGAGTAGAGCCTCTAGAATGTTTTGAAAGCTGTTTTGATTTTTGATAACTGGAATATGCAGTAGCCTTTTTTAAAAACTTGAATTGCTTTTAGAAACTTAAGTTGCTTCTTAGAATTGATTTTAAAACTGCAGTTGCTTTGAAAACTTTGCACAGAAATGTTGGAATCCCTGCTACTTTGATTTAAAATTGTATGCATCCTTTTGACTTCCAGATTGAAGGAAAATGTAGGCTTCAGATTTGTAAATGCAGAAAACAAATTTCCAGATTGTATTTTGAAAATGATTTTGCAGAGGATATGATTTCTAGTTTGAATGATTTCAGATTTTTTTTTTACTGACTTGTTTCTTAGCTTTAGATTTGGAAAAATAGAAAAAGAAAGAGAAGGGAAGAAGATTTGTAAATAAATATGCTGAAATTATGTAGAAATCAAAACAAAAGAAAAACTAAATTCCAAATGCCACTTGTCTTAAATTTTAACATTTGTCAAAACTCTTGCTTATTTATTTACACTTGTTTAAAACAACTTAATATACATACACTTGTCTTTTTAAATAATTAGTATTTATTAAATGTTAATTAGTATTTAGTTGGACTATAATATAAGATAAATGTAAGCTTGTATTTAATTAATTAGTTATATGTAATTAAAGTTTTAATATAAGAATATGCTTAATAAATTAGTTTATAATTATGTGTACATATATATATATATATATATATATATATATATATATTTAGATAATTTTTAAAAGAAATAAAACAATTATATATATAAATAAAAGTTTATACAAATAATTTAAAATCCAAAACAATTAAAAATATTTATACTTTAAATTTTCAAAGCTTTAAATTCAAATTCAAATCAAATTCTAAAATTCAATTTTGAAATCTAGTTATATATATACATATATAACCACATGATTCAATTGTGAAAAACAAACCATTTTTATTTAAAATCTATTTGTTAAAAACATTACGTTATTATATTTTGAAAATAACATATTATTTTTATTGAAAACAATACCTTATTATTATTGTTTAAAAACAACTCATTATAAAATTAAAATAATTATAAAAGAATTATTTCTTTATTAATAAATTATTTATTTTATCACACTATATTTAAAAAGGAAGTCAAAATAAACCTTATTGTTAGTTTATTTAAATTCAATCTCAAAATTAATTTAAACAAATTAAACTTTTATCTTAACAATTTAAAACCATATATTATTTATTAAATAGCTTTGAAAAAACTTTATATTAAATAAAAACAAATTTCCAATTTGACCAAAGATATATATATTTAGAAAACAAGATTTATTAATTTATTAATTTAAAACAAGGCTTATCTATTTACAATATATACATTTTCTATATATATTATAGATAGAAAACAATTTATTAGCTTTTAAAAGATAAAATATATCAATTAAATATTTATTTTAATTGAATTATTAATTAAATTCCAATCTTATTAATAAATATTATCAAATCAATTTAAATTTAATACAGATTATTAAATTGATATTCCCTAAAATTTCGGGTCATCACAATGGGATTAAAATAAATCATCCGCTATTATGCGGTGCGTAAGGTCTCATCCGCTATATAATGCGGGAAAATAAATCATTCCAAGATATACTATATACTACTATATATAATGTAACACATCATATCAAATCAATCACTCAAATTTAACCATTTAAATTTAAATTAAAATTCAGCTGAGTGAGATTAACTCATCTTTGATTCCTGTTTTGCAACCTACTTCATTCTCGATTTGATTCCAGGATTTTTACACCTTGTATAACATTATGTGTTTTATTAATATTCGAGTCCGTTGAACAATTAAATTCCCATTTGATAATTTAATAAACCACATATTTTATTATCTTTAACAAAATTTAATTTACTAATAATTTAATTTTAAATTAATTCCTTTCAAATAATTTCTTAGTAACTAATTTTTTTTAGATAAGTTAATTAAATAAATTAATCACCTTAATATATATTATTTTAAAAACAACTAGTAAGTTTAAAATATGAATATGTATATTTGTTTTATTTTTATTAAAACTACATATTTACATGTCAAAATAAATTACAGATCTCAAAAATCTAATTTTATATAAACCTCCTATATTTTCCAAATCTTATCTACATACATATTTACCGATTTACTTATAAAATAATATATAGATTTCAAAAATCCAATTTTTTTTCTTTTTCAAAACAGTATAAATCTTTACTATATAACATTTTGGTTTAACATTATTATATTAACAGTATATAACTTCAATTTATTTGTTCCTTTCCAACTAGAAAATTCCTATTTTAAACCTTCCATAATTTTCCAATTTGTACATAAATAAATAAAAACTAATAAATTAGACTTACCTCACTGTACACTAACCAAACCCTAGCCGAAGACTGCCTCGATTCTACCCTTTATTATCGTCGATCATCCATCACTTCGCGTGCAGCTCCGCTCAGATGTATGAGTAAGCGACTCACTGTCGAAGTCGAAATCGACCTCGAGCTTCCCCAAATATCACGCGACACTTGCCACATCCACAACTGATAACATGCCCTCGCAGCGCCTTCGAGCTACCTACCTAGGCCTCCGCGCAACTCGAATCGTTGCCACCTCGAAAGTGAAACCCTAGCCTCGCGGCTTGACTTCGTGATTGGGGTTTCGATCGATACGGTAGAGGGTGGAAGTCACGATTTTTAATAGTTCGCGAATTGAAAGGATGGAATAGGAAATTCAATCTGAAATAGAGCGGCCATTGATTTTCTTTTATCATTTTGTTTAGATTTTTTCTTCTCGAAGTCGAACAGATTCGTTCGGTCAATATAACTATATTCAAAAGATCGAATGGCTTCCAGAGGAAGATATGGTAGCAGTACGATAAGGATACTAGACAGTATGCTTGAATGGGGAATGTTAGGGTGTTTGAAACGGAACATTAAAGTTCTGAAAAGAAGGGAAAACATTGATGTGAACGTTGTAAATTAAGGTAAATATGTTATATAATCCAAAATGTTAAAACTTCTCGTTTCACGCAACTAAAAATCTCGAACTCCTATCGAGGCATGCGCTAGGCATTTATAATGTTATACGCCTATTCCGAGCGAAATGGAAAAGGTTTCGAGTCCTAATTCGATCGTATGGAGAAGATAGCGTCTTGAACACAGTTATTATATTTAATTTCGATATAGAATTTCAGCGCGTTTATATATCGTATGCTCACACAACAACTCCAAACGCTACTAAATTTGAAATCCGGTAATATTATACTATTAAGGATCCAATGGAACTGGTTTCGTTGAATTCCGAGACTATGTCTCGGAAGGCTATTTTTAAATTCAATTTAAACGATATATTTTTAAAACCGAACAAATCAGTGTTAAATTCAATTTTAAAACTTTTATTATTCTCACACTATCAATATAAATTTTGCAAGCCTTCAAATTATTTTTAACAGGCTTAAAACTGAAGATTCAACATTTTACCCAACTTCAAATTGTTTAATTTAAAAATTTAATCATCAAATAAATAGTGATATTTGAATTCAAGTTAAAAATTAACTTTTAAATATTTAAAATCAATTAAATATTCTAATTTCAAATGTTTAAAAATTTTGGGTCGTCACATTCCTCCCCCCTTAAAATAATTTCATCCCCGAAATTACTAATTAGGAAGAATGGTCCAATACCCGTTTACTTTTTCCCAAAACTAACAATCCAACATTCTACCAATTATCTTTTTATAGAAGACCCCTTCTTACTAACTTCCCAAACTCTCCCATAGTTTTCAAACAATATTATTTGCTCAATCATTCAAATTTCAATTTAAAACCAAATTTAAAATTATCAGAAATTTCTCAAAAATTTTCTAACTCCCTAAATTTTCGAAAAATTTCGCCAGCGTCTCCTTTGCGCGGCTAGCTCGGTACAACTACAAAATGCCTCTACGGGATCCTAAATTTCAAAAGAAAACAAAAGCCAAGTGGCTCGATCAAAAACCCAATCAAATTTCATATAGAAATTTAAACACAACCTTTTTGTCGAGAAATTCAAATTTATCTTCTGAAATCAAAACCCATTTTCTTTTCCTTCATAATACTTGTATGTTCTACTTAGCAATAATATCCGATCACAACATTCAAAAACATTTTATCGATTTCCTTACAAAATGTCAATATTTATTCCTTCAAATATTAACTTAAAATATATTTGTAGTATCAATTTCCAACTAAGAATTCACCATTCCTCATTTTTTTAAGTTTAGTATAAGCATTTAAAATGCTTCTTTATTTATTTTCACTTCACCACTTTAGTTTATATCTACTTTTATTCAAATTGGTTTTCCCATTTTCATATGAATTCAATGTATCTTCAATTCTGAATATTGAATTTTATCTTCCATTTATACTGATTCATATTATTATTTTAAAGTAGTTTTTATTCCCTAATTTATTTCAATTCCCAATTTGAATCGTTTTGTCGTTAACTACAATTTTCCTAAAAATTTCCAAAATTTTTCTAACTCCCAAAATTTCCGAATTTTTTTGCCAGACTCTCCTTTGTATGGAGGAGCTTTTGCAATTTGACAAAAGATATAAATATATATACATCGACCTACCCGGTCGGAAAAACAAAAACAGTTCATATTTCTTATTTTTATTGCGTAGGCGTACCTTTATTTAGCATTTTTAAGCAAGCGGCCTATTATTTTAGCAATTTGCGCGATCAAATCCAGCCCAACGGCTTCTCAGTATCTGTACTTACTCAATTCAAACATATTAGTACTAAATATATGCAATTTATTAACATTCCACTTACTTTTAATAGCTAACACATAAATTTCAGTTATAATGCACGTTATACAATTTCCATAAGCACATATAAGGTTCCGACACTTATTACAAATGCTTACAACCAATTCCCAAACCTTTCCATTCAGTTTAAGTGATTTACAACTTACACGCTCATATTTAATTCATTCTAAGCAAAACAAACTCATATTCATTCCAATTGATTTCAAAATCATCCTATTTCACTTCTAATAATTCATAGAATTTTATCCAATCTCGTTTACATCAAACGATCCATTTCTAATACAATTCGACAATATTAATGTGAATAAATGATTACTCAAACTTTATAACCATTTAAATTGATTCCAACTCAATTTACACTTGATTCCATCCCATCTTATTTTATTCACAATCTTTTCATTGCATTTTCTTTCATATCCAAAAGTTTGATTCCAAACCATTTTATTAAACTCGACAACCAATATATTAAATAACCATCTCACCATTACTTAGGTTATTTATTTTCTTCAAACTATTCTACCCAATAACTTAAGTTTATTTTATTTCACCAACTTCCATTTTAAATTCTTGATTTGATTTTTCCTTTGATCAAATCTCAACCATTTTACTAATTTATTCGATTAGTTTATTCTTTTATTCAATTTTAAATTTTAATTTACGTTAATAATTCATTATTGAATTTATTAGTAATAAGGTCATTCAATTTATGCTTGAGTTGGATTTTCTTCCCTTCTCTTTTTTTATATCTTAAGCTTAATATAAATATCTTATACACCTTTTAAATTTATTTTCACTTCACTATTGAAGTTTATATCCATTTCAATTCATTTTTCCTTTACAAACTAAACTGCCTCTGTCACCATATCCACTACCACTGCTGTCCCTCTACACCATCAAAACTTACTGTGCCTGCATGCATACAATATTTCTAAACCATAGCCACATAAACTTCTGCATTACTGCCTTATTTCTTGACCACTACAATTACATCCATTTTATCCCAAAACTATCACTTGCAAAATCCCACTGCTTCCAACCATAACAACCCATAACCCTCTCTCACAACGTCAAAGCAAATTGCTATATACATCACTGCCATACTTACATACATATTACAATAATATTATTTATGAGCATTTCATTTAATATTACAAAAATGGCTAGCTATGTGTACAGATTATCTTCAATGTGCAGTACACCAAACATCGCTACTGTTTGTACAACATATCTTTCAATTCTTTATTTTCATAAGTTGGAGCTACTTGCCTATAAACCACAATAACAAGTTTTTGGTTTATTGTGTAATGACTTAATCATTCTACTGCTTATCAATGAAATAAACTCATAATCCAAGAATGGTTCTTATTGCATGTAATTTATCCCAAGAAAAAATGCTTCATGATCAACAATTACAGTTCCAATTCCTGTGAAGCTCCTAATTACTGAAATGCCATCAAGATGAAAAAGCTTTTAAATTTTAATTCAATTCAATTTTGAAAGCATGTATATATATATATATAAATCAAACTATTCCTTTTCATTTTCAAAATCAAACCAAATTTCACAAACAAACATTAATCCAAAACATCCTGGTAGCAATCCCTCTTTTGGAAACTCGAAAATGAACATCGAAGATGTCGCGATCATCATCGGAATTATTTTCCAATAACCGAAAAGAGTTCAGTGCTTTTATCTCTTTTAAAACCTTTCAAATATTTTTAAATTCCAAATCTCTCTAGATTTCATGTTCGATTCAAAAATATTTCTCAAATATATATTATTTTTCCCAACTTTTTGAGAATCATTTTCAAATTCAAAGGAATTCAACTTTTCAAATTTCCAAATTCCAAATATTTTTAAATTTATATTAAAACATTACTTTGGAATTTTATCTTATTTTAATTATTAATCACACTGTAATTTACATTTATAGTTTACATTTACAAATTTCACTTGTATATGAATTTGTTTCTTAGTTTTTAATTATGGTTTCAATTCCTTATTCAATTATGAATCACATTTACAAATTCCATTTATTTTATTAATTTATTCCTTAATCTTTGGTTATTATCTCACTTTCTCATTCACTTTTACACGTTGATGATAATAATTTAATATTATCATTCCTAACAACCAAGCATCCATATATAACTATAACAATTTACGAAAAACCATTTCTTTTATATACACAAATAATTTTGGGTAAAATTATTCCATTTACCCTATTTAAAACAATACTATGTCTGTTTATCTTGTTTAAGAGTTTAGAAATCCCTATCGATAACATGGCGTCCCACACATAGACTAGAATCCATAAACACTTAACCGATAAATCAATACAATATAAAAACAATTTTTATACCCACTAACAAATACGTGCTCATATCTATTAATACGCTCAAGCTCATTCTAGAGTACTACGGACTCTATTTGATGAGTAATCCCCACCAGAGCCAAGGTTATCACCAACCTAAGCTCTGATACCAACTGTAACGACCCGCAAATATGTAACCGTTAAGTCAATACTATTCTACATAAATCAACTCAAGTTGAACAGATTACGAACCATTTGGGCTAAAGAAGAAGAGGTAGAAGAAGAAAATAGAAAATAATATCAGAATCTAAACATCGTAGCGGAATAAAATATAATAGAGAATCACAGATCTTTACATCAAAATAAATACTATATCTGTTTATACATACATCATCAGAGTACATTATCAATAACATACAACTAGATACACAGCAGAATAATAATCAAATACGGAAGTACGTATCGCCATCCAGCTCAACTCCTGAGCTCAACAACATCATATCCTGTATCCTATAATACTCAGTCTGACCCGAGCATTATAGTTAAACAACACCCGAGTCAGTCTGGAATACCAGCGTGAGAAATCACACTCAAGTTGATTATTAAAGTTTCAAAAATCCTTTGAAAACAAAAGTATCTCATAAGACCACGCCACAAATAAACATGTCGGGTTTTTACCTTATGATAGCTAAAACATTTTTTTATAAAATCCTCTGATATTATAATAGGGTCTATATACAAATACTTATTAAAATAGCCGAAATTGTTACATTCATTAAATTCTAGCTACTAGCCACAGAGTGGGTAATACAAACAAAACTCGTAAAAGGCGCGTAGGGAAAATGGATTTCCAACTAATGACTAGGCACTGGGGTATCACCTGTCACAGTACGTGGTCTAGATCACAGTACCGAGGATCACTCCCGACCCCCAAAACACAAGACCCGGAATATCCCTTACTGGATAGTCCCGAGTAAGATCACCCCATGGTTGGGATCTGCAACCGCACCACTAAGCCAAAATAAAAAGGGATATCTAGACAGGGATGACCTTACCGAGAAATGGGTGCTGCCCACCAAGCCTTGCTGCATAAACCCTGATTTTCAGTCATTCCCGGTTGATGTGGCTTGAGGCTAAGCGTTACCTTTTAGAACATATCCTTAGAATGCCCATCATCCACCCGATGATGTTCCGAAAGCATTCATCCATACAAGTCCGTCCCAGGTTCGAACGGAACTAAAGGCACTATTCCTACTACATCTGTTTTGGAAATATCCTCAGGATTAGTAGCGACTAGCCCTTGCGCTTCACTGCTCCATCTTCGGCTCCGAACTCGCTTCCCCACGAAACGTATAAACCGGATCGAAGTGGTTGTCGAGAAATAAATCCCGATCCGAGTCTCTTCGAAACGATCCGCGCATTTGGCCAATATTAATAGTCAGTTATTTAACTATCAATTAATATTCACAAACATCCATCAAGCATAAATAATTTCTCCAAATTATTTATTTATCTCAAAATATCTTCGCAAGATATATTTATATTTTCAACCTTTGAAAACAGTTTCAAACTATCTTCCTTTTACAGAATAAATTTCTCAACTATTTTCTATTTCCACTGAAATTACCAAGCACAAAACTTTAGATTTAAAAATAATTTAAAAACACTTTATTGTAAAATATGCTTTAAAACATTTAAATTGAAAACTACTTCAATACTTAATTAAAGAAAATACTTCAGGAATTTTTAAAATAAGGTTACTTTGTAAAATATAAACTAGATTTTCCCCTTTTAAAACAAAATACTAAGTCATCTTTAAATAATTTCTATGATAATAGTTTTGAAAAATACTTACTTTAGAATTTAAACATTTAGAAATAATAAATTTTCTAAAACATGCTTTCCAAAACAACATTAATAATTTTATCTTATATTTAAAAATTTACTTTGAAAACATACTTGGCTATCCAGGGAAATATACTTCTTTTCACATTCTTAAAATAAATCACTGTTTATTTTTAAACAAATCTTCTCATTTCCTTTAATAAATTCCCATCTTGAATTTATTCTTCCAAATATCCACTGATATATTACTATTCTTTTATAAACTCAGTTTATAAATTCCCTAATCATATTCTCCTTTAAATTTCCAATTTCAAACACTTGAATCAATTTCCAAATTGATTTCCAATTTACTTCATTTATTCCAAAATCCATTAATTTCAGATTCTATTTCTCAAATATGATTTAAAATACTTTTAACTAAAAATACCAATTTTAGATTTTCTCAAATTACTTCTTAATCCTTTTAAATAAATTTAAACTTTAAATTTTAAAATACTTCTTTTTTCCTTTAAAATAATATCACTTAATTTTACATTTCATTAATTTCTGTTTATTCGAAATCTTTTTTTTCTTTTCATACTCGAAGTTATTTATTAATATTTTAATATCACTTCCATTTCTTTCCAATTCATTCTTAATTTAATTATTTCACTTACAAATTCACTTCTTTTATTTTCTTTCCAAAACCCAATTTATATATTTCTAGCAATCTATTATACCCAAATATATTCAATCAAACCATAGCATTCAATATTCCAATATAATTCATCATAGAATATCAAATAACCACAACAGAGGATATTAAGTAATTTAAATAAATATTGAGGAATCCATTTGGATCCCTTCAACCTGTTTTCCCTGCATCCACAGACGTTAGCACAATATAAAATACCAATTCCACTTCGAGGTGCAATATCGCGGTATATGAGATTAAAATAAATCATCCGATATTATGCGGCGCATAGGGTCTCATCCGCTATATAATGCGGGAAAATCAATCATTCCAAGATATACTATATACTACTATATATAATGTAACACATCATATCAAATCAATCAATCAATTATTCAAATTTAACCATTTAAATTGAAATTAAAATTCAGCTGAGTTAGACTAACTCACCTTTGATTCCTGTTTTGCAAACCACTTCATTCTCGATTTGATTCCAGGATTTTTAGACCTTGTATAACATTTGGTGTTTTATTAATATTCGAGTCCATTAAACAATTAAATTCCCATTTGATAATTTAAGTAACCACATATTTTATTATCTTTAACAAAATTTAATTTACTAATAATTTAATTTCTTTTTAAATAATTTCTTGGTAACTAAAAAAAAATTAGATAAGTTAATTAAATAAATTAATCACCTTAATATATATTATTTTAAAAACAACTAGTAAGTTTAAAATGTGAATATGTATATTTGTTTTATTTTTATTAAAACTACATATTTACTTGTCAAAATAAATTACAGATCTCAAAAATCTAATTTTATATAAACCTCCTATACTTTTCAAATCTTATCCACATACATATTTACTAATTTACTTATAAAATAATATATAGATTTCAAAAATCTAAATTTTTTTCAAAACAGTATAAATCTTTACTATATAACATTTTGGTTTAACGTTATTATATTAACAGTATATAACTTCAATTTATTTGTTCCTTTCCAACCAGAAAATTCCTGTTTTAAACCTTACATAATTTTCCAATTTGTAGATAAATAAATAAAAAGTAATAACTTAGACTTACCTCACTATACACTAACCAAACCCTAGTCGAAGACTTCCTCGATCCAACCCTCTATCACCGTCGATCATCCATCACTTCACGCACAGCTCCGCTCAGATGTATGAGTAAGCGACTCACTGTCGAAGTCGAAATCGACCTCGAGCTTCCCCAAATTACACGCGACACTTGCCACATCCACAACTGATAACATGCCCTCGCAGCGCCTTCGAGCTACCTACCTAGGCCTCACGCAACTCGAATCGCCGCCACCTCAAAAGTGAAACCCTAGCCCCGTGGCTTGACTTCGTGATAGTGGTTTCGATCGATACGATAGAGGGTAGAAGTCGCGATTTTTAATAGTTCGCGAATTGAAAGGATGGAAAAGGAAATTCAATCTGAAATAGAGTGGCCATTGATTTGCTTTTATCATTTTGTTTAGATTTTTTTCTTCTCGAAGTCGAACAGATTCGTTCGGTCAATATAACTATATTCAAAAGATCGAATGGCTTCCAGAGGAAGATAGGGTAGCAGTACGATAAGGATACTAGACAGCATGCTTGAATATGGAATGTTAGCGTGTTTGAAATGGAACATTAAAGTTCTGAAAAGAAGGGAAAAACATTGATGTGAACGCTGTAAATTAAGGTAAATATATTATATTATCCAAAATGTTAAAACTTCTTGTTTCACGCAACTAAAAATCTCGAACTTCTATCGAGGCATGGCGCTAGGCGTTTATAATGTTATACCCCTATTCCGAGCGAAATGGAAAAGGTTTCGAGTCCTAATTCGATCGTATGGAGAAGATAGCATTCTTGAACCCAGTTATTATATTTAATTTCGATATAGAATTTCAGCGCGTTTATATATCGTATGCTCACACAACAACTCCAAACGCTACGAAATTTGAAATCCGATAATAATATACTATTATGGATCCAATGGAACTGGTTTCGTCGAATTCCGAGAATGTTTCTCGGAAGGCTATTTTTAAATTCAATTTAAACGATATATTTTTAAAACTGAACAAATCAGTGTTAAATTCAATTTTAAAACTTTCATTATTCTCAACACTATCAGTATAAATGTTACAAGCCTTCAAATTATTTTTAACAGGCTTAAAACTGAAGATTCAACATTTTACCAACTTTAAATTGTTTAATTTAAAAATTTAAATATCAAATAAATAGTGATATTTGAATTCAAGTTAAAAATTAACTTTTAAATATTTAAAATCAATTAAATATTCTAATTTCAAATGCTTAAAAATTCTGGGTCGTTACAAGTTGCTTTCCGACAATTTCGATCACACAAGGAATACAAAACCATCGTATAATCTAAATACAAAACCAAAAGTTTGATGGTTTTTAATATGCATGCGATTTCATGATCGACCATCAATCCAAACTTCATATAATCAATAAAATTGTGATTACTTACAACTTTTGTTTAGTATAAGGTTTTATTCCAATTTTTTAACAACCCGCCTTTTCGAACCCCAGAAATCGACACTAATACATACACGGTATTCACATGTAAAACAACTAAGTGCTGCAAAGATAGAGTGATAAGGAAAAGAAAGAAGATAGAAGATAACTAAACAATCATAGAATCTTACAATGAAATATAATAACATATATTAATCAATGTAATGACCCATAATTTTCGATAATTAAAATATAGTTGATTTAATAAGGTTTGGTGTAATGTTGGAAGAAATAAAAATTCATGATTTATTAATTAAAATATAACTAGAATACAATGTAATAGTATTAATTTAAGATAATTGATAACTGCTTTAAATGTAATTCAAATTAATCAAAATGATTAAAAAGTTACAATTGGTTATAGATTGTAAATTAACTTCAATAATGTGTGTACTAATTGACAATTGAATTAAAAGAGTGATTGATAATTTAAATGTTGTATTGATTTAATGAAATAGTAAATAATAAATTGTAGTCGAATAAAATTAGTGTTATGTAAATAACTATAACATTTGTGTGTAGATACATACAAATGTGAGTAAATATAGAAATGGTGACAATTGTAATTCTTACCAAATTATTTAATCAATTGCAATTAAATATGATTTAATCTTACTTTAATGTGAGGTAAGATGATAACTGTAAAAGGTGAATGCAAGAAAATGTACAGAAATGTCAATTAAATTCATAAGGTAATAATTGATTTAATAAAAGAGTGAAACCAAGAAAAATAAATTAATTAGGATTTCAAATTTTAACTAATGTTAAAAACAACAAAATTCAATATAATTGAAATATTGCAACCAATATGGTAAAAGATGAAATTTGGGAATATTAGTGCAATAAGATGTAACCCAATGTTAATTTTATTCATAATATGACAATTAATTAAATAAAAAGATTGAAATCGAATTAAATCAATTTATTGCATAAATATGTAATCAATTGGATTTTTATTACAGTTAAAATTGAACACTGCAATTAGTGTAATATTTAACACTGAATTGACATGTAAATTTGTTTTAAATTATTATAAATGTCTAAGTAATCAAAAATGATAAAATCTGTTAATTGTATGATTTGAAATTAAAAAGTGATCCAATTTAATAATAATTTATTTAATTAATATGAAAATAGCCACTTTGGCCACTTCTCAGATTTTGACGAAACCAGTTTCAATGGATTCGCAATGGTGAATTATTGTAGGATTTCAAGTTTCCTACTGATCGGACTTGTCATCCGACCGTACGAGCTCGAAATGCGTGGAAATCAATTTAATTAAATTTAATTGAAATTAATTTAAAATAAGCTAATTTTAAGCTAAATTCTTTATAGGATGGACATGAACCTATTCCATTAGATTTAAAAATATTGAAAACATCTATTTTGATATATGGGATGACCTACTTTCGTTCCGGAAGTAGAACGGGCTTTTTGAGTCGTTATTGTCGTTCGTACCGATTCAATATGCTATTCTTTCTTTTCGGGTTTTGTTCATATTAATAGTTGTTATAACCATAGCAGCCTTTATTATTTCTCATTCCTATATGTACTTTCCTCATTCTTGTACGTCCTAAAATTTATGTCGTTCCTTTTCTCAATGGTTGAAAAACCCTATATTCCTAATTCAATTCTAAATAAAAATTGAATTTCAAAATTAAAACTCCTCCAAACCCTATCATATTATATACCGTTTCGAAGCACTTGACAAGAGTAAGTCACTGCAATGATTCGTTTCTCGAATCGAAGCATCATTTAGCTAGAAATTAGTGTTTTATTCTCGGCCATCCAAAGGCCATAATCTCGTTTAACGGTGGATTTGCCAACAAGAGTCGATCAAAGGGCATAGGCACGTAGAGTGTGATGAGAAGGTTTGATCCATGCGGCTACTTGGACCTAGAGGTGTATGGATTTGCCATGGTTGGCCGTTGTAACGATCTACCTTTTTGGATGTTTTAAGCAGACACACATACCTAACTCAAACCATTCAAAAGTGCAGATTGTTATGAGGGTAAATAAAAGAGGAAGAAATAAAACTAATATTGAATCTTGTAGTGGAATGAAAAATATAATAATCAAATAACTGTTTATGAAGCTGTTTTATAAATACATTTGATTATTCTTTACAACATAAGCATCGGAGTTACATAAACAGGAATAAATAAATGCAGCGGAATAATAAGATGCAGTGGAATAAATATAATAATAATAGTACAAATCTTCGTCTTCATCTCCCAAAAATAAGGTCTTCAACCCTGAAATGCTTAGGTTGACCCGAGCGAATTGAAACGACAAAACAATCGAGTTAGAACTAAAAGATCTTATGTAAGTCAAATCAACGATGGATATGCGTGTGATGGCGTCAGTGATGTTTACCGGGTTTGACATCTCCTATCCAGTATCTAACGAGGGTGTAGTAACTTAAGACATGTTTGGGATTCACATCTCCAATGAATCCGTTAAACTATCTACTATGTAGTACAATACGCTATTATAATATGTATTTAGTAAAGTAAAAGTATTAAAATAGCATTAAGGCATTACACATATCTCTCTTAACACATTTTACATATTCCCATAGTCTATACAGTACCGTAAGCTCCTCAGGTTTACCCAAAGGGTAATCCATAGGTATGGTACAGAACAAACTCGTAAGAGGCGCCCTAGGACATACGAACACGACACTTGAGTCAATACCATGGTAGATATACTAATTGCATATCCAGACTGGTGGTAACGCATAGCAGCTACTACCACATACCTCGGAACGCACTCCCATAATCAAAATCGAGGGGTGTCCACCAAATCATCACAAGGTCATAATATGGTATCGAAGAAATGTGTTCGATCGAAGGTGCGACCTCACTTGGCCCGGCGTGGCTCCTTTTTTATCACGTCTAAACTGACTCACGGGAGTCAGGGTCACGTCATACCTCATATAGAAATTGTTCACCAAACCATCTTACTTCATTTCTGGAATCTCCACCACGTACACAGTTGTTAAAGTGTTTTCGGTATTGGTAGATAGTATGACAATATCCGATCCCTGTCTCTTTAACAACCAAACGCTTATTTCACACCGGATGGTTCTTTTATATTTCAAAAGTCAATTCACAGTTTATATCAAAATATCATATTAAGTTTCAAATCATATCTCTTTTGAAATCATATTCATTTCCAAATTATATTCACTATCAAAATCATATTCACTTTGAAATCATGTTCACCTTTGAAATCAAATCATTTCCGAAATCAAAATTTCTTCTAAAAATCATATTTTCAATTAGGTTAATCCCCACTCCAAAATCATCATATTTAATTAATTATAACATGTCAATCCCAACTTAGTTTATAACATCATTTAACTATACTTGCTTTTAAACCAGTGAATTTGCAATAAACACTTCCCTCTACTTAGTCTGAAAGTTTAGAAAATAGTTTAAATAATTATAAATAGTTAAAATAGTTATAATAGTTAAAAATACTCTAAAATAGTTTAGTTATAGATTAAAGAAACCGATAAATTGATTTAAGATAGTTAAATAATTTTAAAATAGATTAAATTTAATTAAAATAGATTAAATAGGTTTAAAATAGTTTAATTAGATTTAAAATAAGTTAAAATGGGTTAATTAGTCTGGAATAAATTAAATGGTTTAAAATAGGTTAAAATGGTTTAATATAGATATGATAGGTTAAAATAGTTTAATAGTTTGAAAATCTTAATAATTAAAGTCTTTAAAATAGTTGTAACAACCCGCATATTTATCGATTTTATATTTAAATATTTTATTTAAATATTTTATCGTTAGTCGGATTTTAGTCCGAAAAGCTACTTTTAGCATACGGTCGAATTAGGACTCGAGACCACCCCCATTGAGTTCAAAATGCCGTTTGCGACCTTTTTGAGTATAAGCTTCGATATATTTGGAGAAAGTTGAATTTTGCTACTTTTTGCTTTGGGCTTTGGTTTGGGCTGAACCCACTTACTAACTCAGTCCCAACCCACTCCAACTCTTCATTTCTTCATTTCTAATTCCTAACTCTTCAAGCTTTCAACAATGGTGGAAGAGAAAAAGAATTAAAACTCCAAGCCCTAGCTTCCTTTGCAAATCCATCTCCTAGCTCCAAAGTTCAAGAGAACCCATTGGTAAGCTTTACGCTTCCTCTTCTTCTTCTCCAACTCATTCTCTCTTTGATTTCAGAAATTCCCTAAACCTAATTTAGGGAATGTTTCTCTTTTAAGCTTAGATTCAAGCTTGTTGAGTTGGAATTGAAGAGTGCTTGTTCTTGCCATTGCTTCATAGCATCTTCTTCATTCGTTTGGGTTCAAAGGTGAGATTTTTAATCTCACATCTATGCTTATAATTCTCTTCTATTGTTAGGTATGAATTCCTAACACTTATTCATGTGCATTTGAGTTTGATTTGGATTGCTTTTGTGAATATTCCAATTTTTAGTGTTTTGAGTTCAATTCGTTAAAAATCCTAACTTTGATGTTTGAACATGTTTTGGGTGACGCATCGAGGAGCTTATAGGGTCGGGTAGTCGATTGGCATAATACCTTAGCGCCGTTGCTCGTGCGAATGCAATTTTGGTCAAGATTGAACCTCATTTGTAATAGGCATGGATGAAGCTGGAAACAGGTTCGGCCGACCGACCCCTCTGGTCCGGTCGACCGACCTGCTTCCAAGTGCATAAGCACTTTCTGTTTTAGGGTTCGGTCGACCGACTCAGGGAGCCCAGTCGACCGACCTGCTGTCCCGAGAGGTTTCCAACCTTTGGTTCGGTCGACCGACTAAGGGAGTCCGGTCGACCGACCTGATGATTTTTGCCAGATTAGCCTATTTTGCTAATTCGTTTGAATATCCAACTTTAATCGATTCTTGTTGTCTCCCTTTTGTTGTTGTCATTTATTATCGACTTTGATGACCTTTTCTTTGGGAATTCTAGATATATCCACTTTGATGGATTTTATATCGATTTCTTTGGATTTTATTCACGTCTTCGAATGTGAATTTTTATGCCCGATTGTTCCTACAATCTTCCTTGTGTTTTGTCACTTTAAAAATACAAAGGTTTTCTATACTAGTAGTAAATATCAAAACCCTTTCCTCAAACGATTTCAATACTATTTTATTACAAAGCTCGTTTTCTTAAACCGTTTTCCAATCTATTAGTATATACAAACCTTTACCTCACTCGTATGAGAAATCTAATTAAACGACTTAGTAAAACAAGTGGTATGAAACGCTTGCGTTTACTTCGTTGGTTAATTTTTGGACTTGTTCGATTGAAACCCTTGTGACAATTTTCTGGTGGAAATCTACAATTTGTTCGTAAATATTTAAGTTAAGCCAGTGGTTATGGGACATGAAGCTAAGCTCATATATTTACTAGCTTATTGTAATTGACACTTCTCGTTGATCATGACGATCATCTTTATGTTTTAGACTAGCAATGTGCGATGTCTCTTTGTTTTAGATTCGGTTAGGCTAGACACCATTTGTGTGATTCCATTCACACATACCTTTTCGGTTAGCCTAGACACCACTTGTGTGATTCCATTCACACATACCGTTTTGCTGTTTGGTTAGGCTAGACACCATTTGTGTGATTCCATTCACACATACCTTTTCGGTTAGCCTAGACACCACTTGCGTGATTCCATTCACACATACCTTTTTGCTGTTTGGTTAGGCTAGACACCATTTGTGTGATTCCATTCACACATACCTTTTCGGTTAGCCTAGACACCACTTGTGTGATTCCATTCACACATACCTTTTTGCTGTTTGGTTAGGCTAGACACCATTTGTGTGATTCCATTCACACATACCTTTTCGGTTAGCCTAGACACCACTTGTGTGATTCCATTCACACATACCTTTTTGCTGTTTGGTTAGGCTAGACACCATTTGTGTGATTCCATTCACACATACCTTTTCGGTTATCCTAGACACCACTTGTGTGATTCCATTCACACATACCTTTTTGCTGTTTGGTTAGGCTAGACACCATTTGTGTGATTCCATTCACACATACCTTTTCGGTTAGCCTAGACACCACTTGTGTGATTCCATTCACACATACCTTTATGCTTTTTGGTTAGGCTAGACACCACTTGTGTGATTCCATTCACACATACCTTTTCGGTTAGCCTAGACACCACTTGTGTGATTCCGCTCACACATACCTTTTTGTGATTTCTGGATTTCGTGTGTTGATTTCTGGAAATTTTATCCTTCACCTATTCTTGTGATTTCAAGATTTCGTGTGTTGATTTCTGGAATTTATGTTTCACCAACTTTTACGATGGGCATTGATATATATGTCATTTATTGTGGCTTGATGAATGAAATTAGGAGTATGACGTTCCTTTTTATCTTGAGTAGATTATGGTGGTATTGATTAATCTCTTGTTGATTTTCAATTACTTATTTATCACAGCTTGGCATTGTGATTATTATATGTTTGTGTCATACCTCTTATTATATATCACTTCATCTAATATTTATAGCTAGACTGATCCGTTTATTATTTTCTTCTTAAATAATACTCGGGTCAGACCGAGATTTTTCAGGTGCTTCTGCTTGACTTCTCATCCAGGATCATTACTCTGACTTTTGGCAAACTACTTAGATTAGTAGTTTATTTTGTTGTATACACTTGAGATATAGACTCAGAGTTGTATTCTTTTGTATAGCACGTGTTGCTTTCCTTTGTATTATTGTGGATCCTTTTGACCACTACTCTGATATACACTTTTATGTGTAATATTCATATCTATTTCCGCTTTTGTGATATGAATTGTCTGTGACTGATTTGTGTTATGTTTATTTCTATATTTGTTTCAGAAGATATTATATAGCCACTGTGTAGTAGCTTTGAGTTTGTGTCGGCATGTCGGTTTTCCACTTGAGAAGAATTGCATGCTCTTTATCTGCATATCGGTGCTCGCGCAAAGCAATTACACGGATGGTCGCTCCTCAACAGCCTTATTCTCCGTGCTAGTTGACAGCATTCACCGTAATATTCTTGGCTAGCGTGGGTATAGAGGTGGGGAGTCACAATAGTATTTTTTAAAATAGTTTATAGTAAAATATGAGTTTGAAATTGATAACAATTTAACTATTTATTTTATTCCTACATATCTGGACCATTACAATTCCAGATCAACAAAAACCAATTTCGAATCTTCAATTCCTATTCTTTCCAATCCTTGCTTGAAATATCAATTTAAATTATTCAAATTTTAATACATTTCAAAGTTATATTTCAAACCAATTTAATAACTCAATTCTGGTAAATTTTATTTATATTTAAAAATTCAACTTTAAACCTTGAAGTAAATTTCTTAAAGTAGTTCCTTTAAACCAATTCACATTTCAACGTAAAAATTGATTTTCAAATAATAATTCAATTTATATTAATCAAATTTTATTTGAAAATGTCATTTAATTTGATTCGAAATCAAGGATTTAAAATCATTTAATTTAATCAATTCGATGTCTGTATATAATTCTCTAACCTAGGGTCAAGTGGTACAGATATTTATCATTTCAATCCGTAATTTAAAATATTAGGGTTATATATCATTTCAACCGCAATCCCGAATAAATATTAAAATCCATAAAATCGCTCGAGTCTATCATTTCGGCCCACAACGATTTTTCCCTAATCTAAAGATCGTTTGGGTATGTATCATTTAAACCAATAGTGATTTTCTAAAGAATAACTAAGGGATTTGCAGAGTGATCACAATATATAAATCAAATGTATCATCCAATCATCCAATGACAAAAAACAAACATCCGTCATAATTATCATCCAGTTCAAATAATGAATATCAACAATTAAATTATTATCAACGACGGGTATCGAAATGATAAATTTAAATTCAATAATAAATTGATTGACAACTTAGTTCGAAATAAATTCAAATTAACATGAATAGCAATTTAAAATATCAAACAGCCGTAAATAAATTTCTAATTACGTTATAAATTTAGTTTAACTAACATAAGAAATTTTAGAAGTTGTGAGTGGGTCAACACTCACCTTTTAATTTAAATCGAATTAAAATCCGAATAAAGGTCCAAATTCAAATAGTCTCAGAATTCGTCCAAATCAGGGTCAAAATGTTAGGAATTTTAATATGATCCCAACCCAAGAATCCGCACGTAAAACGTACCTGGTATGCAAAAGTTATGCCGATTATAATATTTAAAATTAAAGTTAATGAGAAATAAAAAAATAGAAGCCATACATCTTGCCACATCACTACGCGAATGAAGAATGCATCAAACCCTACTTGCTCGAACTAGGAACGAAGCTTCCACCTACGCTCAAACGCACGCCGCACCGCTTCCCTACTAGTCGCGCTGGCCAACAGCAGCCCCCTAAGGCCTCTTGACCCCACGTGACCCCCCTCAGGCGCCTCGAACATGGCGTAACCCGACCACCGCCAAAAACACAAAAACCCTAATGAATTTTTCCGACTAATCAAATCGTTGATTTGACGAACAAACCATGTTGATGCACTCCATTCACAGCTCTCCACAATACGGTAACTTCGATTCGTTGATCAGACGAAATTGATCGACGAGCGATGAACGACCGAAAATAATTCATCAATTTATGACCAAATCATGATTCAATTCCAGAGACAAATTGTAGATTTAAGATGCGCGCGTCAAGAGGTTCAAAATAGTATATAATTTGATAGGGTTCGAGAATTTTTAATTTTCGATTGAAATTTGATTTGAAATTGAATGAGGAATTTGTTTGTCTGCCATTGAGAAAGAGAGGAGCAGAAGGAATTATACGTGCAGGAAAATGAAAATAAGAAGTAACTAGGGTTTATAACATGATATTTATAGGCAAAGCTGTATTTGTAGGCAAAGCTGAAAATAGAATGAACGGACAAGATTGATTTACAGGTTGAACGATAATGACCCGAAAAGCCCGTTTCGTTCCCAAAACGAAAATGGGTCATCCCATATATCAAAATAGATGTTTTGGATAATTTTAAACTCAATGGAGCAGGTTCTAGTTCTTAATTCCATCGTATGAAGAAGTTATGTTAAAATCAGCTTATTTCAAATTTTAATTAAATTGATTTCTAGGTGTTTCGAGCCCATACGATCAAACGACAAGTCCGATCGCTACAAAACTTGAAATCCTATAATAATTCACCGTTGCGGATCCAATGAAAATGGTTTCATCGAAATCCGAGTCAGTAGCCAAAATGGATATTTTCACGTTAGTTAAATAAATTAATAATTAACTTAATTAAATCACCTTTTTATTTCAAAGTTAGTAACTAATAATTTCCATCATTTTTGATTGATTGAGAAATTATATTAATTTAAATAGTTTAAATATCAAATTAAAATTTATTAATTTACCAAGTACAGTGTTTAATTCCAATTCTAGAAAAATTCAGCAACTATAAATTAAATTCCCAATAATTCCATTTATTTGGTTTTTGAATCTTCTTATTAAATCATTTATCATCTTATGGATATAATTATCATAGTTTACGTCTTATTACACTAATATTCTCCAATTTCATCTTTATTTACATTAACGTAATATTTAGTTACATTTAATTGCAATTGGTTTCCAAAAACTTATAATAATTGTTGCCATTAACTCTAAATCACACTTTTATAAGTTTATCATTTTCAAATAAATATTATAATTACTTACAGAGAATTGATTTTATTCAATTACCATTTATTATATATCAATTCATTAAGTAATTCATTATTAACGTTTTTTTCTTACATTCAATTTATAGCCAAGTATAAGATTTGCATTATTTCAATAAATTGAACTTCATCCAAATTGTTAACGATTAACTTTAATTAGTATTGTCATATTTCATTAATGAATCCTAAATTTTTATTTCTTTCAATATTATATTATCAAAATCTTATTAAATTAACTAATTAAAATTATAAAAAATTACGGGTCGTTACACTCTCCTCTACTCAAAACTTTTCGTCCTCAAAAAGGAAAAAGAAGGGAAAAGAAGGAATTTAGTAATCAATATATCTTATCCAAAATATTAAATTTATAAACAATTAATTTAAATAATTAAATTTTTTAAATAAAATATATCAATTTATAACAATTAAATCCCCTTTATATTCAAGTTAATAAAAATATGAAAATTTCACAAAATTTCTAACTCCAAAATTCATGGAAAATTTCGGCAGAGTCTCCTTTGAAAGAAGAGGCTCGGGAGAAATTATAATAACAATAATAAAAATATATTTCGTTGGTTTTAAAATAATATATCCCAATAGCGAGAAAACAATATAATATCGCTAGAAAACCGTAATCCGAGAACGCATCTATTTGTCGAGCAAATAACGCTTATCTTATAAAATCAAAAGCTGTAGCTATTACTTCCATAACCTGTATTTCACTTATATAATCCAAAGGAGTTGTTAATTATATAAAATGAAATTCTTAATATGTTTCAATAAATAACAAAACAAATCAATGCAACATAACAACAATCACTTGCAATCCAAAAGCATACAATCACCACATGAGACCAATGTAACAAATCATACATTCATATGAAGCAAAACAAATAGTTTGTTTGGGTTTAGACTCTTTTAATCGTATAGAATGATAAATAAACTACTAAGTATATCATACACTCGACAGACTTATATAAAACTCAACAGATTATTCATACACCCAAGCAATTAGAAGTATCCTATCCCAAACATCCATAAACCAAACTAACAATAATTTACAATATTATTTGAGTTATTCTTATTGAATTTTCTTTCACAACATTTATATTTTTTAATTTTATTTCATTAATACAAGGATTATTTCATCAATGTACATCTATTCCTTACAAAAATTTAATTTCCATTCATTTATTCAGTTCTTAATTTCATTTATTTCCATTTATTACATACATCATGTACGCCAGATAACCAATTGGGTAGCTGCACTCGATATGCCAAAGGGCCGATCCTCTCAAGTATAGGAAAATGACCTATATATCACGGTGCCAACTTACCAATCTTTCCAAACCTCAACACTCCACACATTGGAGAAACCTTTAGGAAAACATAATCTCCAACCTGGAATTCAAAATTTCTTCTCCTACGGTGAGCATAACTTTTCCGACGACTTTGATCAGTTTTCAATTTCTTCCGAATAAAATCAACATTCTCAGTAGCTTCCCTTATCATATCTGGACCAAGAACAAGTCTATCACCTGACTCAGTCCAACATGCGTGTGATCGACAGGGACGCCCATACAATGCCTCGAAAGGAGCCATTTTAATACTGGCCTGATAGCTATTATTATATGAGAATTCAACCAGATGCAAATGGTCCTCCCATGAACCGCCAAAGTCAAGAATACAGGCACGCAAAAGGTCTTACAAGATTCGATTTACCCTTTCCGTTTGCCCATCAGACTGCGGATGGTAAGCAGCGCTGAAATTCAACTTGGTTCCTAATGCGGCTTGAAATGCCTCCCAAAATCTGCTAGTGAAGATCGGGTCATGATCACTCACTATACTGCTTGGTATACCATGGAGACGAACAATTTCTTTTACATACAATTTTGCAAAGTTTGTTGCCGTTCGGGTAGATTTTACCGGAATAAAGTGGGCAGTCTTGGTAAGACGATCCACGACAACCCAAATCGCTTCATTACCCTTGTGAGTTCGTGGCAATCCATATAGGAAAACCATAAACACTTGATCCCATTTCCACTTAGGCACCTCTAGTGGTTGGAGTAAACCCGCCATCTTCTTCTGATCACTTTTGATTTGTTGAAAAGTTGCACAACGACTGACATAAATAGATATATGTCTCTTCATTGCTTTCCACCAGAAAGTCCTTTTGATATCTCGAAACATCTTATTAACCCCTGTGCATACTAAGTTTGGACTTGTGACACTCGTCCAAAACTTTCCGTTTTAGATCCGGGATGTCTAGAACGCAGATCCTGCCTTTCAACCTTATAATTTCACTATTATCTATTTCAAAAATGGAATCTTCACCTTGACATATTCTTCTATAAATTTCTCGAAGAAACTTTTCTTCTTTCTGCTTACTGGCAACTTTCTCAAGAAGAGTAGAAGTGGCAACAAGGTAAGCAAGAACAACATGCCTTCTACTCAAAGCATCGGCTAACACGTTGGCTTTTCCAGTATATACTGAATATCTTGGTCATAAGACGCTAGAAATTCCAACCAATGTTGTTGCCTCAGATTCAAATTCTTCTAGGTAAAGAGATATTTTAGAAATTTATGGCCGGTGAACAATTTAAATTTTTCACCTAGAAGAAAGAGGGCTTATTAAGTATATACATTAAGTTAAGTTTAACTTTTAAATTTTTTTTAGGAAAGCTAAAAGAGATTCTTACCTAGAATATAATGACGCCAGATTTTTAAAGCGAAAATAACTGCCAAAGTTCGAGATCGGAGGTTGGGTATTTTTTCTCATGGGGTCGCAATTGTCTACTCGCGTAGGCAATCACTCTACCTTCCTGCATCAAAACAGCACCCACACCATCACCATAAGCATCTGTATAAATAGATAAGCCTTGATTCCCGTTAATAATAGCGAGAATGGGAGCGGTGGTTAATCTTTTCTTCAACTCCTGGAATGCTTCTTCGCACTTCGGAGTGTAATCAAACTTAGCATTCTTCATTGTCGGCTTCGTTAACAGACTTGCTCTCTCGGAGAAATCTTGGACAAATTTTTTGTAATACCCTGCTAACCCCAGAAAAGTCCGAACTTCTTTTGGAGTTGTGGGTTGCTTCTAGTTTAGGATAGCTGAAATCTTGCTAGGATCTACAGAAATTCCCTTTTCTGTGACAATATGACCCAGAATTCTAACTTCCTTGACCCCAAAATGACACTTAGAAAATTTAACGAATAGAATGTTCTTCCTTAATATTTCCAAAATAATTATAAATGTTCAGCATGCTCCTCTTCAGTTTTGGAGTAGATCAGAATATCGTCAATAAACACAAGAACAAATTTATTTAACACTTCTCGGAATACACGGGTCATCAAGTCTACGAAATATGCAGGGGAATTGGTTAGTCTGAAAGGTATGATTAACCATTCGTAGAATGTGTCAGGACCCCTGAAAGTAGTTAGGTGAATACAGTCTTCAGCAATTCTTAGTTGATGGAATCCTTGGGCTAGATCCATCTTTGAAAAGAATCGAGCGCCGTGTAGTTGATCGAACAAGTCGTCGATTCAGGGAAAAGGAATTTTTTTTTGAGATTTAAGTTATTGAGATCGCGATAGTCTATGCACAATCTCAGAGATCCTCCATACTTGGCCACAAACACCACAGTTGAATCCCAACTGGAAACACTGAGACGTATTAATCCTTTCTCCAGCAAATCTCGGGTTTGCGTGACTAGTTCTATCTTTCCCTTGGTGCCATCCTGCGGTTTTCATGAACAACAGGAAGACATTGGGAACCAAGTCGATTATGCATTTAATTTCCTTCGTGGAGGTAAAGATTTAACCTTTTCGAATACGTCGGGAAATTCCCGGACAATAGGTATAGATTCCAAACTAGATTCGGGGTATCCCTAAGTATACATCAGCTTATCTCTCTTTGGACTCGGATCCTCACAAGAAATCTTAATAAAACTCCCAAATTTGGTTCTAACCAAAATCGTTCGATTGTTACAATCTAATTTAGCTTCATATTTCGTGAGCCAGTTCATTCGAAGTAATATTTCAAATTCACTAAAGTCGAGAACGAAAAGATTGATAGGAAATTGATGACAAGAATACGAGATAGCAACCTTCCTATAATATAGACAAAGATTTGCACGACCACCAACTGGATTCTTCAAGCAAATGGGCTCGTTGACAAATTCGAGTTCATGTTTTAATTCGTTTACGGTTTGTTGGGAAATAAAGCTACATGTGGCACCAGTATCGAACAAAACTGTAACAACTCTATCATAAATGAGAAGGTTACCTTCTAAAACTTCTTTTCCTTTATCCACCTTTGAAGTCGAAGGGTAATCTTTGATCGCATGCACCTTCGCTACTTGAGCTTGCTTCATTGCTGGGCAATCTTTAACTACGTGTCCTGCCTTATGACAGTAATAGCATTCTCTGGTTCCCTGACTTGTCTTCATAGGTTGATCTTTCTTTACTTGTTTCTTTGGATTTCTTCAACTATTCGAATAATGGCCCTTCTCCCGACGATTGTAACAAGTAATATCCCTCGCCTGGTTTTTCTGATTACTCTTCTTCTCCTTGCCTTGCCACGGTTTCTTTCCTCCGAACTTCCTTTTCTTCCAATTCGGATTGCTTGCACTTCTTTTCTCTTCCGGATCTTCCTGCTTTCCAAGGTAGCATATCTACAACCCATATCTATCAAATTAGAAAAAGATTCCTTTACGTGGGCTGTCATTCTCTTATGGAATTTCTTGTTCATCCCTCGAATACATCTTTCATTCTTCTTCAAGGGGGTATTTACCAGCTTCTGACCAAATCTAGATAGCTCATTAAACTTGTTTAAGTATTCCTCAAATGATAGACTCCCCTGCTTTAAGTCTGTAAACTCCCGGTATATTCTGGAGATACCAGCAGACGGCATATATCGCTGCTCAAACACCTCTTTGAATCGACCCCAAGTGAACTCATCCTCCGGCTCATCCACTGTAATAGTCTCCCACCAGGCTAGAGCTTCCTCTTGGAGTTGCCAAGAAGCTATCAATCTCATATGTTCATCTTCCAACTTCAATCCTCTGAAAATTCTTTCACACGATCAAATCCAGGCTTGTGCTTTGGTAATAGACTCCTTGCCTGTGAATGGCTTTCCAACAAGTCTTGCGAAACTTTGATATAAATCAGCCAGATTCGGCTGAAGTTGAGTGGGAATAGCTGCTTCCGTTGTTGCAGGGCCTTGACCAGTTGTAGTGGTACTTCCTCGTCCCCTACCTCGTCCTCTTCTAGTGCTCATTCTCACTATCTGTAAATAGTTAGAAAACTTGAATTAGGCCATACAGACGAGATATCTTAGGGATATACTCATTTTAGGGTATTTCAAACCCTATCTCTAATGAGTCACCTAACGTATTATACTCCAAAGCTAATGTTCTTACTCAACCTTTAGCTCTGATACCACTTGCCATGACTCGAAATCTAGCGTTCAAAAATCGACACCAAATACCTCACTTGTATTCGACTACTGGAGATTCAAACGTTAAACTCTAGTTCGGTGGAGCTTATAACCACATTAGATGAATACATCACAGCAGAAACAAAAGATGATATCATTATTATACAACACAGATACAACATCATTACACAATTGATTACAACACATAACCACCATCATCAGAGTGCAATATACATAATACAACAACAAAATGATAATACCACCGTGGAAAAGACAACAGAGCTATAATAACTCCAATAGAGTCTTCAAAAGAAAGAGAGCGAGAGCTAGTTTCTAACATAAGCACCTTCAAACCGAACTTCAAAGCTTCCAAAAGATTTCCAAACCAAAAGCCTTCAAATCCGATAGCTTCCAAAACCAAAGACTCCAAAACTTCCAGAATCTACTTCTACTATCCAAGCTGGCTCCAAAACACAGATAACCTTCTTCTAGGCTGCCCATGTGGAAAATTATGGGCACCCAGAGTTTAGGAAGGGAACAATAAACTCCGGGTCAGTCATGGGACTGGTATGAGTAAACAAAAACAGTTGTTTGAACAAAAAAATTTAAAAAGAAATCCTTTCATGCTTTTGGAAAATGAAACTACCATGCGGCCTCCCCGCACATACACAATGCAATCGCATAACTGGAGGAGATTTCTCTTTATGATAGTCAAACATGCTTGATACAAGAAAATTCTTTTGATATTATTATTAGTAAATAGTGTAGAAAATATTTCGAAAGTATAATATTAATCTTAGCCAGCATACTACCATTATAGTATACCTATTATAGCTACCATGTTTTATGATAGGTTACCATCACGCTACATGGTAGGTTATACAACTAAAACCGTATAAGGCTTGTATTATTTGTTTGAATTTCCAACAATGACCAGGCTAAGGAACTTCCTACACCAAATGGGTACATCTCCGGAGGGACGCCTCGAGAACCTAACCGGATCTCTGCAAACATAAGGCCAGGTTACCTCTGTAACTAGGTTATTACTGACACAAGTATACCATCCCCCGGTCGTAACCGACCTTTATCCGGGGACCCAACAACAACCAACAACCACATAAGTTAAGTATCTGGTCTCCGTACCATGATACCACTTTTTATCCAAAAGGAAATGCACATACCCTAAGGGGCGCTACCCCCATAACCTTGCCGCATCCTTTCTATTTCGACCATTACCAGGTTGTGTGGTTTGACGAAGTCTCATCCACAAAGCTATGTTTTTCACAAAATCCATGCTTTAATCAACAAACGATCAACACTCAGCATGCCGCACTACCAAACTGGGAGTATATCACTAATAACCATCAATTACATAACCCCTGAGGTTGTACGTCTCAGAGAATGGTGTTAAGCTAAGAGAATAAATTCTCTGCCACCAAACAGAAATGTATTTGATAGAAATCAGCTTTATATTTCAAAGTGTAATGTCAGACATATAACCATACAAGTCCATTATGGGTCTGAATGGAACCGAAGGCACTTCGTTCAATAAAGGAAGAGGCCCTTGCAATTCGGGTATCCACAATCCCGACCGGACTCCCCATCACATATGGAGATCTCTATACCAGAGCAATTCAATGCAGAGACAATCGACAGGTAATCCTTTCATTCGCGAAAATACTCGGTCTTCACCACCGTCTTCAAATGCACTCCAATTCATCGTATCATTAATTCTTAATAGGTATTATGACACAAAGTCCTCTCTCAGCTAATCCAAATAATGAGCGCTTAATTTTAAAAACATGTGGATACACAAGTCATAAAGATTCTCTATTAAGATTCGATGTGGGTTTCGGATAACCATTTGGAATCCGACTCCCTGCTGCATCGAAATTCAAGTGCCGTTTAAAGGCCAACAATTTTCTCATTCGCACAGAAGTACATCACATATATCAATGTTCAATTCACAGCAATTCATATCATAAAGTATCACAATCACACAACAAGGGAATCAATCGGTTTAAGGCATTCAATAATAATCAATCATCTATAATAAGATGAATTAATCGTGTGATTATAATTAATTAATCACATAATTATTTTCATTAATTATCCTTAATTAATGATTAATTATTCTTAAGTATATATTTATTAGTCCTTAATTACTAATTAATTAAGCTTAATCACTTTCATTAATTAAATATTTCTTAATTAATTAATTAATCCTTAATTATAAATTAATTAACCTTAAATTAATAATTAATTAACCTTTAATAAATCATTCTTTAATTATTAAGTAATTATAAATCATTTATCTTAATTAATCATTTAATTATTATTAGAATCTTTAATTAATAAACCTCATAATTAATCATCATTAACACATAAATTAATTCAAGGGATTAAGGTTAATTAAAAATTAAAACAACATTTCATCTTGATTAACTTTTAGTTACATTATTTGTTTAAAATAAATTAAGAATTTATTTATAAATAATGATTACATTTATAAACTTAATTATTTTAAAATAATTAACTTAAACCTTTACTAATCCTCTCTTTAAATAGAACAATTATTTTTAAAAGAATAAGTTAAAATTATTCAAACTTGAATTTGTTTTCAAAATTTGAAAACTATTTTTAAACCAACCTGAGGTATTAATCATGTTTTCAAAATTTGAAAACTTGAGATTCGAATTAATCACGTTTTTGAAGTTTTTCACTGTATTTTTAAATTTCCAATAAAACCCAAATTTATTCTTCTTAAAAATATTTTCAAGACCTAGATTTTTATGATACAAATTTTTTTCATGTAGATCCTGAAGCCTAACATGGATTGGAGATGAACAATTTGATTTTATTAAGACGGTTTTTGAAAACTTGTAACCAAACAGAGACAATGTGCCTGATATCAAACATACACAGCCATCTCTGCATATATATATACACATATATTTGCATGCATGTAAATACTTTACAACTTTATTTCAAGCATCATTAAAACAACAAGTGATATTCCAGATTTTTAAAAAGAGTTTACTCACCTGGTAAAGAAGAAAACAGAGAGCTTTTTGGTAAAGCCTTGAAGTTGTTTAAGTTTGAAAATCTGAGATGACTTTTGATCTGGATTTGGTTGTGATAGTTTGATCTTTGTTGTTGATTTTTTTTTTTTTTTGCTTTGATTCTGAAGCTTGATGTTTATGAGTTGATCTTGAACTGAGTTGAATCTTTGTTTTTGAAATTGATTTGAACATGTTCCAGGTTTAAAAATTGAAGGGTTCGTTTATTTTGATCTCTTTGTTTTTCTAATTTGAGCTACAGGTTGTAGCTTTGATGTTTTCTGGTTTCTTATTTTTCTTTGCTCTGGCTTTGTTTTGATTTTCACAAGTTTTAGAAAAGTGAAGATAAAAGAAATGAGAGAGGAAAGAAATGGAAATATATATCGCCTTGATTTTCTTTAATTTGAAAATGAAAAGAAAATAATTTTTTTTGACACTTGTTCATTTATACGATTAAATGACTTACACTTGTTTATTACTTACCAAAATTCTAACACCTGTAATTTTTCCCATGTTATATGTTTACATTTGTATTTTTACATGAGAATAATATATATATATATATATATATATATATATATATATAAGTTTAAATTGTATTTTCTACTTTATAAACATATTTTCTTTATATATATATATATATGTTATCTTAAAAGAAAAATGATTTTAAATTAATTATATACTAATAAAAATCTCACATAAATTATTTTTAAATCTAAGTATTTTTAAAATATTTATTTTTGAATTTCAAATTCAAATTCAAATTACAATCCACATATATATATAAATCAATACTTATCAAATTTGTTTTGAAAAATTCAAATTAATTTCAAATTAATTCCAAAATTTTGTATTAATTACTGAATTAATATTTGACTTAAAAATGGGATGTTACACTACCGCCCAACTCATGACACACTGCCAAATCAAAGGGTGCACCCAATCAAATTACAAAAGCAATAGAATGGCATTGAAGAATTGTTCCCGATCGGAGGAATGACCTCACTTAGCCCGGCGTGGCTTCTGTTTTAGCCTCATCAAGCGGACTCATGGGAGTCAGGGTTACGTAAATACATATTTAGAATCGCTACCAAACCATCCTACTTCATTCTGGAATCTCCACCACATACATAGTTGTTAAAGTGGTTTTCGGTATTGGCAGAGAGTATAACAATATCCGATCCTGGTCTCTTTAACAACCAAAACACATCGTGGTCCTTTTTTCCAGATAGTTCATACTTCACATAAAAATATTATACATGTTTCAAAACCATACCAATTCGATATCATTGTTCACTTTAAATAACATTCATTTCCAAAATTCATAACAATTTCAAAATCGTAATAACATAACACTTTTGAAATCATAATAATTTTGAAATCATAACACTTTGGAAATCATAACATTTTGGAAATCATAACACTGTTGAACTTAAACAGTTCAGATATTGAAATAGTATATATTTCAAAATAGTTATAAATTAAAATAGTTTATATATTAAAAATACATTATATAATTAAAATAGTTTACTCAAATTTTGCAAATCGATTCAGATCATCTTAAACTCTAAAAATTCAATTTAAATAAATTCTATTTTAAACATTTCAATTTAAAATACAAAGATTCGAGTTTAAATATTGAAACATTTACAACATAAATTTCACTTATATTTCAACATTTAACTTTAAATTTATTCAAATTGGAAGCTATTCCCTTAACCCTTTTATAACAATTTATTTAAATCCCAATTTATATATTTAAATCAATATTAAATATTCAATATTAAATATTCAATCTTAATTTTATTCGAAATTGAGAATATTCATTCTATCACTTTTTATCAAATCAAGTTATAAATCAAGTTATAATCGTATCTTTTCAAAATTTCAAAACTAATAAGTACAAATCAATTTTTTCTTAAATTCAATTATTATCCAATCTAAATTCCAAGTCAACATTAATTTATCTTCCCAACCATTATTATTAAAGTCATAAATATATTTTAAAATCTTGATATACATTTTAAATAAATATTTTAAAATATATTATACACTAATTAAATTATATTAAATTATATTAAATTAAATCTTATTATTAATCGTATTTTTTATAAAATCTTATTTTATATATATTTAAAATAATAAAATTATAAGAAAATCATAAAACTTATATTTTTCAAAACTAACTTATAAATTAAAGTTTCCAAGACATATTAGTTTAAAATATAAATTTTATGCAAATATAGAAATTACATTTATAAATAACATATAAAACAATATTTAATTAAACCCATATATTTCCTTTTAACTTTGGAAATCATTTTCAAAATATAGACCAACGGTGTTCGTATATAATTTTTTATCCTGTGGTCAAGTGATACGGATATTAATCATTTCAATCTGCAATTTAAATATTTATGGATACATATCATTTCAACCCGCAATCCCAAAAATTTAAAATAAATGAAAATCGCTTATGTTTATCATTTCAATCCATAACTATTTTCTCCTATTCTACAAAATCGTTCGGGTATGTATCATTTCAACCCATAGTGAATTCTATACTAACAAGGAAATTGCAGAGTGAGAATAAATTTGATAATAAGAATAATATCAACAACATGCATATATCATCAATAATTTTTTTTAAATATATACAACAGGATATGGTGTCATACATCATAGGTGAACAGTTACAAATAATAGCATATCACATATAGCAATTATATAATTAACAGTTAAATTTAGCAGCAAATTTCAATTGTCGTTTCAAGTGAAATCAAATTTAATAAATATAAGAATTTTAATTGTGAGTAATTGCTCATCTTTCGAGGCTAGAGAGATAACAAGAACAAACTGCGACGAATCCAAGCACAAATTCCAAAACACGTCACGATGAAAACGAATCCGACAAATAAAGTAAAGCACAACGGACATGAATTTACGGAACAAAATGTATACGTATTTGTATGAACTATACATATCTATATAAATTATATTTTAAAATCACCATTCAATTCAATACACGTATTAGAATAAAATCATCGTATAATTTTGAAATTGACCTTTAATTAAATTAAAATAACACATCTTCATTTTATATTAAATATCAATATCTATTTAATTACATATATTTATCTTTCAAAATTCTCAAATATAACTTTAACTATAATGTGTGTGTGTATGTTATAACAAAATTTATAATAAAACATTTTAAACATGTTTATATACTTTTAAAACATATAACGTCTATACATGTATATATTTCTCCCAAAGACCGAACTCACAAAATCTAGGCAATATATTAAAAAATAGATGTATAAGGAACCAATATATATAGCATCAGTAGTATATATACATAGATACTTTATAATATAATTTAAACACACGCCAGAACTTTATAATATAATCTATACATAATACACTCTTCTATATATACATCCGTAAGTAAAATAAAATATATGAAACAAAAGAAACTGAAGTAAACATTTTATAAAAGAATAAGAAATCAAGTCTCAGGAAACCAATATAAAGCAACTAAAATATAAGTATAGGAGTACTGGCTTTCCCAGAAACCAATGTATATATTCATTTCATATATTAGCATAACATTGTATATACGTATACTTAAGAACGCATCAAATACATACCTTTATATTTAACCAATATATAAATTATGGATGCCAAAGACATATATATTTAACTAATATATAGTATATATGTCTTTTATACTATAGCAGATCAAATGACATGAAGGAAAGCTGGAATTTTTTACGAAACAAGAGAAGGAGGCTGACATTTGAAAATGATGGTTAGAGGAAAGACGTGAACTGCGAGGAGGAGAGCATAGGTTAGGCGGTTATTTGGTTCAACAGTGCATGCGTGGTCGCTTGGGTGGAGAAGACCGCTAGGGTGACATGTTGGTTCAGGCTCAGGCGTTTGTGGGCGTGCTTAATCAGAGTGGGCTGGCAACGGGATGCAGGGAGGATAGCTATGCAGAGGGCGAGGTGAAAAATGGGTTGAACAGTGCTCGGCTGCTTGAAAAAACGGAGGAGGAAGTGTGAATGTGGTGTGCATGTATGGCTGCAGCCATGGGGATGGCTAGAGAGATGCAGGCGGTCAAAGGCTGTGGCAGGCAGTTGAACGGAAAGGGGAAGGCTGGGTTTTGGGGTCCGGTATGGTGCATGGTGATGGCGGATGTGGCAAGTGTTGGTGAAAGGAAGTGGGTGGCCGTGCATGAGAAACGACAGCAGGCGGAAGCAAATAGTTTTGAAGAATGTAGGCTACAGTGAAAAGCATGCAAACCTATCCGTATTTTTTTGTTTTGAAAGCTTATATTTATGGTATAGTGTTTATTATTCAAGCAAATAACGTCAGGGTGGAAGGTGAAAAGGGAGAGCGTGGTCCCAAGAGAAGGCACAAAGTAGGAACAGTTCAGCAAAAAGGAAACGCAAACGTTATATTGTAAACTTTATTTATACATATTTTTCCGGTTTAACGTTTCACAACAAAACAACAAATAGAGGAAACGAACCAAAACATGAATACAGTGGGAATAGGGAAAATCAAAAGATTGAATCAACGAATATTAAAAGAAAGCAACAACTTATTTTCAACCGTTGGAAAATGGAACGGACATGGAAAATAAAAAAGGCTCAAATGCCGCCCCGATACTGAAATCGTTTTGCAGGTTTCGACTCGTAATGGACGTCGAAGTACAGTACCGAATATCATGTGGAGATCAGCACGACAAGACGAACAGAACAATACACAGATATCAGTGATACGATCATGCCATCAAAAGTCGAAATTTCGTATCGAAAATGATGCTAAAATGCCGGAATTTAGATAAACAGAGCAATAGCAGTTCAAATTTGACGAAATGAAATATGATGTCTCACTCGGAAGACGGTTTACATGTTTATTATATAAAAATATTCAAATTTCAACAATATCTTATTTATATCAATTTTAACCGATTTAAATTTAAATAAAATTACACAACAGAACTAACTTCCATATTATTTGAGGAAAATTTACCGTTTGCTATGTTTATATAGACGTATTTCAAATATTTAATTTTTATTTCCAAATTAAAGTATTTAAAATTTCATAAAATTTTAGTTAATTACGTTATTAAAACCATTAAACTTGACGGGTCGTTATATTCTTCTCCACTCAAAACTTTTCATACCCAAAAAGGAAGGAGATAGGATAGTAGAAACAATTAGAAGAAAATGATATATTAAAAATACAAAACACAACCATTAATTTCCATTTATTTTATACTATGTATTTAATTAAAAATTGTTAATTCAGAAAGCATATAAATCTCATTTAGTTTTAAATTGATTTATATTCAACTAATTGTTTTTAATTCGTTTTATTTAATCAATCAAATTTATTGTGTTCACCTTCGATTGATTTCAATTCCATATATTTTCATTCAATCGATTTGTTTTCAATTTATTAACATTTATAATAAAATTTCTTTCAAAACAAATTTATTTGATTTAACTTGTTTATTAAATCCATTTGACCCTAGTTAAGTTGATTTCGCTTAAAATTTCAATTTCACTATTCTTAAGTTTATATTTATTTTCTTAAATAACATTCTTTTTCTCATTTAATTTATTCCACTTAACATATTTTACAACATATATTGAGTGTATAAACATTTACTATAACCATTTATTATTCAACCAATTAATTTCCTTTCTATTCATTATTCAATTTATTATTTATAAATTTCCTTAACAAAATATCATTTTGGATATCTTATTGCTCACATTAATATTGTATATTATTCAATTACCTATTCTCATTAACATTTAACTATTTCTAGGCAAGTTATATTAAGGTTCTGAATATAATTAAATACAATACAAATTTTCCTTTTATTTACAACATTTATATTAAGCCAAATTTTAGTTTGAACAATTTATTACTTAAATTTTCTCTTATATAACCTGTAATTATATATTACCCTAACATTTTAACTTTTTGAATATCTTAGGCAAGTTACATATATTAGAATGCAATTTAATATTATATAAGTGAATTTTATTCAAATTCAATTATTTCAAGTTGTTTAAATTTCACTTCTCATTTTAAACAATCCCATTATTCCAAAATTTTCTTTATTTTAAAATTTAAAAACCATTACCCAACATAGAATTTAGGAGTTAAATTTTCGATTTTGCTTTAAACATATTTGAAATAAATATATATTTTATACAAAAATCATACTCAAGAAAATTAAATCAAATTCCTTTTTCAAAACAAAAGTGTAGCAAAGTTACTAAGTGGCCTCACTACTTCAAGAGTCGAAAATGAATGTTGACGATGCTGTAGTATCACCGAAATTATATTGTAGTGGTAAAAGAGGAGAGTACTGATGTGCACGTAAATGTGCATATTTTTATCACCATATTTATTCTTTTTAAATTAAATAAATGATCATATTGGGTATTTTAACTTGTTTAAACCAAAATTCATATTATTTGAAATTGTCATATATTCATCTTCATCCATGGGCAAAATGGTCATTTTTTGTGCATATATTTCTTTGAGAAAAATTAATTGAAAATTTGTATATATTTTTGTAGGAATTTGGTCTCAAATAGAAGTGGTTTCATGAAGATATGCATGCACAAAATTAATACAAAGGAATGAAGATGGAAATAATTCAAAGTGAAGAACATGGAGGACCCCACCTACCCACCTACCTTAATGTACAAATTAAAGGCTAAAGCACATGCTTATGGATTTAATGGCTTCATGTACATTTAAGTGGGGATTAAAACATGCTAATGATAACTTGGCCTCCACACTTTCTCATGGGCATTTTGGGCATTCCCCAAAAATAGGAATTAGGGTTTTAAACTTGTATATATACCCCTTATGTTTCATGTAACATTATCTCTTCTCTTAGTCACTCTTAGGCCTCCTTCTCTTTAGTTTAGTTTAGATCAAAAATAAAATGAAAGCTCCTCTTTCTCTTTTCATGGCTACTTAGCCATTTTTTATTTTATGTAATCTTTTTTATTTTATGCAATTTAATACATGCTCTTTCCTTTTCATGTTCATTTACTTTCATGTTGTAGTGTAGATCTCTTTTATTTTATGCAAGTAGAATAATTTTTCCTTTCATTTTGCTCTCTTTTTCTCTTCTTGTTTAATGTTGTTTTCTACATTTGTTCATATAATAACAAATATGAGAGCTTAATCCCTTCAATTTAGGGGTAATGAAGCTCTTAAGTATGTAGATCCAACATTTTGTTGTTTATGCTCTCTTTTTGTGCTTAATGAGAATGATTGAAGTGGTTTAATGATGTTGTTTAGCTTTGAATTTGATAGTCTATGTTGTTTATAACAAATAGGCTATGCTTAAACAAACATAACACAAATTGTCTCTTCATCTAAATATGATTATGACAAAGAAGTGAATGTTGAAATTGAAATTTGATAGCCTATATTTCTAAACAATAGTTAATAGGCTATGCTTAAAATAGATTTTGCTTTCAACTTTGTTGTCATATTTCATGAGAGTTAAATGTGTATTAGTGGTTGTGTTATAGTTTGATGGTTTATATTGAGCTAATTAATAGCACAAATATACCATACTTATGATAAGCACATCAACTAATTCACTAATGACAAGAAAAGAGAGATCATAACTTCATTTTGTTGATTTATATGATCTAGAGAGTGAATTTATCTCTAAATTGTTCTCTTAACTCTCATATTTTTATCATTTTCTTTTGCTAGTTTTTGTTAGTTTCTTACATTTCTAGCTATTCACTCTCGACTTCGGTATAATTTGATTGAATAGAATTTTAAAATCATCAATTCCCTGTGGATCGACCCGTATTCACCGCTTGCTACATTCGTACACCGTGCGCTTGCGGTTATTTTTATTTCTAAATTCGTTCGACGGTTTTCTAAACCGATAGAATTTCCGTCGACGAACAAGTTTTTGGCGCCGTTGCCGGGGAATTGTCTTGATTTTGATTTTCTATTCTTCGAATTACTTTTTGTTTGATTTCATTGTGTGATTGTTTTGTGTGTGGAGTGCATTGAAAAAGAAAAAAAAGAATTATTGTTGTGTGTTTGTTTTGCTTTCATTTGCTTGTGTGTGTGCTTGTTGTTGTTTATTTTCATTTTGCATTGCATTTCTAAAAAAAAAATCAAATACAATTCAAAAAAAAAAATCATTTCAAATTGCATTTACAGATTTACAGCTGCATTTACATTTTATTTTTATTTTACTATTGCATTTTCCTTTTTCCCATTTACATTCAAAAAGAAAAAAAAATATCTTCTGTGCATTGCTGTGCACTAACCCCCTGCCTGACTAAAGCCACCCTCATCCCTGTCCCTGTCCAGACACCACATTACTTCTTCAACCAGTTCCATTCCAACTTCCAGTGCACAACCACCCTTCAACCACATCAGATCACCATCCACGTTCACCAGAAGAAAAAAAATCACAGCACATCCTTACTGTCCTCCATCACCCCAAAACCACTTCTTTTTCCTCTATCTCCTCTGTTGCTACACTTCTGACACTTCCCACTGATACAACTCCACAAAACTGCCCATTACATATCAAACACTTGCTAACCATCCCACTTCAAATCTCTCCTCTGGCCATAACACAATCAACCATAGCCGCATTCACTAACACACTTGTACTGCCCCAAAATCCAGCATACAGTTTCACCATCCACCTCAGTCATAACTGACCACCAAGCAGCTCATCTCCACCTGAAAACTACAGCAGCCTTCACCACATATTCTCCGATCAAAACTCCCATATACATATTACTTCCATACTCTCCACTTCAAAGCTGCCATAACCACCATCATAACTCCCCCTTCAAGCATTTCTGCTCTGCCAAACTGCACCACTTCGTATATCACTCCACCTTAACCTCCTCTAATCAATCTGATCAATCTCCTCTGATCAATCTGATCAACCACCATTTCTTCTTCCTGTCATCTTCACTGCTTCATCACCCTCTGCCTACTATTACTCCCCTTAACCTCGCCTTCCTTCCACAGTTACAACTGCTTCACCAACTCGCGAACAACCATTTACAACTCCAAATCATACTTTTATACATTCAGCAACCATATTCCTTCCAGTTCATCGCCAATACTGCAGTGTGCACATCCAACAATTACCATACAAACCTTCCCCTTCAATAACCACTGCAACATACAACAGCCTTTACTGCATATACTTCTTCCACCACATACACCCTCTTCGTATACATCACAACCCATACCATTCACTAACCCACACAAAAAAAACTCCTTCAAACAAAGACACAAGACAACTTCGCTCAGCCGACACTTACCTGATTTCCTGAAACTGCCGCCTGAAGCCAATCGCTCAAATCAACATCAAACCCACTCAACTATCTCAATCTGCTTCAAACCCAAAAATCGCAGTGCCACATTTAGCCTTTACCATCTGCGAGCAACGAATCGACACTGCAACGCGACCCAATCGCCTTCCAAATCCACTTCGTCCTGCACTTGAAGCTCGAAGCCACATCCAATTCGCCAAGTCGAACGAATTAAATCAAACAGCCGCCCCCAGAAACCAACTTCCTACAAACCACTTGTGCTTTTGATTTTGCTTTGAACGATTTTAGGGGCCGAGTTTCAATTTTGAGAGATTTTGAAAATTGTTTTTTTTTTCAGTCCTGAAACGGGGAAATCAATAGGAGTTTAATTTCTTTGATGTCGATTTGCTATTCTATCTGTAATAATGAGATGAAGGTATTGGGATGAGCCTTTTAATTGGGCTGGGCCTTTCTTATTTTTGATTTAGTTTAAATCTTCTTTGATTATTAAAAAAAAACACAAAAAATCTTTTGTTTAGATTGTTTTCACCAATTGATTTTTTTTTATCAAAAAAAAAAATAAAAAATTTCATTTTGTTTTGGTTTGTTTACTTTGTTTTAATAATAATAAAAAAAAAGTTTTTTTTTTTTAAGTAAAACCCTACTTTTAAGTTTCCTTTCAAAAAAAAAAAAAAAATTAGTTATAAAACTTTTTCAAAAACAAAAAAAAATTAAAAACAAAAAAAAAAGAAAACCCAAAAAAAAAAAAACCTTGTATATATCTTGTTTTTATTTCAGGGTGCCAAAGCAGAATTGCAGAAGGAGGAGACTTGCTTGCTAAAATAAATTGTAGGCTTCGAGCTTGCCAAAAAAAAAAAACTGCTTGCTTATTTATAATTTTCTTTTTATTTTCCTTGCATTGTATATATCTATTGTTTCTGTTTGTCTTGCATTGTTAGTTGCTTGCATTAACCAAAAAAAAAAAAAAATTCGAAATCAAAAGCAAAAACAAAATTTCGTTCTAGTTGGATTATTAATACACGTTTTATTTCAGCTTTGCATTTCATCTTAGAATTTGATTAAATAATGACTCACTTAATTGTATATTGACAGTTGTCTTCTTTGAACAATTTAATTTCTGGGTGTCTAGGCTACGGCAGAGTAATAACCATTTATAAATATTACGGTGATTCGTAAATATTATAGTGGTTGTTCCTCTGAAGGTATTTAAACCTTCGGCTGCATTGCTACGGTGATTCGTGGTGCACCGATAACCCCTGCCCGTTACCTGGCTGAGAAATATTTTTGTTGATTTAAGACAGTGTGTGACTATACAATTTTGGGTTAACTTAGGATAAATCATTTGTAATTAACCCTTGCATTCATTTAGTTGCATTTGTTCATGCATGTTTAAAAAAAACAAAAAATTTCAAAATCCAAAACTAATTTTTTTTTTTTTAAAATATTCCTTTTCTTTTTTTTTCTTTGAAATTTTTTAATCCTTTTCCTTTGAAATTTCAAAAATCCAGAAAAACTAGAAAAACAAAAATCCAAAAAAATTTTATAAAATCTGTTCAAAAGCCAAAAAAAAATTGAAAATTCAAAAACAAAACAAAAATCAATTTCCATTTTGAAAAATAAATTCTACTTGTAAATATATTTTGTTTATAAAAAAAAACCAAAAAAAAAATTCTTGAAAATGTCCGAGTTTCCCCACTTACGTGAGTTTTACGATAGTTGTGAAAATCAATATAATCCATACGATTTCACTCCAAATTCGTGTGGACATTTTAACACCAACTATTGTTTAAACGATTCAAATTTCGAACAACAAATTTTTCAAAACAACGATCAATCCTCAAATCTCGAAAATAGCATTTCATCTTTACTTGAACCCTCTACACAACAAAATCAAAGTGTAAACGAATTGTGTAACTCATATTTGTGCAATAGTTCAAGTCAAAAAAATCAAAATTTGAATTCACTTCAAAATTCAAATGATTTCGAGTGTAACCCATGCCAATTCAATTTCGAGCTTCAAAATGAATTTCAAAATCAAGACGAAAATGTGAACAGATTTTCAAATAATTTTGGCAATGGGAATAGTTTCAATAACGATATGATTGAAACCTTTGGTTGTCAACAAATTCAAAATGAAAAATTTCAAATTAATAATCATGAATTTGATTTTGTTGACCAAATGGAAAACGATAACGGGGATTTATTGCTTGAAAAATACAAAACCTTTCGCGAAAATCATAATCAAATTTCAACTTGCGAAGAATCAAATAATAATCTACCGTATATCGAAATTGACAATTTTTGTTCTCAACAAATCCAAATTGAAAATTCTCAAGTTAATAACTATAAATTGGATTTTGTTCAGCAAATGAATGAATTTTACGATGATCACACGGATTTGTTGTTTGAAACATACATGAAACAACGTGAAAAACAAAGTCAAATTTCAACGTGTGACGAGTCAAGGGATAATCCATCTTTTACCCAAATCGATGATTTTCAAACAAAAACTTTTGAAACTGAAAATGATGATCTGAACGAAGTTGTTGAAAAGACGGTAATTGTGTTGGATTTCAATTCTTTTGAGGGTGAGAAACTCGATTTAAATTTCGATCTTCCTTTTTCTGAAAATTTGAGTACACCAACTTTGAATTTTGAACTTGAGACATGTAATAAAGTTGTTGATAATCCAATAAAGGAAGATGAGTTTAATGAACATGAATTTTTTGGACTTTTGTATGACGAGTTGTTAAATTCTGAAGGGGAAGATGAAAATCACCATTTTGATTTTGAAATCAATAATTGTGTAAATGTTTTCAATGATAAGCTTGAATTTCAAATTGGTGAAAATAAACTTGAACTTCAATCAATTGTTTTGTCGACCCTGAAAATCATCGAAAATAAAACAACTCGTACGATTTTTAATAAAACGACATCCGTTTTTCCAAATCGACAATCAACTTCAAATTCTTTTACGATTTGGTTTTTCGTGCTTAAGCTGTGTCTTGCACATTTGATGAGACAAATGAATCGGTCTTTAGAAGACCGTTTCATTTACTTTTTGACTGTATACTTTCTCATGTCTTGTAAATAATCATCTTTTCATTTTCATTTAAATAAAGGTTATGTTTTTATTTTTCTTCTTCCACTTGGGTTGACTATGGGGACACAGTCAAAATCAAGTGTGGGGGTAAGGCTCATCTTCATTTTTTTTCATGGTTTATTTTTGCTTTAAAATCACAAAAAAAAAAAATCCCAAAAACAAATTTTCTTTTGATTTATTTTTAAAAGAAACACTATAAGATAAATATATGGCTTTGGTTTATTAAATTGAAATTTTTGAAAATTTATTGGTCTTAACAAAAATAAAAATGAAGTTTGATTACAAATAACAATGGTTTAACTAGTATATAGGAAGATTCATACGTGTTGATTATGAAGTACATCCTAATTGAAAATCTTTGTTTTAAAAAGTGGTTGATTTAAAGTAAAGGATATAATATATTTTTTTGTCTTCTAAGTTAAATGGTGCTAAGGTGATTTTGCAAAACCCCCTCTCAAAAAGATATAAAAATAAAAAATAATAACATCCAAGTATTCACTCTCATTTAAAAGTTCTCACGGTTATGCATGGGTGAATTACTTGGAATCTTTGATTATGTGCTTTCATACTCATTTCAAAGTCCTCACGGTTATGCATGTATGGAACACATGTAAAAAAAAAACATAATAAAAACCACCTACGGTCGATAGGTGTACGCACAAAAGTGTGTGCACTCGCCATGCTCTGTACTCCCCTCACATAAGCCCGAAAGGCAGTGTATGGGTGGTATATCTGGCCTCAGTTTACCTGAGTTAGGTGTGTAATTTTTCTTGCAAATAATGAGAGAGCAAGCAATTGAAATCCTAGCACTATTTTTACTTATTTGATTTGATTTGTTATTGAAAAGAAATGAAAATACCACTTTGATAAACTTTGATAATCAACTAAGGATCCATTTCATAGTTACACTTTGTTATCAACCAAAACAACGAGTTAAACTATAGTCTATTTGATATGATAACTTGATTTTTGTTGGAAATTTTGACGAGTAAATGACATAAATTTTCAAGATAATAACCAAAACCTATATTTAACTTATTCGTGTCAATTTAAAAATAAATCCTTCATTTGTAAATATTTTCAAAAATTTGCATTCATCTCTTTGTAAATATATCTTGCATTTTGTAAATATTTTCATCGTGCATTTGGATTTTGTGGGTAGTATCCGTTGAAAACCCTCACGAGACAACACTCGTCCTACTGGGGACACGCAGAGGTTTAACGGCTTATTGCATACGCTCAATGCAATCGTGCTCCCTACGAAAACGGATTTACCTTAGTTTTAGTTTATTCGAGGACGAATAAAAAAATAAGTGTGGGGGTATTTGATGTGCACGTAAATGTGCATATTTTTATCACCATATTTATTCTTTTTAAATTAAATAAATGATCATATTGGGTATTTTAACTTGTTTAAACCAAAATTCATATTATTTGAAATTGTCATATATTCATCTTCATCCATGGGCAAAATGGTCATTTTTTGTGCATATATTTCTTTGAGAAAAATTAATTGAAAATTTGTATATATTTTTGTAGGAATTTGGTCTCAAATAGAAGTGGTTTCATGAAGATATGCATGCACAAAATTAATACAAAGGAATGAAGATGGAAATAATTCAAAGTGAAGAACATGGAGGACCCCACCTACCCACCTATCTTAATGTACAAATTAAAGGCTAAAGCACATGCTTATGGATTTAATGGCTTCATGTACATTTAAGTGGGGATTAAAACATGCTAATGATAACTTGGCCTCCACACTTTCTCATGGGCATTTTGGGCATTCCCCAAAAATAGGAATTAGGGTTTTAAACTTGTATATATACCCCTTATGTTTCATGTAACATTATCTCTTCTCTTAGTCACTCTTAGGCCTCCTTCTCTTTAGTTTAGTTTAGATCAAAAATAAAATGAAAGCTCCTCTTTCTCTTTTCATGGCTACTTAGCCATTTTTTATTTTATGTAATCTTTTTTATTTTATGCAATTTAATACATGCTCTTTCCTTTTCATGTTCATTTACTTTCATGTTATAGTGTAGATCTCTTTTATTTTATGTAAGTAGAATAATTTTTCCTTTCATTTTGCTCTCTTTTTCTCTTCTTGTTTAATGTTGTTTTCTACATTTGTTCATATAATAACAAATATGAGAGCTTAATCCCTTCAATTTAGGGGTAATGAAGCTCTTAAGTATGTAGATCCAACATTTTGTTGTTTATGCTCTCTTTTTGTGCTTAATGAGAATGATTGAAGTGGTTTAATGATGTTGTTTAGCTTTGAATTTGATAGTCTATGTTGTTTATAACAAATAGGCTATGCTTAAACAAACATAACACAAATTGTCTCTTCATCTAAATATGATTATGGCAAAGAAGTGAATGTTGAAATTGAAATTTGATAGCCTATATTTCTAAACAATAGTTAATAGGCTATGCTTAAAATAGATTTTGCTTTCAACTTTGTTGTCATATTTCATGAGAGTTAAATGTGTATTAGTGGTTGTGTTATAGTTTGATGGTTTATATTGAGCTAATTAATAGCACAAATATACCATACTTATGATAAGCACATCAACTAATTCACTAATGACAAGAAAAGAGAGATCATAACTTCATTTTGTTGATTTATATGATCTAGAGAGTGGATTTATCTCTAAATTGTTCTCTTAACTCTCATATTTTTATCATTTTCTTTTGCTAGTTTTTGTTAGTTTCTTACATTTCTAGCTATTCACTCTCGACTTCGGTATAATTTGATTGAATAGAATTTTAAAATCATCAATTCCCTGTGGATCGACCCGTATTCACCGCTTGCTACATTCGTACACCGTGCGCTTGCGGTTATTTTTATTTCTAAATTCGTTCGACGGTTTTCTAAACCGATAGAATTTCCGTCGACGAACAAGTACTGATTTAAAACCTTTAAAATTCTTTGGAAGTGATTTTTATTCAAAAATACCTTTTAAATAATATACGCTTTGTAACGACCCGGTATTTCGTGCCATTCGCATCCGCACATGTCGGACTAGAATTGCTCAAAATATCAAATTGCTAATTTATATTTGGCAAAACTCAACACATACAGTAAATAAATTAATCATAGAATCATAGACACAGAGTATTACAATAATAATATGCAGCGGAATAGATAAATAACAGAGAAAGAATATCTCAGAATGCATTCTTGAATACAAACAGATGACAAGTCTGAACCAACAACTGGATAGCTGGAAGCAAAATAGATATAGATGGATCTCCTAGTGAAGCTCCAATGCCAAAGGTGAGTCTCAAATTCTGTGTTACTCAGTCTGACCAAAGCGTAAAGTAAAACATAAAACACTTGAGTCAGGATTAACATTCTTATATCAATAAATCCAACTCAAATGAAATAACAACTGAAATACAAGTAACTCAAATGATGTTTGGGATAACCATCCTCTAAGGATCCGTGGAACTATCTATATGTAGTAATATACGCTATTATAATATGTCTATAGTAAAGTAAAAATCTTAAAATAGCGTTAAGGCGTTACCCATATCCCCCTTAATACATTTCATATATTCCCATAGTCTATATAGTAATGTAATTCCCCCGTAAACTGGATGGTTATCAGAGGGCACTTCATATGTATGGTACAAAACAAACTCGTAGAAGACGTGCTAGGGCGTGCGACAAGGCACTCGAGGCAATTCCAGGGTAGATATACTATTCGCGTATCCAGACTGGTGGTAACGCATAGCAGCTACTACCGCTCAATTCATGACACACTCCCAAATTAAAGGGTGCACCCAATCAAATCCCAAAAGAAATAGAATGGTATCGAAGGAATGTGCCCAATATAAGGAATGACCTTACTTGGCCCGGCGTGGCTCCTGTTTTAGCCGCATCAAGCTGACTCACGGGAGTTAGGTCATGTAAATACCATACAGAACCATCACCAAACAATCCTACTTCATTCTGGAATCTCCACCACGTACATAGTTGTTAAAGTGGTTTTCGATATTGGCAGGGAGTATGATAATATCCGATCCCGGTCTCCTTAACAACCAAATTTTATTATAACACCGTGGTCATTTCAAAATAGTTTATACTTCAAAACCAAAATATCATTTCCACTTCAAAGCCATATCAATACAATATCATTTCCATTTTCAAAATCATAGCACTTCAAAGTTATAACACTTTCGAAATCAAAACACTTGAAATTATAACATTTGAAAATCATACACTTTGAAATCATAATACTTTGGAAAAACCATAACACTTTCCTTTAAACAGTTTAGATATCAATAATAGTATACATAATAAAATAGTTTATAAAATAAAATAGTTACAAGTTAAAATAGTTTATATTAAATATAGTTTATATTAAAAATATTTATAAAGTAAAATATGATTTTTAAAAAAATACTTTATATTATAAAATAGTTTTCTCAAATTTCACAAACCGATTCAAATCAACTCAAATTCAAAAATTCCAATTTAATTCAATCTTAATTTTTCAACTTTAATTCAATTCGATTCTAAATAAATCATTTCAAATTATATCGATTTCAAATACATATTTGAACCACAAAATAAACCATTTCAATTTCAATATATTTCAAAGCTTGAATATTCAAACATTTTCAAAACTAAATTTGGAAATTTCATATATATCAAAATTTAACTACATTATTATTTGGTTTTGAAACGTTCACTTAATAAATCCAATATCATTTAAATAAAACTCCAAATTACAAATAAACTAAATATGTCCTTCAATTTATCTAAACTTTAAATATTCAATTTATCGCTTTAAATCTAATCAAGTTATCCTATCTTTAATCGCAAATTCAATAAGTTTCAAATCGATTTAACTAAATAAAATTCCTAACTAAATACAATTTCAAAAAATTTCAAATTTATCTTCCCAACTCTAACTTAACTTATAAAGTCATTATAAAAATCTATTTTTAAAATAAAATTTTAATTAAATACTTAAACATATTATATATTAATTAAATTAAACTCTATTATATTAAAGCTTATTATAAAATCTATTTTATATTAAAACTTATTTATCTATAAAATAGTTTCAATATTAAATAAAACTATATATTTCCTTTCAAGACCATAGAAATCATTTCAAAATATTTATATATAGACCAACGGTGTCTGTATATAATTTTCTATCCTATGGTCAAGTAATAAAGATATTTATCATTTCAATCCGCAAATTAAATATATACGGGTATATATCATTTCAAACCGCAATTCCAAATTTAATTTAATGAAAATAGCTTGGGTTTATCATTTCAACCCATAACGATTTTCTCCTATTCTATAGTTCGTTCGGGTATGTATCATTTCAACCCATAGGGAATTCCAAACTAACAGGGAACTTGTAGAGTGATAACAGCTATGTTAATAATATAATAGGCATATATCGTCAGTAATTAAATAAAATATAAACAATAGTATATGGTGTCATATCCCACAGGTGAATAGGTACAGATAATAGCATACATAACAATTTAATTAACTAACAGCAGCAAATTTTAATTGTCGTTTCAATTGAAATCAAATTTAATAATATAAGAACGTTAATCGTGAGCGATTGCTTACCTTTCGAGGCTAAAGGAATTTGATACACAACAAGCTACGAATTTCAAAGCAAAGCGGGATTGGCACGAAATTCGGCGAACACAGCTGACAACGGGAATTGACGAATCAAATCGGAACTGGATCAATGAAGATAAATGGTATAAGCAAACTTATATAACCATACATAATGTGTATATATATATATTTCAAAATCATTGTTTTAAATTAAACACACATATTAAAATTAAACCTATCTACATGGTATATTTTGAAATAAATACATGTATATATACTTTGAAATCGACAATATATCTAACAAATATAAAACTGGTATATATAAACCTATTGTGCTACAAATTACCCATGATAGTTTATGTAACATATTATAAAATACTTATAAAGGTATAGAAAGAATAACATATCATATACAACTATATTATATACTTTCAAAACCGGATATATATACAACATATATATACTAGCAAACAATACTCAAAACAAACATTAAAGCACAAATAAAATATTCAGGTTGTACGTTTTTCGGTCCATATCTATTAAACGCATAGATAAAAATCAAACACATACGTTAAAATTCAATATTTTATAAACAATATATATAGTCTTGTATATTTATTTTTATGTATATACGACAAACTAGAACTCCATACTTAGGCAATATACTACTGACATAGGAATATATAGCATATATTATATGACACGTGCTATAAACAGGTCGATACTTCAACAATAGGTATACTATTGGAAATATATATATACCACTATACTATATATAATATTACCATAAAGATCAAATGTATACATCTTCCCTAGATTCCAGAATAGACTTAACCAGATTATGTACTTCTCAAAATGTATATAACACACACACATACCATCCAAATATGTATATACTTATGTACATCATAAACTTTTAAAAATGTAAAATATAAAATATATCCATACTAACCTATAACTAACATATGATTACTAACATATTATAAAGCTAACATTCTATAAACTTCAAACATATACAAACTATTAAATCAAAAGTTTATAATTAATATATAAAACAACTTATAAAATATGCATATATATATATATATATATATATATATATATAACAGCCTATAAAAAACTTATACAACAAACGTATTATATAGATATATTTTTACAAATATATATAAATGACAAAAGATAATACTTACGAGAAGGAAAAAACAGTTTGGTCGGCTACAAGGGCAAGGAATGACTGGCTAGTTGCTCGGTGGAGGTGAGCTCAGGCAGATGCGGGGAAGATGAGTGGGGAGTTTGGCCTGAGAGGAAAACCATGCAGGTAGGCTTGCGGAGCTGCTAGGATCGACTGCTTGGGTTGGCGTATGGAGAGTTGGACGACGATGGTGCTCTAGTGGCCGAGGCGGAGGAATCGCGTGCTATGGTGGGTAGTGCGTCGGATCTAGGGGAAGATTTTCATGGCGAGACGAGGATCTAGAAAGCATGGAGATGGCGTGGATTTATGCGAGAGGCATTCACGTGGAGGTGTCGCTTGCTGTGTATATATTTATAACTTGTAAATCTTGACAGGTTAGAGAGAAAAAGGAAGAACGAAAATGGAAGAGGAAGTGAAACAGGCTTGTTGTCTTATCGCATATATATATATATATATATATATATATATATATATATATATATATATATATTAATAACAAAATGAAAGCAAAAGAAAAATAACGGTAAGATTTTGGAAATAATGCAAAAAGGCAGAGAAAGGACCACTATAATATAAACTGAAATAATGGAATGGTAACAGCTGTCCATTGATTCAGCAAAAGTTATTACAACAATTTATTATATTGCTTGGGCTGCACGCTTCAAAGTTTGAAAAACGCAAGAGAAAACAAAAGGTCACAGATCCGGTATCGATACGGTTACTGGTTTCGAGGATTTCGCTGTGTACCGGACTTCAAAACACAGAATTGAATATACCGCATAGATCAGCATGACGAGACGATCAAAAGGTATACAGATATCAGTGGTACGGTCATCCTATCAAAAGTTGATGATCGGTACCCAAAATGCTACAAATCTGCCAGAAATAAGATAAACGGGGAAATGGCAGTCCAAATTTGGTGAAATGAAATATGATGTATCACTCAGAAGATAATCTACAAATTTTATATATAAAATTTTTCAAGTTTGGAAAATAATTTATTATCATCAAATATTAACTGATTTAAATTGAAATAAAATTACACAATAAAATAAACTTCCATATTATCTGATGAAAATTTACTAGTTGCTATGTTTAAGTAGACGTATTCCAAGTATAAAAAATTTAATTCCAAAATTCAGTTATTAAAACTTTACAAAAATTCAGATAATTATATAAATAAAACATTTAAAATTTTACGGGTCGTTATACCCTTTGAAACCATGGAAAACAAATTTTGTAAAGCACCGAAAATTGAATTCTTAAATCTTAATTTAAATTTATTTCATTATCAAATCAAATAAACCCTGTTTATAAAATTACAACACCTTATAACATATAACAATAGAAAATGATTTAGTAGCGTTGACAAAATAATAAATGATAATCTAGTATTATCATTCCTAACAACCAATTTAATAACTATAAAATTTCATAAAGTTATGCTTATATATAAAATATAATCATATAAAAATTTATTTCATTTACCAGTTTCGAAAACAATATTGTGTCGGTTTGCTCTGATCGAGTGTTTTGGAATTCCTATCGATGACGTTAGCTAAACGAATTGATCGAAACCCAAAATTCAAACTTAACAACTCAAACAACACAATATATAACATTTTATATTAATTATAAATACAATCCCTCACACAATGATTCTAGAATGAATTTCAAACAAGGATATAGATTAAAATTTAGTGGGACTCTAATCAAAGAGAGTTCTAACAAGGAAGATAGGCTCGAAAGGAAGATAGATAGATTACAAAAGAGAAAAAAACGATAGACTTATATAAATCGCGGATGACCTTAACCAGGTCATCTGAGATTCCAGGAATAAGATCGATGCAGAAATTCAATTTCTCGCTTAAAGGGAAGAGAAGTGGCTTCACTCAATGTAAGGATAATCTCTGATTATCAGAGTGGAGTTAAGATTACTAGATTAAGCATCAAACGAAAGATAAAACTGCCTGCTAAATCCTAAGGCAACCGACGTTCAATGAGAAGAGAATTACTCGGGTTGTCCACTAAGAGATGATTCAGGATTTGCCAGAAATAATAGCATCGTACACCAAGGAAATATAAATCTCCATTGATTCGATGCTTAAAGGAGTTTTACCCCTTTACAAGTCATATTTAGGCTGGCGGGACCGCCGATGGGATTAGTCACATAAAGGATGAAGTTGACAGTTGAGGTTGGAGCTATGGGATGCTCTAGTATCAAGAGAACATAGAAAGAAGGATAAGAATGGATTCCAGAACAAAGGGGAGAGTTTCAAAAAATCAAAAGAAATTCTAATCAAAGAAGATTCTAACGAAAAATTTCAAGCTCGAACGAAGGTGATTTTGTAATTAAATCTACTCTATATGTTAAGTTTTGCCTAAACCCGGTTCTGATACAACTTGTAACGACTCGGTATATTGAACCATTCGCATCCACACATGTCGAACTTGAATTGCTCAAAATATCATATTGTTAATTTATATTTGGCAAAACTCAGCATATACAGTAAATAAATTAATCACAAAATCACAGACACAGAGTATTACAACAATAAGTAGTGGAATAGATAAACAGTAGTTTATGAAGCGACTATATAAACAATAGAGTATGAAACAAAATATAACAGAATATATTAAATACAGAGTAGTCCCAAATACAAAAGTAACTTACGAGTCTGAATAGCAATAACTGGAAACAACTGAAAGCTGAATAGATACAGATGGATCTTCAAGCAAAGCTCCAAAGCATCAAAGGCGAGTCTCAAATGCTATGACACACAGTCGGACCTGAGCGTAAATCAAAATACAAAACACTCGAGTCAGCATTAACATTCTCATATTAATAAATTCAACTCAAGTGAAATGCCAACTAAAATACAATTAACTTAATGGATGTTTGGGATTTCCATCCTCTAAGGATCCGTGGAACTATCTACTATGTAGTACAATATGCTATTGTAATATGTCTATAGTAAAGGTATTAAAATAGCATTAAGACGTTACCCACATCCCCCTTAACACATTTTATACATTTATGTAGTCTATACAATGCCGTATGCTCCTCCGTAAACGGGAGGTTTACACAGAAGACACCGCATAGGTACGGTACAAAACAAACTCATAGAAGGCGCGATAGGGCATGCGACAAGGTACTCGAGGCAATGCCAGGGTAAATATACCGCTTGCGTCTCCGGACTAGTGGTAATGCATAGCAGCTACTACCGCCTACCTTGTGACACACGTCCAAATCAAAGGGTGCACCAAATCAAATCACAAAAGCAATAGAATGGTATCGAAGAAATGTGCCCGATCGGAGGAATGACCTCACTTGGCCCGGCGTGACTCCTGTTTTAGCCGCAACAAGCTGACTCACGGGAGTCAGGGGTACGTAAATACCATATGTAGAATCGTCACCAAACCATCCTACTTTATTCTGGAATCTCCACCACGTACACAGTTGTTAAAGAGGTTTTTGATATTGGCAGAGAGTATGACAATATCCGATCACGGTCTCTTTAACAACCAAACGCTTATTTCACACCGTGGTCCTTTCTTTTCAAATAGTTCATATTTTACATCAGAATATCATATTTGTTTCAAAACCCGTACCAATTCGATATCATTATTCACTTTAATTAACATTCATTTCCAAAAAATCGTAACACTTTCCAAATTATAACACTTTAAAAATCATAACACTTTTGAAATCATAACACTTTGGAAATCATAACACTTTTGAAACCATAACACTTTGGAAATCATAACACTTTGGAAATCATAACACCGTTGAACCTAAACAGTTTATATATTGAAATAGTATATATACTAAAATAGTAATAAATTAAAATAGTTTATATATTAAAAATAATTTACATAATAAAAATAGTTTCCTCAAATTTCGCAAATCGATTCAGATCATCTTAAATTCCAAAAATTCAATTTAAATCAATTCTAGTTTAACCATTTCAATTTAAAGTTCAAAGATTCAAGTTTAAATATTCAAAAATTTCTATATAAATTTCACTCATATTTCGACGTTTAACTTTAAATTTATTCAAATTGGAAACTATTCCCTTAACCCTTTAATAACAATTTGTTTAAATCCTAATTTATATATTTAAATCAATATTAAATACTCAATCTTAATTTTATTCAAAATTGAGAATATTCATTCTATCACTTTTTATAAAATCAAGTTATAAATCAAGTTATAATCATATCTTTTCAAAATTTCAAAACTAATAAGTTTAAATCAATTCTTTCTTAAATTCAATTATTATCCAATTTAATTCCAAATCAACATTAATTTATCTTCCCAACCTTTATTATTAAAGCTATAAATCTATTTTAAAATATTAATATACATTTTAAATAAATATTTAAAACATATTATATACTAATTAAATTAAATTTTATTAAATTAAATCTTATTATTAATTGTATTTTGTATTAAATCTTATTTTATATATTTTTAAAATAATAAAATTATAAGAAAATCTTAAAGTTTATATTTTTCAAAACTAACTCATAAATTAAAATTTCCAAAGCATATTAGTTTAAAATCTAAAATTTATACATATATAGAAATTACATTTATAAATATTATATAAAACAATATTTATTAAAACCCATATATTTCCTTTCAACTTTGGAAATTATTTTCATAATATTGACCAACAGTGTCCGTATATAATTTTCTATCCTATGGTCAAGTGATACAGATATTAATCATTTAATCCGCAGTTTAAATATTTACGGGTATATATCATTTCAACCCACAATCCTAAAAATTTTAAATAAATGAAAATCGCTTAGGTTTATCATTTCAATCCATAATGATTATCTCATATTCTACAAAATCGTTCGGATATCTATCATTTCAACCCATAGGGAATTTTATACTAACAGGGAACTTGTAGAGCGAGAATAAATGTGATAATAATAATAATATCAACAACAGACATATATCATCAATAACAAATTTTAAATATATACAATAAGATATGATGTCGTGCATCGCAGTTGAGTAGTTACGGATAAAAACATATCACATATAGCAATTATATAATTAACCATTAAATTTAACAGCATATTTCGATTGTCGTTTCAAATGAAATCAAATTTAATAAATATAAGAATGTTAATCATGAGTGATTGTTCACCTTTCGAGTCTATAGAGATAACAAGAACAAATTGCGACGAATCCAAGTACAAATTCCAAAGAACGACACGATGAAAACGAATTTGACAGATAAAGCAGAGCACAATGGACATGAATTTATGAGACAAAATATATACGTATTTGTACGAACCATAAATATCTATATAAATTATATTTTAAAATCACCATTCAACTCAATATACGTATTAGAATAAAATCATCATATAATTTCGAAATCGACTTTTAATTTAATTAAAATAACACATTTTTATTTTATATTGAATATCAATATCTATTAAAATACATATATTTATCTTTCGAAATTCTCAAATATAACTTTAACCATAATGTGTATATATTATAACAAAATTTATAATAAAACATTTTAAACATATTTATATACTTTTAAAACATATAACATCTATACATATATATATTTCTCCCAAAAACCGAAGCCACAAAATCTGGACAATATATAAAAAATAGATGTACAAGGAACCAATATATATAGCGTCGGTAGTATATATACGTAGATACTTTATAATATAATTTAAACACACGCCGGAACTTTATAATATAATTTATACATAATACACTCTTCTATTTATACATCCGTAAGTAAAGTAAAATATGTGAAACCAAAGAAACTAAAGTAAATGGTTTATAAATGAATAAGAAAACAAGTTTCAAGAAACCAATATAAAGGGAACTAAAATATAAATATAGGAGTACTGGCTTTCCCAGAAACCAATATATATATTCATTTCAAATATTAGCATAACATAATTTATATATGTACACTTAAGAACGCATCAAATACAGACCTTTATATTTAACTAATATATAAACTATGGATGCCGAAGACATATATATATATTTAACTAATATATAGTATATACATCTTTTATACTATAGCAGATCAAATGATATGAAGGAAAGCTTGAATTGTTTTATAAAATGTAACAACCCTGTTTTTATTACCGTCGAAATAAAAATTTTAAATAGAAATTTTAAATTGAAAAAAATTGCAAATCATTTACAAAGTCAGTTGGAAAATAACTAAGTTATGTTATACATCTTTTGCCTTCAGTGTGTGAATATATGCCAATGTAAAAAAAGTTTGAACACTTTTCCTTTGCTGTCACTAAAATGAACACTTTTTTTCCTTCTACCATCATCGTTTTATATGCAGGCCATTCCTTCACTGGTACACGTTTCCTTTAATGCATATGTACCATAACTCTTGCCAGCACTTCATTCTTTGACTTATACGCATTTTGAAAAAGAAAAGTAAAAGCCTGTATCGATTCTTCATTCGTTTGTTTCATTCTTTTTCTAGTAGCTCAGTAAAGCTTCAATGACGGTTCAAAAATTTCTTGCTTCCTTTGGATCTCGGTGCTAACTGGTTTTGAAGCAAAGTATAAGTGAGTGCAAAACTCACACTTCTAATTTATTCATCATTTCATTCTTGCGTGCGAATTATATCGCTCTGGCATTTGATTTTGTTTTTTTTTCTTGCATGCAATGAGTAGCATAAAAATATGTTCAGGTATACTATTTATAATTTTTTTGTTATTTCATTTCGGCATGTGAAAAGGTATTGCATGAAAATTTTGTGAGTACAAGTCATCTATTTTTATCCACTTCATCATTGCATGCTAAAATGTGTAGCACGAAGACCAGAGTATTTTTTTTCTTACGAATATACAAGTTGAATCATTCAAAAAAAATTGGTCAAGGTCACTTTGTTTTATATTTTCTTGCGTGCATGTAAGTCAGTACGCACGACCTGGCATTTGGTTTTGCATTTTTCTTGCGCGCATGTAAGTTGTTTAGGCAAAATTCTTTTCATGCAAACATTTTCCCATCAAAGTTTTGAAATATTACCAGTTTATGAATAACGTGCAGCACCAAATTATGAATAACGTGCGACACCAATTCAAGTTCAGACCCTTGTTTCACTTCGGGCATGTGTATAAGTTTTAATTTTTTGTGTGTGTATAAGTTTTAAATTTTTTTGTGTGTATATGTTGTAGTACACAAAAAATATGTTAGGTTAGTTTATAATTTGTCCACCTCATTGCTTACACGCAAATATGGATGGTAAAAAATTTCTTTTTTTATTGCCAGGTCATCTTTATTTCAGTATTGCGTGCAAAGTGTATAATGCCCAAACCATTATTTTGATATATATATATGTATGTATGTATATATATATATATATATATATATATATAGATACAAGATGCATTGCATGAAAAATGTTTTGAAACATTTCATTGCGTATCTGCATATAATATTGCCAGGCCATTTTGGTTCTCATTCCCCGCGTGTAGTAATATTTCCCAGACCATTATTTATTTCATTCTTGCATGAAGTATATTGCCCAGGTAGTGCCATATTTTGATGCATATATAGTAGTGTAGACCAGTGATTTATTTACTTTTAAACCGGTATTTCATTTTGAAATGTATTTTGTTGCCGTTATTTTTATAACGGATTTTTACCCCAGTATTTATAATTGAAGCGTGTTATTTGATGAGATTTTTGATGAATAAAATTACTGTTGTTTCGACTTCAGTAACCATCAATTTAAAGTGAATTTTCAAGCGGCTATCTTGCAACCAAGAAAACCCGCAACGCTGATTTTATATCCGTTTTTACGGTATTTTATGAAGCGCAATTTCCTTGTCGAAATTGCTATAGCAGTTACTGTTTTTATCACGTGTTTTTTTAAATCGTTTTAAAATATAATTGTTTCCAAATTTTTTATGGTATATGCTTTCAAAAGAATGAGGAATCGATTTAAACGCTTCAGCAAAATTAACGACTATGAACCCTTACTTTTACTGATTCGATTAATTCCGGACTTGTCCATTTGAGAACGTAAAAATTATTTATATAAAATACACAATTTTGCACTTTCAAGGAAACGATGATGAGATTTAAACGACTTAGCAAAAGTGTGGAATATGGCACTACACTTTTACTAATTCGGTTAATTTCGGATTCGTTAATTGAAATATTTGCCGTGGAATTGCCATTTAAAATTTTTGATGATTTTGTTGGCCTTTCGAGCCACTATGCTGGAACTTTGGGTCAATTACCAGTACTAGGCCTTCGGGTTATTTGTTGGAACTTTGGGTCATTCGTTGTGCGCCAAATATTATGCTGACAGTACTTGGTAGGCTTCGGCCATTTGAGATGCACGTGCGGCGTAGTTTAGACTCGCCATATGCTGGGATCGATCCACTTTTAGGCTGGTTTTTCTAGTTATCTTATTTTGATTTCTCGATTTTTGTGCATTGCTGTTTTGAATTCAATTTTGAATTTGGGAGTTGAATTTGATGGTGTCTAATGAGATTTTTTTCCATTTAAACAATGTTGATTATTTATGCTGAATAGTCTCATTGGAGATTATGATTAACTTGTTTTGGTGTTGTTTATCTTGCATTTATTTCTAAGTTTAAATTAGACTGATCCGTTTATAATTTTCTTTTAAATAATACTCGGGTCAAACCGAGTTATTTCAGGATAATCGCTATCTCTGATTCAGTTGGCGCTTCAGCTTTTGGGATTTCACCTCATCTTTTGTTTAGGCTTCGAGGTGTTACTTTTGGTGTATCGACTCTCATCTCATGTATGATATGATGACTACATATATGTACATTTGGTTTAGGTGAACCATCAAGTGTTGTAGCATGTATCCAAACTTACCTTCCGCTATATATGATATTTCTGTTCTGACGTGATTATACTTATCTGCGTTGTTGCTATTATGAGTTGTTATGAATTTTTCTTAAGCCATCGTGGTTTCGTTTTAGATTTGGATTAAATTTATTTCGTTGGGAGCAATTTATACAACTCCCATCGATGTAATCAATACTCGTCTAAGGCATAACTTACGGATGGTCGCTTCTAACAAGCCTTATTCTTCACAATAGCAGACGTTATTACCTTTTAATAACCTTTGTTATTGTGAGCATAGAGGTGGGGCATCACAGCTTGGTATCAGAGCTGAGATTCAGAACAAATTATAATAAACACGGAACAGAAGCAGAATGGAACTTGTGTTACAACTATTCGAGGGTTTTATTCATGCCTTTCTAATCTATTCCTTCGTTGTTCTTAAACTTTTATCCTCTTTAACATGTTGGAATATGTCTAGGAATAAATCTCATATTTTCGTAGTATTCCATTTGTTAAATTCCTAATCAATCTTGTATTGTCTTAACTAATCCTTATCTTCTCTTGTTCTCTTAGCCTATGGCTGGAAGAGGTAGAGGGATGCGTTCTACTGCAGGTCCGTCTAGTGCTTCTCATTCGGACGGAGTCTATATGTCAGCTGATCAGTTTATGGATTTATTTCGGGGTACTCAGCCTTCTGTTGCTACTCCCGCAGCTCTTACTCACAAGTCTGCCTTCTCCCACATGTGTAGTGACTATTCCCACCTTGGAGGAAAGCCTTTCAAGGGATCGGAAAGTGTATTAGAGGTTCAGACTTGGTTGCGCGCAAGTGAGCGCATATTTTCTCGGATGGATCTTTTTGATCATCATCACGTTTTCGTGGCATCTAGCATGTTGCAAGAACGTGCGCTTGATTGGTATGAGCTTTTGATTGCGGAAGTTGATGAGTTCTCTCTCTCTCGTGGAATCAGTTTAAGGGACGATTCAAACTTAAGTTCGTTCCTGAATCAGAAAAGGCCAGTCTTGCTTGTAGTTTCCTTGAGTTAAAACAAGAAAAGTCCTCTGTTTCTGATTATGTTGCATCTTTCGAGGCCTTATCCAAGTACGGAGTTGAGTTCATTAACACTCCGTGTAAGAAGAATCTTAGATTTGTTGAAGGTTTGAAGAAGTATTTGAAAAAAGTCCTTTTGCTTCAGCTTAAGCTTCCTTTTGAGGAACTTGTTGATTCGACATTTTGCGTTGAAGCTGTCGAAAAGGAACGTGATAGTGGTGATGCGGTTGAGGTTTCTAAGAACCACAACAAGAAGTGGTTTCCATTTCATAAGCCTAATCCTTCTTCACAAGAAGAAGAAGCAAGCTACCTCTAGTTCTCAGCCTAGCAATGCACCTTCTAATCAGAGGGTGTGCTATAATTATGGTTCTCTGATCATCTTCTCCATAGTTGTCCTAAGCCTCGTATTTGCTGCTATTGCAAGAAAGAGGGTCATTGGGTTTCTGATTGTCCTACTACTCCTAAGGGTTTCAAATCTGGGAAGCTTGATGTTGCTAAAGCTTTTGGAGATTCTTCTCAGCCCAAAGGTATTCCTCCTTCTGTTTTGGAAGGTTTTATTTTATTTCATGGCCGTTCTAATAGAGTTCTTTTCGATACGGGTGCATCACATTCATTCGTGTCAAAGGAGCTTGTTGATGTTATTCCTTTGGATGTTGTTAGTCTTTGCGACCCTTTGAGGATTGTGAATCCTATTGGTGGATCCGCTACTCTTGGTTTGTTATGTGTTGATGTTGAGATTATTCTTTGTGGTTTTTCCTTTCATGCGAATCTGCATGTTATGGATCATCTTGGTTTTGATATGATTTTGGGGATGGATTGGCTCGACCGTTATGAAGTTCAAATCCTATGTCCCAAAAGAACTTTATATCTCAAGCATCCCGATGCTATCGAGCAGTTACCTGTTATATTTCGAGACATGGACCATGCTTCAAATGGTCTCATTTCTTCCTTCGAATCGGAGGATGTCATAGCTAATATTCCGGTTGTTTGTGATTTTTCTGATGTCTTCGAGCCTATCTCGTGTTTGCCGCCGAAGAGGGCAATTGAGTTTCGTATTGATCTTATCTTTGGTGCTCATCCTATCAGTCGTCCTACCACAAGGATGTCTGCTAAGGAAAATGAGGAACTCAAGCAACAATTATCTGAATTGGAAGCCAAGCAATTTATTCGTTCTAGCTCATCTCCTTGGGGCGTCGTTAAAAAGCCAGATGGTACTCTTAGGCTTTGCATTGATTATCGCAAGCTTAACGAGCTCACTATCAAAAATATGTATCCATTACCTAGGATCGACGACATGTTCGATCAGTTAAGTGGCACTAAGCTTTTCTCCCAACTCGATCTTGCTACCGGTTTTCATCAATTACCAGTTGCGGAAGATAGCATCCATCATACCGCATTCCATACTCGTTATGGTTCTTATGAATGGCTTGTTATGCCGTTCGGTTTGATGAATGCTCCAGCGTATTTTATTGATCTTATGAATCGGATATTCCGGGAATATCTCGATAAGTTCGTCTTGGTTTTCATAGATGATATTCTTATTTATTCTAAATCTGAGGCTAATCATATTCAGTATTTGGAGATTGTTTTGAGAACTCTTCGTCAGCATCATATTTATGCCAAATTCTCCAAGTGTCACTTCTGGGAGAATAAGGTGAAGTTTCTCGGTCATATTGTTTCTTCCGATGGTATCTCTGTCGACCCTTCCAAGATCGAATCTATTCATAATTGGATGAGGCCCGAGACCGTTACTGAGATTCGTAGTTTCCTTTGATTGGCAGAATATTATCGTCGGTTCATTAAGGACTTTTCTCGAATTGCTTTACCGCTTACTACTCTCACGAGAAAAGCTATTCCTTTTATTTGGTCTGGTAAGTGTGAGATTTCTTTCATGAAGTTAAAAGATCTCCTTACTCATGCTCCTATCATAGTGGTTCCTGAAGGGAATCATGATCTTATTGTTTATACCGATGCCAGTAGTTATGGACACGGTGCTGTTCTCATGCAAAATGATAGAGTAGTTGTCTATGCTTCTAGACAACTAAAGCCTAACGAGATACGTTATGCTACCCATAATTTGGAGTTAGCCGCTTTAGTCTTTGCTCTAAAGATTTGGCGACATTATTTATTGGGCGAGCGTTTTGTTCTTTTCACTGTTCACAAGTCTCTGAAATATCTCTTCATTTAGAAGGAAATTAATATGAGGCAATAGCGTTGGCTCGAATTTCTTGCTTCATATGGTTTCGATATTCAGTATACCCCTGGTAAAGGTAATCGAGTTGCTGAAGCGCTTAGTCGCAAACAACAAGTTGTTGTTTCCATGATGCTAACAGAGTGGAATATATTGGAAGATTTATCTCATTGTGATATTAGAGACCGTCCTTCAGTTTTGATTCTCCCGTACTTTTATTTAGCATGGAAGCTCGTCCTAGTTTGTTGGATCATATTACCGATGCCCAGAAACAAGATCCAGATCTCTCTTATCTTATTCAGAGTTGTAAATCGGAACCCCGAAGTGATAATCTAAGGGATTTCGATATTGATATTCATGGTTGTATTCGAAAGAAGGGAAGGTTGATCGTGCCTAATGTCCTTAATCTTAGAAATGACATTCTTGGGGACTGTCATCGTTCTAAGTATATTATCCATCCGAGCAGTAGTAAGATGTATGCTGACATGAAACACTTATACTTTTGGGAGGGTATGAAGCACGATGTTGCAAGTTATGTGAGTCGTTGCATGACTTGTCAACTTATTAAGGTGGAACACCATCGTCCTAGTGGTCTTTTACAGCCTCTTGAGATTCCATTACGGAAATGGGATCAAATTTATATAGACTTCATTGATGGTCTACCTCGTTCGAGATCGGGCCATACTAGTGTTTGGGTGATTGTTGACTGATTGACCAAATCAGCCCATTTTATTCCTATCAAGTCCAATCGGACTGCTCCTTTGTTGGCTAAGCTTTTTATTAAAGAAATCGTTCAACTTCATGGAGTTTCTAGTTCCATTTTTAGTGACAGAGTCTGCTTTTCACTAGTGGTTTCTAGCGGAGCCTTCAGAAAGCTTTGGGTACTAGGCTCAATCTCAGTACAGCTTATCATCCACAGTCTGATGGTCAGACTGAAAGGGTGAATCAAGTCTTAGCAGATCTCCTTTTCACTTGTATTCTTGATTTTGGAGGTAGTTGGGAAGACCACTTATCTCTTGTTGCACTTGTATTCTTGAATTTTGGAGGTAGTATCGGTATGGCTCCTTCCGAAGCACTTTACGGAAGGCCGTGTCGATCACCATCTTGTTGGTTGGAATCCGAGAAAAAGTTAGTTCTCGGCCCTGATTAAATTCGTGAATCTTTTGAGAGGATTGATGTTATTAGACAGAGAATGAAAGAGGCTCAGAATAGGCAGAAGTCTTATGCCCATCATCGTAGGAAGCCTTTGGAATTTTCTGTTGGCGATCGCATATTCATTCGTGTTTCTCCGATGAAAGGGGTGGTGCGTTTTGGTAGATTTGGGAAATTGGCTCCTCGATATGTTGGACCATTTCCAATTACGGAACGCATTGGCCCTGTTGCTTAACGTGTATCGCTACCTATTCAGTTTTCGGGAATTCATGACGTATTTCATGTATCCCAGCTCCGCCGATTCCTTCGAGATTCGGATTCTATTATTGATCCTCATGTGTTGCAAGATCTTGAGATCTCACCCGACTTGTCTATGGTGCAAAATCCTATTCGTGTGCTAGCTTCGAAGGTTAAACGCCTTCGGAATAAAGAAGTCCCGCTTGTGAAAATTCAATGGTCCGCAAACCCCAAAGATTGCACCTGGGAAACCAAAGAATTCATCGAGCGTTCTTATCTCGGTTTTCTCTCCTCTTCGGGTGGGGGTGAGCATTCTTGATTCTTCTTTTCTGTTTTAAATCTTTGTTGTGATGAATAATTTGTGTTATAAACAACTTCTAGTATGAAAATTGCGGGGATGCAATTTTTATAAGGGGGAGTTTGTAACAACCCTGTTTTGATTACCGTCGAAATAAAAATTTAAAATAGAAATTTAAATTGAAAAAAATGCAAATCATTTACAAAGTCAGTTGGAAAATAACTAAGTTATGTTATACATCTTTTGCCTTCACGTGTGTGAATATAGGCCAATGTAAAACAAGTTTGAACACTTTGCCTTTGCCTTTGCATCTTTTTCTCTTCTACCATCATCATTTTATATGCAAGCCTGTCCTTCACTAGTACACGTTTCCTTTAATGCATATGTACCATAACTCTTGCCAGCACTTCATTCTTTGACTTATACACATTTTGAAAAGTAAAAGTAAAAGCCTATATCAATTCTTCATTCGTTTGTTTCATTCCTTTTCTAGTAGCTCAGTAAAGCTTCAATGGCGGTTCAAAAATTTCTTGCTTCCTTTGGATCTTGGTGCTAACTGGTTTTGAAGCAAAGTATAAGTGAGTGCAAAATTCACACTTCTAATTTATTCATCATTTCATTCTTGCGTGCGAATTATATCGCTCTGGCATTTGATTTTGTTTTTTTTCTTGCGTGCAATGAGTAGCATAAAAATATGTTCAGGTATACTATTTATAATTTTGTTGTTGTTCCATTTTGGCATGTGAAAAGGTATTGCATGAAAATTTTGTGAGTCCAAGTCATTTATTTTTATCCACTTCACATAGCGTGCTAAAATGTGTAGCACGAAGACCAGAGTATATTTTTCTTACGAATATACAAGTTGAAGTATTCAAAAAAAAATTGGTCAAGGTCACTTTGTTTTATATTTTCTTGCATGCATGTAAGTCAGCATGCACGACCTAGCATTTGGTTTTGCATTTTTCTTGCGCGCATGTAAGTTGTTTAGGCAAAATTCTTTTCATGCAAACATTTTTCCATTAAAATTTTGAAATATTACCAGGTTTATGAATAACGTGCGACACCAAATTATGAATAACATGCGACACCAATTCAAGTTCAGACCCTTGTTTCACTTCGGGCATGTGTATAAGTTTTAATTTTTTTTTGTGTGTATAAGTTTTAATTTTTTGTGTGTATATGTTGTAGTACACAAAAAATATGTTAGGTTAGTTTACAATTTGTCCACCTCTTGCTTATATGCAAATATGGGTGGTAATTTTTTTATTTATTGCCAGGTCATCTTTATTTTAGTATTGCATGCAAAGTGTACAATGCCCAAACCATCATTTTGACATATATAGATACAAGATGCATTGCACGAAAAATGTTTTGAAACATTTCATTGTGTGTTTGCATATAATATTGCCAGGCCATTTTGGTGCTCATTCCACGCGTGTAGTAGTATTGCCCAGACCATTATTTATTTCATTCATGCATGAAGTATATTGCCCAGGCAGTGCCATATTTTGATGCATATATAGTAGTATGGACCAATGATTTATTTACTTTTGAACCGGTGTTTTGTTTTGAAACGTATTTTGTTGCCGTTATTTTTATAATGGATTTTTACCCTGGTATTTATAATTGAAACGTGTTATTTTGATGAAATTTTTGATGAATAAAATTACTATTGTTTTGACTTCAGTAACCGTCAATTTAAAGTAAATTTTCATGTAGCTATCTTGCAATCAAGAATACTCACAAAGATGATTTTATATCCGTTTTTACGGTGTTTATGAAGCGCAATTTCCTTGTCGAAATTGCCATAGTAGTTGCTGTTTTTATCACGTGTTTTTTTAAATCATTTTAAAATATAATTGTTTCCAAAATTTTTATAGCATACGCTTTCAAAAGAATGAGGAATCGATTTAAACGCTTCAGCAAAATTAAGGACTATGAACCCTTACTTTTACTGATTCGATTAATTCCGGACTTGTCCATTTGAGAACGTAAAAATTATTTATATAAAATACATAATTTTGCACTTTCAAGGAAACGATGATGAGATTTAAACGACTTAGCAATAGTGCGGAATATGGAACCACGCTTTTACTAATTCGGTTAATTCCGGATTCGTTAATTGAAATATTTGCCGTGGAATTGCTGTTTAAATTTTTTGTTGATTTTGTTGGGCTTTCGAGCCACTATGCTGTACCTTCGGGTCAATTACCAGTACTAGGCCTTCAGGTCATTTGTTGGACCTTCGGATCATTCGTTGGGCGCCAAATATTATGCTGACAGTACTAGGTAGGCTTCGGCCATTTGAGATGCACGTGCGGCATAGCTTAGACTCACCATATGCTGGGATCGATCCACTTTTATGTTGATTTTTCTAGTTATCTTATTTTGATTTCAAGATTTTTGTGCATTGCTGTTTTGAATTCAATTTTGAATTTGGGAGTTGAATTTGATGGTGTTTAATGAGATTTTTTTTTTTCATTTAAACAATGTTGATTATTTATGCTGAAGAGTCTCATTCGAGATTATGATTAACTTGTTTTGGTGTTGTCTATCTTGCATTTATTTCTAAGTTTAAATTAGACCGATCCGTTTATTATTTTCTTTTAAATAATACTCGGGTCAGACCGAGTTATTTCAGGATAATCGCGATCTCTGATTCAATTGACGCTTCAGCTTTTGGGATTTCACCTCATCTTTTGTTTAGCCTTCGAGGTGTTACTTTTGGTGCATTGACTCTCATCTCATGTATGATATGATGACTATATATATGTACATTTGGTTCGTGTGAACCATCGAGTGTTGTAGCATGTATCCAGACTTACCTTCCCCTATATATGATATTTCTGTTCTGATGTGATTATACTTATCTGTGTTGTTGCTATTATGAGTTGTTCTGAATTTTTCTTAAGCCACCGTGGTTTCGTTTTAGATTTGGATTGAATTTATATCGTTGGGAGTAATTTACACAACTCCTATCGATGTAATCAATACTCGTCTAAGGCATAACTTACGGATGGTCGCTTCTAACAAGCCTTATTCTTCGCAATAGCAGACGTTATTACCTTTTAATAACCTTTGTTATTGTGAGCATGGAGGTGGGGCGTCACATAGAACTAGAGATGGAGGCTAACAGTTGAAAATGATAGTTAGATGAAAGATGCGAACTACGGCGAGGAGAGCATAGGTCAGGTGGTTATTGGGTTCAACAGTGCACGCATGGTCGCTTGGGCGGAGGAGACCGCTAGGGTGATATGTTAGTTCGGGCTCAGGCGTTTGTGGGTGTGCTGAGTCGGAGTGGGTTGGCAGTGGGATGCAGGGAGGATAGCTATGCGGAGGGCGAGGTGAAAAATGGGCTGAACGGTGGCTCAGCTACTTTAAAACGCGGAGGAGGAATTGTGAATGAGGTGTGCACATATGACCGCAACTATGGTGGATGGTTGGAGAGATGCAGGTGGTCAGAGGCTGTGGTCTGCGGTCGAATGGCAAAGGGAAGGCTAGTTTTTGGGGTCTAGTGTGGTGCTTGGTGATGGCGGAAGCGGCAAGCGTTGGTGGAAGGGAGTGGGAGGCCATGCATGAGAAATGACAACAGGTGGAAGCAAAAAGTTTTGATGAATGTAGGCTAGAAGGAAAAGCATGCAAACCTGTCCTTATTTTTTTGAAAGCTTATATTTATGGTAAAGTGTTTATTTTTCAAGAAAATAACGTTAGGGTGGAAGGTGAAAAGGGATAGCTTGGTCCAAAGAGAAGGCACGAAGTACGAATAGTTTAGCAAAAAGGAAATACAAACGTTATATTATAAACTTTATTTATATATGTTTTTTCGGTTTCATGTTTCACAGCAAAACAACAAATAGAGGAAACGAACCAAAATATGAATGTAGCTGTTTGCACCAAAATTGGTCACAACACTCTTCGGGAGTCGTTGAAGAGATAATAATGAAGAATGTAAATTTGAAGCAAGTATTATCTAACAAAAACTCCAATCAGCAGTAAAGTAAATGCGTAGACAAGTGATTTATAGTGGTTCGGTGTGTTGCCTACATCCACTGTGAAGTTTTTTAGTGTTTTATTGATTCCCTTTCAATGATTACAAGTTGTTACAACAATCAACAGCAAGTTACAACTGGAAATTCGAAATCAACGGTAAAGTTATGATGTAGGATGATGGAGATCTCGATCCGGCAGAGTCTGGGCGCTTGAGAGTCCAAAGATCCCTTTTCTGTTGGCTCTTGGGCTCTATTTATAGGCGTAGGATGCTGATATTTCGCTGAAAACTCGGGAGACCACTTCTGGCACGTGAGGGGGCCCACGCGCCCGGCCTCAGGAAATTTGGGCCCACTTTGGCATCGATTCGAACTCCATTCGAATCGATCAGAAAATCATCCAATCGAAGTGAAATATGGTGTGGACATTCTCCAACATGTATGCAAGCTGCTGTGAAAATTTCATGGCATTTGGATAAGTAGATCTTGAGTTATCATGGATACGAAATGGGATTCCTTGAGTGGCTGTTTGGTTCGAATCGATGGGTTCGAACCGATTGCTTCGAACCGAGGATGGCATGCGCCTTCGTGTTGACGTGGAGCGCACATTTCGCCTCGATCCGGACTTGGCTCCGAGTTGACCGCTTCGATCCCATGTATCTCGGCACGATTGCATCGATGAATGACACGTCACCATGGCTAGTTGACTTGGTGGATTCGAACGAAGCTTCATTGATGGGTTCGAACAAGGCTTCACTGATGGAGTCGAACAACCAATGCTTGATGGATACAAACTAGCCTTTCTCTGATGGATACGAGCTTTGTAACTTCTCCATGGATACGAAGTCAATTGGTGCGAACTTGAACTCTTCGATGGATACGAAGGATGACGATCTGATGGATGCGAAGCAGGCACTGGCTGATGGATACGAAATGGGTCACCTGCTGATGGGTACGAAGTCCATCGATACGAACTCGATGGATTCGAACATGGCCGCTTATGATCGATACGAACTGGGATACTTTGATGGATTCGAAGGTGACCGATTCGAACTAGAGTTCGGCGATGGATTCGAAGACACCTACAACGATGGATACGAAACCAGTGCTTTTCCCTTCAAATTGAATCGATCATAACTTGAGCGTATGAACTCGGATTGACTTGAAATTTGAGATGCGGACTTTATGATCTTTCTTTTCATGTCCTATCAATTGTAGCTCAATCTGGACTCGGACAAAATTAAGTGATATCCATAGCGAAACGAAGTATGACCAATCTCTGAGACGAACTGTCCTTCGTTTTCGATCGATCTTTTGGTATTACGGCTTTTCCAAAAAGCGGGATAACATTTGCCCCCCAAAGTACGTCTTGTGGAAACATGACGTGCTTTGAAGAGTTGCAATTTCTCTTTGAACAATCATTGCTCTCTTTTGTTGAGATTCGTACCCTGTATTGCTGTAACCTTGCGTTGATATGATTGATTGCTGTATAATAGTGCTTTGCCGTTGGCTTTTGCATTCGTAACAAGATGAGTATTCGATCCTTGTAAATGTTTAAAATCGAATGTTAGTCCGACATATATGCACATATGTTAGTTTGACCCTTGTTTACGTCGTGCGTCCACGATTCGTTGTCAGTTTCGTTTGCTACTGAATTTCGTATCGATTCTCTCCTGAACCGATTTGGAATTTTGAGTTGAAACAACGCTTGATGGTTGTTTTTGATTATCCTCTTGTATCGATCCTCTCCTGAATCGACGTAAAAGGTTGAAAAGTAGTTTCTCACACCGATGCGAGTCGAAATGATGGATACGAAATGATAGTTCGTATCGATGAGCTTGGATGGGTACGAAACGTCCATTTGTACCGATGAGAAAGGATGGATATGAAATTGTCGTTCGTATCGATTGGTTTTGATGGATACGAAATTGCGGTTCGTATTGATGAGAAACGATGGATACGAAATTCATGTTCGTATCGGTAGGTTGTGGATGGAGTTGTGAATTTGTTGATGCTAACGAAGGCTTCGAGTCGATGTGCTCACTGTTCGTTTCGCATCGATGGAGCTCAATGTCCATTGTACAGCCTTAGTTGCATACTTTGTATCGATGAAGTGTGAGGTTAACTTCGCTTCGATAAGACCTTAGGCAAATGGGTTCGAACGGAGCTTTCGAACCGATCCGTGTTTTGACTGGTTGCGACCGGTCAAGTTTACTGGGAGGCGAATCGTCTCGGTTACTTTCAAGGTTCCATATAAATAGCAGGGGCTTTGCCATTTTTTCACTTTTTCACTTTTCACCGTTGCCTTGTGTTTACTGTGATTTGCATCGACTCGAAGCTTCAGAGAGAAAAGCACTGTGTCACGTCTTCGAACCAATCAAGATCCAAATCTTTTAATTCCTCGAATTCCACACTCAAATTAGGTAATTAACCACGAATCCAAACGGCAAGGCTATTTCAAACCTACCTCTTCTTCATCGATTGACCACTCTGGTGATTGATAAAGCCAGATCTGGTTTGGAGGAGCTTCGAATCGATCTGGGGACTCGTGTTCGAATCGATGAGGGCAGCATCATTTTTCTTTGGATTTCGCATCGATCCCTGGGATGTCCTCATGGAGGTGACGCAGTTCGCACCGATTGACTAATGTGATGGGTCGCATCGATACGAAATGATCGATACGAGAAATAACTATTGGTCGATTCGAAGTCCTTAACTTTACATCGATACAAATTACATCTTTATGACCGACACGAAAGGTATCAATTCGAACGCGATCGATGTTAAGTTAAGGTTTTCCTGATCGGTGCGAACCAGTTAACCAAGGATCGATTCGAAGTCATCCTTCATGGATGGATACGTACTCGGCCCTTGAACATCGATTCGAAGCGTGCCCCTCTGTGTCGATTCAAAGTGGGATCATGATGGGTTCGAACGAGCTTCCTGCGATCGATTTGAAACCCTCTATGATGGATACGAAAGTTTGACATTTTCTTAGCATACTTCCGACGAGCTTCATTCCTGCATATTTGGACTTGATAATTAAACTGCTTACTCGACCACCTTTCGAAGCTCGTCGATGGAACCATAACAACTTCGATCCGAATCAATCTCCATCATGTAAATAGTTTAGTGATGACGGTCAGCGATGACGGTCATTATAACTGGACTCCGTAGCTTCGTCGTTTGCATGTTTCCTTTAACTCTGCGACATTTATTCAAGTAATGCACAACACTGCACAACACACACACATTCATACACTTTACATTGGGGAATGCACGGGTCCTTTGTCGTCTAACGATGGTTTCTCATGAGTTAGCTAGTCATGGAACCTTCAAGTTCGCAGCAGCAGGAGATTCAAAGTACAGTTACTTCGAGACTAGAGGTTCCGGATATTGAACCTAAGATCATCGGTCCAGCCCCGGATGAATTTCCCAATGCGTCTTTTATTGCCAATCCATCGGACTCTGTTCAATCCAATATTTCTGGAGATATGTTGGGGAGAATATGCTTAAGGCATGGCCTGTCACTGGACGACGTGTTATTACTGGGATCGAATGATAGACCACACAATCCACCGTAGGGATATACTGCATTCAATCGCCACGCGTGCGCGGCTGGGACGCTTCCTCCGTTCAATGAGTACATAAGGGAAGTACTGTCTTTTTTGAGGATCGCCCCATCTCAACTACACCCAAACGGATATGCTTCCATGAACAGCTTGTTCATTGTCTTCATGGAGTACCTTCATAGACCACCGATCCCGACCGAGATCAGATATCTGTTCAATTTCAAAACTCGAAGCGATTACCCCTCCTTCACATTTTTGGAAGCAGTGAGGAATTGTCAAGTGGTCACTGGGTCCTGGACTAGGCTAAGCTATTACAGGACGGAATGGTTTTACGTCAGATGTCCTCCAGGATTTGCCCGGCGATGGTTATTCAGACGTGAGTATAGCTGAGTTATCAAATAATTACTAAGGCAATTGCAGTCGAAGTGAAACTTATATTTTTTCCGTTTTACAGCAACGATTCAGCGACCCGAAGGTGAACACTTTAAGGAGATAGTGCGAGTACTCCGAGAGGTCCCGAGCGAAGATAGGGATATCAAATTGCTTTTGACGGATAGAAATCTCTGGACTTTTGGGTTGATCGAACGGGGGCAGAGTATAAAGTTTGACGGCGCACTAAGGACCGTTTTGAAAAAACGAGTCGAGCACAAGAAGCCCAAAGTTATTATAGCCGAGGAAGCTGATTCTGAAAGAACCCATACTGATGATGAGCCGTTGGCCGGGCCTACAGATGTAGTCCAGGATGTCACGGAGCAGAGAAAAGGCAAGGCAGCCGTTTTTAAGTTGCCTGAAAAGGGAAGACGGAAGTCGGTAGTCATGTCCCGGCTCACTCCCGGAATTAGAATTTCGGAGAGGTCTCCCTCAAGAACAGAAAGTCTCTTTGAAGGGCTTGCCGATCTTACAATCCCGGATGATGTGTCTTTTCAACATGATGCCGGGTTGGAGGAATTCCATCGTACTCTAGAATTGCGCAAGCCTTTTATTACTAGCGTGGCCGACACTTCTGGTTGGTCGGGGGGGGACGCATATTCATACACATTTCACGACACTACACAACCCTTAGTCGTAGGTCATCGGTTTCGAAAAACCACTAACTTTATTCTCATTTCGCTTTGCAGATATTATGACTGGACGCGGTTCGATGTTAGGAAGTCTGCGACATGCTCGTAAATCTTCCTCATATTACGAGTCACAACGAAGAGAAGGAGATAGGGATTATGATCGTAGGTACTCCGAGTATTCTAGCCAAGAACGGTATGAAAGAGATAGGGACTACAAACATCGGTCTCAATCTCGCACCCCTCATCCCAGAGCTCCTATACAACCTCCTGCCTATGTGTCTCGTCCTTCCGAACCTTCTCGATATAAGTCAGCTTCTCAGTCTTCTAGATCCGAGCCCCACCATCCCAGGTCTGAGGCGATGTCCCCAATAGTTGCGGAACAAACTTCTACTGAAATTTCGGGGGAAGGAGCAATCAGGCTTGCGCAATTAAAGAAGGACTTCCCGAATATTTGCTTTGATAACTACATCTTTCCTCTTCACTTGAAAAGAATCCCGCCGGAGGCCGAGTAGGTGGCGCACGATTATGTGCACGATTTTTATGCCCAATACAAGGCATGGTATAAGGCGGTCGAGCGAGCGTCGTCATTAGCCTTCGAACGAGCGGCTACCATCGAAAAGCTTCAAGCCGAGTTGGCTCAAAAAGATCACATCATACAAGTGCTGAACACAGAAGCTGAATCATCTCAAAAATCAGAGATGGAGACTCTTACGAAGGCCGATGAAGCTCAAGCGGCCATGGATATGATGAAAAAAGAGCACTATATCACGGTGGAAGACATGGGCCACCGGAACACCATCGTCACCGCCGAGCGAGATGCGGCTTTGAAAGAGCTTAATGAGCTTAAGGCTAAAGTTTCTGAAATTATGAAGGAAAGGGATACCGCCAATATTTCCACACAGGAGGCATGTGATCGGGCGGTTGAATTCCGGACCGAGCGTGATGCTGCGATGGCTAAAGTAATGGAGATCAAAGCCGATGTTGATAGAAAAATCGAAATCACCGAGTCCAAGCTGGAGGCCGACATTGAAGACCTCCTTATTACTTATAACGCCAACGTGCTAAGGCATAGGAATTTGGCTTGGCTCGAAGATTATCCGGCACATCTTCACCGCCTGGAATCGGTTGATTGAGGAGGAGAAAGCGGCGCATCCGGATGAATCAATTGACCAATTTGAGCTTGAAAACCGGTTGCTGACCGAAGACGAAAAGAAAATCCTTCATGACGCCATAATTTCTCATGAGAAGGAAACGGTCAGCGCCCGTCATTTGGAAGTCGGGGAAGGTTCTGGTGTTGAGCATCGGGCTTCAGTTCTTGAGATCACTGCTCCACTCCCGTTAGAGCCCACATCTGCGGTTGACTCACAGTCAGTCCCTGCCTAAAATCCAGAGCAACCGCAGCTATCTCCATCCGTGAGCACGTTTCTGAAGTTGCCCCGTCATCAGCAGGCCACGTCGAGGAAGGTATTCCGAACTTATCTCAAGTGTATTCCAAATATGGAGTTTGTTTCGAAGCAGTTACTAATAACTTCTTCTTATCTTTGCTCAGTGACTGGAGTTGCGCCGATTGCCGCGACTCAAGAATCAAGTCAAGGGGAGAAGGCCATCACCATAGAGACGACCGTCATGACAGCATCAACTGAGGTGATGCATGGGAGCGCACTATCTTTTGATGAGCAAATGGTGAGCGACCTGCTTGGCCAGCAGGGTGGCTTCTATACAGACTTGCCGTTCATCGTTAGTGACCTCCCGCCAACCTCTAGCTCTTCAATGCAGACTGCAGATGTCCCCAGCCAGGCCCAAGCAATTCGTGACGAAGAAATTCTGACTGAGATTATTGCAGAATTAGACGCTGCGGGACAAGGTAGCGGTATCGGTGGCAGTACGGCGGCGCATAGCCCAGCACCTTTAAGGATAATACCATCAGGTGGCACTATCCCCTCTTCCGTTGCAGATCCAGTCCCTCCTACTCCTCCAGTGGGAAGCCTTCATGTAGATTCAAGCTCTGAGGAGGACGTTGACATTATGCCCCCATCTGAAGAGCAGCCACCGGAGAGGAAGCACTCCAAATGAAGGATCTTTGTTTCTAGCGAGTCCGAGGACGAACCGCTGATAAGGAGACTGAAAAAGAAGAAATAGATAGGCCATTTAAGAGGATTTTTGATAGATAGGAACTTGTGTTTGATTTCCGCTAGTAGGCCGTGTATAGACGCAGGTTCGACCCCTGCTAGTAGGAATTCTTTTTTGGAAGAACTTATTTGCATGTAAGTCCTTGTCTCTAGTTAGTTGAAATAAAATTCAGTTTCTTTATTTCAATTCTCATTTCTTTTGTGCTTAAGTGTTTGTAGTGTTTGGTTTTCAGTCCGGTGTACTTGTGGTGTTTTTACCGTCAAGTAGGGTTTGTTTTATTTGCCAAGTCTGAAAATCTTGGTCACAAGTTGCGATCGATGAATAAGTTGAACTTCGGACAATGTATCACTTTGGTTAGTGATTAACACTTAGCTTTTTTGCCCCCTAGTTTCGGGGAACAACATTTGTATTTTGGTGGTTGATCGCACTTATTGCAAATCTTAAGCACATGTCCACATTCCGGGGACTTAGGATAATTTGAGATCGATAATCTGGTTCGCACTGCAGGAATTTGAGAGTTATCGATGTTTGTAACACGGTTCGCGCTCTGGGAACCTGGAATTGATGCTTATACTCCACTTCACGCTCTGGGAACTTGGAGTTAGTATTGATATTTCGGTTCGCACTCCGGGAACTTTGACTTGGCATTTTTGCTCCAATTCGCACTCTGGGAACTTGGAGATAGCATGTATGTGTAGGTTCGCGCTCCGGGAACCCGTAATTTATGTTTATACTCCATTCGCGCTCTAGGAAGTTGGAGTTAGCACGGATGCTTCGGTTCGCGCTCCGGGAACCTGTAATCCATATTTATACTCCAATTCACGCTCTGGGAAGTTGGAGTTGGCCGATAGATGGTCAATCACACCTGTTTGGGCTTTTTAGGAATTCGTTCACACTCTGGGAACGATGGATTTGATGTTTATACTCCAATTCGCACTCTGGGAATTTGGAGTCTGTTCGCACTCTGGGAACGAGTTATTGGATGTTTATACTCCAATTCGCACTCTCGGAATTTGGAGTCCGTTCGCACTCTGGGAACGAGTTATTGGATGTTTATACTCCAATTCGCACTCTGGGAATTTGGAGTCCGTTCGCACTCTAGGAACGAGTTATTGGATGTTTATACTCCAATTCGCACTCTGGGAATTTGGAGTCCGTTCGCACTCTGGGAACGAGTTGTTTGATGTTTATACTCCAATTCGCACTCTGGGAAGTTGGAGTCCGTTCGCGCTCTAGGAGCGAGTTATTGGATGTTTATACTCCAATTCGCACTCTAGGAAGTTGGAGTCTGTTCGCACTCTGGGAATGAGTTATTGGATGTTTATACTCCAATTCACACTCTGGGAAGTTGGAGTCCGTTCGCACTCTGGGAACGAGTTATTTGTAGGACTGTCGTGTGTTGGTCCCGTTCAGCCTTTGATGTGATGGCTTGTCCCCGAGCTGGGGTTTCACTTAGTGAGTGGTCGGTCATATCACAGTCACTCGCTATTTGAATAAATTCCATTGTTTGATGGAACTTAGCTATTCGTGTGTCGTGATTGTTGAATGTTGCATTCGGTGAATCACAGCTCTAGCTTGAAGAGATGGTAATATATTGCTGAAATAAGGAAATACGGCAAAGTCAGTGCCTTATTACAAGTTCAAATTTCAGAATATAAAGGGAATTGCAAAGTATTCATAGATTGAATGAGCCTGTCATGGGTGACAGTGACGAAGATCTTCGTCATTCCAGGTGTTTGCGTAAAAAATGGCCGCAAACACCCAAAGTCGTGAAAGCACCAGTGTATGAATATAATTCAGCGATATTCAAACACAAATTACAGATCTCAGCAAATAACCCAAATATGTTTGCACAAAAGATGATCAAACAACTCCAAGTCGTATGAATTAGTTGATTTTATGTTGTTCGTATTGATTTAGGTGGTGTATGCAAATACGTAAAAAGTAGGGGCTAAACTGTAAAAGACACACAGATTTATAGTGGTTCGGCCAAAGTGTGCCTACGTCCACTTTATATGTTATTCTCCTTTTCCAATCCGATTACAAGTACAAAGCTTGTAGTACAAGTGTATGAAAGTTGTTTGAAAGTTCCTTCCAGGTTGGAGCTCTCAAACTTGTCTGCCATTGTTGTACCCCTGCCCCTCTATTTATAGAGTGAGGCTGGGGGCAGAGGTCTTGGATGTATGTAGCTGCTGGTGGGCCTGGGCTGAAGCAATCTGACCTGGCAGCGTTCTGGTTCGGCGGTAAATGGTAACATGGGTGATTCGGCAGGTAGTGGAGATAGGGGTTCGGTGGTAGGTTGGATCGGTGGTAGCATGGTGGTAGCATGGTTCGGTGGTAGCATGGTTCGGTGGTAGCCTGGTTCGGTGGTAGCCTGGTTCGGCTATGCTTGGTTCGGTAGTTGTAGGCTAGGAGGAGTGCCGGTCCGGTGATGGATGGTGGACCGGCAGTGGGTGGACCGGTAGTGGGAGAGAATGGTTGGTCGGTCCGGTGAGGCTCTGGACCGGTGGAGGCTGGCTTTGGTTCGGTAGGAGGGGAAGTGGAGTTGGTTCGGTGGTGAGAGGGGGATGCCGAATGACCTTCACTTGGGAGTGCCGAATGGACTAAGGGAAGGCCGGATGTGATTTTACTTTACACTACCGAATGTAACTTTAAACCCTTGATACCGAATGGAGTTTTATCCTTGAACCATGAGTGAAATCCCGACCTCCATCATTCCTTGTCGATATTCCAGTTTTGACCAAAAAATGGGATAACACTTTGCCCCCCAAAACATGCCTTGTGATAACAAGGCGTGTTTTGAATAGTTCCGAATCCAATATCCAAAGTTCATAGCCATATTGCCAGAGTAGATCATCCCTGACTGCTCCGAGTCGATATCCAGTTCCAAATCCAACAACCAAAGCTTGAGCCAATTCCATGTCCATCCGAACTCGACAACCGAGTCCCAAACCATCCTTATCCAATAGCCAACAACCGAATCCAGGACCTCTCTGGGTCGATATCCAAATTTATAACCTCTCCGGGCTCTTGCCAAGCGCAATCCACACTTGACGGTCGTGATCCAGTGTCCCTGGACGTTAAGCTAGCCTCCTTGTGTTCTTGTCGAGCGTAATTCACACTTGACGATCTTGGTCCAGTGTCCCTGGACGTTGAGCTAACCTCTCCGGGTCCTTGCCAAGCGCAATTCGCACTTGACGATCTTGGTCCAGTGTCCCTGGACGTTGAGCTAACCTCTCCGGGTTCTTGCCAAGCGCAATCCACACTTGACGACCTTGGCCCAGTGTCCCTGGGCGCTGTACAATGCCATGGCTTAAGTCCTAAGCCGAATCCTGGTCTCTCCGGACCCTTGCCGAGCATAGTCCATACTCAACGACCTGAAAATAACGATTGATAATATAGGGCCTAAGTCCTAGGCCGAATCCTGGTCACTCCGGACCCTTGCCGAGCATAGTCCATACTCGACGACCTGAATGAGTCAATTTACCACGTTCGGGCAAAGCGACTCACCCCTTGTCAGGCATAATCCATACCTGACGACCGTTTATCAAAAGTCAGATAAAAATCCAATCAAAATCCAATTCAACATCCAAATCCAAAATCCAAATCCAAAATCCAAATCCAAAATCCGAATCCAAAACCAGAAAGCCAGAAATCCAACCCAGCATCCAAAACCGAAAACGATCATCCAAAGGAAAATCCAAATCAAAAAGCAAGAAAAACCAGGAGCTCAATCGAAGCTCCAAAATCGAAAACCAAAAAGAAAAGCAGTGTCCAATCCAAAAGCAAAAGATAAATTTCACAAACCACAGCATCGCAATTTATTATCATTCAGAGCATGCCTAGGGGCTATCTCCGTCCCCGTACATGTGTAAATGACTTGGTTGCTTGCCAATAGTTTGCTACTTATTTCATATTAACCTGGTCAAGGGATGATCAACCGACCATCATTCCTGGGCCTCCCACCATCGTAGCTTGAGGTAGGCGGCAGTTGCTCCTGCCTCGCCGTTGCATCCCGAGGTCCAACATATTGTGGCAGTTGTCCATTCCTTACATGTTCCTCAATTATGTCCTTTAAGTGCCTGCAGCTGTTGGTGTCGTGTCCATCCAAATCATGGAAGAGGCAGTGCCTTCCTGATGTCCTTTCCCGTTCTGTTGGTTCTCTCCTAGCCGGCCTCCGGTAGTGAAGGCGATTTCGAGTATCCAGGTATATCCGTTCCAGTGTTTCGTTCAATCCTGTGTATGTGGAAAACTTTGGATCCTTCCATTGCTTCCTAGCATTTCCAGAATCATCGTCCAACTTCCTTTTTCCTTTGTTTTTATCCGAACCATTGCTGGATGGTCCTCCCCCTTCAACTGCATTAACCTTTTTCAATTTTAAATCCGTACTCGCATCTTCTTGTCGAAGGAACCTTTCTGCCTCATGAAAGAATTCGTCGAGATTCCGTGGGGGATCTCGTATCAGAGATACCTTGAAATCCGAGTTCTCCCTGACTCCTGATACTGCTGCCATTAAAACCATCGATGGATCGGGCCGATCCACCGAAGCAACTGCGGCACTGAATCGAGTTAGAAAAGCTCTAAGCGATTCATCCATCCTTTGCCTTACCGATGTCAATGTCATCACGTTCTTCGGTCTCTTGACATGAACCCGAAACTGTCCCAGAAACCTTTCCACCAATTCCCTCCAAGTCCCGATAGATCCTTCTTCCAGCTGCCTGAACCACATCGCAGCTAAGTCCGTCAAGTACAAAGGGAAGCATCGGGCCATCACCTCCTCTGATGCCCCCAGCACCTCCATGTGTCTAGTGTATCTCATCAAGTGATCCGTAGGGTCTTCCTTGCCATTGTATACCTCCACGCTAGGTAGCTTGAACTTAGGTGGGTTCTGAGCCATCCTTATTTCCCGAGTGAACGGACTCCTGTTTACTCCTTCCAAGTCTCCGTTGGTCAAACCACCTCGCACAGTCTTCCTGATTATATCTACCAATCCACCGTTGTCTGTCGGGGGTTGCCCCCGAGGGAACTCCGGTACATACTCTTCGTGTGGCTCGTTAGCAGCAACGTTGGTTCTAGCCTGTTGAACTCCTTCCAAAGGTTCTCCTGTGTTGAATCCCGTGGGCCTGCCCCCAAGCCCTTGTTGATTGCTACCTGGCTCCGTATCTTGTCCTTCGTTGGGTTCCATAACCCTAGCTTCTTGTCCTGCATCCATAGCCGTTGTAGCTGCTCCTAAATTCTGCATCCCTGCAACTCTCATTTGCTCCAAGAAAGCTTGCATCATTTCCTGTTGACTTTTCAGCAACCTCTCTTGCAGTGAATTTGTTATGGCTTCCATTTCATCCCTTGTTATGTAGATCGAAGCCGGTCCTTCCTCACCTCCGGAGGATGCTTGTTGACTTCCTCCTTGTTGGCTTCTCTCAGCCCTTAGCCTTCTACTGTTTTGCCTAGTCATTGTCTTCCAAATCCAAACTTCTATCCGATGTAGCGGGTGCTGGTTCTTCTCAGTGAAAGCACCAAAATGTTTGCGTAAAAAATGGCCGCAAACACCCAAAGTCGTGAAAGCACCAGTGTATGAATATAATTCAGCGATATTCAAACACAAATTACAGATCTCAGCAAATAACCCAAATATGTTTGCACAAAAGATGATCAAACAACTCCAAGTCGTATGAATTAGTTGATTTTATGTTGTTCGTATTGATTTAGGTGGTGTATGCAAATACGTAAAAAGTAGGGGCTAAACTGTAAAAGACACACAGATTTATAGTGGTTCGGCCAAAGTGTGCCTACGTCCACTTTATATGTTATTCTCCTTTTCCAATCCGATTACAAGTACAAAGCTTGTAGTACAAGTGTATGAAAGTTGTTTGAAAGTTCCTTCCAGGTTGGAGCTCTCAAACTTGTCTGCCATTGTTGTACCCCTGCCCCTCTATTTATAGAGTGAGGCTGGGGGCAGAGGTCTTGGATGTATGTAGCTGCTGGTGGGCCTGGGCTGAAGCAATCTGACCTGGCAGCGTTCTGGTTCGGCGGTAAATGGTAACATGGGTGATTCGGCAGGTAGTGGAGATAGGGGTTCGGTGGTAGGTTGGATCGGTGGTAGCATGGTGGTAGCATGGTTCGGTGGTAGCATGGTTCGGTGGTAGCCTGGTTCGGTGGTAGCCTGGTTCGGCTATGCTTGGTTCGGTAGTTGTAGGCTAGGAGGAGTGCCGGTCCGGTGATGGATGGTGGACCGGCAGTGGGTGGACCGGTAGTGGGAGAGAATGGTTGGTCGGTCCGGTGAGGCTCTGGACCGGTGGAGGCTGGCTTTGGTTCGGTAGGAGGGGAAGTGGAGTTGGTTCGGTGGTGAGAGGGGGATGCCGAATGACCTTCACTTGGGAGTGCCGAATGGACTAAGGGAAGGCCGGATGTGATTTTACTTTACACTACCGAATGTAACTTTAAACCCTTGATACCGAATGGAGTTTTATCCTTGAACCATGAGTGAAATCCCGACCTCCATCATTCCTTGTCGATATTCCAGTTTTGACCAAAAAATGGGATAACACCAGGCTCCTGAGAAAGTTGGTCCGCCACTGACGGCGTTTATCACCAATCTTCCACGGGGACAAGTGGAGTCCTCCTGTCTCGGTCGATTGGGTTCATTGTTTTGATTTGATGGGCCCGCTTCTGTGGGCTGCGGTGTCCGCACAAACTGTTCCAGCTTCCTTTCTCTAATCAGTTTTTCAACGAGATCTTGTAAGTGACGACACTCGTTCGTATTGTGCCCGTAGCTTTCATGGAACTTGCAAAACTTTCTCGTTTTGATTTGTCTCTCTGACGACGGTTTTGGTGCTGGTTTTTGGTACTGAATTGTATTACAGGTTTGTAAGTACAAGTCCTCTAGTGATGTATTCAGAGGAGTGTAACTGTCAAACATTGGATTCTTGCGCTACGGGCCATGATTTTGATCTCGTTTTCTAGTTTGATTCACGCTCTCTCTTCGCCGAGCTTGTTTGTTTTTACAACTGAACTTTTCCGGAGCTCTTACCGGATCGTTTGATTGCAACATTGCTTTGGATCCCTTCCGTAATTGGTCCTGCATCAGTTTGCTTCCTAGACTGTTTCGCGTCTTCCCTTTTCAGGAACTAAGCCGCCTTGGCGTGGAAACGGTCCAATGATGCAGGTGGTTTTCCAGCTAACCAGTTGCCAAACTCAGAATCGGGGTCGATCCCGCTAGTCAACGCCATAAGGATGGAGTTATCGTTTGGATTGCTGATCTCCGCACATGCAGTATGGAATCTCTCTAAATAGTGTCTGAGCGTCTCTCCAGGAGCTTGGGTGATGCTGGACAGAGTGTTGACGTCTTTCGGCCTTGCGACGTGCATGCGGAATTGTTCAACAAATTTTGTGGCCAACTGGTCGAATGAGGAGATGGATCGAGGTGGCAGTCGAGTGAACCACATGGTAGTGATGCCCCCTAAGGATATGGGGAAACTACGACACTTCACTGCATCGTCGACTCTGGCAACGGTCATCGACCATTCATATTTCAGAATATGTTGGTTAGGGTCGGAGTTTCCCTCATACATGGGTAGAGTTGGCATCCTGAATCGCCGTGGGGGTTTAGCAGTAAGAATATCGTCCGTAAAAGGAGTGTGGCTTCGGGAAATTCCCCAATCGTCATTCGTGAGTCCCTGGCTCTCACGGATCATCTGACGTATCATAGTTGAAAGATCCGGCATTTGCGCGTTTTGCGCGGCTTGCGCCGGAGTATGATCATGTTCCATACTTTGGGGTTGGACCGGACGTTGTCGACGGTCCAAGTCTTGCCTTCTTGGCTCATAGTCTTCTGGGACGTATGGTTCAGGAGTACGTCCGCTATGACGACGGTCTAGGTTCGACTGATCTTGTGCGTCGATCCCTGGTTCAGCCGCAACGTTAGTGGTGCGGTATTCTGCGGTGTGGTGAGGAACGACACCTCCTCGGGAGGAGGCTCCAGTTTGGAAACTGGCTGATGGGCCAACTCTCAGTTGTTTAACGGTCAGTGTCGGTTGATCTCCAGCGGCTGGCAAGTGACTCCCATCTAGCCGGGGTCGTGGAGATCGATTATGATAATCAGAGGATGAAGAACTTTTGCTGGAGGAGCGAGAAGCATGGTATCTCGTAGATCTCTTTCGCTTTTGGCGATCCATCTTGTTAATCAGCTCGGCATTAGCACGTAGTTGTTCTGTTAGTTGTTGCCGACTCTGGGTCAGCTGTTGGAGTAGCAACTGTAACTCTTGTCGAGTAACCGGACCCGACGATTCTGAATGTCCAGTAGCATCTTGATTAGATGGAGGTAGTGGAGTAGGATTTTGTCTATCCTATTCTTCTTGATTGATAGCGTTAGAGGTGGTTCTTGTACTAACCATCTTGAAAGTTGAATTCCTTTCCTAGACTTTGTGCAAATCTGAATAGAAGGGAAGGAAATTGGATTCGATGATCTAGATCTCTCTCTTAGATTTATTCAATCCGGTATCGATGACAGATCCAAAGAGCAGGAGAAAATCTGGGTTTTCTCAGTGAAAGAACCAAAGTGTTTGCACCAAAATTGGTCACAACACTCTTCGGGAGTCGTTGAAGAGATAATAATGAAGAATGTAAATTTGAAGCAAGTATTATCTAACAAAAACTCCAATCAGCAGTAAAGTAAATGCGTAGACAAGCGATTTATATTGGTTCGGCGTGTTGCCTACGTCCACTGTGAAGTTTTTTGGTGTTTTATTGATTCTCTTTCAATGATTACAAGTTGTTACAGCAATCAACAGCAAGTTACAACTGGAAATTCGAAATCAACAGCAATGTTATGATGTAGGATGATGGAGATCTCGATCCGGTAGAGTCTGGGCGCTTGAGAGTCCAAAGATCCTTTTTCTGTTGGCTCTGGGGCTCTATTTATAGGCGTAGGATGCTGATATTTCGCTGAAAACTCGGGAGACCACTTCTGGCACGTGAGGGGGTCCACGCGCCCGGCCTCAGGAAATTTGGGCCCACTTTGGCATCGATTCGAACTCCATTCGAATCGATCAGAAAATCATCCAATCGAGGTGAAATTTGGTGTGGACATTCTCCAACATGTATGCAAGCTGCTGTGAAAATTTCATGGCATTTGGATAAGTAGATCTCGAGTTATCATGGATACGAAATGGGATTCCTTGAGTGGCTGTTTGATTCGAATCGATGGGTTTGAACCGATTGCTTCGAACCGAGGATGGCACACGCCTTCATTTTGACGTGGAGCGCACACTTCGCCTCGATCCGGATTTGGCTTTGAATTGACCGCTTCGATCCCATATATCTCAGCACGTTTGCATCGATGAATGACACGTCACTATGGCTAGTTGACTTGGTGGATTCGAACGAAGCTTCATTGATGGGTTCGAACATGGCTTCACTGATGGATTCGAACAACCAATGCTTGATGGATACGAACTAGCCTTTCTCTGATGGATACAAGCTTTGTAACTTCTCTATGGATACGAAGTCAATTGGTGCGAACTTGAACCCTTCGATGGATACGAAGGATGACGATCTGATGGATGCGATGCAGGCACTGGCTGATGGATACGAAATGAGTCACCTGCTGATGGGTACGAAGTCCATCGATACGAACTCGATGGATTTGAACATGGCCGCTTATGATTGATACGAACTGGGATACTTTGATGGATTCGAAGGTGACCGATTAGAACTAGAGTTCGGCGATGGATTCGAAGACACCTATAACGATGGATACGAAACCAGTGCTTTTCCCTTCAAATTGAATCGATCATAACTTGAGTGTATGAACTCGGATTGACTTGAAATTTGAGATGCGGACTTCTATGATCTTTCTTGTCATGTCCTATCAATTGTAGCTCAATTTGGACTCGGACAAAATTCAACGATATCCATAGCGAAACGAAGTATGACCAATCTCTGAGACGAACTGTCCTTCGTTATCGATCGATCTTTTGGTATCACGGCTTTGCCAAAAAGCGGGATAACAGTAGCGGGAATTGGGAAAATCAAAAGATTGAATTTAACGAATATTAAAAGAAAGCAACAATTTATATTCAACCAGTGGAAATTAAACGGACATGGAAAATCAAAAGGCTCAAATGCGGCCCCGATACTGAAATCATTTCGTAGTTTTCGACTCATAACGGACGTCAAAATAAAGTAATGAATATACAATGGAGATCGGCACGACGAGACGAACAAAACGGTACATAAATATCAGTAATAAGATCATCTTATCAAAAGTCGATATTTGGTACCGTGTCAGTAGTATGTAGACAAAAATGAAAATAAGAAGTAGCTGGGGTTTATAATGGGCTATTTATAGGCAAAGCTGAAAATAGAATGAATGCACAAGATTGATTTACACGTTGAACGATAATGACCCAAAAAGCCCGTTTCGTTCCCAAAACGAAAATGGGTCATCCCATATATAAAAATAGATGTTTTGGATAAACTTAAACTCAGTGGAACAGGTTTGAAGTCATAATTCCATCATATGAATAAGTTATGTTAAAATCAGCTTATTTCGAATTGATTTCAGTTGATTTTAATTAAATTGATTTCTAGGCATTTCGAGCCCATATGATCAAATGACAATCCGATCGCTACGAAACTTGAAATCCTACAAATCATCGTTACAGATTCGATGAAACTGATTTCGTCAAAATCTGAGTTAGTAGCCAAAATGGATATTTTCACATTAGTTAAATAAATTAATAATTAAATTAATTAAATCACATTTTTATTTCAAAATTAATAACTAATAATTTCCATCATTTTTGATTGCTTGAGAAATTACAATAATTTAAACAATTTAGATATCAAATTAAAATTTATTAATATACCAATTACAATGTCTAATTCCAATTCTAGAAAAATTCAATAATTATAAATTAGATTCCCAATAATTCCATTTGTTTGATTTTTGGATCTTGTTATTGAATAAATTATCATCTTATGGATATAATTATCGTGGTTTACGTCTTATTACACTAATATTCTAAAATTTCATTTTTATTTACATTAACGTAATATTTAATTATATTTAGTTGCAATTAATTTCCAATTTAATATAACGGATTAAATATATAGGTAACTTATAATAATTGTTGCCATTAACTCTTAATCACACTTTTATAAGTTTATCATTTTCAAACAAATAATATAATTAGTTACAAAACTTTGATTTTATTCAATTACCATTTATTATATATTAATTCATTAATTAATTCAGTATTTATGTTTGTTTTCTTATATTCAATTTATAACCAAGTATAACATTTACATTATTTTAATAAATTGAACTTTATCCAAATTGTTAACGGTTAACTTTAATTAACATTGTTATATTCATTTTGGTTATTATTTCATTAATAAATCCCAAGTTTTTATTTCTTTCAACATTAAATTACCAAAATTTTATTAAATTAACTAATTTAAATTATCGAAAATTACGGGTCGTTACAACCGTGGAAGGCGGCGGTGGCATTTGGGATTGTCGAGCTCGCAGGTGGCCCACGTGGCCATGGGGGTAGGCGGTTGGACTTGGGAAGGTGATCTGTGATGTTGGATCGTGCCAGGGATGGCTGGTGGTCGACGTTCATGGATGCTTGTTATGGCAGCTGTGTTCCTTCCATCGCATACGAGAGATAGTTCTAGGGTTGGGGAACGATGCTGACGTGGGGTGAGCATGTCAAATTTTCATTTTCCTTTTATTTTTTTATTTAAATGTAATTCTTTTTAAACTTCTAACTCGAATATCTTTTGCATACAAGCTCGGATTCACACATGGTTTTCTCCTTGCGATCGTATCGAAATTTCGAACATTTTGGAACTAGTTTGGATGAATTCAGAGACTATTCAAATTTGGGCCTTATTTTGGATTTCAAATTAATTTGAAACCAATTATGAATATTTTAACCCACTCACAATTACTAAATTATCTTATGCTAGTTAAATTGAATTTATGATGTGATTTCAAATTGATTGGTTGATGTTTGGTATATTTAAATCGTCATTCTAGTTAAATTTGATTTTCATTGCATAAAATGATCGTTTAATTTAATATTGAATTTAATTGTCAATTTAATATCTATTGTTGAAAATCAGTTATCTATTGATGTTATTGGTTGATATGGATGATGATCGTGATGTATGTTTGATTATTGATATTGAATGACGGGATGTTATATTTTATATTGTGATAACACTACAAGTTCCCTATGGGTTGAAATGATACTTATCCGAATGATCATATAGAATAAAGGAAAATCGTTATGGGATGAAATGATAAACCCAAGCGATTTTCATTGAAATAAATTTGGGATTGCGAGTTGAAATGATATATACCAGTAAATTTAATTATTTGCGGATTGAAATGATAAATATCCTATCACTTGACCATAGGGTAGAGAATTATATATAGACTCCTGATTTGTTAAATTTAGTGATTTTATATCTTTAAACTTTGAATCCAATTAAACGATATTTGAAATAGAATTTGACTGATATAAATGAATTGTTTTAAGCAATTATTCAACTTGTTCGGTCCATTTAAATATTGCCTGGTCAAAAGACCGGATAACACTTACCCTCCAAAGTATATCTTGTTTCAAACATGATGTGTTTCGAGTTGAGGTAAGTCAGGATTACTATATCCGACTCCAGTTTATGCTTCAAATAGTTGTTATCCTTTCTTCGGACCTTTCAGGTATAGTGCTAGTCCTCTAACTATTTCATTACGATGCTTCATTGGCATCCAAGACTACAAAACTGAAGTATGATCTCATGATCCATCATTCTGAACTTCACAATTTTGAACTTGTTCCTATTTTAAATCTTCTAAGTTTAAGTCTGCTTTCTTTTGATTCGAGGGGTATATTACCCAATCCGTTCCCTTCTCTCTACACTTTATTCATGTAATCCGAGTTGGGCTATCATTTTCCATTACCATTTCTTGCTACCAAGTCCAAGCTTATGTCGCCTCTTGACCTTGAACTTACGCCACCCCCGCACACCTTTATCTTAAACCTGACGCTGCTGATTGCCTTGTTTGGATCGGATCCAACCGATTTTGTACTTGAACCAAACTCTCTATTCAAACCCCGAATCAGCCATTTCTTTAAGATTCAACATACATAGGTAGGTGGCTGGTGATGGAGGAACTGGTGAAAGTTCATGTTGATGTTTATTCTTGGATCAAGAGAGATGATAAAAATTAGCCAAAGTTCCATCCAAGTGTATCCATCGGTACTGATCCAACCCTTGGTGGATTTCCGGTTTTGAACTCCTTCACTAACTATGTATTATTGTCTTGGTCATTTGAGTTATACCTAAATGTCATCTACTAAGTTCCAAATCATTTCAAGAGAATGGTTGATTACATGAAGCCCGTCAAGATGATTAGCAATTACGGTCACTTCGGATAGCATCCGAACTTTTAAATAAAATATTATTCAATATCAAAAATTAACACTGCATGACACCATACAACATTGTAGTTTACTCTATACCGCACAGGATTCGCAGTTAGTGCATGGCAATTTTTTAATTTATCTAATATAACTTGTATGTTGAGATTTGATAGTTATAGGTCATAGACGTTTCAAGCGTCTCTCAGCTCAAGCAGTAGGCCCATCGGTTTCAAGATATGTAGAATCAGATAACGATTCGAGCTCAACTATGGTTCCATCTACAAAAAAACTCCAGTGTAACCTATTCCTCAACCTGAAAATCTGCAAGTAGGTTAACCTGCTCAAGAAATTCTAGTAGATCTTTTGGAAGGCCCAGAAATTGAAGCTGCTCCCGACATACTTGATAATACTGTTATATTAGATGATCCAGTAGATTCTGTATCATCTAAAATTGAGGAGGGATCACTCAAGAGAATCAGGTAGAAACATGGTTTCTCCTTTAATGACTTACTAGTCCCTACACACCACCAGAGGGCATATCACTCCCATACGAGTATACAGCGTGCAATAAATACATGTGTTGACAGGATGTGTCCCACCTTTCAATCAGTTTATCCAACGAGTTTTGCACTTTATGAGGCTAGCTCCAGCTCAGCTACATTCGAACATCTATGCATTATTCATACCATTTATAATATTTACTCACCATGTCAATAGGGTTCCCAGTAATCAAGAGGTTCGATGTCTATTCAGCTTCAAGTATCACAAAGGAAATCGTTCCCTCATTTTCTTAGAGCTATCCAGGAGTTGGCGAATTGTAGTTGGCACCTGAATAAACTAAGATATTTCATGGATAAATTCTTCTTTGTTCGATGTCCTCCTGGATTTTCACAATGATGATTGTTCCCCTGTAAGTTCTATTCTTGTCCTTTTCATGAAATTCTTGGTTCGTAGTTCTGCTATTACTGAACATTTTTTTCATTCTTTATAGATGTATCATGCAGGCCTAGCAATGATGCTCTGGCAGAGACCCTTCAACAGCTTCACGCAATTCCGGAGGTAGAGAAGGCTAAGACATTGCTTCATGATGAGAATCTACGAGCCTATAACTTGTTTGACCTGGATCGTAGTGTTGGTCTTGCTCTTGAAGACATCGATAGCTACGATGATGATTCTTCATTTGAATATAATGGGAATCATTCATTGGTGCCCCCAGTTAAAAGTCTAGTGATCGAGACTGGCGATATACTAGAGCACAATGAAGAAGGTGAAATTAGAGAAGAAGGTATAAGGGGATGTAACAGAGAAAAAAAGGCCAAGACAATACATATGTAGGCTATGATCAATCTGTTGATGAAGGAGACGATAATGACTTGGAACATATTCAAAGAAGAAGTCTCAAGGTTAAACTTGCCTAAAGAAAAACTTCGACTTTTCCTCTACTGGTCACAACTACATTTGGAACTCCTGTACAGTAATTAGAGGATCCTTCTGTAAACTTTGGGCCAATCCCCAATGTAATCGACTGTTTCATTATTGGCAATATGAGGATTGGGGATGTTGGATACCCCATTCGTTTTAAAAAACATATGCGTTCAACTAAAGTATGAAAGATTACCCCTCTCAGCAAAAGTCAAACCCATGGTCCATCGGAGGACACTAGGACACTTGCATGCACACACATGCACCGCACGCTACTTAGCTTATGATGTATTCTTGTCTTATTAAGGCTAATTCGTCGTTGTTTCATTTGTAGGTTTAATGGAACAATGCGGTTTATATGAGGATCTTAAGGATCAAATGGCGTATCGGCTGAGATGCAAACCAACTACGCGACCCCACAAATCCAATCATGATTCTGATTCTAGCTAACATTGAAGCCATAATCTAGAGGGTAGAGAGAAGGACTATAGGTCATATGACTCGTCGTCTAGGCAACGATCCAATTTTAGGTCGCCCCGCCAAGGGTTCAGAAAGGCACTCTAGCCATCACGACGAAATTCCTCTTTATAACCCCTTTTGCGCTCCCCTCTCTACTAAATAAATAGCATCGTCTGATGCATCATCCTTTAAAATCTACTACTTTCGATTCCTCTCGACACAGAGTTGATAAAGCACCTATCGAGCAGCCTACTAAACAGCCTATTATAAAAACAGAGTAGCCGATCGCTTTAAATCCTCAAATAGCTGAATTGCAATGTCATTTTCCAAAAATCAATTTTAGAGATTGCAAGTTTATCCTTAATTTGAAAGATATTCCTTGTGATATAAAGGGTTTGACGGTAGTATACATCTGTGACATGTACAATTAGTACTTTAATTGGAGGAGGTTGGCCGAGAAAATTTCTAAATATGCTGAGAGCTTGGAGATAGAGGCTATTGGACTACAGCTTATGGTGAACTAGAACAATGAGACCATCGCTCATCTTAATGCAGAGGTCATCAAGCTGAAGAAGGAAACGGTGGAAGTTGATAAGAAAATCAAGGACTAAAATGCGACGATCGAGCGGGAAAGAAAAGATCATCTAAGCCAGGTTGAATCTATCCATAACAGGAATCTTGAGTTAGTGGAGGAGCCGAAGGCATAACTTGAAAAAGAAAAGAAAGAGAAAGACAAAGACAAAGACCTTCAAATAGTTTAAGACTACTTTGAAGAAATGCTCGACACTCGTAAATAGAGGGATGATGCGTTGGACAAAGCCAAGAAAGTGGATGAGTTGGTGGCAACCACGGAGAGGCGAGTTAAAGGCAAGTTTGAGCCACTCATCACTAATTACAACACCAACGTACTCAAGTTTAAAGATTTGGCATGACTTGGAGAAGGTTATTCCCAAGCACTAGCATTGGCCTGGGAGCAGATTGTGTGGAAAGAGCAACAACTTCTAAAAGGAAGTGAAGTAAATTTGATAGAGATGGAGAGAGACATCCAACAAAATTGAGGTGCTCGAAGTAGGTGAGCTTATCTTACACAAGGAGCTGGCTACTATTGTTTAGAAAGATTGAGCTGAAGGCTCCAACACTGCTCCTCAGGATATTACTACAGGCCTTACTTCTAGGCCTTCGACTGCATCTATTGTTCCATCTACCCCTCCATACAACCCTATTGCGTCACAAATGTAGAAAACAAGCATGTTGTCTCCCATTCGAGAAGGAAATTCAAATGATATGCCTGCCCATACGGAGTCTCGATCCGACAGAGGTATATTGTTGACCTCACCCATATTTGAGAAGATGCACATGACACCAGTCGATGTTGCTAATCTCTCCTTTCATCTTTCTTAATTTTGAGGTCAGCCTATGATTTCTAGTCTCCTAAAGGATGGCTTCCAAGTGAGACAACATGCGATAATGACCAATTCAACAGTCGTGACTAGTTTCGGGACGACTTCGAGCATTCTAGTTGGTGACACTCGGGGACTTGGCACACAAATGGTTCATGCTTTGCAAGAAGAAGGGCTAGATGAACTCCAAGGTATGCAAGCTAACGATGTTATTCAGACCACCGATGATCTTGCCCAAAGGCTTTTAGTGCACGATCTTCTTGAACAACAGCTCAAGTTTGCTATAGAGGTTAAGTAAGAAAGTCAAGTTCATCTCTCCTCCTCTATCCATTGCTTTGCATGGCAAGGTCATTTTCATTCTATTTACACTACATATGGCCAGAAGAACTCAGGATGCGTCTATTCACGTTGCATAGTTCGCCTTCGAAGGGCAAAGGAAGAAAATGGAGATTAAGGAAGAAACCAAAGGGGTCCAGCGTACCACCTTCCACGGAGGAGAAGAAGAAGAAGTCCAAGAAGTGATCATTTCTTCTTTATGTTTTTAGTTGTTTAGCCATAAGACCTATTTTTCCTTTTATTTTCAGACCAGCTTTGTGCAATTTTGGCCCATGCTCTTACTTTCAGTTTTGGTGTCAATTACAATTTTACTTTTCTTCCAAGTAATATTTTGACTACGAATAATATAAACTTTTTTTTTCACTCAAATGTTGTGTGAATATGACTAAGTGTTTGAGAAATGTGCTTTATATTCAACATGCTTGCGATCCACTTCTCATTATCATCTTTGGACTAATTTACTACTAGTTCATTCCTTGGTCTTGGCAGGCAAGGGACGATTATCAGAGCATCTATCCACACAAGCCCACACATGACCATTCTAACTCTCCAATTTGGTCGAATTCCAATCGTTTGGAGAAATGCTTAAACATTTCTTTTGGGGATGTTTTGAGTGCAATCATGCCAAACTTCAGGGGTTAATCAAAATGATTCATAACTAATGACAATTTGGGCATCCTACTTCAGGATGCGCACATTGATAATGCCAAACGCTAGGCGTTGATTGAGAGTTAGCCACTTAAATTAGTGGTTTGGGACATCCCTATCCAAGATGTTTACTTGCGGTCGTACCTATCATCGGGTATTGATCGAAGTTTGTAGGAGGTCTCACCTAACTCTGGGCATAGACCTTTCATCTTGCCTACTCCGAACAAGGTATGCATGCTCAGCAAAACTTTAGGCATGAGACATAAAGGAAAACTATCTCATTCAGCCTTTGCATGTTTATACTCCTGCCCCCTAGTCATGGGTTAGAGGATTTTTTAGGTATCTATCTTTAGATACGAAGTGTGGTTGATCTTCATGCTTTCGATCATGGACTGCAAAAGCTTAGTTGGTACCTATCTCTGGGTACCTTCACACTTGCATTTTGCATATGCAAGTTCATTTAAACACAACACTGTTCATAGTGTAAAATCAAGTATAAACAAATTCAGGAGTTCCGAAAGCCACTTATTTCATAAACATTAGAAATGGCAGATCCTTTCTGGCTACATATTTTGATTAAATATGTAAAAATTTACATTTAAGTGAAGCAACATTGTAAGTGCTTGCTATTCCACAGCCACGGGAGTGAGATCCCGTCCACCATCGCTAGCTTGAACACGCCATCTCCAAGCTTCTGTTCCACTACGTACAGACCTTCCCAACTCAAGGCTAAGATCCTAAGGCCTCGGAAGATTCTTTGAGAACGAGGTTGCCAATTTCTAAGGTTTGGGACCTGACCTTAATATTATAGTACCGGATGACTCCGCTCTGATGGGTGACTGCCCTCAAGCCGGCTTCACCATGCTTCTCATCGATCATATCGAGAGACTCTAGCAGGAGTTCCTAATTCGTTCGTGGGTTGTAGTGAATCACTTGATGAGAAGGTACTTAAAATTCAACTGGGATTATAACCTTGGATCTGTAAGCTAGGGCGAATAGAGAATGGCCAATCATGGACTTGTGTGTCGTTAAATAAGCCAAAAGTGCTAATGGAAGTTCATCAACCAACTTGCCCTTGGCCTTCTCCAATCGCTTCTTAAGAATGGACTTGATAGTCTTGTTCACCGCTTCAACCTAACCATTCGCTTAAGGGTGTTCCACCACTTGAAATCTCTTCTTAATGTGGTGTCTATGGTAGAAATCCTTAAAGTAAGTGCTTCAAATTAGGTTCCGTTATCGAAAATAATCATTTGTGAAACTCCAAAATGATAGATGATGTTTTTGACTATGAAGTTGATCGCATTCTTGTGGTGATTATGGCTAACAGCTCTGCCTCATCCCATTTTGTGAAGTAATCAACTACGATGATGTTGTACTTTTCACTACCTTTGGACGACTACAACATACCAATGATATCGGTTCACCAAACTACAAAAGGACAGTAACCGACCGACCATTTGAGCGATCTCCGTTGGTGGGACACTTAAAATCTTAGTGAATCTCTTGCACTTGTCAAACTTTCTGGTGTAATCACCTGCATCTAGATTGATAGTAGGCAAGAAATACCAGTAGCGAAGGATCTTCAAGGCTAGGGTTTGCCTCTTGTTGTGGTCACTATAGGCCTCCTCATGTACTTCTCTTAGGACTTGCTTGGACTCATTGTTGGAAACCCACCAAAGCATAGGAACTGAGAATCACTTCTTATAAAGTACTCCCTTTTGCATGATGAATCTTAAAGCTTTACGAAGGAGTTGACATCATCCGTTTTTTAGTCAGGAAGGATTCCTTTTTGCAAATAATTCTTTATCAGAGTCATCCATGACTCCTTCTCACATTCGGCCTCCAAAACCCAACTGATATCCATCTTTTCAATGCTCAAAGCCGATAGCACATCCATTGGGACCAAGCCCATGAGTTGCTCATTTTCGAAACTAGCTAACCTAGTCAGTAAGTCTATCTTCACATTTTCCTCTCTAGGAATATATGTTATGGTGTAATATTTAATATCACTAAGTAGCTTAAGGGTTTGTTGAAATAAGGATCTAACCTTGCTCCTTTTGGTTGAAACTCTTTTCTCAGTTGATATACAACTAGCTGGGAATCACATAAGATATACAAAGTTTAAACTCCAAGCTCTTTGGCGATCTTGAGTCTTACGATTAAGGTCACATACTCCGCTTCATTGTTCATTACAGGAAAGTCGAGTTTAGAGCATAACAAATAAAATGTTTCTTGAGAGTTATGAGCACCAGAACAATGTTCATTACATGCACCACCTGTTACATTTCCATTGGGCATTCTGCTCCGCACTGCTCTCTAGAGTATCATCTCGCATAGTGTATTCAGCAGTAAAATCTGCTAAAGCTTGGCTCAACTCAATGTTTCATTTCAACAACCGACCAGAAGTCTCAGGTCGTTGCAAGACCTATATAAAAGGCTGGTCGGATAGAACTTTGATTGGATGAGCCTAAAAATAGTGGCGGAGCTTTCTTAAAGCAATCAGCATGTTGTATTCGAGCTTTTCCAGCTTTGGATAGTTTCTTTTTACTTTTATCAACTGCTTACTGATGTAGTACACCGACTTCTGGATCAGGGACTCCTCACATACGAGTGCGATGCTCAAAGCGTGCATTATCACAGCCAGCTAAATAAACAAGTCCTTATCCCCCGGCGGCTTCGATAGAATTGGAATTTCTCTTAGTGATCAACCAGAGCCTAGAATGCATCTATACATTCTTACGTGCAAGAAAAATTCCTTTTCCCCTACTTGATCACGTGAAGAAAAGGATGCACTTTGTTAGTGGCTATGGAAATGAATCTACTCAGGGTGGCAACTCTCCCATTCAAGCTCTGGACCTCTTTGACCATTTTCGGGGCTTTGATGTTCTTCAATGCTTCGACCTTCTCCGAATTTGCTTCGATTCCATAGGAGTTCACGATAACGCCTAAGGATTATCCCGACACAACGCCGAGTAAGCATTTCAAATGGTTAAGTTTCATCCCGTATTTTCGAAGAATGTTGACCATATCTGCCAAGTCATCAATATGGTTCCTCGATCGTTGTGACTTCACGAGCATATCATTTAAACAGACCTCCATTGAGCGCTCAATCTAATCTTTAAACATCTTGTTCATTAGCCTCTTTTCAGTCGCTTCGATGTTCTTCAATCCAAAGGGCATGACAAGATAGGATTATAATCCTAGATTGGTGATAAAGATGGTGTGTTCATAGTCTGGGACGTGCATTAGAATTTACTTGTATCTAGAGTACATATCCATAAATAAGTGTAATTCATGCCTGGCCGTCAAGTCCACCAACTAAACAATCTTTGGAAGTGGGAAACTATCTTCCAAGGACGCCTATTTCAGGTCCGAATAGTCAATGCTTGTCCTCCACTTCTAGTTAGTCTTTTCACTAGGGCTGGATTGGATACCGACTCTGAGTATAGGGCATCACGGATAAAGCCATTGTCTCTCAACTTCTCCACTTTTTCCTTGAGTGTAGCAGATTTCTCCAGATCCAAGATGTGACATTTCTATTTCACAGGAATGCTTAGTGTTTACATTTAATGCATATCTCGCTATCTATAGTGATATTCCACACATGTCTGAGTGAGTGTAGGCGAACTCATCTAGGTTCCCATAGAGAAAACCAACCAACTTTTCATCATCCTCATGCTAAGCTACATTCAACCTTCAAGACCCGTGTAGGATAATCCTAGTTGATTGGGATATTGATTGTTAACTCGGCTAGAGCTATTCTTCCATCCTCTGGCTCTTTCCACATATCCATATCTTTATTGAACCAACTTTGCTACCAAAGCTAGAGCTCAGGCAGTGGTTGCTATGCATCTGAAGCCTTGATGCGGAGAGTATTCTATACACCCTTTCCTTTCTCTCTTCGCCTAGCCTCCTTTAGCTCAATGACATAACATTCGTGGACAAGCTTGTGATCTCCTTGCACTATTCCTACACCATTCCCTATCGGGAACTTCAGCATTACTCACCAAGGAGCTATGGCCACTTGAAATTCAGCAAGGGTAGGTCGTCCCGAAAATGTGTTATAAGCAAAATAAGTATCCAACACAAATAATGGCACGACGTGCACTCTCTTGCCGTCACCCTTTCCAAGCACCACTGGTAGATCCACACATCCCATTGGCTTAGTAGAAGTCCCATTAAATCCCTGGATTCTAGATTTCAGCTTTACGCCACTGCCCTCTAGAAGCATTTGGTCATAGGATATCTTGAATAAAATGTTGATTGAATACCCATGGTCAACCAGCATCTTCCTTACAACAACAGGGCCAATCATGGCCGGTATCACTAATGGATCAATCCTCAAGACCTCTACCCTCTCTATATCTCTATTTTGGAAAAACAGTATCATCCGTCATGGTTCTGAGTTACTTTGTCGGAACATCATCTTCAATGGTGAAACAACTCTTATTCACTACGTGCTTCAATGCACCTATATAACGATCCATCTTGTTCCAACTGTTCTTAGGTGGATGTGGTCCTCCAACAATAGTATTGATCACCAATCTGTTCTCAACCCGCCTGGGCTCATCAACACCAGGCCTGGCTTCGCCTTGCTAGGAGTTTGAAATTCCTTTCCCACCACCCTATGGGGTTTGCATAAACAGCTTGCTTCTTCTTATTAATCAACTCTTCGATCGTATCATGAAAATGCCTGCATTTGTTGGTGTTGTTACCACGTGTTTCATGAAATACGCAAAATTTGCCAGATATTTTCTCCTTTTCAGTCGGCTTCCTTGGAGCCGGCTTTCTGCACAACTCTTTGCCTTTAGTAACCAATTATATGTTCCCAATCGAGTTATTCAATAGAGCGTAGTTGTCAAACTTAAGATTCTTGGATGCCTCCTTGAATCCGATTTCTTATCTTTACTTTCATTTTGATTCTTGCTCTGTCCACCACTTCTATTTTCCACATTGATATTAACATCGTCGCAATTCCCACTGGACTATTTTACATCAGCATTGCTTTGTATCATTTCGACTGATTGACTAGCATTGGCTTTTCTGGCAGTACTATTTGCCTCCTCCAAGTGCAAGAACCAATTTGCCTTTCTGTAGAACACGTCCATCGTTAGTTGGAGTTTCATCTTCAAATACCTCCCGAAATCAGTCTTCCGGTGAATCCCACTAACCAGTGCTATCAACACAATATCTTCTTAAGCATTGCTTACCTCAGTCACTATAGTATTGAACCGATGCAAGAAATCTTACAAGACTCTCTCTCTCCCTCCCTGAAGAGGTTAGAAAGTGACATGACTTCCTTCGGATAGGTAGTATGCATGCAGAATTGCTCAATGAAGTTCCATGCTAATTGCTTGAAAGATGATATGTATCTCGATGGCAGCGTATGAACCACGTCACCGCCATTCCCTCTAGAAAAATCGAGAACCGATGGAATCGTACAACATCAATAACTTGGGCAGAGTCTAAGTGCCAGTCGTACTTCATCAAATGTTTCCATGGATCCGTCTTCCTATTATATGACATCATCATTGGCATCACAAATCCCTTGGGATACTCCTCATGAAGAATATCTTCTATGAATGGATTTTGGCTTAGTGAGCATCGCCGATCATCATTACTCGGATTCTAGCTCTCACTTATAAGTCTCCTTTAAATTCGGCTCGATTGGATCTACTAAATAGCGGTAATCGTGATACGCCCTGAGTGTTTGGCCCGGCAAATGCTCTTGGTTAGTTTCACGATACTTGGGTTCCCTTGACTTCGAGAGAACTGTTCATTCAGCAGTAGCATGTACATAATCTCTTCACGACGGATCTATAGTAGCCGCCTAATCTCCAACATTCTAGCCATCCACATCACAACCAGAAGCCAAAACAATACCATCACCCAGAAGTCGAACACCCAAACTAGGGTTCCATGGTTCGATACCGATCCTACTTGGTGATTGGTACCGATCCATAAGCCTTTGTCATGGCTAAGTCCCGACCTTTGTTTCGACTTCCCAGTTTCTTTTCTAACCATCTTCTTCTTTTTGTCCCTTTGCCTTAGTACCGTTGACGAGAAACTATTAGATACAGAATCAAAAGGTGTCAAGTCCCTCATGCTTCTCCTACGATTGTTAGTCAATTGATTCAACAAGTCCAAGCTCTGTTTCATTTGCAAATTCAACTCATCACGACTATCCTAAAGCTTTTATATCATTTTCTTCATCATACAGTCCATATCAACCCTAATAATCACATCTACTAGGTTCTGATCTTCGGTGGCAGTTGGCTATACAACTTCCTCAACATGTTGGGAATCGACATTCTCAACATCCTCAACAGTTTTTTAAGTGGTGAATGGATCTCTTCCTGAGGCCAATGTTAAAAGCAACTTGTTTAGATTTTCTGAAAAATATAAGTAGTTCAAAATGAAAAAAATAAATGAAATTGATGGATTTAGGCAATCTAATGGTAGATGATGGATCCAAATGGAATGAGAATCACGTTCTCAGTGAAAGCACCAAAATGATTATATCAAAAACTGACACTAAAACCCAAGAAATTAGAGTAGAGAATGAAATGAAGAAGTATAAATGGAAAATAAATAAAAACGAGACATCAAACATTTCTAGTGGTTCGACCAACTGTTGCCTACGCCCAACTTGTGATTTCCATTGATTGTCTTGTTGTTTTACAAGTACAATTCTTATGGTTTGGTACCACTCTACGGGTGATTATAAGTAAATATATTATAACTGCAAGGAAGCAAAAGTATCCTTGAAAATGAGCCCCTAGTCTCCTATTTATAGCTGTAGGTTGCCAAAAATGCTCCACCACATCTTCCTCCACGATCTCCACTACTCAGTAGCAGTTGTCCTTAAGAAAATATGGCTATATCAGAAAGCGTCTATGGATCGGCACCGATCCGTAAGATTTAGTTATGTATCAATCAAATTACCTTGTGTGATGATGTCTTTTTTTGTTCATGATTCTTATCTTTTTGTGTAGAATACAATAGCTTATGATTTTTGTTTGATGATAAACACACACACACACACACACACACACATATATATATTCGTTTAAATGTATTTATAATTGTACTATTTTATTTTTCCACATAATTAAATAAATATTTGTTGAATAAAATAAAAAACTCAAAATTCTTATTTAAATAAATATTTTGTTGAAACAAATATTTTATTACAAATTCAAATAGTACAAATTTGATCTCTTACTACATTTACAACACAATTTTCAGTATACAATTTTATATACATATTTCACCTCACTACATATTCACTCATCACTCGTATTTGAACTTCAACTCTACTCCAGCATGTATCCAACATCTGAACTATCTGCAAAATAAACACTGCGGAGTAAAATTGAAAAAGAAATATTTCGTAGTAAATGATGAAGTGTGTGTTTGAAAATATTGTTTGCCTCAGTTATTTGGGTTGTTCATCATTATTTTTTAATCCATCTTCTGTGAATAACTTGTGACATGCACAGTGTACCATTGTACATGCCACAAGGTCATGCACACCAAAATACACTTTGTTGTTAAAATTGCAGGGACAGGTGAGCATAAGGTCAAACCCAAGCCTAGTCTAGATTCAACTCAAGTACAAAAACAACATACAACATTTCAGACATGCTCAGGTAAAACCAAATACATACATGAAAACAAAAAAATGGACCAAAATCATATCAATTGAGTATGGTCAGAGAATACAAGTGCACAAGACGTGGTGAGGAGCAAGCAGTTCAAATACAAGTTCAGTTTCAATCAACGCAGCAATGGTTGGTGCATAAGCTTTCAAGTATTAACATAATAACAATAAATTAGACTCAAGTGGAACCCGAAAGTGTGCCATGGATCGTGTAATACGGATAAATGATAATACAGAGTAAAATGATGATAGTAATACTGTAAATAGTACGGAATATAGAATTAGTATAGTAAAATGACACCAGAGAATTTTATACTGGTTCAGAGCACCGTTCTACGTCCAGTCCCAGACTCCATCTGGAATTTCACTGAAACAACAACCCTCACTTAACCCGGAGGAGCATGTTTATACACCCCTGAGCAGCCGAACAGGGACATGAGTAGCAGAACATGATTTCGCCCCAATAGCCGAAAAGGACTTCACTCGCCAGAGCAGTAGAACAGGACTTCAACAAATACAGAAAATTGTTTTGACTTTTATGCGTTCTGATAACAACGATTTATCACTTATAGTACACCCTTCCTATATTCTTCTCCTCGAGTATAAATATATATATTCGAAGTATATGAAGAATAAAAAGGTATAGTATTGATTTAATGCAGAATAATTGAAAGTATGATAGCAAATAGATTTCAAAAGGTTAGATCAGAGAATAAGAGAATTCGATTGTGATTTAGTGATTTGCAATGAAGTTGGAGTTTGTATTTATAAAGGTTAGAAAGTAGAGACTGTTGGTGAAGAGTTTCGATCGAAGTGTTGCATCCCAATCTTTTCGTTAAAGGTTCGCAACTCTTCACAAAGTCGTGTCCTTTCAAAAAAGTGGCTGTTATAGAAATTCAGTCGATCGAGCCTCTGGGTCAGTCGACTGAGTATTTAAAATAATTTAAAATTTAAAATTAATATATTTATGTAACTTTGCATGCTATACAAAAATCCCAGTGTCAGTCGACTGCCTCAGGTGGTCAGTCGACTGACCTGGTTAATTTTGTGCAGTTTGCACAATTACATAGATATATTAATTTCTATAACTTTAAATCACTTTTATAATTTAAATGTATACTTATATATGTATAAAATATTTTAGTAAATATGATGATTAAATATATAAGCTAATGTAACATAATCGAGAAGAGATTTTAACAATTATTGACCTAAGATTTAAAAACAAAATACCATAGTTGATGCACCGGTTTTTAAAGTCTCGTCTCCTTGTCTTTTTTTGTCATAGCAGTCCTCAAATATTTATGTCGTAGTGATAGCTTTGTGTCATGAATCAAAGCCAAGTCTCAACATACTTCGATCGAAACTCATCACCAACAGTCGCTGCTTTTCATAAATACAAACTCTAACTTCATTTCAAATCACTAAATCACAATCGAATTCTCTTATTCTCTGATCTAACCTTCTGAAATCTATTTGCTATCATACTTTCAATTATTCTGCATTAAAGCAATACAATACCTTTCTATTCTTCATATACTTCAAATATATATATTTATACTCGAGGAGAAGATAATAGGAAGGGTGTACTACAAGTGACAAATCCGTGTTATCAGAACACACAAAACTCAAAACTATTTTCTGTATTTGTTGAAGTCCTATTCTTCTGCTCAAGAGGGTGAAGTCCTCTTTGATTATTGAGGCAAAATCCCGTTCTGCTGCTCAGGCCCCTATTCGGCTGCTCAGGGGTGCATAAACCTATTCCTCTGGGTTAAGTGAGGGTTGTTCTTTTAGTGAAATTCCAGAAGGATTCTGGGACTAGACGTAGGACGGTGCTCCGAACCAGTATAAAAATCTCTGGTGTCATTTTACTATACTGGTTTTATATTATGCACTATTTACAGTATTACTATCATCACTATACATTGTATTATCATTTATCCGTATTACACGATCCATATCACACTTTCGTTTGGTATCAGAGCAAGGTCATTATATAACCGTAACACAGTTATTTGATAATCTAATAGTATGGACACTAACACTAGCACTAACACGAGCATTAACACTAGCTTCATTGAAGGCAATCCACTGCACGTCCACCACTATTTAATGGCATGAAGTTTAACTATTGGGCCACACGAATGAGAATATATATGCAAGTAAATGGTTTTGATTCATGGAATATAACTCAGACAGAATACACTATTTCTACTGAAGAATATTCCACTTGGTCAAATACACAGAAACTAGATGCCACAACTAATGTAAAAGCCATGAAAATGTTGTTTTGTGCCTTAGATAAAAATGAGTTTAACCGTGTTAGTACTGCATATGAAATATGGCGCACACTCAAAGTTACACACAAAGAAACCAACAAGGCTAAACAAAGCAAAACATCCATGCTCAATCAAAACTTTAGAATGAAAGAAAATGAATCCATAAATGACATGTAATCAAGATTTCAGGATATCTATCATTCATTAGTAGGATTAGGAGAAAAATATTTAGACTTTGATATTGTATCAAAAATCCTTAACTCTTTAACGGAAGAATGGAAAAGAAAAGTTATCGCTATTGAAGAAGAGAACGATATTTCCAAAATAACTCCGAAAGAGTTAATAGGAAATCTTATGTCTTATGAAGTGAATTTACAGGCAAAAAGAGTTCAGGCTCAAGATAAAAAGAATATAGCATTTCATGCAGAACAAGAGGAATCAGATTCAGACAAAGACGACCTAGCTTTTATTGCCAAGAACTTCAACAAATTCTCGAAATATAGAAAAGAAAACAGAAATAATGGCAAGAGAAGCTCAAACAACAATAAACTACCATCTTCATCAGTTATGGAATGTTTTAACTGTTACAAAAAGGGGAATATGCAGAAGGACTGTCCAGATCAAAAGAAAGAATATCGAAATAAAAGAAAGGACAAATTCAAAAGAAAAGCCTTTTCAGTCACATTGGATGATTCATATTCCTCATCTTCTTCTTCGGGAAGTGAAAGTGACAACGATAATGAACAAGCTAACGTATGTTTTATGGCTAAAGCTAATGAGGTTAATGATTTTACTTTTGATGATATGATAGAAATAAATTTTGAGTTATTAGATACTTCGAAAAGTGTCAAAAGAAAATATAAAGAAGCTGTAGAAAATCAAAACAAGGCAGAATTCGAAAGAGATATGCTTAAAGGTGAGAAGAAAATATTGGAAGAAGAACTTGAGAAAACTCAAGAATCTCTCTCTAATGTTAATTCTCAACTTATATTATCGAGGCAAGAAATTGAAACTCAAAACAAAAAGAATGATAGTCATGTTTCTGAAAACATGTTTTAAAAACTAATATTAAAATGGTAGAACTAGAAAATTAAAGTCTAAAGACCAAACTAGATGGAATCACTAAAAATGTTTCAAATTTTAATAAAGAAAGAGAAAATTTATCTAGAATTATTGAGAATTCACAATCTGTTAGTAATAAAAATGGTTTAGGATATAAAAAGAAAATTAAAGAGTCACAATCCAGTAATTCAAACAAAGTTAAAAATGATAAAACACCTACGTCTTCAACTAAACTAGTTTCTAAAACAATAAATATATGGGTACCTAAAACTAATAAAAAGTTAATAAGGAAAAAGTATATTAGTTCATTCATAGAAAATGTTCATAATAATGAAAATTATATTTATAAAAGGAATACTAAACCCACTTGGGTTTGGTTTCCTAAGACCTAACTCTTAGGACCCTATTAAAAAGGTGGGTACCAAATTTATCTCATATTTTTTGCACGTCCCACTCAAGAAAAGAGAAAAATGGATACTCGACAATGGTTGCTCAAAACACATGACAGGAGACAAGGATATGCTGATAAATATTACATACTCAGATGGTGGTTTTGTCACTTATGGAGATAAATTCCAAAGGATATATCATCGGCAAAGGTGATGTGACCAATTACGATACATCTAATTTACCTCTTATTATAAATGTTCTATTAGTTAAGAATTTAAAACATAATCTGTTAAGTATAAGTCAACTATGTGATAAAGGTTTTAAAATATCATTTTACGAAAATAAATGCAGTATTCTTGATCAGAATCAAAATTTTATTTTCGAAGGAAATAGAGATAAAAACATTTATGTTTTGAATATGAAAATTAATCATAACTCAGATATGTGTTTAATAGCTAAAGAAAATGATCCCTGGATATGGCACAAACTATTCTGTCATATAAATTTAAAAAATATAAATGAAATTTCTAAAAATAATCTTGTAAAAGGATTACCAAATATGAACTTTAATGTTAATAATATATGTGACTTATGTCAATTAGGTAAATTAACTAAATTTTCGTTTAAATCTAGGAAAGTTATTTCGAAATTACAACCACTCGAGTTACTTCATATGGATTTATTTGGCCCTACCCAAATTCAATCCATAAGTTATAATAAATACGCATTTGTAAATGTTGATGATTTCTCTAGATATACGTGGACTATTTTTATGAAAAATAAAAGTGATACCTTTGAAAATTTCAAAACATTTGTGAAACAAATTCAAAATTTAATAATATTGAAATTAAAAATATCAGAACTGATCACGGAGGTGAATTTGAAAATATACAATTTGATAACTATTGTAAAAAGAAAGGAATATTTCATAACTTTTCGTTTCCTAGAACTCGATAACAAAATGGAGTTGTAGAACGTAAGAATCGAACTCTACAAGAATGCGCAGAACTTTACTAAATGGAAGCATGTTACCAAAACAATTTTGGGCAGAAGCTGTTGCAACTGCTTGTTATGTTTTGAATCGTGTTTCTATTAGAACTCTCACCAAAAATACTCCTTACGAACTTTTTAATGGTAGAAAACCAAATATATCTTATTTTAAAATATTTGGGTCAAAATGTTTTATATTAAATACCAAAGATCAACTTGGCAAATTTGATTCAAAATGCGACGAAGGAATATTTCTTGGATATTCGAATTGAAGCAAAGTTTATCAAGTTTTAATAAACGAACTAATACTATAGAAGAATCACTTCATGTATCTTTTGATGAGAACTCTAAACCTCTTTCTAATACAATTAGTGACAATGACTCACTTAATAATAATAAAACAAATATAACAATAAACAATTCAAAAGATGAGGACGATATCATTTATAACTCCAGCGAAAATTAAAACATTTGTAGTAATTTAGAAAATAGAAATAATACTAATATAATAAGATCTCCTCGAAGTGTTTTACGAAATTATCCTATAGAAAATATAATTGGAGAAATAAATTCAAATGTTCGAACTAGAAATCAATTAAATTTAATGGGTAATGTAGCTTTTCTTTCTATTATAGAACTTAAAAATGCTAAGGAAGCATCATCCGATGAAAATTGGATTATTGCTATGCAAGAAGAATTAAATTAGTTTGAACGAAACAATGTTCGAGAACTAGTACCCAGACCAACCGATCAAACTGTTATAGGAACTAAATGGGTTTATAAAAATAAAGCAGACGAATTAGGAAATATAACTAGAAATAAAGCAAGACTAGTAGCACAATGATATAACCAGGAAGAAGGAATAGACTACGAACAAATGTTTTATCTAGTTGCTAGACTAGAAGAAATACGAATTTTATTGGCATACACATGTTTTAATAACTTTAAACTTTATCAAATGGATGTTAAAAGTGCTTTTTGAAATGGCTATATTAAAGAAAACGTTTATGTTGAGAAACCTCCTCTATTTATTCATGAAAAATATCCAGATCATGTATATAAACTTAAGAAATCTTTATATGGTTTAAAACAAGCACCACGTGCTTGGTATGAACGACTAAAAAGTTATCTAATTGATTCTGGATTTGAAATAGGAAAAGCAGGTCAAACTTTATTTATAAAACACTCGAAAAATTATATATTAGTAGTTCAAATATATGTCGATGACATTATATTTGGCTCAACTGACAATGAATTTTCTGAAATAATGACTAGAGAATTTGAAATGTCCCATATGGGAGAATTATCATATTTTCTAGGACTTCAAATAAAACAATTTTCAAATGGAATTTTTATTAATCAAGAAAAATACTGCAATAATCTTATCAAACATTTTGGAATGGAAAACACTTCTTCCAAACCGACACCTACGAGCACAACAGCACATCTTGATAAAGATGAAAACGACAAAAGTGTAGACCAAAAACTATATCGTAGTATGATAGGATCACTACTTTATTTAACAGCAACTAGACCAGATATAATGATGAGTGTGTGCTTATGTGCACGATTTCAATCTCACCCGAAAGAATCACATTTACATGTTGTAAAACATATACTATGCTATCTTAGGAAAACTACAAATTTCGGACTTTTCTATTCGAAAGAGTGTTCATTCGAATTAGTATCTTACAGCGATGCTGATTTCGGAGGATCACGAACAGATAAAAAAGTACAAGCGGTACGTGTCACTTCATTGGTAAATCTTCAATATCATGGTTTAGTAAGAAACAAAACCGTGTCTCTTTATCCACTTGTGAAGCAGAATATATCTCTGCGGTACTAGCTTGCACACAAGTAATTTATATGTAACAGACACTTAAAGATTTTGGAATCAATCTATCAAAATCAACAATTTACTGTGATAATTCTAGTGCAATAAATCTATCTAAAAATCCAGCAAACTACTCGAGAACTAAACATATAGATATTAGACATCATTTCTTACATGATAATATAAAAAAAGAAGTAATAAATCTGGAACACATACCATCAGAAAATCAATTAGCCGTATTTTAACTAAACCACTGTAAGAAAACACGTTTATAAAATTGCGACGTGAGCTCGGTATAATATCAAGTAAAGATATATAAATAGTATATAAAAAAAATTTAACTAAAAACTCAAAAATAATTTTTTTACAAAAAATTGAAATTCTGACCACGTTGAGACTCAAACTCATGACCTGCTGTCAGTAACCTAGGTGTCTTAACCACCTGAGCTATTAATGTTTTCTGTTCTAGTCTAGTATGGCCATCTTATTATATGGTAACATTAATTTATACTACATTACATGTCACATTTAACTTTATTAATATATATATATATAACTATTTTTGTAAACATTTAAAATTATACAAAATAGCTCAGCCAATAGAAAAGCTAATGTTTCACCATACTTCTTGGCTAGAATCAATATAATCCACCAAATTCCATCCTATTTTTTATTAGAATTAGGCTATAAATAGTTACATATTCTACTTTCTTAAAATCAAACTGAAATTAACTCTAAAGCTATCATTCGTACTTCATTCCAACAAACTACATTTCAAAAATGTCAAACTCCTCCACAGACTCTATTGAAATCATTGCCTCGAACAACTCTTCAAAAACCCTCGATCATGTAAATTCACCATCTCGGTCTATCACACTGGATATACTCTGGACAAGAAAAAGGGAAAGAAGATTATTGATATTTCTCCAAACACAAAACAAAAGATCGACGATCTCCACCATTATCAGCAAGAATCTCATGCTACAATGGTAGATGTATTACAAACAAAAAATAAACTCCAGACGGATAGGAATAATTGACCACATCGCTATGAAGTTCTGTGGGGGATCGTCACATCCGATAGATGAACATGCAGTTTCGCCTATCAGACGACCATCGACTTCGTCTCCACCACGACCACCATACTCACCGTATTCATGGGATCATAACGAAGAATCAAATGTTCGTCGTAAGCAACTGAAAGAATTCAAGACGCCTAGCCCCTCGAAATTATCGTAGTTTTAATTATCTTTCGTTGTATTTCCGAATAAATTCTTTACATATGTACGTTTTTGTTTGAAATAAATTTATTTCTGGTGCATTAATCGACATCTCACATATAGAAAATATTAACATTTAACAGCAAAATGAAGTTATTTCTATATCATTCATTAAAATAAAAACTATTTATATTAAAAGAATTAACAAACATAAATAATATATATACATTTCACACCAAAATAAATCCATTGTAGAAAAAAACTCCAGGTCAGTCAACTGGATCAGGAGGTCAGTTGATTGACACATCGAACAAATTTTTTATATATACATGGCCAGTCGACTGTCCCAGGGTCTCAGTCGACTGGACCAGAAGGTTGAATATTTACGACCTTCAGCATCAGTCGACGGAAGCCTTAAGCCAGTCGACTGACGCAACAATATAAAATTTTATATAACATGGCCAGTCGACTGTCTCAGAACCTTAGTCGACTGGACCAGAAGATCAAAAAATTTCAATCTTCAGCTTCAGTCGACTGAAGCCTTGAGCCAGTCGACTGAGCCGTAGATCTGAGTTACTTTTTAACTTCTACCTACCCTATTCACTCATTTTATCTTTCATTTACCTTCTCTCCTCATTATCATTTCAGATTTCCAAATTTTCAAAACCCTAGGCACTCCAAAACTCAATTTTTATTCTTCAAAATTAAAATTAAATGCCTCTAAAATGTAAGGGACAAGCTTGCTCATCATCTCAACCTCCGTCGAATGAACAAATTCAAAGGTGGGTATTTGATGACACCGCGATGAAGAGATGGAGATGAACGAAAGACTCAAGGATTTTCGAAGGTTCATTTGTCAAATTCCCTTGTTTTTCTCCATATCACATCCAAGAGTTAGCTCGAAGGAGCAATTTAGATTCGTTAATTAACATTGACGATAACAAACACAAAATCAACCAAATTATGGTGAAATTATTCGACGCTAACCTAAATTTGGGTCACCAAGACGTTCCAAATCAACAAGCCTGTGTATGGAGTCTCGTATGTTGGAAACTCGTCCTTTTCTCTCTAGACCGCATGGCTCATATTTTACAAACAGAAAATGATGGTGTTGAATTAGCTGTTATTGTTGTTGATTTGGTTGTTCGAGACCGTGTAAGTTATTTGTTTCTAGAAAACGACATGCGTCAAGTAAAACGATATCTTTACGACCAAAGGCACGAATTATTCATCGAGATCTAACGAAAACTGTAACTCCTACAACCGGAAGTTATAAACTTGTCTACGAAAGTAATTTTAAAGCTTTGTATGCTATCTTTGGGAACATCAAAGTAAACTGGCTCCTTTTAATTCTTGACGATTTTTTAAGCTTCAATAACGGTAGGATGAATATAATTTATTATGGCGAATATATTATGCGTCTTCTTAAAGCTTGTGAAGTTTCAGAACTGGATTCACCAATTTCTACCGTTGGATGTTTAAACGCTCGGACTTTAGCCTTGATGAAATTACCGGTAGCCCGACCCCCTCATATAATATCTTTTGAAGAATGGACCCAAAGGCAAACAGCTCAAGACCAACCACAACAACATGGCGAGCCATCTCAATGACCATCTCGTCAAAGATCAACTCGTTATCAACAAGAAGAAATTATTATTCCAAATGAAGGTCTTCAACCAGATGAATCCATCAATATAATTTACTATAATCAACAAATTCTATAATCAAACAACGTCAAAGTTGATAAAAAGCTCGAAAGGATTTTTCACCAAATTATGGAAAACTATATCATGCTCTTCCAGTACATCTACTGCTACTATAGGCGATCTGGGTAAGCAACCCGTCTTTACATGTCTTCTTTTTCTGACGACGATCAAGCTAGTAGTAGTGATGATGATGGTGATGAAGGTTACAGTGGTAGGGGTAAGCAACTGATGGCGTAAGATGTTCATTTCTTTTTTTTACAAGACATTTGTTTTCAATTCATATGCTTGTACTAAATGGCCATTCTAGTTTATTTATTTTGAACACTCTTGACTATGGAAGTTAAATGTGTGGATGATTGTTCTTGTTTTTTTATCTCATATTATCTTTCACATTATAATTCCATATTAATTATTCCTTTTTGCCGATGACAAAAGGGAGAAATATTATTGCTACAAATAAGAATGCAGGATATAGAGCGTCAAACATTCAAGGGGAGTAAGTATTTATGTTATATATATATACACAGTCGAAATCTATATCTATTTACAGGTTGTCATCAATCAAAAAGGGGGATAATGTTGAGACTTGGTTTTGATTCATGACACGAAGCTATCACAACGACATACAGATTTGACGACCGCTACGAGAAAAAGAGACAAGGAGGCGAGACTTTAAAAACCGGTGCATCAACTATGGTATTTTGTTTTTAAGTCTTAGGTCAATAATTGTTAAAATCTCTCCTCGATTATGTCTACATTAGCTTATATATTTAATCATCATATTTACTAAAATATGTTGTACATATATAAGTATACATTTAAATTATAAAAGCGATTTAAAGTTATAGAATTTAATATATCTATGTAATTGTGCAAACTGCACAAAATTAACCAGGTCAGTCGACTGACCACTGGAGACAGTCGACTGACACTGGGGTTTTTGTGCAACATGCACGGTTACATAAATATACGAATTTTAAATTTTAAATTATTTTGAATACTAAATTCACTGACCCAGAGGCTCAGTGGACTGAATTTCTATAACAACCACTTTTTTGAAAGGACACGACTTTTGTGAATAGTTGTGAACCTTTAACAAAAAGATTCGAATGCAATACTTCGACCGAAACTCTTCACCCACAGTCGCTGCTTTCTAACCATTATAAATACAAACTCCAACTTCATTTCAAATCACTAAATAACAATCGAACTCTCTTATTCTCCGATCTAACCTTCTTAAATCTATTTGCTATCATACTTTCAATTATTCTGCATTAAAGCAATACTATACCTTTCTATTCTTCATATACTTCAAATATATATATATATATATATATATATATATATATATATATATATATATATTTATACTCGAGGAGAAGATTATAGGAAGGGTGTACTATAGTGAAAAATCCGTGTTACCAGAACACACAAAAGTCAAAACTATTTTCTGTATTGTTGAAGTCCTGTTCTGCTACTCAGACGAGTGAAGTCCTCTTCGGCTATTGAGGCGAAATCCTATTCTGCTGCTCAGGTCCCTGATCTGCTGCTCAGGTCCCTGATCTCTGCTCAGGGGTGTATAAACCTATTCCTCCAGGTTAAGTGAGTATTGTTGTTTTAGTGAAATCCTAGAAGGAGTCTGGGACAAGACGTAGGACGATGCTCCGAACCAGTATAAAAATCTCTGGTGTCATTTTACTATACTGCTTTTATATTCCGCACTATTTACAGTATTACTATCATCATTATACTCTATATTATCATTTATCGAAATTACACGATCTACAACACACTTTCAGAACCACACTAGACAGACTCAAATGGAACCAGACCAGTCATCATAACCCAGGCAGAACAAAATACCAAAGTGCATCACATAGACTCAAATGGAACAAGGCCACTGTTTGTGCCAAAATTGGTCACTAACACCCAAATCAAGATGAAAGCACCAAATCATAGTCACAGAACACAGATAGAATGTATGTAGAGAGTATAAATAGCGGTAAGAACAGAGGATTTATACTGGTTCGGCTGACTTCGACCTACGTCCACTCCAGAAATTTCCTTTTTATTGATGTTAGAATCAATTACATTTACAATATAGAGGTTTTGGAATAAAAATGGACGAGCAGCCTTAATATAGAAGATGAAGGGAAACAGAATGAAGATCCCTTTCCTGAAGCCCCATCTGTTGTATTTATAGGAAAATCCTGAGTTGTTGGGCTTCCTGAGTGATGTAGGCACACCATTGACATAGCCGAGCCCATATACCTAGTCGATGTCGAACCGAAGCTGTATATGACCCTGACTCACCTTTTTCGACCAATAAATACCGACCCACTTCAACTAACCGAGTGCAGCCGACCCACACATACCGACTGACCTACACCGACCCACATTAACCGAGCCATACCCATACTCCACCACCGAACCACTCCCCACACTAACACTTCTCAAGCATGTCGACCCACACCATCAAGACCAATGCACACTAACATGCCGATCCACATCTTCCAGACCAATGCACACTAACATGCCGATCCACATCTTCCAGACCGACCCACAACACCACGCCGAACCACAGCTTCCAGACCGACCCACAACACCACGCCGAACCACAACATCCAGACCGAACCACAACACCACGTCGAACCACATCATCCAGACCGATCCACAATACCACGTCGAACCACATCATCCAGACCGATCCGTAACAATCCACAACACCATGCCAAACCACATCAGCCAGACCAATCCACGACGCTGCGCCGAACCACATCACCCAGACCGATCCACAACACCACGCTGAACCACATCATCTAGACCGATCGGCTCAAACCTATTGTATTCCATCCTCAACATCCGAGCAATCAATTTCGTTAAATCTGCCTGTCCATGGCCTTACCAAAAGGTGGGTTAACTTTTTCCCCACAAAACTTGCCTTGCTATTGGAAGATATGTTTTGAATAGCTTCAAATCCGATATCCGAAGTCCATATGTTATCCATAACCATACTTTCCAATTCATAATCCAATCCATTTTATTCGAGCGCCATTACCGTATCCTTATCCGAATCCATAACTACTCTGAGTCGATATCTAATTCCTATCCAGTAACAAAATCCTCATTCAATTCCACATCCATCCAAAATCAACTAACTGAATCCATTATTTCTCCGAATCATTTTATCCGAGTCTGAGACCTCTCCGGGTTTAACTTCGAATCCGCTGATTTCACCAGGTCGCGTTATCCTGTTCCAGCCTCGATTCTCCGATCAAGGGCTTGCATGTTCCCCAGCCTCGACTCTCCGACCGAGGACTTTTATATTCTTCGACCTTGGCTCTCCGGCGGAGGACTTTTATGTTCTTCGGCCTCGGCTCTCCGACCGAGGACTTTTATGTTCTCCGGCCGAGGACTTTTATGTTCTGTTCGAGCCCATTCCATCGCTCTCCAGCGAAGGAACTCATAATCTGCGACCACTGCCCCGTCTCGTCTGTCGGGACCTTGATCGCGAGACTTGTGTTATTTGTTACATTAATGAAAATCCAATCATTCAAAAGTTTTCACATAGGGAAAGCCAAATAAATGTCTGTACATCTAAAGGAGAAACCAAATTTTTCAAAAAGAAAGGATAAGAAAAACTAGATTTCATAAACCTAAGCAACGCGGTTTATTATCGTCAGAGCATGCCTAGGGACCGTCCTTCATCCCGTACATGTGTAAGTGACTTAGCCGTATTAATTCGAGTTCTATTACTTATTCAAAGTTGTAAATCCATTTAGCTAATGACGAGCAAGCGATTCCTAGATCTAGTTCCATCCTTGTTCGAGGTGGGCGATAGTCACTCCTATTCCACTGCCACAGCTCGATTCCTCATATTATCGTAGATGAACGTTCCTTACATGCTCCTTGGTTATATCCTTTAGATATCGATGGTTGTTTGTGTTGTGCCCATCAAGTTCATGTAATACGTAATGCTTTCTCGATGCCCGCTCGTATTCATAAGGTTCCCTCCTCGTCGGCCTTCGATACTAGAGGCGCCCTCGAGTGTCCAAGTAAATCCTTTCTAAAGTCTCAGTTAAATCTGTGTAATAAGAAGACTTTGACTCCTTCCAAGGCCTTTTCGAAATTCTACTAATGTCATTCATTTCCTTTTTCCTTTATTATTTCTATTCAGATCCTTTCTGGGTGGACCTCCACCCCTTACAGCATAAGCTTTTGCCTCTCTCCCTTCTCTCCCAGCCTGTGTATCTTCCTGCCTCAGGAACCTTTCTACCTCATGGTAGAACTCCTCGATATCCCTTGGTGGGTCCCGTTCCAACGATATCTTGAAATTCAAATTATCTGCAATTCCTAAAACTACCGCCATCAAAACCATCAATGGATCGAGTCGATCCTTCGAAGCCACCGCCGCGTTGAATCTGGTTAAGAAATCTTTGAGAGACTCTCCTTTCCATTGTTTCATCGATGTTAAAGTCATCACGTTCTTAGGTATGATTATGTGGACCCAAAAATGTCTCATAAACCTTTAAATCAGCTCCATCCATGTGCCGATAGAGCCACTCTCCAGCTGTCCGAACCATAATGCTGCAATATCCATCAAATACAAAGGGAAGCATCGTTCCATGACCTCCTCCGATGCTCCCAACACTTCCATATGCCTCATGTACCTCATCAAGTGAACAGTGGGATCTGTTCTACCATCGAACATCTCCAGTGTTGATAGTTTGAAATCTGGCGGGTTTCTAGCTTGCCTGTTCGCAGGAGCAAAGGGACTCCTATTCACATCTTCCAAATCTCTGTTCACCAATCCTTCCCTTATAACCCGTCTGATTACGTCCGCTTACCTGTCATTGTCATCAAGTAACGACTTTTGTCTGTTGTCTCCAACCTGTCCCCCGAGGCCATGGGGGAATCCCTGACATGCCCTTCTGGTTGAGCATCCACTTCCCTATTAACGCCAAATTGCCCAGCATCGCCTGGCCTCCTTACTGAAATGGAGCTTACACGATTCAGGGGCATGACCCCTAGTTCAGGTGCCATTCCCGACGGTCCAAATCTATCCCATACTACGGTCGCTTTATGCCCTTGGTCATGATTAGAGCTGCCTTAGTTCTTGTTGCTCTAGCCTCGTGGTCCTCATTTCCAGCATCACCTGCTACTCCATTCCTTTGGTTTTACACTCCAACTTGTCCAACCCATTGGATTAGGTTCTGTATCATTTCCTTCTGCCTTTTCAGTATTCCTTCCTACATAGCATCCATCGTCATTTCCATCTCATCTTGGTTGATGAAAACAGAGGTCTGATTAGCTCCTGAGGAAGCCTCCTGATTTTCTTCATGCTGACTTCTTTCCGCTCTTTGTCTCCTTGTTGATTGATTTTCCATAGCTTTCTAAGAATCCAAGTTCCTAAGCCTTTAGACCCAAAGTCCAAGCTATAAAATCCCTAAGTGCTAGCATTCTCAGTGAAAGCACCAAAATGTTAGCACCAAAATTGGTCACTAACATCCAACCTAAATGAAAGCACCAAATCACAGTCGCAGAACACATATATAATGTATGTAGAGAGTATAAATATGAAGAACAATAAAAATTAAAAAGAAAGCAGTAAGAACAGAAGATTTATAGTAGTTTGGCTGATCCGACCTACGTCCACTCTAGAAATTTCCTTTTTATTAGTGTTAAATCGATTACAATTACAATCTAGAGTTTTTGGAATAACAATGGCAGAGCAGCCTAAGCATAGAAGATAAGGGAAACAGAATGAAGATTCCTTTCTTGGAGCCCCACCTGCTTCATTTATAGGCGAATCCCAACTTGCTGGGCTTTCTGAGTGCTATAGGTCCACCATATACATGGCCGAGCCCATATACCTATTCGATGCCAACCTCAAGCTATATATGACCCTGACTCGTCTTTTTCGATCAAGAAATGCCGACCCACTTCAGCTGCAAAGTACAGCCAACCCATACATGATGACCGACCTATACCGACCCACATTGACCGAGCCATACAATTACTCCGTGTAACGATTCTGAAATTTACCGTTATTTGGAATAATTAATCGACTTAATTTAATTTGATTTAAGTTGAGAAATTTAGAAGTTTGAATTTGAATTCACATTGCGTACGGTTAGTTAAAATGAATAAAATGTGAATTAAATTATTAAACGGAAATTTAGAACGATTTAAAATTTAATGTTAAATCATTTGTTAATAAAACAATGTAATTTTTGGTTTCAAAAATTTAGTATTTTATATGGAAATATTATAGAAAATTTATAATACAAGCATCGACGTTCGTTTCGTCATATTTCGATTTTGCTAGCTCCGTCCAAATTGATTTATACGATCGATTTTGGGTTGCGACAACCGGCGTTACATAATTATCAACCCTTACTAAATTGTCACTTAAACAATTTTCTTTGTTAACGTGGATGTATATACATGCAGTCTGTTACCGCTGAAAGGTATAAAATAAGTTTAACCAAAATGTCAAGCTACGTTCGAAATTTACCCATGTATGATTCAATACGTTACACGACATAAAAAAAGAGGATTCTTGAATTGGTATGAATTGTGAAAGTTTGAACAGTTAAATATGATATATTTTTTCACTTAGGCATATACGCAGGTTGACAAGTAGCCTTGAACATATATTTTTCCTTCCTCTTTATATTTGCTTTCGGATGTAAACGAAGCTGCAGCATTGAACCATTACTCCAAAACTATCCCCCGAGCTATCTCCACTTCCAAACCCTCCACCTCTGCCGTCGACTACTCACCCTCGCCGCCATTGAGACCGCTGCCTTCCCACGTAGCTGTGCCTAACCCCTGCCCTCTTCCAGTCGCCACCTCTTCGGTTTGAAAAAACGCATCGCCTATCTCGTTGTTGTCGCCGCTGAGGCCTTCGCCTTATTGCCTGTTACTAGCTCCACCTTCGCCCTAGCCGTCGCACCACCCATCTCCGACCGAAATTCCCCTCTACCCCTCCAATCTGACATTGTCGTTTGTATATATATAAAAAAAGAGTTGTACCGTTGCCAACCTGCTGACCGCCAATCGCGCTCACCTTGGTATCATCGCATAGCCCAGCGTCCATTAGCCGACCTGCTAGCCTATCTCCCTTGTTCCTATGCTAGGCCGTGAGGTACAAATGTATATAGTGTCATATATTTATAGCTAGCAATATATGTATTAAAAAATTTATTTTAGAGGCTGCTGCAGCCATCTGGATAAGAGTCAGACGAGTACAAGAAAAGGGTCACTGTCAAATTTGCGTATATTACGTGACGTAGGCATTTGTGATCGTATCAGACTAGCGTAGTTGAGGTGAGTGTTTACATTCACACTTAACTTATATCGAATGCAAATTAATAGAAGAAACGTTCGTTTATATATATGTTCGTTGTTGATTTAGATCGATTATATATATTTGTTAAATGGATTGATTATCATATTTGTTAAGTGCACATATTGACACGGTATACACGACCCTTGTATGTACACTAGTGTATAAAAATTGATATTGACTTGTTACATTCCATCATGTTATTGATAATCATTATAATATGATTTTTTGAATTTTCTCATTTGGTATTTGCATATGACTGTATATTGGAAGTTTATTGTTAGAAGGGTTGAAATGATATATACCATAATTTAAATTTATTTATTCCACTTGGCCTAGGTAGAAAATTAAATTAAACACCATTGGTCTCGATAAAAAAAGGTTTTTATTTTAAATGGCAATTGTATGGAAATTTATATATAAATGATCTGAAATTCTTGAATTTTGTTTTAAATTGGGATTTATATTTAAATGAAAATTTGGGGAGATAAGTGATTTTGGTAGAAAAAGGAATTTGGGTAAATGTTTTATTAAATAAATTGAATTTTTGTTTGGAACATTATAAAATTTGATTTTATTTAAATTGAAAATTTGAGATTTGAAGGTATCAAAGTTAAATGTTTAAGTTAAATTAGGAATTTGTTACGCATATTGAAATTGGTCTAAATCAAATTTATTTGGAATTTAAATGGTTTTATAAATTTTGGGAGTTTATTAGAAATTTTCTGATAAAATTATAATGGATTTTTTTTAATCGTTGATAAATATTTTGGATTTATTGGAAATTTTGGTTGGTTAAATTGTGATTGTATTTGGGATTTATACTTAAATAAAATTTTTATTTAAGTAAATCAAGTTATGGGTAAAAAGGAAATTGAGTTGGAATCAGAATATTTTATGGAATTTGAAACGGGAATTGGATTTGAGAAATTGAAAAGATTAATTAATTCCGTGTTTATGAATCATTTTAAACATTAACTGACCAAATGGTGAAAAAAGTGTGTGTGTGTGTGTGTGTCTATACACACACACACACACGTTGGGTTGTCAAAGAGACCGGGACCGGACATTGGCATACTCTCTATCAATCCCGGAACCACTTTGATAACCGTGCACGCGGTGGATGTTATCCAGAATGTAGTGGTTGAATTAGCGACATTTACTGAAATGAAGTAAGAGAACGATGATGGATAGTTTTGACATTTGTGTCATAATTAAAATGACTAAAACAGGAGCCTATGTCTGGCCAATGAGGTTAGCTACCCTTCTGTTTTGATTGATAGTCGTGGTCGGCCACAGATGGGTTACGAGCAGCCAGAAAGGGTAAACTGGTACAATCCTACCTTGGGCATTGCCTTACGTGCCTTGTCATATTTACCCCTATACGAGCCATAACGATTTTGGTTTAAACTGAAAAATCTGTTAAGCTGGATCAATATAAAGCCTTAACGCTATTTTGATATTTATTTTATTGATAGACATTATATGTTATCGCATACACTTTTATTTGTAGATAGTTTGACGGATCCTTAGGAGGTGGAAAAACCCGTAACATCTCCCAGTTACTTTGTATTGATTTATTGACTTACATGAGAATATTAGTTCTGACTCGAGCATTGTGTTTCATTTCGCTCGGGTTAGCCTGAGTATTTCCAGTTGGAGAGCTTGTTGTGAAGACAAAAACATTCCTAGAGATTCTGTTCTATTTCAGTTGTTTCATTAGTTTAATTCGTTAAGTAAGTTTGACTCATTTTATTCCAGTAATTTCCTTTCACAAATTAGAGTGATAATAATGTAACTTATTTGGAGTTCATGACTTATTTATGTACTTATTTATTTCTGCTGTGAGACTCAGAGTTCTTTTTTCTCTCTATATCTGTGTTCTGTGATTGATTCTATTTTACCATAAATAACAATCTATCATTTAAGCAAATATTTGTGCTTAAACGACGGGTCGTTACAGTTGGTATCAGAGCTTGTGGTTGAGTGAACACCTAAGCCTGTGGGGTAAACTCATTATGGATAGGGTAATTAATTAACCTAGAATGAGTAGAATCTTTCTTGAGAGAGCGTGTTTTAAAAATTTACGAAAGAAACGGTTTAAAAAAAACTTAAGTAAGTTAAAATATTAAGGTGTCCTTTCTTAGTAAATTCTTTTGACTAGGTTCATGTTTCTTGACTCAGCTTTTAATAAATTTCCTTGCTGTCCCTTCTTCACGGGATGAGTAATCGTAGCTCTAGAGGTAGAGGTAGGGGAAATATTCCTAATGAAGTTGTTGCATCCGTTGTTGTTCCAGAAGTGAGGTTTACCACTCTTTGTAAAGAGTATACTTAGCTTGGAGGAAAGAAGTTCACCGGAGCTAAAGGCATTGTTGGAGCTAGGGCTGGATTTTTTTTTCCATTTTTCCGCCTTTCCGTTATTTTCCTTCCGAATATTTCCGAAATGTCTGGTTTTCATGTTTTTACGAAATGAAAAAGTCGGAAGGAATTCCTTCCGATTCGAAGCGGTAAAAAAGCGAAATTTTTTGTGTTTTTCATGATATTTCCGTTCCATTCAATTTTACCAGCCAGCAGCTTAATTGGGCCAGGGCGAAAAAACGTTAACCGCTTATTCCATCCTAATTTCGTTTCATTCACCTCACGCCGTCGTCTAAACATAACCCTAATTTTCGTTTCCTCCCTCTTCTTGACCGTTCCATCTCCATCTTCATCTTCAGATCTCCAAGTTTTTAATTTTTATCATCGCCATTTAGATCTTCCGATCGATCATCTTCAGTTTGCCGTAATTTCGTTGCACGCTGTGGGAAATTGATAATCCAATTTCACAAATTATACATATTTACTTATCTTTTTTTCCTTTTATCGTGTAGATTTTTTACTTTTTGGGCAACAATGTTTGAAATTTGCTGAACTTTATACTAGGATGATTGATGTCATGACTTGTAGTTTTCGACTTTGTAGTTCATTGTTGATTTATATATAAACCGATTCTTGACAAGTGAATATATAAACCAAAAGGGATTAGTTAAAGATATGTGAATATCGTGAAACCGTATTCGCTGAACTAAACCTAGAATGCAAGTTCTATGGTTTATGATGTCTATGACCAGTTTCTGCCTAAACCTCTAATTTTGTAAGGAAAAAAGGCCATTGGTTAAAAAAACAACAAATTAGATGCCAAGTTGAAACATGCAAATGCATGTTACTGTAAACCCAGCGTAATAAAAAAATTACAAATTGATTGAATCGGGAAAAGAAATGATAACAATGGAAGTGTGACGCCCCACCTCTATACCCACGCTAGCCAAGAACACTACGGTGTAGTGCTGTCAACTAGCGCGGAGAATAAGGCTGTTGAGGAGCGACCATCCATGTAATCTCTTATCACACGGTGGCTATAAAATAATCTTCGGAAACAAATATAGAAGTAAGCATAACATGCGAATCAATCACAGATGTCCATATCACAAAGGCGGAAAGAGATATGAATATATATCACATAAAAGTGTACATCAGAGTAGTGGTCTAAAAAGATCCACGATAATACAAAAGAATAGCAACGCGTGCTATACAAAAGAATACAACTATGAGTCTATATCTCAAGTGTAAACAACAAAAGCTGCTAATCTAAACAAGTAGCCAAAAGTCTGAGTAGTGAATCACTGGGGGAGGAGTCAAGCAGTAGCACCTGTAACATCTCGGTCTGACCCGAGTATTATTGATAAGAAAATAATAAACGGATCAGTCTAGCTATAAATATCAGATGACATGATATAAGATAAAAGATATGGCATAAACATAAAATATCCATACTGACATACTACTATAAGTATGCAAATAATGATCAACAGGAGATCAACCGATAAGAGATATATCAATATCACAAGAATCTTCTCAAAGATCCAAAGAGGGCATCATACCCTAAACTTGTACTCATGACAAGTCAAAGAGATAAATTCCAGAAATCAACACAAGAAATCCAGAAATCATAAAAAGGGAAAGAGGCCTATCACATGACGGTCCGAAGACCATGGGGAGCTACCCCATATGGATGAGTCTGAGTCACCCGAATGAGGTCAAGGCTAACCAAAAAGCAAAAAGGTATGTGTGAGTGGAATCACACAAGTGGTGTCTAGCCTAACCTTGCAATGAAAGAGACATCGCGCAATTGCTAGTCTAATTCATAAAGCGATCATCAAGATCAACGAGAAGTGTCAATTACACTAAGCTAGTAAATATAGAAGTTTAGCTTCATGTCCCATAACCACTTGCTTAACTTAAATATTTACGAACAAACTGTAAATCTTCACTAATAAAATTGTCACAAGAGGTTCAGTCGAACAAGTCCAAGAATTAACCGACGAAGTGAACGCAAGCGTTTCATACCACTTGTTTTACTAAGTCGTTTAATTAGATTTCTCATCCGAGTGAGGTAAAGGCTTGTATATACTAATAGATTGGAAAACGGTTTAAGAAAAGAGCTTTGTTATTAAAAATAGAGTTGAAATTGTTTGTTAAAAGAGTTTTGATATTTACTACCAGTATTGAAACCTTTATATTATAAAGTGACAAAACACATAAGCAAGTGTAGAAACAATCAGTTACAAAGATCGCATACGGAGATGCGAATAAAATCCAAGGAAATTAGCTCAATGTTTTTCAGATAAGATCCCCTACGGAGGGGGGGTCCAGGGGGGGTGGCAACCCCCCAAGGTGGGGGTGCGGGGGCAACGCCACCGCTTACGGGGTTCGACCTGCCCGGTCAGGTCACGGGGGTCCAGGGGGCAGCGCCCCCGGCGGGGTGCGGGGCAGCGCCCCGACCAAAACGGTACGACCTAGTGAAGACCAAAGGAAGGATAGGATCGAGCGACTTAAAGGGTTTCGACCTAAAGAGTCACGACCTAAAGGAGTAAGCGACCCTAAGGAAACTCGCGACCTAATCATGGCCGAGCTAAGGTGAGGTGCGACTCAACCAGGTAAGCGACCTAAGGGAGACGAGCGACCTAAGGAACTCGCGACCTAACAATAGCACAGGTCAAGCGACCTAAAGGAGACGAGCGACCTAAGGAACTCGCGACCTAACAATAGCACAGGTCAAGCGACCTAAGGGAGACGAGCGACCTAAGTAACTCGCGACCTAACAATAGCACAGGTCAAGCGACCTAACGTTTTAAGGCCGAGCGACCTAATTAAACTCGCGACTTAATGGTGTGAAAGGCGTGCGATCTAAAGTGTTACGACCTAAGGGTCGAGCGACTTAGTGGAACAAGGTCATACGACCTAACGGAGTAAACGGTCGAGCGACCTAACAGGTTATAGGTCATGCGACCTAGTGGGTTAACGGCCTAACGACCTAAGGGTTATAGGCCCAACGACCTAACGGGTTATAGGTCCAACGACCTAGCGGGTTAGAAGGTCATGCGACCTAAAAATGGAAGGCAAGGCCGAGCGACTTAAAGAACCAAGGACACACGAGTTAAGGCCTAACGGCCTGACGACCTAAAGGCCCACGACTTACAACCTAAGGAGCCAGAGCGAGCGACCTAAGGCTGTATAGGGGACTTAAGGCCAGAAACGACCTAAGTGTTTGCGACCTAACGACCTAAAAGCCCGCGACCTACGACCTAAGAGCCATACGACCTACGACCTAATTCCGAGTGCCGAGCGACCTAACGTTGTAGGCCATTTTAAGGTCGGAAACGAGCTATTTTGAGGCCGAGACTTTTCCACGCGAACGACCTAGCATAGACAGAACGACCTAAGTGCAGAACTTCACCAAAAACACTAAAAATTGGAGTTTTTCGCCAATTCGATTCAAACCAAATGCAAATGTGCATGCAAAAGTGATAGGGAATCATTCCCAACAGTCCAATATAGTTATAGACTAGAATTGTGAGATAAAAATCTCACCTTTGCTCCAAAACCCAATGAAAATGAAGAACAAAGCTTGGAGGCAAATGGAGAAGCAACCACAAGCTTGAATCCGATGTCTTCTTCTTAAATTTGGAGTTGAATGTTGGAGTTGCAACAAAACAAAGACTTTGGAGTTTTAATTTCTCATTCCATTCACCATTTTTGTTGAAGCTTTAGTGTTAGGAAATGAAATGAAGCAATGAAGAAGAAGGGGGGTGGAACTTGGGCCTAATGGGCTAAAAGTCCAAACCAAAGGCTCGAGTGAAAAAGTGGTGAAATTCCACTAACCCCAAACATATCAATGTTTATACTTAGAAGATTGCAAACGACGTTTCGAACTCAATGGAAGTGGTCTCGAGTGCTAATTTGACCGTTTGCAAAAGGTAGCTTCGGACCAAAATCCGATTAACGATAAAATATTTAAATAAAATATTTAAATATAAAAATCGATAAATATGCGGGTTGTTACAGGAAGTGAAACACTTTTTCATTTGTTATATTTAGACAAATTTGTGCACTCTATTATTAATTATTATATAACTACCTCCAGTGTCTATACATAAATTGCAACTTTATTTTATTTAACACATACTCTTCATTTTTTAATTTATGAAAAGTTTATTTTTATTTTATAAAATTTATGCGTATTGTTTATGAAATTGTTTTTTCCGTACAACCATACTATTACTTGACCATTGCAGCAACTATTACTTATGCCAGGTGAAAAAAGGAATATCTGTATATGTAACAAATGAAGGAACAATCTACATGCATAAGTTTTGACAGAAATATCCAAAACTATTTGGTACTTTGGTTAATAATGTACATTCACATGCAATAGTAAAAGCAATAAAAATAGTTTTGATTTTAATGCAAGATTGGATAAGAGTATGATAGTCCATCTTGCTTTCCACCTAGCTGTACCAAAATATTGTATCATAGGGCCACAAAAGAGTATGATAAGAGATATTTTCGTATCTTTTCATATTGGATTCAAGCGCAGTATGAAGCATGTAACAGATCTATGATACATATCTTTTCATATTGGTATCATCCACAATTAAATAAAAGTATAAATAGTAATAATATGATAAAAAACAAATCCATAGATAAACATGGAATAAGATAGAGATGGCTGTTATATTTAGAGCTGCATTTTTCAAAAAAACTGAAGAAATGCAGGTGGAGCTTGAGTGTGTGGAAACCTCTACAAAGATGGATATCATGTGAAAAAAGGCAGCACTAAGTACTGTACTTTCCAATAGCGGGGCATTATGTGGTGCATGTTGTAGTGACATGATTAACACTTTGCATCATATTTTCTAGTACACAACTAAGCAGGAGTTGAATTTTTAAAAGCATATGATGAAATATATGTTAATACCAATCTCAGACTAGTTTTATGTTATATTGGGTACACCTTAATTTTCTCCATGCTAGTAAAGATGTAAATCATGTAAGCTTGATTTGGCGCTGGAGGTTAGCATGTTAAACATAATGTTTGAACAGTTTTTTTTCCTTTTTTTCTACAAGGGAAAACAGAATCACAATTGTAGGTAAATACAAGGACCTGGCTTTTTCTTCCTATCACTAGCAAGCTTACAAACCGATTACAAGGACCTGGCTTTTTCTTCCTATCACTAGCAAGCTTACAAACAGATTACAAGGACCTGGCTTTTTCTTCCAATCACTATCAAGCTTACAAACCGATTGACTTCATTGGTTCAATAATCGCTGCCTTTGCTGTTTCCACTGTTTTATAAACAAACATTTTGCAGCTTTTGAACTTTCTCGTTTGTTTATCAACTCCAAGCATCCATATTTATATTGGTGTTTCCCACTATTAATAGTTGTATTGTATTCATATCATCCATATTTACATGTTAGTCTCTGTTTTTGTTCACGATCATTTTCTAATTACATTCGCCTTTTTTTATGGAGTCAAGTGAATCAGGTGCAAATGCGGCAACGAAGTAGGACAAACAGGGTATGATATGCAAAGTCGAAATGAAATGCAGTATAAAAAATCTTCAAGGCAACCAAAGTCAATAGTATGGGACCACATGACAAAGATTTTTAGAAACAAGGACATGGGGAAATGGAGACGATTGCACTATGCAAGTATTGCAAAACGGAGTGTACAGCTAATTCTAAGCAAGGGACAACTGGTTTGCGATATCATATTTTCTATTTATGTTCAAAATATCCTATATATATAAAAAAAGACGTGGACAAGGGCCACCTCAAGATGGGTTGGGTGGATCCTTAGTTCCACATTCTTTTAATCGAACTAGATGTATGTTAGCATTGGCTAAATTTATTGGTAAGAATGAAATATCATTTAGAATGGTAGAAAGTGAAGGGTTTAGGGAATTATTTGCCGAAGTTCAACCAAGATTTATATTACCTGATAGGAAAAAATGTGCATCATCTATTTGGGATCTATTTTTTGTAGGAAAAGCTAAGTTAAAAAGTATAATAGGAGATCAAAGAGTGAGCATCACTACCGATACTTGGACTTCCATTCAAAATATTAATTACATGGTAATCACTGCACATTTCATGGACAGTGATTGGAAATTACATAAAAGAATCATAGCTTTTACAAAGATCAATAGCCACAAAGGGGATGAAATAGGAAGGGTGTTAGAAAATTGTTTAAATGAATGGGGAGTAGATAAGATTTTTACCATCACCATTGATAACGCTAGTGCTAACGATACGGCAATTGGTTATATAAGGAGAAGATTAGAATATTCTAATTCTTTATTGCTTAATGGGAAATATTTACATTTGAGATGTTTTTGTCATGTATTAAATTTGATAGTCAAAGATAGATTAAAATTTTATTGTGAATCTGTTGAAGGCATAAGAAATTTAGCTAAGTACATTCACTCTTCTCCTTCAAGGTTGGATAGATTTAGTTATTTTTCCAACTTAGTGAAGAAAGATAAGATGGCTATTGTTCCACTTGATTTCCCTACAAGATGGAATGCGACTTATAAAATGCTTGACATTGCTTACAAATTTAGAAAAGTATTTGATAGAATGTGCTTAAAAGATGAGCCGATTAAAGCATATTTTAATGAGATGGCCAAAGATAAGAAAATAAATTTTTGTAAAACGAACGGGTCCACCATAAAATGAGGATTGGGAGAAACGAAGAATTTTGGTTGAGTCATTGAAAGGATTTTATGAAACTACAATGAAACTTAGTGCAACTAAAAGTGTCACTTCCTCGTTAATTTTCGATGAGGTTATATTAATTCAAGATGCAATTGAAGAAGCTAGCAACAATATTCATGATTCCAACTTGCAAACTGTGGAAAAATTGATGAAAGTTAAAATCGAAAAATATTGGGGAAGTATCGACGTAATTAATAAAATTATTTTTATATCACATATTTTGGATCCAAGGTATAAACTTCAATCCTTGAAGATTAGTTTTCTTGATATAGGTTGGAGCGATGGTAAAATGAATGAGTTTCTTGGAGTTATAAAACATGCTTTAATTGAACTATGATGAATATAGGAATGGTATGAATATACCAAATGTAATTGGATCGAATGTTGTTGTAAGAAGTGAAGAGATTGACGAACAATTTAATGATGATCTTAGGAGCAAAAAATTAAGAAGGCTTCAACAAACAAGAAGAGAAGAACAATCACTTGAAATAAATAATGAGGTTGATCGATATTTAAATGATCCATTTGAAAAACTTACAAGTAGAGATTCTCATTTGTTAAATTGGTGGAAAGGTAACCAAACAAAATACCCAATACTTTCAAAATAGCTAAAGATATTATAGCAATTCCTAGTTCAACCTTTGCTAGCGAAAGTGCATTTAGTCTTGGTCGGAGGGTCATCAAACCCTTTAGGGCTTCACTGGCTCCTAAAATGGTTGAAGCATTAGTTTGTCTTAGTGATTGGTTGAGAACAGAAAACTTCAGTGGTCTCGAGATGCAATTTGAAGAGGACGTTGAATTGTTCATGGATACAGAGGCAATTTGTGAAGGTAATATTTTCAGCAAGTATTAATATATTACAAGTAGAGTTTTGCATCTTCTAACAAACTCTTGAGCTCTATCATGTCAATATAGCACAACTAATTGGAAAACAAATAAATATACAATGCTGAAGAATATAATTACCACTATGTTTTGCATATTTTTTTCTTTTACATGATACTTTGATGGAAAAAATATTAACCGTCATTACTGCGTTAAATCTGCTTTATTTTGTCAAGGATTCTTATATTATAGGCAATGGAATGTGTACTTCTTCTTAGCTTTAAATGACCACAGTTTTTTAAACAAATTCTAAAACTATATATGGGAACTGCTACATTATCGGTTGCAGCATCATCATCGCATAATATGACTCAATAGATGAGTAAAAGTGCATAGTATTTTAAACAGGTATGTATAATTATTTCCGACATGCTCAGCTTCATGTTCGATTTTTTATATTCAACAATTCACAAACACAAGCATAACTTATTACTATTCAGTATCAATAACTAACTTCTTTTAGTTGCTATTTTAACAAAATAACATATGAAATATAGCTAACTATCAGCAATGCGCCTGCATTGCTATTTATGTTGTATTTGAATTTTTGTTTGCATAACTTATTACCATTCAGTATCAATAACTAACTTCTTTTAGTTGTTATTTTAACAAAATAGCATATGACATATAACTAACTATCAGCCTGCATTGCTGTTGATGTTATACTTGAATTTTTGTTGTAGCATGTAGCAAAGAAATGAGATTTTTTTGTGTGTATCATACATCAAATGTAAACCATCAAGAATACACAAGTGTACTACTTTACACCTATATTTCATCATTTTTTTTCGTTGGATCATAAACAAGAGTTGCTTTGAATTCAGGTATCTTTAGCACTGTGATCACCTGTACAGTCGAAAACAGAAATTCGATTAAAATTTGTTTTGGCTAACGTCTGATTGAGTTATTAAGCAAGAAGCCAAAAGTTTTTATGAGTCTTAGTGTTAAGGAGATAACCAGCATTCTGCCCCTTGTTCTGGAAAGAAAAGAATGAATCTAGAATGGTAAATTTCTAAAGGGAGTTCAGAAGTCAGATGGATGTAGTTTCCTTGTTAGTTTTTTAGTTTTAACGAGTTAGTTGGCTTGAATTATCTTGCACTGTTGCTTGTTAGTTTTGAATAGTTAGTTTGCATGTACTATCTAGCAGTATTGCTTGTTAGTTTTGAACAGTCAGTTTGCTTGTTACTAATTTAGCTATTTTGCATCTCAAATTGAAGTATTATCCTTTTTATTAATATCTAACATGTATTTGTATATTCTTCTTTGCTGTTTGATGTTGTAATTCTATATATTTTTTGTTGTTTGATGCCTACTAAAGTCTAACCCTGTTTGTTATTCTATATATCTTTTATTCTCTTTTTTTCAAAGTTTAAAACTCTTCTATCAACAACTATTTTCAAAACAATATCAATGACTATTTATAGAAAAAGATTGAATTAGCAGTGCCAATTTTATGCGTATATATTTCTCAATGATTCAAAAATATTATAAAAGGCTGTCAAAAATATACAGTAAAAAGCAGTCACAACATGTTTTTCCATGCTATAGAAAACAGAGTTTTTCATGTTATAGGAAAAGTGAAATTTCCATGTTCCGTTCAATATTTTCCAAATTCCGTGGTTTTCAATTTGTGGAATTCCGGAGTTGATGGAATGAAACACGGAACAAATATGGTCTTTCCACTAATGGTTGGAAGAAACAGAAAAAGCTCTGGTTGGTACGGAAATCTTCCACACCCACCCCTAGTTGGAGCACAGCAATGGCTTAAGAATGCTAAAAGGATTTTTGTTGGACTTGGCATCACTGACGCTCAGAGATGTCAATTAGCAACTTGGCAGTTTCAGGAAGCCGCTCTTGATTGGTGGGATGCTTTTACGGTCCATACCCCTAAGGAAGATATTTCATGGGCCCAGTTTAGGTGAGATCTAACTAAATGAGAATTTTATGTTCTTAAGATTATCTCATAGAAGTTTAGCTTAGCCTTGTATCTCTCAATGCACAGGGAAGCTTTTATTACCCAGTGGATGCCAAAAGCTGGGAGGACAAATTTGTATAATCATTTTATGGAGCTTAAGCAAGGCGAGATGACTGTAGCAGAATATGAAAGGAAGTTCAATGAGCTATCGAAGTTTGGCCCCATCTGATCGAGATTCCCCTTAAGAAGAATGAGAAGTTCTTTATGGGTATGCGTAGGGAGTATAGAGGGTAGCTGACTGGTTATATCCATAGGCCATTTTCTGATATCAATGATTTGGCGATCCCTTTTGAGAATTTGAAGCTGAATAGGATTTCAGAAGTTTCTGACACTCTAACCCCGTCTAGTTCCAGTAGCCTTTGCAAGATAAAGCCAAATTTTAGTAACCAAAAGAAGAAGTGGCAAAGCCGTCAAGGAGTTGGATTGCCTCAGAAAAAGACTAAGGACTTGTTGCACATCACTTACTTCAAATGCGATAAAATGGCACATTATGCCAGAGATTGTCCACCAGCATCCTTAGCAGTCGTTCCTCCTGTCCAGATGACGAGGCGCGACTTATGCCACATCTGCTTGCAACCGGGCCATTTCAAGAAGGATTGTCCTACTCAGAAGAAAGGCAAGCCATCCGGTATTTTTGCTTTCACCGCTTCCACCCCTCCTGTTGAGGAGACTGATCCCGTACTTCAATGTACACTTTCTTTTCATGTTACAAATGTCCGTGTTTTATTCGATACTAGAGCATCTCATAGTCTTATGCTTGTTAATTTACGTGAGAAGTTTGAACACGATTTGAAACTTGAAGCTGCTTCTAAATCTTTGTGTGTCTCTAATCCTATTGGTGGCTCTGCAAATTTAGGAATGATCTATAAGGATGTTTGTCTTTTTAAAGACGAATACCGTTTCATTGGAGACTTTTATGTTTTGGGCTTTAGTGGATTTGATTTATTGTTAGGCATGGATGGGCTATCCAAGTTCGAAGCTGTTATTTTTAGAAGGGATCGGACCATTTCCTTGGTTGACGATAAAGCTTCTCAACTGGTTATCCAATGTAAATTGCCTTGTGATCTCGTCAAGTGTTTTGTTTTCTCCCTTGATTCACATTCTAATGATTCAGACACTATTCCAGTTGTTCGACTTTTTCCTGATGTCTTTAGTGAGGTTTCCTGTTTACCAACTCATTGAGATATCGATTTCCGAATTGATCTTATTCCCGGAGCCAGACCTATCATACTTCCCCCTCGAAGGATGTCGCCTAAGGAAAGAGTGGAGTTGAAAATTCAAGTTGATGATCTTTTGGCTAGAGGCTTGATTAGGAGGAGTTTTTCTAAATGGGGTGTAGTAGTAGTTTTTGCCACTATGTCTGACGGTTCCTTGAGAATATGTATGGACTACAGAGAGTTGAATAAGCTCACGCATAAGAACCGATATCCTGTGCCTCGAATTAATGGTATGTTCGATCAGCTCTATGTAGCATAAATATTTTCTCAGCTTGACCTCGCTTCAGGTTTCCATCAATTAAGGATTTCTGAGGATTGCATCCATAAGACTTCTTTCTGTACTGAAGACGGATTTTATGAATGGCTCGTTATGCCTTTCGGGTTAATGAACGCTCCGGCTTACTTTGTAGATCTCATGAACATAGTATTCAGGGATATTCTTAATAAGTTCGTGCTTGTTTTTATCGATGATATTCTAGTTTTCTCTAAAAACGAAGAAGATCATAAGCAACATTTGAAGTTCGTGCTTGAAACTTTGAGAAGCCATCAATTGAAGGCAAAAATTTTCAAATTCCATTTTTGGCAGGAGGAAGTCAGATTTCTTGGCTATGTGGTTTCGAAAAATGGAGTTTCGGTGGATACCGTTAAGATCGCCGTAGTAAATGTAAGTTCCTCATCCTTACTTTCGATTTGATTATCGGAATTCTCAATTTCGATTCATGCCTTATATCTAATCCAGGATTGGGAAATTCCTAAGACACCCATGGATGTTAGGAGTTTCTTAGGCCTTGCTGGTTATAATAGGAGGTTCATTGAGCATTTCTCCTGCATTGCTTCTCCCCTTACTTCTTTAACCCGAAAGAACGTCAAGTTCAATTGGGATGAAAAGTGTTAGAAAGCATTTGATGAATTGAAAAAGAAGTTGACCTCCGCCTCTGTTTTTACTGTTCCAAATGGGAATGACGGCCTTACGATTTATACAGATGCTTGTAGAAGTGGGCTTGATGCTGTTTTAATGCAGCATGGCAAAGTAATTGCATATGCTAGTAGACAGTTGCGACTGCATGAAGTTAAGTACGCAATTCATGATTTGGAGTTGTTGGTTGTGGTTTTTTCCTTGAAGTTGTGGCGGCATCATCTATTGGGTACAAAATTCGAACTCTTCACCGATCACAAATCATTTGAGTATATTTTCTCTCAGAAGGATTTAAATCTAAGCCAAGTGAGATGGCTAGAATTTTTAGCTGCATATGATCTTGACATCAATTATTCCCCGGGTAAAGCTAATGTAGTGGCCGATGCCTTGAGTACAAAAAGGGCTCTGCTTTGTCAGTTTGTTGCTTCATCCTCTCTTATGGATCGTATAGTTTCTAAGAAGAATGAAGATCCAAGTTTAGGAGCTATTTGAGAGGAAGTTACGAGGAGAGAGAATGACTTGAGAAGATGGTATGATGCAGTAGTTGATGAGAAGGGTGTTCTTAAGATAAATGGTAGGGTTTGTGTTCCAAATGTAGGTGGACTAAGGGGGGAAGTACTTAAGGAGAATCACAAATCAAAATTTTATATTCATCTAGGAGTGACAAAGATGTTTCAGAATATGAAGAGACTTTATTGGTGGGAAGGAATGAAGAGGGAAATTTCGATGTATGTGAGTAGATGTAGTACTTGTCCGCAGATTAAAGCCGATCATCAGAAATTGGCAGGATTGTTACAGCCACTTGAGATTCCAAAATGGAAGTGGGATCATATTTAATTACTTTCATAAAGTAATGATCCTAAAATTTCTTTATGAAATAATTACCCTTTACCTTATTACATTTAGTAATTATTCCTTAATTACTTCACCAAGTAATTACACTTAATAAATTCATAAGTGATTATCTTAATTAATCACTAATTAATTTCTTTAATTAATTATTTAACTAATCATTTAAAATTAATTAAATAATTTCTTAACCCCTTATGTTAAAAAAAATCTTAATTAAGGAAAATTCTTTATCTAATTAGATTATTTACAATAACCGACTATCCTTCAATCATTAACAATAATTAAATTAATCCAAGATCATTAATTAATTGATTTTCCTTTAATCACTTCATTAATTTAATCAATCATTAATTATCCAAGTCCTTAATTACTTTTAAGATAAATTATTTATCTTGATACTTTAAGCTAAACAAATCTTACCCTTCTTAAATCAAGATAGATCATTTATTTAATAAAGATTTAGATTCGAGAAATAATTTAAACTAGATTCATTTAAAATTTTAAATCTTTTCTTTATTAAATTTAAAACTATTATAAATACCCGAGACAAACATAGGGTTACTCAGCCTCAATCCCGACCTCAACCTTCCCTCTTCCTCACTTTTTTTTACATGTTTAAGTTTTAAACTGTACTTAAACCAGAACTACTCGCGCACAACACAAAACAAACTCAAGACGAAACCTCACATACACGAGATCAATCTCGAGGCCATTATCATTGCACCCGAGAACCACGAACCCAGCTAAAAACTGATACGCGAAATGCTCGTACGCGTGCACAGATGGTCGGAGTATTTACGACCATCACCACCATCCTTGATAAGTCGATGGTCACACACACTAACGATTCCGACCATTCACCCTGAGCATCAAGCTCGAAATCGAAAACGAGCCTACAAAGTTGAACGGAACAGCAACCTATGATCAAAGAATTTCCCCTCTCCGATGATCTTGACCATGAGATCACTCGCCCTTCAATCAGAGGATAACCATCACTCCCAGCTTTAATTACCCCCCATCGCGATCGAGCCCAGCGCTTTACCCATGTCGGAAACATCTCGACATCAACGTCGTACAAATCCCACCATTAAACCCTAACTTGTCTCCACCTCGTCGCCACGGTGACTGATAATTTTCCTGATCATTTTTCCCTTGACTCTCAGTCCACTAGCCACCTCCAGTCCAAATTACGACCTCCAAGTCATCGCCTATCAACGGCAAACAACCAAAAAGCCTACAACGTTCAACTCGATTATCCCAATGATTTAGCAAACTAAAAATCAAGCTATTAACTTTAAAATTCATCAATCACTATCACGTATCAGATAGACTAATCCAAACAGGGAATTAAAATGGTTTGTTTTTTTGACCTAAATTGATTTTTCACTGATCTTCCCAAAATTTAATTAATTACTAAACATAAAATCCTGAAACTATTTTGAAAGATAAATTTAGGTAGTTAAAACCATTTCTTTTTAATGATCAAGGTTTAACAATGAATCTTTGGTATAGCATAAATTTCTGAAAGGAAATTAGAGACCGTGAATAACATAGAGCCGAGGTATATTTATATATATAGGCATATCACAAGCAAATTAAGTGTTTATACATACATTCTTATTCATATACTTATGCAAACTTCACTAATACATTCAGTCATCATAAGCCATAAAGTTTTCAACCATATTAAAGTCTTTAAAGATTTTGTTTACTCACCTGATTTCTGGAAGCAGAGAACCAAGCTACAGGTAAATAGACTTCTCCTTGATCTGGTGTCTGATGTTTGAATTAAAATTGCTTGATTTATGATGATCTTGAATCTATCTGATTTATAGGTTGAGTTGAGTCTACTTTGATGATTGCTTCAGGTTTGAGAACTTATGGAAGATTTATGTAGTTTGAAATTTACTGTGTTTTGTTACAGATCGTTTTCATTTTATTTTAGTTTTTGAAAATGAAAGAAGTTTTAGAGGAAGAAAATGTTTGAACTGAGAATCTTATGGCCAGGTTTCTATCTATATTTTTTCTTTAAAATTAAATTCTAAAAGAAATTTTTAGTTTTCCATTTGTAACATCACATTATACCATGTTAACACTTGTAATTTGTGTGTGTAATTAGCTTACGAATGTACTTATATGTTTCAAATGTTTAGATATGATTTTATATAAATTTTTATACATATACAAATTAATTTTTTCTCTAAATAAATTATTTTTTTAAAATAAAATGTATAAAATCCTTTGATAAATTTAAAATCTACATAATCTTTAAAAAGGAAATGATTTTAAAAAAAAATCATATATACATACACTCTTTTAAATTCAAATTATAATTAAGACATATATCTATCCTTTGAAATTCAATATCCAGTCTAAATTCAAATTCAAATCAGAGACATTTGAATATGAACAAATTTACAGATTTCTAAAAACAACATTTTACTGATTACATTTCAAAAATAAAATTCATATCCAAATTACATAATCCGAAATGATTTCCTAGGTAAAGGTCAAATACAATCATTACAAAAATACGCCAAGAGCGACATATGACAATGCCCCCTTGGTTGATCAGAGTCCATATAGTCGTATCAGACTTAATATACACAACGGAATCAAACAAGATAAAACTATAACTCCTAATTAGCTATTCGTTAGTCAACCACTCGTCTCTGGAAGCTTTGTTCGTCAAAATTTCTAAAATCTGAAAACCTTAACCCTCAGCCTACTAAAATCAATTTTGAGCATCTGAGAGTTCAAGAGGAAAATAAAAATTTCGAGTCAGACATAAAGCCTGGTGTGAATAATACTGTTACATCTCGGTTTATTGATATTAAGTGAGACCACGCCGCTTAGCGGAACGAATTTCTCCTCACTAATATCCTCTTTAAAACGTATATTTTGCAAATCTTTTCCCGCAACCAAACTGGTTAATCAAACTTATTATAATAACAATAATAGTAATAGCAATGTTCATTATGCTAAAAATAGGTAACTTGATGAACTATCTCCCAAAAGTAATAAATGGACTATCTGTCCGAAAAATGGGTTGACTGCCCACAAACTGGAATAACTATCTGCAAACTGGACTAACTGTCCGAATAAAAATGGATTATCTGTCCAAATCATTTTCTTAGGGTTAACCATCCTTCATGTTTTTCCTTGAAAACCTTTTCAAAATGATTTAACCTATTAAATCGAACTTAAACAAGGAAAATATATTCTTAGCTTTACTCTATGCTACCTTGCCATGTTATATATACTTTACTCAAAATAATATTGATGAATTTTAATGACGATTGGCTATTCTTCCATAAAAAGTTAAAACCCTTTCTTAACTTGAAAATACATAGGCTGTATTGCCTATTTAATAGATTCGAAACCTTTGTTTAAAACCTTTAAACAACCCATTCGAAACCCTTGAAGGTAACCTTTTTGAAACCATTGAAAGTGACCCTTTCAAAACCATTAAAAGCCTTTCCTTCAAAAGCTTCAAAACATTAACCATCCCTCTTTTAAACCTTTAAATATTGCCTTTCAAAGACATAGAAAAAACATTTCCTTTCAACCCTTTCGAAACCCTGGGGAACCACCCCTTCGAAGCCATTCACTAAAACCCTTTTGAAAGCATTAAAATACTAAACCTTTTGAAAGCCTTTGGGTTCAATTTAAAATATGTGAAAAACTTTTGAAACCATTCAAAAATTTACTCCTTCGAAACCTTTGAAAACTGTTTTGGTCGAAACCCTTTGATTTTGCCTTCAAGCAGAGCAAAAGGTTCAGAAACCCATTAAAGTCCAAAGCACTTCTTTCGAAACCATTAAATTTATCTCTTTCGAAACCATTTGGGTTATACTTCAATCACACAAAAAGGGTCTTTAAAACCTTTAAGTATAAAAGCATCTGTTTTGAAACCATTTTCTAAGAAAAGAAGTGATGGTGTCGAAACCATCCCTTCGAAAGCATTGGACAAGTGGCCATATTTTAAAAACAAAGCAACCCCTTTGAAACCACCTGGGTTGAAAGGTAGAACGCGGCAGTCAAAAGGCTTTGACTTAGTCGAGAGCAATCATTTAAAACAAAAGCTCAACACAATCGAAACAACTTCTTTAAATCCACTTGACCTAGTAAAAAGTTAACCAAGTCGAAAGCTACTTAGTCGAAAGCAAGCAGGAGCATATTCTTTTAAAAGAAAAGTAATGCCTCAACCCCTTCTGAACCCCTTGTTTCAACTCCATACCTTCTGCCTACATCCAATTCACTACGTACAGTTCCCTGATACCATGTGCAGTAGTTTCAACTATGTTGGAAGCGAAGCTAAGGAGTCTGAACCTGGTGCAAAAAGCATCGAAATAGTGAAAAAAAAGTTTATTTGTACTTTTAAACTATTTCTTTTATACCTTACCTACCTTGTTTGTCTAAATCTGATTGGTTGCCAATTTCTCTTTCTGTAACTACTACAGACTTACTAGAATTAACAAATTTACTTATTTACAAAAAGCCTATTCTCCTTCCTTAATTATATAAAACATTTAAGTCCCATACTTTAAATATTTTATATAACCATTAAAACACTTCGGAAAATTCAATAAAAATTCCAAAAATTCTCTTTTAATATGTTTTCCAACATATAAAAATTTCAGACCCAGCCCTTTTATTATTTAATCATAAATTTATAATCCAATTTAACATTTTCTTTACTAGAAAATTCATATAAATTCCATAAAAATTTTTGAAAATTCATAAAACTGAAACCCATCTCCAAAATAATATTTTTGGTCTACATAAAAATTCGCAAGGCAATTGGATGTCATTTAATAGGGTTTTCACATTAAAACATGTCATAAAATCTATATGAACAACCATAAATCATCAACAAGTATATATAATCATTCCATCATTCAAAAACATGGAAAATCAATGCAAATTATTTAACGACCTACCTTTTTGGATGACTTCGACGGTAAAATACACGCGTCGGACGCAAACCATTTAAGGAAGATTATTATAGGGTAAATAAGAAAAAAGCAGAGGAAAAAGAAAAAACAAACACAGAATCTCACAACGGAATGAAAAATATAGTAATCAAATAAACAGTTCATGAAGCTATTTTGTAAATAACATTTTATTACACTTTTCCAATACAGAATCAGAGTTACATATTATAGAACTAAATAACAATGCAGCGGAACAACATGATGTAGTGGGATAAATATAATAAATAGTAGTAGTACTATAACTTCATCTTCGTCCTCCAGAAAAGCAGTTTTCAATACACTGAAAAGCTCAGACTGACCTGAGCGAATTGAAAAGACAAAACACACGAGTCGGAACTAAATGATCTTACATGATTTAAATCAACAGTAAATAAATATAAGGGTGACGGCGCTGAGATGTTTGCACGGTTTGACATCTCCTATCCAGTGTCAACGTGAGTGCAACAACTTAAGAGATGTTCGAGATTTACATCTTCTAACGATCTATTAAACTATCTACATACATAGTACAATACGCTATTATAATAGTGTCTACAGTAAAGTAAAGTATTAAAATATTGTTAAGGCATTATCTATATCCCCCTTAATATATTTTATATAATGCCGTAGTCTATAAATTACCGTAAACTCCACCGTAAACTGGTAGGCAATCAGGGAGCACTCCATAGGTATGACACAAACCAACTCGTAAAAGGAGCGACGGGGCATGTTAACACGGTACTCGAGGCAGTGCCATGGTAGGTGTTTGCACAAAAATTGGGCAAACACCTCCAAGTCGTATGATTTAGTTGATTTTATGTTGTTTTCAGTGATTTGGGGGATTTATGCAAATATATAAAAAGCAGGGACTAAACTGTAAAAGATACACAGATTTATAGTGGTTCGGCTAGAACGTGCCTACGTCCACTTTATATGTTATTCTCCTCTTGCTATTCAGATTACAAGTACATAGCCTTGATTACAAGTATATAAAAGTTGTTTGAAAGTTCCTTCCATGCTTGAGCTCTCAAACTTGTCCGTCATTGTTGCCCTTCTATTTATAGAGTGAGGTTGGGGGCATGGCTCTTGGATGTATACAGTTGCTAGTGGGCCTGGGCTGATGCAATCTGGCCTGGAAGTGTTGGTCCGGAACGCCATGGTTCAGTGGTAGGTCGTAGATGGTTTGGTTCGGCAGTGGTTGCTGGAGAGACTTTTGGATCGGTGGCCACCTGGTTCGGTGGTGGTTGGAGCGGTGGTTCTATGATTCGGTGGTGGGAGAAGTAGGTTGGTCCGGTAGGCGTTGGTCTTGGGTAATGATTCGGCTTGCAGTTGGTTCGGTAGTGAGGGGACTTGGGTAATGGTTCGGCTTGGAGTTGATTCGGTAGTGAGGGGACTTGGTTCAGTAGGTATGGGATGGAGGTTTGGACCGGCATTGTTTGGAGAGGGTTTGGACCGGCAATGCGTGGACATAGGCCTGGGTTCGGTATTGCCTGGAGATGTAGGTTTGGACCGACAATGTAGGTGGTTTGGTGTTGTTTAGAGATGGAGGTTTGGACCGGTAGTGAGAACTCGCCCAACATTTGCCCCCCAAAGTGGGGCACATACCTGCATGTGTCGCGCTTTGTTTTGTTGGGATAGCCTCATTTGGTTTTAAGTGCTGAGCCATTTGGTCCGGTCATTGAGGTTTTCTTATAAATAGGGGCCACGTGCCTTCGTTATTCCTTCATCGTTTTTGAGATAGCCGAATCAGTCGAATACCAGATCAACTAGGTTCCGAATCAACTGAGTGCCGAATCTAAGTGCCGAATCATCTAGTGCCGAATCTAGTGCCGAATCAGGTGAGGTTCTTTTCCGCCGAATGAGTTTATGTTCTTGTATTACCGGATGGACTTTAAGAGTTTGACCACCGAATGAGATTGGGCGTTGAGTGCCGAATGGGCCTTATATGCTTGGAATGCCGAATGGGGTTTTGCCTTGTACTGCCGAATGAACTCCTTGTTCTAACGACATGTCTTCTGCTTTTGTGTTTTGCAGGTAAATGTCTCGCAAGGTGGAAACCCGATCAGAAAAACAGAAGAAATCTATGGACAGAAGAGAGTCTCCCGCTGTGCCCCCCAGTCCAGCCGGAACCAGCGCGACATGGATCTGCCCCGAGGTCATTAGTGGACGGATATGGCCCTCAAGAGCTTCTGAAATCTCCTCCTGATTACTTTTCGAGATCTCTCAGAGAGGAGCAACTTGACGTTATCTCCCGATCCTTTGGGATTGATAGAGCATGCATGTTGTTGCCAGGGGAGGGGTCATGCCATATAATCCCCCTGAAGGATACTTTGCTTATAGCCGATACCATTGCATGTGCGGGGCCATTCCTCCGATCAATGCGTGGATAGTCAGCTTCATTACCTACCTGAAGGTGGCTCCTTTCCAGCTTCAGCTCAACTCTTACGCCATCTTAGTGTGTCTATTCGTTATCTTCCAAAGGAGGTATGGGCGCCCCCTTCTAACCGGGAAATCCGATATTTGTATAATCTGAGGGGCTACAAGAAGGGGTCTCCGTACATTAGTTTAGAGTCGGCCGTGTCCTTTAAGCCGGTCCTGGACCTATACTCTAAGTTCACCATGTTTAAGAAGGAATGGTTCTTCATCAAGGACGACTCTGTTTCTTTTCGCCTTTTTACTTCTGGCTGTAAGTTGAATTTCATTTGTAATTTCTTTGTCCCGACTGCAATGATTCTTCTTATATGCCTTTATTTCTTGCTAGCGACAGGTGGCTTTGCGGTCGTGGAGAATGATCGCCTGGTACAGATGGCTGCGGAGATAGAGGCCATCTCAGGAAGGGATAGGTCGGCTTCTTACCTGATCAGGAATGCCACTCTCCTGGAGCACAACCTGATTCTGCAACGTCAATCCGTGGTTAAGCAGAGAGATACAGCCGAGGAGAGGGCTTCCAAAGCTAAAGATGGGGCCACTGCGAAGATCAGTAAGAGAAACCCCTTCTCGATACCTCCAGTTGTCGGAGGGAAAAAGCTTAAGAAGTCTGATGGACCCTCCCCTAGCACATGTCCAGATATTCCGGAGGAGGAAGGTGGAGAGGAGGAAAGAGGCGAGGAGGAGAGCGGAGGAGATGGAGAAGGTGAAGGACAGGGTGGTAGTGGTGCCGGGGCTTTGTCTTCTGAGCAGGCAGGGGAGATCCAGGAGTGGACGGATGATGCCTTCCGCCAGGCTTTTGAGGGATTGGAGGAAGGATCAGCCTCGGCGGAGAAGGCGAAGAAGGTTGACAAGGCTGGGACTGGTGCCGATCCATCTTCTAAGGGTATTTCAGCTAAGGCAACTCCGGTGGTTCAAGGTTAATTCTTAACTTTCGCAGACTCCCTTTATGATAAGGACTTAGTAATATTTTATGGCCAACTCCCGTCTTGGGATGAGATTCAGTACTTATTGCAGTATCCCACTCCCCCTCGGTGTTTGTAAAATAAGCGCGTTTTCCTACTCCTTTTAACTTAACATGTTTCTTGGATCATAGTTTCATGCATGCTTGTAACACCTGGTTTTTATTCTAGGAATGGGTAAGGTGGCCAAGACATCAGATATTCGGCACCGCCTTGAGCAGTACAAGCTACTCAAAGCTTCTGCCAAACCAAAGCCGCCAACTAGCCATCCTGGAGATGTAATTAGATATCACCCTCTTCTCGGAGTTATTGAAGAAGATATGCAAAAGAGGAAGAGGGACCGATCTTCATTTGAACCTTCACCTGGCCCTCAGCCTCCAGTCCAGCCTATCCATGATATTACTGAGGAGGATACTGAGTTTATGCCTTCTCCACATCCGTCCGAAAATCCAACCGTCACCCCGATAGACCATCCTAGTTTGGTTCGCAACCCATTTGCCGGCCACCCGGATCTGGACCCGAGTTTTCAGGACATCTCTTTTGACGAGGCCACGGGTGAGCATCTTCTTCCCCGCAATCCTAGGGTACGGGTGCTTGATGAGGCTAAGTCCTTAGACCTTGATTTGATTACTACTCGGATTATGACCATGGGGAATGAGGCCAAGGCGAGCATCGATCGGGTGGCGGAGGAGACCAAGAGGCTAATGGAGCATCACGCTCGACTGGCCAAGGCTGGGGAGGAAATCGGAAGTGCTAACATTCGGTTGCGGCTACAAGTTTCTGATAAGGCCAAACAGCTTGCCGATCAGGCTATCCAGATATCACAGCATGAAGCGGCCTCCCGACGACTAAAGAAAACCATGGAAGAGGCTAGCAAGGCTGAGTTGCGAAAAATGGAGGCTGTTTGCAAAGAGCGAATTGACATGGCCATTGCAACGGTGGATGAGGTTCGGAGAGCGGAACTCAAGCAGGTAGAGGAGTTATCTGGGAGGCTTAAGGCCGAAGAGCTTGCTCAGGCCAAGTTGAAGAAGGAGATGGAAGTGATGCGGAAGTCCCTTCAGATTGAGTGCTCGAGATACCGATTGGAGAGAGATGCTGATGTCGCACGGCTGTCGGCTTCTGAGGCCCGGATGAAAGAGTTTGAGGAGAACGAGGGGATGATGGATGAGATGCTCCAGGACATGTATTTCCGTACTTGGAGGCAGGGCAACCTGTCCTGGATGGACGATTATCCCCGGGTTATGGCTAGGATATATCTCCGGGCTTTGGAGGAAGCTAAGGCCGATGTGGATAAGGAAGGTGGTGCGACTTTCAGGATGGATGTGGTTACGGCCCAATTTACTAAGGAAGAGAAGGTGGCAGTTAAGGAGGGCATGCGGCTGCTTGTTGCGGATGAGGTAGGCATGCAGCTAGATGATGATGATCATGGAGCAGACGTTGGTAAGTCTTTCCTTTTAACCTTTTCATGATTTGATTGCTATCTTTCGTGATTATTGATGGATTCTCTTTTGAATTGGACAGGCGGGACCTCTGGAGTGCATGCAGGGAGTTCTGACCCTGCAGTTAAGTAGATCCGGAGGGCTAGCGGGATGGAGGCGAAGCTCCGATTCTCTGACTTGACTTGTACATATTTTGGTTGCTGTCTATGTTAGTCCGAAACATTAATGTAACTTGCAATTATATTATTTGTAAAGAAGGACTTTATGTAATTTTATAACATAAGCTGATTCTGTCATGTTTGAATGCTGTTGTTATTTTGATATGTAGCATAAGAAATACAGCTGCGTGTTTATGCATGTGATTCAATCGTATTTGATGCTAAGTTTCTGCTTAAAATATTATTTCATGTCTTGTAATGCCAATATGACATGTGAATGAATTAAAGCTACATATTTGTATACAAGAAAAGAAAGTACCGCCCTTCGTGTTTTAGTTGCAGAGGGTTGCTTTGAATGTCTTGCGTGACTAAGTATGGAATGTAGCTGAGTGTTCCGTCATTCGGATGTGAGCTCATATTTCCACAAGCGAGAGTTCCCCTATTTTGTGACCTGTACTTTAGGGACTGTTATATAGGATAGGAGAAAAGTTTTTTAAATGTAATGGAAATATGAGAAACAGTAAAACTTCCAATCACGGAAGGCCGTCGATATGCTTAAGTTCGTGGCAAACGGGTTTTGTAGTCACTTTCCCTAGCTGTGGGTCTTGGAGACATTTGTCACCCATCTTACGCCTCCACGGGGAGTTTATCTTTTTTACCACAGCCGCACTTAAGACATATCGGAGCCGAGATCGCGCACAGTAAATACCCGAGCCATTATGGCCCGTAATCGTGGGTATTATTCGATTTACTGTGGCCGGCTAGCGTGGGTGCCGATCGTCAACCGTGAACTACCCCTGGCTGGCCACACCTTATGTTGGGGCTTAAAGTAGGTTCACAGTTGCCGGCGAGCCGAACGCTGTAATGAGCTGCCATCGGCTATAGTCGGCCTTCTTGATGGCATATAATCGGCTCATTACAGTTGGCTTTGAGGGCAGTCACGAGCAATGAGTTAACCTACAGCAGAGGGATGCTGGAGCAAAAGTGTCTCATTGGCGAGTGCATAGATTCGCATAGTACCTGTTGGGTCTTGTCTAGGTGAGGTTGCGCCGTGAAGTGTCCAGAATGGAAATGTCGTTATACATGATTTTGTTCAACAGAAAAGGATAAAGCTTAACAAGTAGCCAAGATATAAAGGAACAAGTTAAAAAGAGACAAGATTTTTAAAGTGGTTCGGCACGAAAATGCCTACGTCCACTGATTCTCTTTGTTAATTCACTTCATATGGGCAGTACAACTTAAGAAAAGCGTCGATGGAGGTGTTGGATGTTCCATGCCCTCTGGAACACCTCTCCGTCCACTGTTGACAAAATATAGGCTCCGTTGCGGAGATCTTTATGAATTACATAGGGTCCTTCCCAGATTGGATCTAGCGCTCCGGGGCGCGGGAAGATCCGCTTGTGGACAAGATCTCCTTCTTGTAAGCTGCGGTGCTTGACTTTGGAGTTGTATTGTGCTGCAACTTTTTGCTTGTGAGCTGCTGCTTTGAGTGTTGCATCGTTTCTTCTCTCCTCAATTAGATCCAAAGACATATGGAGGAGTTCTTCGTTCTCTTCTGGGTTATAGTGGATCTTACGGTGGGAAGGCACTACAGTTTCAACTGGGAGCATGGCCTCCGATCCGTATGCCAAAGAGAAAGGGGTATGCCCGGTTGATGTTCTGTAAGATGTGCGGTAGGCCCAAAGTGCCGTAGGAAGTTCATCCACCCAAGCGCCTTTTGACTTTTCAAGTTTCTTCTTGATTAAGGTTTTGAGGATTTTGTTGACAGCTTCGACTTGTCCGTTTGCCTGGGGGTAAGCCACAGATGAGAAGCTTTTGTGAATTCCGTGCTCTTGGCACCAGTCGGAGAATTCCTCGCTGTCAAATTGAAGTCCATTGTCCGATATGATTTTGAGTGGAACCCCGTACCTGCATAAAACATTTTTGATCAAGAAGTTAATAACTTTTGCCGAAGATATTTTATTTTGAGGTTCCGCTTCCACCCATTTGGTGAAATAGTCAACTGCCACTATGGCATATTTAGCTCCGCCTCGGCCCATTGGCAGTTCGCCAATCAAGTCAATTCCTCATATTGCAAAGGGCCAAGGGCTGGTCATTTGAGTAATTTCATTTGTTGGTAGTTGAGGAATCTTAGCAAATTTCTGACATCTATCACATCTTTTGACGAAGTCTAAGGCGTCTTTGTTTAAAGTGGGCCAGTAATACCCATATCGGAGTATTTTCTTTGCTAGAGTCTGTCCTCTGGTGTGATCTCCGCAACTTCCTTGATGGATGTTGGACAAGACTTTCCTGGCTTCCCTTCCAGCGATACACCTTAATAAGGGATTAGAGAAGCCGCGCCGATAGAGGATGCCTTCTTATAATGTGTAGCGGGAAGCTTTCCTTTAGATTTTCTTAGCTTCATTACGTCCGTCGGGCAGTGCGCCATTTTGTAAGTACTTTCGGATGGGGGTCATCCAAGTTTCTTCTTCAATTGCAGCTATCATATTCATTGGCTCGTAGCTCGGGGCCAGTTGCTTTGAGATGGTTATCGTTCGGGAAGCAGTGCCGTCCTTCATGCTAGCTTGCTTTGCCAGTTCGTCGGCCTCCTGATTCTCTTCCCGATGAATGTGTTTGATTAGATAGTGATCCAATTGATTGAGCAGCAGCTTGGTCTTCTTTAGATATGCTGTGAGTCGTTCTCCTCGAGCTTGGAATTCTCCCCGTAGTTGATTTACAATAAGTTGAGAATCACTATGGAGACATAAAGAACCGACTCCAATCTCTAGGGCAAGTTCTAATCCGGCTATCACTGCTTCGTATTCTGCTTCATTGTTGGTGGCAGCGAATTTCAACCTTAGGGCGTAGTGCAGCTTCCTTCCCCTGGGGGTGATTATCACAACACCTGCCCCCGAGCCCTGTTCATTTGATGCTCCATCTACGAAGAGATTCCACTTGATATCTTCTGCTATTTCAGATTGCTCCTTACCTTCGTTAGTAGTGAATTCGGCAATGAAATCAGCTATGGCTTGCCCACTTAAGTAGTCGCCCAGAGGTGTCGGGGCGGTGGAGTACCTGCCTTAGCGGTTGATCGGTTAAAACTCTGATGGAATGAGATTGGAAATAGTGTCGCAGTTTCCATGACGTAATTAGCAAACAGTATGCTAGCTTTTCAAGTTTAGGGTATCTGGCTTCTGCCCCAGTAAATCTCTTGCTTACGAAGTATACGGGCCGCTGCGCGCGGTCGTCTTCTCTTACCAAAGCGGCGCTTAAAGCATGGGACGATACAGCAAGGTATAGGTATAGTTCCTGGCCTTCATTCAGAGTTGAGAGTACTGGTGGTCTCTGGAGGTGTTCGATTAAGTTAAGGAAGGCCGTCGAGCATTCGTCAGTCCACTCGAACTTTCCTTTGTCTTTCTTTAGAGCTTCAAAGAAAGGGATGTATTTGTCGGTTGCTTTAGAGATGAACCTGCTTAGGGCGGCCACTTTTCCGTTTAGGCTTTGCATCTCTCTTCGAGTGTATTGTACCTTGATATCTTGCAAAGCTCGAACTTGTTCGGGGTTTGCTTCAATCCCCCCTGGCATGGACGATGAATGCCAAGAACTTTCCCGACGATACTCCGAAGGAGCACTTTAGAGGGTTCAGCTTCATTCCATATTGGCGAAGTACTTGAAACATCTCGCCCAGGTGGTTTATATAATCATTGGCTTTCCTCAATTTTACCAGCATGTCATCCACATAAACTTCCATAGTTCGTCCTATTAGTTCTGCAAACATCTTGTTGACAAGGCACTGATAAGTAGCTCCGGCGTTTTTAAGTCCAAAAGGCATTACCCTGTAGCAGTACAATCCCCGGTCAGTGATGAAACTAGTTTGGTCTTGATCGGGGGCGTGCATAGGGATCTAGTTATATCCTGAGTACGCGTCCATAAAAGATAAGAGTTCGTGTCTGGCGGTGCTGTCCACGAGCTGATCGATTTGGGGGAGTGGGAAGCAATCCTTCGGACAAGCGTCATTTAAGTTGGAGAAGTCGATGCATGTTCGCCACTTCCCATTAACCTTCTTTACCAGCACCGGGTTGGCGATCCATTCTGGGTAGATGGCTTCTCGTATGAAGTTATTGGCAAGTAGGTTCTTTACTTCTTCCTCGAGGGCTGATGATCGTTCAGCCCCCATGCTTCTCTTTTTCTGCTTTACTGGCACCTTGGTGGGATCGATGTTCAGCACGTGGCATGCTACGTTTGGGGAGATTCCTGTCATGTTAGCATGCGTCCATGCAAATACATCCATGTTGTGGCGAAGAAAATCAATGAGTTGATCCTTTAATTCTTCCTTTAGTTGAGATCCGATTTTCAATAGTCTACTTGGGTCATGTTTGTCTACAGCTACGAATTCCATAGCCTCTGCAGGCTCGGCGGTGGCCTCCTCCTCTTTGTCCCTGGGGTCTAACTCATTGAAAGGATCACTGGTATATCGAAGAGGAGGGGCTTTCTTTAGTTGCTATGCTTCCAAGTTTTTCATGCAGAGAGTAGTCTCTGCATTTTTTCCTTTATCCTTTCTACGGTTATTGCGAAGTTCAGTTACATAGCAGTCTCGAGCAGCGTCTTGATCTCCCTCCATTTCTCCTATTCCGTTATCTATTGGAAATTTCATCTTCAGGCACCATGGCGCTAGGATAATCTGGAAGTCGGACAAGGCTGGTCTTCCCAAAAAGGCGTTGTAGGCCGAATGGTTCTCTATTAGTACAAACGTTTGTTTCCGCACAACGGAGCGGGGATGACTTCCTATTTCGACAAAGAGATCCAGTTTCCCGAGGGGCATCTTTGCATCTCCAGTGAAATCATGTAGTGGTTTGTTGCAGGGAGACACATCCTTCATTGATAGCTTCATTTTGTCGAAAGCATGCTTGAATAGGATATTTACTGAGCTTCCAGTGTCTATTAAAATTCGGAAAACTTTGGCTGGACCGAACCAGGCAGAGATGACCATAGGATCCATGTGTGGGTACTGCCTTCCCTCTAGGTCACGCCTACTGAATGTGATGTCGTCACTCTCTTTCCGTTTCGGGTGGCGTTCTTCCATAACAGAATTAACGTAGCCTTCATTGATTCTAAGTGACTTACCGTATCTTTCCATCTCTGCCCAGCTTCTGTCGGCGATGTGTGGTCCTCCCGATATGGTATGGACCACTATCTTCTCTTGACTAGAGCCGCTGGTGTTGCGATTTCCTCCGCCTAACTCTGGGAGGGGTAGCCCTGGGTTTTCATTGGCAGGTGCTGGAGTCCTGTTCTGGCTTTTTACATAGCGTTCCAGTCTCCTCCTTCTAATGTGTTCTTCAATCAAGTCCCGGAGATGGTGGCATCCATTGGTGTCATGTCCATGGGATTCGTGGAAGCGGCAGAACTTTCCGGACTTGAGTGCGTTATCTGACTCCTTCTTGTGCGGGGGGCGCTTGTATCTAACTTCGTCTTGAGTGGCTAGGAAGATGTTTTCGATCGTTTCATTCAAAGGAGTGTAAGAGTCAAATCTTGGCCCAGGTCGATATAAGCGCTTTTCCCCCTTCTTGCCCCCAACATTGTCTCTAGAGTTATTTCTCCGAACATCCTTTGCTGCAGCAGGAACCCTGTCTGTAGCTGTCTTAGCCTGTTGCCCTGACTACATCTCAGTGGCAGCGTCTTCAAGTCTCATATACTTTCCATCTTCATGGAAGAAATCAGGTAAAGTAGCCGGCTTTTCCTTGGTTAGTCTTCTAGCAAATTTAGTATCCGGATGTACACCACTGCAGAGAGCCATTAGGATAAATTTCTCGTCGGCATCTTGGACTGCGGCTGCCGCGGCGTTGAATCGGGTTAGGTATTGTTGCACTGTCTCCCCGGGTTTCTGTTTGATATTAGATGAGGAATAAGCATCCTTGGGTTGTTCCACATGAATGCGGAACTGGCTGATTAACTTTTCTTTCAACATTTCCCATGAGCTGATGGACCCTTGGGGTAGGTGGCAGAACCAGGAAGTAGCTAGATCTGCCAAGAAAAGTGGGAAGCATTTACACAATACTCCCTCCGTTGCTCCGCTCATGAGCATATGCTGGGTGTATCTCTGTAAGTGTACTATGGGGTCAGAGGTTCCCTTGTAAGGTTCCACTGTTGGCATTTTCCATTCCCAAGGGGTGATGGCGGTTTCGATGTTGCGGGTGAAGGGGCCGGTTACCCTAGCACCTATCCCCCGATCCCTTTGTTCCCGTTGGACGCGCTCTCTGAACAATCGCGCCATCCTTTCATCAGAACTTGGAGCGGATAGAAATGAGTTTGGTTCTTCCCTGCGGGATTGATTCCGTCCAGATGACCTGTAGGGATGGTATCGTCTGTCACTCCTAACATTCTCCAATGGCTGCCTCTGGTCTTCTGGGGGCATGCTGGGGTCGGCCACAGTTGGCCCTTGCCTTGATCTTCCCCTGCTGGGTTCAGTTCTCAGCACTTCCTCGGGTTCAACTTCAGGTCAGACTCCAGCTCGGCCCCGTCTACCGGTGTTTTCATGGTTAGGTAGCATGACAGGCTCAGCTACATCCGACCCCTGCCTGGCACCTCCCCCGTTGGGTTCGGTTCCAAGTGTTTCCTCGGGTCAGAATTCGGGCTGAGTTCGGGCTTGGCTCCTACCATGGCTACTTCTGTTGTTAGCCTCTTCGAAGAAGAAAGACCTTTGTCGCCTCCCAGATCCTCCAGACCGGGACTCACCCCATGATTCAGTGTTGCGGTTGGATTCTTCAGCATCCCTTAAGCGTGACATGAGTTGGTCCATCAAGGCTTCTTGTTGAGATGCGAAGCGGTTAGTTACTTCAGCCACAAACCTTGTCCAGATCCGCCCTTGTAATTGGTTGTTCAGTAGAAGGGGCTGTCGGATTTGCCTTATTTAAAGTCGCTGTTGGAACTGGACGATTGTCTTGGTCTCTGGTCACTGGATCTGGGATGCTGCCAGTTGCGATGTCCTTTCCTATGTTAGCATCTTTCTTCCGTCCGGGAGCCATATTTTCCAAGCAATGAACGATGCTGACAGAAAAAAGGTTAAGTGTGAAAAGCTGAAGCTTCGAGCTCCTGTCTCTCAGTGAAAGCACCAAAAATGTTTGCACAAAAATTGGGCAAACACCTCCAAGTCGTATGATTTAGTTGATTTTATGTTGTTTTCAGTGATTTGGGGGATTTATGCAAATATATAAAAAGCAGGGACTAAACTGTAAAAGACACACAGATTTATAGTGGTTCGGCCAGAACATGCCTACGTCCACTTTATATGTTATTCTCCTCTTGCTATTCAGATTACAAGTACATAGCCTTGATTACAAGTATATAAAAGTTGTTTGAAAGTTCCTTCCGTGCTTGAGCTCTCAAACTTGTCCGCCATTGTTGTACCCCTGCCCTTCTATTTATAGAGTGAGGTTGGGGGCAGGGGTCTTGGATGTATACAGCTGCTAGTGGGCCTGGGCTGATGCAATCTGGCCTGGAAGTGTTGGTCCGGAACGCCATGGTTCAGTGGTAGGTGGTAGATGGTTTGGTTCGGCAGTGGTTGCTGGAGAGGCTTTTGGATCGGTGGCCACCTGGTTCGGTGGTGGTTGGAGCGGTGGTTCTATGATTCGGTGGTGCGTGGAGTAGGTTGGTCCGGTAGGCGATTGTCTTGGGTAATGATTCGGCTTGGAGTTGGTTCGGTAGTGAGGGGACTTGGGTAATGGTTCGGCTTGGAGTTGATTCGGTAGTGAGGGGACTTGGTTCGGTAGGTATGGGATGGAGGTTTGGACCGGCATTTTTTGGAGAGGGTTTGGACCGGCAATGCGTGGACATAGGCCTGGGTTCGGTATTGCCTGGAGATGTAGGTTTGGACCGGCAATGTAGGTGGTTTGGTGTTGTTTAGAGATGGAGGTTTGGACCGGTAGTGAGAACTCGCCCAACAGTAGGATTCTAGCAATTGCGGATCCGAACTGGTGGTAACACATAGTAGCTACTACCGCCCACCTCGAAACACACTCCAATAATCAAAATCAAGGGGTGGCCACCAAATCACCACAAAGTCATAATATGGTATAAAAGAAGCATGTTCGATAGGAGGAATGACCTCACTTGGCCCACCATGGCTCCTGTTTTAGTCACATCTAAGCCAACTCACGAGAGTCAGGGTCATGTAAATACCTCATACAGAATCGTTCGCCAAACCATCATATTTCATTTCTTGAATCTCCACCACATACACAGTTGTTAAAGTGGTTTTTGGTATTGGCAGAGAGTATGACAATATCTGATCCCGGTCTCTTTAACAACCAAACGCTTATTTCACAAGGATGGTTCTTTTACATTTTCAAAACCGATTCATGTATCAAAATATCATATTCTCAAAATCATTTCATTTTCAAAATCATATTTACTTTCAAAATTATATCACATTTGAAATCATATCACTTTCGGATTTATATTTCTAAAAATAGATTAAATCCTCATTTAAAATTATCATACTCCTCAAATATGTCATTTAAATCCCTACTTATGTTATAACATCATTTAATCATATTCTACTTAAAAATCAAAGATTTAAATATAAAACTTCCACTTTACAAAACTTGAAATTCGAGAAATAGTTTAGATAAAGTAAAAAGTTTTAAACATAATTTAATATAGTTTAAATAGATTGAAATAGATTAATATAGTTTAAAATAGATTAAAATGACTTAATATACTTTAAATAGATCTAAATAGATTTATAATTCAAAATAGATTAAAATAGTTTAAAATAGATTAAAATAGATTAATATAGTTTAGAAAATAGATTTAAAATAGATTAAATAGAATTAAAGTAGCTTATATAGATCAAAATACTTTAAATTGATTTATAATAGATTAGAATACTTTAAATAGATTTAAATACTTTAAATAGATTTGAAATAGATTAAAATAAATTAAAATACTTTTAATAGATTTAAAATAGATTAAAATAGATAAAATACTTTAAATAGATTAAAATGGTTTAAAATGATTAAAATAGATTAATTTAGTTTAAAAGTTGAAAATCTTAATAATTAGAATTTAAAAGAACATTTTACAAATTATATTAAGATAATAAATTGAAATTAACATCGCATTTAACCATTTCTTCTATTTCAACAAATCTAGACCATATCTAGATTTCAAATCAAAACCCAATTTCGATGAATGTCATTTATACTTCAAATTCAACTTTAAAATTTCAATTTAAATCCTTTAAATAATTACTTAAAATATTCAATTTATATCAGTCAAATTCTATTTCAAAATGTCATTTAACTGGATTCAAAGGTTAAAGATTTAAAATCATTTAATTTAACCAATCAGGTATCCTTATATAATTTTCTACTCTATGGTCAAGTGATATGGATATTTATCATTTCAATCTACAAGTATTTTAAATTTTTTAGGTATATATTATTTCAACTCGAAATCCCAAATTTATTTTAATGAAAATCGCTTGGGTTTATCATTTCAACCCATAACGGTTTTCTCCTTTTCTATATGATCGTTTGGGTATGTATCATTTCAACCCGTAGGGAACTTGTAGTGTTATAACAGTATAAACTATAACATTTAGTTATCTAATATCAACAATCAAACATCCATCACAATCATCATCCAAATCAACCAATAAACATCAATAGATAACTGATTATCGTTAACAGGTACTAAATTGACAATTAAATTCAATATTAAATTAAAGACGTTAAATGCAGTAAAAGTTAAATTTAACTTGAACGATAATTTAAAAATAACAAACATCAATCAATCAATTTCAAATCACATCATAAATTCAATTTAACTAACATACGATAATTTAGTAATTGTGAGTGGGTTAAAACACTCAACTTTGATTTTAAATGGACCTGAAATCCAAAATATGGCCTAAAATTCAACAGTCTAAGAATTTGTCCAAAGCAGTTCCATAATGTCCTAAATTCCGATATGATCGCAGTGGAGAAAACCGCGCACAAATCTGATTTCATATGCAAGAGCTACAAGCGTTAGAACGATTTAAATTAAAAATTAAAAATAAATAAACAAGCCAAATTAGAATTACCACGTCATCACAGAAAACCTTAACCTCTTCTACAGATCGCAATCGAGCATCACCTACAGCCGCCACTAACTTGCCCTTTCCGCATGCAATTCTGATCATCTAGCCCATGATCAGATCATACCAGAGCCTTCCACGTTCTCCACCGTCCCACCTTGACACGCACGACCACCCACCAAGCTTTCAGGCGCTCAGCGCCGCCTCAACCTTCAATGGCCAATCACAGCGAAGTCGAGACCCTCTAGCACGAACTAACACCTGATCTTCGACCTACTCGATCTCCTCTTCCCAGCGTCGTTTCCCAATCGTCAAACCTTCGACGATCCACCGTTGGATTGTGAAAACCCTAATTTCGACGGTTGAGGTTCATCCTCGATTTTTGGCCAAATAATGAACCGTTTTGAAAATGAATCACTGCAGTGGGTTATGCTCGTCCAGAGCTTTCCAATGATATATAATATGATAGGATTTGGAGAGTCTGAATTTCGAATTGATTTGGAAATTGGAATTTAGGGTTTGCAATATGATTTTGTTTCTACCATTGAAGATGGAACAAACAGAAGTTGATGTACGTATAGAATAAGAAATAGAAAGACGGCTAGGGTTAGAACAAAACCATTTATATGGATAAGGCCAGATAAGATAGATCAACATACCATAATGATTTGAAACGACAATAACAAACCGAAAAGCCCATTTGGCTTTCGAAAAGAAAGCGGATCATCCCATATATCAAAATAGATATTTTCGATATTTTTAAATTCAATAGAACAAGTTTCAAATCCTAATTCCATGGTATGAAAAAGTTATCTTTAAAAATCATCTTATTTCAAATTGATTTCATTAATTTGATTTCTACGCATTTCAAGCCCGCACGATCAATCTACACGTCTGATCCCCACGACACTTGAAACCTTGCAATAATACACTGTCATGGATTCGATGAAACTGGTTTCGTCGAAATCCAAGACAGTGGCCAAAATGGCTATTTTCACATTAATTGAATAAATTATTATTAAATTAATTAAATCACCTTTTCCATTCAAATTTGATAATTAACAAATTTCATCATTTTTGATCACTTAGACATTTACAATAATATAAAATAAATTTACATATCAATGCAGTGTTAAATATTACATTAATTACAGTGTTCAGTTTCAACTGCAATTAAATCAGATTAAATATAATTTAATTTCAATAAATTGATTTAATTTGGTTTCAATCTTTTTATTCAATAAATCCTTACTTTATGGACATATTTAACATTGTTTTATATCTTATTACATCAAAATCTACCCTTATCATCTTTTACCATATTAATTGCAATATTCCAATTATATTGAATTTTTGTCAATTTTCACATTAGTTATAATTTTGAAGTCATAATAAATTCATTTATCTTAGTTTCACTCTTTTTATTAAATAAATTATTGTCTTAAGAATATAATTGATGTTTCTGTACATTTTATTACCTTTACATTTTACAGTTATCGTCTTAATTCATATTAGCATAATATTTAATTATATTTAATTGCAATTGATTTCCAACAAAAATTAACATATTAAATAAATTGGTAACAAATCACAATTGTTACCTTTCTTAATTTAATCATATTTATATGTTTGTTATCTCCCCACAAATCTTATAACTACAAACACAACACAAATTTTATCCAATTTCAATTTATTACCTATTATTTCATCAATTAATATAACATTTAAATTTATTTCCTTATTTTAAATTTATAACCAATCATATCTTATAATTATTACAATTACTGGAGATTACATTCAAATAGTCATCTAATACATAAATTTACATTATTATACTTCATTTTAGTTAGTTTTCTCATTACTGCATCATAAATTTTATTTTCTTCCAACATTAAATTACAAAATCTTATTTAATTCAATAATCTAATTATTGGCATAATTTAGGTCGTTAAGCTCTCTCCCACTCAAAACCTTTCGTCCTCAAAAAGGAAAATGAGGATATGGAATCAATATATCCTATTCAAAGTATTAAATTTATAAACGATCAATTTACATAATTAAATAATTTAAATAAAATATATCAATTTAAAATAATTAAATCCTTTTATATTCATGTTAACAAAAGTTTGGAAAACATTTCATAAAATTTTTCTAAGTCCAAAATTCAAAGAAAATTTCGACGGAGTCTCTTTTGTACGCAGAAGTCTGGGAGAAATAATAATGTCAATAATAACAATATATGTCATATATTTCAAAAATAATGTATCCCAAACCATGGGAAAACAATATAATATCACTAGAAAACCGTAATCCGAAAACATACCTATTTGTCGAGTAAATAATGTTTTATTTATGAAACCAAAAGCAGTAGCAATTGCTTCCATAAACCTGTATTTCACTTGTATAATCCAAAGAAGCTAATAATCATGTAAAAGAGACATATTTAAGTTATTTCAATTTATAACAAACAAAATAATACAACATAACAATAGTCACTTGCAAACAATACCATAAAATCATTACATGCAACTCAAAGAAGTCTACCATTCATCCATAGCAACCAAAGCAAATGGTTTGTTCGGGTTCAGAAACTTTAAATCGTATAAAATGATAAATAAGCTACTAAATATACCATACTCTCAACAGTCTTAGATAAAACTCAATATATTATTTACACATTCTTATACAGTTGGAAGTATCCTTTTCCAATCATCCTATAAGCCAATATAAACAAAAGTTCAAATATCAATTAAGTTTATTCTTATAAATCTCATTTCATATTATTTGCTGTTCTTTAGTTTCATACATCCATACAATGCTAATTTTAATAAATTTACATTCATTACTTACAAAAATTCATTTCCAATTTCACTTATACAATAAAATTTTCCATTAATTTATATTCATTTACTTACATAAGTTATTTCCATTCAATTGTTTAAAATAATCAACGAATTCATTATTGAAGTATTTCATGCATTTTATTTCAGTTTACTTCACATTTATTATTTACTTTGATTTTCTCTTTTACATCAATATTTATTGGTAAAGCAACCCATACACAGTTTTTTCCTTTTATTTTTTTCAAACATTTTATCACTTCTACTATTTACTTCGATTATAATTAACTAAAGTCTATAATCCTTTACTTACAATATTCACATTACTATTACATTTAATTTGTAGCACTTCCAACTAGTAACTTAAGCTTATATAATTTAAAATATCAAAATTCTTATTTACAGAAGAAATTCCATTAAACACTTTAATTTTCTAAGTTTACTTGTATAATATTCTATTACATTTCAACTTATAATGTTTTGGTATAGAAAATGTTTTGGCAAGTTATATATATGTCTTAAGAATGAAATTGAATGTCACATAAGTTTATCTTATTCCTTTAGTAAATAAAATGTTCAATAGTTATCATTCCTCATTTTCATATCCCTTTGATTTATAGTTTACAAAATTTCAATTTCTTGTATTTTCATTAATCACTTAGCATCTAATTACCTATATTTTCTTCATTTTAGAATCTCCCAATTATTAAAATAATTAATACTTCATTCATTACACTAGTTGAAAACTACTAATTATCAAAAAAAATAAAGAACTAAACTTCGGGTTCATTTCAATCACTTAGAAAATAATATATATATATATATATATATCATTTATAGATCAAATCATATTTAGAAATTCAAAATTAAGATTTATTCAACAAAACAGATGTGTAGTAAAACTACTACAGCGGTCTTCCCAATTCAAAACTCGAAAATGAACGTCGATGATGCATGCACTCATTACCGAAATTATTTTTCAGTGACAGAGAGAGGAGTACAGAAATTATTTCCTTACAAAATTCTTTTAAAACATTTTTTTTTCAAACCATCTTGAAATATTTATATCAGAAAATAGTTCTAAATACTACTAATATTATATTCCAAAACCTTTTTGAAAGAAATTGTCAAAATTCTAGAACTTAAATTTCTAAAATTTCCAATTTATATTTATTTTATTTATAATCTCATTTTTCAACAAATATTTATAAATTTTACCACCTAACAACAAATACATTACAACCGACTATATCATTTATAAAATTATTCTTTTATATACAAAATATATGCCAGCTTAAATTATTTCATTTAGCAGTATTTCCAAAACCAATATTGTGTCGGTCTCTTCTATTAAGTGTTTAGAAATCCCTATCGATGTCACAGCGTCCAATGTACTGACCGGAATCTATAAATACAAAACAGAATAATTAACCCAATACAAAACCTTCTATAATGCTAACCAATACATTATCTCATATATATACACTCAACAACTCATTCTAGGGAATTTCTACCCTATCTTACATGAGTCAGACCCCACAAAGCTAAGGTTATCGCTAAAGCAAAGCTTTGATACCAAACGTAACGACCTGCCTTTTTGGATGGTTTAAATCGTTGATAAAATACATATGTCAGACTCAAACCATTCAAAAGGAAAGATTGTTATGGGGTAAATAAGAATAAATATAAGTAGAAAGAAATAAACAAACATAGAATCTCACAGCGGAATGACAAAATATAATAATCAAACAAACAGTTCATGAAGCTATTTTACAAATAACATTTGATTACACTTTAACAATAAAGAATCAGAGTTACATATAATAGAAATATATAACAATGCAGCGGAACAACATGATGCAGTGGGATAAATATAATAAATAGTAATATTACTAGATCTTCGTCTTCGCCCTCTAGAAATTAGTCTTTAATACACTAAAAAGCTCAGACTGACCTAAGCGAATTGAAAAGATAAAACAACACTCGAGTCAAAACTAAAAGATCTTAAATGAATTAAATCAACAATAAATAAATATGAGTGTGACGACATCGAAGATGTTTGTGGGGTTTGACATCTCCTATCCAGTGTCAACGTGAGTGCAATAACTTAAGAGATGTTCAGGATTTACATCTCTTAAGTATCCGTTAAACTACCTACATACATAGTACAATACACTATTATAATAGTGTCTACAGTAAAGTAAAGTATTAAAATAGCGTTAAGGCGATACCCATATCCCCCTTGACACATTTTATATAATGTTGTAGTCTATACAGTACTATAAACTCTACCGTAAACGGGTAGGCTACCAAGAAGCACTCCATAGGTATGACACAAACCAAACTTGTACAAGGCACGATAGGGCATGTGAACACGGCACTCAAGGCAATGCCAGGGTAGGATTCTAATAATTGTGGATCAGGACTGGTGGTAACGCATAACAACTACTACCATCTATTTTGGAACACACTCCCATAATCAAAATCAAGAGTGGCCACCAAATCATCACAAAGTCATAATATGGTTTCGAAGAATCATGTTCGATAGGAGGAATGATATCACTTGGCCTAGCATGGCTCCTATTTTAGACACATCTAAGCCAACTCTTGGATGTTAGGGTCACATATAAAACTCATACAAAATCATGCGCGAAACCATCCTACTTCATTTCCGGAATCAACACCACATGCACAGTTGTTAAAGTCATTTTCAGTATTGGCATAGAGTATGACAATATCCGATCCCTGTCTTTTAAACAACCAAACACTTATTTCACACCAGATGGTTCTTTTACATTTCCAAAACCGTTTCATATATCAAAATATCATATTCTCAAACCATATCATTTTCGAAATCATATTTACTTTCTAAATTATATCACGTTTGAAATCATATCACTTTCGAATTCATATTTCCAAAAATAGATTAAATCCTCATTTAAAATCATCATAGTCCTCAAATATGTCATTTAAATCCCTACTTATATTATAACATCGTTTAATCATATTCTACTTAAAAATCATGGATTTAAATATAAAACTTCCACTTTACAAAACTTGAGATTTAAGAAATAGTTTAGATAATTTAAAATAGTTTTAAAAATAGTTTAAGATAGTTTAAAATAGATTAAAATAGATTATTATAGTTTAAAATAGATTAAAATGGATTAATATAGTATAAATAGATTAAAATAGATTTATAATTTAAAATAGATTAAAATAGTTTAATGTAGTTTAAAACATATTCAAATAGATTAGTATAGTTTAAAAAATAGATTTAAAATAGATTAAATAGAATTAAAGTAGATTATATAGATTAAATTACTTAAAATAGATTGAAATACTTTAAATAAATTTAAAATAGATTTAAAATAGATTTAAATACTTTAAATAGATTAAAATGGTTTAAAATAATTAAAATAGATTAATTTAGTTTAAAAGTCGAAGATCTTAATAATTAGAATTTAAAATAACATTTAACAGTTTATAAAAAGATAATAAATTTTAAATTTACATCACATCTAACCATTTCTTCCATTTCAACAAATCTGGACCATATCCAGACTTCAAATCAATATCCAATTTCGATGACTGTCGTTTATACTTCAAATTCAACTTTAAAATTTCCATTTAAATCCTTTAAATAATTACTTAAAATTAATCAATTTATATCAGTTAAGGTCTATTTCAAATTGTCGTTAACTGGATTCGATGATTAAAGATTTAGAATCATTTAATTTAACCAATCCGGTGTCCGTATATAATTTTCTACCCTATGGTCAAGTGATACAGATATTTATCATTTTAATCCGCAAATATTTTAAATTTTTCGGTATGTATTATTTCAACTCGAAATCCCAAATTTATTGTAATGAAATTCACTTGGGTTTATCATTTCAACCCATAACGATTTTCCCCAATTTTATATAATCCTTTAGGTATGTATCATTTCAACTCATAGGGAACTTGTAGTGTTATAACAATATAAAATATAACATCCAGTCATCTAATATCAACAATCAAACATCCATCACAATCATCATCTGAATCAACCAATAAACATCAATAGGTAACTGACTATCATTAACATGTATTAAATTGACAATTAAATTCAATATTAAATTAAATGACGATTAAATGCGGTAAAGGTCAAATTTAATTGGAATGACAATTTAAATATACCAAACATCAATTAATCAATTTCAAATCACATCATAAATTAAATTTAACTAACATAAGATAATTTAGTAATTGTGAGTGGTTTAAAAACACACCTTTGATTTCAAATCGATTTGTAATCCAAAATAAGGCCTAAAATTCAACAGTCTCGGAGTTCGTCCAAACTAGCTCCATAATGTCTGAAATTCCGATACGATTGCAGTGTAGAAAACCGCGTGCAAATCCGAGTTCATATGCAATAGTTACGAGCGTTAGAACGATTGAAATTTATAGTTAAAAATAAATAAACAAAGCAGATTAGAATTACCACATCATCACAGAAAACCATAACCACTTCTATAGATCGTTATCGAGCATCACCTATAGCCGCCACTAACTTGACCTTGTTGCACGCGATGCTGATCATCTAGTCCACGATCAGATCATACCAGAGCCTTCCGCATTCCCCGCCATCCTACCCCGACACACGCAACCACCCACCAGGCTTCCAGGCGCTCAACGCCGCCGTGACCTTCAATAGCCAATCACGACAAAGTCGAGACCCTCTAGCATGTTCTAACACCTGATCAATGACCTGCTGGACCTCCTCTTCCCAATGAGGCCTCCCGATCGTCAAACGGTCCACGATCCACCATTGGATAGTGAAAAAATTAATTTCGACAACTGTGGTTCATCCCCAATTTCTGGCCAAATGATGAATCATATTGAAAAACGAATCACTACAGCGGGTTACGCTTGTCGAGAGCTTTCCAGTGATATATAATATGATAGGGTTTGGAGAGTTTGAATTTCAAAATTGATTTGGAAATTGGAATTTAGGGTTTGCAATTTGATTTGATTTCTTCCATTGAAGAAGGAACAGACTAGAGTTGATGTACGTATAGAATAAGAAATAGAATGGAGGCTAGGGTTAGAACAAAACCATTTATATAGACAAGGCCAATAAGGTAGAACAATATACCGTAATGATTTGAAACGTCAATAACGACTCGAAAAGCCCATTTGGCTTTCGAAACAAAAGTGGGTCATCGCATATATCAAAATGGATATTTTCGATATTTTTAAATTCAATGGAACAAGTTTCAAGTCCTAATTCCATCGTATGAAAAAGTCAACCTTAAAAATCAGCATATTTCAAATTGATTTCATTAAATTGATTTCTACACATTTCAAGCCTGCACGATCAAAATACAAGTCCAATCCCTATGACACTTGAAACCTTACAATAATACACTGTCATGGATCCAATGAAACTGATTTCGTCAAAATCCAAGACAGTGGGCAAAATGGCTATTTTCACATTAATTGAATATGTGACGACTAGTCCTTCTCGACCCTCGAAAATCAACACATATACGCCACTGTATAATATGTCGACGATCGAGTGCTGGAAAAGACAGATTGTTGAGGGAAAGAAAGAAGGAGGTAGAAGAAGAAATAGAAAACAACATCAGAATCTCACAAACGTAGCGGAACAATATATAATAGATAATAACTAATTTTTAAACAAAAAGAACAATATCCTTTTTATACATTACATCATTAGAGTATAACACAATCAATAGCAAATACTGGACAGTTATATTAACTTGTCCTCACCAAAAGCTGACTACAAAGCATACCAAACATAGCGAAATAAGACAGATACGTGTGATACGTCTCGTCATCCAGCACATTTCCAGAGCTCCATAGCAGTCCATCCAGAATCTGTATTCTATAATACTCGGTCTAACCCGAGCATTATAATAAAATAATACCCGAGTTAGTATGGAAAACCAGCGTGTGAAAACACACTCAATTGGATTATGAAAGTTTTCAGAATCCTTTGAAATCAAAGGTATCTCATAAGACCACGCCACAAATAAACATGCCAGTTTTTTACCTTATGATAACCAAAACATTTTTATCAAATTCGTCTGATATAATAATAGTGTCTAAAGAAAGTAAAATAGAAACTAGCTGAAATGCTTGCATTTCACGTTTCAGCAATAGTTGGGCACAATCAAAACCGCATAGGCACTTTGTAATGACTCGATATTTTCAACCATTCGCATCCGCACATGTCGGACTTGAATTGCTCAAAATATCGAATTGTAAAAATAAATTTGGAAAAACTCAGAATATGCAGTAAATAAATAAATCACAGATCACAGACATAGAGTAATAAAATGCAGCGGAAGCAAAGAAATAGTAGTTCATGAAGCTACAATATAAATATACATCAGAGATAAACAAGATACAACAGAAGTAACAATATGATGATCAAGCACAAAGGCTGAATACATCCTTGGAATCATCTGGATAACTGAAATGAAATAGATAGTTGGATCTTCAAGCAAAGCTCCAACTACGAAGGTGAGTCTCAAATACTGTATCACTCAGTCTGACCGGAGCATAAAACAAAACACACAAAACACTCGAGTCAGGACATACATACTTATACAATGTAAACCAACTCAAATGAACTGTAATAAAATGTGCAAGTAACTTAAAGGATGCTTGGGACCGCCCATCCTCTAAGGATCTGTTAAACTGTTTACTATTTAGTAATATTTCGCTAATATAATAGTGTCTACAGTAAAATAAACTTACTTTTAAATAGCGTTAAGGCTTTACATTTTCCATCTTAACACGTAATAGTCCCAGTAGTCCATCTAGTATCATAATACCTCCCGATCGGGAGGCTACTAGAGGATACTCCACGGGCTACGGGAGAAAATCAAACTCGTACAAGGCGCACTAGGGTAGGTGACACGGCCCAACTAGGCAATGCCAAGTTAGATATACCAATTACGTTTCCGGACTGGTAGTAACGCCTAACAGCTACTACCGCCCACCTCGACCCACACCCCCAAAATCAAAGGGACCCCAATCAATCACAAAGTAATAGAATGGTATCGAAGGGGTGTGTCCGATAAAAGGTGCTACCTTCTTAGGCCGTCAATCGCTCTTGTTTTAGCCACCTTATGCCAGCTCACAGGAGTCGGGTCCACGTATATACCTCAAAATAATGCCGCCGCCATCCTACTTAATTCTGGAATATTAAAGTAGTTTTCAGAGTTGGTAGAGAGTATGACAACTTCCGATCCCGGCCTCTTTAACAACCAAACGTTATTATTACCCATGGATATTTCTTTCAAAATCATTTACACTTAAAAAAAAATATCATATCCATTTCAAAACTAAATACTATATTATTTTCTTTCAAAATCAAATCAATATATCATTCTCCCATTTCAAAAACCAAAGTAATGATATATCCTTTATATTCCAAAAACCAAATCAATATCTCATTTAAATAAAACCCAAGTTTCCAAATCACTGAATATTTCCTTCAATTTATTAAACTTGAAATATTCCTTTAAATTACCTTAACCCAAACCACTTTACAAGCTCAAGTTCCCAAATCTTCTATTTCCAATAAGTTCCAAGTTTATATATTTAAAGACAATTCTTAATTAAATACAATTTCCATTAATTTCATTTCCAAAGCCATATTACTTTCAAGTTATAACAACTCTGAAACCAGATATTTTGAAACATATTTATTTAGATCATTTAAATTCAATGTCAATATCTTCCAAACAAGATTCATTTAACCATTTAAATTCAATGTCAAATAATATTCATTTCAAAGTTGTAGCATTTATAGGTTTATTCATTCAATCATAAACTTTCCAAAAACATTGTATATTTCAGCTACATAAAATTTTTAATTTTTAGCCAATTTAACTTATAAAAATCACATTTCCCACTTCAAAATATTCATTTGGATATCATTTAACTTATGATTTACTAAAATAAAATTATATCAATAAATACCCAAATTAAACTATAATTCATTTATTTAGTCGAAAATACATTCTTTTACTTCTTTTATTTCATTAAATAACTTACCACTTTATTTTAAAATACCTACTTCATAAGCAAGACTAAATTTCATTTATATACTTAACAATTTCAATTGAAACCAATTTCCAATTATCAAGTTAAGTCATATTTTGAAAATACACTTTTCCACTTAAATCATAATTATTTAATTTCCAAACATTTCCATTTCATAAATAAAGTAATTTATCATAGTAAATATAACGATCAATTTCTTTGCAAATTTATTCATTTAGGCATCAATTAAACTATGATTTCAAGCTAAATACATTTGTTACAAAATGTACAATTAAAATTGTATTACATTTTATCAATTCAAAGGACATCATTTATTTTACAAACATATTTTTTTTATAAAATAAAAATTGATTGCAATTACCAGGCTAGACTTTAGAATTCTATATTAATTAACTTAAATTATTAAGTTATTTATCACAATTAAAACCTCTTTAAATTACCATTAAAACCAAATAAAGATTTTTAAATTACAATCAAAACCAATCATCAACTTATAAAATTTTAACTTGCTGAAAGCCAATATCTCTTTATATTATAAATCACTAAATCAAATTTCAAGGTAAAATTTCATATTTTCTAAATATTCAAAATACTTAATAAATATTTAGGAAAATATTACCTTAAAAATATTAACCATGGGCCTGTATAATATTTTCTAACCTAGGTCAAGTGATACAGATATATATCATGTCAATTCGTAATTTAAAAGAAAATTCGAGTTCGATCATTTCAGACCCGCTATCCCAAGTAAAATAAATACAATAAAAATCAATAAAATCACTCGAGCTTATCATTTCAGCCCATAGTGATTTTCCTTATTCTAAAGTCCGTGCGGGTATGTATCATTTCAATCGACAGTGATAGGGAACATGTAGTGATACAGTATATAAAATGAACAGTACAATATAACATATCATATCAGATGATGTAATAGTTATACAAATAGCATTAAACATCATATAAATATGTCACAGGCATGTATAAACATAACATATTAATTTATACAATTCACTTGTCATCATTTCACAATAATATAAGCATGTAAGTCTAAAGTGATAACTCACATTTTAAAAGCTAGAATTGAAAATTCAGAATAAAAATCCAAACTCCGCAAAGTACGAAAAAGCACGACAAAGCACAATGAAAACTTGAGTGGATCAAGAATCAGATCCAAATCTTGTATGCAAACAAATATTACATACATAAGAATATGATTCCATACAAAAGAATAGAGGTTAAAACAATGAAAAAATAGCGAATCAAAGTGGCATAACTTGCCTTAATCAATCAGTGGCTTGGCTACACCACATATGGCTTCAACTATCATCTTGTGTTGCTTGGTCATGATGGTTAGAGGTGTGCAAGGAGAAGATGGAGGCTGAGCCTAACTTGAAGGAAGACAAAGAAAACAAAATGACAAAAAGAGGAGAAAGAAGAAGGAAGCCATGACTTTAGATCTTGTACATTTTTTTTCCTTCACGCAAATGAATAAGATGAGGAGATGAGAAATTTTGCACGTGAAAAAAAAGATGGCGACTAGGTTTTAATAAACATGTCCAAAAGAACGAAACGGAAAGAAATAAAGAGGCTAGGTAATAAAAGGCAGGAGTTTGGATGGTTTGGGATATAAAAAGGCAACAAATAACTTGATGTATTGATTAATTTTTTCCTTTGTTTGCACGCAACGAAAAGAGAAGTTAGAGGAACAATATGTATGTGAATTATGAGAAGAATTCATGGCAATGAATGTAGGAATTAATTGGCTATGCAAATGGAAAGGCAAGGGAAAAGAAAAAGGCAACAAATAAACAAAACAAGTAACATATATCTTTCGAAATTTCTAAGCTATTGTTGAAAATAAAATCCATCAAAAATTAAATAAATATATTCAAAGTTTATATAAATAAAATAAAAAATAAAAATTAGAGAAGCAAACATGGGGAAATAAAATATAGAAAGTCATTACGTGTAAACACTGTATTTTATCTAATTTAAAAATTATAAGTTTAAATCCCAAATAAATCCATATATTTGATTTCTCAATTTTGTTATTGAATCAACTATTAACTTATTCTTTTATGGGTAATATTAACATTGGTCTATATACTAATAATTAATAACTTCCCAATTCATCCAAATTTCAATTTACATGGTAATTAATTTCATTTACCTACAATAATTCATTTTATTATAGATTACATTCCAATTAAATAAAAATTACTTCCAATAATTTGATTTGGTTTAATTTCCTTCTTTATACTTGGTCCATTATTACCCTATATACCTAGTTACATTAGTTTTATATTCCTTTACACTAGTCTACTCCTATTTTCATCTTCAATTTGTATTAAATGTTACATTTCTAAATGTGAAATCTTGTCAATTTTACACATTAATTAAGGTTTAAAACCAATTAATTAATTTAACTTAGTTCCATTCATTTTACCAATTTATTACATTATAAATAAATTTACGTTTCTATCTAATTTAATACATTCACACCTCCCTGTGATGACCCGGAATTTTTAGCAATATCAATTTAATAATCTATGTTAAAAATTAAATTGATTTGATAATCTTTGTTAATAAATTTTAATTGATTTCATAATTTTCATTTAATTAATATTTAATAGGTGAATTTTATCTTTTAAAATCTAATAAATTGTTTTTCTATTTATAATATATATATTTGTGTATATTATAGATAAGCTTTGGTTAGAATTCATGTTTTCTAATTCTAATATATATTTTGATAATTTGAAAATTTTGATTTAATTTAATATATAACTTTTCAAAGCTATTTAGTAAATAACTATATGGTTTTAAATGCTTAAGGTAAATGTTTAATTGTTTAAATTTATTTTAGCTTAAGATTAAATTTAAATTAATTAACAAAAAGGGTTGTTTTATTTTCTTTTTAAATATAGCTTAATAAATATGATTTGAAATATATAAGTTTAAAATACAATTTTACAAATGAAACATTATTTCATATAAGTAATATAAGTAATTTATAATATAGAGATAATCTCTTTTATAAATTATTTTAAAATTGATAATTTGTTATTTTAAAACAATATTGATAGTGTATTGTTTTTACAAATAGATTTTAATATAAATAGAATTGTTATTTCAAATTGAACTTGTGTAGTTATATATGTATACATATAACTTGATTTTAATATTGGAATTTAGAATATGATTTGAATTTTAATTTGAAGTTTTGAAATTCAAAAGATAGATATTTAAATTTGTTTTGGATTTTTAAATATACGTTTAAACTTTTATTTATGAATATAAATGGTTTTATTTCTTTTAAAATTCCTATACATATAAATATGTGCTTATAAACCAATTAATTAAATATAAGCTTATATTAACATCTAAAATAAATAAAGATTACTTAAAAAGACAAATGTAAATATACTAAGGCCTCGTGTAACAAGTGTAAACTAATAATCAACTTAAGATGACAAATGTCAAGATTTTGTTTTTTCCTTTTAATTTTTAAAAATTAATCACTTTTCTCCATTTTAAAAGCATATGTTTCCCCTTTTCATTTCTTTCTTTTTCAAAAGCTTAGAATAAATCTCAGATCAAAACTTCAGTTGAAAACTTATTTTCAAAAACAAGATCTGTACTTCATTTTCAAAGATCAAATACAAATATGTAAATCAACTCCTCAAAACCAGAAAGCAAACAGCAAACCCTTTTCTAAAATCAAATTCTTCAACCCTGTAACAATCTTCAACCAGAAACATATTGAAATCTAATATGAAAATCCACTTCACGAACCAGAAATAAAGCCTGTAATCAAAATTAACAAGCCTGCATGCATTTTTCTTTCAACCTGGGATTTTCAAAAAGCATGCAACATCATCTCTAATTTCAAGTTTAGATTTTCAAGTTTTTAAATAAAAAATAAAGCCTGCAATCATTCTTCAAAGCCTGTAATTCATTTCCACTTTCAAAAGTAAACCTGTAATCAAGTTTGCAAATCAAAATCACCAACCTGTAGTTCATTTTCAACTCAAAACCAGTGCATTTCTTCTAATCTAGGATTTATCCAAAGCAAACAAGTAATTCAAGTTCAGGTTTTCAAGTTTTAAGGTGTCAAATCCTATTTCAAAATAAGGGACAGCATGCAAGTTTTCACAGTTACAAGCTCTTCAACAACCGTTTCAAAATTTGGTTCAGGTGCTCTGTTCTTCATTTTGAAAATGTGAGTGACAGTCCTTCTAAAATTTAAGTATATGAATTTTGGTTGCCTGATTAAAATATGGAATAAATATGCTTGGTATATATGTATTTTTCTGTAAATATATAGATGGATATATGGATGCTTGTGCATGTTTGTTTTTATCTGAGATCTCTTTGTCTTTATTTTCCAGACTCAAGTTTATTTCAAAATTCATAACCTCTTGATCAAATCACCGTTAGGATTTAGAATTTAAACAAAAATTTATTTGTTTATTCGATAGAGTAAGTCTTAAAAAATTTTTAGGGTAAAATAAGCTTGAAATCTCACTGGAAACCACAAAGAACATTGCATGTTTAATATAAGTGAAAATTCAACTATCCTAATTCATTGATTCAGGAATGTAAATTGAATTCCTAAACAAAATTATGATTTTTGGAGGTAAAACCACCAATTTTAGTACTGTATTGTGTGAGCAGTTGGGGTTTGTTCAAATTGGGTATTTTGAGTATACTCTAGAGATCTGGAGGCTCGGAATATTACGGTCCTTCCTGGATGTGGAGGAATGAACTGAGATTGAGGGGAAAATGTCAGATGTCGGTGTAAGCTTCTATGGCGGTGGGGAATGACTAGAAAGTTTTGTAAACCTAGTTTTGGTTATGGTCGGAGATGGAGCAAATACTATGCCTCTGGTGCATAGAGTTCATCGGAACTCTGGGGGTTTGAAGTTTGGATGATGACGAAGTCGTAACTGGAAGGTCAGATGTTCTGGTGATAGGAGAGACGACCACGAGGGGTTTTCCAGGTTGATGGTTGTTCCAGACTTTGCTTTTTGGGTTCAAGGTTTGAGTTTAAATACTCAAACTCGATTTCGAGTCTGTATCATTGGTCTGATGATTGGAATTAGCTATGGTGTGATCGCTGACCTGTGTGGATCATTGTTGATGATCAAAATTGGCTGCGTCGATGGTACATGTGCACAGCTTTGTTTTGCATCTGGAGCTTTGGATGGTTGTGGTGTCTCGAAGAAGGGTTCGGGTTTGTGGGGTTTTAGATCGAGTCATGTCTCGAGTTAAACGTGAGAGAAGAATTGGTTATAGGTTTTAACTTGTCTGGTTTTAACTTTTTTAAACTGAATTTTAAATGTAAAGCAGATTTAAACAAAGTGTTAAATCAAGCTTTAAAATATGGATTCAAACTGAATTTGTATCCTAGCTTTAAAATAGAATAAAGTTTTATAAAAATTTAAATGTTTAACATCTTTAAAATATTTAAAGAATATTTAAAATGATTTGAATTTAAAGGAATTTGGTTTAAACTCTTTTAAATTTCTTTTGTAAGATAAGTATTTCTTTAACATGTGGTTTAAAAGGTTTTTAAATTGTGTTAAAGTTAAATTTGTATTTATTTTAAATCTTGATTTGAAATGGAATTTGAAAGTAAATTCAAAAGTAAAATCTTTTCAAATGTTTTGTTAATGACAATTTAGTTATAAGTAAGAAATGTTTTTATCTTAAAGTTAATTAAGATTTAATGATTTAGGATAACTTAAATTATTAAGGTAATTAAAGAATAATTAATTAATTTAATTAATCAATGATTTCAATTAACTAATTAAGTAGTTAAGGGTTTAAATTAATTAATTAAGGTTTAAGTAAATTAATTAAGGATTAACTATTTGTAATCAAGGATCATTAATTAGATAAGTATAGGTTATTAATTAATGATTTGAAATTAATTAATCAAATAATTAAAGGTTAATTAAGTTATAGTTAAGCACTTAATTAATGAAGCAATTAAAGATTAATTAATTGGTAATTAAGATTAATTAACTTGTAATTAATAATGATTAATTTAAGTTTAATTACTAAAGAGAAGTAAGTAAAGAAGTGTTAATAGTTAATGAAGATCATTAACTAGGGATTATTAGATAATTAATTAATGTGATTAATTTTAGTAATTAATTATATTAATTATTAAAGTTAATCATTTATGGAAATTGTTTAAGTATAATTACTTAATGAAGATTTAATGAAGTGTAATTACTTAGTGATGTAATTAATGGATAATTACAGGATGTAATTAATTGGAGAATTGATAGTAGAATTGGGTTTAATTACTTTGTGTAATTAATATAAAGGATAATTACTTAGCGAAAGTAAATAATAATTAATTACTTAGTGTAATTAATTTAAGAATTGATTAATAGAGTTATTTGAAGATAATTAAGTGATGTAATTAATTAAGGGTAATTAATTACTAATGTGATTAATCAAGGCTCATTAATGAATAATTAATTAAAGATTAATTATTAAATATGATTAATAATTAATATGAAGTAAATAAGGAATCATTAATTAATATAATTAATGAAGTAATTAAGGTTGATTAGTTAAGATTAATTAATTAATAATAAGTGATTATAGAGTAATTAATTAATGTAACTAATTAAGGATTAATGTAATTAATTATAATTAATTAATTAAAGAAGTAATTAAAGGTTAATTACTGTATTTGGTTAAGAATAATTAATTTGTAAAATTAATTAAAGGCTAATTACTTGAATGTAATTAAAGGATAATTAATCAAGGAAGATTAATTAAGATGAATGATTAAATCATGATTAATTAATTGACTTGTAATTAATTAATGGTCATGTAAGCAAGATTTATGTGATTAAAAGTAATTAATTTAATTTATTTTAAATTAACTAGAGATGCAAGTAATTAATTTAATTCATTTTAAATTAATTAGAGATAGTGTGATTAAATAATCCTTGCTTATCTATGGATGGATGATATTAATTCCCTTGATTGGTTTGAGATCTCAGATATGAGATAAGTAATGCTGTGTGATATGGATGTTTTGGTTGAAGTCTGATGATTATGTGAATTATCTATTTATGATGATAATGTGGATTATCTGTTGTGATATTCTGAATTATTTATCTATGTGAATGTACATAATAGAATTGAATTGTTTTAACTTTAAAACAACTTGGACCTAAAAGACGGCGTTTTGGATTTCGATGAGACCGGGATCGGGTTTCCAGATTTGGATATTCGAAAACCATATCGATCCAAACTAACAATAGTTCGTGAATCTCAAGTGAAGATGAAGATTCAGAGTGTAAGGGTTATCGTCGTTAACTCTGAGGGTGATTCCAAAATGAGTGTAACGAGATAATGCTTTCGGTTTCGTTCGAACCCGGAACGAACTTTCAAGGATTTTCCCTGTTTAGAGGTCCCTTTTTCTTCGGCTGTGTGGGCAGTTGGAATGCGCACCAACTACGGGGTTGTCTTATTCGGGACTATCCAGTAAGGGATGGTTCCGGCCTTATGTTGTATGGGATTTAGGATGGATCCTCGGTACGGTGATCTAGGCCCCATACTGTGAGGGGCGGTACCCCAGTAGCCCTGCCATTGTATGGAGTCCAAACTCCAATAAGTGTCGTACGTTTTAGTTGTGCCCAACTATGTTGGAAAGTGAGACGTAAGCATTCCAGCTATTTCTGTGATTTACTTGAAAACCCTAGACCCTATTATAATATCATTGGATTTCCTATCAAATGTTTTGGTTAGCGTAAGGTAAAAACTTACCCGTGTTTATGTGTGAGGAGTCTTACGTGATACCTTTTGTTTTCAAAGGTTTTTGAAAGTTAAGCAACTTTAACTTGTTACTCACACCAGACCCATGTCTGACTCGGAGTTTATCTTCTATTTTTCTTAAACTCTTGGGTACTTAAATTTTTACGAGTAGCCAAGGGATTCAGGTTAGCTTTGACGAATTATGGAGGAGCAATGGAGCAGGAGGCTTCGGCGTTGTAGATATGTATAGTGCTCCGTTGTGTTTGGTATCTCTGTGTTGTATTAAGTTGTAATAACTAGACATGTGTTTATAACTGTCTAGTATGTGATGTATAATCTGTGTAACTCTGATTGATGTTGTATACTATTTAATATTTATGTGATTAATATAATTTATTCATTCCGCTGCTGAGATTCTGATGTGTTTTCCCTTCTTTCTTCTCTATCTTTCTCTTTTCTATCCCTTTCTTTCTTATAATGATGCGTCATTCTGTGGAATGAAGGACGGGTCATTATAGTGGTATCAGCGCCAGGTTGAGTGAATACCTAGGCTTTTGAGTGATTTCTTCTTGAGAGAGTGTATTTGTATTTTTAATATATATATATATATATATATATATATATATATATATTATTTCTACCTATTTGTTGGGTTACCTGTTCGGGCTTTCCAATATAAGTTATAGAGGTAGAAAAGGTAGTGGTGTGTGAAACACGACTACCAATTGTTGGAGTTTGAAAGTTTGAGGTTGGAAGTATATTTGTCGAGACTGTAGACCTAATACCGTCTCGAGTGAGCTTTGCAGCTTGGTGTGGGGAATTCATCGATCTCTGAAGGAAACCTTTTAGAAGTTTTGGAGTCCATCTTTGAAGAGCAAGTTTGTATGGGCAAGAGTTTGGATCTGTCGGCAGAGCAGAAGCAAATGATGGTATCTTGATACCTCAGGAAGTGGTAGCTGTGTGATGAGATGCAGTGACTATGGATGTTTCCGAAGATGTTTTTTTGGAACAAGTTTAGGGTAGTGTGTCTACTTCGGTGTTGTGGCCGAGTTTAGCAAGGTGTTTCTGTTTGGTTTGAGGTCAGAGTTTCTCGAAGAGCTTTAGATATGAAATCTTTTGCACCTGTGGCAGCGTGGCAGCTCGAAGTGTTCTGTGGGCTGGCAAAGAGGTCTTTTGGCTAAGCAGTTTTCTAGATATAGAGTTCAGAAGCAGCAGAATGGATCCATTTCTTCGATGGATTGGCTAGATAAGCATAAGCCATTCTGATTGGTAAAGAGAAGAACAGTTTTCTTTGGAATTAGGCTGGGTTGATCGCAAAAGCGACTTGCGATAGCTGAGTGTTCTCTTGGATTATCTTTTGCTTGAGGCATTTGGAGATTGAGTTTTCTTATCGACCAGGATTCCAGGAGCGGTACCAGTGGTTCACCTCAGTAGTAAGACGGCTTCTAGAGAGAGGGTTTGGTGAAGAATCTTACGATTTCACGGTACTTTTGAGTTTTCTTTTATGGATCTGTTGAACCATATTTCTGGGATGTGTTGTCCAGCTTGTTGTAACAACCCGATAATTTCAACCATTCGTATCCGCACATGTCGGACTTGAATTGCTCAAAATACCGCGTTGTAAGTAAATTTTGGCAAATCTTAGAATATACAATAAATAAATAATCACATATCACAGACACAGAGTATTTAATAATGCAGCGGAAGTAAAAGAGATAGTAGTTCATGAAGCTACTATATATATAAGATACATCAGAGTTAAATAATATACAGTAGAAGAGTAACAAGATACATCAAGTACAAATCAAAATACATCACTGGAAACACTGAATACTAAAAACAAATAGATGACTGGATCTTCAAGCAAAGCTCCAACTCCAAAGGTGAGTCTTGAATGCTGAATCACTCAATCTGACTCGAGCGAAAAGCAAAACACAAAACACTCGGGTCAGGACATAAATACTTATGAACTGTAAATCAACTCAAGTGAACAGTAACAAAAATGCATCAGTAACTTAAAGAATGCTTGGGATCGCCCATCCTTTAAGGATCCGTTAAACTATTTACTATGTAGTAATATTGCGCTATTATAATAATGTCTACAGTAAAATAAACATATTTTTAAATAGCGTTCCAGGCTACCCATATCACCCTTCACACATAATAGTCCCAGTAGTCCATCCGATATCATGCCATCTCCACTCCGGGTGACTGTCAGAGAATACCACATGGGCTACGGGAGAAAAACAAACTCGTAGTAAAGGCTCGGTATGGTAGGTGACACGGCACACAAGGCAATGCCAGGGTAGATATACCAATTATGCACACGGGCTGGTGGTAACGCAGCAGCCACATACGCCCACCTCGGAACACGCTCCCATATCAAAATCGGAGGATGGCCATCTAATCAATCACCAGTAAGAGTATAGTATCGAAGGAATGTGTTCGATTGGAGGAATGACCTCACTTGGCCCGAGATCGCTCCTGTTTTAGCCACCTTATGCCAACTCATGGGAGTTGGGTCCACGTAATATACCTCAAGAACGTCGCCACCATCCTACTTCATTCTGGAATCTCCACCGCGTACATGGTTGTTAAAGTGGTTTTCGGAGTTGGCAGAGAGTATGACAACTTCCGATCCCGGTCTCTTTAACAACCAAACGTTATTATAATGCCGTGGTTATTTCAAAATAGTTTATACTTTAAAAAGATCAAATCATTTCATTTCAAACTATATTTCTTTCAAAATAGTTTATACTTCGAAACCAAAACCATTTTTATTTCAAAACTATTTATTCAATCAAAATAGTTTATACTTCAAAACCAAAAACATTTCAAACATATATTCATTTCAAAATCATAATATTTTCAAAGTATAACTCTTTCGAAACCAAAAATACTTGAAAAAATTACACTTTGAAAATCATAACATTTCAAAATCATACATTTGAAATCATGGGATATTCATTTAATTCTTTACATTTTACAATTCATTCAATTAATCCCAAATTTTCAATTTCCAACTTAATTCAATTCAAACCATCAGTTTCAATTAAATTTCCCAATAACCATTTCAAATCATATCATTTTCAAATATAGATTTGATCCACAAATTAAACTATTCAATTTTTAATAAATTTCAAAGCTTTAATATCCCGCATTTCAAAACTAAATTTTATAATTTCATATATCTCAAATCTAGTTTCATTATTACTTAGTTTTGAAATATTCATTTCATAAATCCAATATTATTTAAATAAACTCAATTTACAATTAAACTAAATATCCTTTCATACCAATAAAAACTTCAAATATTCATTTATCAAAAGTACATATCATTCCAATTCATATTCTTTATCAAATAAAGATCAAATCATTTCCAAACCTTATTATCAAATCATTATTTGAATTCAAATTCAAATACTCAAATTTAAATATCATTTTAAATCAAATAAGTCATTCATCTGTTATTTCAAGTATCATTACAAAATACATTAAAAATTCCATTCAAAAATTCATTTATCTCATTACATTTCATTCCATTTAACACATAACCAAGTAAACCCTATTTAAATTCAAATTCAAATTTAAATTCCTTAAAATTTCAAATTTAAATATTAAAATACATTCAAAACTTATTAAATTTCACAATTAATCAATTTCCAAAACTTAAATCATTTAACGCTTTAAAATATAACTCAAACGGTGTTAAAATCTATGACATTTCAAACATTGTCAAATTATAGCAACGACAGCATTTATAAAGTGCTATCGTAGATTATAGATTCCAAAATGGTTTAGTTCTAGAATAACGGCATTTATAAAATGCCGTAATAGATATTTAGTTATTTCAAACACTGTTAGATTCAAAACAATAGCATTTAAAAATGTTGTCAAAAGACTACAACATTTTGAAAATGCTATAAAATTCCAGATTTTCATTTTAGCTTTTCGAAAATAATAATAAAACTCCAAATTTTTATTACAACTTAAAAGTCATATTTCTAGACTTCAAAATTTCACATTTAAAATCATTTTAACATATGATTTAACACAACAAAATTTTTAGATCAAATATTCAATTTAAAAACTCCATTAATTTATTAAGTCAAAATTCACTGTTTATTAACATATAAATTAAATAAAACTTAAAATTTTACTTCGTATATAATTTTAAAACTTTAAATTTAATTTCCATTATTTATTTACATTTTAAAATAAAATTTAAAGTCTAAAATCTCAATTATTTCACATTTACGTACTCAAATTCACAATTTCAAGACTTAATATTTAATTTTCTTAAAACCATAAAATATATATTTTTAATTCAAAATTTCATACTTTTAAAAATACATATTTTAATAAATATCATTTAAAAATATACCACGGGGTCTGTATATAATTTTCTAACCTAGGTCAAGTGATACAGATATATATCATTTCAATCCGCAGTTTACAAAGAAGACCCGGGTTCTATCATTTCAAACCCGCAATCCCAAGTCAAATAAAATACAATAAAAATCGCTCAGGCCTATCATTTCATCCCATAACGATTTTTCCCTATTCTAAAGTCCGTTTGGGTATGTATCATTTCAACCCATAGTGATTCTATTCTAACAGGGAACTTGTAGTGTGAATATATGCATAAACAATATAAACAATGTCAATGTCACAATATAATATCATATATCAGATGTCTAGTGATAATTAACAGTTTTAACATGGTAATAACATGGTATATCATATCATATGATCAACATTAACTTGCATAACATTTTATATTACTGAACACTTGTCATCAATTCACTATTTCATAAGTATAAATGTCAGAGTGAGAAAGACTCACCTTTTCAAGCTGAAAACCACTACGACACATAAACATGATTCCAAAGGCAAGACAAGCACGACAATAGATTCAAATAAGTGGAGAGAGCCTAGATGATCATCTTGTAACAATCCAATAAACACAAACAAGACAATGCAACACATGAATATACAACACAAAACAATATTGAACAAGTTGAAATACAAAGCAATAAAGAGCAAAGTGACTTGACCTTGCCTTATCACTCAAATGCATAGCCCAAGTGGAGCATACATTCAGCCATGATCAGGTTTAGCTTGGGTATGGCATCCATAAAGCACGGCTAGAAGGAATATAAATGGTAGGGTTTGCAACATGAAGCATATCAATGGACAAGGCAAAATAGGTGAAGTTTTTGGTGCATTTTGGTTCGGCTATGAACCCATATAGGCTCGGCCATGGGGTCTTCATGTTAGTTCAGATCTGGATAGCAGTGAAAGGGGCAGCCAAAGGTGAAGTAGATGAAGGTGGTGGTGGCTAAGGGGTGGCCAAAAGCAACTATGAAGGCAATAGTGGAGTACAGGCTTGGCTAGCATTGTTTTGTTGAAATGCTTTGCAAATTTGAGGTGGTGGCTTCATCTAATGGTCATGGCCAGAGGTGGTGGTCAGAGGAGAGGGGTTGGTGCTTCTGTAGATGGTGGAGAGTATGGTGGTGATGGTGGGCGGTAGGGGCCAAGCAAAGTTGAAGAGAGATCTAGGCAAAACAATGAAAATAGGAAGGGAAAGTAGAAGAAGAAGACCATGAACTTTGCCATTTTTTTTATCAAATTGAATTGCCGTGAGTTTAAGTGAAGAATGATGTTTTCTCATGTGAATTTTGAAGGGAGATACACGGCTAAGCAAGAAAAAGGTACGGCTAAAAGAAAGAAGAGGAAAAGTCAAAAGCAAATGAAAAGACTAGAAAATGAAAGGACTTTGCCTCTTTGTTTTCTATTTTCTTTTTAAATTTTAAAACATGTAAAATATGTATAAATACAGATAAATACGAAAATATAGTAAATAAACAAAAATAAATAAATATTAATTAAATATAATTAAATTAAGAAAATAACAAAGAAAATGTAAATTAGGCTTGAAAATTTGAGAATAAATCAAATGAACTTTGGAAAAATTGTATGTACATGAAAAATATTTATAAATAAAGATCAAAACATAAAAATAAGATGCATACATAAAAAATGAATAAATAAATTTTAATTAAATATAATTTAAATAAAGAAAATAACAGAAAAATGGAAACTATGCTTTAAAAATAGAAAATAAATTCAATAAGCTTTGGAAAAATTCAAACATCACTTTAAAAATATTTAAAAGGTAAGAATATATGTAACATAACATATAACACAAATTAGAATAAGATATGTCAATTAAAAAGATTATTTATATAATTTAAAATAAACAATATTGTTAAATAAAACAATTTACACCCAATTTTGTAAAAAGCATAACTTTCACAATATTATTCGGATTTCAACGAAAAGAAAAGCAGTGTTCTTGAAATTTTATTTACTTTCATAATAAAAGAAAAAATTAAAATTTTCAAACTTTTAAAATTTAAATTTAAAAGTCAAAATTTGACCAAATTGACCAAAATTCACATTTTCTGGAAATATTCAATTTATGCATGTTTGAAATTCTAATCCACATCAAAATCAACATTTATATTTCAATTAACAAAATATATTCATTTTAATAAATAAAATAAAGTTTTTAAACTAGGAATTTAAATTAAAATAATTAAAATATACAATTACAATAATCAGAAAATACAGGGTTGTTACACTCTCCCCCACTCAAAACTTTTCGTCCCCGAAAAGGAATGACGTACGGGAAAGAACAAAAAAAGATAGAATGAAATAGTATTAAGACAAGATGACAAGAAGATTAAAATTATACCTGATATCTGTTGCTATAGGTAAGTTTAACAAGGTGGAGATGATCTTTCCAACATCCTCCAGAATCAAGAACACAAGCATGAAAAAAAATCTTTTAGAATCTGATTCACCCTTCCCGTTTAACCGACGGTCTGTGGATGGCAAGCAGTGCTTAGATTCAAAGATGAGTACCAAAGATTATAGAAAGATTTCTAAACAGACTGGTATAAGCAATAACCTCTCATTCTGTAGCAAGATAAGGGAAATTAGGACAACCAAAAGATAGTTTGAAAAACAAAATAAGATAATAAATTTGAAACCATAAAATTTCAACTTAAACTGAAAATTAATTTTACATAAGTCAAATAAATCTTAAGCGTCTCTAATTTCATTATCTTATCATCCAATTATCTTGAATTAACAAATCCCTAAAATCATTTATTTGAAAAATCTTTTATTATACTCAAAATGTACCAAATAAAATTTAATTCTTCTTCACTACTAATTAAAATTAAATTTATTCCTCTCAATATATTTTATCACCTATGTTAAATATACTCACACTCATTGCAGCTGCCTTAAATTTATTCTTAGTTCCTTTATCATCATTTTATATTGTAAATTATTCCATTACCCTTTTTCTTTATTTACCTCTGTTAATCCTTTTATAACTTAAATTTAAGTATATAGCATTTATAATAACCACTCAAATTTTATTTATAAAATCTTTTTTTTTATATTGTATATTATCCAATTACATATTCAACTTTTGAAAATTAAGGTAAGTTATATTGGAATGAAATTGTGTATTATACAAATAAAACTTTCTAATTAAATTATTTCAAGCTTGAATATTAATCCAAATCTTGAAATTATACTTAGAAATTATCTTTGAAGAAAAAATTTAGGGATTAAATTTCCGATAAATTCCAAACTATTTAGAGATAAATAAATGCTCATATACTATATATATATCCATTCAAATTTAAATCATATATCAGCATATGTTATAAATCCATTCTTATTTTAGAAATTAAAATCGATTAAATTTTCCCAAAACAAAACTGTAGCAAGACTACAGAATGGTCTCTTCACTTCGAAACTCGAAAATGAACTCCGATGATGCTGCAATCATCACCGAAATTATTTTCCAGCGACAAAGAGAAGAGCACTAAATTTAAATTTAAAATTCTTTGGAAACAAATTTCTATTCGAAAATACTTTAAATAATATATCCTTTAAAACTTTAAACACAAAGTTTGAAATCCATCGGAAATTAAATTCTCAAATTCTTGTTTTACATTCATTTTAAATTTCCAAATAAATTTATAACCATGTTTTATAGTTCAATTAGATATATGAAACAATAGAAAATGATATATAAAATCAAATATTATTTCTTAACAACCAATTCAAATAAAATCCAGATAAAGATATATAATAAAGGTACAAAAATTATTTCACAAAAATTTATTTCATTACTAAATTTTAAAAACATATTGTGTCAGTTTGCTCTGTTCAAGTGTTTTGGAAATCTTATCGATGGCGTTGATCAGACGAATCGATTAGAAACCCAAATCAACATCAACAACTCAAACAACACAATATATAAAACATTTTAAATATTAGTTTACAAATACACTTCAAGAATAATTTGAAGATAAGTTGGAAACAAAGATGAGATGATTAAATAACAGAATAGGGAGATGGATGAATTTATATAAATCGCGGGCAACCTTAACCGGGTCAACCGTGACTTAAAGAATAAGATCGATGTGGATTTCTTGGGTAAATCGACATTCGATCTCAAGATGTAGAGTTCGAAGTTATAAGAGATACTAGCATCTAAACCGAGGATAAAGAATCTCTGGTGAATCGATGTTGTTGTATAGGAGTTTTCCCCCTTTACAAATAAATTTGAGGTTGGCGAGACCTCCGACTCATTATGAAGATCTTTTGAAGTGGAGTTATGGGATACTCCAGAAACAAAAGAAGATAGATAGTGAGGGACATGAATGGATTTTGGAACCACAGGGAATGTTCCAAAATTCAAAGGAGTCGAGTCAAAAAGGAAGAGATTTAAACTCGAATGAAAGTGATTCTGTAAATACATTTACCCTATATACTGAGTTTTGCCTAGAGCTACCAAAGCTCTGATACCAACTGTAACCACCCGATATTTTCAACCATTCGTATCCGCACATGTCGGACTTGAATTGCTCAAAATACCGCATTGTAAATAAAATTTGGCAAATCTCAGAATATACAATAAATACATAATCACATATCACAGACACAGAGTATTTAATAATGCAGCGGAAGTAAAAGAGATAGTAGTTCATAAAGCTACTATATATATAAGATACATCAGAGTTAAATAATATACAGTAGAAGAGTAACAAGATACATCAAGTACAAATCAAAATATATCACTGGAAACACTGGATACTGAAAACAAATAGATGGCTGGATCTTCAAACAAAGCTCCAACTCCAAAGGTGAGTCTTGAATGTTGAATCACTCAATCTGACTCGAGCGTAAAGCAAAACACAAAACACTCGAGTCAGGACACAAATACTTATGAACTGTAAATCAACTCAAGTGAACAGTAACAAAAATGCATCGGTAACTTAAAGAATGCTTGGGATCGCCCATCCTTTAAGGATCCGTTAAACTATTTACTATGTAGTAATATTGCGCTATTATAATAATGTCTACAGTAAAATAAACATAATTTTAAATAGCGTTCCGGGCTGCCCATATTACCCTTCACACATAATAGTCCCAGTAGTCCATCCAATATCATGCCATCTCCACTCCGGGTGACTGTCAGAGAATACCACACGGGCTACGGGAGAAAAACAAACTCGTAGTAAAGGCTCGGTATGGTAGGTGACACTGCGCACAAGGCAATGCCAGGGTAGATATACCAATTACGCACACGGGCTGGTGGTAACGCAGCAGCCACATACGCCCACCTCGGAACACACTCCCATATCAAAATCGGAGGATGGCCATCTAATCAATCACCGGTAAGAGTATAGTATCGAAGGAATGTGTCCGATCGGAGGAATGACCTCACTTGGCCCGAGATCGCTCCTGTTTTAGCCACCTTATGCCAACTCACGGGAGTTGGGTCCACGTAATATACCTAAAGAACGTCGCCACCATCCTACTTCATTCTGGAATCATCCACCGTGTACACGGTTGTTAAAGTGGTTTTCGGAGTTGGCAGAGAGTATGACAACTTTCGATCCCGGTCTCTTTAACAACCAAACGTTATTATAACGTCGTGGTTATTTCAAAATAGTTTATACTTTAAAAAGATCAAATCATTTCATTTCAAACTATATTTCTTTCAAAATAGTTTATACTTCGAAACCAAAACCATTTTTATTTCAAAACTATTTATTCAATCAAAATAGTTTATACTTCAAAAGCAAAAACATTTCAAACATATATTCATTTCAAAATCATAATATTTTCAAAGTATAACTCTTTCGAAACCAAAAATACTTGAAACAATTACACTTTGAAAATCATAACATTTCAAAATCATACATTTGAAATCATGGGATATTCATTTAATTCTTTACATTTTACAATTCATTCAATTAATCCCAAATTTTCAATTTCCAACTTAATTCAATTCAAACCATCAGCTTCAATTAAATTTCCCAATAACCATTTCAAATCATATCATTTTCAAATATAGATTTGATCCACAAATTAAACTATTCAATTTTTAATAAATTTCAAAGCTTTAATATCCCGCATTTCAAAACTAAATTTTATAATTTCATATATCTCAAATCTAGTTTCATTATTACTTAGTTTTGAAATATTCATTTCATAAATCCAATATTATTTAAATAAACTCAATTTACAATTAAACTAAATATCCTTTCATACCAATAAAAACTTCAAATATTCATTTATCAAAAGTACATATCATTCCAATTCATATTCTTTATCAAATAAAGATCAAATCATTTCCAAACCTTATTATCAAATCATTATTTGAATTCAAATTCAAATACTCAAATTTAAATATCATTTTAAATCAAATAAGTCATTCATCTGTTATTTCAAGTATCATTACAAAATACATTAAAAATTCCATTCAAAAATTCATTTATCTCATTACATTTCATTCCATTTAACACATAACCAAGTAAACCCTATTTAAATTCAAATTCAAATTTAAATTCCTTAAAATTTCAAATTTAAATATTAAAATACATTCAAAACTTCTTAAATTTCACAATTAATCAATTTCCAAAACTTAAATCATTTAACGCTTTAAAATATAACTCAAACAGTGTTAAAATCTATGACATTTCAAACATTGTCAAATTATAGCAACGACAACATTTATAAAGTGCTATCGTAGATTATAGATTCCAAAATGGTTTAGTTCTAGAATAACGGCATTTATAAAATGCCGTAATAGATATTTAGTTATTTCAAACACTGTTAGATTCAAAACAATAGCATTTAAAAATGTTGTCAAAAGACTACAACATTTTGAAAATGCTATAAAATTCCAGATTTTCATTTTAGCTTTTCGAAAATAATAATAAAACTCCAAATTTTTATTATAACTTAAAAGTCATATTTCTAGACTTCAAAATTTCACATTTAAAATCATTTTAACTTATGATTTAACACAACATAATTTGTAGATCAAATATTCAATTTAAAAACTCCATTCATTTATTAAGTCAAAATTCACTGTTTATTAACATATAAATTAAATAAAACTTAAAATTTTACTTCATATATAATTTTAAAACTTTAAATTTAATTTCCATTATTTATTTACATTCTAAAATAAAAGTTAAAGTCTAAAATCTCAATTATTTCACATTTACGTACTCAAATTCGCAATTTCAAGACTTGATATTTAATTTTCTTGAAACCATAAAATATATATTTTTAAATCAAAATTTCATACTTTTAAAAATACATATTTTAATAAATATCATTTAAAAATATACCACGGAGTCTGTATATAATTTTCTAACCTAGGTCAAGTGATACGGATATATATCATTTCAATCCGCAGTTTACAAAGAAGACCCGGGTTCTATCATTTGAAACCCGCAATCCCAAGTCAAATAAAATACAATAAAAATCGCTCAGGCCTATCATTTCAGCCCATAACGATTTTTCCCTATTCTAAAGTCTGTTTGGGTATGTATCATTTCAACCCATAGTGATTCTATTCTAACAGGGAACTTGTAGTGTGAATATATGCATAAACAATATAAACAATGTCAATGTCACAATATAATGTCATATATCAGATGTCAGGTGATAATTAACAATTTTAACATGGTAATAACATGGTATAGCATATCATATGATCAACATTAACTTGCATAACATTTTATATTACTAAACACTTGTCATCAATTCACTATTTCATAAGTATAAATGTCAGAGTGAGAAAGACTCACCTTTTCAAGCTGAAGACCGCTACGACACACAAACATGGTTCCAAGGGCAAGACAAGCACGACAATAGATTCAAATAAGTGGAGAGAGCCTAGATGATCATCTTGTAACAATCCAATAAACACAAACAAGACAATGCAACACATGAATATACAACACAAAACAATATTGAACAAGTTGAAATACGAAGCAATAAAGAGCAAAGTGACTTGACCTTGCCTTATCACTCAAATGCATAGCCTAAGTGGAGCATACATTCAGCCATGATCAGGTTTAGCTTGGGTATGGCATCCATAAAGCACGGCTAGAAGGAATATAAAAGGTAGGGTTTGCAACATGAAGCATATCAACGGACAAGGCAAAATAGGTGAAGTTTTTGGTGCATTTTGGTTCGGCTATGAACCCATATAGGCTCGGCCTAGTTTAGATCTGGATAGTAGGGAAAGGGGCAGCCAAAGGTGAAGTAGATGAAGGTGGTGGTGGCTAAGGGGTGGCCAAAAGCAACTATGAAGGCAATAGTGGAGTACAGGCTTGACTAGCATTTTTTAGTTGAAGTGCTTTGCAAATTTGAGGTGGTGGCTTCATCTAATGGTCATGGCCAGAGGTGGTGGTCAGAGGAGAGGGGTTGGTGCTGCTGTAGATGGTGGAGAGTATGGTGGTGATGGTGGGTGGTAGGGGCCAAGCAAAGTTGAAGAGAGATCTAGGCAAAACAATGAAAATAGGAAGGAAAAGTAGAAGAAGAAGACCATGAACTTTGCCATCTTTTTTCTCAAATTGAAATGCCGTGTGTTAAGTGAAGAATGATGTTTTCTCATGTGAAATTTGAAGGTAGATACACGGCTAAGCAAGAAAAAGGTACGGCTAAAAGAAAGAAGAGGAGAAGGCAAAAGGAAATGAAAAGACTAGAAAATGAAAGGACTTTGCCTCTTTGTTTTCTATTTTCTTTTTAAATTTTAAATACATGTAAAATATGTATAAATACAGATAAAATACGAAAATATAGTAAATAAACAAAAATAAATAAATAAATATTAATTAAATAGAATTAAATTAAGAAAATAACAAAGGAAATGTAAATTAGGCTTGAAAATTTGAAAATAAATGAAATGAACTTTGGAAAAATTGTATGTACATGAAAAATATTTATAAATAAAGATAAAAACATAAAAATAAGATGCATACATAAAAATGAATAAATAAATTTTAATTAAATATAATTTAAATAAACAATATAACAGAAAAATGGAAACTATGCTTTAAAAATAGAAAATAAATTCAATAAGCTTTGGAAAAATTCAAACATCACTTTAAAAATATTTAAAAGGTAAGAATATATGTAACATAACATATAACACAAATTAGAATAAGATATGGCAATTAAAAAGATTATTTATATAATTTAAAATAAACAATATTGTTAAATAAAACAATTTACACCCAATTTTGTAAAAAGCATAATTTTCACAATATTATTCGAATTTCAACGAAACGAAAAGCAGTGTTCTTGAAATTTTATTTACTTTCATAATAAAAGAAAAAATTAAAATTTTCAAACTTTTAAAATTTAAATTTAAAAGTCAAAGTTTGACCAAATTGACCAAAATTCACATTTTTTGGAAATATTCAATTTATGCATGTTTGAAATTCTAATCCACATCAAAATCAACATTTATATTTCAATTAACAAAATATATTCATTTTAATAAATAAAATAAAGTTTTTAAACTAGGAATTAAAATTAAAGTAATTAAAATATACAATTACAATAATCAGAAAATACAGGGTTGTTACACTTGTGCTCGTGTTTATCATCAGCATTTTCAGCTACTCCAGATCGAGTTGTGCAGTGGAAGCAGTTTGGTAGTGCATCTGTTTGTCTTTTCCAGATAGGAGAAGTTGTTTTCTACTACTAATAGTAAAGTTTGTTCATGATTTTGGATGATCTTGAGATGATCATTTTGTTGGATTGTTTCTGGACCAGTTTGTTTTGAGAGGCATTAGCGAAGGTTGAGCAGATCAGGAAAGATGTAGGCAGCCTTGGATCGTCAGAGGAATTTTGGTGGATAAGACGAAGGAATTTGGATTCCAAGGTCGCAAATTTGATTTTGGATAAGTTTTCTCCGATCAAAGGAGATATAAGTTTGGTAAAACTAGGAAGCCAGCTCCGAGGTATTGGATCTTTTATGCGTTTTTATGACGATAGGTGCTTTGGTTTTCAGGAGTTGAATTGCCAGTTTGGATCACTGGGATTCAATGTGTTTAACATATCTTTGAGGCAGTATGTGCATGATCTATCTCTGGTTTTGGAACCAGCAGTTCAGGAGGATGTGGATGTTGAGACAGACTCGTCTATAGTCTGATATCATGTTCAGTTGTAGATCTAGATGAATAGGAGCTCTATAGCTTAGTAGTTTAGATTGTTTGGATTCTATAGAGCGAGTATTCCGGTAATTATACCTAGGAAACTCTCGGAAATTCTATCTAGAATTTTTCTCGATAGTTAGATTTTGTTTGATTGTGTGAATTGGTTGCTCTGGTTATTAGCATATGATTGATAATATACGCTTATGATTTAAAATTAAAATCTTTAATGAGATTATTAACTTACCTTTGCTTTTTAATTTCGGGGACGAAATTCTTTTAAGGGGGGAGGAATGTGATGACCTGGAATTTTTGGCAATATCAATTAATAATCTGTGTTAAAAATTAAATTGATTTGATAATCTTTGTTAATAAATTTGAATTGATTTAATATTTTTTTAATTAATATTTAATTGGTGAATTTTATCTTTTAAAAGCTAATAAATTGTTTTCAATTTATAATATATATATATATATATATATATATATTTGTATATATTATAGGTAAGCTTTAGTTTGAAATTATGTTTTATAATTCTAATATATAATTTGATAATTTGAAAATTTTGATTTAATTTAACATATAACTTTTCAGAGCTATTTAGTAAATAACTATATGGTTTTAAATGCTTAAGGTAAATGTTTAATTGTTTAAATTATTTTAGCTTAAGTTTAAATTTAAATTAATTAACAAAAAGGGTTGTTTTATTTTCTTTTTATATATAGCATAGTAAATATGATTTGAAATATATAAGTTTAAAATACAATTTTACAAATGAAACATTAATTCATAAGTAATATAAGTAATTTATAATATAGAGATAATCTCTTTTATAAATTATATTAAAATTGATAATTTGTTATTTTAAAACAATATTGATAGTGTATTATTTTTACAAATAGATTTTAATATAAATAGAATTGTTATTTCAAATTGAACTTGTGTAGTTATATATGTACATATATAACTTGATTTTAAAATTGGACATTAGAATATGATTTGAATTTGAATTTAAATTTTTGAAATTCAAAAGATAGATATTTAAATATGTTTTGGATTTTTAAATATATATATAAACTTTTATTTATGAATATAAATGGTTTTATTTCTTTTAAAATTACCTATACATATAAATATGTGCTTATAAACCAATTAGTTAAATATAAGCTTATATTAACATTTAAAATAAATAAAGATTACCTAAAAAGACAAATGTAAATATACTAAGGCCTCATGTAACAAGTGTAAACTAATAATCAACTTAAGATGACGAATGTCAAGATTTTGTTTTTTGTTTTTAATTTTTAAAAATTAATCACTTTTAGCCATTTTAATAGCATATGTTTTCCCCTCTTCATTTCTTTCTTTTTCAAAAGCTTAGAATAAATCTCAGATCAAAACTTCAGCTGAAAACTTAATTTCATGTTATCCCACTTTTTGGTCAAAACTGGAATATCAACAAATTGACAAGGAATTATGGATATTAGGATTGGAGATCGGTTGGAATCAAGGCTACGATCGATATCATCAAAATTTGGTTGAACTCCGATCGGGACGAAATGAATTGGAGATGATGATAAGGATTAGGAAAGGCTATGTTTCAAATTTCAGGTTAATCGGAGTTCGTATGGAGAAGTTATGATCGATTCAAGGTAGGAAAGGCATGTTGTTCGAATCGATCAGGGGTAACACTCACTTCGAATCGATACACTTCGTATCTATCGATCTGGGTTCGACACTGCTACTTCGTATCGATCGAAAGGCAAGGCACAGGGATGGTTCGAATCGATACGCTTCGTATCGATCAGTATAGGTTCGGCCTGGTGAACTTCGTATCGATCAGGTAAGAAGGATAAATGGATTTCGGCCCAATGGCAATGGACCCAAAATGGATAGGTTCGAATCAATCAAGACAAAGCATAGTGCTTCGAATCCATGAGGTCAAGGAGAGTTCGAATCGATCAGGTTAGGGTATGTTCGAATCGATCGGTGTAAACAAGATCGATTCGAAGCATGCTCCCGGGATCGATTCGAAGAAGATCGATGATACACGAGAAGTATACATTGGGGGACGACTTCATGGATTCGAAGAAGAGGGAGTCGACTTCATGGATTCGAAGAGGGGGCGGCTTCGAAACAATGGACTCAAAGGAGGTGGGTTCGGAGCATGGATTCGAAGGAAGTGGGTTCGAAGGATGGATTCGAAGCAGACAGAGCGCACGAAGCCTTGAACTTGAATCGATCGTATCTTCCAAACCGTTGATCCAAATGCAATGAAATTTTCACAGAAGCTTACATGCATGTTGAAGAATGTTCTCACCAAATTTTACCTCAATTGGATGGTTTCTTGATCGATTCGAACCTTACTTCGAATCGATCCCAAAGTGAGGCCGGATCTCCAGGTTTCGGCTGTGTGGGCCCCCTCACGTGCTAGAAGCGGTCTACCGGATTTTTAGGAGAAATATCATCCTCCTACACCTATAAATAGAGCCCCTGGTCATTCAGAAAAGGGGTTGGAGATTCTAGAGAGAAAAAGCACGCACGGACGCTGCCAGAATCATTCCATATCATCATTGCTGCTATTTATTTCAAGTTTTGCACTTTGTAACTGCTGTAATCATCTGTAATCATCAAGGATAATCAATAAAAAGATAAAAACTTTGGATTGGACGTAGGCCGGAGATAGCCGAACCACTATAAAACTTGTGTCTCTGTTCTTTACTTTGGGATTACTGTTTAATATTTGCTGAGATCTGAGATTTGTGTTTGAATATTATTGATTTGTATTCGTACACTGGTGCTTTCACGGTATTCGGGGTTTGTGACCAATTTTGGCGCAAACACTTTGGTGCTTTCACTGAGAGGGACTAGCACCCGCAACATCGGATAGAAGTTTGGATTTGGAAGACAATGACTAGGAAAAATAGTAGAAGGCAAAGGGCTGAGAGAAGCCAACAGGAAGGAAGTCAACAAGCATCCTCCGGAGCTGGGGAAGGACAGGCTTCAATCTACATAACTCGGGACGAAATGGAAGCTATGACGAATTCTTTGCAGGAGAGATTGTTGAAGAGCCAACGGGAAATGATGCAGGCTTTCTTTGAGCAAATGAGGGCTGCAGGGATGCAGAACCTAGGGGCAGCAACAGCCGTTGTGGATGCAGGACAAGGGACTAGGGTTGTGGAACCCAATGGAAGACAGAATACAGAGCCACAATGCAATCAGCAAGGGCTTGGGGGCAGACCTACAGGATCCAACACAGGAGGACCTTTGGAAGGAGTTCAACAGGCTAGAGCTAACGTTGCTGCTAGTGAACCACATGAGGAATATGTGCCAGAGTTCCCTCGGGGGCATGGAGGGCAACCCCCAACAGACAATACCGGATTAATAGAAATCATCAGAAGAACTGTGCGAGGTGGTTTGACCAATAGGGACTTGGAAGGAGTGAATAGGAGTCCGTTTGCTCGAGAAATAAGGATGGTTCAGAATCTACCTAAGTTCAAGCTACCTAGCGTGGAGGTATATGATGGTAAGGCAGATCCAACGGATCACTTGATGAGGTACACCACACATTGGAGGTACTGGGGGCATCGGAGGAAGTGATGGCTCGATGCTTCCCGTTATATTTGATGGACTTAGCTGCAATGTGGTTTAGGCAGCTGGGAGAAGGATCTATCAGGACTTGGAGGGAGTTGGTGGAAAAGTTTTTGGGACAGTTTCGGGTTCATGTCAAAAGGCCGAAGAATGTGATGACATTGACATCGGTGAAGCAAAGGATGGATGAATCGCTTAGAGCTTTTCTAACTCGATTCAGTGCGGCAGTCGCTTCGGTGGATCGGCCTGATCTATCGATGGTTTTAATGGCAGCAGTATCAGGAGTCAGGGAGGACTCGGATTTCAAGGTATCTCTGATACGAGATCCCCCATAGGATCTCGACGAATTCTTTCACGAGGCAGAAAGGTTCCTCCGGCAGGAAGATGCGAGTACAGATTTAGAGGTGAAAAGGGTTAATGCAACTCAGGATATAGGACCATCCAGCAAAAGTTTGGATAAAGACAAAGGGAAAAGGAAGTTGGACGATGATTCTAGAAACACTAGGAAGCGATGGAAGGATCCAAAGTTTTCTACATACACGGGATTGAACGAGACGCTGGAACGGATATACATGGATACTCGGAATCGCCTTCCTTACTGGAGGCCGGCTAGGAGAGAACCAACAGAACGGGAAAGGACATCAGGAAGGCACTGCCACTTCCATGATTTAGATGGACATGATACCAACAACTACAGGCACTTAAAGGATATAATCGAGGAGCATGTAAGGAATGGACAGTTACAGCAATATGTCGGAACTCGGAATGCAACGGTGGAGCATGAGCAACCACCGATAACCTCTCGCCGTGATGATGGGAGGCCCAGGGATGATGGTCGATTGATCATCCACTAATCAGGATAACATAAAATAAGTAGCGAACTACTGGCAAGCAACTAAGTCATTTACACATGTATGGGAACGGAGATAGCCTCTAAGCATGCTCTGAATAACGATAAACTGCGATGCTGTGGTTTGTGAAATTTATCTTTTGCTTTTTGATTGGACACTTCTTTTCTCTTTGGATTTGGTTTTGGAGTTCAGATCGAACTCCTGGTTTTGCTTGTTTTTTGATTTGGATTTTCCACTGGATGATTGTTTTTGGTTCTAGATGCTGGTTTGAATTTCTGATTCTTTGATTTCAATTTGGATTTTTGGGATTTTGATTCTGGATTGGATTTTGATTGGATTTTTATCTGGTTTTTGATAAACGGTCGTTGGGTATGGATTATGCCTAGCAAGGGGTGAGTCACTTTGCCCAAACGTGGTAAATTGGCTCATTCGGGTCGTCAAGTATGGACTATGCTTGGCAAGGGTCCGGAGAGATCAGGATTCGGCCTAGGACTTAGGCCCTGCATTATCAATTGTTATTTCAGGTCGTTGAGTATGGACTATGCTCAACAAGGGTCCGGAGCGACCAAGATTCGGCTAAGGACTTAAGCCACGGCATTGCACAACGTCCAGGGATACTGGACCACGGTCGTTAGGTGTGGATTACGCTTGGCAAGAACCTGGAGAGGTTAGCTCAACGTCCAGGGACACTGGACCACGGTCGTCAGGTGTGGATTACGCTTGGCAAGAACCCGGAGAGGTTATGGATTCAGATATCTACCCGGAGAGGTCCTGGATCTGGTTATTGGCTATTGGATAATGATGGATTAAGACTCGGCTGTCGAGTTCGAATGGATATGGAATTGGCTAAGGCTTTGGTTACGGGATTTGGAATCGGGCATCGACTCAAAGCAGTCAAGGATGATATACTCTGGCAATATGGCTATGGACTTCGGATATTGGAATCGGAACTATTCAAAACACACCTTATTGTCACAAGGCATGTTTTGGGGGGCAAAGTGTTATCCCACTTTTTGGTCAAAACTGGAATATCAACAAATTGACAAGGAATTATGGATATCAGGATTAGAGATCGGTTGGAATCAAGGCTACGATCGATATCATCAAAATTTGGTTGAACTCCGATCGGGACGAAATTAATTGGAGATGATGATAAGGATTAGGAAAGGCTATGTTTCAAATTTCAGGTTAATCGGAGTTCGTATGGAGAAGTTATGATCGATTCAAGGTAGGAAAGGCACGCTGTTCGAATCGATCAGGGGTAACACTCACTTTGAATCGATACACTTCGTATCGATCGACCTGGGTTCGACACTGCTACTTCGTATCGATCAAAAGGCAAGGCACAGGGATGGTTCGAATCGATACGCTTCGTATCGATCGGTATAGGTTCGGCCTGGTGAACTTCGTATCGATCAGGTAAGAAGGATAAATGGATTTCGGCCCAATGGCAATGGACCCAAAATGGATAGGTTCGAATCAATCAAGGCAAAGCATAGTGCTTCGAATCCATGAGGTCATGGAGAGTTCGAATCGATCAGGTTAGGGTATGTTCGAATCGATCGGTGTAAACGAGATCGATTCGAAGCATGCTCCTGGGATCGATTCGAAGAAGATCGATGGTACACGAGAAGTATACATTGGGGGACGACTTCATGGATTCGAAGAAGAGGGAGTCGACTTCATGGATTCGAAGAGGGGGCGGCTTCGAAACAATGGAATCAAAGGAGGTGGGTTCGGAGCATGGATTCGAAGGAAGTGGGTTCGAAGGATGGATTCGAAGGAGGCAGAGCGCACGAAGCCTTGAACTTGAATCGATCGTATCTTCCAAACCGTTGATCCAAATGTAATGAAATTTTCACAGAAGCTTACATGCATGTTGAAGAATGTTCTCACCAAATTTTACCTCAATTGGATGTTTTCTTGATCGATTCGAACCTTACTTCGAATCGATCCCAAAGTGGGCCCGGATCTCCAGGTTTCGGCTGTGTGGGCCCCCTCACGTGCTAGAAGCGGTCTACCGGATTTTTAGGAGAAATATCAGCCTCCTACACCTATAAATAGAGCCCCTGGTCATTCAGAAAAGGGGTCGGAGATTCTAGAGAGAAAAAGCACGCTCGGACGCTGCCAGAATCATTCCATATCATCATTGTTGCTATTTATTTCAAGTTTTGGACTTTGTAACTGTTGTAATCATCTGTAATCATCAAGGATAATCAATAAAAAGATAATAACTTTGGAGTGGACGTAGGCCGAAGATAGCCTAACCACAATAAAACTTGTGTCTCTGTTCTTTACTTTGGGATTACTGTTTAATATTTGCTGAGATCTGAGATTTGTGTTTGAATATTATTGATTTGTATTCATACACTGGTGCTTTCACGGTATTCGGGGTTTGTGACCAATTTTGGCGCAAACATTTCAAAAACAGGATCTGTACTTCATTTTGAAAGCTCAAATAAAAATATGTAAATCAACTCCTCAAAACGAGAAAGCAAACTGCAAACCCTTTTCTAAAATCAAATTCTTCAACCCTGTAATAATCTTTAACTAGAAACATATTCAAATCAAATATGCAAATCCACTTCACAAACCAGAAACAAAGCCTGTAATCAAAATTAACAGGCCTGCATGCATTTTTCTTTCAACCTGAGATTTTCAAAAAGCATGCGTCATAATCCCTGATTTCAAATTTAGATTTTCAAGTTTTTAAATCAAAAATAAAGCCTACAATCGTTCTTCAAAGGCTGTAATTCATTTCCACTTTCAAAAGTAAACCTATAATCAAGTTTGCAAATCAAAATCACTAACCTGTAGTTCATTTTCAACTCAAAACCAGTGCATTTCTCCTAATCTAGGATTTATCCAAAGCAAATAAGTAATTCAAGTTCAGGTTTTCAAGTTTTAAGGTGTCAAATGCTATTTCAAAATAAGGGACAGCATGCAAGTTTTCACAGTTACAAGCTCTTCAACAACCGTTTCAAAATTTGGTTCAGGTGCTCTGTTCTTCATTTTGAAAACGTGAGTAATAGTCCTTCTAAAATTTAAGTATATGAATTTTGGTTGCCTGGTTAAAATATGGAATAAATATGCTTGGTATATATGTATTTTTCTGTATATATATAGATGGATATATGGATGCTTGTGCATGTTTGTTTTTATCTGAGATCTCTCTGTCTTTATTTTCTAGAATCAAGTTTATTTCAAAATTCATAATCTCTTGATCAAATCACTATTAGGATTTAGAATTTAAACAAAAATTTATTTGTTTATTTGATAGAGCAAGTCTTAAAATTGATTTAGGTTAAAATAAGTTAGAAATCTCACTGGAAACCACAAAGAACAGTGCCTGTTTAATATAAGTGAAAATTCAACTATCCTAATTCATTGGTTTAGGAATGTAAATTGAATTCCTAAACAAAATTATGATTTTTGGAGGTGAAACCACCAATTTTAGTACTGTATTGTGTCAGCGGTTGGGGTTTGTTCAAATTGGGTATTTTGAGTAATCTTGTGACGCCCCACCTCTATACCCACGCTAGCCAAGAACACTACGGCGTAGTGCTGTCAACTAGCACGGAGAATAAAGCCGTTGAGGAGCGACCATCCATGTGATTGCTTATCACACGGAGGCTATAAATAATCTTCATAAACAAACATAGAAATAAGCATAACACAAATCAGTCACAGCCATCCATATCATAGAGGTGGAAGAAGATATGAATATATAACTAACACATGAATGTGTACATCAGAGTAGCGGTCAAAGAGATCCACAATAATACAAAAGAATATCAACACATGCTATACAAAAGAATACAACTATGAGTCTATGTCTCAAGTGTATACAACAAAAACTGCTAATCTAAATAGTTAGCCAAAAGTCAGAGTAGCAAATCCCGGTAAGAAGTCAAGCAGAAGCACCTGTAACATCTCGGTCTGACCCGAGTATTATTTAAGAAAATAATAAATGGATCAGTCTAGCTATAAATATCAGATGACATGGTATAAAATAAAAGATATGGCATAAACATAAAATATCCATACTGACATACTACTATAAGTATGCAGATGATGATCAACAGAAGATCAATCAATAAGAGATAAATCGATATCACAAGAATCTTCTCAAAGATCCAAAGAGGGCATCATACCCTAAACTTGTACTCATAACAAGTCAATGACATAAATTCCAGAAATCAACACAAGAAATCCAGAAATCACAGAAAAAGGGAAAGAGGCCTATCACATGACGGTCCGAAGACCATGGGGAGCTACCCCATATGTGTGAGTCGAAATCACACAGATGAGGTCTAGACTAACCAAAAATCAAAAAGGTATGTGTGAGTGAAATCACACAAGTGGTGTCTACTCTAACCTCGCAAACAAAAACGTATGTGTGAGTGAAATCACACAAGTGGTGTCTAGACTAACCAAGAAGGTAAAAAGGTATGTGTGAATGAAATCACACAAGTGGTGTCTAGTCTAACCAAGCAAATAAGAGACATCGCACAATTGTTAGTCTAAATCATAAGAATGATCGTCATGATCAACGAGAAGTGTCAATTACACTAAGCTAATAAATATAAAAGTTTAGCTTCATGTCCCATAACCACTTGCTTAACTTAAATATTTACGAACAAACTGTAAATCTTCACTAGAAAATTGTCACAAAAAGGTTCAATCGAACAAGTCCAAGAGTTAACCGAAGAAGCAAACGCAAGCATTTCATACTACTTGTTTTACTAAGCCGTTTAATTCAATTTCTCATACGAGTGAGATAAAGGTTTGTATATACTAGTAGATTGGAAAACGGGTTAAGAAAAGAGCTTTGGTATTGATAATAGAGTTAAAATTGTTTTGATGAAAGTGTTTTGATATTTACTACTAGTATTGAAACCTTTATTTCATTAAAGTGACAAATCACAAAAACTTCACGTTCAAAGACGTGAATGAAATCCAAGGAAATCAGCTCAAAATGCACCTTTCATCTAAGATCCCCTACGGAGGGGGGGTCCAGGGGGGGTGGCAACCCCCCAAGGTGGGGGTGCGGGGGCAACGCCACCGCTACGGGGTTCGACCTGCCCGGTCAGGTTGCGAGGGTCCAGGGAGCAGCGCCCCCGGCGGGGTGCAGGGCAGCGTCCCGTCCAAAAATGTACGACCTAGTGAAGACAAAATGAGGCCTAACGACCTAAGGGGGATAGGGTCGAGCGACCCAATGGTTGCGACCTAGGGGTCTAAGGAGTCAAGCGACCTAACTGGAGCAACCCTGTGATCATGCGACCTAACTGAAATGGCCAAGCGACCTAACGAGATTAGCGTGCGACCTAGTAGGACGCGACCTAATGGTCATGCGACCTAGTGGGATGAGCGACTTAAGCGAGCGACCTAGTAATTTGGGGCCGAACGACCTAATGATCCCGCGACCTAACAAGTCTCACACGCGAGCGACCTAAGAGTTTATCACGCAAGCGACCTAAGGGTTTTAACACGCGAGCGACTTAAAGGTTGAACGACCCAATGGTCCAGCGACCTAGGGGAAAACGACTTACCTCCGAGGCGCACGAGCTATCCTGTAGCGACTTAAGGAATGGAGGCTGAGTTGCACGTTGGACGACCTAAGGAATGAAGGCCGAGCGACCTACGACCTAAGCTCGATAACGAGCTGACGGCCTAGTGGCTTGGGGGAAACCGAGCGACCTAACGCTGCCGAGGGTGGTTTAAGGCCAGAAACGACCTAAGTGTTAGCGACCTAACGACCTATAGGCCAAACGACCTACGACCTAAAGTCAAACGACCTAATTCCGAGATGACAATACGTGCAGTGCGACCTAGCGCAATAACACGCGAGCGACTTAAGAGTTAGCTCGCGAGCGACCTAACTACGAACTCACGAAAATCGCCAGAACGACCTAAATGCAGAAAATTCACAAAAACGCTAAAAATTGGAGTTTTTCGCCAATCCAATCCAAACCAAATGCAAATGTGCATGCAAAAGTGATAGGGAATCATTTCCAACAGTCCAATATAGTTATAGACTAGATTTGTGAGATAAAAATCTCGCCTTTTCACTAAAATGGATGAAGATGAAGCTTGAAGCCAATGGAGAAGCAATCCAAAGCTTGAATCCAATATCTTCTACTTGAATTTGGAGTTGAATGTTGGATTAGCAATTAAATTTGAGCTTGGAGTTTTAATTTCCCATTCTCTTCACCATTAATGCAAATTTCAAGTTAGTTAGGAATTTATGAAGAGTGAGGAGAAGGGGGTTGGAACTTGGGCTTAATAGGCTAAACTAACCCAAAGTCCAAAGCGGGAAAAGTTAGTGATATTTCACTAACTCCAAACCTATCGATGTTTATACTTAAAAAAGTTGTAAACGACATTTCGAACTCAATGGAAGTGGTCTCGAGTCCTAATTTGACCGTTTGCAAAAAGTAGCTTTTCGGACCAAAATCCGATTAACGATATAATATTTAAATAAAATATTTAAATATAAACTCGATAAATATGGGGGTTGTTACAGACTCCCCTCCTTAAAGAAATTGCGTCCTCGCAATATATATATAAGATGGAAATAAAAAGTAACAACCATAAAAGCATATTAACACAAAAGAAATTTGAAATAAGAAGTTCACCTCAAAGAGCACGAGTAAGCAAGTCCGGATGTGTATGCTCGATGAATTCTCTGTATTCCCAAGAGCAATCCTTAGGATTTGAGGACCATTGAACCTTCATAAGCGGAACATCTTTATTTCGAAGGCGTTTAACCTCCGAAGCAATAATTCGAATAGGATGCTGCTCATAAGTTAAATTCGGCGAAACTTCAATTTCTTCCACAACAGCAGGCTCAAGGATAGAATCGGAATCCCGAAGGCATTTCCGTAATTGAGAAACATGAAACACGTCATGCATGGCAGAAAACTAAGCCGGTAATGCAAGGCGATAAGCCATGGAACCAATACGTTCGGTGATGGGAAATGGCCCAATATATCGAGGCGCTAACTTTCCCGAACGACTGAAACGTACAACACCTTTCATAGGTGAAACACGAATAAAAACAAGATCTCCATCAGAAAATTCTAATTTTCTTCTTCGGTTATCGGCGTAGGACTTTTGTCTACTCTGGGCTTCTTTCATCCTATGTCGAATAATGTCATTTTTCTCTGTAGAGTCTCGAATAAAATCTGAACCTAAAACCAGCTTCTCACCGGCCTCAAGCCAACAAGAAGGAGATCGACAGGGCCTTCCGTAGAGTGCCTCGAAAGGTGCCATACCAATACTAGATTGGAAGCTATAATTATAGGAAAATTCAACAAGTGAAATATGATCTTCCCAACTTCCACCAAAATCAAGCACACAAGCACGAAGAAGATCTTCAAGAGTTTGATTCACACGCTCGGTTTGTCCATCGGACTGGGGGTGATAAGCGGTGCTAAAATTAAGCTTCGTTCCTAAAGCTTTTTGAAGACTCTTCCAAAATCCACTAGTAAACAATGGATCTCGATCGCTAACAATAGAAGTAGGAACTCCATGCAATTTAACAATTTCTTTGATAAAGAGTTTGGCCAAAAGAGGAACGGTTCGGTTAGACCGAACGGGAATAAAATGGGCGGATTTAGTAAGCCCATCAACGATCACCCATAAGCTATCATGACCCGAACGAGAACGGGGAAGGCCATCTATAAAATCCATGGAAATTTGGTCCCACTTCCAAATTGGAATTTATAAAGGTTGCAATAACCCACCAGGCTTTTGATGTTCGGCCTTGACAAGTTGGCAAGTCATGCAACACTTAACAAAGTTAGCAATATCAGATTTCATTCCCTCCCAATAATAAAGTCGCTTCATATCAGCGTACATTTTACTACTACCGGGATGAATGGTGAATTTAGAACGATGGGAATCTTCTAAAATATCTTTACGAAGATCACCAATATTTGGTACGATAAGTCTTCCAAATTTTCGAATGTCGCCACGAGAATCAATATCAAAGTCTTTCAAACCTTCAATATCAATTCTATCCTTAATATTTTGGCCAAGAAGAACCAATTCAGGACCTAGCCTTTGAGCTTCAAGAATGCGGTCTAAGAGAGAAGGATGAGCCTCAAGGCTACATAAAACAAATGATGAGCATAAATTGGATACGCGCTCTCGAATCTCACAAGTGGATAAGATCTTGAGATCGTTCCATTCGGATATCTTCATAGAAATAACTGCTTGTTGCTTATGGCTAAGAGCATCGGCGACACGATTACCCTTACCGGGGGTATAAAGAATATCAAGATCATAAGGTGCAAGGAACTCGAGCCAACGCTGTTGACATAAATTAAGTTCTTTTTGAGAAAATAAATATTTCAAAGACTTATGATCCGTGTAAAGAATAAATTTCTCTCCCAATAGATAATGACGCCACATTCGAAGGGCAAAAACAACAGCCGCGAGTTCTAGATCATGTGTGGCATATCTAGTCTCGGCCGGCTTCAATTGCCTAGAAGCATAAGCAATAACACGTTCCTTTTGCATAAGAACGACACCCAAACCAACGTGACTAGCATCGGTATAAACAACAAAATCTTGATTCCCTTCGGGAATAACAAGAATAGGAGCATTGGAAAGGAGTTCTTTCAATTTCTGAAAAGAGGCTTCACATTTATCCGACCAAATGTATTTAACTCCCTTCTTAGTTAAGCTAGTAAGAGGCACGATAATCTTAGAAAAGTCTTTAATAAAACGATGGTAATAGCCCGCCAATCCGAGAAAGCTACGGATTTCAGTCACACTCTCAGGTCTTTTCCAATCTTGAATCGCTTCAATCTTTGAAGGATCCACGGAAATTCCGGATTCGGAAATAATATGACCGAGAAACTTCACACGAGATTGCCAAAAGTGGCATTTAGAAAATTTCGCCTTTAATTGATTACTTCTAAGAGTTTCCAATACAATCCGAAGATGTTTCTCATGTTCCTCCTCGGTTTTTGAACACACAAGAATATCATCAATGAATATGAGAACAAACCGATCGAGGAAATCTTTAAAAACTCGATTCATGAGGTCAACGAAATAAGCTGGAGCATTCATTAACCCAAATGGCATAACAAGCCATTCATAAGATCCATATCGAGTACGGAACGATGTCAAAGGAATACTATCCTCAGTAATACGAAGCTGATGAAAACCGGTAGCCAAGTCCAACTGTGAAAAGACCCTAGCTCCGCAAAGCTGATCAAACAGATCATCAATCCGAGGTAAAGGATATTTATTTTTAATAGTCAGATCGTTAAGCTTGCGATAGTCAACGCAAAGCCTAAGCGTACCGTCGGATTTCTTCATGAAAATAGCCGAAGCTCCCCAAGGCAAGGAACAAGAGCGAATAAATTACTTCGTCTCCAATTCGGACAACTGTTTGCGCATCTCCTCATTCTCCTTATTGGACATGCGATAAGGAGGACGAGTAATAGGTTGAGCTCCAGGGATAAGTTTAATTTGGAACTCAATTGCTTGCTTAGGTGGAAATCCTAAAACGGGCTCAAATATGTCGGAATATTCACGAATGACGTGAATACGGGAAATGACATCCTCCTCATCATCATTATCATCATCACGAGGATTTAAATAATATAAAGATGCAGTCAAAGTGGGATCCGAATCTTTTAGAATAATAGAAATCTGATTTACAGATTGCCGATGTCGGAGATAAATAGTCCACTCAGGACACAGGATATGAGCTTCATAACGGTTAAGCCAGTCCATACCCAAAATCATTCCAAAGCCTAAGTAACGCATAACATGCAAATCGGCTAGGAAAGAAAAATCACATAAAACAATCTCCACATTTCTACAAAGCAAACTAAGAGTTGCGGATCCACCAACCGGATTCGCAATTCTCAAAGAAGTCATTAAAGCATCAACACTTAAAGAAAAAGTATCGACAAGTTCCTTTGATATAAAAGAATGATATGCACCTGTATCAAAGAGAGCCCTAATAGGTTTATCATGAAATAAAATAATACCATCAAGAATGGAATGAGAAATACCTTGGCCACGAGATGTGTTGCCAGGAGCTTGAGCCACATTTAACTTTCCCTCCTTCTTAGCTTCAAGTTTGAGGCATTGATGCATGAAATGATCCGGGCTCTTACAATAGCGACAAGATTTGGGCTTTGAGCACTTATTCGCAAAATGATCCCCAGATCCACAGTTGAAGCATCTCGCACCACTAGGAGAAGGAGCCTTTGCAGCAGGAGTTGCTTGCTTACCCTTTTTGTTGGGATAAGGACCCTTGAATTTGTTTGGCCTCTTCTTGTTGTTGAAGTTTGGTTTAGCGGCTTCCACTTCAACATCACTCTCTCTATCAGCCTCTTCAAGACGAAGAGCGATATCGACGAGTTGATCAAATGCGACTTCTAGTTTCAGGAGTAGTGGCTTCTTAAGATTCTTATTTAAGCCATAAACGAACCTTTGGTTCTTCTTCAATGGGGTGTTGATGTATTCAACCCCATATTTGGAAAGCGACTTGAAGGCTGCGGCGTAATCAGTCACAGAGGATTGACCTTGAACAAGGTCTATAAAACGTCGAGCCAAGGTTACTTTCCCAGCTTCTGGTACAAACTTTAACTCGAAGCGTCCCTGAAATTGCTCCCAGGTGAGATCCGCTTCATTAATTTCTGAAATAAGGAGTTCGTACCAGTCCAATGCTCTCTCCTGGAGCATGCTGGAAGCCACCTGAATGCGGTGGAGATCGATAAGGTTCATGCGAGAAAAGATTCGATCGCATGATTTCAATCAAGCCTGGACCTCGATGATAGTTTCCGAACCTTTGAAGGGCTTCCCACCCAAGTTGGTGTAATCGCTGCACAAGCGTGCAAATCCCGACTTTGGGTGAGTAGGTTCCGGGTTAGCTCCAGCTGCTTGAGCATTAGTTACTAAATCAAGAAGCTGTTGAGCAGTCATAAAAAGTCCATCCTAGGGAGCAGCACTAGATGATCCAGTTCTGGGACGGCCTGGTCTAGACATTCTCTTCCTTTAAGAAAGAAAGTAGAGAAGGAAGAAGGTTATTCACCAATGAATATCAAGCAATCTTGATAGATAAAATAAGGAATCATAAAGGAAATAGGATGAATCGGTACGAAGACTCGAATTAATCCTATGGTATAACTCCTAAGATAGACTTAGGACGATGATCCTTGTTAAGTTATTCTACATTGTTCCGAAGTTTGGCTCTGATACCAAGCTGTGACGCCCCACCTCTATACCCACGCTAGCCAAGAACACTACGGTGTAGTGCTGTCAACTAGCACGGAGAATAAGGCTGTTGAGGAGCGACCATCCATGTGATTGCTTCACACGGTGGCTATAAATAATCTTCGAAAACAAACATAGAAATAAGCATAACACAAATCAGTCACAGCCATCCATATCACAGAGGCGGAAGAAGATATGAATATATAACTAACACATGAAAGTGTACATCGAGTAGTGGTCAAAGAGATCCACAATAATACAAAAGAATAGCAACACGTGCAATCAAAAGAATACAACTATGAGTCTATCTCAAGTGTATACAACAAAAACTGCTAATCTAAATAGTTAGCCAAAAGTCAGAGTAGCAAATCCCGGGAAGAAGTCAAGCAGAAGCACCTGTAACATCTCGGTCTGACCCGCGTATTATTTAAGAAAATAATAAACGGATCAGTCTAGCTATAAATATCAGATGACATTGTATAAAATAAAAGATATGGCATAAACATAAAATATACATACTGACATACTACTATAAGTATGCAGATGATGATCAACAGAAGATCAATCAATAAGAGATAAATCGATGTCACAAGAATCTTCTCAAAGATCCAAAGAGGGCATCATACCCTAAACTTGTACTCATAACAAGTCAATGACATAAATTCCAGAAATTAACACAAGAAATCCAGAAATCACAGAAAAAGGGAAAGAGGCCTATCACATGACGGTCCGAAGACCATGGGGAGCTACCCCATATGTGTGAGTCGAAATCACACAGATGAGGTCTAGACTAACCAAAAATCAAAAAGGTATGTGTGAGTGAAATCACACAAGTGGTGTCTAGTCTAACCTCGCAAACAAAAACGTATGTGTGAGTGAAATCACACAAGTGGTGTCTAGACTAACCAAGAAGGTAAAAAGGTATGTGTGAATGAAATCACACAAGTGGTGTCTAGTCTAACCAAGCAAATAAGAGACATCGCACAATTGTTAGTCTAAATCATAAGAATGATCGTCATGATCAACGAGAAGTGTCAATTACACTAAGCTAGTAAATATAAAAGTTTAGCTTCATGTCCCATAACCACTTGCTTAACTTAAATATTTACGAACAAACTGTAAATCTTCACTAGAAAATTGTCACAAAAAGGTTCAATCGAACAAGTCCAAGAGTTAACCGAAGAAGCAAACGCAAGCGTTTCATACCACTTGTTTTACTAAGCCGTTTAATTCAATTTCTCATACGAGTGAGATAAAGGTTTGTATATACAAGTAGATTGGAAAACGGGTTAAGAAAAGAGCTTTGGTATTGATAATAGAGTTAAAATTGTTTTGATGAAAGTGTTTTGATATTTACTACTAGTATTGAAACCTTTATTTTATTAAAGTGACAAATCACAAAAACTTCACGTTCAAAGACGTGAATGAAATCCAAGGAAATCAGCTCAAAATGCACCTTTCATCCAAGATCCCCTACGGAGGGGGGGTCCAGGGGGGGTGGCAACCCCCCAAGGTGGGGGTGAGGGGGCAACGCCACCGCTACGGGGTTCGACCTGCCCGGTCAGGTTGCGAGGGTCCAGGGGGCAGCGCCCCCGGCGGGGTGCAGGGCAGCGCCCCGTCCAAAACGCTACGACCTAGTGAAGACAAAATGAGGCCTAACGACCTAAGGGGGATAGGGTCGAGCGACCCAATGGTTGCGACCTGGGGGTCTAAGGAGTCAAGCGACCTAACTGGAGCAACCCTGTGGTCATGCGACCTAACTGAAATGGCCAAGCGACCTAACGAGGTTAGCGTGCGACCTAGGAGGACGCGACCTAATGGTCATGCGACCTAGTGGGATAAGCGACTTAAGCGAGCGACCTAGTAATTTGGGGCCGAACGACCTAATGATCCCGCGACCTAACAAGTCTCACACGCGAGCGACCTAAGAGTTTATCACGCAAGCGACCTAAGGGTTTTAACACGCGAGCGACTTAAAGGTTGAACGACCCAATGGTCCAGCGACCTAGGGGAAAACGACTTAGCTCCGAGGCGCACGAGCTATCCTGTAGCGACTTAAGGAATGGAGGCCGAGTTGCACGTTGGACGACCTAAGGAATGAAGGCCGAGCGACCTACGACCTAAGCTCGATAACGAGCTAACGGCCTAGTGGCTTGGGGGAAATCGAGCGACCTAACGCTGAGGGGGATTTAAGGCCAGAAACGACCTAAGTGTTAGCGACCTAACGACCTATAGGCCAAACGACCTACGACCTAAAGCCAAACGACCTAATTCCGAGATGACAATACGTGCAGTGCGACCTAGCGCAATAACACGCGAGCGACTTAAGAGTTAGCTCGCGAGCGACCTAACTCCGAACTCACGAAAATCGCCAGAATGACCTAAATGCAGAAAATTCACAAAAACGCTAAACATTGGAGTTTTTCGCCAATCCAATCCAAACCAAATGCAAATGTGCATGCAAAAGTGATAGGGAATCATTTCCCACAGTCCAATATAGTTATAGACTAGATTTGTGAGATAAAAATCTCACCTTTTCACTAAAATGGATGAAGATGAAGCTTGAAGCCAATGGAGAAGCAATCCAAAGCTTGAATCCAATATCTTCTACTTGAATTTGTAGTTGAATGTTGGATTAGCAATTAAATTTGAGCTTGGAGTTTTAATTTCCCATTCTCTTCACCATTAATGCAAATTTCAAGTTAGTTAGGAATTTATGAAGAGTGAGGAGAAGGGGGTTGGAACTTGGGCTTAATAGGCTATACTAACCCAAAGTCCAAAGCGGGAAAAGTTAGTGAAATTTCACTAACTCCAAACCTATCGATGTTTATACTTAAAAAAGTTGTAAACGGCATTTCGAACTCAATGGAAGTGGTCTCGAGTCCTAATTTGACCGTTTGCAAAAAGTAGCTTTTCGGACCAAAATCCGATTAACGATATAATATTTAAATAAAATATTTAAATATAAACTCGATAAATATGGGGGTTGTTACAAATCTCTGGCGATCTAGTGGCTCAGAATGTTTGCAGTCCTTCGTGGACGTGGAGGAATGAATTGTGATTGAGGGAAAAATGTCATATGTCGGTGTAAGCTTCTGTGGCAGCGGGGAATGACTAGAAAGTTTTGTAAACCTAGTTTTGGTTATGGTCGGAGATGGGGCAAATACTGTGCCTCTGGTGCATCGAGTTCATCGGAACTCTAGGGGTTTGAAGTTTGGATGATGGCGAAGCCGTAGCTGAAAGGTCAGATGTTCTGTTGATTGGAGAGACGTGCACGAGGGGTTTTTCCAGGTTGATGGTTGTTCTAGACTTTGCTTTTTGGGTTCCAGGTTTGAGGTTAAATACTCGAATTCGATTTCGAGTCTGTATCATTGGTCTGATGATCAGAATTAGCTATGAGGGTGATCGCCGACCTGCGTGGATCATCGTTGATGATCATAATTGGCTGCTCGATGGCACATGTGCACATCATTGTTTTGCATCAGGCGCTTTGGATGATTGTGGTGTCTCGAAGAAGGGTTCGGGTTTATGGGGTTTTGGCTCGAGTCATGTCTCGAGTTAAACGTGAGAGAAGAATTGGTTAAAGGTTTTAACCTGTCTGGTTTTAATTTTTTTTAAACTGAAGTTAAAATGTAAAGCAGATTTAAACAAAGTGTTAAATCAAGTTTTAAAATATGGATTCAAACTGAATTTGTATCCTAGTTTTGAAATAGAATAAAGTTTTATAAAAAATTAAATGTTTAACATCTTTAAAATGTTTAAAGAATATTTAAAATGATTTGAATTTAAAAGGAATTTTGTTTAAACTCTTTTAAATTTCTTTTGTAAGATAAGTATTTCTTTAACATGTGGTTTAAAAGGTTTTTAAATTGTTTTCAAATTGTGTTAAAGTTAAATTTGTATTTATTTTAAATATTAATTTGAAATGGAATTTAAAAGTAAATTCAAAAGTAAAATCTTTTCAAATGTTTTGTTAATGACAATTTAGTCATAAGTATATCTTAAAGTTAATTAAGATTTAATGATTTGGTATAAATTAAATTATTAAGGTAATTAAAGAATAATTAATTAATTTAATTAATTAATGATTTGGATTAACTAATTAAGTAAGTACGGGTTTAAATCAATTAATTAAGGTTTAAGTAAATTAATTAAGGATTAATAATTTGTAATCAAGGATCATTAATTAGATAAGTATAGGTTATTAATTAATGATTAGAAATTAATTAATCAAGTAATTAAAGGTCAGTTAAGTTACAGTTAAGCACTTAATTAATGAAGTAAATAAAGATTAATTAATTGGTAATTAAGATTAATTAACTTGTAATTAATATTGATTAATTTAAGTTTAATTACTTAAGAGAAGTAATTAAAGAAGTGTTAATAGTTAATGAAGATCATTAACTAGGGATTATTAGATAATTAATTCATGTGATTAATTTTAATAATTAAATATATTAATTAATTAAAGATAATCATTTATGGAAATTGTTTAAGTATAATTACTTAACGAAGATTTAATGAAGTGTAATTACTTAGTGAAGTAATTAGTGGATAATTACAGGATGTAATTAATTGGAGAATTGATAGTAGAATTGGGTTTAATTATTTTATGTAATTAATATAAAGGATAATTACTTAGAGAAAGTAAATAATAATTAATTACTTAGTGCAATTAATTTAAGAATTTATTAATAGAGTTATTTAAAGATAATTAAGTGATGTAATTAATTAAGGGTAATTAATTACTAATGTGATTAATCAAGGCTGATTAATGAATAATTAAATAAAGATTAATTATTAAATATGATTAATAGTTAATTAAAGAAGTAATTAAAGAATCATTAATTAATATGATTAATGATGTAATTAAGGGTTGATTAATTAAGGTTAATTAATCAATAAAATGTGATTATAGAGCAATTAATTAATGTAATTAATTATAATTAATTAATTAAAGAAGTAATTAAAGGTTAATTACTGTATTTGGTTAAGAATAATTAATTTGTAAAATTAATTAAAGGCTAATTACTTGAATGTAATTAAAGGATAATTAATCAAGGATGATTAATTAAGATGAATGATTAAATGGTGATTAATTAATTGACTTGTAATTAATTAATGGTTATGTAAGCAAGATTTATGTGATTAAAGTAATTAATTTAATTTATTTTAAATTAATTAGAGATGCAAGTAATTAACTTAATTCATTTTAAATTAATTAGAGATAGTATGATTAAATAATCCTTGCTTATGTATGGATGGATAATATTAATTGCCTTGATTGGTTTGAGATCTCAGATGTGGGATAAGTAATGCTGTGTGATATGGATGTTTTGGTTGAAGTATGATAATAATGTGAATTATCTATTTGTGATGATAATGTTGATTATCTATTGTGATATTGTGAATTACCTATCTGTGTGAATATAGATAATAGAATTTAATTGTTTTAATTTTAAAACAACTTGGACCTAAAAGATGGCGTTTTGGATTTCGATGAGACCAGGATCGGGTTTCCAGATTTGGATATCCGAAAACCACAACGATCCGACTTAATGATAGGTCCTGAATCTCAACTAAAGATGAAGATTCAGAGTGCAAGGGTTATCGTCGTTAACTCTGAGGGTGATTCCAAAATGCGTGTAACAAGTTAATGCCTTCGGTTTCGTTCGAACCAGAAATGAACTTGTATGGATTAAATGCTTTTGGAACATCGTCAGGTGGACGATGAGCATTCTAAGAGATGTGTTCTCTAAAGGTAATCATAGCCTCAAGCCTCATCAACCGGGAATGGCTAAAACAGAGGAGGTGCAGCAAGGCTAAGTGGGTCATGCCCAAGTAGGACAAGGTTTTCCCCTGTCTAGAGGTCCCTTTTTATTCGGCTGTGTGGGCAGTTGGAATGCGCACCAACTGCGGGGTGGTCTTGTTTGGGACTATCCGGTAAGGGATGGTTCCGGCCTTGTGTTGCAGGGGATTTATGGTTGTCTTGTTTGGGACTATCCGGTAAGGGTTGTCATGTTTGGGACTATGTTGGAACGTGAGATGTAAGCATTCCAGCTATTTCTGTATTTTACTTGAAAACCCTAGAACCTATTATAATATCACTAGATTTCCTATCAAATGTTTTGGTTAGAGTAAGGTAAAAACTTACCCATGTTTATGGTGGGGAGTCTTACGTGATACCTTTTGTTTTCAAAGGTTTTTGAAAGTTAAGCAACTTTAACTTGTTACTCACAACAGACCTATGTCTGACCCGGATTTTATCTTCTATTTCTCTTAAACTCTTGGGTACTCAAATTTTTACGAGTAGCTAAGGGATTCAGGTTAGCTTTGACGAATTGTGGAGGAGCAATGGAGCAGGAGGCTTAAGCGTTATAGATATGTATAGTGTTCCACTGTGTTTGGTATCTTTGTATTGTATTTCGATGTACTAACTAGACGGGTGTTTATAACTGTCTAGTATGTAATGTGTAATCTGTGTAACTCTGATTGATGTTGTATACTATGTAATACTTATGTGATTAATATAATTTATTCGTTTCGCTATTGAGATTCTGATGTGCTCTCCCTTCTTTCTTCTCTATCTTTCTCTTTTCTACCCCTTCTTTCTTATAATGATGCGTCATTCTGTGGAATGAAGGGCGGGTCATTACACTCCCGTTACTGCATTAATTCTCATTAACGACATTAAAGATTTCCTATTTATTTTATGGACTAAATAGGCAACTTATAATAGCTGTTACCATTACCCTTTAATTTACACTTAAGTTTATTATATTCAACTAAATATTATAATTACCTACCTAATATTGAATTCATTCAATTACTATTAATTATAATAATTCATTTATTTATACACCACTTACCCTTATTTACTTATATTCAAATTTATACTCAAATACAACAGTTACAACTAAATTAATACACTAATTAAATAGTAACTTACAACCGTTACTATTACTTTAAGTAACATTAATGAATTCATTATTGTTTACAAATCAAATGTTACAATTACTAAATTAACACTGATTTACTTCAATTTATATTAATCATATATTATCTCATTAATGATTCAACATTCACACCTGTGATTTCATTATTCACCACAAATGTTATCATTCTTATATACCCAATCTTTATTCAAGAGTCATTTATTTCATATTATTCCTTTTATAAATTTAAATGTTTGCATTAGTTTTCTTACATTAATTTATAGCCAAGTATATCATTTTTCATTACTTCACTAAATTGTTACTAATTAATTCTAATTACCATCATTTAATTTTAAATTAATAATGTTTTTTTTGCATATTAAATTACCAAACTTATTAACTTAACAAATTAAATTATTGAAAATTTTACGGGTCGTTACACTCTCCCCCACTCAAAACTTTTCGTCCCCAAAAGGGAAAAGAAGGAAAAAGAAATAAATAACTAATCAATATATCTTATTCAAAATACTAACTTTATAAACAAATAAATTTACAAAATTAATTAATTTAAATAAAAAATACCGATTTATTTGTAAATTCCTTTAACACCATTTTATATTGTAAGTTATTCAATTAACCTTTTATTCTATTTACCTCAATTAATCCTTTTTACAACTAAAATTTAAGTGTATAACATTCATTATAAACACTCAAATTTTATTTATAAAAATCCCTTTTATATTTTGTATTATCCAATTACATTATTAACTTCTAATAATTAAGGTAAGTTATATTGGAATGTAATAGAATACTATACAAATAAAATTTTCTAATTCAGTTATCTCAAGCTTAAATATTTATTCAAAATTTTGGTTTTATTGTATATTTGACATTATCCTTCAAGAAAAAGTTTAAGAATTAGATTTTCGATTTACTTTAAACTATTTTAGAGATAAATAAATATACACAATATATATCAAATCAAATTTTAGAAATCCAAATCCATTTTATTCTCCAAAGCAAGACTGTAGCAAAACTATAGAATGGTCTGCTCACTTTGAAACTCGAAAATGAAAGTCGATGATGCTATAGTCATTACCGAAATTATCTTCCAGCGACAAAGAAAAGAGCACTGATTTACAAATTAAATTTCCTTGAAATTATTTCTACTTGAAATACTTTAATAATACACCCTAAAGCTTTAAACACAAAGTATGAAACATCGGAAATCAAATTCTTAGTTTCTTTTTTTAAATTCATTTAAATTTCCAAATTAATTTATAACCATGTTTTAGTTCAATTATTTATATATGAAACCAAAGCCAATAGTTACAAGACAGAGTCAAATATTATTTCTTAACATCCAAGTCAATTAACTATCAAAATTCAGAAAATTATACTTATGCATATATAATATAATTATACAAAATTTATTCATTTACTAAATTTGAAATAAATATTGTATCTGTTTGCTCTGTTCAAGTATTTTGGAGAACTATCGATAGCGTTGATCAGACGAATCGATAGAAAACCCAAATCAACATCAACAACTCAAACAACACACTGTATAAAACAACTTAAATATAGATTTACAAATACACTATACAGGAATAGATTTTCAAAGCAATGATAGAGATTCAAATTTGATTAATTCAAATCAAAGAAATTTTTTACTTGAGGATAAGTTGAAATGGAAAAAAAGATGATTAACTAACCGAATAAGGAAATGGATAAGCTTATATAAATCGTGGGCAATCGCGACTACAAGAGTAAGATCGATGCAGAATTATAAGACAAATCTACATTCGATCTCAAGAGGTAAAATTTGGGATAACAAAAGATATTAGCATCAAAACCGAAGATATAGAAATCTTCGATGAATCAATGCCTATTGTAAAGGATCTTCACCCCTTTACAAGTCATTCAGTGGAGCTAGGGGATGCTTCAGAATTTTGAAGAATGCGAATAGTGAGGGACAAGAATGTATTTCGAAACCGCAGGGAACGTTCCAAATTTCAAAAGGAATCAAGTCAAAAAGGAAGAGATTCACACTCGAATGAAAGTGATTCTATAAATAAATTTACCATATATTCTAAGTTTTTCCTACAACAAAAGCTCTGATACCACATGTAACGACCCAATATTTTCAACCATTCGCATCCGCACATGTCAGACTTGAATTGCTCAAAATACCTAATTGTAAAAATAAATTGGGCAAAACTAAGAATATGTAGTAAATAAATAAATCATAGATCATAGGCACAGAGTAATAAAATGCAGCGGAAGCAAAGAAATAGTAGTTCACGAAGCTACTATATAAATATACATCAGAGATAAACAAGATACAACAGAATTAACAATATGATGATCAAGCACAAAGGCTGAATACATCCCTGGAATCAACTGGATAACTGAAATGAAATAGACAGCTGGATCTTCAAACAATGCTCCAACTTCGAAGGTGAGCCTCAAATGTTGTATCACTCAGTCTGACCGGAGCGTAAAGAAAAACACACAAAACACTCGAGTCAGGACATACATACTTATACAATGTAAACCAACTCAAGTGAACTATAATAAAATGTGCAAGTAACTTAAAGGATGCTTGGGACCGCCCATCCTCGAAGGAGCCGTTAAACTATTTACTAGAAAGTAATATTTCGCTATTATAATGGTGTCTATAGTAAAAAAAACTTGCTTTTAAATAGCGTTAAGACTTTACATTTTCCACCTTAACACGTAATAGTCCCAGTAGTCCATCCAGTATCATAATACCTCCTTATCGGGAGGCTACTAGAGGATACTCCACGGGCTACGGGAGAAAACCAAACTCATACAAGGCACGCTAGGGTAGATGACACGGCACAACTAGGCAATATTTGGGTAGACATACCAATTACGCTTCCGGACCGGTGGTAACGCGTAGCAGCTACTACCGCCCACCTCGACCCACACCCCCAAAATCAAAGGGGCTTAAATCAATCACAAAGTAATAGAATGGTATCGAAGGAGTGTGTCCGATAAAAGTGCTACCTTCTTAGCCCGTCAATCGCTCCTGTTTTAGCCATCTTACGCCAACTCACGAGAGTCAGGTCTACGTATATACCTCAAAAGAACGCCGCCACCATCCTACTTTATTCTGGAATCTTCACAGCGTACGCGGTTGTTAAAGTGGTTGTCGGAGTTGGCAGAGAGTATGACAACTTCCGATCCCGGACTCTTTAATAATCAAACGTTATTATTACCTATGGATATTTCTTTCAAAATCATTTACACTTAGAGCAAAAATATCATATCCATTTCAAAACTAAATACTATATTATTTCCTTCCAAAATCAAATCAATATATCATTTTCCCATTTCAAAAACCAAAGTATTAATATATCCTTTATATTCCAAAAACCAAATCAATATCTTATTTAAATAAAACCCAACAAATCACTGAATATTTCCTTCAATTTATTAAACTTGAAATATTCCTTTAAATCACCTTAACCCAAACCAATTTATAAGGTCATATTCTTAAATCTTCCATTTCCAATAAGTTCCAAGTTTATATATTTAAATACAATTCTTAATTAAATACAATTTCCAATAATTTCAAGCCATATTACTTTCAAGTTATAACAACTCTGAAACAAACATTTTGAAACATATTTATTTAGACCATCTAAATCCAATGTCAATATCTTCCAAACAAGATTCATTTAACCATTTAAACTCAACGTCAAATATATTCGTTTCAAAGTTATAGCATTTATAAGTTTATTCATTCAATTATAAACTTTCCAAAACATTATATATTTCAGCTACATTAAAATTTCAATTTTTAGCCAATTTAACTTATAAAAAATCACATTTCCCACTTCAAAATATTCATTTGGATATCATTTAACTTATGATTTAAAAAAATAAAATTTTATCAATAAATACCCAAATTAAACTATAATTCATTTATTAAGTCAAAAACATATTCTTTTACTTATTTTATTTCATCAAATAACTTACCACTTTATTTTAAAATACCTACTTCATAAGCAAGACTAAATTCCATTATATACTTGACAATTTCAATTAAAACCAAATTTCCAATTATCAAGTTAAGTCATATTTTGAAAATAAAATTTTCCACTTAAATCATAATTATTCAATTTCCAAACATTTGCATTTCATAAATAAAGTAATTTATCATAGTAAATATAACGATCAATTTCTTTGCAAATTTATTCATTTAGGCATTAATTAAACTATGATTTCAGGCTAAATATATTTATTACAAAATGTACAATTAAAATTGTATTTCATTTTATCAATTAAATGGACATCATTTATTTTACAAACATATTCATTTCATAAAATAAAATTTGATTTCAATTACCAGGCTAGACTTTAAAATTCTATATTAATTAACTTTAATTATTAAGTTATTTATCATAATTAAAGCTCTTAAATTACCATTAAAACCAAATAAAGATTTTTAAATGATAATCTAAACCAATCATCAACTTATAAAATTTTAACTTGCTGAAAGCCATCTCTTTATATTTTAAATCATTAAATCAAATTTCAAGGTAAAATTTCATATTTTCTAAATATTTAAAATACTTAATAAATTTTTAGGAAAATATTAACCATGGGCCTGTATAATATTTTCTAACCTAGGTTATGTGATACGGATATGTATTATTTGAATCTGTAATTTAAAAGAAAATCCGAGTTCTATAATTTCAAACCCGCAATCCCAAGTAAAATAAATACAATAAAAATCAATAAAATTACTTGAGCCTATCATTTCAGCCTATAGTGATTTTCCTTTTTCTAAGTCCGTTCGGGAATGTAACATTTCAACCTATAGTGATAGGGAACATGCAGTGATACAGTAAATAAAATGAACAGTACAATATAACATATCATATCAGATGATATAACAGTTATACAAACAGCATTAAACATCATATAAATATGTCACAGGCATGTATGAACATAGCATATTAATTTGTACAATTCACTTATCATCATTTCACAATAATATAAGCATATAAGTATAAAGTAATAACTCACCTTTTATAAGCTAGAATTGACAAATTCAGAATAAAAATCCAAACTCCGCAAAGTATGAAAAAGCACGATAAAGCACAATGCAAACTTGAGTGAATGAAGAGTCAGATCCAAATCTTGTATGCAAACAAATTTACATACATAAGAATATGATTCAATACAAAAGAATAGAGGTTAAAACAATGGAAAAATAACGAATCAAAGTGGCATAACTTGCCTTAATCAAATCAATGGCCTGGCTACACCACATATGGGTTCAACCATCATCTTGTGTTGCTTTGTCATGATGGTTAGAGGTGTGCTAAGAGAAGATGGAGGCTGAGCCTAACTTGAAGGAAGACAAAGAAAACAAAAATGAAAAAAAGAGGAGAAAGAAGAAGGCAGCCATGACTTTAGATCTTGTATTTTTTTTTCTTCACGGAAATGAATAAGACAAGGAGATGGGAAACTTTGTACGTGAAAAAAAAAGATGGCAGCTAGGTTTTAGTAAATACACCACCAAAAGAAAGAAAGGGAAAGAAATAAAGAGGCTAGGCAATAAAAGGCAGGAGTTTGAATGGTTTGGGAAATAAAAAGGCAACAAATAATTTGATGCATTTATTAATTTTTTTTTCCTTTGTTTGCATGCAATGAAAAGAGGAGTTTGAGGAACAATATGTACGTGAATTATGAGAAGAATTCACGGCTATGAATGTGGGAAGTAGTTGGCTATGCTAATGGAAAGGCAAGGAAAAAGAAAAAGGCAACAAATAAACAAAACAAGTAACCTATATCTCTTGAAATTTCTAAGCTATTATTAAAAATAAAATCAATCAAAAATCAAATAAATATATTCAAAGTTTATAAAAACAAAATAGAAAATAAAAATTAGAGAAACAAATATAGGGAAATAAAATATAGAAAGTCATTGCGTGTAAACACTGTATTTTATCTAATTTAAAAAGTATAATTTCAAATACCCAATAAATCCATATATTTGATTTCACAATTTTGTTATTGAATCAACTATTAACTTATCCTTTTATGGGCAATATTAACATTGGTTTATATACTAATACATTAATAACATCCTAATTCATCCAAATTTCAATTTACATAGTAATTAATTTCATTTACCTACAATAATCCATTTTATTATAGATTACATTCCAATTAAATAAAAATTACTTCCAATAATTTGATTTGGTTTAATTACCATCTTTATACTAGGTCCATTATTAACCTATATACCTAGTTACATTAGTTTTATATTCCATTACACTAGTCTACTCCTATTTTCATCTTAAATTTGTATTAAGTGTTACATTTCTAAATGTGAAATCTTGTGAATTGTACACATTAGTTAAGGTTTAAAACCAATTAATTAATTTAACTTAGTTCCATTCCTTTTACTAATTTATTACTTTATAAATAAATTTACGTTTCTATTTAATTCATACATTCACACCTCCCATTACTGCATTAATTCTCATTAATGACATTAAAGATTTTCTATTTATTTTATAGACTAAATAGACAACTTATAATAGCTGTTATCATTCACTACAAGAAAAACTATTTTTAGTTGCATTAATTGGTGGCGTTTTAAATTTTGTGCAGCTGTTGGTAATTTTACAATATAAAAATAAACAAAGAAACGCGGCTAATTCTCCCGCCAGTAATTCGTGGAATTTTTTGCTAAAGTTTTTTATGGCCGCTCAAATTTCCTTTACCACGTTTTCTTCTTCTCAAACTACTCCACTAAAAAAATTATTCGTCTCTTCCAATTTACACCTCAAGCCCTAATTTTCCTAATTCAAAAACTACGACCGAACTAAAATAAAGCAAATGCGATTTTAAAAGCAGAAATCCGAGTTTCCCGAATCAAAATCCCAATTACCAAAATCAAAACCCCCAACCCAGACTTCGAACTGGATTTAGGTGATTGTGGAATGAATGCGGAGGCGGTGAAGGTGATTTCAAGTGGAGCGGTGGTGAATCAATTCGAGGAAGCGCTGCTGTAAGAGACGAAGGCGAGTTTGAGTTTGACATTTCGAACAGCTGAAGTTGCGAATTTCAGGCGTGTGTCTGCCTTTTTCTTGCTTTTAGTTTATTGTGTCAAATATTTTTTATTAGTACATTGAAAATTAGATACTAATAAAATGAAGGAAAATTTATGTATATATAATTGTAGATCACTTTGCGGGTTCAATAAAAACATGCCTATTTGCAAACTTATTAAAAACATGGGTATATTTCTGCCACATCAGTTGTACAATGGTTTTCCCAATTAGGATGTAGCAAGCACACTAGTTCAGATCAAGCCATGTTGCCCTCTTAAAGTTACTTTAGAGCCAAAAGCACTTTGTGTTGCTAGTCCATGGTAAGGAAGTAGCATTAGAACTCAAAACAGAGAAGTGCAGCTTCCGGGTATGAGGGTCAACATATATTCTTTGTATGTATTGATTGATGGATAATAAATGAATGATTGATATGAACCATTTTCACTTTGAATACATCGGTTCATCAAGATTTTGGGGCTATGTTATATGTCACTTGTTGATTGCTTGAACACACAATATGTAAACTGCCAAGTATGTTATACGAGAGTAGTCTGATTATGTACAATTGCTTCTTGACCACATATGGTTTCTGTGACGCCCCACCTTTATACCCACGCTAGCCAAGAACACTACGGAGTAATGCTGTCAACTAGCACGAAGAATAAGGCTGTTGAGGAGCGACCATCCGTGTAATTGCTTTGTGCGAGCATCGATATGTCAGATAGTATAACATGCATTAGGAAATCCGACATACCGACACAAACTCAAAGCTACTACATAGTGGCTATAATATCTTCGGAAACAAATATAGAAATAAACATAACATAAATCAGTCACGGATAATTCGTATCACAAAGGCGGAAGAAGATATGAATATATAACTAACACATAAGAGTGTTCATCAGAGTAGTGGTCTAACAAGATCCACAATATCACAAAAGAATAGATACAAGTGCTAGACAAAAGAATATGTATACATCAAGGAGTCTATATCTCAAATGTATACAACAAAAAACTACTAATCTAAGTATTTAACCAAAAGTCAGGATGATAACCCCAGAAGAGAAGTCAAGCAGAAGCACCTGTAACATCTCGGTCTGACCCAAGTATTATTTAAGAAGAAAATAATAAACGGATCAGTCTAGCCATAAATATCAGATGGAATGATATAGAATAAGAGATATGACTAAACGTATAATAATCACAATGCCAAGCTGTGATAAATAAATGATTGAAAAATCAGTAAGAGATTAATCAATATCGCAAAGATCTTCTCAAAGATAAAAAGGAATTTCATACTCCTAATTTCATTCACCAAGCCACAATAAATGACATATATATTAATGCCAATCGTAAAAGTTGGTGAAACATAAATTCCAGAATTCAACACACGAAATCCAGAAATCACAAGAAAAGGATGGCCAAGACATTGATGTAGTGCAAACGGTACATCCAATGCATCAAAAAGCAAAGACATTGATGTAGTGCAAACGGTACATCCAATGAATCAAAAGCAAAGACATTGATGTAGTGCAAACGGTACATCCAATGAATCAAAAGAAAAGACATTGATGTAGTGCAAACGGTACATCCAATTTATCAAAAGCAAAGACAATGATGTAGTGCAAACGGTACATCCAATGTATCAAAAACAAAGACATTGATGTAGTGCAAACGGTACATCCAATGTATCAAAAGCAGAGACATTGATGTAGTGCAAACGGTACATCCAATGTATCAAAAACAAAGACATTGATGTAGTGCAAACGGTACATCCAATGTATCAAAAGCAGAGACATTGATGTAGTGCAAACGGTACATCCAATGTATCAAATAATTCGGAGCATCGACGTCGTACAGCGTGACATCCGATGAACCAAATCAAAAAGACATCGCACAATGCTAGTCTAAAACATAAAAATGATCGTCATGATCACAGAGAAGTGTCAATTACAGTAAGCTAGTAAATATATGAGCTTAGCTTCATGTCCCATAACCACTAGCTTAACTTAAATATTTACGAACAAATTGTAGATCTCCACTAGAAAATTGTCACAAGGGTTTCAATCGAACAAGTCCAAGAATTAACCGACGAAGTAAACGCAAGCGTTTCATACCACTTGTTTTACTAAGTCGTTTAATTAGATTTCTCATACGAGTGAGGTAAAGGTTTGTATATACTAATAGATTGGAAATCGGTTTGAGAAAGCGAGCTTTGTAATAAAATAGTGTTGAAATCGTTTTGATGAAAGAATTTTGATATTTACTACTAGTATTCAAAACCTTTATATTTTGAAGTGACAAATCACAAAAATTGATTGTAGGAACAATCAATCACTAAAATTCACGTTCGAAGACGTGAATGAAATCTAAAGAAATCGATACTGAATCCATCAAAATGGATATTCCGAAAATTCCTGAGGAAAAGAAGTCGTCAAAGTCAACAACAAATGGGAGATAACACGAATCGATTAAATTTGGAAACCATGCAAAATAGGCGAAATAGGAAAAATAGCAACAGGTCGGTCGGCCGGCTATAGAGCTCGGTCGACCGGACCCTGTTCTAGAAAAATTCTCGGGGAGCAGGTCGGTCGACTGAGCTCTGTAGTTGGTCGACCGGACCTGAGACAGAGAAGTTCTATGCACTTTTAGTAGCAGGTCGGTCGACCGACTACAGGGCATGGTCGGCCGAACTGCAAATTTCTGCAGTTCCTGCCCTTTTTCAATGAAGTGCAAAGTCCTCCAAAACGCGACCGTTCGAGCAATGGATCTAAGGAGCCTTAGCCAATTGATACCCCAGCTCCATTAGCTCTCCGATCCACCACCAAAAACATGTTCAAATAGCAAAGTTATGTTTTTTAAAGAATTGAACCCAAAATACCAAAAATTAGAATATTCACCAAATCAATCCAAACCAAAAGCGATTGCACAAGAATAAGTGTTAGGAATTTATACCTAACAATCGAAGATAGTTATAGACTAAGATATGAGATAAAAATCTCACCTTTGAACCCAAATCAATGAAGAAGAAGCTTGAAAACAAAGGAGGATCAACCACTCTTCAATCCCAACTCAAGAAGCTTGATTCTAAGCTTAAAAGAGAAATATTTCCCAAATTAGGTTTAGGAGATTTCTGAAATTGGAAGGAGAATGAGTTGGAGAAGAAGAAGGAGATGCTTACCAATGGGTTCTCTTGAATTTGGAGCTAGAAGTTGGATTTGCAAAGAAAGCTAGGGCTTAGGAATTTCCATTTCCAATCTCTTCCACCATTTTTACTTTAGCTTGAAGTGTTAGAAATATGAAATGAAGTAATGAAGAGATGGAGTGGAGCTAGAGTCTTAAGGTGGAACATTGGGCTGAAACCCAAACTCAAACCCAAAGTGAAAAAGTAGCAAAACTCGACTAACTCCAAACATATCGAAGCCTATACTCAAAAAGGTTGCAAACAGCATTTTGAACTCAATGGGAGGGGTCTCGAGTCCTAATTCGACTGTTTGCAAAAAGTAGCTTTTCTGACCAAAATCCGACGAACGATAAAATATTTAAATAAAATATTTAAATATACAATTGATAAATATGCGGGTTGTTACAGACTCCCCTCCTTAAAGAAATTGCGTCCTCGCAATGCTTAAGAAGAAAATAATAAGTAACAACCATAGAAGCATATCAACACAAAAGAAAATTTGAAATAGGAAGTTCACCATAAGGAGCATGAAAAAGTAAGCCTGAACGGGATTGCTCGATGAATTCTCTGGATTCCCAAGAGCAATCCTTAGGATTTGAGAACCATTGAACTCTCACAAGAAGAACATCTTTATTCCGAAGGCGCTCAACCTCCGAAGTAATGATGCGAATGGAATGTTGCTCATAAGTCAAAACTGGTGAGACTTCAATATCATCAATAACACCGGCTCGAAAATAAAAATAGGAAACCTAAAAGCATTTCCATAGTTAAAAGACGCAGAAAACGTCAAGAATAGCAGAAAATTGAGTCAGTGTAACGGCGTAGTACAAAAACGGTACGCCCGAGAAATGAGGAACTCGAATAATTTGGAACAACGGCGTAGTACAAAAACGGTACGCCAGATGATCCAAAGCTCGAATAATTTTGGAATACCGACGTAGTACAAAAACGGTACGTCCATTGAAGAAAACACCATAAAAGAACATCAGACGCTAGTCCAAAAAAGAAATGAGATAAAGCTCAATAAAACGATGTATATCAAAACGTCCGATGGATTTGATAAAAAGATAATTCCATTTCAGACATCATCAAAGAATCAACCACTTGTTGCTTACGACAAAGCGCATTGGCCACACGATTTCCCTTCCGGGAATAAAAACGATATCAAGATCATAAGATGCCAGGAACTCGAGTCAACATGAAGTTCCTTATGAGAACATAAATATTCCAAAGATTTATTATCGAGGTGGAGAACAAATTTCTTCCCCAAAAATGATGATGCCAAAATCTAAAAGTAAAAACAATAGCCGCGAGCACTAGATCATGAGACGCATATCTAGTGTCGATAAGCTATAACGATTTAGAAGCACAAGTGATAGCACGTTTTCATTTGCAAGAGAGCGGCATCCAAACCAATACGATTAGCATTGGTACAAAAGATAAAGTCTTGGTTCCCTTCGGGAATCACAAGAATAAGAGTATCGAAAAGAAAGAATTTCTTTTAAATAATCTTCTTTCCTGAAAAGTTAAAACTTTCAAAATTACATTTATCTTTATGTAATAATCTTTCTAGAAAAATTTACATTTTTACAAGTCAATTTATTGTGTCTGACTGTCTCATCAAAGCGTTTAGGAAATTCCTATCGATAACGTTGATCAAGCGTATCGACCAGAATTCTTAAAGCACTCAACGGGCAATACAATCACAAAATCATCTTCCATATAATAAACATGTTTCTTAAAAACCTTTAAGAATATTCTTTGCTTGTTTAAGAGCAAAGTCAAATTGTACTTACAAATAAATCTTATGAAAAAGATTTGCAAAGTTTTTAAATTGCTATTTTCATCCAAAATCAATAAATACAAGAATGATCTCATCGAAATATTCATAGAATATTCGATTTATAAAATGGATGAAATAGGCTGGACAAACTGAATGACAAAACAAGTCATTCATAAGAATCGTAACGAGTGCGGAATGCGGTAAGTGGAATGCGAACTCCCGCAACTCGTAGCCAAATGAAAATCGATGGCAAGGTCGAACTAGAAAGACCTTAACACCACACAAAAGATTTCTTAGGTGATAATCCTAAGACAAACTCAAAAATACCAGAAAAGTTTCGTAAATTATTTAGATAAGAGAAATAACACTTTTCTCATCTTGTGGGCTTAAAGAATAAAATGATGCCTTCAAAAATTTGAAATCGGAATCACAAGAAAAAATATAAATCTGCTTAACAGATAGAAAATGTCGAAGATGAATAGTCCACACGGAAAATAGGATATGGGCTTCACAACGATTAAGCCAATGCTTACAAAAATCAATTACGAAGCCTAAGTAAAAATCGGCTTGGAAAGAAAAATCACATAAAATAATTTCGACATCTATAGAAAGCAAATTGAGTGTTGCGGATCCACAAATCCGGATTCGCAATCCTCAAAGAAGTCATCAAGCCCATAAATGTTTAAAGAAAAAGAATCACAAGTTCTCTTGATATAAAATAACGAGATGATTATATCAACAAGAACTTGAAAAGGATAATCACAAAACAAATGAAATCAAGGACTGAATGAGAAATACCTTGACCATGAGAAGAGTTGCTAGGGGCTTGCAGCTTTCCTTCTCTCTTGCTTGGAAGCTTAGGACACGAAGATAAAAGAGGACCCGAACCATTGCAATAACGACAAAAGAGGGGTTTCGGGCACTCCCTTGCATAGTGGTCTGTGGAACCACAATTGTAGCATCGTCCACGACTAGAGGTAGGAGTCTTTGCTACCGGAGTTTGTTGCTTCCCTTTCTTATTAAAATTGGGGCCTTTGAATTTGATAGGCCTCTTCAAGTTATTTTCGAAGTTCTGTTGGGCACGCACAACTTCAACATCACCTTCATTATCGGCCTCTTCAAGACGAAGAGCGATATCAATAAGCTGATCAAATGAAACCTCAAGTTTCAGAAGTAATGGCTTCTTAAGATTCTTATTCAAGCCATAGACAAATCTTTGATTTTTCTTCAATGGGGTATTAATGTACTCAACCCCGTATTCGGAAAGAGATTCGAAAGATGCGACATAGTCTGTCACCGAAGATTCACCTTGAACAAGGTCAATAAAACGCCGTGCTAAAGTTACTTTTTCAGCCTCCGGCACAAATTTCAATTCGAATCTTTCCCGGAATTGCTCCCAAGTGAGATCCTCTTCAACGATTTCAGAAATTAAAAGCTCATACCAATCTAACGCTCTTTCTTGGAGCATGCTAGAAACCACTTGGACTCGATGTAGATCAATAAGGTTCATGCGAGAAAAGATACGATCGCATGATTTGAGCCAAGCTTGAATTTCTATAACACTCTCGGATCCCTTGAATGGCCTTCCACCCAAATCGGTATAGTCTCTGCATAAGAGTGCAAAACCAGATCTAGGATGTGTAGGCTCTGGATTGGGACCGGCTGCTTGAGCGTTCTTTACTAGATCAAGAAGCTGCTGGGCAGACATAAAAACTCCATTTTGGGGAGTAGCACTAGATTGACCGGCGCTGGTATGGCCTGGTCTAACCATTTCTCTTCCTTTAGAAAGAAAGAAAGAAAGAAGAAAAAGGTTATTCACCAAATTGAATATCAAGCAGTCTTGATAGATAAACAAGTAATTATAAGGAAAATAGGATGAATCGGTACGAAGACTGGAATTAAATCCTAAAGCACGACTTCTAAGATGGAGTTAGGACGATGATCCTTGTTATAATATTCCATATTGTTCCGAAGTTTGGCTTTGATACCAAGCTATGACGCCCCACCTTTATACCCACGCTAGCCAAGAACACTACGGAGTAATGCTGTCAACTAGCACGGAGAATAAGGCTGTTGAGGAGCGACCATCCGTGTAATTGCTTTGTGCGAGCATCGATATGTCAGATAGTATAACATGCATTAGGAAATCCAACATACCGACACAAACTCAAAGCTACTACACAGTGGCTATAATATCTTCGGAAACAAATATAGAAATAAACATAACATAAATCAGTCACGGATAATTCATATCACAAAGGCGGAAGAAGATATGAATATATAACTAACACATAAGAGTGTTCATCAGAGTAGTGGTCTAACAAGATCCACAATATCACAAAAGAATAGATACAAGTGCTAGCCAAAAGAATATGTATACATCAAGGAGTCTATATCTCAAATGTATACAACAAAAAACTACAAATCTAAGTAGTTAACCAAAAGTCAGGATGATAACCCCATAAGAGAAGTCAAGCAGTAGCACCTGTAGCATCTCGGTCTGACCCGAGTATTATTTAAGAAGAAAATAATAAACGGAACAGTCTAGCTATAAATATCAGATGGAATGATATAGAATAAGAGATATGACTAAACGTATAATAATCACAATGCCAAGCTGTGATAAATAAATAATTGAAAAATCAATAAGAGATTAATCAAATCACAAAGATCTTCTCAAAGATAAAAAGGAATGTCATACTCCTAATTTCATTCACCAAGCCACAATAAATGACATATATATCAATGCCAATCGTAAAAGTGGGTGAAACTAAAATTGAATTCAACACACGAAATCCAGAAATCACAAGAAAAGGATGGCCAAGACATTGATGTAGTGCAAACGGTACATCCAATGCATCAAAAAGCAAAGACATTGATGTAGTGCAAACGGTACATCCAATGAATCAAAAGCAAAGACATTGATGTAGTGCAAACGGTACATCCAATGAATCAAAAGCAAAGACATTGATGTAGTGCAAACGGTACATCCAATGTATCAAAAGCAAAGACATTGATGTAGTGCAAACGGTACATCCAACGTATCAAAAGCAGAGACATTGATGTAGTGCAAACGGTACATCCAATGTATCAAAAACAAAGACATTGATGTAGTGCAAACGGTACATCCAATGTATCAAAAGCAGAGACATTGATGTAGTGCAAACGGTACATCCAATGTATTAAATAATTCGGAGCATCGACGTCGTACAGCGTGACATCTGATGAACCAAATCAAAAAGACATCGCACAATGCTAGTCTAAAACATAAAAATGATCGACATGATCACAGAGAAGTGTCAATTACAGTAAGCTAGTAAATATATGAGCTTAGCTTCATGTCCCATAACCACTAGCTTAACTTAAATATTTACGAACAAATTGTAGATCTCCACTAGAAAATTGTCACAAGGGTTTCAATCGAACAAGTCCAAGAATTAACTGACGAAGTAAACGCAAGCGTTTCATACCACTTGTTTTACTAAGTCGTTTAATTAGATTTCTCATACGAGTGAGGTAAAGGTTTGTATATACTAATAGATTGGAAATCGGTTTGAGAAAGCGAGCTTTGTAATAAAATAGTGTTGAAATCGTTTTGATGAAAGAATTTTGATATTTACTACTAGTATTCAAAACCTTTATATTTTGAAGTGACAAATCACAAAAATTGATTGTAGGAACAATCAATCACTAAAATTCACGTTCGAAGACGTGAATGAAATCTAAAGAAATCGATACCGAATCCATCAAAATGGATATTCCGAAAATTCCCGAGGAAAAGAAGTCATCAAAGTCAACAACAAATGATAACAACAAATAGGGAGATAACACGAATCGATTAAATTTGGAAACCACGCAAAATAGGCGAAATAGGAAAAATAGCAACAGGTCGGTCGGCCGGCTACAGAGCTCGGTCGACCGGACCCTGTTCTAGAAAAATTCTCGGGGAGCAGGTCGGTCGACTGAGCTCTGTAGTTGGTCGACCGAACCTGAGACAGAGAAGTTCTATGCACTTTTAGTAGCAGGTCGGTCGACCGACTACAGGGCACGGTCGGCCGAACTGCAAATTTCTGCGGTTCCTGCCCTTTTTCAATGAAGTGCAAATTCCTCCAAAACGCGACCGTTCGAGCAATGGACCTAAGGAGCCTTAGCCAATTGATACCCCAGCTCCATCAGCTCTCCGATCCACCACCAAAAACATGTTCAAACATCAAAGTTATGATTTTTAAAGAATTGAGCCCAAAACACCAAAAATTAGAATATTCACCAAATCAATCCAAACCAAAAGCGATTGCACAAGAATAAGTGTTAGGAATTCATACCTAACAATCGAAGATAGTTATAGACTAAGATGTGAGATAAAAATCTCACCTTTGAACCCAAATCAATGAAGAAGAAGCTTGAAAACAAAGGAGGATCAACCACTCTTCAATCCCAATTCAATAAGCTTGATTCTAAGCTTAAAAGAGAAATATTTCCCAAATTAGGTTTAGGAGATTTTTTAAATTGGAAGGAGAATGAGTTGGAGAAGAAGAAGGAGATGCTTACCAATGGGTTCTCTTGAATTTGGAGCAAGAAGTTGGATTTGCAAAGAAAGCTAGGGCTTAGAAATTTCCATTTCCAATCTCTTCCACCATTTTTACTTTAGCTTGAAGTGTTAGGAATATGAAATGAAGTAATGAAGAGTTGGAGTGGAGCTAGAGTCTTAAGGTGGAACATTGGGCTGAAACCCAAACTCAAACCCAAAGTGAAAAAGTAGCAAAACTCGACTAACTCCAAACATATCGAAGCTTATACTCAAAAAGGTTGCAAACGACATTTTGAACTCAATGGGAGGGGTCTCGAGTCCTAATTCGACTGTTTGCAAAAAGTAGCTTTTCTAACCAAAATCCGACGAAAGATAAAATATTTAAATAAAATATTTAAATATACAATTGATAAATATGCGGGTTGTTACAGACTCCCCTCCTTAAAGAAATTGCATCCTCGCAATACTTAAGAAGAAAATAAGAAGTAACAACCATAGAAGCATATCAACACAAAACAAAATTTGAAATAGGAAGTTCACCATAAGGAGCATGAAAGAGTAAGCCTGAACGGGATTGCTCGATGAATTCTCTGGATTCCCAAGAGCAATCCTTAGGATTTGAGAACCATTGAACTCTCACAAGAAGAACATCTTTATTCCGAAGGCGCTCAACCTCCGAAGCAATGATGCGAATGGAATGTTGCTCATAAGTCAAAACTGGTGAGGCTTCAATTTCATCAATAGCACCGGCTCGAAAATAAAAATAGGAAACCAAAAAGCATTTCCATAGTTAAAAGACGCAGAAAACATCAAGAATAGCAGAAAATTGAGTCAGTGCAACGGCGTAGTACAAAAACGGTACGCCCGAGAAATGAGGAACTCGAATAATTTGGAACAACGGCGTAGTACAAAAACGGTACGCCAGATGATCCAAAGCTCGAATAATTTTGGAATACCGACGTAGTACAAAAACGGTACGTCCATTGAAGCAAACACCATAAAAGAACATCAGACGCTAGTCCAAAAAAGAAATGAGATAAAGCTCAATAAAAGGATGTATATCAAAACGTCCGATGAATTTGATAAAAAGATAATTCCATTTCAGACATCATCAAAGAATAAACCACTTGTTGCTTACGACAAAGCGCATTGGCCACACGATTTCCCTTCCGAGAATAAAAACGATATCAAGATCATAAGATGCCAGGAACTCGAGTCAACATGAAGTTCCTTATGAGAACATAAATATTCCAAAGATTTATTATCGAGGTGGAGAACAAATTTCTTCCCCAAAAATGATGATGCCAAAATCTAAAAGTAAAAACAATAGCCGTGAGCACTAGATCGTGAGAGGCATATCTAGTGTCGCTAAGCTATAACGATTTAGAAGCACAAGTGATAGCACGTTCTCATTTGCAAGAGAGCGGCATCCAAACCAATACGATTAGCATTGGTACAAAAGATAAAGTCTTGGTTCCCTTCGGGAATCACAAGAATAAGAGTATCGAAAAGAAAGAATTTCTTTTAAATAATCTTCTTTCCTGAAAAGTTAAAACTTTCAAAATTACATTTATCTTTATGTAATAATCTTTCTAGAAAAATTTACATTTTTACAAGTCAATTTATTGTGTCTGACTGTCTCATCAAAGCGTTTAGGAAATTCCTATCGATAACGTTGATCAAGCGTATCGACCAGAATTCTTAAAGCACTCAACGGGCAATACAATCACAAAATCATCTTCCATATAATAAACATGTTTCTTAAAAACCTTTAAGAATATTCTTTGCTTGTTTAAGAGCAAAGTCAAATTGTACTTACAAATAAATCTTATGAAAAAGATTTGCAAAGTTTTTAAATTGCTATTTTCATCCAAAATCAATAAATACAAGAATGATCTCATCGAAATATTCATAGAATATTCGATTTATAAAATGGATGAAATAGGCTGGACAAACTGAATGACAAAACAAGTCATTCATAAGAATCGTAACGAGTGCGAAATGCGGTAAGTGGAATGCGAACTCCCGCAACTCGTAGCCAAATGAAAATCGATGGCAAGGTCGAACTAGAAAGACCTTAACACCACACAAAAGATTTCTTAGGTGATAATCCTAAGACAAACTCAAAAATACCAGAAAAGTTTCGCAAATTATTTAGATAAGAGAAATAACACTTTTCTCATCTTAAGGGCTTAAAGAATAAAACGATGCCTTCAAAAATTTGAAATCGGAATCACAAGAAAAAATATAAATCTGCTTAACAGATAGAAAATGTCGAAGATGAATAGTCCACACGGAAAATAGGATATGGGCTTCACAACGATTAAGCCAATGCTTTCAAAAATCAATTACGAAGCCTAAGTAAAAATCGGCTACGAAAGAAAAATCACATAAAATAATTTCGACATCTATAGAAAGAAAATTGAGTGTTGCGGATCCACTAATCCGGATTCGCAATCGTCAAAGAAGTCATCAAGCCCATAAATGTTTAAAGAAAAAGAATCACAAGTTCTCTTGATATAAAATAACGAGATGATTATATCAACAAGAACTTGAAAAGGATAATCACAAAACAAATGAAATCAAGGATTGAACGAGAAATACCTTGACCAAGAGAAGAGTTGCCAGGGGCTTGCAGCTTTCCTTCTCTCTTGCTTGGAAGCTTAGGACACGAAGATAAAAGATGACCCGAACCTTTGCAATAACGACAAAAGAGGGGTTTCGGGCACTCCCTTGCATAGTGGTCTGTGGAACCACAATTGTAGCATCGTCCACGACTAGAGGTAGGAGTCTTTGCTACCGTAGTTTGTTGCTTACCTTTCTTATTAGAATTGGGGCCTTTGAATTTGATAGGCCTCTTCAAGTTATTGTCGAAGTTCTGTTGGGCACGCACAACTTCAACATCACCTTCATTATCGGCCTCTTCAAGACGAAGAGCGATATCAATAAGCTGATCAAATGAAACCTCAAGTTTCAGAAGTAATGGCTTCTTAAGATTCTTATTCAAGCCATAGACAAATCTTTGATTTTTCTTCAATGGGGTATTAATGTACTCAACCCCGTATTCGGAAAGAGATTCGAAAGATGCGACATAGTCTGTCACCGAAGATTCACCTTGAACAAGGTCAATAAAACGCCGTGCTAAAGTCACTTTTTCAGCCTCCGGCACAAATTTCAATTCGAATCTTTCCCGAAATTGCTCCCAAGTGAGATCCGCTTCAACGATTTCAGAAATTAAAAGCTCATACCAATCTAACGCTCTTTCTTGGAGCATGCTAGAAGCCACTTGGACTCGATGTAGATCAATAAGGTTCATGCGAGAAAAGATACGATCGCATGATTTGAGCCAAGCTTGAATTTCTATAACACTCTCCGATCCCTTGAATGGCCTTCCACCCAAATCGGTATAGTCTCTGCATAAGCGTGCAAAACCAGATCTAGGATGTGTAGGCTCTGGATTGGGACCGGCTGCTTGAGCGTTCTTTACCAGATCAAGAAGCTGCTGGGCAGACATAAAAAATCCATCTTGGGGAGTAGCACTAGATTGACCGGCGCTGGTATGGCCTGGTCTAACCATTTCTCTTCCTTTAGAAAGAAAGAAAGAAAGAAGAAAAAGGTTATTCACCAAATTGAATATCAAGCAATCTTGATAGATAAACAAGGAATTATAAGGAAAATAGGATGAATCGGTACAAAGACTCGAATTAAATCCTAAAGCACGACTTCTAAGATGGAGTTAGGACAATGATCCTTGTTATAATATTCTATATTGTTCCGAAGTTTGGCTCTGATACCAAGCTGTGACGCCGCACCTTTATACCCACGCTAGCCAAGAACACTACGGAGTAATGCTGTCAACTAGCACGGAGAATAAGGCTGTTGAGGAGCGACCATCCGTGTAATTGCTTTGTGCGAGCATCGATATGTCAGATAGTATAACATGCATTAGGAAATCCAACATACCGACACAAACTCAAAGCTACTACACAGTGGCTATAATATCTTCGGAAATAAATATAGAAATAAACATAACATAAATCAGTCACGGATAATTCGTATCACAAAGGCGGAAGAAGATATGAATATATAACTAACACATAAGAGTGTTCATCAGAGTAGTGGTCTAACAAGATCCACAATATCACAAAAGAGTAGATACAAGTGCTAGACAAAAAAATATGTATACATCAAGGAGTCTATATCTCAAATGTATACAACAAAAAACTACTAATCTAAGTAGTTAACCAAAAGTCAGGATGATAACCCCAGAAGAGAAGTCAAGCAGAAGCACCTGTAACATCTCGGTCTGACCCAAGTATTATTTAAGAAGAAAATAATAAACGGATCAGTCTAGCCATAAATATCAGATGGAATGAATAGAATAAGAGATATGACTAAACGTATAATAATCACAATGCCAAGCTGTGATAAATAAATGATTGAAAAATCAATAAGAGATTAATCAATATCGCAAAGATATTCTCAAAGATAAAAAGGAATTTCATACTCCTAATTTCATTCACCAAGCCACAATAAATGACATATATATTAATGCCAATCGTAAAAGTTGGTGAAACATAAATTCCAGAATTCAACACACGAAATCCAGAAATCACAAGAAAAGGATGGCCAAGACATTGATGTAGTGCAAACGGTACATCCAATGCATCAAAAAGCAAAGACATTGATGTAGTGCAAACGGTACATCCAATGAATCAAAAGCAAAGACATTGATGTAGTGCAAACGGTACATCCAATGAATCAAAAGCAAAGTCATTGATGTAGTGCAAACGGTACATCCAATGTATCAAAAGCAAAGACAATGATGTAGTGCAAACGGTACATCCAATGTATCAAAAACAAAGACATTGATGTAGTGCAAACGGTACATCCAATGTATCAAAAGCAGAGACATTGATGTAGTGCAAACGGTACATCCAATGTATCAAAAACAAAGACATTGATGTAGTGCAGACGGTGCATCCAATGCATCAAAAGCAGAGACATTGATGTAGTGCAAACGGTACATCCAATGTATCAAATAATTCGGAGCATCGACGTCGTACAGCGTGACATCCGATGAACCAAATCAAAAGACATCGCACAATGCTAGTCTAAAACATAAAAATGATCGTCATGATCACAGAGAAGTGTCAATTACAGTAAGCTAGTAAATATATGAGCTTAGCTTCATGTCCCATAACCACTAGCTTAACTTAAATATTTACGAACAAATTGTAGATCTCCACTAGAAAATTGTCACAAGGGTTTCAATCGAACAAGTCTAAGAATTAACCGACGAAGTAAACGCAAGCGTTTCATACCACTTGTTTTACTAAGTTGTTTAATTAGATTTCTCATACGAGTGAGGTAAAGGTTTGTATATACTAATAGATTGAAAATCGGTTTGAGAAAGCGAGCTTTGTAATAAAATAGTGTTGAAATCGTTTTGATGAAAGAATTTTGATATTTACTACTAGTATTCAAAACCTTTATATTTTGAAGTGACAAATCACAAAAATTGATTGTAGGAACAATCAATCACTAAAATTCACGTTCGAAGACGTGAATGAAATCTAAAGAAATCGATACAGAATCCATCAAAATGGATATTCCGAAAATTCCCGAGGAAAAGAAGTCATCAAAGTCAACAACAAATGATAACAACAAATAGGGAGATAACACGAATCGATTAAATTTGGAAACCACGCAAAATAGGCGAAATAGGCAAAACAGCAACAGGTCGGTCGGCCGGCTACAGAGCTCGGTCGACCGGACCCTTTTCTAGAAAAATTCTCGGGAAGCAGGTCGGTCGACTGAGCTCTGTAGTTGGTCGACCGGACCTGAGACAGAGAAGTGCTATGCACTTTTAATAGCAGGTCGGTCGACCGGCTACAGGGCTCGGTCGGCCGAACTGCAAATTTTTGCTGTTCCTACCCTTTTTCAATGAAGTTCAAATTCCTCCAAAACGCGACCGTTCGAGCAATGGACCTAAGGAGCCTTAGCCAATTGATACCCCAGCTCCATTAGCTCTCCGATCCACCACCAAAAACATGTTCGAACATCAAAGTTATGATTTTTAAAGAATTGAACCCAAAACACCAAAAATTAGAATATTCACCAAATCAATCCAAACCAAAAGCGATTGCACAAGAATAAGTGTTAGGAATTCATACCTAACAATCGAAGATAGTTATAGACTAAGATGTGAGATAAAAATCTCACATTTGAACCCAAATCAATGAAGAAGAAGCTTGAAAACAAAGGAGGATCAACCACTCTTCAATCCCAACTCAAGAAGCTTGACTCTAAGCTTAAAAGAGAAATATTTCCCAAATTAGGTTTAGGAAATTTCCGAAATTGGAAGGAGAATGAGTTGGAGAAGAAGAAGGTGATGCTTACCAATGGGTTCTCTTGAATTTGGAGCTAGAAGTTGGATTTGCAAAGAAAGCTAGGGCTTAGGAATTTCCATTTCCAATCTTTTCCACCATTTTTACTTTAGCTTGAAGTGTTAGGAATATGAAATGTAGTAATGAAGAGTTGGAGTGGAGCTAGAGTCTTAAGGTGGAACATTGGGCTGAAACCCAAACTCAAACCCAAAGTGAAAAAGTAGCAAAACTCGACTAACTCCAAACATATCGAAGCTTATACTCAAAAAGGTTGCAAACGGCATTTTGAACCCAATGGGAGGGGTCTCGAGTCCTAATTCGACTGTTTGCAAAAAGTAACTTTTCGGACCAAAATCCGACGAACGATAAAATATTTAAATAAAATATTTAAATATACAATTGATAAATATGCGGGTTGTTACAGTTTCTTTGTAGGGCACAGTGATGAATGTTAGAAAGGTAATCTAAGAAAAGGCAATTGACATGGGACATTGTTAATAAAATTCGTTCTTTTTCTTTTCTTTTCTCCCTTTATGGTGATTGAAGCAGCTAAGAAGAGACCTGAGATATTGGTTCAAGTAGGGTTGAAATACGGATACATGCCTCCTGTAGCAAAACTGCTTGATATAGTTCACAATGGAAAACTTGGGCATGTTAAAATGGTTGCTATACGTGAACATCGATTTCCATTTTTGGTCAAGGTAAAATGTATTCCCTTTTCAGTATGCAGTAGAACTATTCAGTACTTAAATGTAAGAAGTGAACAATGTTGGATTATTTTTAATTTAATCAATTGTTAAAACTGAAAATTATTGCTAAGACACAACAGAAAGCCTACAAAGAGCATGAAGTGCATCCTATACAAATGGCGAGTTCATTTGTTTTGTTTTCTTATCTAACCTTTTAATTTTGTGGTTGTTCAAAAATGCTTGAGCTGATTCTATATCAAATTATTTTGTAGATGCATGTATGGTCCCTAACAAATTGTCCCCAATTCAACAAGTGTAAAAAAATGTGTCTATTGTCAAAATTTAACTAAATACAAGGCATGCAATTTAATATCAATGCTGCATACGATAGAATTCTTAAGTGTCCATGAATGAAAAGTAATCATTTTATTACATCCATTTGTCAATATTTTTGCATTTGATTTGTATTTAGTTATACATGATCCACGAAAAATGATACTTTGGGTTATGAAAGGTGTAATAGATATCCTTTTCTTTTGTCTGAAGACCCGATACACACACATATCCAGACAAGTCAAATAGAGTTTTCTAAACCACAAAGAGATATCTAAAGTTTAGCAATTGAAAACATTTAACCATATAATGTAAACTGTAGATGATCTTTGTCTTGTTAATTTCCTAGACTGGGTAATTTGTATAGGTGAAAAACTGGAATCGGTTCAATGTCAATTCAGTAGGAATACTGGTTGAGAAGTGCTGTCACTTTTTTGATTTGATGAGGCTTTTTACAGCAGCAAATCCTGTACGCGTGATGGCTTCTGGAGCAATTGATGTTAATCACAAGGATGAAATTTACAACGGAAAGGTTAAAATTACATTTTTCGACTTGTCAAATAGATTATTGAAATCAAACATTTTGCAACATCTCTTCTGGTGGAAACATTGTGCAAAATTAAAAGATTTCATGATATGAAAGCTAAAATTCATTACTCTTGCATTCAAGCAATTTGCAGTACTTGATTCTCACTGATGGAAAGTATGAATCGGGTGCCTGACATAATCGACAACGCATACGCGATTGTTGAGTTTGATAATGGTTCACGAGGAATGCTTGATCTGTGCATGTTTACGGAAGGCAGTAAAAATGAACAAGAAATTTATGTAGTTGGCGACACTGGCAAGGTAATATTTGGAAAATATTTGCACATAGCTTGTTTATGACATTTTTTTTAAGAGGACAACATAGCGCATATATCCAAATCTACACCCTAATTGCAAGGTAATATTTGGAAAATATTTGTGCAGACTAGACATATGCACACCCACGCTTCAATACACTCACTAACACAACCTATATCTAAATCTACACCCTTACACACACAGTCCCAAACACATGAGAGTTTATATTTTTTTAGGTATATATAGTGGAGAGAGTTGCATTCAAGTACTCCTCCCTTGTTTTCATTTTAATGCACTGTTTTGATTTTGGATATCATAGTTCAGCTAGTTTGTTATACCATACTCTATTAATCCATTGTCTTACTGGGACTTGTATGTGGGTAACATATGCATACATCCATTTATATGTATTTAAGAGTGTGGTCCGGTTGCTTTGGTGTGTATACACTTGTTTCTATTGAATAATTGTTGTCACTTTTGTGGTGTTCATGTCTACAATTGTTTCCCTTCATGTCTATTGAATAAAACAGAGGTAACCCTATAAATCAAATTTACAGTTGTGTATGTGTGTTGTGTGTGTGTGTACACACGTCTGTATGTAAGTATGTATATGTATATATATGTTCATGTGTGTGAACTTAATTTTGGAAAAGGTGTCTTTGTCTCATGTTCTGCGGCCTATACTTTGTGTTGTTTATGTACAGAGGAAGTAGGAAATAAGAGTAGGCAAATAATGTTGCAGAACAAAATAAATTAAATACTAAAAATAATCACAAGAAACATTAAAACTTATGATCACTTTTTCGTCCCAAAACCATTACATGATAAACTATATCTGGACATGGAGCTTGAATAAATATGGACATGAAAACAATGGCTTGCCTAGAAAGATGTCAAATTATAGGCAATATGTATTATTAATTTTTTACCATCTTTTAGTTCATGTATACTTTAACCTTATCTTTATCTTTCTTAATATATATTTTTCTTGTATATTATGTACATGCAAGGATACGATATTAGCTTCCCCGTAACAAATTCTCATTGTGAAGATATGCATAAGCACATGCTTATATGATTCATCGTTCAATCTATGGAGGTAATTTTCTTCCACTTGCAAAAACCTGTTATGAACAAACATTTCTATTCTGCAATCTTCATGGTCAGTGTTTTAGTGTCGAATGTTAAAACTATGTAACAATCATAAAAGGACTTTTGTGTTTTTGACTTTAGTTAGGCTAATTATGCTTATGTGTTATCTGACCTTGAAGATCCATGTTTGGACGGTCAAATAAACTATATAGTGAAGGAATTCATATTAGAACTTGAATTTTAGGAACCATGGCTTTTTTCAGTGCTTTTGATATTTATTACTGGTTTTGGTTTCAAGATTTTTCGGTGTTAAACAATTGGTATCAACCAAGGATTTTTTGCAGTTTTTATATATAAATAATTACTGAAAATGAAAAAAAGTAGTATGAATGTGCAGTTTCAAGATTGGAGATGAAAGTTGAATGTGCAGGAGTAAAAGGAGAAGAATGGTGGAGGATTAGAAGATGAAGTATGCGTGGGGTTGATTTGGTGATAAAATTTGTCAGTTGGGTGGTGTAGGAGTTGTTTGTGGTTATTGTGTTTGTGAAGGGGAGGATGAAAGTGCGTGGAGGGAATGGTGTGGTCGAATGTATGGATTGAGGAGGAAGTGTTGAGGTTGCTTGCTTCACCTGACGGTCAAGAAGCCCTCTGCCAAAATCTAGAAAATACAGGAGCCCTTCACCTGACTGTAGCAGAAGCCTAAAAAGTAGGTCAGCATCTCCAGTTAGAGAGCCCAAGAGATTGTTGAAGCTTTGGAAGGATTTTTCTACCTTGTGAGTTCTTCGCATAACTTTCGGTCTATGACCATTAACAGGAAATGGTTATTGTATGTGAGTTCTTCGCATAAAATGGTTATTGTATGTGAGTTCTTCACATAAAAAATGGTTATTGCATGTGAGTTAGGTCATTTTGTCGAAAAACTATTTTATTGGAATGGTTATGGATATTTTATTTGATTATATGGTTAATGTGTTTTTTAACTTATTTGAATATGATGATTATGTGATTGATTGTTGATTGATATAATAGAACCAAAATAGACCATTAACATGAAATAATAGCACGAACAAATGGTGTAAAATAATAAACAACTTTTAGTAGCGTTTCAAAAAGGCTACCGAAATATATATAGTGGCGTTGAGTAAATGCAACGTAAAACAGGGGTAGAGTTGGAAATTCTATTAGTAGCGCCAAAAATCTTTTGGTGGCGTGTTTTAAATGCTACAAAAATATTTATGGCGGCGTTTGAGAAACGCTGCCAAAAATGCATTTATAGTGGCGTCAAAATAAATGCAACAAAAAATCATGGATTTTTAGTCGCATGTTTTCTCGCGGTGTTTATCAAAACGCAACCAAAAGTTTTTGTAGCGTTTTTTGAGCGCCACAAAAAATAAAATTTCTTGTAGTGATTGCCCTTTAATTTACACTTAAGTTTATTATATTCAACTAATTATTATAATTACCTACCTAATATTGAATTCATTCAATTACTATTAATTATACAAATTCATTTATTTATACACCACTTACCTTTATTTGCTTATATTCAAATTTATACTCAAATATAACAGTTACAACTAAATTAATAGGCCAATTAAATAGTAACTTACAACCATTACTATTACTTTAAGTCACATTAATGAATTCATTATTGTTTACAAATCAAATTTTACAATTACTTTATTAACACTGCTTTACTTCAATTTATATTAATCATTTATTATCTCATTAATGATTCAACATTCACACTTGTGATTTCATTGTTCACCATAAATGTTACCATTCTTATATACCCAATCTTTATTCAAGAGTCATTTATTTCATATTATTCCTTTTATAAATTTCAATGTTTGCATTAGTTTTCTTACATTAATTTATAGCCATGTATACCAATTTTCATTACTTCACTAAATTGTTACTAATTAGTTCTAATTACCATCGTTCAATTTTAAATTAATAAGGTTTTTTTTCATATTAAATTACCAAACTTATTAACTTAACAAATTAAATTATTGAAAATTTTACAGGTCGTTACATGCTTATTGGAGATTGGATTCCATACAATGACAAGGCTATTGGGTTACTGTCCGTCACAGTACTTGGTCTAGATCAAACTACCGAGGATCCCTCCTGATCCTCTGCTACACAAGTCCGGAGCTACTTCATACTGGATAGTTCGGATAAGATCACCCCGCGTTTGGGATCATCAACCACCCACACAGCCCAAAAAAAGGATAACTAGACAGGGATGATCTTACCCTAATTGGTTGCTAGCCGCTTAGCCTTGCTGCACCTCCCATGTTTTAGCCATTCCTGGTTGATGAGGCTCGAGGGTATGCGTTACCTTTTCGGAACACATCTTACCTAGAGTGCTCTTCGTCCTCCTGACGATATTCTGATAGCATTCATCCATATAAGTCCGTTCTCGGTCCGAACGGAACTGAAGGCACTACTCCTACTACATCCATTTTGGAATCACCCTCATGATTAGTAGCCATTAGCCCTTGTACTTCACTGCTCCATCTTCGACTCCAAGCTCTTGTCTTCCTCATGGAAACGTTCAAACCGGATCGAAGTGGTTTTCGGGAAATTAATCCTGATCCCGGTCTCTTAAACGATCAGTGCATTGACCAATATTGATAGTCGGTTATTTTACTATCAAATAACATCCACAAACAACCATCGTGCCTTAATAATTTCCCCAAATTATTTATTTCAAAATATCTTCGCAAGATATTTCCTACACTTCAACCCTTTGAAAATAGTTTCAAAACACCTTTTTCTCTCGTGGAATAAATTCCCACCCAATTGTTTTATTTCCCCTGAAATCACCAAGTCTTAATACTTTAGATTTTTAAATAATTTAAATTATTTTATCCAAAAATATATACTTTTAAACATTTAAAACAAAAACTACTTAAAAGACTTATTCAAAATAATAATTATGAAATACCATAATAATTTTCAAGTAAAACTTAGCCAAAACTACCTTAAAATAAAAGTTATTTATATAAGTATAAATATTTAGTAACTATCCTTTAAATCATAATACTAGTTTAACTTTTAAAATAATTACTACTATAACTAAATTAATAAATATTTAGTTTAAAATCTTAAAACAATTTAAATAATAAATTCCTCTTAAACATTCTTTTAAACAACTTTAAAACTTTTAGCTTATGCTTAAAATTCTGCTTTGAAAACATACTTGGCTTTTCACGAAATTTCATTTTCCATTCCAATATAACCGTCTAATCATTTATAAATCCTTCTTGATTTATCCCAATTTAATATATGTCTCAAACCCGTGCATTTCTTTCCCACACCTTTAAAAATAAAAATACTATTTATTTTTAAAACAAATTACTCATTCCTTCATAAATTCCCACCATGAATTCATACTTCCTAATATCCACTGATATCTTATTTCACTTTATAAACCCTGTTTATAAATCCCACAGACTCATCCTCCTTTTATATATATAAAATAATTTGGGCAAAGTTATTTCATCTACCCATTTAAAAAAATACCATGTCAGTTTATATTGTTTAAGCGTTTAAAAACCCTATCGATGACACGACGTCCCACATATCGACCAGAATTTATAAACACTCAACCGATAAGTCAACACAATATAAACCAATTTTATATTCACTAACAAACACGCGCTCATATCTATTAATACACTTAAACTCATTCTAGAGTACTATGGACTCTATTTCTAATGAGTAATCCCCACCAGAGCCAAAATCAAAATAAAGGTGAATAAAAGAGAATTGATATAGCTAAAAATTAATGGAGATAAATACGTAGGATGTACGTGTATAAAGATTTGATCCAGATTCAAGCATAGAATTTTGAGATGGTTATATCAATCCGAGTTGGGATTTTTCACTTGACTTTCGACGGCGAATCCTGGATATGGATTTTTGATTGATTTCATAAATTCTTTATCATAGTTATAGATATGAAAGGAGAATGACGGTTTCTGATCAAGAAATTAGATCGGAGTCTGCACTAGAAAGTTGGGTGAACGATACTAGTTCAGAATTGAATTTGTGAGATCGAGTGAGTGATCAGATTTGATATTACATACGGATGATATATGTACATCATAGGGGCTTAAGTAAAACAAATGTTGAAAATTTTGAAAGGAAACGAGTAAATTGATTTTGGATTATGTGATTTGGACATTAAAGCAAAAGGAAATAGGTGTTTTTGATTTCTGAGGATAAATTTGAATTGCCCGACCAAAAGGTATGTTTTTAAATTAGCATATGAAATTTGATAGTTTTCTGATCTAGCCACTTGGCTTTTATTTTCTTTTGAAACCTAGGGCCCGTTAAGGCATTTTGTAGTTGTACCGATCTAGCCGCGCAAAGGAGACGCTGGCAAAAAATTTCGAAAATTTAGGGAGTTAGAAAAATTTTGTGAAAATTTTGATAGTTTATAATTTGGTTTTAAATTAAAATTTGAAATGGTTGAGTAAGTAATGTTGTTTGGAAACTATAAAAGAGTTTGAGAAGTTAGTAAGGGTGGTATGTGTCTTTAATAAAGAGATTTTTTTTGGGAGTTTTCAAAAACTATTTGGATTGGGGAAATAGTTAAAGGTTATGGATCATTCTTCTTAACCAGTAATTTCAGGGACGAAATTGACGACCCAAAATTATTGGATATTTAAAATTGGAATATTTAATTGATCTTAAATATTTAAATGTTAATTTTAAATTGAATTCCAAATATCACTATATATTGGATAATCAAATTTTTTAAATTTAATTACTGGAAATTGGGGAAATGTTCAATCTTGAATTTAAAGCGTGTGAAAAATATTTTAATGGCTTATAAAATTTATATTGATAACACTGAAGATAAAAAGACTTGTTAAAATTGAATTTTAAGGTGATTTGTTCAGTTTTAAAAATATATCGTTTAAGTTGATATTTAAAAATAGCCTTCCGAAGCACAGTCTCCAATATCGACGAAACTAGTTCCTTTGGATCCGTAATAGTGCATTATTATCGGATTTTAGATTTCCTAGTGTTTGGAATTATCGTGTGATCGTACGATAGGTAAACGTGCTGAAATTTATATCAAAACGATTTAAATTTAAATTTAAATTTAAATTTAAAATATATGTTTTCCCTTCAATTCACTATAAACATGTAACGACCTGTTATTTTCCACTATTCAAATCGACAATAATCCAAACATGCCGGACTGGAATAGTACAAAATAACAGATAGAAATAAAAATTCGAAGCAAATGAAATCAAATCACAGAATCACAGACACAGAACATCATAATATCTCGCAGCGGAAAAATAAATACCATAGTAGTTCATGAACCTACTATCACAAAGTCTCAAAACCAAATACAAAATACACAATATCTGTCTGAAAGTAAATATGACATCAAATCCCAAATACAAAAAAGTCCAAGAATACAAAGCTGACAACAGAACAACAGAACTGAAATATAGATAACTAGATAGGCTGATAAATCTCCAGCGATTCCAGACCTCCAGAGAGTGGAAATCCAAATCTGTGAATAAACTCAGGCTGACCCGAGCGTGAATAAAACCCAAACACTCGAGTCAGGACATATATAGTTATCCAATGTAAACCAAATCAAGTGAACTATAGTAAAGGTACAAATAACTTAGAAGATGCCTGGGACCGCCCATCCTCTAAGGATCCGTTAAACTATTTACTATATAGTATATTGCGCTATTATAATAATGTCTAACGGTAAAATAAACATACTTTTAAATAGCGTTAAGGCTTTACATTTTCCACCTTAACAGAAATAATGCCAATAGTCTATACAGTACCTGCATATCTCCTGATCGGAAGACTACGAGAAGATACTGCATAGGTACGACACAAATAGAAATTCGTAGTAAAGGTTCGATATGGTAGGTGACACGGCACACAAGGCAATGCCAGGGTAGATATACCAACTACGACACACGGGATGGTGGTAACGCAGCAGCCACATACGCCCACCGCGGAACACATTCCCAAAATTGGAGGGTAGCCACCAAACAATCACAAGTAATAGAATAGTGTCGAAGAAATGCGTCCACTACGAGGTGCGACCTCAACTGGACCGAGACCTCTCCTGTTTTGGCCACCTTATGCCAACTCACGGGAGTTGGGTCCATGCAACATACCACAAGAACGTCGCCACCATCCTTCTTCATTCTGGAATCTCCACTGCGTACACAGTTGTCAAAGTGGTTTTCTGTATCGACAGAGAGTATGTCCATATCTGATCCCGGTCTTTTTGCCAACCAATCGTTATTATAACCCGTGGTTATAACTTTAAAAATAATACTTTATACTTCAAAATAAAATATCATTTCAAACCCAATTCTTTATCAACATAAAAATTTAATCATTTGCAAATCATTCAATATTTCAAAATATCATATTCTTTCAAGATTTCTCTCTTAAATCATTATTTAAATTCAAATTCAAATATCACATTAAATATCCTTTTAAAGTTCAAAGATAACATTCATATATTTCAATTTGAATCATCTTTTAGAGTCATTCATTTTCCAATTTATTCCATTTATTTAACTCGTTTAAAAGTGAAGTTATTATTCTTTCAAGTCAAGTATTAAATTTCCATAGTTTCAAACCATTCTGAGCTCATTTACTAAGTCAAAAATCATATTTATTAAAATTTCAGCCTTTCGCAGCATTTAAAAAAACTGTTATAAGTTATACTTGAAAAACATTTTAATTCAGCAAAGATAGCACTTAAAACTGCTGTTAAAACTCAGTTTTAGTTAAATTTTGGTTCGAAACAGCAAAGACAGCATTTCCAGAAATGCTGCGGTAGCTCAGATTTCAAATCAAAGGTTTTATTTGATTTCAGCAAAGACTGCAGACCACTACAACATTTTTACAGAAATGTTATAGTAGACCTGAGTTCAATTTTAGCTTATAAGTTCAACTACAGCAACTACAACATCTAGAAATGCTGTAATAGCTCTTTTTACACAGTTTTACTTTAATTCAGAAACTATAGCATTTCTGAATGCTATTAAAAGTGATTTCCGGCTTTTAGTGTATTTCCAGCAAATATTAAACTTCATTTTAAACCTTTTAAAAATTTTAAAAATCATAATTTAACTTTAAAAATGTTCATTAACGTATCATTAACATATTGTTTTTATCAAAATAAATTCCTTATAATTAAATCAAATTTCAACAAATTCCTTTAATAAATTCAAGTGTAAAATTCCAATTCTTCACATTTTTTAAATATACAATGTAATGCTTAAAATTGAACGCTAACACCCCGGTGTGTAAAGTGTGAATGTGAAAGCACCACCCGACGGTTCGGGAACAGAATATCAGCAAAAATAACAGAAAATACAGTAGGAGACGGCGATTTTATAGTGGTTCAGCTTAAGGAGTAGCCTACGTCCACTTTAAGTGTCTTTATTACTGATCTTGTTACAAAATAATACAATGCTCTTCAAGTACAAATCTCTCTAGTTACAAAACACTTTGAGCAAGTAGCTTAAGCTTCGATGTAGATGAAAGTCTTCGAATCCATGTCGGATGTGTGAAAGTCTTTCAAAGTAGCTTGTAGTGTTCTTCGAAACTTCAAGTGTAGAGTTGGTTTAGAAACTGGCAGAGTATCGACGCTTAAAGAGATTGTCCAAAAGTCCCCTTCATGCTTGAGGTAGGTTGGTATTTATAGGGAAATTCCCCCCTTGGGTCGTAAGCTGTGACCGACTCATGGTAGGTCGTAGCCGACTTATCTGGCCAAGCCCCATGGTCTCTCAAAGGTTCACTTGTATAAGTCCTAAGTCGCCCACGAGTCAACACCCTCTTGTAAAAGTAACGCGGCATCGGGCTTTTGCTCAGTAGTTTTAGGTCGTAGATGACTCAAGCTAGGTCGTGAGTCGTGGTTTAATTGGTAAGCTTGTTTCCTTTAGATAATAACCCAAGTCCTGAATCGCGTACGAGTTAAGAGGCCACCGTGTTAAGTAAGGAGCAGCGCTTCATTCGCTAAGTCGCCCACGACACATGCTAGGTCGTAAGTCGCGGATAGCTTTAAGTCGTTAACTGATTTCCTTCTTAAGTCGTGCCATCTCTTGAATTGTTAAGTCATCCTGTCCTTGAGCCGTGGACTTCCTTAAGTCGTAGACTGTATACTCCCTTAAGTCGTAGAAACCTTAAGTCGTGGATGCCTTAGGTCGTGAAGCATCCCTTCTCTTTTAAACTGTTAAGTCGTGGACTTCTCTATGTCGTAAGTCACCAAGTCCTTCAACTCGTTAAACCGTTAGGTCGTCCATACCTTGAGTCGTAGGTCGTCCATACCTTGAGTCGTAGGTCGTGAAGCACTCTGAGTCGACAACTTCCTTAAGGTATTGAGTCGGTCTATTCTCTTAAGCCTCTAAGTCATAGCTTCCTTAAGTCGGTAGGTCGTGCCACCAGCTAAGTCGCTAAGCCGTGATACTTTTTAGGTTGTTAAGCCCTTAAACCGTTAAGTCGTCAGTCCCTTAAGTCGTCCAACCTCTTGACTCGTTGAGTCGTGCATCTTTTAACTCGTTAGGTTGATAACTCACTGAGTTGCTTGTCCATTGAGTCGTTTGCTTATTGAGTCGTTGACCATAGGAGTTAACATACAACTTAACACTTAAATTTTCTCCTTTTTTTCAAATAAATTTAATTTCCAATTTTATTTATATAACTTAATTTATTTAATTAAAATTCCAATTTTCCACTTAAGTAATATTTCAAAAATTCAATGCAACTATTCAGTTTTCTCAATTTCAACTTATGGAAAATTCCAAATTTCTATATTTAATAATTAAAAATCCAATTTAAATCAATTTCTCATATATGTATACCCTTTTAAAATTACTTAAAAATTTCCAGAAAATTTATAAAAATAACCACGGGCCTATATATAGTTTTCTAACTTAGGTCAAGTGATACGGATATATAGCATTTCAATCCGCAGTTTACAAATAAAAATCCGGGTTCTATCATTTCAAACCTGCAATCCCAAGTAAAAATAAATAATTTAAAAACCGTTCGGGCCTATCATTTCAGCCCATAACGATTTTCCTTATTCTAAAGTCCGCTCGGGTATGTATCATTTCAACCCATAGTGAACCTAATCTACAGGGAACTTGCAGTGTGATAAACATATATAAATGAACAGTTTAACGATATACAACAGTAACGGGTGATATGACATGTAACAGGTGAGATAATATGCAATTTAACATGTTTAACATCATATACATGTAATCACATGGCAGTTATAACATCATAAATATTCTACACATTCAGTTGTTATTGTTTTACAACTGCATAAGTATAATTGTCGTGTGAGCTTTACTCACCTCTAAATGCTGGAGATTGCAAACCAATAACACATGGAATCAAAAGCAAACTGACAAGACTATGGACTTTGAATGCAGACCGAGATCCAAGCTATAGATCTTGTGTTACAACCCAAAACAAAACCAAATAGATTTAAAGTTCAATACAACATTCAATTTACATAACTTTGAAATAAAAAGAGATACGAATACACAGTCTTTTGCCTTGCCTTCTCTACTATTTGGCACGGCCTAGGGTAGTTATTGGGCTCTGGTTTGAACAAGTTTGGCTTAGGTTTTGATCATGTGTATGCATGGCCTAGGTAGTGGAATATGGTGGAGAAGTTTATATATGAAGAGGTGAAGAGTTTTAAGGCAACTAGTGTGATTTTTTTTGTCAAAACAAAGGCTCAGCCTTGGAGTTATGGCTCGGCCTAGGTGCACCATGACTGGTCAAAGGTGGAAAGGGGTGTGTAGAGGTCAGGTCAGAGGAGTGGTGGCGACTATGGTGATGGTTAGGGTGGTGGTTGAAGGAGATGAACAAGTAGTGGTCGAATAAGCATAGTTTTAGGCCATTGGTTGCATTTTTGAGGGGTTTGGTCACCATGGATGGCTCGGCTGTAACGACCCAGAATTTTAATTAATTAAAATTTGAATATTTAATTAATTTTAAATATTAATAAGTGAATTTATAAGTCAAATAAATTTTTATTTGAATAATTGGATTTAATTGGATAATTAAATCGATAATTTAATATGTTGAATTATGGAAATAATTGAAAATTGAGTTAAATATGATTGAAAATGATTTGTAAAATTTTATTTTATCATATTGAAGTTAGAATGATATTTTAGAACTTTTAAAATCGAATTAAAAGTTAATTTGTGAAAATTGAATATTTTAATATTAAAATCGACTAGTGAAAATAGTCAATTTTTGAACAGTCTCAGAATTGAACGAGACCAGTTCCATTGGATCCGTAATAGTTAGTTATTACCGGATTTCAATTTTCGTGCCAATCGGAGTTACCGTTTGATCGTGGCAGCTCGAAACGCATCGAATTATTTTTAATTTTAATTTGGCGAGTTAAAATAGGCATTTTTCAAAAAGTCTCGGATTTCGACGAAACCAGTTTCATCGGATCCGTAATGTGATATTATTGTAAGGTTTCAAATTTCGTGTCAATTGGATTTATCGTTTGTCCGGTACGAATTAAAACGCCTAGGAAATCGCTTAAATTGGTTTAATTTAAATTTAACGTTTATAGCCATAACTCGCACAGATGTCCGAATTAGCTTTCGAAACCTGTTCCATTGTGTCCGGAACGCGGGGTAAACCCTAGAAACGCTGGTTACGGCGCGTAAATCGGAGTTCGGAATTTCCGGATGAATAGTGTTCGATTTTTCTCTATAAATAGCCCCCCACTTAAAAAAAATAATAATAACAAAACCTAAAACCCTAATCTATTTGCCCTAGCCACCTCTTTTATAATGGAAGGCCAAAAATTGTCGAAATTCATTCCTTAATCTCTCCAAATCCATTCACAATCAAGCGAAGTGATCAACTACAAAGATGAAGAGCAAGGCGAGAGCTTTCGATCTATACGGTGATGATGGAGTTTGGTGTCGTGTGGAGAGAGCTAGAGGGGGCCGTTCATAGCCGGCTGCGCACGCAAAACGAGACACTAGAGGGGGCCGAACTTCCAGTGGTGCATGGTGGAGGTAGCTCTTGCGAAGGGCTTCGAGATGGCGGTGGTTTGATGAAGTTTAGTTGAGTATTGAAGTTGCAAAATTAAACCCTAAATGGGTATAGGTGGGTTCGGCCATGTTATTATCACCTGGAGAAGTAACGTGAGAGGGAAGATGGTGTGTGCGGCTGAGATGCAAAGGTTGGGGGAATCTACGGTGGATGATGAGATGTGGGTTTATAAATATATCATTTTGTTGTAAATTATGAATATAAAACTCGTGTAACTTCAAAAATTCATATCTTTTTCATACAAGGTCGAAAGCGCGCGAAACTAGTTGCGTTGGAATCGTATGGACGATCACTACGCGATGAAATTGGATTGGAGTCGTTTGGAGTTAGTGAGAATTTTGGGTAAAATTAAACGTCCGTTTAATTTTATTCGAAATAAATCGCTAAAACGGAATTAAAATCAAGGTGAGAACTTCTCACTCAATCGAATCAGTTTCGATTTTATTTTAAATAGATAGATTTAAAATATTTGAATGCATGTTTGAATGATGATTGTTATCTATTGATTGTTAAAATAGACATTATACGCCGTTAGTAAGCGGATGTTATTTAATAAAAACATATACCGCGAATATTTCATAAACAGTGAAATTGGTATTATATATAATAGCAATATATATATATTGGCATATGTATATATTGGAGTTATTGATTTCCCGCATTTTTTTTGTTTAGCGGATGAGACCCTATTGCGCCGTCTATTAAGCGGATAATATTTTAAATCTCATATACCACGATAATTTCGTACTGGAGCGAAATTGGTATTGTGCTAATGTTTGTGATGCAGGAAACAGGTTGGAGGGACCCAACTGGATTCCTCAACAGTATTTATTTTTGATTTCAGATATTTTGATATTTGATGGACTATCATATCGATATATGATGTCGTTGTTGTCGTGATTGACTATTTGATATGTAGCATCATTGGACCAAGTTTTGAAATTTTAAAATGATTTATAAAGTGATTTTTGAAAATATACTATATGTTTGGAATTTGATCTATTTTAAATAAATAAACGTTATAATTTTTAAAGTTATAAAAATTATGATTTTTGAGAAAAATAGTTAAAAACTGACTTTTGAGAATATGATGCTAATGATTTTATAAAATAGTTTAATCGGGATTTTAGAATTTATTGTGAAAAGTTTAAATATAGGATTTATAAAATTTAATTATTTTATGAATCAAAATGGTGAAATTATAAAGGAGATTAAAGATGTTTTAAAATAATAGTATAAATTGATTTTATAAAGGATTTATAAATTGATATTTATAAATTGAAATATTGAGATTATAAAACGGGTTTTTATAAGTGTTAGAATGAATTGTGAATGAATTTCAGAAATGAATGAAATTTATAGAATCATAAACGGTGAAGTTATAAATGAAATTTTATAAGCAGTAGGTTTATAAAATTTATAAAGTTATTGAAAAAATAGATTTGGATAAATAATTGAATCTTATAAGTTATAAGATTTATAATTAAGAAGTTCAAAGAAACGATTTTGTAAAATAATCGTTTTATAAGCATTTAACTTATAATATGAATCTTTGGTTTATAATTGAGATATAAAGTGAATAGGTTGATAAAGGAATTTATAAAAGGAGATGTTATAAAATAAATAGAAATGGAATTTATAAACGTTGTTTTATAAATTCGCAAACGACTTATTTTGATAAGTTAATTGTTGAAACCTATTAATGGAGTTATATTCACGTTTTTGACTGTGAATAATACTTTAAATAAAATGAATAGAAGTGATGAAAGTTGTTAATGTAGTATATTCACATTTTTGAATAGTGAATAATATGTTAAAGAAATTGTTTTGAATGTGATATTTCAAATTGAATTAAAACGATCTAACGATGTTTTAAAATGTGTTGAGATTCGAAACCATAGATTTCAACATTCATTGTTGAAATAGATGTTTTCGAGAAATAAAAGGAAATGGCGGACTATAACACTGTTGTTATAGTAAATAATTTCCGAAAGGAAATGTTTTGTCTAGTATTGGGATTTATATATCTATTTTAATTTCGAATCCCTATACTACTGATTTTTGGGTTGTCGTAACGATGTTTTACGTAACATTCGTTTTGGCCCAAATAAATATGTTTAAGAGAATGATTTCCTTAAAGAATGAAATATGTACTTAATTTCGATTTAAGTATATTGAATATTTGCTAAGTGTTGAAAATAAATAAAATTTGTGAATTACTTATGAATAAGTAAGTATGGAAATGTTTTCCAATATAAAGTGAATATCTTAAGAATTTATCTTTTTGAAGATAAATTGAAATGAATAATCGAAATCGAATATTCATAGATATTTTGGATTATAAATTCACTTTGGAATTTATAAAAGAAAGTGGGATTGGTTTAGAAAAATAAATATTGATTTATTTTTGAAGTATTGAAAATAATATATCTTGTAAAGATATTTTTGGAAAATAAATAATTTGGGAAATTATTTGGAATCTGGTGATGTGTGCATATCAATTGATAGTTCAATAACCAACTATCAATATTTCCCTTTGAATGGGTAACTGATGTGATTTGTTTGAATGTGAATGCCACACTTATTTTTGAATAAGTGCTCACTATTCGGGTTAACCGGGAAAGGACCATGGGGTCGTATAACCCATTCCGAATATGTGATACGTCGTTGTGAATCGCATTGAAGATCGGTGTTGAAGACCCGGTATTTGCGAGAGCGATAGGATGACCTATCGATTGTCTCTGCACTGAGTTGCAACGGTATAGAGACTCCCTAAGTGATGGGAAATCCGATCAGGATTGTGAATATCCGGATTGCAAGGACTTCTTTGTAAGTGCCTTCGGTTTTGTTCGAGCCCGGAACAGACTTGTATGGATAGTATGTCTGACATTACAAATTGAGATATAAAGCCAATTTCTTTCAAATATATTTCTGTTGGTGGCGGAGAATTTATTCTTTTAGCTTAACACCCTTCTTTGAGACGTACGAGCTCAGAGGTTATGTAGTTGAATGTTATCAGCGATATATTCCCAATTTGGTAATGTGACATGCTGAGTGTTGCTGTAAATGATCATTGTGTTGATTATTTGTGATAGGATCATTTGTTTGATCGTCTATCTTTGTGATCATTTCTATGATCATTTGTTGACCCAAAGCATGGCTTTTGTATAAAGTATGTTTTTGTGGACGTGACTTCGTCGAGCCTCACACCCCGTGAATGGTCAAAACAGGAAAGAAGCAGCAAGGTTATGAGGGGTAGCGCCCTTTAGGATGTGTGCATTTCCTTCTGGAAAAGGGTGGTATCATGGTATGGAGCCCAGATACTTACTCATGTTGAAAACACTTTGTTATGATTATGTGAATTGATTACGAGCGCTCGGTGAAAAGGTCCCAAAGGACCGGGGGATGGCATATTCGGTCAGTTGTTACTCAGTTAGGGGTAACCCGGCCTTGTGTTGGTAGAGATCCGGTTTGGTTCTCGGGGATGTCCATCCAGACGCATTCTCATGTGGCAATGGGAAGTTCCTTGGCCTGATCATTCGTTGGAAATCCAAAGAAACAATACGAGACTTGTGCGGTTTTAGTTGTATAACCTGCTATGGAATGTGGCGGTAACCTGCTATTGAACATAGTTAGCTATAGTAGGCATAGTTCGGAATGTCTATGCTGGCTAAGATTTATATTCTACTTTCGAAATAAATTTTTCCTACACTATGCACTAGTAATAATATAAAATGTTCTTTTAAATGCGTATCAAGCATCTTTGACTATCATAAGGAGAAATCTCCTCCGATTCTGCGTTTGCATTGTGTGTGTGTGCGGGAGGCCTTATGGTAGTCTCATTTTTAAAAGCATTGCGAATTGACTTAAAAATATTCCTCTATTTTGATTTTAAAGATAAATAAACTGTTTTGAGTTCTCACACCAGTCACATGACTGACTTGGAGTTTATTGTTTTCCTTCCTAAACTCTGGGTGACCACCAATTTCCACACGGGCAGTCAAGAGTTAGGTTTATTAGGATATTCTGGATATTCAGGAGTTGCTGGAGGCAAGCTGGATGGCATGGCGTATTACTAGTTTATATAGTATTTCTTTTTCCGCTGCACTGTTTGTTGTTGTTGTTGTACACTCTGATGATATGATGAAATGTAATGTATAAAAAGTAATAACTGATATAGTTCTTTGTTTGAAGATTATTGATTTATTATTATATGTTGTTCCGCTGCGAATTGTGAGATTCTGATGTTGTTCTGTTGTTTTCTGTTCCGTTCTATTTTCTATTTTCGTTTCTCTCTATTTTCTGTTCTTTCTTTCTGTCCTATCTTCTTCTCTTTTTCTTCTATTTTAAAAATTTCTCTATTTTCTTTCTGTTATTTTCTACCTTCTTCTCTCTTTTTCTTTTCTTAAATTTTTCTTAAAAACCATAACATTTCGGGTTTTTGGCCTTCGATTTCTCGGCAGTCGATAAAGTGAGTATCGATGTTGAATTTTCGAAAGTCGAAAATTTCCGGGGCGTTACATCGGCCTTGGTCATGGCTGGAATCATAGGTGGTGGTGATGGCGGGGAAGAGGTGTAGGAGTTTGTGGCGGCGACTATGGAGGAGAGGCCTAGCAAATAGCATTAGAAAGCAAGGCATAATTCATAGAAAATAAGAAGGAAAAGTAGGAAAAGGAAGTGAAGCCATTACCAAATTCTCTCTAGCCGTGAATGAAATGAAGTGAAGACGTTTTTTTTACGTGAAAATATAATGAGATACACGGCTTAGCAAATAATATTATATGGCTAAAGAAATAATAAATGAGGAGTTGAAGAAATGAAGAGTTTTGAAGGTGAAAAGCCTTAAGTTTTGTAACTTTTTAATCCTTTGTCATTTCCTTTTCCTTTTTAATTTATATAAACAAAATAACTAAGAAATATACTTTGCAAACCTAAACTAAGTAAAAAATATAAGAAAATAAATAATTAATTTTAAATAATATGTAAAAAGAATGAAAGAAATTACTTAAAAATACAAAATAGTGTCCAGAAATTACAAATAAATCACTACTAGTCTTGGAAAAATATGCACTTCATTTTAAAAATATTATGAAGTGAAAATTTGAAATAAAATAATTTATTTATCATTTTCAAAATAAAATAATTAATTAAATTAAAGAAACATAGAAAAAGGAATAAAGAAATTGTTTAAAAATAGCAGACAGGACATAAAAATTACAAGAAATTTACCAATGGCTTTGGAAAATTATTTACTTCATTTTAAAAATATTATAAGACAAAATTTGAAATAAAATGATCTTTTAAAACATTTTCAAAGTGAAATAAATATTTAAATTCATAGGAAATATCAAAAGAATTGAAGAAATTTCTTTAAAATAGGAAACAGAACCTGAAAATTTCAATAAATTACCCTTAATTCTAAAAAAAATTCTACTTCACTACAAAAATAATTTAAAACAAATAAAAATAAATTTCAAAAATATTGGGTTGTTACACTCTTCCCCACTCAAACCTTTTCGTCCTCGAAAAGAACGGAAACAAGGAAGCAAAAAGATAAAGAAAACAAGATAGAAAACAAAATAGTACCTGGAATAAACAATTCCGAATTTGAAGCACGAATGCTCTCCTCCGTCTCCCAAGTACAATCACGATCATCAGTACTCCATTGTACTTTGACCAGACTAACAGTTTCCTTCTTAGCTGCTTCTTACCTCTATCGACAATACGAAGTGGCTTCCTCTCGACAGTCAGATTAGGCTCAATATCCAAAATGTCAAGAGCAGAAGGCTGAACAAACAAAGATGGGTCATGGAGATACCGGCGAAGATGTGAGACATGGAATACATCATGCACTTCAGAAAGCTTCTCGGGTAACTCCAAACGATAAGCCAAGGAACCAACTCTTTCCACAATGCGGAAAGGACCAATGAACCTAGGAGAAAGCTTCCCTCTACGACCAAAACGAATGACATTCCTCAAGGGAGAGACCTTAAGGAAAGCCATATCGCAACAGCAAACTCAAGCTTCCGCCTACGCCTATCAGCATACTTCTTCTGCCTATCCTGAGCAACCCTCAACCTTCTCCTAATCTCCTCAACTCTCTTATAAGCTTCCAGAATCATATCAGGACCAAGAATAAGACGACTACCGGATTCAATCCAGCAAGATGGAGATCGACAAGGTCATCCATATAAAGCAACAAATGGAGACGTCTTGATACTGGCCTGAATTCAAAGATAGAAAGAGATAGATAAAAGATTAAGATAAGCTTAAAACAGATAATAAGATTATACCTGATAACTATTATTGTAGGTGAATTCGACAAGATGCAAATGATCTTCCCAAGATCCACCATAATCAAGCACACAAGCACGAAGAAGATCTTCAAGTATCTGATTCACTCTTTCCGTTTGACCGTCGGTCTGCGGATGGTAAGCAGTGCTCAGATTCAGATGAGTCCCCAAAGATTCATGAAAAGCTTTCCAGAACTGGCTGGTAAAGATAGGATCACGATTACAAACAATACTGAGAGGAACACCATGGAGACGAACAATCTCCCTCATGTAGATCTCAGACAAGCTAGAAGCAGAATGGGTGGACCTGACCAGAATAAAATGAGCAGATATGGTCAGCCTATCCATAATAACCTAGATACACTCATTTCCTTTCCTAGACCTCGGCAATCCATCAATGAAATCCATGGAAACCTGTTCCCATTTCCAGTTGGGAATATCTAGGGGCTGCAACAAACCAGGGGTCTGCTGATGATCGGCCTTGACTTGCTGACAAATCGCACACCGACTAACAAAGATAGAGACGTCCCGCTTCATCCCTCTCCACCAATAAAGCCTCTTCATATCCTGACACATCTTCGACACACGAGGATGAATGGAAAGTTTGGATTAATGATTCTCCCGAAGCAATTCCTGCCTCAACACATCTGCATTCGGGACGCAATTCCTGCCATTAATCCTCAAAGCACCACTATCATCAATCTGAGCTCCACTACTACCACTACTACCACGAACCCTGCTCCGAACACTCTCTTTAATAATCCTAAGCATCCTATCCTCGTCCTACTTAGCCTTGATACGATCCAGAAGAGGAGAAGAAACAAAAAGATGACACAACAAAGCCTTCTTCCGACTTAGAGCATCGACCACAACATTAGCTTTACCAGGAGTATAGCTAATATCAAGGTCGTAAGAAGCCAAAAACTCAAGCCAACGAACTTGCCTCTGATTCAAATCCTTATGAGTGAAGATATATCTCAGAGACTGATGATCGGTGAAAAGATCAAACTTGGTTCCAAGCAGATGATGCCTCCAAAGCTTCAAAGCAAAGACAACAGCAAGCAACTCTAAATCATGGGCAGCATAATTAGCTTCATGGGTTTTCAACTGACGGCCGGCATAGGCTATGACCTTACCATCCTGCATGAGAACCGCACCCAATCCCTCACGACAAGCATCAGTATATACCGTCAATCCCTCACTTCCGTTCGGAACGGTAAGAACTGGTGCAGAAATTAGCTTGCTCTTTAACTCAGCGAATGTAGCTTCACACTTCTTATCCCAGATAAACTTTGCATTCTTATGAGTCAAAGCAGTGAGATGTGCAGCAATCCGAGCAAAATTCTCAATGAATCTCCGATAGTAACCGGCAAGGCCCAGAAAACTACGAATCTCAGAATGAGTCTTAGGAGTTTCCCAATCCTGTAACAGAAATAGGGAAAATAAAAACCACAAAAGAGATAGGATGATCAAATGATAAAGGAAATGAGAAAGAAGGAAAGACTTACATTGATCGCAACGATCTTTACAGGATCAACAGAAACTCCATCACTAGAAACAATGTGCCTAAGGAATCGGACTTCATCCTTCCAGAAATGGCATTTAGAAAATTTAGCCTTCAACTGATGATTTCTGAGAGTCTCTAGAATGTACTTCAAATGTGACTCATGCTCTTTCTCGGACTTAGAGAAGACCAAAATATCATCAACAAAGACTAAAACAAATTTATTAAGCACAGCACGAAAACACGATTCATAAGATCCACAAAGAAAGCAGGAGCATTAATCAAACCAAAAGGCAAGACTAACCATTCAAAGAACCCATTCTCAGTCTGGAAAGCAGTCTTGGGAATGCTTTCCTCAGCAACTCTGAGCTGGTGAAAACCTGTGGCAAGATCAAGCTGAGAGAAACAAGTAGCACCATAAAGCTGATCAAACATATCATTGATGCGAGGCATTGTATATCTGATTTTCATAGTGAGCTTGTTCAGCTCCCTATAGTCAACACACATCCTCAAAGATCCATCGGACTTGGTGACGAAAACCATCGCTGCTCCCCATTATGAATAGCTAGGTCTGATCAGACCTTTGGAGAACAAGTACTCAATTTGCTTTGCTAACTCAACCTTCTCACGAGATGTCATTCTTCTAGGAGGAAGAACAACAGGTCAAGCTCTAGGAATAAGATCAATGTGGAAATCTATCTCCCGCTTAGGAGGCAAAGCAGCGACTTCACCAAAAATATCTGGAAAGAGTTTGACCACTTGGGTCGAATGAAGGTCACCAGAAGCAGAATCCAAAGAATAAATAAAACTACCTGCAAAATCCTGAGGCTTGTGGCACTGAATAACAAAGGAATTACCCAGATCATCCTCAAGATAAACAGACCGGGCTTTATAAGAGATATGAGCATAATGCCTACCAAGCCAATCACCACCAAGCAACAAATCAAAAGCATCGAAGCCCAAAACATAAAAATCACCATTGAAGAAATTATCAGAATAAAGAAGCTTCACTTGTTTGCAAATCCTATTAAGGTTTGCAGACTCCCAATTGGATTTGAAACACATAAGGATTCAGAAACATACTCAGGAGAAAGGAGATGCTCAAACTTATCACACAAATCAACCGATATAAAACTGTGGGATGCACTAGTATCAAACAGAACACGAACAGGATGCTGAAATAAAGAAAAGGAACCCTGGAGAGTACCTTGGTCATCACTAGGAGTTGGAGGAGCAGGTGCTGGAGAAGAGGCAAAGGTGACATCAAATATACCAAAAGGCTTACCCCTCTGTTGGGTAGGGCAATCCTTCCTAAAATGGGCAGGATGGAGACAGATGTGGCAAAAATCACGCCTAGCTGGCTGAGCAAAGGGAGGAGTGGCAGTACCAAAAATAGTAGGACAACTATTCGCATAGTGTATCTTCTAGTCACACTTGAAGCAGGTGATGGAAGAAAGGTCAACAGGCTGTCTCTGAGATGGAGCAGATGATGAAGATCCCAAACCCGGATTCTTGAGCCAATTCTTCTTCTGCTGCTGGAAACTAAGCCTTCTCTTCTTGGAATTTGCAAAAGAAGTCTGAGATGCAGGAGCACCAACTGAAGCAGGACCCTTAGAAGTAGGGTTCTCATAACGAAGAGCCAGATCCATAAGCTGGGTAAAAGTTCCATGAACTTGAGAAATGAGACGACTATAGTACTCGGGATGAGCACCAGCAATAAATTTCTCGTTCTTCTTCAGAGGAGTGTCTATCAGACCAGGTCCGAACTTAGACAGTTCGTTAAACTTCATCTCGTACTCTGAAAAAGACATGCTTCCTTGATTGAGATCCATGAACTCCCTATAAAGCTGGTATTTCCCAGCTTCGGGCATCCACTTAGCAATGAAAGCCTCCCTGAGAAGAATGATAGATAAGCTTAAACAAGGCACGAAAAGATAGAAAACAGAGTTCAATGAAACACAAGAAGATACCTAAACTGTTCCCAAGTAAGATCAGCCTCAATGGTGATAGCCGTAACCGACCCACCAATCTTGGGCAGCCTCCTGTAACTGCCATGCGGCTAACTGACTCTTCTGGGCATCAGTAATCTCCAGACCAGTAAATATCCTCTCGATACTCCTCGTCCATTGCTGAGCCTCAATGATAGACTCAGAACCAGTGAACTTGGTCCCTCCAAGCTGAGTAAATTCTTTGCAAAGAGCAGTGAAACAGATAAGAGCTGGGGCTGGAAATGAGGCAGCACCACGACCCTGACGTCTAGCATTTCTACGATTCATCCTGAAAATTCAAGAATTAATATAGGACAAAGGTAGAGATAAGATAAAGATAAGACAAGACAAGACAAGACAAGACAAGGTAAATTCACTGGGATGAACATCCTAATTACAAAAATTCCTAACAAGGTAGATACGAAAGGAAAGAAGTTAGAAAATTTGCTTTTAAAACAAGAAAATTTTATATCAAAATAATTTTGGAAAAATCCTTTGAAAATCATTTTAAAATAATTTTATACTTTGAAAATACATTCTCTCACAAGGAAATGATTCTGAAGTTGATTTCACTCATTCTTGGATATTTCTACCCTATCTCTAAGGAGTTTTTGCTCCGTAGGCTAAGGTTTGCCTAAAAACAAAAGCTCTGATTCCAACTGTAACGACCTGTTATTTTCCACTATTCAAATCGACAATAATCCATACATGCCGGACTTGAATAGTACAAAATAACAGATTGAAATAAAAATTCGGAGTAAATGAAATCAAATCACAGAATCACAGACACAGAACATCAGAATATCTCACAGCGGAAAAATAAATACCATAGTAGTTCATGAAGATACTATCACAAGTCTCAAAACCAAATACAAAATACACAATATCTGTCTGAAAGTAAATATGACATCAAATCCCAAATACAAAGAAGTCCAATAATACAAAGCTGACAACAGAACAACAGAACTGAAATATAGATAACTAGATAGGCTGATAAATCTCCAGCGATTCCACACCTCCAGAGAGTGGAAATCCAAATCTGTGAATAAACTCAGGCTGACGCGAGCGTAAATAAAACCCAAACACTCGAGTCAGGACATATATACTTATCCAATGTAAACCAACTCAAGTGAACTGTAGTAAAGGTACAAATAACTTAGAAGATGCCTGTGACCGCCCTCCTTTAAGGATTCGTTAAACTATTTACTATATAGTATATTGCACTATTATAATAATGCCTAACGGTAAAATAAACATACTTTTAAATAGCGTTAAGGCTTTACATTTTCCACCTTAACACAAATAATGCCAATAGTCTATACAGTACCTGCATATCTCCTGATCGGGAGACTACGAGAAGATACTGCATATGTACGACACAAATAGAAACTCGTAGTAAAGGCTCGATATGGTAGGTGACACGGCACACAAGGCAATGCCAGGGTAGATATACCAACTACGACACTCCGGCTGGTGGTAACGCAGCAGCCACATACGCCCACTGCGGAACACATTCCCAAAATTGGAGAGTAGCCACCAAACAATCACAAGTAATAGAATAGTGTCGAAGAAACGCGTCCGCGACGAGGTGCGACCTCAACTGGCCCGAGACCGCTCCTGTTTTTGCCACCTTATGCCAACTCACGGGAGTTGGGTCCATGTAACATACCACAAGAACGTCGCCACCATCCTTCTTCATTCTGGAATCTCCACCGCGTACACAGTTGTCAAAGTGGTTTTCGGTATCGACAGAGAGTATGTCCATATCCAATCCCGGTCTCTTTCCCAACTAATCGTTATTATAACCCGTGGTTGTAACTTTAAAAATAATACTTTATACTTCAAAATAAAATATCATTTCAAACCCAATTCTTTATCAACATAAATATTAAATCATTTCCAAATCATTCAATATTTCAAAATATCATATTCTTTCAAGACTTTTCTTTTAAATCATTATTTAAATTCAAATATCACATTAAATATCCTTTTAAATTTCAAAGATAACATTCATATATTTCAATTTGAATCATCTTTTAAAGTGATTCATTTTCCAATTTATTCCATTTATTAACTCGTTTAACAGTGAAGTTATTATTCCTTCAAGTCAAGTATTAAATTTCCAAAGTTTCAAACCATTCTGAGCTCATTTACTAAGTTAAAAATCATATTTATTAAAATTTCAGCCTTTCGCAGCATTTAAAAAAAAAACTGTTATAAGTTATATTTGAAAAACATTTTAATTTAGCAAACACAACACTTAAAACTGCTGTTAAAACTTAGTTTTAGTTAAATTTTGGTTCAAAACAGCAAAGACAGCATTTCCAAAAATGCTGCGGTAGCTCAGATTTCAAATCAAAGGTTTTATTTGATTTCAGCAAAGACTGCAGACCACTACAGCATTTTTACAGAAATGCTATAATAGATCTGAGTTCAATTTTAGCTTATAAGTTCAACTACAGCAACTACAACATTCAAAAATGCTGTAATAGCTCTTTTTACACAGTTTTAGTTCAATTCAGAAACTATAGCATTTCTGAATGCTATTAAAAGTGATTTTCAGATTTTAGTGTATTTCCAGCAATAATAAACTTCATTTTAAACCTTTTAAAAAAATTTAAAAATCATAATTTAACATTAAAAATGTTCATTAACGTATCATTAACATATTGTTTTTATCAAAATAAATTCCTTATAATTAAATCAAATTTCAACAAATTCCTTTAATAAATTCAAGTGTAAAATTCCAATTCTTCACATTTTTTAAATAAACAACTTAACACTTAAATTTTCTCCTTTTTTTTCAAATAAATTTAATTTCAAATTTTATTTATATAACTTAATTTATTTAACTAAAATTCCAATTTTCCACTTAAGTTATATTTTAAAAATTCAATGCAACTATTCATTTTTCTCACATTTTAACTTATAGAAAATTCCAAATTTCTATATTTAATAATTAAAAATCCAATTTAAACCAAATTTACATATATGTATACACTTTTAAAATTACTTAAAAATTTCTAGAAAATTTATAAAAATAACCACGGGACTGTATATAGTTTTCTAACCTAGGTCAAGCGATACAGATATGTATCATTTCAATCCGCAGTTTACAAATAAAAATTCGGGTTCTATCATTTTAAACCCGCAATCCCAAGTAAAAATAAATAATTTAAAAACTGTTCGGGCCTATCATTTCAGCCCATAATGATTTTTTCCTTATTCTAAAGTCTGTTCGGGTATGTATCATTTCAATCCACAGTGAACCTAATCTACAGGGAATTTGCAGTGTGATAAACAGATATAAATGAACAGTTTAACAATATACAACAGTAACAGGTGATATGACATGTAACAGGTGAGATAATATGCAATTTAACATGTTTAACATCATATATATATAATCACATGGCAGTTATAACATCATGAATATTCTACACATTCAGTTGTTGTTGTTTTACAACTGCATAAGTATAATTGTCGTGTGAGCTTTACTCACCTCTAAATGCTGGAGATTGCAAACCAATAACACATAGAATCAAAAGCAAACTGAAAAGACTACGGACTTTGAATGGAGACCGAGATCCAAGCTATAGATATTGTGTTACAACCCAAAACAAAACCAAATAGATTTAAAGTTCAATACACCATTCAATTTACATAACTTTGAAATAAAAAGAGATATGAATATACAGTCTTTTGCCTTGCCTTCTCTACTATTTGGCATGGCCTAGGGGTGTTATTTGGCTCTAGTTTGAACAAGTTTGGCTCAGGTTTTGGTCATGTGTATGCATGGCCTAGGTAGTGGAATATGGTGGAGAGTTTATATATGAAGATGTGAAGAGTTTTAAGGCAACTAGTGTGATTTTTTTGTCAAAACAAAGGCTCGGCCTGGGTGCACCATGACTAGTCAGAGGTGGAAAGGGGTGTGTATAGGTCAGGTCAGAGGAGTGGTGGTGGCTATGGTGATGGTTAGGGTGGTGGTTGAAGGAGATGAACAAGTAGTGGTCAAATAAGCATAGTTTTAGGCCATTGGTTGCATTTTTGAGGGGTTTGGTCACAATGGATGGCTCGGCCTTGGTCATGGCTTGAAGCATTGGTGGTGGTGATAGCGGGGAAGCGGTGTAGGAGTTTGTGGCTGCGGCTATGGAGGAGAGGCCTAGCAAATAGCATGAGAAAGCAAGGCATAATTCATAGAAAATTAGAAGAAAAAGTAGGAAAAGGAAGTGAAGCCATTACCAAATTCTCTCTAGCCGTGAATGAAATGAAGTGAAGATGTTTTTTTCACGTGAAGATATAATGAGATACATGGCTTAGCAAATAATATTGCACGGCTAAAGAAATAATAAATGAGGAGTTGAAGAAATGAAGAGTTTTGAAGGTGAAAAGCCTTAAGTTTTGTAACATTTTAAACCTTTGGCATTTCCTTTTCCTTTTTAATTTTATATAAACAAAATAACTCAGAAGTATACTTTACAAACAGAAACTAAGTAAAAATATAATAAGATAAATAATTAATTTTAAAGAATATATAAAAAGAATGAAAGAAATTACTTAAAAATACAAAACAGTGTCCAGAAATTACAAATAAATCACTACTAGTCTTGGAAAAATATCCACTTCATTTTAAAAATATTATGAAGTGAAAATTTGAAATAAAATAATTTATTTATCATTTGGAAAATAAAATAAATAATTAAATAGAAAAAGGAATAAAGAAATTGTTTAAAAATAGCAAACATGACATAAAAATTACAAGAAATTTACCAATGGCTTTGGAAAATTATTTACTTCATTTTAAAAATATTATAAGACAAAATTTGAAATACAATGATTTTTTAAAACATTTTCTAAGTGAAATAAATATTTAAATTCATAGGAAATATCAAAAGAATTGAAGAAATTGCTTAAAAATAGGAAACAGAACCTGAAAATTTCAATAAATTACCCTTAATTCTAGAAAAATTTCTACTTCACTATAAAAATAATTCAAAACAAATAAAAATAAATTTCAAAAATATTGGGTTGTTACAAAACACATCCAACACTTGTCCACCCTGAGGACACGTTTCCTGCATCTTCTAACACGCGTCTCCTCTATTAATAAATAAAAGAACGAAAGAGGCTTATCTCCTTCAGCTCGAAATCAAAATGTTAAAAAAAATGGGCAGTAGTTCGAATCACCGCGTCTCCTTCGTCTTCTTCAAATCGAATCCACCTCAAAGGAAAACGAATGGTCGAATGAATTTCCATCTTCAAATCGGAACCACGTCTTCCTCCTCTATCCCTTTTCGTTTCAAATCGAAGCAGACGAGGAAATCGCGAGCCTCGACAATGGGAGTCGATCGATCTTGGGGTTGTAGTGGTGTTCGAGATCTAGGGGATGTGGGCAAGTGGTTTGGCACGTCGTTTGTTTTCATGAGCGGCGATAAGGGGTCGAGCGGCAGCTCGAGGTGAAGCTTGAGTCGTAGGGAGAAGTGGAAGCAGCGAGGACATCGCGACTATGGTAATGGTTCTACGGCCATAGGGTTTCGCTCTGACATTGGGTTCACGAGGCATAGGCATCGAATGGCGGGCGAGTTAGGGTTGGTCATGGTGCCTGGCGAGTTGGGTCGTGATGGTGGTTTCGACGAGTTTTTCGAGCAGTGAGGTATAACTGTATCTTTAAAATTAATTCAATATTTATATATATATATATATATATAGAAATGAAAAAGGACAGACAAGACAAATAATAACATATAGATAGATAGGTTTTAAATCTAAAGTACAGGGAAATATAATACAAATATAAAATATATGTATAGCTGCCTATTTTAATTTATATATATATATATATATATATATATATATATATATATATATATATATATAAAATAGAAATATATATATATATACATGGTTTGGAAAATATAGGGATTTTAAACATGGAGCAGTTTATATAAAAATCATATTTTTAAACCTATATAGATTATTTTTATAAGTATATAGTTTCAAAATAAAAATAGATATATGCATTTTAAAACTACTTGTTTATTTTCAAAATAATGTAGTATGGTGATAAATTTATTTAATAAACTTGTTTATATTATTTTAGTTACTAAAAGATTTTAAAAGGGAAATTAGTTTAAAATTTAATTATGTGTTTAAATTAAATTATTAGTTAAAATTAAAATAAATTTATTAAACGGTAATTAATTGTTCGATTAGTTCAAATATTGATAAATCATATAATGTTATACAAGGTCAAAACCGTGAAATCAAGTCGGGACTGAGTTGGATTGCAAACAAAAATAAAAGGCGAGTTAATCTCACTCAACTTGGATTTCTGGTTCATTTAAACAGTTTAAATTTAAATTATTGGTTGAACGATTGAATTGGCTGGATGTGATGTTATATATGATAGTGTGTGTGTATATATATATGTATGTATATATTGGAGTGATTGATTTCCTTCATTATATAGCGGATGAGACCCTATGCGCCTCACATAATAGCGAGTGACCCTTTATACCGCAATATCCCTTCTTGAAGCGGGATTGATATTTATATATTGTGCTAACATCTGCGGATGTAGGGAAACAGGTTGGAAGGATCCAATTGGATTCCTCAAAATATTGAAATTTATTTTCATATTCGGTGATATGTTTTATTTGATATCTTGTAATAGATTATATCGAGAAGTTATGCAATACTATGGTTTGGATGAATATATTTTGGGTATTTGAAAATATGGAAAATGTAAAGATTGAATCTTGAAGAGAATAAAGAGAGAATTGTTAAGTAAAGTAATTATAAAGAATTTGGATAAATTAAAGAATGAATTGGAAAAGGATAAAAAGTTTGATTTTAAAATCCTATCGAATAAATTCTGAGTATGGGAAAGGAGACTTTTTATAAATGGGAATAAATGAATTTTTAAACTTAAGTGATATAATTTAAAGGAATAAAGGATTTATTTTTTAAATTCAATGTTTAAAATAGTTTGGGAGAGGTAAAGAAGAATTTTGAAAAAAGGTATGAAATTGGTATTTTCAGTTTAATTAAGATTTTAAATCATAATAAAGGAGTAAAATATGAAATTAATGGGTTTTGAAATAAGATTGAGTAAGTAAAGAAATTTATTTTAAAATGAGTAAATTTTGGAAATCGATTTAGTGTTGAAACTGTGTTTCAAAAGGAGGGTTAAAAAGGATGGGTTATCACAGAATAAATTACTATTAATTTAATTAAATCACTTTTTCCATTCAAATTTGATAACTAACAAATTTCATCATTTTTGATCACTTAAACTTTACAATAATTTGAAACAAATTTACATATCAATTCAATATTAAATATTACATTAATTACAATGTTCAGTTTCAATTGCAATTAAATCCAATTAAACATAATTTGATTTCAATAAATTGATTTGATTTGGTTTCAATCTTTATATTCAATCAATCATTACTTTTTGGACATATTTAACATTGTTTGGTATCTTATTACATCAAAATCAACCATTATCATATTTTACCATATTAACTGCAATATCACAATTATATTGATTTTTTTCGGTTTTCACAATAATTATAATTTAAAGTCCCAATAAATTCATTTATCTTAGTTTCACTCTTTTTATTAAATAAATTATTCCTTAAGAATATAATTGACAGTTATGTATTTTTTATTACCTTCACATTTTACATTTACCATCTTAATTCATATTAACATAATATTTAATTACATTTAATTGCAATTGATTTCCAACTTAAATCAACATATTAAATAAACTGGTAACAAATCACAATTATTACTTTTCTTAATTTAATCACATTTGTAAGTTTGTTACCTACCCACAAATGTTATAACTACTAATACAACACAAATTATCCAATTTCAATTTATTACATATTATTTAATCAATTAATTTAACATTTAAATTTATTTTCTTATTTTAAATTTATAACTAATTATTACTTACAATTACTTGAGATTACATTCAAATAGTCATCTATTACATAAATTTACAATATTATACTTCATTTTAGTTAGTTTTCTCATTCCTACATCATAAATTTTATTTTCTTCCAACATTTAATTACAAAATCTTATTTAATTCAATAAATAATTATCGAAAAAATGCAGTTCGTTACAGATTTAATCTTAAAATCAAAACAAAACAATAATGAGATATAAACATTATTCATCTTAGCTTTAGAGATTAAAGAGATTGAGATGTGAATGGATTTGATTTGCATAAGCTTCTTTCTAGCTTTTCTCTATCTTTTTCCCTTTTTTCTTGGTAATGGTGGCCGGCCTCTTGTTTAATTTTTTTTTGATAAAATGAAACGAAGTGTATGGGAATACACGGCTAAGTTTTAGAAATATAGAAATGGCCTCTTTTCTATTTTACCTCTTCTCTTATTTCATTTTAGCCCTCCTTTTAATTCATTGGTTAAATGGCACGGCTACCCCTCAATAAAATCAAATCTCAATCGCTTAATCAGCCCAGTATTTTACTTAATTTAACTAATTAGATATCCTAAATAATGTTACCAAAAATACGGGGTGTTACAACAAAGACGGAATTGGTCTTGACATCTTGTTCTTCAACAAACATGATCACAAGAATTTGTTTGAGCAAGAAGAATTTCGCCTTGCTTTTTTCGAGAATCTCTTCCACAAGCTCATCAACTATGTCCATCATACGATACATATCATCCGCCTACAAATAACATATACCATTATTGATTTTACGCCAACCTTAAAATTGTAAATTTAAATACATACCACATTCCGTTCAAGCGGAGCCCTTGCAGTGTAAGGAGCAACATCTTGTTCAGGCACTTCCTCTCGTCTTCTCAATACAATAGCCGAGTGGTATTCCAATACTCGCTATTGTACTCCACATCATTCAGCATAATCTCATGGTCATCTTCCGCAGCTAAGAAGTGGTTATTCCATAATTCTATCATCGTTTAAAACTCATCTTCACCATATGGAAGAGCATAATAGGGATCAGGATACTGTAAGTGTTAGCAAAGACAAAATTGCCTCATCACCCTATCTGGAAGATGGTATGCAAGATCGCCATAGCAAAATATTATCAATCTAGCCCGCCATAATTGCCTCGAATCAATGCACAAAGCCAGAAGCGCATTAAGCTCTGCCTTAGTGTATGGACTCCACATAACTACGTTATAGTTTAAGATATCAAACTCGTTATGGTAGAATGCCAAATTCCATCTAGTAGCCAATTTGGTATTCTTTGGTCCAATCCACCTAAAATAGAAAAAAATTATATAAAGTGGTCAAAGTGTATAAGTTGATAAATCCATACAACTAACACTGCTTTACCTTGATCCACATGGTTTTGAATTGTCGATTATCAGTTTCTTCACGACCGACCAGAAGATACGCCTAAGACCATAGCTGCAAGAGTATAAGTTGTATTTCATTATTGTTTACGACATGTACAAATATGAATTAATGAATAACTATGACCGTACCTGAACTAGAGTCATACAACCAACGACAGACCATTGTCGTACCAATGCCACTCTAGTAAGCTCTGCATAAGTGAAAACTGGAACCGCACCGCCTAATGAATACTGTCAGCAGAGTCGAAGTCTTCTAACAACGGGAGCCATTGAAGGGCCACTCGAGGCTTCGATCGATCATAGAAAATACGTTGAGTGATGATATGCAAAATAATAGCGCAGGCATGTTGCGTGATCTACACTGGAGAGGCATGGAAGGGAACATCATCGACCAACTACTCCCTATACCAAGTGACCACTATCAACTCATTACTCCATCTTTCGTCTTCCGGAGGAAACATGCCAAGTAAGGGCTTACACAAATCCATATAATTACTCGGGAAATTCGGTTTTAGAATGAGATCTCCGTTAATCGGCAAACCAAGCAACACAACTACATCTTTTGTCATCTCACCAACACTGAGATAAAATGTAGATGTCTTCGGTCTCCATCCATCGATCAAAGTCGTTACAAGATTATGATGCATATATCCCAACTTATGAATAACACCAAATCCGGCCTTATCTAAAAGTTCCAACACATTGGGATGTAATAACGTAACAAGCTTTAGAGTCAAAGAATGGTCAATGAATCCTTCCGGCTCAACCGCTCGTCGAAAATTAAAATAAAATGCAAGATATTATGACATTTACTAACATATTGTCACAATGCAAGAAAATTTATATTAAAATATACCTTCATCAAATCGTTATTGCTTTAGTGATGCTGAGCTTGTAAGTAAAGAACGCAGTCATCAATCGGTCTAGCTTTCATTTCTTCGTATTCTACCAAAATAACAAAATCAAATCAAAATTTTAACCTAAACAATCCTCATATACAAGCAAAAGCCAATCGAATAGATGTTCTATGTGCACAAACTACTTTATTATAGTCTAGAAATAAAGATTTACACCTAAAAAGCTAATTTTTGTTCAAACCCTAAGATCAAAAAATTTAAAATTGAGATAAAAAAGGAAGAATACGAACCTATAAGAGGCACTTGACAGGATGAGGAAGTTATTCTTCAATTTCTAGCCTAACTGAATGACATTTTGAGTGAAAATAATGATTTGGGGATTTGTGGTTTTGGTTTTAGTTTGGGGATGAAGATAAATTTAGAAATGAAAGAGGTTGGGCTGACCAAAACAGCAAGCAAAGATCTGGACGACATTTAAAATGGCCCACACAGGCGGCATCTTAAATGTCACGAACTATTTTTTTTTTTAAAAAACTTGTACCAAGTGGCGGCTGATTTGGCTAAAACTAGGCTATTTTTGTAATTAACTTGGTCTAATTTGCAATTACTTTGCAAAATTGGCCTAAATTAAAAAAATCTTTTAGTCACATCATTTTTATTGCAAATTGTTCTATTAATGGCGCCGACTGCAAATCGATAGTGAAATTTCATTGATGGGTGATCGAAAAGAAAATGATGGTTGATGTTGCAAACCGGAAGTAAAATTATGTTGATAGGTATAGTGTATTTTCGAAATCTAAAAAAGGCACAATGAAAATCATATTAATTGAATTAAATTTTCTTTATTAATAATACAGATATTATAACCATCGTTTCAACAATCGTACCCATCTGCGACAAGTTAAAAATAAGAGTCGTGTTAAATCCATCCCGCTATAAATTTTAATTTATCCAATTTTGATCGACCGTATTGGCAGTATACAGCCAAAAAAGTTCAAATGCATTCGGCATGCGAATGAAACAGACGAGTACAATGAAGCTTGTAATGGGATGTATTTAGGACCGCTCAAAAATAAAAATAAAAATAAAAATAATAAAATCACATTATAGTTTGAACTTAATAAACTCGTATCTTTGGCTATAGATATGATAAATATCGTTTAACCATTCTTAACCATTCGGTCAACAATACACCAACACAACAACAATGATATTACTTTGTTGAAACATAATAACAATGCATAATCCATCCTCAAAGAGTTACTCCTCATTCAGTCTGCACTTTAGTGCAAATTTACACTCAGTTTGTTTGAACCGTTGCATCATTCACTTCCATATCACTTGTTTGGATCAACAGAGTAAAGTTTACAGTACGAAAATTACTAAAGGGACATACCCATGAAGTATGAACAAAAGTTTTGACTATACCTCTAGCTACAATACAAGCTAATAAACCGAACCGATTCTCAGGAATGCAAATGAGTAGAAGAAGATGTAGGATGATGCTTAGGTTTATCGTCAGTCGACACTTCAGAAGCATCAACAGGGGCATGACAATTTTTAGGTGCAAGGTAATTGTATATTCGACTTGATGCTCTTGTTAGAGCCTTGAGTCTACTCCATGTTTCTTTCTTCTGTTGTTTGCCAAATGAATCCTGCTTGATAACAGCAGTATAAAGTTACCATCTTTAGTTTTTGCTAATGTAATATTGGTAATGATACGATGCATGTATTTTATTCTAGTACCTCACTTGAAGTATCTGTGTCCATACTATTTTCCCTTCTTTTTTCTTTGTCCACCATGCATCCTGGTTCTTCTTCTGCATTATATTTAATTTAATTATAAGTTCCAATTGAACAAAATAACATGAGCAAAATTGTAAAGTCGTTTATCATTTGTGAAAGCTTAATTATTTTCAACATGGGAAGGTGATCTAAACATCATATAATTAACACTAATCATTTTTTGATATTTTTCATACCTTCTTCTATTGCCTTCAAGGAATTATCATCCAAGTTCCTCAGCCTATCAGCGTCTGTAATGAAAATTCGAAAACTAGGAGATCCTGGAAACTCATCTTCATTTGCATTATTTCTGTTGATCACGACTTTGCTTGAAACCTTCATTAAATCATCAACATTATTTTCCACGCTTTTTCTTTCATCTACTAGCTTAGGCGATCCAGTGTTTGATGTTTCTTTTGGGCCGTGACTTTGTGGTTTTGAATCTTCAAGAGGTCCTGAGAATGGCAGCAATTTTGCATGCACATTTTTGTCGTCTTCCAACCTTGACATGTTGCATCCCATTTTGTTCCAATTTTGTGAATATATTAATTATAATTGGTTGATATGAACAAAATGAAGATTGAACATCAAGGTTGGGGACGAAGAACTGATTTTTTTGGCCAGGAAAGTTAATAAAGTTTATTGTGTTTGCTAATTTTTGTAATAAAGATAGGAAAGGAGTGTTTGTAGGATTATTATGATCCAAAATAGGAAAGATTGGATAGTTAATGTTCAGTTTTGTTATTGTTGAATGCATATTTACTGAGTCCTTTTGTATCATCTTCACCTCGTATATTAATGTACCAAAACAGGCACTTAATCATCTAGTCTTTGCAATTTGTTATCAAGCACCCCTAATTTTCGATTTCAATTTAATTCTCTCAAAGAATTTGTTCTTCCTTTCAAGTTTTCTTATATTTGAGCAATTGCTTTTGTCTAACAAAAAATAAATCAAGGCATATGCTACATGTTTGTTAACACCTTAATTTTGTGTATATACCGTATTTAAATATAAAATGCATTTATTGTTTTATATCCCGTTTCTTCATCTTGGCACTATTAGAGCTACTGTGTGCCTTCTCTTATACAGTCAGGTATGTACATTGAAGTATTATTTAACTAGCCTTGAAACCTTTAGAATTTGTAGTTATGTTATAAACTTATAATTCACCAAAATGATGTTTTACAGTGCTCCAACTGGAGTTATTTCTAATGGAGTAGCATCAAAGATGTGGAGAGTGCAATGATATTGTTTTATGACTGATGAAGGTGATGTTAATGGTAAAAGTGTGAACTCATACTTCGGTTGTCTTAACCTTAACAATTTTTGGGCGACACATTCTTGCTTTTACGAGTCCATATAAGCTGGTATATGTTCCATTTCATTTGTATCTATTGATTTGGATATTATTAGAGAAATTAAAAAGTGTATTGTATCTTTTCATGCTTGAACATATGGTAGTGAATATCTTGAGGGTGATGTCGATATTGATGGTAGAGAAGGAGATATGCAACTAAACACTAATTAGAAAAAATGTATATGCCAAATGAAGTAGAAAAGTATATGAGCGAAACAAATTTTGTTTTATGTCATCCAGCAAGGAGATGAGGAAGAAAGATAACCTGAGAGAAGATGACAGATACATCGGTGTCAATGGATGGTCTATGCGTATAGACTAAGCGTGTTCCCAAAAGAAATCACAAGAGTTTGCTGATGGTTCACGATCAATGAAACAATCACTGTGAAGTTATTGAGCATATCTAGCTTAATAGTGATTATTATCATTAATGCAAGGTAACGAGATAATCAAAACTGCAGTTCATTAAAGATTAATTTTAGTACATCGTAAACTGAATGTTCAATATGAAACGCTGCTTCATGTCCATTGTCTACAAATGGATCACATGTGCTGCTAAGCACCCGTTTCATGGACGTCCCATTTGAGTTTGACTAACAAAACAATAACCTATCGTTTGTCTAATAATGCAGAAATAAAATATAATAGAACATAAATACAAAACAGGTGAGACAACTACATGATCAAAGTGAAGTACTTATAACTAAACTCCAAAATATCAGAGTATATAATCTCTTAAATGACCATATAGACAAGTTGGAGTCTCTCAAATACATACATGAGTTCAATAAACAAGTTGTTTCTAATAACATAAATAATTTTTGACTACTCAAAGCGCTACAAAACGGAATATGCATAATAAAACTCCAATGAAGTAGCTAATTCAGAAGCCTTCTGCTCAATTCCAATAATTAGCTACCATGCGTAGCCACACCAACCTTTCTTTCAGCCTAATCATGAGAAAACCCAAGAACTATAAGAGAGGGATAACAAAATTAGCTTATGATCAGACAACGGCCTGGTGTCAATGGATCATCCACGCAACATTAAATGTAAATTCAATACACACACACATATATATATAATAGTTCTTATACTCATTAATTACATATATATATATATATATATATATATATATATATATAATTAATGAGTATAAGAATTATACATGTAACACCCGTAGTTTGGCGTTAGTTATTTATTTAGTTAATTAATTAGGCTTCAAGAATGGAATTTGTGCAAACGATGGAATTTGATCATGAAACTTGCACCATTGCGTTTCTAAGCAACTTCCATATTTGAAATTTTACGATCGGAGTCCAAACGAAAAAGTTATGGACAAAAAAAACAAATTCGAAATGAAAATAATTAAATAAGAAGAAATTAACGTTTCATATTAACTGTCCGGGCCCACAGGCCGACCCATTATTAGGGATGGTCATCCCTCGGCGGTCGATCGGTCACCCATGGGCAGTCGACCGATGGGGACTTAGCAACTCCAACAAACTTAGGCACCAACGGTCCAAATTTAATATATTTCAATCAAACGCATCTGGTTGATTCCAGCGTCTATAAATTCCCAACTAAACCCTTCATTCTCTTCTCATCTTTTTATATAGGCGAAGCTCTGTCATTTCTTCTTCTCCACTTTTTTTTAAATGATAAGATAAGATAAGATATTTGTATCTATATTCATATAAATTGAAGAAAAGTAGAAATCTAATAAAAAGGAGAAGGGAAGAGAATCAACCATATATGTATTTGAGGTAATTTATATATATTTGTATCTATTTTCTCTTCCAATCACGAATCTCTTCTCAGATATGTAATTCTAATGCACGTATACATCTTTTCTATACATATTCTTGGATTAAAAAGGATTTGCAAATGAATCAAAGGTTCCGCTTCAATTCTGGATATTTGGATTGATTTTAAAAGGTAAGTGGAAAATTTTATAAATTATTAAAATATGAAAATTATCCCATTGGTGTTTATGATTATTATGCCTAATTGGATTATCTTATATGAGTTGTAGGCAACGAATTGAATATGATCTGAATATAATAAATATCACCTACATATTCTTGTTTATGAATTGATTTAGTATTGTATAACAATTGGTCTGAAAATTGGTCTCAAAAGTATGAATTTAGAATATTGATTTGAATAAAATTCATTCTAGATCTGAAATATAATAATATTATAAATTTGGATTATTACCTTAATCTTGTCAGAATATAAATTTTTCTATATTTGGAATTGTTGGATTTTGGATCCGTTTAATATTTATAAACTAGTTTGATTTCTTTCCCTTTTTAAAAGATACATCATTTGATCTAACAAGGAACAGATGCAAATATAAAGAGAAAGAGATATGTAAAGAATGAATTCATTGTAGTTTACACTGTCTATTTAAGTAATAAAAAGAAAGAATTATTCCTTGTAATTTCAAATGATGTAACCTTTTATATTTTAAAGTCAAATTTTTTGTTTTGGACTAATTTATGGAAATTATAGCAGATAATCTTTAGATATGGTTCCAACAATTTAACATGGAAAAGTATATTCTAGTGAAGATATATTGTTAGAACATGTTTGATAAAAGTAATTATTTGTACATAGTTACCACGCTTATAATAATGAAATAAAAATCTAATAATGACGCTTGCACGTAATATTCATGTTTTGGACAATTAACTAATGGAAAAAGAATTTAAAAGGTTGTAACTCCAATAAATGATAATTAGTATGGAAGTTGCAATAATTTGATAGGGTAAATGGCTTAATAGAAATGACAAAAACGGAATAAATATAAAAGGTTACTAATTTGAAATTAGTAATCATACATAAATGTCTTCGGAAATGTCCGTTAGGATTTATGGACAAACCGACATTTATAAGCATTAAACGGGGATTCATGCACTTATAATAGATATATTGTAACCTTTGTGTCCTCCTCCTTCTCATCGAGAATAGTGAACTCGAAGATGAAGTTAGCCAGCGCATGTCCGTTAATCTCTCTTCGGAGATGGTAAGTCACATCGTACTGGCTTAACTCGATATTCTATTTCAGCAATCTTCCCGAAGTCTTAGGTCGGTACAATACCTGTTTTAGAGGCTGATCTGTCAGAACCTTGATCGGATGAGCCAAATAATATGGTTGCAACTTCTTTAAAGCTATTAACAAGCAGTATGCCAGCTTTTCCAACTTTGGGTGATTTCGTTCAACTCTGGTGAATCGCTTGCTAATGTAGTAGAGGGGTCGTTGAACCCTAACTTCCTTACATACAAGCGTTGCACTTAAAGCGTGGGCAGACACTGCCGGGTAAATGAATAAGTCCTCCCCGTCCATCAGTTTAGAAGAATAGGTAATGTCTCCATATGTTGTAGAAATTCTTCGAAAATTTTCCAACAGTCCTAGATTCCACTTGTTCTTCTTACCCTTCTTTAATGCATCAAAGCACTTGTGCGTCGCTCTAGAGATAAATCAGCTCAATGCTGCAATCTTTCCATTTAAGCTTGGTAACTCCTTCTTCATTGTTGGGGCTCTAACGTTCCGTAAGGCGTCAGTTTGCTTTGGATTAGCCTCAATGCCTCTTTTATTCACAATAAAACCGAGACATTTCCCAGAAGCAACCTAAATGAACATTTAAGCAGGTCCAATTTCATTTCATGCTACCGAAGATCTCAAACATCTCCAAGAGATCATCCAGATTATTTTCAAACACTCACAACTTTACGATCATGTCATTTATGTACACTTCCATTATTCATCTGATCTGGTTCTTGAACATTTTATTTAACAGTCTTTGGTAAGTTGCTCCAATGTTCTTCAAACTAAATAGCTTTACATAAAAGCAATATAGTCCCAAGTCTACGATGAAGTTGGTGTTCACCTAATCTGGTTCATTCATCATAATTTGATTATACCCTGAGTAAGCATTCACATATAAGAGTAGTTAATATGCCATGGTTCCAGCAACAAGCTGGTCGATCCTGGAAAATGAAAAGCTATCCTTCTAGTGGGCCTTGTTCAAATCTGAGTAGTCAATGCAAGTTCGTCATTCCAATTTGATTTTCGGACCAACACGGTATTTGGTACTAACACAGGATATGTAGCAGCACGGATAAAGTAATTGGCCAGTAGCTTATCCACTTATTATAGACCTAGGCTGCGTCTCTTCTTTCTCACTAGCATGAACTTGGGATCGATGCTAAGTGCGTGACACGCTATCTCCGGTGATGTCCTGCACGTATCGGAATGCGTCCAAGCAAACACATACAGATTTGCTTCAAGAAAAATAATCAATTCCTTACACAATTTGACTCCTAACAGGTAGCCAATCTTCAAGACTCGAGTTGGTCGTCCATATGAACAGGAACAACCATCACAATCTCCAATGGTGCTACTCGTACCTCTCCTGGCTTCTTCCTGGGGTCCATAACCTTGTTGAAGTGACTATGGTCCCTAAGCCAGGGGTTGTTCTTGCGGTTCCTGAATGCAGAGAGTCTTCCCCATATTCTTTTCCTTTTTAAAACATTTAGCTTCACGCAATTGAGCTGCGTAGCACTTACTTGCAGCGCTTTGGTCTCTTTACACTACTCCTGTATCATTCTACTTGAGAATTTCATTGTCAAACACCATGGAGCCAAAGAGATTCTAAAATCAACGAGGATTGGTCAGCCCAAGAAAGCAATATAAGTGATCAGTCATCAACAATCATAAAGGTTTGGATGTGAAACTCCCGTCGTTCTCCTTCCCCGAGTTCAATAGGCAGATCGACCGAGCCAATCGGCTATTTAGCCTTGCCTGTAAATCCCTAAATCTCCATTTTGCAAAGAGTCACATCCTTTATGATAATCTTCACTTAGTCAAAGGTCGTCCGGAGTAGGATGTTGACTAACTTCCATTGTCAACCAATTCTCGATGCACAACTACTGTTCCAATCCCGACCGTTATCACTATTGGGTCGAGAGGTGCTTCTTGTCCTTCATTGTCCCATTTTTGAACACAATATCATCTGTAATCATCCTTTGTTGCTTAACTAGAGCTCCAACTTCGACGGCGTAGCAACTCTCTTATGGTATATGTTTCAAAGAACTAGCATATTGTTCCCTCTCACCCCAACTCTTCTGCGCTAGGTGAGGTTCTTCTATAATGGTGTTTATGACCAGTCTTCCATCTGTTCACCTTAAGCATCCAGCCCATGGGGTCTAGGAGGTAGATCAACATTTTGTAGTTTCTTCATATAATAGTGGAGCCTATATTTTCTTATCAATTCCTCAATTAAGTCCTTCAGATGCCGATATTCATTTGTTTTATGCCTATGAGTTTTGTGGAAGTGGTAATACTTCATCGACCTTTTCTATTGCTCGGTCGCTTCCCTCTTGGGTGGTTTGTTACACCGCTCAGTTACTTGAGTGGCAAGATAGACGTTCTCCAAACTATCATTCAATGGCATATTGTCCTCAGGTCTCAAATTCCTTGGATGCTTCCTGTCCCCATCATGTCCACCAACACTATGATTCCTTTCCTTCTAATTCATAGTTTCCCCCTCATTTCCTATAGCAATTTTGGAACTATTTACACCTTGTTTGATTGCAACGTTACTCTTAATCACCCCTTTCGAATGCTCATCGTCGGGATTGCCTTCAACCAGCTTGCTCCTTCCAACTGTAGAAATTGATTTTCCTTCTAGTGGAATTTCGTCATGGTAGTGGGTTACTTCATCTTTATCCACCTACCAAAATACATTTCTGAGTGGGTTCCTTGAACCAAAGCCACAAACACTAGATCTTCCTTCTGGTAGCTTACCTCGGTCATAGCAATGTTGAATCGTTTAAGAACCCCTTCAAAGATTCCTTGGTTCCTTGTAACAAGCTAGACAATGACATAACATCATTTGGTCATGTATTATGGTGCCTGAACTGCTCTTGAAACTTCTTGGTCAATTCATCAAATGTCGATATGGATTTAGGCGCAAGCCATTTGAACCACATAGAAGCAACTCCTTCTAAGAAGATAAGGAATCACCTACAACGAACAACATCTGTAGCTCATGGTCCATCCATATGCCATTCATATTTGAGTAAATGTTGTTTAGGATTAGTATTCAATTGTAGGATGACATTGTCGACATGGTGAACTTTCTGGGGTATTCTTCTCTCAAGATATTTTCAATTAATGGGGTCCAGCTCAGTGTGGAATCCCAATCTTCATTTTTCCTACCTCTTCTTTCTTCCACTAATCATTTGACCATGTTGGCAATGTACTCCTTACTGGCACAGTAATCTGAAGGTCGACTATTAAGAGTTGCACCGAGTGTTTAGCTCCATAAATGGTCTTGTTTTGCCAGCTGACATCTAGATGCTCTTGTCTGTGGGAGTACTACTCCTTCGATATTTGGCGGACGTACGATTGGTTGAGCTGCAGCTGTTTGAACTCCACCTTCATCAGCATCAACTTCCAACTCCAAATCATTATCATCAAGCTGCATGTCCATATCCTGATCAGAGGTAACCAGAGACGATCATGGCATCACCTTTTCATGCAACATTTGCATGAGAATTTCTCTTGGTATCGAGAGAATATTCTTTAAGTATTGGATGGTCTTCTTGTGGGGGAGAACTCCTACTTCCAGATATAACTCCTCCTACAACTCCATCAACTACTTCCTTCTAATTTTTTTTCCATATCTCCTGTTTAGATAAGAAACAGAGGAATTCTTTTGTTCTATAACAGGTGAAGTTCCCTTTCAAGTTCTTTTGGTAGTTTAGGGTTGCAAATTGAGCAATGTGTCCATCTTGTCCACGAGAGCTTTTTGGCTATCCACCATCTTATGGTTAAATTTATGGATCATCTTATCAAACTCTCATTCGGTCACTATTTCGTATTAAGGGGAGGATTCTGGTACCGCATTTCCGTTATGAACTTCCATTTGGTCAGTGTTTGCTTCATCATCACTAGCTACCGCTCCTACTGATCTTCTAGATACAGACTTTTCTTTTCAAGGTGCCACAAGTTTCCAATAGAAAACCCTTAAGTTCCTCAAGCAAGTTTTATGGATCTATCCAACCCAATGTAGGAAGCTAGATCTAAGCCTAGATTCAGTTTTTTCAGTGAAATCACCAAAATGTTGACGTCAAAAATGAATAAACATCTAAGAATGAATTGTAGGGAACTAGTGAAACCTAGATCTAGCAAATAGTATAGAAAAATAAAAGAAAATGAAATGGAGAGACACAAGATTTTTTAGTGATTCGGCAATCTCTGGCCTACGTCCACTTTATAGTTTTTATTGATCATTGTTTACACAGAGTTTGACAAGTCACTGGTACAGAGGTTTGACATGTTCAATAGCCTATAACTGCCAAGAGTAGTTATCTAGGTGACTATTGTGAGGGAGGTATGAGATGAAGAAATGGTAGAGTTTATGCCAGTAGAGAATCAGATCCCTTTCTAGTTGCAGTAGGGCTTATATTTATACAAAAATAGAGGTATAGGGTCAGAAGCCTACATGCACTAAATTTAGAAGATGGCTCGATGTTATATAAGTGAGCATGGAAGCCCATGACCCAAGGAAATAACTCGGTACTAACCTAAATGACTTAGCACCGATCTATTTCCCTTAGTGTAAGTTGGACCATTTCATTTGTTTAGCTCTTGTACCTTCTATTTTATGCATTCCAAGCTCTTTTCCATCGACTTTGAGTTGATTCTAGCGATCTTCGTGATAAAACTTGACTTACCCTACTTTATTCACTTTCTTCTCATCAATCCTTGGGATTGCTCATCCAAACCCTTTGAAAACAACTTTATCATGAGTAGTTTGAGCGGTATATGAGATTTATAAAGTTTTAGAGGAAAAAAGGGAAGGAAAAACAAATCGGCACCGACCCAAATGACTTGGCACTGAGTTATCCCCTTAGCTCCATTTTCTTTGAGATTTTTCCCTATTGCTTCTCTACTCCTCCTAGGTGTACTTCCAAGTTTTCGAGTCGTTTCATCTTTATCTCGATGTTCTAACTTCTATTGGCTTCTGCTTAGTTAAAAAACCCAGTAAACTATATATATATAAAAACCTTTTTTCTTCAAAATCAATTATTATAAAATAATTTTCAAACTAATTTTAATATATAATGTTCGCGTGTTTTGAGATAGAAAACCAATTACGAATCATTCAAAATTAACATTGATATTTAAATTAATATATATACATAAAATAATAAATTAACCATTAGATTTGGATTTAAATCAATACCTACACCAATAGAAATTAACAACAAAATTATCAATAAAAACCAACATTATTAATTTCAAACCCAAATCAAACATTGACAAATTATAAAATTTTCAGATCTACACATGCATATAAAAAAGGGACAATAGATGTGTATAATATAATTTCATAGTAAATAAAATGCTATAAATACAAAATCATGATGTATATAGCTAAAATTTAATGGACTCTACCTTGCCGATGTTGCCCTCTTGAATGCACCTCGACCGGTAGATTCAATCTTAGATCTTATCTCTTAACTCCTCGCTTTGCAAATGCTTGAAGTACCACCTTTTATTTGATTAATTCAATTAGATGGCATTAAAATATATTTTTCTTTATATTACTTTAAATTTTTGACCATTAAAGTGGAATAAGAAAATGAAGGCTAGGTTTTGAAAGAGAGTGGTTAAGTAAGTCAAGTGAATGAAAGGCAAGGTGTTTATAACGAGAACCTTCCTTAACCTCCTTTCTTAATTTACTGGATCCAACCATTGGATTTCATGCCTTATAATTCTCCTACTAGCCTACCATGAATGAGGATAGATGGGCCTTTATTTTTCAATAACACTTAGAAAACAATTACATTTAAATCAAATTTAGATGTCATCGATATTTCATATCTATTTGTACATATATAACTTTTATATACACACCTAATTAAATACTAATGGCATCTAGAAAAATACTAATGGCGTCTTATATGTAACTAAATAAAAAATATTTCAAAAAATATTAATTAATTAATTACATTTTATACATCAATTAAATTATGTGGTATTTCGGTGGATCTATCAATGTGGTTGTCACTCATAGGAGTAAATTTAGCTAGTGATTAAAATTGAACAATTAGAATATTATTATTCACTTGTCACCTTAGCCGGTCGTATGACAATATTGATGAATTTATCGCTTAAATGTTGTTATGGGTAAAATCTAGGCTTACAATATAAGAGGTAAGTTTTAGTAACGGTTGTTTACATCAATTCTCTTTGTCAAAATTATATCACTTTAAGACTTACGAAATTTGGTTTTGGTCAAAATTCCATATCACCCACATTAGATTTCCCCATAAACAAAATCCTTGGTTCAGTAATAACATTTATTATTAGCCGTACTACTTTGGCAAGAGACTTAGGCTTTGGGTTGATCACAGTTGATCGTGATAGCAACCTCCCATAACTGAGGGGATGAATTCTCTATTGAATAGTGTTTTATTTTCAATGCTTTAACTCAAACCTAAATATAGTCATTCGATGGATGTTATGTCATGATTTAATAACCAAAGTGGAATATCCACAGTGAAGTTCAATAGTATTCTCAAGTCGAGAGAACTGTATAATATCATCACTTTGATATTTCCTGTTTGACCCTAGTTATAATAAACCAATAGGAAACTCTTAAATGAGTAATTTAAGTTATTTAAAATCTATCAGTGCACAACCCCTTAGTACCTCCAACGGCCATGAGTAATACACTACCTAAAATTTGGCGAGCGTTACATACTCTAGTCTCAATGGATGTAACGATATCCTATCTTGAAATATCTTGACTAAGAATATTTAAAATAACTTGTTATTTTATGTAGTGATAATTTTATCATAGTTACAACTCTTTGTAGCAATTATCACATAACATATTATTTAAGGATATTCTAATTATATACTTTAAATTAATTAATTATATCATAATGAAACAAAGTATGTTATAGGAATCAGTCATCTTTATTATGAACAAGATTGGTTATCGAGTTAGGTATATGTAACAAATTGCATAATTTCTCTTATGGCATTCCCTAACCCTATATGTGTGTGTTTTTATGTATATATAAATGTTATAGTTAAATACACACATATATATTTATCTTAAAGTTTAAAGGTAATTATAAATAAATATTTTTCAATTTATTAAACTATCCGATTAAAAAACGTATTTATTTAATAATTATTACTATTAAGTAAATTAATTAAATGTTAATCAATAAAATAAAATATATATATTATATATAATGATATATAAAACTTTAACCGTCATAATTAATATTAGTCTTAAATTATTTAGAAGGAATAAAATAAAAAAAAAATTGATTTTAAGATAATTTATTTGAATTAATAAATTAAAATTAATTAAATATGATTTAATTGATAATAGGCATAATAAAATTCTATGTTAATTTAATTATAAATGCTATAAATGAATTAAAACGGATATTAGAAACCCAACATAGGTTTAATGGATGAGTGCATGCGTATTGTATGTATATTATGATTTTAGATGTGTCCAACACTTGAATCACAAGGGTATTTCATAAGAAATACATTGTTCCATAAATCGATATCACTCAACCAAAAGTATATATTAATAAAATTATGAATCTTTAATATATAAGTTATCTTCTACCAGTTATATATTAACAGATTACTTGCATACTCTTTAGTTGTTGAGTTTCCTTAAGAAAGAGATGTTATGTATAGTACTATTAATATCCTGACTAGACAAGGTAAGATATATACTCATAATTTTTGAGTTTCCTCAAGGTACGTGCATTATTCTTAAGCTATCAAGAAATGATAAGTAGAGTAAATAATCTATTTCAATTTGTTGAGTTTGCTCAAGGTCGAGCAAAAATTAGGACAAAGATCATGGGTTAGGATTTTTATATGGTATACCCAATAAGGTGTTATCCGCTGCATGTGGGCCTATGATTTGTTGAGTTTTCCGAAGCTTACACTCATAAGGCAAGCTAGTTTTAACACCCAACAGAGAAATCAAAAGATTTCTATTCTCTTTGGGTTTTGAGAAATATAAAAGTCTAGTTGGAGCATATTAGAAATACAAAATGATAACATTTAACCTTTTTAATATTATAAGAATATATTCTATAAAAGGTAAAATAATCTAGTTCGATAAATTTTTACAACTAATATAATTAATAAAATGTTTATCGATTAAAATTTATAAATGAGCTGAACTATGATTGGCATAGAAATATAACTTTGTACCAACTAGTTAATCCATTAGCATGTTATCACTTCAAAACCTATGCAAGCCTCTAATTAGACAAATATTAAAATATTTATACACTACCCACTTAGGTGTTTAGTTGCCAAGACTGTGTATTATCTTCTATGAATTTCGAACTCTAAAAGCAATACAAGAATATGGGTAGTTAATCCATGCTCGATCATATATAAAAGTTAGATGAACAAACATGATTTATAATGTATAACCTTGATGAAATTAGTCCAGTCGAAATGAGTTAGTAAAACATGATGCAAGATCATATGTTCAATATAATTGATTGTAATAAGAATCTTGTTACATTAGATGTAGCATTACACTAAGGGCTACAAAATGGGCCTTGTAATTCGATCGATGAAATTTCAGTTTAAATGGTTTACATGAAGTATGACTTGTTTGATAAAATTAAATGTTAAGGATAGCCAAATTCACTTTTGTAAAGAGTTCGTTATGGACTTGAGAGTTTCCCTTTTGAATGTTTCGACCATTTAGAATGGAAAGCGAATGAACTAGAGTGGATATAACTTTAGGCATAGTAGGGACGAAATTAGTGAATTGTCACTTTTATTCCTTGAAGAGGTACTGAAAATGAGAATTGTATAAAATAATAAAAGATACTTAATATTTAGTGAGAAATGTTATATTTGATTTAAAACTCCCTACTGTAAACTAGTTACATAAAATGAAACTGAACCACTTAATAAGTGGTTGAACCGAGCTTCGTATTTCATACACTATTATAGTAATGGCGGAGATAGTGGGAGCATATCCTATAACACGTCCTAGAAGATGAATCAAGTTATGAGAAATTGTTTTCATAAATACACCAAATATTATTTGTGAAATAATAAATGGTTTCGGTATTGGCTGAAAATAAACATAGTTTTATTTCAATATAAATATTATGAATATTAGTTATAAGATAAAAATATAGTAGTGGTTTTTGATTTCATAAGAAAATGATGCACTCAAGAATACAAAAGCATCTAAAATTTTATAATTGGTACTTTGGAATTACGGACTAAGTCACATTTTCGAGAAATGACTCTTTAATCATATGATCATGAACCATATGGTGTTAGTAAATTTTATCTCAAATGATTTAAGGCAAATCACCCTTTTAGTGGGAGCGACATAAGAGTTGGTGAACTCTTCGGATTGATACGCATAGATGTATGCATTCATAAGTCTAATGATACCAAAATGGATCCACATATTTTCTTAAAATTCACCGATGAATTATTATAGAAATTAACATATATATTTGATACACATGTAGATGTCTATAATAAGTTCAAAGAAAATAAAACTGAAGTAAGTAATGTAACACGCAAAAAGAAATAAAATGATTCAATTTGATCAAATAGGTAAATTCCATATGTACTTAAAATGAATAAAGATTCAACATCAAAAGTCATTCCACCCTATGATGCACAATGTTGTATTGATAAGAAGTAATTAGACTTTGTTAATGTACGATTGATCATTAGTGAAGTGGAGATAACTTCATTCTGCAATGTGTTCTTAAGAATAAGCACATAAAGTTACAATTATGTTCATCTAAAGCATAGTTTATGAGATCATACAAGGCAAGATTCTATAAGAAACCCTCACATATCCTAGGTGTAACATCCCGCAAATCCGTACTCCTTGAGTCAACACTATTCTACATCAATCAACTCAAGTGGCACAGAAATACGATCCATTTGGGTTAAAGAAGAAGAGGTAGAAGAAGAGAAAACAGAAAAACAACATCAGAATCTAACCATCGCAGCGGAATAAAATATAATATATAAACAATGATCTTTACACAAACAAATATATATATCTGTTTACATACATCATCAGAGTACATCAATCAATTCACGTCAATAACATACAACTGGATACACAGCGACTCTACACAGCGGAATATATACAACAATTACGGGAGTATGTATCGTCATCCAACTCGTCTCCTGAGCTCCATAGCATCAAATCCTGTATCCTATAATACTCGGTCTGACCCGAGCATTATAGTTGAATAACACCCGAGTCAGTATGGAATACCAGCGTGAGAAAACCACACTCAATTGATTATTAAAGTTTTAAAATCCCTTTAAAACTAAAAGCATCTTGTAAAACCATGCCACAAATAAACATGTCGGGTTTTTACCTTACGATAGCTAAAACATTTTTTTAGAAATCCTCTGATATTATAATAGGGTCTATATACAAATACTTATAAAATAGCCGAAATTGTTACATCTATTAAATTCCAGCTACTAGCCACAAAGTGGGTAATACAAACAAAGCTCATACAAGGCTCGTAGGGAGAATGGATTTCCAACAATGACTAGGCACTGGGGTACCACCTATCACAGTACGGGGCCTAGATCACCGTACCGAGGACCACGCCCGATCCCCTGTAACACAAGGCCGGACCCATCCCTTACTGGACAGTTTCGAATAAGATCACCCCACGGTTGGGATCAGCAACCTCCCACTAAGCCAAATTAAAAAGGGACATCTAGACAGGGATGACCTTACTCTCAAGTGGGGGCTACCCACGAAGCCTTGCTGCATATCCCCTGATTTTCAGTCATTCCTGGTTGATGAGGCTTGAGGCTAAACGTTACCTTAAGAACGTTTCCCTTAGAATGCTCATCGTCCACCTGACGATGTTCTGAAAGCATTCATCCATACAAGTCCGTCCCGGGTTCGAACGGAACCGAAGGCACTATTCCTACTACATCCATTTTGGAAATATCCTCAGGATTAGTAGCGACTAGCCCTTGCACTACACTGCTCCAACTTCAAATCCAAAATCGTTTTCCACGAAACGTTAAAACCGGATCGAAGTGGTTTTCGAGAAATAAATCTCGATCCCGGTCTCTTCGAAACGATCAGCGCATTTGGCCAATATTGATAGTCGGTGATTTAACTATCAATTAATATTCACAAACAACCATCAACCAATAAATAATTTCTCAAATTATTTATTAATCCCAAAAATATCTTCACAAGATATATTTCCACTTTTCGAACCCTTTTGAAAATAATTTCCAACTATCTTCCTTCTCAGGATAGATTTCAAGTATTTCTATTCCACTGGAATCACCAAGCACAAAATTTTAGATTTTTAATATAATTTAAAACGCTTTACTTTTAAATATACTTTAAAACATTTATTTTAAAACTACTTCAATAATTTACTAAAATATACATACTATGCAAATATTTGAAAATAAGGTTACTTTTAAAAAAAATATAAAACTAAGTTTTCGCTTTGTAAAACAAAACACTGAGTCGCCTTTTAAATAATTACTACGATAATAGATTTGAAAAAAATTTACTTTAGAAATTTTAAACATTTAGAATAATAAATTCCTAAAATATGCTTTCTTTTAAAACAACATTAAACCTTTTTTATCTTATATTTAAAAACTTACTTTGAGCGTGCTTGGCTATCCAGAGAAATATACTTCTCTTCACATTCTTCTTTACATTTCCAATTTCAAACACTAAACCAATTTCCAAATTGATTTCCAATTTACTCCATTTTATTTCAAAATCCATTAATTTCAGATTTTATTTCTTAATTATTATTTAACATTCTTTAACTGAAAATACCAATTTTAGATTTCTCAGATACTTTTTTTTATTCTTTTAAATAAATTTAAACTGAAATTTTAGGATAATTCTTAATTCCTTTAATTGATATCATTTGAGTTTACAATTCATTTATTTCTATTTATTCAAAGTTCTTTACATACTCGAAGTATTTATTAGTTAATATTTAATATCACTTCCATTCCTTTTTAATCCATTCTTAATTTATTCAAAATTTTCTATAATTATTTTTCTTAAAACTCCACTCTTTTATTGTCTTTCCAAAACTCCAATTTTATGTACTTTTGGTAACTTATTATACCCAGATATATTTAATCAAACATAGCATTCAATATTCCAATACAATTCACCATAGAATATTAAATAATCACAACACAGGATATTAAGTAATTTAAATAAATGTTGAGGGGTCCAGTTGGATCCCTCCAACCTGTTTTCCCTGCATCCACAGACGTTAGCACAACATAAAATACCAATTTCCAAATATACCATACTATAGCACATCAATCAAATTCAACCATTCAAACAATTATCATTTGAATTTATTTAACTGAGTGAGATTAACTCACCTTATTTCCGTTTACAGTCCACTTCAACTTTGCCTTGGATTCACGGTTTTTCGACCTTGTATATAAATATTATACAGTTTATTAACATTTGAACCACTTGAATAACAACTACCACTCAAATTTAATTAACTAATTATTTTGTTAATATTCGAACAAATCGAACAAATAATTTCCATTTGCTAAATTTAATTTAATTAACAAACAATTTCTATTTAAAATAACTGAATAATCACTTATAGTTAAAAAAAAGTAACTATTACTTTTGTTTTAAAATAATTTCTCTTTAACCATTTCTAAGTTAATTAAATTAGTAAATTACAACGTTATCCTTCTTTTGAAAATATATATTTATTTGTTGTTTACCTATATACATATTTTATAAAATTCTAAGAAAATAAAATTCCATTTCAGCCTATGTGTGTGTGTGTCTGTGTCTATATATATACTGAATTGAAAGAATGGTTTTGTATCCTACGGTGAATAATATTTCTTCTATAATATCCTAATATAATTAAATTTAAATTTAATTTAATTGATAAATTAATTAGAAAAACGAATACATCTGCCTTACCGAAGCGAAAACCCAGCCTTGCGACGTCACCCGAGCACGAGATCAACGTTGCATCGTCGCCACTCACAACTAGCTCGTTGCCAGCACACGAACCCCATCAGCAGCCAACGCGCCTCCCAGCGCGAAACCCCCCTCTCGCGACTGCCATCGCGTGCTCGTCGAACAAATGTCGGCATCTTGGTCGAACTCCAGATCTTGAACTTCGTACACTCAATCGCCGCCGCTTCCCAAACCAACTCGCGATTCTCCCATTCGTGCGTCAACCCCTAGATGAACTCGTTCGAGAAAGAAAACCCCTTTCTGCAGTTCGATTTGGCCACCATTTTTTTTTGCTCGATTTGGTTCGAACGAGCTTTTGATTTATTTTATTTTTCTGGATTCGAACGAAGAAGAAATAATGGTTTCGATTTTGAAAGGAGGGCGGCCAATAACTGCTGTGGGTTTTCATCTGAGAAGGGAGAAAAAGAAACGAACGCGAATTGTCTTCGTTCGCCATTTTTATTTCGAACTTGCTTCTGAATCTGATTATGTTGAGAGCAGAGAAAAAGGAAGAAAGTCGTGATTCTTTAAACGAGGAGCGACATAATTAGGTAAAGGTCGGCTTCTTCAGAGATAGGTTGGCAAAAGACAGTATATGGTGGCTGTTGATTTAACGTTTATTTTTATATTTAAAAAAAACCTGATTAAGTTTTCCAATGCGTTTACTAATCATATGCTCACATAACAACTCCAAACGCTACGAAATTTGAAATCTAATAATAATACAATATTACGGATCCAATGGAACTGGTTTCGTCGAATTCCGAGACTGTGCCTCGGAAGGCTATTTTGAACATCGATTTAAACGATAAAATTTCAAAACTTGATAGAACACTTCCAATTTTAAAATTTTATCACTTTTATTATCTTCAGTACTATCCATCTAAATTTTACAAGCCCTCAAATTATTTTTAACAGGCTTAAAACTCCAGATTTAACATTTTACCCAACTTCAAATTGTTTAAATTTACTAATTTAATTATCAAATAAATCGTGGTATTTGGAATTCAAGTTAAAGAATTAACTTTTAAATATTTAAAATCAATTAAATATTTCAATTCCAAATGTATAAAAATTCCGGGTCGTCACATTCCTCCCCCCTTAAAAGAATTTCGTCCCCCAAGTTACTAGTTAGGAAGAATAGTCCTATACCCGTTTATCTTTCCCAAATTCAACAACTCAACACCGTACCAACTATCTTATTGTACAAGACCCATTACCATTCTTACTAACTTCTCAACTCTCCCATGGTTTCAAAAAATACTATTGCTCAATCATTAAAATTTCAATTTAAAACCACATTTCAAATTTTCAAACTTTCGCAAAAATTTCCTAACTCCCTAATTTTCCGAAAAATTTCGCCAACGTCTCCTTTGCGCGGCTAGCTCGGTACAACTACAAAATGGCTCTACGGCCTCCCAAATCCAAAAAAAAACAAAAGGCCAAGTGGCTCGATCCAAAATCCCAATCAAATTTCATATAGAAACTTAAACACATACCTTTTGTCGAGCATTTCAAATTTATCTTCTGAATCAAAATCAATTCTCTTTACCTTTATCTTACCTGCACCTCTTACACAGCAACAATATCCAATCACAATATTCCCAAAACTTTTTATCGATTTCCCTACAAATGTCAATATTTATTCATTCAAATATCAACTTAGAATATATTTACAATATTCAATTTCCAATTAAGAAATTTTTTTTCATTTCTTTCTTAAGTTTAGTATAAGCATTTTATATGTTTCTTTATATTTATTCTCACTTTACCATTCTAGTTTATATCTACTTCTATTCAAATTGATTTATCTCCATTCCATATGAATTCAATTTATTCTTCAACTCTGAATATTTTAAAATTTATTTTTCATTTATAACTAATTCATGCCATTATTTTAGTTAGTTTCATTTACTAACTTATTTCAATTTTTCAGTTTTAAACCGTTTTGTCGTTAACAAAATTTTCTAACTCCCAAAATTTCTGAAAATTTTTGGCAGAGTCTCCTTTGTACGGAGGAGCTTTTGCAATTTGACAAAAGAGATAAATATATATATACATCGACCCACCCGGTCGGAAAAACCAAAAACAGTTCATATTTCCTATTTTTATCTCGTAGGCGTACCTTATTTAGTATTTTAAGCAAGCGGCTTATTATTTAGCAGATAACGCAATCAAATCCAGCCACACGGCTTCCAGGTACCTGTACTTACTCAATTTAAACATGTAAGTGTCAAATATATGAAGTTTAACAACATTTCACTTACTTGCAATGGTTAAACACATGAATTCTAAAAGAAATGTACACCACACTTTCCGTAAGCAATTTATATAGTTTTCATACTAATCCAACTGTTTCAATTAATTTATAACCATTTTCATTCAATCCGAATGGTTTTCAATCCATTCGTATACAACTTCATCAATTTGCATGGTTTAAAACTCAATCGCCTGCATTTAATTTATTTTTAAGCCAACCGAACTCATATTTAACCAAATTACTCTCAAAATCAATTTATTTTACTCCTATCAATTCATAGAATTTTAATTACTTCCATTACATCAAATGACAATTTATTCTATGCAATTTGACGAGATCTATGTGAATAAACAAGTATTTATGTTTTATAATCAATTTAAATGGATTTCAACTCAATTTATACTTAATTCTATTCCATTTTTAAATTTATTCACAATTCATATATTCTCATTTTTATTGCATTTCAGATTTGAATCCATTAACTTGCATTTCATTTTATTAACCAAACCAGTTCATTCAAAACCATTATCAACTTAGGTTCATCTTCATTACCAATTAAATTTCCCTTTATTTTAGATCATTCACATCCATTTATTTAGCTTGACACATTCCATTTAAATTTTATCCTCAACCCAATCATTAGCGTTTCATTTAAAACTATTCTATTAAACTTGAAAACATTCAATTGTTAATATTGTCTCCAAGTTATTTTAATTCCTTAACATTTTAAATGGTTTACAATTATTTATTTAAGAATTCCATTCCATTAAATATTATCGGCAACTCACCGAATTTTATTTCAATTAAAATCCATTTTTACTTGATTTAAATCCAATCCACTATTATTAAACTTAATTTTAAGTTGAATTCAATTCAACTCCTTTCCATCCTTTAGCTTAAGTTTAGTCAGTCCAATTTTATACTTAAGCTCATTTCATTTTCAAGTAATTTTTTTATTCAACTTAATTCTCTCCCAATTAAATCTCATTTTAAATCTACAATTTCATTAGATTGGTTATTATCAAATTTAACTTTCCAGATTCAACTCATTCCATTGATTTCATGACCATTTCCAATTATATTTAATTTGTCAACACTTCAAGTTAAATTTAAATTAATAACTCAAGTTCTGAATCCACTATCCATTCTCAATTTACCACCCAATTTTATGAACTCACAGTTCAATTTTATTTACTTCACCAACAATTTAAGTCGAATTTAATTTATAACTTGAGTTTTATTTCCAAACTTCATCATAAACTCACAATTCAACTTTATTTAACTACATTGGGTTCTCATTACATATTTCATTATCTAATTATCATCTAAATAGTCTTTCCCCAACTTATAATCCAGAACTTGATTTTAATCTCAAAATCTCTTCATTTAAATTTTCTTAAGTTCAAATTTATTTTATAATTCAAGTTTGATCTTCATTTTATTTTTCAATTCATCAAAAAATATTTATTTTGGGTTTCTATCCCACTTTTTTTCAGATTTTATAAGTCATAACTTATTATTTACACAATTCCATTCATCATAGGCTTGAATATATTCTTCTTTTATTTCAACTCAAGCCCTTTGCTTATTTATAACGCAAGCATATTTTATTCCATGCATTTTAATTCTTTTACAAGTCATTCTAATTTATTTATTTCAATTTAATCCTTATCCAACTTATTTTCCAATTATTTAAGTAAGAATATAATTCCATTCATAATTCAATTGAATTCTTATTCCAATCCAATTTAATTTGAACTCAGTTTTATTTAACTCAATTCGATTCAATTTTATTCATCAATCCAAGTAAATCTCATTTTTAACTTCTCACTTTAAATTTAAATTCCAACCTTCAAAGCTTATATTTCCTTTCTAATTTAAAAATCATCTCAATTTATAAGCTTACAACCTATTTCATCAGGATTTTTAAACACCCGGCTTTTGTTTCAAATCATTTTGAAATCTCCAACATCTCAAATCACACTTCTCAAAAATTAAACCAATCCTGGTTTTTACCCCAACAAATTTCCTTTGAAATTTTCAAAAACAACTAGCTTTTCTGAATAAATCAATTTGGCAGCAATCCATCACTTAGAAGCTCGGAAATGAATACTGATGATGCGGCCGTCATCATCAGAATTATTTCCCAACAATCCAAGTGATTTCAATGCTATATCCTTTCAAAATCCCTTTAAAACAGATTTCCATTCAGAAATATCTCCAAAACAATAATGCTATCATTTATCTTTAAAACACTTCCAAATCCCCGGTATTTAAATTTCCAAATCCTGCTTAAATCAATTTTAACTACAAATTCATTTGTATAGTTTATGCTTGTACAAATTCTCATTTGATTATATTTCAATTCATAAATTACATTTATACTTCATATTTACAAATTTCATTTTATAATGAATTATTCCCTTAAATTTTAGTTATATTTCAATTTCTTGTTAAATTTCCACTCAACAATGATAATAATTTAGTATTAATCTTCCTAACATCCAAGCTACCATATATTAGCTAAATAGTTTAGGAAAAACTTTTTCTTATATCAAAATATATTTTTGGGTAAAATTATTTCATTCACCCACATTTAAAATAATACCGTGTCAATCGTTCTATTCAAGTGTTTAGAAACCCCGTCGATACAGTTGCGCAGACTGTGTCGACGAAGGTTCATATGCCACTCAATAAATCAATCAACACAATATTAAAAAAATTTATATTCACTAACAAATACGCGCTCATATTTATTAATACTCTCAAACTCATTCTAGACTACTTCGGACTCTAATTTAAATGAGTAATTCCCACCAGAGCCAAGGTTATCACCAACCTATGCTCTGATACCAAGTGTAACAGCCCGCAAATCCGTACTCCTTGAGTCAACACTATCTACGTCAATCAACTCAAGTGGCACAGAAATACGATCCATTTGGGTTAAAGAAGAAGAGGTAGAAGAAGAGAAAACAGAAAAACAACATCAGAATCTAACCATCGCAGCGGAATAAAATATAATATATAAACAATGATCTTTACACAAACAAATATATATATCTGTTTACATACATCATCACATCAATAACATACAACTGGATACACAGCGACTCTACACAGCGGAATATATATAACAAGTACGGGAGTACGCATCGTCATCCAACTCGTCTCCTGAGCTCCATAACATCAAATCCTGTACCCTATAATACTCGGTCTGACCCGAGCATTATAGTTGAATAACACCCGAGTTAGTCTAGAATACCAGCGTGAGAAAACCACACTCAATTGATTATTAAAGTTTTAAAATCCCTTTAAAACCAAAAGCATCTCGTAAGACCACGCCACAAATAAACATGTCGGGTTTTTACCTTACGATAGCTAAAACATTTTTTTAGAAATCCTCTGATATTATAATAGGGTCTATATACAAATACTTATAAAATAGCCGAAATTGTTACATCTATTAAATTCCAGCTACTAGCCACAAAGTGGGTAATACAAACAAAACTCGTACAAGGCTCGTAGGGAGAATGGATTTCCAATAATGACTAGGCACTGGGGTACCACCTATCACAGTACGGGGCCTAGATCACCGTACCGAGGACCACGCCCGATCCCCTGCAACACAAGGCCGGACCCATGCCTTACTGGACAGTTTCGAATAAGATCACCCCGCGGTTGGGATCAGCAACCGCCCACTAAGCCGAAATAAAAAGGGACATCTAGACAGGGATGACCTTACTCTCAAGTGGGGGCTACCCACGAAGCCTTGTTGCATATCCCCTGATTTTCATTCATTTCTAGTTGATGAGGCTTGAGGCTAAACATTACCTTAAGAACGTTTCCCACAGAATGCTCATCGTCCACCTGACGATGTTCTGAAAGCATTCATCCATACAAGTCCGTCCCGGGTTCGAACGGAACCGAAGGCACTATTCCTACTACATCCATTTTGGAAATATCCTCAGGATTAGTAGCGACTAGCCCTTGCACTTCACTGCTCCAACTTCGAATCTAAAATCGTTTTCCACGAAACGTACAAACCGGATTGAAGTGGTTTTCGAGAAATAAATCTCGATCCCGGTCTCTTCGAAACGATCAGCGCATTTGGCCAATATTGATAGTCGGTGATTTGACTATCAATTAATATTCACAAACAACCATCAACCAATAAATAATTTCTCAAATTATTTATTAATCCCAAAAATATCTTCACAAGATTTATTTCCACTTTTCAAACCCTTTTGAAAATAATTTCCAACTATCTTCCTTCTCGGGATAAATTTCAAGTATTTCTATTCCACTGGAATCACCAAGCACAAAATTTTAGATTTTTAATATAATTTAAAACGCTTTACTTTTAAATATACTTTAAAACATTTATTTTAAAACTACTTCAATAATTTACTAAAATATACATACTATATAAATATTTGAAAATAAGGTTACTTTTAAAAAAAAATATAAAACTAAGTTTTCACTTTGTAAAACAAAACACCGAGTCGCCTTTTAAATAGTTACTACGATAATAGATTTGAAAAATATTTACTTTAGAAATTTTAAAAATTTAGAATAATAAATTCCTAAAATATGCTTTCTTTTAAAACAACATTAAACCTTTTTATCTTATATTTAAAAACTTACTTTGAACGTGCTTGGCTATCCAGAGAAATATACTTCTCTTCACATTCTTCTTTACATTTCCAATTTCAAACACTAAATCAATTTCCAAATTGATTTCTAATTTACTCCATTTTATTTCAAAATCCATTAATTTCAGATTTTATTTCTTAATTATTATTTAACATTCTTTAACTGAAAATACCAATTTTAGATTTCTCAGATACCTTTTTTTTATTCTTTTAAATAAATTTAAACTGAAATTTTAGGATTATTCTTAATTCCATTAATTGATATCATTTGAGTTTACAATTCATTTATTTCTATTTTATTCAAAGTTCTTTACATACTCGAAGTATTTATTAGTTAATATTTAATATCACTTCTAATCCTTTTTAATTCGTTCTTAATTTATTCAAAATTTGCTATAATTATTTTTCTTAAAACTCCACTCTTTTATTGTCTTTCCAAAACTCCAATTTTATATACTTTTGGTAACTTATTATACCCAGATATATTTAATCAAACATAGCATTCAATATTCCAACACAATTCACCATAGAATATTAAATAATCACAACAGAGGATATTAAATAATTTAAATAAATGTTGAGGGGTCCAGTTGGATCCCTCCAACCTGTTTTCCCTGCATCCACAGACGTTAGCACAACATAAAATACCAATTTCCAAGTATACCATACTATAGCACATCAATCAAATTCAACCATTCAAAAAATTATCATTTGAATTTATTTAACTGAGTGAGATTAACTCACCTTATTTCCGTTTATTCAACTTTGCCTTGGATTCACGGTTTTTCGACCTTGTATATAAATATTATACAGTTTATTAACATTTTAACCACTTGAATAATCAACTACCATTCAATAAATTTAATTAACCAATTATTTTGTTAATATTCGAATAAATCGAACAAATAATTTCCATTTGCTAAATTTAATTTAATTAACAAATAATTTCTATTTAAACTAACTGAATAATCACTTATAGTTAAAAAAAAATTAACTAAAACTTTGGTTTTAAAATAATTTCTCTTTAACCATTTCTAAGTTAATTAAACAAGTAAATTACAACGTTATCCTTCTTTTGAAAATATATATTTATTTGTTGTTTAACTATATACATATTTTATAAAATTCTAAGAAAATAAAATTCCATTTCAGCCTATATGTATATATATGTATATATATATATATATATATATATACTGAATTGAACAGAATGGTTTTGTATCCTACGGTGAATAATATTTCTTCTATATTATCCCAATATAATTAAATTTAAATTAAATTTAATTGAGAAATTAATTAGAAAAACGAATACCTATGCCTTACCGAAGCGAAAACCCAGCCTTGCGACGTCACCCGAGCACGAGATCAACGTTGCATCGTCGCCACTTGCAACTAGCTCGTTGCCAGCACGCGAACCCCATCAACAGCCAACGTGCCTCCCAATGTGACACCCCCCTCTCGCGACTGCCATCGCGTGCTCGTCGAACAAATGTCGGCATCTTGTTCGAACTCCAGATCTTAAACTTCGTACGCTCAATCGCCGTCGCTTCCCAAACCAACTCGCGATCCTCCCATTCGAGCGTCGACCCCTAGATGAACTCGTCCGAGAAAGAAACCCCCTTTCTGCAGTTCGATTTGGCCACCATTTTTTTTGTTTTGCTCAATTTGGTTCGAACGAGATTTTGATTTTATTTTATTTTTTTGGATTCGAACGAAGAAGAAATAAGGGTTTCGATTTTGAAAGGAGGGCGGTCAATAACTGCTGTGGGTTTTAATCTGAGAAGGGAGAAAAAGAAACGAACGTGAATTGTCTTCGTTCTCCATTTTTATTTCGAACTTGCTTCTGAATCTGATTATGTTGAGAGCAGAGAGAAAGGAAGAAAGTCGTGATTCTTTAAACGAGGAGCGACATAATTAGGTAAAGGTCGGCTTCTTCAGAGATAGGTTGGCTAAAGACAATATAGGGTGGCTGTTGATTTAACGTTTATTTTTATATTTAAAAAAAACCTGATTAAGTTTTCCAGCGCGTTTACTAATCGTATGCTCACATAACAACTCCAAACGCTACGAAATTTGAAATCCAATAATACAATATTATGGATCCAATGGAACTGGTTTCGTCGAATTCCGAGACTGTGCCTCGGAAGGCTATTTTGAACATCGATTTAAACGATAAAATTTCAAAACTTGATAGAACACTTCCAATTTTAAAATTTTATCACTTTTATTATCTTCAGTTCTATCCATATAAATTTTACAAGCCTTCAAATTATTTTTAACAGGCTTAAAACTCCATATTTAACATTTTACCCGACTTCAAATTATTTAAATTTAATAATTTAATTATCAAATAAATCGTGGTATTTGGAATTCAAGTTAAAGAATTAACTTTTAAATATTTAAAATCAATTAAATATTTGAATTCCAAATGTCTAAAAATTCCAGGTCGTCACACTTGGTCAAGAAGTTGGTAGGATATGAGTGTCAAAAAAATGTATATAATAACTAAGGGATCTTATGTGGACCACCCCAAAAGAGTTTGGATCGATTGATATTGATTGACCAATTTATCGTACAAACATAATTTTCAAAAACTAAAAACCAAATCATTTTTCTATACATATATAAGGTAATTTGTTAAATGTTTATGAATACATATTCCATTGCACTAAGAAATATTTTTTATTTCAAGAAATACCAACTTTAATACAAAAGAATATTTTAAAAAAAATTGTTGGTAAAAATGTATTTGGACATGGTCCAAATATAAAACTGATTATGAGGGATGAAATAAAATTAACCAAACCTAAATGAATATAGAACATTATAATGTGTAATAAGTATTCTCGCATGTTAAAGAGAAACCGTTTGATTCTTATCAATATTAAGAATAAAATTTCCATAGCTATCAATAAAGCCACTAAGAGTATTGACTATGCCATATGTTATAATGCGCAAATCGTGAATAGATTCTAAGAACGGTATCAAAGTATGATTTTGATAGTCGTACCTAAAGAGATATGATCCATAAGACGCAAATGAGTTTTCAATAAGAAGAACAATGCATTTGAAATATAGTTGGCAACGTTGATATAAATAACATTTTATAGTTCAATTGTTGAAATTAGCGTTAGATATTTGTAATTCAACAGACTTAAATTGATTCAGATTTTATTCATAAAATTAATGCTCGGTATCTTTAAGTTTTGATACATATATTTTGAAATGGAAAATTCTAAATAATGATTTAGGATAGACTATTTGCACCTAACAACCAAAGTGTCTAGAAGTCGGTAAGAGCGCTACTGAGTCTGTGAGTTTCGAATATGATCCAAGAACTAATATAAAAGTGTCTCCAACAACCATCGGAGGTGAATAATTATTTTAACAAAAATGTCAAATAGTTTGATTTTGAGTTAAAATGCAGAAGAAATGTGTATCAATAAGAAAGAACATAAAAATGTACTTAGATATTTCTAAACTAGAAGTAAACAACATACTGCTAATTGTGGACGATATGCCTATGTTAAAATCATTTTTATTTTGGTTGTTTAATTCTCGATACGGGATTTGAAAAGAAAAGTTCTACAATTAGCATATAAGGATGTTTGGAATGTCCCTAATGGTATACACAGATGTCATATTAAAATGCTTAATAGAGATCATATGAGATAGATTCCTTATGCTTTGGCAATATGAACCATCATATATGATGTGTTATCTACTATATCACAGTTTGCTTATGTAACTGGTATAGAAAGAAAAGTGTCAAATCTGAATTAAGTTCACTAAATGATAGTTAAGTGTATTTTTAAGAATTTAAAAAATAATAGAGAACTGTTCATAGGAAAAAACAAACTCCGTATGAAGGAGTATTCAGACCCGAATTTTATAAGTGATATCGAATACAGTATGGCAACCCTTATTCAAGATTAAAATTAGTTAAGAAGCTTTAAATTTGAAATGTCCCAACAAAGTGGTTATTTTTAATTCAATAAATAGGTCATATATATTTCCTTGAATTAATACAATAAGAAAAGCAATATGTGCGTGCGTGCGTGTATATGCATAAATTTGTGATTGAGCTAGAGATGATTCCAAATATTGAGAATCCATTCATTGTTATATGATATCAATATCATGATACGAATCACAAAAGAAAATAGAGCATAATATAAGTTGAGAAACATACTCCAAAAAGTTCCACATAATAAAGACAATTTACCAACGTTAAAGAGAGTTGATCAACACAGTAGATAATGGAAATGACAAAGCAAACCCATTTGCTAAGGGACCGACTTGATCAGATTTGAGAAACCTAATTGATATCGAAGAAAAAAGATTATGTAATTGATCCCAAGTGCAAGTGGGAGATTGGAAGAGTTAGGGGTAACGCCATTAAGGCAGCTACGTAATTTGCTACATATATCTAACTTTATTACCTATCTTATTTGTAATAATGGTATGTGATTTCTATAATATCGTTAGTTATATTGTGATATAATTAAAGAAATAAATATAAAGTACATTAAAAAAATTCTTAAATGATATGTTATTTGATAATAATTACAAAGAGTTGTAATCATGATAAAATTATCACAATATATAATCAACATATTATTTTAAATATTCATGGTCAAGATGCTTTAAGAAATGATATCCACCCAACTGTTGAGACTAGAGTACACGACACTCTTAATATTCTTTACCGTGTATTACTTATGCATATTGGGGGCACCAAGAGTTAACATACTAATAGTTAGTGGGTAATTATGGCATAACCCATCTGAAGTTTCTCGTTGATTAATAACAACTAGGCAAAACTATTAAAGTTATGATATTACATAGTTCTCTCAACTTGAGAATAATATTGAAATTCAATATGGAAAGTACATTTTGATTATAGTTGAATTATGACATGGAATTTGGTAAATGACTATAGTTGGGTGTGAGTTGAAGCATTGGAAGTGAAACACTATCCAATAAAAATTCCGTCTCCTCGACTGTATAAGTTTAGTATCATGATCACCTGTAGTCAACTCAAAGTCAAATCTCTGGCCAAAGTAGTATGGTTAGTAATAAATGTTATTATTAAACTAAGGACTTTTATGGACCAACCGAGTTGAATTCAGATGATTCTGGAATTCTGTCCATTACCAAATTCCATAAGTCCTAATGTGATATAGTGTTGACAAAAAAAAATTTGTGTAAATAATCATTACTAAAAGGTACCGCTTGAATTTGTAAATTTGGATTATAACCATGAGATTTGTTAGTGATGAATTAATTCAAACTGTCTTACCACTAGCTAAGGTGAGTTGTGAACATCATTTTTTAAATATTAATCACTGGCTAAGTTCGCACCTGTGAGTCATGCAACTGAATACATTCTGTCTTCAAAACACGGCTAGATTTAGATAACTTTAATAGTTATAAATTATTTATATTAATTAATATTTATGAAATATTAGTTATTATTGTATTTATTGTATTGGTTTGCGTTTAGTAAAATGAAGTTGTATCTATAGTTGTTTGGGCTGCTATTAGTAATATATTAGGTGTGTTGAAACTGGATCAGCCCACAACGAAAGTTATGAGTGAATTTTAAAAAATTTACCCCATTAGATCTATATTGGGCCTATAAAGTCTAATTTTTTTTAGAACATTTCTAAATTTTATTTAAATAAAATCTCTTATTTTATTTAAATTTATAAATTATATACAATTTTATTTAATTTATATTCAATTGAATATAAAAGTACATATATTGCAATGACTCGTAGTTCTAACTATTTTAATTTTTTTTTAAATTTAATGTGATTATTGAAAAATAATGGTTAGAGATAAAAACTTTTAATGTTTATTTATGTAATTTATTGAAACTGATTTTTTATAAAACTTTGAAACAACCAATTTTGATGGTTTTGGTAATGACAATATTGAAATTGAATTCTACGTATTGAATGTATTTATAATCATTAGTTGGATTCGATAATAAATGTTGAATTATTTAGTTAAAAATAAATTAATTTTCGATAACTAAAATTCTTTGGGATTTTAATATGGGATAATTAAATTAAATAAAATTCAATACTGGAATTATTTAAAAAATTGAATTTTGGATTTAATGTGAATGAAAATGATGTTGGAAGTTGATTTAAATTTTATTTAAACAACAATGAGGATTGTTAAACCTAAAAATCAAATTTAAAGTGATTAAATTAATTTCTGGGAATTACTTGTTTTAATTAACGAGTAAAAATAGTCATTTTGGCCACTGCCTTGGATTTCAATGAAACCAGTTTCATCGGATCTATAACAGTGAATTATTGCAGTATTTCAAGTTTCATAGCGATCAGACTTATCTTTTGATCGTGTGAGATCGAAATGCGTTGAAATCAATTAATGGAATTTAAATGGATATAATTTGATTTTGGAGGCTATCTTCTGCATACTATCGAATTAGGCCTCGAAACTAGTACCATTGCATTCAGAATGAAGGTAAAACATTAAAAATGCCAAGCGGTGCGCCTCGATCGGAGTTCAAGCGATTTTGGACCTTACGTTATAAATACAGCACACAAAATGAGAAAAATATTATTAAAATATTTTGGAAAATCCTAGTTGTTTATGGCCTCTTATTCTCTTTTAATGGCTGAAATTCGTCCAAATTCTCTCCTCATCATCTCTCAGTCCGTTCAATCAAATTAAAAACTTCCAACATGAAAGCTGTAGATCTCAACCTCCTCTTCAAATCCATATAGTTGATTCAACTTGGTTGTGCACATATTCGCCAGAATAGAGGGAATTAGGGCCGGCGTTCTTCCTCAAATTGCGCACAGACGGAGGCATCAGAGGCGGCACAACTGCTGGCGACGATGGAGCTTGAGGAGGCGCTTCGAATGGTAGTGACTGATGGTGTTCCGGAGCTCGCGAGTGGTGCGTGCTCGTTAGTGATGTTGCATTGCAATTGGTTCTTGGCCTGGTGGTATCGTGCGTGAGGGAGAGGGAAATTAATTTCATAAATAAGCTAATTAATATGTTAATTACGATTTTATTTTTTATCGCTATATTAATTTAAGTGTAATTTCTACATACAAGGTCTGATTCGAGCGAATCAAGTTGTATTACGTTTGTATAGACGAGGACTACGACATGGAGTTAAATTGAAGATAATTTGACGCTGAAATATTTTTGGTTTGTGATAAAAAGTTGAGTGTTTTATACGCTCACGATTGACTAAAATATTTTTATATTAGTTAAATTGTAATTCTGAAGTGATTTAAATTATTGATTGTTGTTTGGTAAATTTAACTGTTATGGAAATCGATATAGATATTTATATGTTACAATTTTGAATTAACAGTTAAGTTAGAATTAGAGTTGAATAGCTAGTAAAATTTCCCATAATCGACAATTGGTTAATTGTTGTTATTATTGACTGTTTGGAAGTTGGTTGTGATGGATGAAAATTGATTGATAAATTAGGTGATTTGGATATTTATTTTGATATATCATGTTATCATCCTGTATATTATTTATAGTATATAAAACCGTAACTAGAATTATTCGAATAAATTAGGAAATAGTTTGAAATGATATATACCTATGACATTTATTTTAGGTTGAAATAATATATATCCATCCCCGAATTAAAATTGAACTTATTCACTTGGATATAGGATAGAGAATTATATACGGACATCAGATTCGGTTAAATCAAATGATTTTGAAATTTTTTGATTTGGAATTATTTAAAATGATTTGATTTAAGAAGTAAAAAATCGAATTTTTGGAAATCAAATTATTTTCAAACTTGAGCTCGATATGTTGAAATTTAAATTTGGAAATAGGAATTGTTTAAATAATCAAAGTTGAGATTTTTAAGTTATAATCGAAATATGATTTGAATTTCATAAATTGATTTGTTTAAAAGATTGGACTTTTACTCGAACTTTGTTTATTGCTAAGTAAAAGTAATATAAAATGATATTTCAAAATTGAGCTTAGAATTGAATTATTTTGAAGATTCGGATCTCAAATTGAATATTGAAGAATAATTTGATTTAAATGATTTGAATCGATATCTTGACAATCGAACTCGAAATTGATATGGATTTAAATGGTTGAAATTTGAGAATCGAGTTAAAATTTAATCATTGAATCGGATAGTTGAAATTGAAATTAAATTGAGATTGTATTGAAATTTATTTTGGAATTGAAATTGAAATTAATTTGGAATTGAAATGGAAATTGATTTGGAATTGAAATTAAATTAAATTGGGATTGAATTGAAATTTGTACAAGGTGGAATTGAAATTGAAATCAATTGGAGTTGAAAGAAAAATTGAATTTATTCGAAATCAAAATCAAATTTATTCGAATCGAATTTGGAATCGAAGTAAAATTCGACTTGAAATCAGAATTGAATCAATTAAATCGAAATGGAAATTGATTTTGATTTGAATTGGAAAATTTGGAATTGAATCATTTGACTTTGAAAATATTTTCAAATAAATTATTTTAGTATAAACTACTTAAAATCCATCTTCTTAAATATTCAAATTATTTTCATTTTTCGAACTATTTTACTATATAAACCATTTTCAATACTCAAATTATTTTCTATTAAACTATTTTAACTATTTAAGCTATTTTAAAACTATTCAAACTATTTTCTAAAAATTCAAACTGGTCAAGGGTGGAATGTCTATATTTAAATGTTGGATTTAAATGCGAATGAGTTTAAAATGAAGCTATAACCCAAATTGAATTTCGAAACAGTTTTGGAAGCGAAATCGAATAAGGAAAAATGATATGGTATATTTTTAGTATATATGATGATTTCAAAATGGATTTGATTTTGAAGCGAATTTGATATTTTGATATCAAATGCGAATTATTTTCAAAATATAAAAGTACCAACCGTTGTGTAAAACCACGTTTGTTTGTTAAAGAGACTAGGGCCTCTTATTGGCATACCCTCTGTCGATAATGAAACCACTTTGACAACTGCATACACGATGGATGATATCCAAAATGTAGTGGTTGAATTGGCGAACATTTACTGGAATGAAGTAAGAGAACGATGATGGATAGCCTTGACACTTATGTCATAATTAAAATGATTAAAGCAGGAGCCTATGTCTGGCCAGTGAGGTTAGCTACCTCTAGCAACATTGATCCCTTTTATTACTATTGTGATTTCATGCTCGACGGGTGCACCCTTTTGTTTGGATTAATGGTTACGGTCGGCCACGTATGGGTTACGACCGACCAAAAAGGGTAAATTGATCCTATTATAACTTTGGTTTCGTATTGTACCTATAGGGGACTCACTGTCTACCGACGTTACTAGTTGTGTTACATGACTTACATAGACTACATGCTATAAAAAATGTGTTAAGGTGGATCAATGTAAAGCCTTAACGCTATTGTTTGACAATGGAATTTCTATCGAGTTAGAAAACCATCGACAAATTTTGAAATAAAAATTAACCGTAAGCGCACGGTGTACGATTGTAACACGTATGCTAGTACGGGTCGATCCACAAGGAATTATTTAGATTTTTAAATTCTATTCAATAAAATTAAACCAAAGTGGAGGGATTGTTAACTAACTAAAAAAAAGTAAAAGCAAACTAAAACTAAGGAGAATAAAAATACGAGATTAAAGAACAATTTAGAGGCAAATCCTCTCTCATGATCACATAAATCAATAAAATCAAATTATTATTTCTTTTTGGTCATTTGTGAGTTTATTTGATGCATTTACCATAAGCACGGCCTAATTGTGTTATTAAGTAACACACTTAAACCATCAAATTTTAATGCACACTCTAACCCACTTACTAACTTTAATGAAAATGACATGAAACTAAAAGTAGAATCTATTTTAAGCATGGCTTATTAACTATTGAATTAGAAATATAAACCATCAAATTTTGATTCTAAATCCACTTCCATTACCATGATCATATGTAGATAAAGTGATAATTATTGATTCATATGATTAAGCATAGCCTGTATTTTTGAACAATATATGCTATCAAACTCAATATTAAACAAAAAACCACATAAACATCTAACTTTCCATTAAGCACAAAAGAGACATAAATGAAAAATTATGTTGCGTCTACATGATTCAAGAGAGGTTCATTGCCTCTAAATTGAAAGGGTTTAGCCTCTCATATTTATTATAATATCAAAAAATATAGAAAGCAATAGGAAATAGTTAGAAAAGAAAAATGCAAGCAAATGAAAGTAAATTGAGAGTTATTCTACTTGCATAAATATGAAGAGCATGAAATAAAAAGACATAAAAGAAAATTCCATAAAAGAAAAGAGGCTAAGAAGACATTTTTATTTCTACACTAAAGACTACAACTTGCATAGAAATAAAATAAAACTAAATTAAACCTAACTAAGAAGAAGGTGGAGTCTAAGAGGAAGAGAGCCTAAAAAAAGAGTAATTACATGATGATAAGGGGCATTTATACATGTTTGGAAACTCTAATTCATTTTTTAGGAACTACCCAATTAGAAAATATAACATCCAAGTAATCATTAGAATTAGCATAAACCTCCATTTAAATGTGCATGTAGCTTTAATCATGAGTATTTGCTCTTAAGAGGGGATCATGATAAGTGGGTAGGTGGGGTCCTCCATGATGCATGAAATGAATTATTTCCATCTTCATTTGCTTCCTTCACTTTTGTGCATGTATGAATACATTAAGCCTCTTCTAATTTCCATCAGTTTTCCTATAAATAAAAATAAGACGTGTAAGTGAATTTTCTTAAATTAATTAACACAAAAAATGACCATTTTGCCTCTAAATGAAGATGAATAAATGATGATTTGAAAATAATTTGAATTTTGGTTTAAACATGTTAAAATACGCAATATGATCATTTATTCAATTTAATTCAATAAAATATAGTAGTAAAAATATGCACATTTACATGCACATCAAATACCCCCACACTTATCTTTTTATTCATCCTCAAATAAAGAAAAAAACTAAGATAAATCTGTTTTCGTAGGAAATACGATTGCATTGAGCCAATGCCACAAGCCGTTAAACCTCTGGGTGTGCCCCATAGGACGAGTGTTGTCTTGTTAGGGTTTTTAGCGGATACTACCCACAAAATCCAAATGCAGGATGGAAATATTTATAAAATGCTAGATTTATTTAAAAAATTATGAATGCAAGTTTTTAAAAATATTTACAAATGAAGGATTTACTTTTAAATTAACACGAATAAGTTAAATATAGGCTTTGGTCATTATCTTGAAAATTTAAGTCATTTACTCATCAAAATTTCCAATAAAAGTCAAGTTATCATAATAAATAGACTACTCTTTAACTTGTTGTTTCGGTTGATAACACAGTCTAACTATTAGATGAATCCTTAGTTGATTGTCAAAATTTATCAAAGTAGTACACTCATTTCTTATCAATAACAAGTCAAATCAAATAAGTTAAAATTGTATTTGGATTTCAATTGCTTACTCTATTTTATTAAATTTTTTTATTGATATGAACAATATTTACATATGCCTAATACAGGTAAACAGTGGTCAGATGTATTACCCATGCACTGCCTTGCGGGCTTAAGTAATACAGAGCGTGGTGAGTGAACATACAAATATGAACACCTATCGACCGTATGCGTTATTAATAAAAAAAAATTTATATACATACAACTAACTCAGATTGACTGAGGCTAGGTATACCGATCGTGCACTGCCTTACGGGCTTACGTGAGAAGGGTATAGAGCATGGCGAGTGAACATATGACTCCAGTTGTTAATAAAAATATATACATATATACAAATTTGTTTTTTTGAAACGAGAGAGTTTCACAAAATCATCTTAGCACCATTTAACTTAGAAGACAAAAAAATGTTGCATCCTTTACTTTAAATCAACCACTTTTTAAAACAAAGATTTTCAATTAGGATATATTTTATAATTATCACGTATGAATCTTCCTATATACTATTTAAATCATTGTTATTTGTAATTAAATTTCATTTTTATTTTTGTTAAGACAAATAAATTTTCAAAATTTTCAATTTAATAAACCAAAACCATATATTTATCCTATAGTCTTTCTTTCAAAATAAATCAAAAAGGCTTAATTTTTTTTAGATTTTTTTTTTTTTGAGATTTGAAAAGAAAATGTAAAAATAAACTATGAAAAATGAAGATGAGACTCCCTCACACTAGATTTTGACTGTGTCCCCACTGTCAACCCAAGTGAAAGGAGATGAATAAAACAAAAATAAAAAATAAATTGACCTATATTTACATGTAAATGAGCGTTATTTACACGAGATTAGAAAGTATACAGCCAACAAGTAAATGAATCGGTCTTCCAAAGACCGATTCATTTGTCTCGTCAAGTAATCGAGACATAGCTCAAGCGGAGAAAGCAAAATCCTAAATGATTTCAAAGTTGAGTGTTGATTCGGAAAAACAAATTCGTTTTATTAAAAGTTGTTCGAGTTGGTTTATTTTCGATGATTTTTGAGTTGATAAAACAATTGATTGAAATTTAAGTTTGTTTTCACCAAATTGAAACTTAAGCTCATCATCAACAAATTTTTCAAAATTAGTGATTTCAAAATTGAAATAGTTATTCAAATCATCCCCTTCATAATTTAACAACTCATTTTCGAAAAGTCCAAAGAAATCATGTTCATTGAATTCGTCTTCTTTTATTTAATTATCAACAAATTTGTTAGATGTATCAAGTTCAAAATCCAAAGTTGTTGTGTTCAAATTTTCAAAATTGGGAAAAGGAAGATCAAATCTTAAATCGAGTTTCTCACCCTCAAAAGAATTGCAATCCAATTCAATTATCATTTTTTTCAACAACTTCATTAAAATTGTCGTTTTCAATTTCAAAAGTTGTTATTTGAAAATTTTCAATTGTGGTAAAAGATGGATTATTATTTGACTCATCACACGTTGGAATTTGATTTTTTTATCACCTTGTTTCATATATTGTGACGCCCCACCTCTATGCTCACAATAACAAAGGTTATTATAAGGAATAACGTCTGCTATTGCGAAGAATAAGGCTTGTTAGAAGCAACCATTCGTAAGTTATGCCTTAGACGAGTATTGATTACCTCGATAGGAGTTGTGAAAATTACTCCCAAAGATATAAATTCAATCCAAATCTAAAACGAAACTACAATGGCTAAAGAAAAATCCAGAACAACTCATAATAACAAAAACACTGATAGTATAATCACATTAGAACAGAAATATCAGATATATAGCGGAAGACAATTCTGGAATACATGCTACAACAAACGATAGTTCACATGATCCAAATGTGCATATACATATCTCTCAATACATACATAAGATGAGGGTTAATAAACCAAAAGTACTCCTCGAGGACTAGATAAAAGATGATGCGAATCCCAAAAGCTGGAGCTGCTACAGAATCAAAGATAGAGATCACCCTGAAATAACTCGGTCTGACCCGAGTATTATTTAAAGAAAATAATAAACGGATCAGTCTAATATATTCTTAGAAGTAAATGCATCATAAACAACATCAAAGCAAAATAATAATAATCTCGAATAAGACTATTCAACATAAGAAATCAACATATTAAATGAAGAAATCACATCAAACTCCATCAAAATCAACTTTCAAATTCACAATTGAATTCAAAACAACAATTCACAAAATCTAGAAATCAAAATAGATAACTAGAAAATCAACGTAAAAGTGGATCGATCCCATCATATGGCGAGTCTAAGCTACGCCGCACGTGCATCAACATATGGCCGAAGCCTACCAAGTACTGTCATCATAATTTTTGGCGCCCAACGAATGGCCCAAAGGTCCAACATATGACCCGAAGGTCTAGTACTGGTATTTGACCCGAAGGTCCATCATATGACCCAAAGGTCCAACATAGTGGCTCGAAAGCCCAACAAAATCATCAAACAACAAATACTTCAATTAACGAGTCCGAAATTAACCGAAATAGTAAAAGTATGGTTCCATATTCCACACTTTTACTAAATCGTTTAAATCTCTTCATCGTTTCCTTGAAAGTTCAAAATTGTGTATTTTAAATAAATAACAATTTACGTTCTCAAACGGACAAGTTCGGAATTAAGCGAATCAGTAAAAGTAAGGGTTCATAGTCCTCAATTTTGCTGAAGCGTTTAAATCGCTTCCTCATTCTTTTGAAAGCGCAAACTGTAAAATTATTGAATTTTTTATATTTTCAAAAGTTTTTTAAAACACGTGATTAAAACAGCAACATCTATAGCAATTTCGACAAAGAAATTGCGCTTCTCAAAATACCGTAAAAATGGATACCAAATCAGCGTTGCGGGGTAACCGCTTAAAAATTCACTTTAAATTAACAGTTACTGACGTTAAAATAACAGTAATTTTTATTCGTCAAAATTTGTCGTCAAACAACATGCTTCAAAAATACAGTATCGGCGTACATATTCCGTTATAAAAATAACGACAATAAATTACGTTTTAAAACCAAATATCGGTTCAACGTAAATTAGCCGGTAGGTTGCACAACTATAAATTCAACAAAAATTTGTACTGTCTACTAGCACAAGAGCTTTGTTCATTTGTACGTAACTTATCAACACAGTTTTTTTCTTTTTGCATAATATAATGAATACATCCATTTGTTCTAGTTTGCATGCATACAAAAAAATGAACACGTAACTCATTTGCTCAAAAATATGGTGTCCAGGCACTTTCTAGGCATGCGTGAAGTTTAGTCGCACATGAAAATACAATATGAAATCAAAAGATGAAACAAGACTAGAATTTATGAACGATTGTCTTCATAAAAATGATTGTCCAGGCACTTTGTTCATAAACTCAAAAATATGGCCTCTGCTCATATGTTATCACATATGACCCAAAATATAAAACATACACTTTCATTTGTGTACATATAAATGCAATACTAAACGGGAACTTAAATACCAAAATATAAAACATACGCAAGCTAAAGGGGAATGCAATACTTGATGAATGACCTGAGCCTCAAATTGTTTTCACGCAACAATATTTTTGCAAAACAAAAAAACAAGATATTTGTGAAATGCAACTGCAAACACCATTTGTACGTAAAAATTTGGGCAAATAATTGTTCCGTGTACATAGACACGGCATGCATGTACTTACACAAGTGAGCTACAAAATTTTACCTGCTACCATACATATACACGCAAAAACAGAACTTGTTTCCCAAAGTAGATGATTAGACATTTCTTTGATATTCAAAACATGCTTACACGTAGATGAAGCCCAAAACTAGAGCAACCTGGCACCATCAACCAGTACACCACTGATGAAGAGAATTGCCCTCAAAAATGACTTGGACGTTTTTTTCCTTAATAAAATGCCACAACTATCTTCTGCGCATGAAATAGAATAAGCCTAGCTAAAGGCACAGGTGTACGCAGGCAAGTGATAATCAAGTTATAGTGTATGCGAATGGAATTTTTATGCAGACATGTACAAGTGAAATATCAAATCTATATTAGCAACGTGAGTTTTAAAAACTCACCTATGTTTTCTCTATGACAGCTAGAAACCCAATTCAAAAGGGAGCAGAAGTTTAAACAATATCAGCCATTAATGCTTCGCTTGAGAAGCTGAAAGAAGTGGAATAAAGGATGATGAAGCGTTATATTTTTTTCTTTTCTTAACTTAAGTCAAAGAAATGAGTGCTGAGAAGTGTTTTGGGTACACATTCATTTAATGCAACGTATGCCCGGCTACACACTAGACATGGAAAAGTAAAGCAAAGTTTCAATTTGCTTCTTAAAATAATGTGTTCACCCTTTGCTTTTCTCCTTTGTTTACTTAATTCTAGCATGTCTCAGCAATGCAAAACGTGACTACACACTTGATTTTAAAAACTGGTGGTGACAATATTTGTGACATGCGTTCATACTCATTTTATTAAATCTTTGTTGCAGCTGAGCAGAAAATGTTCTTACTTGCATTAATTTTTCAAGTGAAGGCAAAAGGTGCTTTACCTATCAACGTGCAACCGTTAGCAAGAAGATACTGACTTGGCAACAGATTTTTTTTTCAAAATTGTTAATTTAAAACTCCTATTTAAATTATTTACTCCGACCGTAACTCAAAAATCACAGTCGTTTCAGATTTTTAAAATATTTATTACGACGGTAATAAAATCATGGTCGTTACAGACTCCCCCCTTATAAAAATTGCGTCCCCGCAATTTTCATACTAGAAGCAGTCAATAACGTAAATAATTCATCACAACAAAGATTCAAAATGGATAAGATGAATAAGAATGCTCACCTCCACCCGAAGAGGAGAGTAAACCCGGATAAGAACGCTCGATGAATTCTCTGGTTTCCCAAGTGCAATCCTTGGGGTTTGCGGACCATTGAATCTTCACGAGCGGAACTTCTTTGTTCCGAAGGCGTTCACCTCCGTAGCTAGCACACGAATAGAATTTCGCACAACAGACAAGTCGGGTGAGATCTCAAGATCTTGGAACATAGGATCAATAACAGAATCTGAATCTCGAAGGCGTCGACGAAGCTAAGATATATGAAATACGTCGAGAATTCCCGAAAACTGAACAGGTAGCGATACACGATAAGCAACAGGGCCAATACGTTCCGTAATAGGAAACAGTCCAATATAACGAGGAGCCAATTTCCCGAAGCTATTAAAACGTACCACACCCTTCATCGGGGAAACACGATTGAATACAAGATCGCCAACAGAAAATTCCAAAGGCTTCCTACGACGATCGGCATAAGATTTCTGTCTATTCTGAGCCTCTTTCATTCTCTGTTTGATAATATCAATCTTCTCAGAAGAATCACGAATATAATTGGGGCCGAGAACTAACTTTTCCCCCGATTCCAACCAATAAGATGGTGATCGACACAGCCTTCCGTAAAGAGCTTCGAAAGGAGCCATACCGATACTGAATTGAAAACTGTTGTTATAAGAGAATTCAACAAGATGTAAGTGGTCTTCCCAACTACCACCAAAATCAAGAATGCAAGCTCGAAGGAGATCCTCTAAAACCTGATTCACCCTTTCTGTCTGGCCGTCAGACTGTGGATGATAAGCTATACTGAGATTGAGCTGGTGCCCAAAGCTTTCTGAAGGCTCTGCCAGAAACTACTAGTGAAAAGCGGATCTATGTCACTAACAATAAAACTAGGCACTCCATGAAGTCGAACGACTTCTCTAATAAACAGCTTAGCTAATAAAGGAGTAGTCCGATTGGACTTGATAGGAATAAAGTGGGCTGATTTAGTCAATCTGTCAACAATCACCCAAATACTAGTATGGCCCGACCTCGAACGAGGTAGACCATCAATGTAGTCCATGGAAATCTGATCCCATTTCCATAATGGAATCTCAAGAGGCTATAAAAGACCACTGGGATGCTGGTGTTCTGCTTTAACAAGTTGACAAGTCATGCAACGACTTACATAACTTGCAATATCACGCTTCATACCCGACCAATAGTATAAGCGTTTCATATCAGCATACATCTTACCACTACCCGGATGGATAGTGTACTTAGAACAATAACAGTCCTCAAGAATGTCATTTCTAAGATCAGGAATATCAGGCACGATCAATCTACCCTTCTTCCGAATACAACCATGAACATCAATATCGAAATCCTTAAGATCATCACTTCGGGATTCCGAATACAACTCTGAATAAGATAAGCAATATGTGGATCTTGTTTCTGGGCATCGGCAACATGATCCAACAAACTAGGACGAGCTTCCATGCTAAATAAAAGCACGGAAGAATCAGAAACTGAAGGACGATCTCTAATATCACAAAGAGATAAAGCTTCCAAAATATTCCACTCTGCTAGCATCATGGAAACAACAACCTGCTGCTTGCGACTAAGCGCATCAGCAACTCGATTACCCTTACCATGGGTATACTGAATATCAAAATCATATGAAGCAAGAAATTCGAGCCAACGCTGTTGCCTCATATTAAGCTCTTTCTGAGTAAATAAATACTTCAGAGATTTGTGATCAGTGAAGAGAATAAAACGCTCGCCCAATAAATAATGTCGCGAAATCTTTAAAGCAAAGACTATAGCGGCCAACTCCAAATCATGGGTAGCATAACGAATCCCGTTAGGCTTTAGTTGTCTAAAAGCATAGGCAACTACTCTATCCTTTTTCATAAGAACAGCACCGAGTCCATAACCACTGGCATCGGTATAAACAACAAGATCATGATTCCCTTCGGGAACCACTAAGATAGGAGCATGAGTAAGGAGATCTTGTAACTTCAAGAAAGAATCCTCACACTTATCCGACCAAATAAAAGGAACAGCTTTCTTCGTAAGAGTGGTAAGCGGTAAAGCAATACGAGAAAAGTCCTTAATAAACCGGCGATAATAACCCGCCAATCCGAGGAAACTATGAATCTCAGTAACGGTCTCGGGCCTCTTCCAATTCTGAATTAATTCGATCTTGGCAGGATCGACAGAGATACCATCAGAAGAAATAATATGACCGAGAAACTTGACCTTATTCTCCCAGAAGTGACACTTGGAGAATTTGGCATAAAGCTGATGCTGACGAAGAGTGCTCAAAACAATCTCCAAATGCTGAATATGACCGGCTTCATATTTGGAATAAATAAGAATATCATCAATGAAAACCAAGATGAACTTATCGAGATATTCTCGGAATATCCGATTTATAAGATCCACAAAATACGCCGGAGCGTTCGTCAAACCGAATGGCATAACAAGCCATTTGTAAGAACCATAACGAGTACGGAATACGGTGAGAGGAATGCTATCTTCCGCTACTCGTAACTGATGAAAACTAGTAGCAAGATCGAGTTGGGAGAACAGTTTAGCGCCACTTAATTGATCGAACATGTCATCCATCCTAGGTAATGGATACCTATTTTGATAGTGAGCTCGTTAAGCTTGCGATAATCAATGCAAAGCCTAAGAGTACCATCTGGCTTCTTAACGAAGACAACGGCGGCGCCCCAAGGAGAAGAGCTAGAACGAATAAAATGCTTGGCTTCCAACTCAGATAATTGTTGCTTGAGTTCCTCATTTTCCTTAGCAGACATCCTTGTGGGAGGACGACTGACAGGATGTGCACCAGATATAAGATCAATACGGAACTCAATTGCCCTTTTTGACGGCAATCTAGAAATAGGTTCGAAAACATCAGGAAAATCACAAACAACCGGAATATTATCTGTCATCCTCCGATTCGAAGGAAGATATAAAAGCATTCGATGTATGATCCATGATTCGAAATATAATAGATAATTGCTGGCTAGCATCGGGATTCTTGGGATATAAAGTTCTTTCGGGACATAGGATTTGAACTTCATAACGGACGAGCCAATTCATACCCAATATCATATCAAAATCAAGATGCTCCATAATGTGTAGATTCACATGAAAGGAGAAACCACAAAGAATTATCTCAACATCAACACATAATAAACCAAGAGTAGCTGATCCACCAATAGGATTTACGATCCTCAAAGGGTCGCAAAGAGTAACAACATTCAAATGAATAATATCAGCAAGATCCTTCGACACGAATGAATGTGATGCACCCGTATCGAAAAGAACTCTAATAGAATGGCCATGAAATAAAATGAAACCCTCCAAAAAAGATGGAGTAATACCTTTGGACTTAGAAGAATCACCAAAAGCTTTAGCAACATTAAGCTTCCCAGATTTGAAACCCTTAGGAGCAATAGGACAATCAGAAACCCAATGACCATCTTTCTTGAAATAACGGCAAATGCGAGGCTTAGTACAATTGCGAAGAAGATGATCCAAAGAACCACAATTATAGCACGCCCTCTGAACAGAAGAGCACTACTAGGCTGAGAACTAGAGGTAGCTTGCTTCTTCTTCTTCTGGTTGGAAGAATTAGGCTTACGAAATGGAAACCTCTTCATGTTGGGGTTCTTAGAAACCTCAACATCATCACCACTACCACGTTCCTTTTCAACAGCTTCAAGACAAAGAGCCGAATCAATTAGCTCCTCAAAAGAGAGCTTAAGCTGAAGCAAAAGAACTTTCTTCAAACACTTCTTCAAACCATCAACAAAACAAAGATTCTTCTTACGCGGAGTGTTAATGAACTCAACTCCGTATTTGGACAAGGCCTCGAAAGATGCAACATAATCAGAAACCGAGGACTTCCCTTGCTTCAACTCAAGGAAACTACGAGCAAGATTAGCCTTTTCTGATTCAGGAACGAACTTAAGTTCGAATCGTTCCTTAAACTGAATCCAAGAGAGAATGGACTCATCAAATTCTGCAATAAAGAGCTCATACTAATCAAGCGCACGCTCTTGCAACATACTAGATGCCACGAGAACGCGATGATGATCCGAAAGATCCATCCGAGAAAATATGCGCTCACAAGCACGCAACCAAGTCTGAATCTCCATAACACTTTTCGATCCCTTGAAAGGCTGGCCCCTAAGGTGGGAATAGTTACTACACATGCGAGCGAAGGCAGACTTCTGAGCAGGAGCTACAGGAGTAGCAATAGGAGGCTGAGTACCCCAAAATAGCTCCATAAACCGATCAGCGGACATATAGACACCGTCTGGATGAGAACCACTAGACGAGCCTGCAGAAGAACGCTTCCCTCTACCTCTTCCAGCCATAGGCTGAGAGACAAGAGAAGGTAAGGTTCAGTTAAAACAATACACAATTGATAAGAAGTTTAACAAATGGAATACTATGGAATGTATAATTTATTCCTAGACGTACTCCACATGTTAAAGTGGAAAGAATAGATTAGAAAGGCACGAATAAAAGCCCCGAATAGTTGTAACACATGTTCCATTCTGTTTCTGTTCTGTGTTTATTACAATTTGTTTTGAATTTCAGCTCTGATACCAAGCTGCGACGCCCCACCTCTATGCTCACAATAACAAAGGTTATTATAAGGAATAACGTTTGCTATTGCGAAGAATAAGGCTTGTTAGAAGTGACCATTCGTAAGTTATGCCTTAGACGAGTATTGATTACCTTGATAGGAGTTGTGAAAATTACTCCCAAAGATATAAATTCAATCCAAATCTAAAACGAAACTACAGCGGCTAAAGAAAAATCCAGAACAACTCATAATAACAACAACACTGATAGTATAATTACATCAGAACAGAAATATCAGATATATAACGGAAGACAAGTCTGGAATACATGCTACAACAAACGATAGTTCACATGATCCAAATGTACATATACATATCTCTCAATACATACATAAGATGAGGGCTAATAAACCAAAAGTACTCCTCGAGGACTAGACAAAAGATGATGCGAATTCCAAAAGCTGGAGCTGCTACAGAATCAGAGATAGAGATCACCCTGAAATAACTCGTTCTGACCCGAGTATTATTTAAAAGAAAATAATAAACGGATCAGTCTAATATATTCTTAGAAGTGAATGCATCATAAACAACATCAAAGCAAAATAATAATAATCTCGAATGAGACTATTCAACATAAGAAATCAACATAATTAAATGAAGAAATCACATCAAACTCCATCAAAATCAACTTTCAAATTCACAATTGAATTCAAAACAACAATTCACAAAATCTAGAAATCAAAAATAGATAACTAGAAAATCAACATAAAAGTAGATCGATCCCATCATATGACGAGTCTAAGCTATGTCGCACGTGCATCAACATATGGCCGAAGCCTACCAAGTACCGTCATCATAATTTTTGGCGTCCAACGAATGATCCGAAGGTCCAACATATGACCCGAAGGTCTAGTACAGGTATTTGACCCGAAGGTCCATCATATGACCCGAAGATCCAACATAGTGGCTCGGAAGCCCAACAAAATCATCAAAATCATCAAACAACAAATACTTCGATTAACGAGTCTGGAATTAACCGAAATAGTAAAAGTATGGTTCCATATTCCGCACTTTTGCTAAATAGTAGTTTCCTTGAAAGTGAAAAATTGTGTATTTTAAATAAATAACAATTTACATTCTCAAACGGACAAGTCCGGAATTAAGCGAATCAGTAAAAGTAAGGGTTCATAGACCTCAATTTTGCTGAAGCATTTAAATCGCTTCCTCATTCTTTTGAAAGCGCAAACTGCAAAATTATTGAAAACAATTTTATTTTAAAACGATTTTTAAAACACGTGATTAAAACAGCAATATCTATAGCAATTTCGACAAAGAAATTGCGCTTCTCAAAACACCGTAAAAATAAATACCAAATCAGCGTTGCGGGGTAACCGTTTAAAAATTCACTTTAAATTAACAGTTACTGACGTTAAAATAACAGTAATTTATATTCATCAAAATTTGTCGTCAAATAACATGCTTCGAAAATACAGTACCGGCGTACATATTCCATTATAAAAATAACGGCAATAAATTACATTTTAAAACCAAACATCGGTTCAACGTAAATTAATCGGTAGGTTGCATAGATTCAACAAAAAGTTGCAATGTCTATTAGCACAAGAGCTTTGTTCATTTGTACGTAACTTATCAACACAGTTTTTTTCTTTTTGCACAAAATAATGAACACATCCATTTGTTCTAGTTTGCATGCATACAAAATAATGAACACGTAACTCATTTGCTCAAAAATATGGTGTCCAGGCACTTTCTAGGCATGCATGAAGTTTAGTCACCACATGAAAATACAAAATGAAGTCAAAAGATGAAACAAGGCTAGAATTTATGAAGGATTGTCTTAATAAAAATGATTGTCCAGGCACTTTGTTCATAAACTCAAAAATATGGTCTATGCTCTATGTTATCACATATGGCCCAAAATATAAAACATACACTTGCATTTGTGTACATATAAATGCAATACTAAACGGGAATTTAAATACCAAAATATAAAACATACGCAAGCTAAAGGGGAATGCAATACTTGATGAATGGCCCGAGCCTCAAATTGTTTTCACGCAACAACATTTTTGCAAGACAAAAAACAAGATATTTATGAAATGCAACTGCAAACACCATTTGTACGTAAAAATTTGGGCAACAAATTGTTCCATGTACATAAACACGGCATGCATGCACGTACACAAGTGAGCTACAAAATTTGTCCTGCTACCATACATTTACACGCAAAAACAGAACTTGTTTCCCAAAATAGATGACCGGACGTTTCTTTAATATTCAAAACATGCTTACACGTAGATGAAGCCCAAAACTGGAGCAACCTGGCACCATCAACCAGTACACCACTAATGAAGAGAATTGCCTTCAAAAATGACTTGGACGTTTTTTTCTTAATAAAATGCCACAACTATCTTCTGCGCATGAAATAGAATAAGCCTAGCTAAAGGCACAGGTGTACGCAGGCAAGTGATAATCAAGTTATAGTGTATGCGAATGGAATTTTTATGCAGACACGTATAAGTGAAATATCAATTCTATATTAGCAACGTGAGTTTTAAAAACTCGCCTATATTTTCTCTATGGCAGCTAGCAACCCAATTCAAAAGGGAGCAGAAGTTTAAACAATATCAGCCATTAATGCTTCGCTTGAGAAGCTGAAAGAAGTGGAATAAAGGATGATGAGGTGTTATATTTTTTTTCTTTTCTTAACTCAAGTCAAAGAAATGAGTGTTAAGAAGTGTTTTAGGTACACATTCATTTAATGCAACGTACTATGATAATGCTCAGCTACACACTAGACGTGGCAGAGTAAAGCAAAGTTTCAATTTGCTTCTTAAAATAATGTGTTCGCCGTTTGCTTTTCTCCTTTGTTTACTTAATTCTAGCATGTCTCAGCAATGCAAAACGTGACTACATACTTGATTTTAAAAATTGGTGGCGATAGTATTTGTGACATGCGTTCATACTCATTTTATTAAATTTTTGTTGCAGCTGAGCAAAAAATGTTCTTACTTGCATTAATTTTTCACGTGAAGGCAAAAGGTGCTTTACCTATCAGCATGTAACCGTTAGCAAGAAGGTACTGACTTGGCAACATTTTTTTTTTCAAAATCGTTAATTTAAAATTCCTATTTAATTATTTACTCCGACCGTAACTCAAAAATCACGGTCGTTTCATACTTTTAAAATATTTATTACGACGGTAATAAAATCACGGTCGTTACATATATGTTTCGAACAACAAATCCTTATGTTCATCTTAAATTTCGTCCATTTGCTCAAAAAATCCAATTTACGATTATTAACATGAGGATTTTCATTTTGAAATTGTTGAGAACAAAGATTTTCAATCGTAACATGGCTAAGATTATTCCCATTGCCAAATTCTTTTGAAAAGTTGCTTCGATTTTCATTTGAGTTTGAAATTCATTTTGGAGTTCGAAATTGAATTAGCATAGTTATAGTCGAAATCGTTTGAATTTTAAGTTGAATTTAAATTTTGAAATCCTTGACTCGAGTTATTACACAAATTATTTATGCTTAGATTTTTTTGTGTAGAGAGTTCAACTAAAGATGAAATGCAATTTTCAAGACTCAAGAGTTGGTCATCGTTTTGAAAACTTTGTTGTTCATAATTCAACTTGTTTCTATAATAGTTATTATTAAAATATCCACAAGAATTTTAAGTGAAGTTCTATGGATTATATTGATTTTCACAACTATTGTAAAATTCACATAAGTGGGGCAACTTGGACATTTTCAAGAATGTTTTTTTCACAAAGGAAAAATATTTACCAATACAATTTATTTTTAAAAATGGAAAATTTATTATTTTTTTCAATTTCTTTTTCGTTTTTTAAAGTTTTTTTTTCTAATTTTTTTTGGATTTTTGAAATTTCAAAGAAAAAGGATTTAAATATTTCAAGGGAAAAGGAATATTTACAATTTTTTTAAGTTTTGGATATTGATTTTTTTTTTAAATATGCATGAACTAATGCAACTAAATGAATGCAAGGGTCTAATTACAAATTATTTATCCAAAGTTAACCCGATATTGTATAATCATGCTTTGTCTTAGATCAATAAGATAGTTCTCAGCCAGGTAACTGGCAGGAGTTATTGGTGCACCACGAATCACCATAGCAATGCAGCCGAAGGTTTAAGTACCTTCAGAAAAGCAATTAAGTATAATATTTATGAATCACCGTAATATTTATAACTTATTATTGCTCTGCCGTAGCCTAAACACCAAGAAATTAAATTGTTCAAAGAAGATAAATTGTTACTATACAATTAAGTGTTATCGGTGTCAAACCGTTATCATTAATCAAATTTCTAGGATGAAATGCAAAGCAGAAATTAAACCTGTATTGACAATGAAACAACGTATGGATTTTTGTTTTTGTTTTTGAATTTTTTTTATAAATATCAATGCAAATGCAAACAACGAATAATACAAAACGAATGAAAAAAAGGGATAAGAGTGCACATTTTCTTTTAAGCGAGCAATTTATTTGGCAAGCAGAGCGGTGGTTTTTAGCAACAACTCCTTTTTATTTCCTGGAACCTAAAATTGAACACATGATATATAAAGGTGTTTTTTAACAAATTAAAACAAGCCAAATTAAAATAAATTAAAACAAAACAAATCTAAAATTAATTTTTTTTGGATAAATCAAAGTAAAACTAAAAGAAAACAAATTAAACAAAACAAATTATGCAACCCTTTTTCTTAGGATGGAACCAAAAAAATATGAAAACAAAATAGTTTACTAAAAGTTAACAAATAAAAAGGAAATTACTATGCTCGGCCTGTTCAACAATAAAACCACCCGGTCCACATTTCTATTAACTAAACACAGAAGAGTAACAACATTGTAATGACCCGTAAATTGTAATGGTTTTAATAACGTAATTAACCGAATTTTTATGAATTTTAAATAATTGAATTTAGAAACAAAAATTTGATATCTGGTATGCGTCTATTTTATTATAGCAAATGACCCATTTTTATTAGAAAATATTAAAATTAGTTTTGTTGTGTAATTTCAATTTTAGTTTAAATTAGTTAAAAATTTGATGAAAATAAAATACTTTCAAAATCTGAATATTTTTATATAATAAATCTGTAAATCAATTTCTGAGTGAGTTGTCATATTTCGTTTCACCAATTTGGACTTTTCTAACCCCGTTTATCTTACTATCGATAGATTTACAGCATTTTGGGCATCGAACATCGAGTTTTGATAGGACGATCTTATCGTTGATATCTATGTAACATTCTGTTCGCCTCATCGTGCTGATCTCCGTAGTATATTTATTTACGAATTTCGATGTCTATGCAACGAAAGCTACGTAACGGTCCAATGTATCGGTATCCGTTTTAACTTTTTGATTCCTGCGTCCATTCAAATTTTCCAATGGTTAAAAAACAGATAGCTATTTTTCTGTCATTATTTTCCCCAAATTCACATGTTGACTGTCCCTATTCCCACTTATTGATATTTATGCTATGCGTCCCTTCCATTCTCTCTCTGCTTCTCTGATTCTTGCTTTTGAAAGAAGAAAATATATATAATAATGATGATAATATATATAACTCAACTTTTATATGTCAACTTATTTTTGAATCTAGCTCTTCTCTCAGTTGCAACCTTCCTTTCTCTCTTGATCCACTAAAAATATATAAATTATATAGAGAACTCAAATTACTCCTTGAGAAAAATGGAGATGTGCTTGCTCACCACCTTATAGCACTGTAACTTGTAACGACCTGATTTTTTGACGTCCGAAAATCAGCATCAATACGTCCACTGCATTTAATGCCGAACAATCGAATGCCAGAAAACCAAATCATTAGGGGTAAAGAAGAAGGAGGTAGAAGAAGAAATAGAAACAGCCAGCGCCACCTTTTCTCAGTTTGACTCTTCCTGGCCGTTATCAGAATCTCACAATCGCAACAGAACAATATACAATAGATAAATGACTAATCTTTAAACAAAAGAACTATATCTCTTTATACTTAAATCATCAGAGTCATATATATGACACAACAGTGGAATACAACATAACAACGGAAAAATAACATCAATATGGTCTTCCAAGAGAGTTCAACACACTGCGTCTTCATCTCCAAAGCTCCAAAGTCCAAATATCCAAATCACCATCTACATCCTGACATAGCTCCAGAACCTACTGATAACCTAACTCTAGGCAGCCCGTGTGGAAAAGTAGAGGCACCCAAGGTTCAGAAAATTGAACATTAAACTCCGAGTCAGTTATGAGACTGGTGTGAGATCTAAAAATAGTTATTTGTACAATAAGAAATCTGTTCATGCTTTTGGAAAATGAAACTACCATAAGATCTCCTGGCACACTCAAATGCAATCGCACACATGGGGGAGGTTTCTCCTTATAGTAGTCAAACATGCTTGATACAAGAAAATCCATTTGATATTATTATTAATGCATAGCATGAAAAACATTTTGCAAGTATAATATTAATCTTAGCCAGCATACATACCATTATAGTATGCCCACCATAGCTACTATGTTAAATGTTAGGTCCTACAACTAAAACCGTAAAGGGCTCATATTGTTTGTTTGGTTTTCCAACAAATGGTCAAGGCTAAGGAACTTCCTTTATCCAAATGGGTACGCCTCTGAAGGGAGTCCCGAGAACCTAATCGGATCTCTGCCAACACCAGGCCGGGTTACATCTGTAACTTGGTAACTAACTATGACGAGTATGTCATTTAACCGTCCTGTACTGAGGCGCCTCAACAACCAACAACCACGTAAGTATCTGGGCTCCATACCAGAATACCACTTTTATCCGGAAGGAAATGCACATACCTGGAGGGTCGCGAACCCTATAACCTTGCCCCGTCCTTCCTGTTTCGACCATTTCCCGGGATGTGAGGTTCGATGAAGTCTCGTCCCACAAAGCTACGCTTTACCCAAAAGTTTTGCTTCGATCAATCAATGCTCAGCACTTAGCATGCCACATTACCAAATTGGGAATATATCACTAATAACCATCGGCTACATAACCTCAAAGCTCGTACGTCTCAGAGAAGGGTGTTAAGCTAAGAGAATAAATCTCCGCCACCAAAAAGAAATGTATTTGATAGAAACCAGCTTTATATCTCAAAGTATAATTTTAGACATACATCCATACAAGTCAATTCTAGGTCTGAATGGAACCGAAGGCACTTCGTCCAATAAAGGAAAGAAGTCCTTGCAAATCCGGATATCCCCAATCTCGACCAGACTCCCCATCACATAGGGCAATCCCTATACCGGATCAACTCGGTTGTAACAACCCGAATTTTAGAGATTACCGTTAATATTAAATTATAATGCAAATAATAATTTAATATTGTCATTATAAATGAATTGAAGTAATGAAATGTGAGTTAATATAGTTTATTTTATATAAACAATGTTTTGATGAATAAAACTTGAGTTTTGAATTTATATGAGCTGATTTATCTCATAAGATGTTATTTCAACATATTGATGGTTGGAATAAATATAAATAAACGAAAATAATCTTAGAATATTTTATTTGTGAAATTAGGTTGAAAATAAATAACGTTAGTTATTTATTGAGTCAAAATGGAAAGTATTGGAATTTTATTCCAATAATAGCCTTTTACAGTGAATAAAAAGGGAAAATGAGAAGAAAATAAAATTTTCGAAGTGTATTAATGATTGAAAATAGTGTTGTAATATTTTAAAAAAAGTGTTAAAACATTTAATACACTTATTTGAGTTAAGAAATAAATTTTATTTGACTCAGATTGTTTAAAATTGTGGTTTTTTGGTCTAGAAATAACAATATTGTGTGAACTAATAGTTTCTTGTGAAAATAATTTTTTTAAGTGTGAAAAAAAATATTATTGTATTAATCATGTTCATCTTGTTAAAATATAAAGAATGCATTTTCTCTCATGTAAAAAGAAGTTAATATGAGAAAGTTATGTTAAAAATGGTTTAAAACCTATGTATATTAGCCTAAATAATTTTCTAAGTATGAGAATGGACTAATTGGGTATAGTAAACATCCAATAACCCAAATTCTAGAGTTTTCTGATCAAGTACGTTCCTTTTCTCCCAAAACTCATTACAGTAAAATCTAAATCAGAAAAGACAAAGCTTCAAAGTACAAAACAATGGCTACCCTCTTCAAAATTTAATCTTCCAAGCTCAATCTTTGCAAATTCAAAAGCCTAATTCAAGTTAGAATCATAAAAGAAGGTAATCTCCAACCTATTCTATCTTAGAATCCATCTAAAACCCATCTCTTCATCAAAAATCTATTTTTGTAGTGATAATTGTTGATTTGCTTCTCTCCTTGTTTGCATGTACCTGTTCTTAGTTTTACTGGTTTAGATGCTCTATTCTTGGCTAAAAGCATCAATCTTTGGCATCTAAATAATAATTCAATTTCATGAACTCAAGGTGAGTGTAAAACTCACAAACCCTAGCTCTTTATATGATCAAAATGTTATAATCAGTGAATTACTGAAGCTGAAACAAATGTTCTCGTTTTTTATCCGATTTTGATAATTTTGGATGTTCTGGAAAGCGTAATTCATGTGCTACATGTTTTATTCATTGTATTTTCTAGAATTTTGAAGTTTTCTTGTTCATAATTATGGTTGGATGTTATTGTCCTGAGAGCAAAATGACAGCAACAACAATCGTTGACCTTAGATTGTATTAGCTCGTTTTTGCTCCCATTCTTTTCGGTTTTGATGACGTTTTTGAGATATTTTGAGAGTTATGATGCCTACTAGTAGGCTAGCTATATTTGGAGAATTTGAAATTCAAATTTAAATGGAATTTGAATTATTTTGGGATAAATTTGAATTGAATTCGTATTGAATTCAAGTTATTGGTTTTGAGATATCCCTCTTTGTTTTCATTGCTTTCGAGAACGGTTTTCACTAAGCCATTTTTGAAATACGTGGAAATTTTAAATTATAATTACATAGTACTTTTTAATTATTTTTCTAAATAAAGATTGATTTATTTCCTATAATAAAGGAATTTCAAATATTGGTTTTAATAATCTTTCGAAAAATCATTTTAAATTTCTATTTCTCTAATAAAATTATTTTATAAATAAAATTTCTTATTTTTATGAATTTCGGATGTATAAGAAGGACAATTAAATGGTAAAGTGTAACATGTGGTATGAGACACATGGATTTGCTTTATCGCTTAATATCGGACTTACACGGTCGAAACTCTTTCGATGAACTATTTGAGATGATTTAAGATGTTATTAAATTTTGGGTAGATTAAATGGTCCAAGAACTCCAATTTAGGAGTATATTCGATAAAGGACCATTTTAAGATGTGTTTCTTAATCGCCGATGAAATGAGATGAATTAAGAGATAGAAATTCCTATTTGGAATTATGTTTATAAATAACCATCTAGATGTTATTTTTACTTGCCAATGAGATATGGTAAGCTTCTTTATGATGATTTTACGATGTTGAGATGTATTATGATAGTTTTTACTTGTCGATGAGAAGATACAAGTCACGATGCCCCTAGTACTCGTCAATGAGATGAGATGAGCATAGTTTGTATTTACTCGCCAATGGACGAGGTCGAGTATACTTTCTTGATTTTTATGATGTTTTACTAGTGTGGTACCAACTAACGGCTAGTAAACCATTAGGGGCGAACGTATGGTATGGGACGTACGTTAACACCTATTGGGTTCGTATCCGAGAAGTTGAGACACATTCACGATGTTTACTAGTACTACAGACCACGAGTACTCGATTGGGGTCATCATGATGTAGTTGCTACTCTGATCATCACGATGTTATTAACTCGGGTCTTTGTGACTAGGAGTCATAATGATGTTATAGACTATAGTCATTCATGATGTTTACGATGTTAAGATGTTATTTGACTCCAATCATCACGATGTTTATGGTACCAAATAGTAGTACTAGTCATGATGTAGCGCGCGTAGCATTGCTTCGGCATGCAATCAAGGATTTGGCCTATCTGTTATTTCTTTGAGTTTTGATGTTTTAGACTTCACCGTCTTTAGATGATTATTACATTGATAGCCTAGTGTCAGATGAGATGTATACATATATGGTGAAATCATTTGTGATGTTACTCTTTGATTGAGTTATTTGCATTATGGATTGATGATTTGATGATTTATAGACTACTTGATGTTAAGATGGAGTTGAGATGTATTTATATATTTATACCGATGAGATGAGCTATAAATGATTATGAAGAATCTTTTATGTTGAGTTTTAGTGATGGATTTGAGATGTATCTATATTCATACCGATGAGATGAGGTATGACTAAGTATGATGCTTCTTTTATAATTGGGTTTTATATTTCCTTGAATGATCCTTGGGATGTGCCAATGAGATGAGGCACATCCATATGTGTTGTATTCTATGTATGAAGGATATGTACCTTTGATGTATTGTTATATTGACAACCACTTCTAAGAAGACAGTTGAATCATTTGAAGTCATTATTCGTATTCCTTTATACCACCGATGATATGAGGCGAAAGCGATGTTTATTGAGTCTTATCTTTAAAACTTTGCTCGTCGATGTTCCATTTGCTTAAGTGTCAGTTATGCCACTTAAGTATGACTTTATCATCATTATCTCTTCTACTTTCCAAGAAGAGATGTTGTCCTTTCTTATGATGTTGAAACCCTCTTTAGGGCATGGCATCCTTTAAGAAAAAGGATACCATAGCTCTCACCTACTTATCCTTATCTATTATTCTATTTAAGTGATGATTTAGCTAGCCTGACCCATGTGTTTTCACTCGGGTCAGACCGAGTTATTTCAGGTATCATCTATTGGACTTAGCTTGAAGTTGATGTTGGATATCAGCTCTTCTTTCACTTGAGTAGTTTATTTATTCCACATACTCTGACATTTTTACATTTGATTTGATGAATATGGTGTGGTCGTGTACCACCTTTATTGTGTTCATATGTATTGTACTGAACCTGTATCAGTGTATATGTATATATATGATGTTGATTACTATTCTGTGATGTGATCTATATTCAGTTATTATATTTTGTTCTGATAGATCCGTTAGCCACCTATAGTTTTGGATTAAGCATTTATTGGGTATGTCAATCCGCTTGAGTGAAAAAAATTATATTGCATTTATCGACATATTCAATGGACGTTTAAGACAAAATTTTAGATGGCCGCCCTTAACCAGCCCTATTCTCCGCTTTAGCAAATGGAATTACTTGTTAATTCTCTTTGCTAAGGTGGGTCTTGGGGTGGGGCGTTACATCGGTGCAGAGACAATCCACAGGCAATCCTTTCGTTCTTGAAAATACTCGATCTTCAACCACGTCTTTAAATGCAATTCAATTTCTTCGTATCATTATTCAGAATGCGTTTTATGACTTAATGTCCTCCCCTGGCCTTTTCGAATAATGAGCGCATATTTTAAAACATGTGGATACATTCGGATCTTAGTTAAATCACAAGTTATTTCCCAAAACCTTTCCTATGTAACGGGTTTCACAAATTTCCATTTTTAATCTTTTAAACAAAAGATCCACCTTTAAGATCTGATGTGGTTTTCAGATAACCATTTGGAATCCAATCCCGGTCTCATCGAAATTCAAATGCCGTCTTAAAGGCCAATATTTATAGTCGGTTATTTAACTATCAAATAACATCCATAACCAACCATCAGATTTAAAAAAAGTCCTAAATTATTTATTACGAAATATCTTTGTAAACTATTTTTCTACCCTTCAAATTTTTAAACAGTTTTCAAATCACCCTTTTCTCTCGTAGAATAAGTTTTCACCTAATCGTTTGATTCCACTGGAAACCACCAAGTCTAAATGCTTTAGATTTTAAAATAATTTCAATCACCTTATCTAAAAATATATACTCTAAAATACATAAAATAAAAACTATTTAAAACGCTTTATTTAAAATACTAGTTATGAAATTTAGTAATAATTTTTCATGTAAAACTTAAGCCAAAACAAATTTAAAAATAGAAGTTATTGAATTCTATTCAAGTTTTCCAAATAAAAACTTTAGCCAAACTATATTTTAAAATAAAACTTACTTTATAAAATATAAATATTAATAATTATTTTTTTAAATCATAATACAAATTACCCTTCAAACTTATTACTACTATAACTAATTTAGTAAAAAAATATTTACCTTTAAAATTTTAAACAAATTAAATAATAATTCTAGAAAACATTCTTTTAAAACAACTTTAAAAATTCCAACTTATACTTAAAAATCGGCTTTGAAAACGTACTTGGCTTTTCAGGGAAATACACTTTTCTTTCACACCTTTAAAAATAAACCATAATTTATTTTTGAAACAATTTACCCATTCCTTTATAAATTCTCATCCTGAATTTGCACTTCCAATTTATCCTCTGATAAATATTTCACTTTTTTTATAAACCTCGTTATAAATTTCATAGTCTAACTCTTCTTTCTTAAAATACAGTTTCAAATACTAAATAAATTTTCAAATCGATTTCCAAAATTTGCTCCCTTTTAAAATAAATTCCTTTACTTATCCAAGTTTATTTCAAAACCCATTAATTCCATATTCACTCCTTTATTTAGATTTAAAATCTTATTTGAAATTTGAAATATTAATTTCATACTAAATTTTAAAATTCTCTCTTTATTTCTCACAAACCATTTAAAATCCTAATTTTTAAATAAACTCTTCAACTTTTAAACAATACCACTTAAGTTCTTAAAATCCATTAATTTCCACTTATTAAAAAAAAAATTCCCCATGCTTGGAATTTATTCAATAGGACTTCAAAAATCTACTTTTGTCCTTTCCAAATTCCTTCTTTTAATTTATCCAATTCTCTAAAATTGTTTTACTTTAAATTCTCTACTTTAATTTCCTTCCAAAAATCCAATTTTTATATTTTTGATATCTTAAAATACCAAAATATATTCAGCCAAACCATAGCCTTTAATAATTTCAATTACCAATATAATCAATCACAGATCATAAATAAATTATATCATAGAAAATGAAATAAAATAAACATTTGAGGAATCCAGTTGGATCCCTCCAACCTGTTTCCTTGGATCCGCAGATGTTGGCACAATATAAAATACCAATTCCACTTTGAGGTGGAATATCACGGTATATGGTGTGACGACCCAAAATTTCTGGATATTTGGAATTGAAATATTTAATTTAATTTAAATATTTGAAAGGTAATTTAACTTGAATGTCAAATACCACTATTTATTTGATAATTAAATTATTGAATTTAATAATCTGAAATTGGTTTAAATAGTGAATCTTGGAGTTTAAGCTGGATAAAAATATTTCGAAGGCTTATAAAATTTATATTGATAGTACCGAAGATAGTAAAAATGTTAAACATTAATTTGGAAGTGTTTTGTTAAGTTTTGAAATTCTATAGTTTTAAATTGAATTTAAAAATAACCTTCCGAGGCATAGTTTCAAATTTCAATGAAACCTGTTCCATTGGATTCGTAATGTTGTATTATTATCGGATTTCAATTTTCGTAGTGTTTGGGGTGATCATTTGATCATTCGATAAGTAAACGTGTTGAAATTAAATCGAAAATTCAGTATAAATAACTGAGTCCAAAAAGTTGTCTCCTCCATACAATCAAATTAGGACTCGGAACCTTTTCCATATTTTTCGAAATAGGGGTTTAATATTATAAACGCCTGGCGGCATGCTTTGATAGGAGTTCAAGATTTTTCGCCACGAATTCAAGACAATTCAAATTCATATATAATGAATATTTTAACTGTTCAAAACTTTATTTAATTCTTTTACTATTTTTAGCCACTTGTCTTCCAGGTTACACCACTTGTCTTGCACATAGAAAATTTTGAGCATGCGTCATTTCTATAAAAAATAATAATAACCGAGCCCATCAAAAGAAATGGAAATTTTATTTCCTCTACTTCTTTGGTTCGCGCCCTTCTCCTTCATTAAATTTTTTAGATCAAATTCAAAACCATAATCATTTTAAAAAATATATATATATATAATAAAGAGGGGGAACGAAATCGGTTGCAAAAGAAATCGTTCGAGCTCAAAAAATTCTTCGCTCCTCATCGCGCTCAAATAGGGGTGTCGCTTTGCTTTACCCATCAATCGACGCTGCTGCGACATTCAATTTCGTTCCTTATCATTTGATTTTGTACGCTCTTTCCTATTTGAAGGTTATTGAATCGAATCAAGGCAGTATTGTCATAGTGCCGCGTGGTTGAAATTGAGGGTTCTGAAGTGATGCGTTAGGCGAGGCATGGGTTTGTGCCGAAGCTCACAAGTGGATTGTGGCGGCTAAGCATTGAAGTCGCGAGATTACGGTTTCGGCCACCTTCGAGTGCTCGAAGCTGCGACCATCCAGAAGTCGAGCATGCGGCATCGGCAACTGGCGAGCGTTCGGGAAGTTGCGACAATGATCACGTATTAATTCTAGTAGGTCTTGAGTTTGCAGTGAGTAGTTTTTAATTATTTATTTATTTATGTATTAATAGAATACATATATATGTATTTATAATTTGAATAAAATGTAAAGTTATCCACTGTTTATTTATTAAAAAAATAAAATATATCTAGATTTTTTTACAGTAAGCTATATTTAACAATTATGTTTTTGAAAGAAAATCTTTTAATATTAGGATTTAATATAAAAATAAAAATAAATAATAAATAAATATGTGTATGTGAAATTTTAAATTGTTGAAGAATTCATTTAAAAATTTGATTTTTTGAATATAGGTTATTTTTAAGCATATATGTGGTTTTAAAAGAAAACGAATGTGTGTGTATATATATATATATTCAATTTCTATTTCAATTTAAAAGATAAATATTAAGATGATTAACTAATTTAATTACTTATTTAATCTATTTAGTTAAGGGAAAAAATTCTTTAAAGGAAGATTAGTTAGAATTTAGATATTGGTTCAAAATTAAATCATTAGCTAAAATTAAAAGTTATTAAATGGTAATTATGTTCGATTCAATTCGAATATTAATAAATTGTATACATATTTATACAAGGTCTAAAATCATAGATAAATGAGCCGGGATTGGATCGGAGTGCAAATATAATCAAAGGTGAGTTAATCTATCTCATTTGGGTTTTATTTAAATTTAAATAATTAAATTTAAATTTTGGTTGAATGATTGAATTGATTGGATGTTGTATATTATATATAGTAGTATATATATGTTGGAGTGATTGTTTTCTCGCATTATATAACGGATGAGACCCTATGTGCCACATAATAGCGGATGAGATAATATGATCTCATATGCCACGATATTCCACCTCGAAGTGGAATTGGCATTATTGTATTGTGCTAACATCCGTAGATTCAGGGAAAAACAGGTTGGAGGGATGCAACTGGATTCTTCAAAACGTTTGAGTTTATTTTTTATATCCAGCGATACGATTATGTGATGATCTATGATGAATTATATTGATCATATTAGGAAGTGGAATTTGTTGGATACTCTGGCTTGGTTATATATATATATATATATATATATATATATATATATATATATTAGAGTTTTGAGAATTTAAAATACACACACACACGTGTGTGTGTGTGTCTATATATATATATATATAAAGACAGATTTTTAAAGTAAATAAAAAGGTAATTTTAAATAAAATAATTATAAGGAATTTAGATAATTAAACGATTTGAAAGAATAAAGTTAATTTTTTTAAATTTTAAATAAATAAATAAATTCCGAGTAGGGAAAGTATATTTTGAATAAAGAAGAATAAATAAATTTTTAGACTTAATGATATTATTTAGAGGAATAAAGAAATTATTTTCAAACTCAAGGTTTAAATTTGGAAAAGATAAAGATGAAATTTGGGAAAAATATGAGGTTTGTTTTCAGCATAAATAAGATTTAAAATTAAAATAAAGAAGTTAAATCTGAATTTAATAAGTTGAAATGAAAATTGGGTAAGTAAAGAAATTTATTTTAAATGGAGTAAATTTTGAAAATCAATTTGAAAATTGATTTAAGTGTGCCGAAAGCAGGAAGACGTGTCAATAATCAGAGTTCATCTGGCCGCCCATAGGAATTCCCCTTATCCAAGTATTTACTTACTACTAGAGTTAAGACTTTGCCAGTAAATTAATAGGTTACATTTTCAAAAGAAAGTAATTCTAATTATAGATTATTTTCTTAAACTTTTGAAATTGGAATTTTAAGGGGAGATCAGACTATAAAATTTATAAACTGGGTTTATAAAGTGAAATGGATATCGGAGGATATTCGGGAGTATAAATTCACGGTAGGAACTTATAAAGGAATGGATAATTTGTTTAGAAATAAATAGAGGTTTATTTTTAAAGGTATGGAAATGGGAAGTGTATTTCCCTTGATAGCCAAGTATATTTTAAAAGCAGACTTTTTATAAGTTAAAGGCTTTTAAAAAAAAATTAATAAATATTTAGAAAATTTATTATTTTTAAACGTTTTAAATTTTTAAAGTAAATATTTTCAAATTTATTTTAATGGTAATTATTTAAAGGTTAATTAGTATTATGTTTAGAAAGAAAAATTTTAATATTTTATTTTATAAATAGTTTTATTTAAATAGTTTGGTTAAATTTTATAAATTTCATAACTCTTATTTTTAAATTTAGTTAGGCTTAACTTTTATGTTAAAAATTAGTTTTTATACTTTATATGTAGTTTATTATAAATATTTTTAAAGTATATATATTTGAATAAAGTGTTTAAGTAATTTTAATTTATGTGTTTTAAAGTATGTATTACAATAAAATGATTTAAATTATTTTTAAAATCTTAAGTGTTGAGGACTTGGCAGGTTTTCAGTGGAAATAAATAATTGGGTGGAAATTTATTTCCACGAGAGAGAGAGAAGTGATTTGAAAACTATTTTCAAAGGATTGAAATGTAGAAAAATAACTTACGAAGATATTTAAAAGTAAATTGGAAGAAATTATTTTGGCTTGATGATTGCATGTGAATTTTATTTGATAGTTAAATAACCAACTGTCAATATTAGCCAATGCGCTGATCGTTTCGAATAGACCGGGATCGGGATTAATTTCCCAAAAACCACTTCGATCCGATTTGAACGTTTTCGTGAGGAACACAAGAGCTGGGAGCCAAAGATGGAGCAGTGAAGTGTATGGGCTAGTCGCCACTAATCCTGAGGGTGATTTAAAAATGGATGTAGTAGGAGTAGTGCCTTCGGTTCCGTTTGAACCCGGAACGGACTTGTATGGACGAATGCTGTCAAAATATCGTCAAGAGGATGGTGAGCATTCTAAGCGATTGTGTGCTAAAAAGATAACGCATAGCCTCGAGCCTCATCAACCGAGAATGGCTAAAACAAGGGAGGTGCACACAAGGCTAAGTGGCTAGCAACCAATTAGGGTAAGGTCACCCCTGTCTAGATGTCCCTTTTTATATTCGGCTGTGTAGCGGTTGCTGATCCCAACCACGGGGTGAACATATTCGGACTATCCAGTAAGGGGTAGCTCCGACTTTGTGTTGCAGGGGATTTAGGGTGGATCCTCGGTATGGTGATCTAGACCACGTACTGTGACGGGCTGTACCCCAGTAGCCCTGCCATTGATGGAAATCCATTTTCCCTACGTGCCTTTACGGTTTTGTTTGTATACCTATTAGCTGGAATTTAATAAATGTAACAATTTCGGCTATTTGAATAAGTATTTGTATATTGACACTATTATAATATCAGAGGATTTTATAAGAAATGTTTTGGTTATCGTAAGGTAAAAACCCGACATGTTTATTTGTAGCATGGTCTTACGAGATACCTTTGATTTCGAAGGATTTTGATAACTTTAATAATCCAATTGAGTGTGTTTTCTCATGCTGGTTTTCTAGACTGACTCGGGCGTTATTTAACTATAATGCTCGGGTTAGACCGAGTATTATAGAATACAGGATATGGTGCTGTTGAACTCAGGAGACGAGCTAGATGGCGAGACATACATTCGTACTTGATATTTATTCCACTATGTGTACAGTTTTAAGGACAAGTTTATATAACTATCCAGCATTTAGATACTACTTATGTTGTTGAATTGAGTTGTACTCCGATGACGTATTTATGAATCATTACAGATTTCTTGGTATTTTAAAATTATTGTTATATTTTATATTTATTCAGTTGCGACTGTGAGATTCTGATGTTGTTCTATTTTCTTCTTCTACCTTCTTCTTCTTTTAATCCCAATGGTTCGATTTTTTGGGCGTCGAAAAACTGGGTCATTACATTTAGTATCAAAGTTGAAGGTTGAGCGAGAACCTTGGCTCCGGTGGGGATTACTCAAATAGAGTCCGTAGTACTCTAAAATGAGTTTGAGTGTATTAATAGATATAAGCGTGTAATTTTTAGTGAGTATAAAAATTAATTTTATATTGTGTTGATTTATCAGTTGAGTGTTTATGAATTTTGGTCGATATGTGGGACGCCATGTCATCAATAGGGATTTCTAAACTCTTAAACAAGATAAGCCGACACAATATTATTTTAATATAGGGTAGATGAAGTAATTTTACCCAAATTATTTTTATATCTAAAGGGTATAATTTTTCAAAAATTATATAGTTATATATGGTTGCTTGGTTGTTAGGAAGTGATAATATTAAATTATGGTCATTTAAGTGTGAAATTGAATAAGAAGTTAAGATAATAATCCAATGTTAAGGAAATAAATTCATTAATAGAACAGAATTTGAAATGTAAATTATGAATGTTATGTATAACTGAAATCGAGATAAAAATTCCAGAGTAATGTTTGAATATGAATTAGATAGATTTAGAATTTGGAACTTTAGGAAAAGTTTAAATTCCTTTGGGTTCGAAAATGGTTTTCAAAAGCTTTGGAGAAATAATGGTGATGGTGTTTGAGAAATATTTTGAATTGGGTTTGAAATCAAGAGAGATGTAGAATTTAAAAATATTTAAAGTGGTTTTAGAGAGATAAAAGCATTTAACTCTCTTCGGTCGTGGGAAAATCACTTCGGCGATGACTATAGTAGCATCATCGATGTTCATTTTCGAGTTTCCAATGAAGAAATTGCTACCCGAATATTTTGAATTGGTATTTGTTGCAAAATTGAGTTTAATTTTGTAATGCAAAGGAATATTTTGATTTGGATATAATTGATTTCAAAAATGATTTTGAAACGTTGAGTAATTGATTAAAAGACTATAAAATCTTATTTAAAATGTTTATGGAATTTAAATAAGTTAGAAACTTAAGAAAGTTTAAAATTTGAATGGAAACAGAAGATAATTGAATCTAGTGAAATAAAAGTGAATTTGAGGAAAAGGCTAAGTAGACCAGACAAAATGGAACGACTATTAAAAAAATAATTATTAAGTGGGAAATAAAATTTGTGAAGAAGCAAATTGTAACAACCCGCATATTTATCGATTTTATATTTAAATATTTTATTTAAATATTTTATCATTCGCCAGATTTTGGTCCGAAAACCTACTTTTTGCAAACTGTCGAATTGGGACTCGAGACCACTTCCATCGAGTTCAAAATGACATTTGCGACCTTTTTGAGTATAAGCTTCGATATGTTTGGAGAAAGTTGATTTTTGCTACTTTTCACTTTGGGTTTGGTTTTGGGCTCAGCCCTATGTGAACTTATGCTCAAATATGAGCCACTCTTCCCCACTCACCCTCATTCTCTACTCTTTTCAGTTTTTATAACATTAATGGTGGGAGAGATTGGAAATTAAAAACTCCAAAACCCTAGTTTCTCTTGCAAATCAAATTCCTAGCTCCAAACTCAAGAAGAACCCATTGGTAAGCTTCTCTTCTTCTTCTCCAACTTGTTCTCTTACCAATTTCAGAAATTCCTAAACCTAATTTTGGGAATGTTCTTGCTTTTGAGCTTAGATTCAAGCTCAATTGGGTTGTTTTGAAGAGTGGTTGATTCCCCTTCGCTTTCAAGCTTCATCTTCATAAATTTAGTTCAAAGGTGAGATTTTTAATCTCACATCTATGCTTATAATTATCTTTGATTGCTAGGTATGAATTCCTAACACTTATTCATGTGCATTTGATTTTGATTTGGATTGCTTTTGTGAATATTCCAATTTTTGATGTTTTGTAGTCAAATCTTTAAGAATCATAACTTTGATGTTTGATCATGCTTTAAGAGGTGTTTCGAAGAGCCTATAAGACCGGGTTGTCGCTAGGCATAAACCCTTAGTCGTCGTTGCTCGTCCGATCGCTCCCGATACGTTTTAGCCACTTTGTCCTAGGCAAATTGTTGCCTAGACCAGGTGATCAGACGTCTGGTGACCAAGTCCAAACGTTTGGTTTGGACCTGGAAAGTAAAAATATATGCACGCATATTATAAAAAAAAGCCAGAGACTATTTTCAGACGTCTGAACCATCAAACCAGACGTCTGGATAGGTCTCAGACGTCTGACTTGAGGTTTCAGACGTCTGAGTGTTCTCTGGGTTATTTCCAGAGAACAAATCCAGACGTCTGGATTCCAAATCAGACGTCTGGAAATTGCAGTTTTGCCTATTTTGGCTATTTTTGAGTAAATTTCCAACTTTAATCGATTCGTGTTGTTTCCTATTTGTTGTTATCATCTATTATGACTTTGATGACCTTTTCTTTGGGAATTTTAGATATATCCACTTTGATGGATTTGATATCGATTTCTTTGGATTTTATTCACGTCTTCGAATGTGAATTTAGTAATTGGTTGTTCTTACAATCTTCTTTGTGATTTGTCACTTTAAAAATATAAAGGTTTTCTATACTAGTAGTAAATATCAAAACTCTTTCTTCAAATGATTTCAACTCTATTTTATTACAAAGCTCGTTTTCTTAAACCGTTTTCCAATCTATTAGTATATACAAACCTTTACCTCACTCGTATGAGAAATCTAATTAAACGACTTAGTAAAACAAGTGGTATGAAACGCTTGCGTTTACTTCATCGGTTAATTCTTGGACTTGTTCGATTGAATCTCTTGTGACAATTATCTAGTGGAGATTTACAGTTTGTTCGTAAATGTTTAAGTTAAGTAAGTGGTTATGGGACATGAAGCTAAACTTTTATATTTACTAGCTCAGTGTAATTGACACTTCTCGTTGATCATGACGATCATCTTTGTGATTTAGACTAGCAATGTGCGATGTCTCTTTGTTTGCGAGGTTAGGCTAGACACCACTTGTGTGATTCCATTCACACATACTTTTTCGGTTAGCCTAGACACCACTTGTATGATTCCACTCACACATACTTCTTTGTGATTTCTGGATTTCGTGTGTTGATTTCTGAAATTTGTGTTTCACCAACTTTTACGATTGGCATGGATATACATATGTCATTTATTGTGGCTTGGTGAATGAAATCAGGAGTATGACATTCCTTTTTATCTTGAGTAGATTATTGTGATATTGATTAATCTCTTGTTGATTTTCAATTACTTATTTATCACAGCTTAGCATTGTGATTATTATATGTTTATGTCATATCTCCTATTCTATATCATTTCTTCTGATATTTATAGCTAGACTGATCCGTTTATTATTTTCTTCTTAAATAATACTCGGGTCAGACCGAGATGTTACAGGTGCTTCTGCTTGACTTCTCATCCAGAATCATTACTCTGACTTTTGGCAAACTACTTAGATGAGTAGTTTAGTTTTTGTTGTATACACTTGAGATATAGACTCATAGTTGTATTCCTTTGTATAGCACGTGTTGCTATTCTTTTGTATTATCGTGGATCTTTTGACCACTACTCTGATATACACTTTTATGTGTAATATTCATATCTATTTCCTCCTTTGTGATATGAATTGTCTGTGACTGATTTATGTTATGTTTATTTCTATATTTGTTTCCGAAGATATTATAGCCACTGTGTAGTAGCTTTGAGTTTGTGTCGGTATGTCAGATTTCCTCTTGATTATATTTTTATCCGGTATATCGGTACTCGCACAAAGCAATTATACAGATGGTCGCTCCTCAACAGCCTTATTCTCCGTGCTAGTTGACAGCATTCACAGTAATGTTCTTGGCTAGCATGGGTATAGAGGTGGGGCGTCACAGCTTGGTATCAAAGCCAAACTTCGGAACAATATGGAATATTATAACAAGGATCATCGTCCTAAGTCCATCTTAGGAGTCGTGCTTTAGGATTTAATTCATGTCTTCGTACCGATTCATCCTACTTTCTTTATGATTCCTTGTTTTATCAATCAAGTTTGATTGAAATTTATTCTAAGAATAACTTTTTCCTCTTCTTTCTTTCTTTCTTAAAGAAGAGAAATGGTTAGACCCGGCCGTCCCAGCGCCGGTCAATCTAGTGCTACTCCCAAGGATGGAGTATTTATGTCTGCCCAGCAGCTTCTAGATCTTGTTAAGAACGCTCAAGCAGCCGGTCCCAATCCAGAGCCTACTCATCCTAGATCCGATTTTGCACGCTTGTGCAGAGACTATACCGATTTGGGTGGAAGGCCATTCAAAGGATCCGAGAGTGTTATAGAAATTCAAGCTTGGCTCAAATCATGCGATCGCATCTTTTCTCGCATGAACCTTATTGATCTACATCGAGTCCAAGTGGCTTCTAGCATGCTCCAAGAAAGAGCGTTAGATTGGTATGAGCTTTTAATTTCTGAAATCGTTGAGGCGGATCTCACTTGGGAGCAATTCCGGGAAAGATTCGAATTGAAATTTGTGCCGGAGGCCGAAAAAGTAACTTTGGCCCGGCGTTTTATTGACCTTGTTCAAGGTGAATCTTCTGTGACAGACTATGTCGCATCTTTCGAATCTCTGTCCAAATATGGGGTGGAGTATATTAATACCCCGATGAAGAAAAATCAGAGATTTGTCTATGGCTTGAATAAGAATCTTAAGAAGCCATTACTTCTGAAACTTGAGGTTTCATTTGATCAGCTTATTGATATCGCTCTTCGTCTTGAAGAGGCTGATAAAGAAAGTGATGTTGAAATAGTAGCTTCCAAACCCAATTTCAACAACAAAAAGAGACCCAACGAATTCCGAGGCCATTATCCCAACAAAAAGGGTAAGCAAGCAACGCCTGCTGCAAAGGCTCCTTCTCCTAGTAGTGCGAGATGCTTCAACTGTGGATCTGGGGATCATTTTGCTAATAAGTGCTCAAAGCCCAAATCGTGTCGCTATTGTAAGAGCCCAGATCATTTCATCCATCAATGCCTCAAACGTGAAGGCAAGAGGGAGGGAAAGTTGAATGTGGCTCAAGCCCTTGGCAACACATCTCGTGGCCAAGGTATTTCTCATTCAATCCTTGATTTTGTTTGTCTTGTGAATATTCTTTTCAAGTTCTTGTTGATTTGTATCTCATTATTTTATATCAAAAGAACTTGTTGATTCTTTTTCTTTAAAACATTTCTGGGCTTGATGACTTCTTTGAGGATTGTGAATCCGGATGGTAGATCCGCAACACTCAATTTGTCTTTATTGATGTCAAAATTATTTTATGTGATTTTTCTTTCCGAGCCGATATTTTTACTTTGGCTTCGGAATTGACTTTTTCTGTAAGGATTGGCTTGATCATTGTGAAGCCCATATCCTATTTTTCGAGTGGACAATTCATCTTCGACATTTTCAATCTGTTAAGCAGATTTCTATTTTTCCTTTGTGATTTTGATTCCAATTTGATGGCATCATTTTATTCCTTAAAACCTGCATGATAAGGAAAGTATTATTTCTCTCATTCATGTAGTTTGAAAAATTTTCTGGTATTTTTGAGCTTGTCTTAGGATCATCACCTAAGCAATATCTTTTGTGTGGTGCGAAGGTCTTTTCAGTTTGACTTTATCACCGGTTTCCGTTTGCTACGAGTTGCGGGAGTTAGCATTCCCCTTACCGCATTCCGCACTCGTTATGATTCTTATGAATGACTTATTATATCATTCAATTTGTCCAGCTTATTTCATCCATTTTATAAATCGAATATTCTATGAATATTTCGATGAGACCATTCTTGAGTTTATTGATTTTGGATGAAAATAGTAATTTAATATTTTGCAAATCTTTTTCATAAGATTTATTTATAAGTAAAACTGGATTTTTGTTCTTGAAACGAACAAAGAATATTCTTAAAACTTTTAAGAGATTTATTTATCCTATAAAAGATGATTTTGTGATTGTATTGCCCGTTGAGTGCTTTAAGAATTTTGGTCGATGCGCTTGATCAACGTTATCGATAGGAATTTCTTAAACGCTTTGATGAGACAATCAGACACGATATATTGACTTGTAAAATGTAAATTCTTCTAGAAATATTTTTACATCGAAATAATTTTGATTTTTGAAAGCTTTAGCTTTTCGGGAAAGAAAATTATTTGAAAGAATTTTCTTTCGATACTCTTATTCTTGTGATTCCTGAAGGGGAACCAAGACTTTTCTATTTGTACCGATACTAGTCGTATTGGGTTGGATGCCGATCTCTTGCCTAAGAGAACGTGCTATCACTTGTGCTTCTAAACCATTATAGCTTATCGAGACTAGATATGCCACTTATGATCTAGTGTTCTCGGCTATTGTTTTTACTTTTAGAGTTTGGCATCATCATTTTAGGGGGAGAAATTTGTTCTCTATCTCGATCATAAATCTTTGGAATATTCATTCTCTCATAAGGAACTTCATGTCGACTCGTGTTCCTAGCTTTTTATGATCTTGATGTTCTTTTTATTCCCGAAGGGGAAATCGTGTTGCCAATGCGTTTAGTCGTAAGCAACAAGGGGTTGTTTCTTTGTTGATGACCAAATGAAATTATCCTTTTATTAATTTCATTGGATGTTTTGATATACTTCGTTCTATTGAGCTTTATCTCATTTCTTTTATGGACTTGCGTCTGATGTTCTTTTATGGTGTTCGGTTCATTGGGCGCACCGTTTTTGAACTACGCTGGTGTCCCAAATTATTTGAGTTTCTAGTTTCTCGGGCATACTGTTATTACACTACGTCGTTGCACCAGCTCAATTTTCTGCTATTCTTGACGTTCTCCACGTCTTTTATCCACGGAAATGCTTTTATGTTTCCGGTTTTTTATTCTTGAGCCCGGTGTTATTGAGGGATTGAAGTTTCACCAAATTTGACTTTTGAGCAACATTCTATTCGCATCATTGCTTCGGAGGTTGAGCGCCTTCGATATAAAGATATTCTTTTTGATAGAAGTTCAATGGTTCTCAAATCCTAAGGATTGCTCATGTGAAATCTTGAGAATTCATCGAACGAAAACTTTCGGATTTACTCCTTCGTGCTCTTTATGGTGAACTTCTTGATTCAAATTTTCTTTTGTGTTAATATGCTTCTATGGTTGTTACTTCGTATATTTTCTTCTTAATTATTGCGAGGACGCAATTTCTTTAAGGAGGGGAGTCTGTAACAACCCGCATATTTATCGATTTTATATTTAAATATTTTATTTAAATATTTTATCATTCGTCGGATTTTGGTCCGAAAACCTACCTTTTGCAAACTGTCGAATTGGGACTCGAGACCACTTCCATCGAGTTCAAAATGACGTTTGCGACCTTTTTGAGTATAAGCTTCGATATGTTTGGAGAAAGTTGATTTTTGCTACTTTTCACTTTGGGTTTGGTTTTGGGCTCAGCCCTATGTTAACTTATGCTCAAATCTGAGCCACTCTTCCCCACTCACCCTCATTCTCTTCTCTTTTCAATTTTTATAACATTAATGGTGGGAGAGATTGGAAATTAAAAACTCCAAAACCCTAGTTTCTCTTGCAAATCAAATTCCTAGCTCCAAACTCAAGAAGAACCCATTGGTAAGCTTCTCTTCTTCTTCTCCAACTTGTTCTCTTACCAATTTCAGAAATTCCTAAACCTAATTTTGGAAATGTTCTTGTTTTTGAGCTTAGATTCAAGCTCAATTGGGTTGTTTTGAAGAGTGGTTGATTCCCCTTTGCTTTCAAGCTTCATCTTCATAAATTTAGTTCAAAGGTGAGATTTTTAATCTCACATCTATGCTTATAATTATCTTTGATTGTTAGGTATGAATTCCTAACACTTATTCATGTGCATTTGATTTTGATTTGGATTGCTTTTGTGAATATTCCAATTTTTGGTGTTTTGTAGTCAAATCTTTAAGAATCATAACTTTGATGTTTGATCATGCTTTAAGAGGTGTTTCGGAGAGCCTATAAGACCGGGTTGTCGCTAGGCATAAATCCTTAGTCGTCGTTGCTCGTCCGATCGCTCCCGATACGTTTTGGCCACTTTGGCCTAGGCAAATTGTTGCCTAGACCAGGTGACCAGACGTCTGGTGACCAAGTCCAGACGTCTAGTTTGGACCTGGAAAGTAAAAATATATGCACGCATATTATAAAAAAAGCAAGAGACTATTTTCAGACGTCTGAACCATCAAACCAGACGTCTGGATAGGTCTCAGATGTCTGACTTGAGGTTTCAGACGTCTGAGTGTTCTCTGGGTTATTTCCAGAGAACAAATCCAGACGTCTGGATTCCAAATCAGACGTCCGGAAATGTGCAGTTTTGCCTATTTTGGCTATTTTTGAGTAAATTTCCAACTTTAATCGATTCGTATTGTTTCCTATTTGTTGTTATCATCTATTATGACTTTGATGACCTTTTCTTTGGGAATTTTAGATATATCCACTTTGATGGATTTGATATCGATTTCTTTGGATTTTATTCACGTCTTCGAATGTGAATTTAGTAATTGGTTGTTCTTACAATCTTCTTTGTGATTTGTCACTTTAAAAATATAAAGGTTTTCTATACTAGTAGTAAATATCAAAACTCTTTCTTCAAATGATTTCAACTCTATTTTATTACAAAGCTCGTTTTCTTAAACCGTTTTCCAATCTATTAGTATATACAAACCTTTACCTCACTCGTATGAGAAATCTAATTAAACGACTTAGTAAAACAAGTGGTATGAAACGCTTGCGTTTACTTCCTCGGTTAATTCTTGGACTTGTTCGATTGAATCTCTTGTGACAATTTTCTAGTGGAGATTTACAGTTTGTTCGTAAATGTTTAAGTTAAGTAAGTGGTTATGGGACATGAAGCTAAACTTTTATATTTACTAGCTCAGTGTAATTGACACTTCTCGTTGATCATGACGATCATCTTTGTGATTTAGACTAGCAATGTGCAATGTCTCTTTGTTTGCGAGGTTAGGCTAGACACCACTTGTGTGATTCCATTCACACATACTTTTTCGGTTAGTCTAGACACCACTTGTGTGATTCCATTCACACATACCTTTTTGCTTTTTGGTTAGGCTAGACACCACTTGTGTGATTCCATTCACACATACTTTTTCGGTTAGCCTAGACACCACTTGTGTGATTCCATTCACACATACCTTTTTGCTTTTTGGTTAGGCTAGACACCACTTGTGTGATTCCATTCACACATACTTTTTCGGTTAGCCAAGACACCACTTGTGTGATTCCATTCACACATACCTTTTTGCTTTTTGGTTAGGCTAGACACCACTTGTGTGATTCCATTCACACATACTTTTTCGGTTAGCCTAGACACCACTTGTGTGATTCCATCACACATACCTTTTTTCTTTTTGGTTAGGCTAGACACCACTTGTGTGATTCCATTCACACGTACTTTTTCGGTTAGCCTAGACACCACTTGTGTGATTCCATTCACACATACCTTTTTGCTTTTTGGTTAGGCTAGACACCACTTATGTGATTCCATTCACACGTACTTTTTCGGTTAGCCTAGACACCACTTGTGTGATTCCATTCACACATACCTTTTTGCTTTTTGGTTAGGATAGACACCACTTGTGTGATCCCATTCACGCATACTTTTTCGGTTAGCCTAGACACCACTTGTGTGATTCCATTCACACATACCTTTTTGCTTTTTGGTTAGGCTAGACACCACTTGTGTGATTCCATTCACACATACTTTTTCGGTTAGCCTAGACACCACTTGTGTGATTCCACTCACACATACTTCTTTGTGATTTCTGGATTTCGTGTGTTGATTTCTGGAATTTGTGTTTCACCAACTTTTACGATTGGCATGGATATACATATGTCATTTATTATGGCTTGGTGAATGAAATCTGGAGTATGACATTCCTTTTTATCTTGAGTAGATTATTGTGATATTGATTAATCTCTTGTTGATTTTCAATTACTTATTTATCACAGCTTAGCATTGTGATTATTATATGTTTATGTCATATCTCCTATTCTATATCATTTCTTCTGATATTTATAGCTAGACTGATCCGTTTATTATTTTCTTCTTAAATAATACTCGGGTCAGACCGAGATGTTACAGGTGCTTCTGCTTGACTTCTCATCCAGGATCATTACTCTGACTTTTGGCAAACTACTTAGATGAGTAGTTTAGTTTTTGTTGTATACACTTGAGATATAGACTCATAGTTGTATTCCTTTGTATAGCACGTGTTGCTATTCTTTTGTATTATCGTGGATCTTTTGACCACTACTCTGATATACACTTTTATGTGTAATTTCATATCTATTTCCGCCTTTGTGATATGAATTGTCTGTGACTGATTTATGTTATGTTTATTTCTATATTTGTTTTCGAAGATATTATAGCCACTGTGTAGTAGCTTTGAGTTTGTGTCGGTATGTCGGATTTCCTCTTGATTATATTTTTATCCGGTATATCGGTACTCGCACAAAGCAATTATACAGATGGTCGCTCCTCAACAGCCTTATTCTTCATGCTAGTTGACAGCATTCACAGTAATGTTCTTGGCTAGCGTGGGTATAGAGGTGGGGCGTCACACAAATGAATTTACATTTAAATGAAATTGAAAATGAATGTTGAAATTCATTTGGAATTTGTAAGTAAGTGGAAAATTAGTCAAGATCGGACTAAACAAAACAATGGATTGAAAATAAAATTAGTATGTAGACTAGTTGATTTAATTGGGCAAGCGAATGAATTGAAAATTTAACCTTGGAATCAATTTGAATTATGTTAAGTAAAGTGGAATTGAGAAATATAGTTTAGGTGGACTAAAAGAACAAAGTTCTAAGAATTAAAATTTATTGGAAGTAAATTTGTGGAAGAAACAAATTTAAAATTTGTTAATAATAGAACTAGAATTAAAGTTGAATAATGGAATCAATTTAGATTGTGTTAAGAAAAGTGAATTGTAAATTTGTTTAAAGGAACTAAAAGAAGTAAAGGTTTAGACATAAACTTTTTATTGAAATTTGAAATTTGTGGAATAAGATTCAACTTGAAAGAGGTCAAATAAAGGTAAGTGTGACTAGAGAATAAAGTTAGATAGATAAGCCAATTAAAGAAGGTTGGTAAATGGAATGGAAATTAAATTGTAGATAGAAAAATGAATTTGCATTTGTAAGAATATAGAATTTAAAACTGAATATTGGGAAATTAATTTAAACTGCGTGTAATGGAAGTTGGTCAAGTTTTGACTAAATAAAATAAAGAACTGAAATAAAATTAGTGAGTAAACTAATTGATTTAAGTAGGTAAGAAAATGATTTGGAATGAGATTTGATTTGAATCTTTTTGTATAAAATGAAGTATTAAATTTGTTTGGGAATAAATCGGTGAAGGAAAGAAAATTTAATTCAAGTAGAATTGAAAATGAAAATTTGAATGAAAATTGGGAAAAGGTATTGAGATTTAAAATTAATTAGTAAATTGAAGAAAATTGAATTCATATGGAATTGGAGATCCAGTTTAAAAATAGGTGGATATAAAGGCTAAAGTGGTAGAGCAATAATATAAGAGTATATAAAATGCTTATATTAAACTTAAGAAATGAATGGTGAAATTCTTAAGTGAGTTTGGTATTGGAAATATACTAAATACTTTTGGAATGAAAATTAAGTAAAGTTGTGAAATGGGATAATTGTGGATAAGAGAATGGAAACCAAAATTAATGTGAATAAAAGAGAATTGATATGGCTAAAAATCAATTAGGGCTAAATACGTAAGGTGTACGTATATTATTTTATTCGCATATTGGTTTGATTCGGATTCGAGCACAGAATTTCGAGGTAGTTATACCAATCCGAGTTGGGATTTTTCACTCAATTTTCGACCGAGAACTTTGGATATGGATTTTTGATTGATTCCAGAAATTCTCTATCATAGTTGTAGCTATGCAAGGAGAATGATGGTTTCTGAACAGCAAACCAAATCTGAGTCTGCACTAGGGAGTCGGGTGGACGATACTAGTTCGGAAGTGAATTGTGTGATCGAGTGAGCGATCGAATTGGGTATTGCGTACGGATGATATTTGAGCATCGTATGGATGTAAATGAAATAGATATGAAAACTTTTGTAAAGAAATATGTAAAGCAATTTTGAATGTTGTAATTGAATATTATAGCCTAGTACGATATTCAGGTGATTAAAAAAAGCAAAAGGGAAATTGGGATTTATGATTTTTGAAGATAAATTAAAATTTTCTTGGCAAAGGTATGTATTTAAATTTCTGTATGAAATTTGATGATTTTCTGGTCTAGCCACTTGGCGTTTTTGTTTTATTTTGAAATCTAGGGGCCGTAGAGGCATTTTGTAGTTGTACCGAGCTAGCCGCGCAAAGGAGACGTTGGGAAAATTTTTCGAAAATTTAGGGAGATAGAAAAATTTTTGACGTAATTTTGATAATTTAAATTTGGTTTTGAATTCAAATTTGAATAAGTTGATTAAGAAGTATTGTTTGGAACCTATGGATGAGTTTAGGATGTTAGTAAGTGTGATAGTGTATTTAGTGAAAAGATTGTTTGGGTGGAGTTTAAAACTGTTTGGTTGTGGGATTAAAAATTGATGGGTTATGGACCGTTCCTCTTAGCTAGTAATTTCGGGGACGAAATTCTTTTAAGGAGGGAGGAATGTTACGAACCGAAACTTTTGGATATTTGGAATTGAATTATTTAATTTATTTTCAATATTTGAAAGGTAATTTAACTTGAATGTCAAATATCACTATTTTATTTGATAATTAAATTATTGAATTAAATAATCTGAAATTGGTTTAAATAGTGAATCTTGGATTTTAAGATGGATAAAAATATTTTGAAGGCTTGTAAAATTTATATTGATAGTAGTGAAGATAGTAAAAATGTTAAACTTGAATTTGGAAGTGTTTTGTTAAGTTTTGAAATTTCATAGTTTTAAATTGAATTTAAAAATAGCCTTCTGAGGCACAGTCTCGAATTTCGACGAAACCACTTCCATTAAATCCGTAATATTGTATTATCATCGAATTTCAATTTTCGTAGTGTTTGGGGTGATCCTTTGACCGTACGATAAATAAACGAGCTGAAATTAAATAAAAAAATTAGTATAAATAACTGAGTCCAAAAGCTATCTTCTCCATACGATCGAATTAGGACTCAAAATCTTTTCCATTGTGTTCGAAATAGGGGTTTAATATTATAAACGCGTGGCAGCATGCTTTGATAGGAGTTCGAGATTTTTCGCTATGAATTCAAGACAATTGAAATTCAAATATAATGAATATTTTAACTGATCAAAACTTTATTTAATTCTTTTACTATTTTTAGCCACTTGTCATCCAGGTTACACCACTTGTCTTGCACATTGAAAATTTTGAGCACACGTCATTTCTAAAAAAAATAACCAAGCCCTTCAGAAGAAATGGAAATTTTGTTTCCTCTACTTCTTTGGCTCGCACCCTTCTCCTTCATTGAAATTTCATGATCAAATTCAAAACCATAATCGTGTTATGCAAACACACACACACACAAAGATATATATATATATATATATATATATATATATATATGTATGTATGTATGTATATGTATATGTATGTATATATGTATATATATGTAAGTAGGGAAAACGAAATCAGTTGCAAAAGAAATCGTTCGAGCTCAACAATTTCTTTGTTCTTCATCGCGCTCAAATAAAGGAGCAGATTTTGATCGAATAAAACCAGAGGGAAGTGTCATGCTGTTCTTCCTCCTCTACTCGTATTTTCCCCTCATCTTGCTGTTCCTTTCATGTTGCTCTACCCATCAATCGATGCTGCTACTGCATTCGATTTCATTCCTTGTCATTTGATTTTGTACGCTCTTTCCTGTACGAAGGTTATTGAATTGAATGAGGGCAGTATTGTTATAGTGTTGCGTGGTTGAAATTGAGGGTTCTGAAGTGATGCTCCAGGCAAGGCGTGGATTTGCGATGAAGCTCGAAAGTGGATTGTGGCGGCTAAGCATTGAAGTCGTGAGATTAAGGTTTCGGCCACCTTCGAGTGGTTGAAGCGGTGACCATCTGGAAGTGGAGCATGCGGCATCGGCAACTGGCAAGCGTTCGAGAAGTCAAGGCAATGGTCGCGTATTGATTCGAGTAGGTCTTAAGTTTGCAGTGAGGTAGTTTTTATTTATTTATTTATTCATGTATTAATAGAATATATATATGTATGTATGTATGTATTTATAATTTGAAGAAAATGTAATGTTGTCCACTTTTTATTTATTAAAAATAAAATAAAATATATGTAGATTTTTTTACAGTAAGCTATATTTAACAGTTATGTTTTTGAAAGAAAATCTTTTTATTTTAGGATTTACTATAAAAATAAAAATAAATAATAAATAAATATGTGTAAGGGAATTTTTAAATTGTTGAAGAATTTATTTAAAAATTTGATTTTTTGAATATATGTTATTTTTAAGTATATATGTGGTTTAAAAGAAAAAGAAAGAGAATATATATATATATATATATATATATATTTTCAATTGCTGTTTCATTTTAAAAGATAATTATTAAGATGATTAACTAATTTAATTGCTTATTTAATTTATTTAGTTACTAAAAAAATTCTTTAAAGGAAGATTAGTTAGAATTTAGATATTTGTTTAGTTAGTGAAAATTAAAAGTTACTAAACGGTAATTAATTTGTTCAATCAATTCGAATATTAATAAATTGTATAAATATTTATACAAGGTCTAAAATCATGGAGAAATGAGCCGGGATTGGATCGGAGTGCAAATATAATCAAAGGTGAGTTAATCTCACTCATCTGGTTTTTATTTAAATTTAAATAGTTAAATTTAAATTTCGGTTGAATGATTGAATTGATTGGATGTGGTATATTATATATAGTAGTGTGTGTGTGTATATATTGGAGTGATTGATTTCCCATATTATACAGCGGATAAGGCCCTATGCGCCGCATAATAGCGGATGAGATAATATGATCCCATATACCGCAATATTCCACCTCGAAGTGAAATTGGTATTATTATATTGTGCTAACATCTGTGGATGCAGGGAAAAATAGGTTGGAGGGATCAAACTGGATTCCTCAAAACGTTTGAATTTATTTTATATATTCAGCGATATGATTATGTGATGATCTATGATGAATTATATTGATCATATTGGAAAGTGGAATTTATTGGATACTCTGGCTTGGTTAAATATATATATATATATATATATTGGAATTTTGAGAATTTTAATTATATATATATATAAATGAAGATGGTTTTTTAAAGTAAATAAAAAGGTAATTTTAAATAAAATAATTCTAAGGAATTTGGATAATTAAATGATTTGGAAGAATAAAATTAATTTTTCTAAATTTTAAATAAATAAATTCCGAGTAGGGAAAGTACATTTTGAATAAAGGAGAATAAATAAATTTTTAGACTTAATGATATTATTTAGAGGAATAATGAAATTATTTTCAAACTTAAGGTTTAAATTTGGAAAAGATAAAGAGAAATTTGGGAAAAATACAAGATTTATATTTCAGCTTAAATAAGATTTTAAATTAAAATAAAGAAGTTAAATCTGAATTTAATAAGTTGAAATGAAAATTGGGTTAGTTAAGAAATTTATTTTAAATGGAGTAAATTTTGCAAATCAATTTGAAAATTGATTTAAGTGTTTGAAATTGGAATTTTAAGGGGAGATAAGACTATAAACTTTATAAACTGGGCTTATAAAGTGAAATTGATATCGGTGGATATTCGGGAGTATAATTCACGGTAGGAATTTACAAAGGAATGGATAATTTGTTTTAAAAATAAGTAGTGGTTTATTTTTAAAGGTCTGGAAATGGGTAGTGTATTCCTTGGAAAGCCAAGTGTATTTTAAAAGGAGAATTTTTATAAGTTAAAGGCTTTAAAAATTTGTTTTAAAGAAATATTTAGAAAATTTATTGTTTTTAAATGTTTTAAATTTTTAAAGCAGATATTTTCAAATTTATTTTAGTGGTAATTATTTAAAGGTTAGCTGGTATTATGTTTGGAAAGAAAATTTTTAATATTTTTTTATAAATAGTTTTATTTTAAATATTTTGGTTAAAATTTTGTAGAATTTCGTAACTCTTATTTTTAAATTTAGTTTGGCTTAACTTTTATGTTAAAAATTACTTTTTATACTTTATATGCAGTTTATTTTAAATATTTTTGAAGTATAAATATTTAAATAAAGTGTTTATGTGATTTTAATTTGAATGTTTTAAAGTATGTTTTAGAACGAAATGATTTAAATTATTTTTAAAATCTGAAGTATTGAGGACATGGCAGGTTTTCAATGGACATAAATAATTTGGTGGAAATTTATTTCCGCGAGAGAGAGAAAAGTGGTTTGAAAACTATTTTCAAAGGATTGAAATGTAGGAAAATATCTTGCGAAGATATTTAAAAATAAATTGGAAGAAATTATTATGGCTTGGTGATTGATTGTGAATGTTATTTGATAGTTAAATAACCGACAATCAATATTGGTCGATGCGTTTATCTTTTCGAAGAGACCGGGATCGAGATTAATTTCCCGAAAACCACTTCGATCCGGTTTGAATGTTTTCATAAGGAAGACAAGAGCGGTGAGTTGAAGATGGAGCAGTGAAGTGCAAGGGCTGGTCGCTACTAATCTTGAGGGTGATTCCAAAATGGATGTAGTAGGAGTAGTGCCTTCGGTTCCTTTCGAACCCATACGTGCTTTCAGAAGATCGTCAGGAGGGCGGTGAGCATTCTAAGTGATTGTATGCTAAAAAGGTAACGCATAGCCTCGAGCCTCATCAATTGGGAATAGCTAAAACATGGGAGGTGCACACAAGGCTAAGTGGCTAGCAACCAATTAGGGTAAGGTCACCCCTGTCTAGATGTCCCTTTTTATATTCGGTTGTGTGGCGGTTGCTGATCCCAACCGCGGGGTGAACTTATTCGGACTATCCAGTAAGGGGAAGCTCTGACTTTGTGTTGCAGGGGATTTAGAGTGGATCCTCGGTACGGTGATCTAGACCACGTACTGTGACGGGTGGTACCCCAGTAGCACTACCATTGACGGAAATCCATTTTCCCTACGTGCCTTTACGGTTTTGTTTGTATACCTATTAGCTGGAATTTAATAAATGTAACAATTTCAGCTATTTGAATAAGTGTTTATATATAGACACTATTATAATATTAGAGGATTTTATAAGAAATGTTTTGGTTATCGTAAGGTAAAAACCTGACATGTGTATTTGTGGCATGGTCTTACGAGATACCTTTGATTTCAAAGGATTTTGGAAACTTTAATAATCCAATTGAGTGTGTTTTCTCACGCTGGTTTTCCAGACTGACTCGAGTGTTATTTAACTATAATGCTCAGGTCAGATCGAGTATTATAGAATATAGGATATGGTGTTATGGAGCTCAGGAGACGAGCTGGATGGCGAGACGTACATTCGTACTTGATATTTATTCCGCTGTGTATATAGTTTTGAGGATAAGTTTGTATAACTGTCCAGCATTTAGATATTGATTATTTTGTTGAATTGAGTCATACTCTGATGATGTAATGTGTAAATCGGTAGAGATTTCTTTGTATTTTAAAATTATTGTTATGTACTATATTTATTCCACTACGACTTTGAGATTCTGATGTTGTTTTTTTTCTTCTTCTACCTTCTTCTTCTTTTAACCCTAATGGTTCGATTTTTCAGGTGTCGAAAAATCGGGTCGTTACATATGGGTCATCCGCTATTATGCCGGGTGCATATGGTCTCATCCTCTATATAATGCGGGAAATCAATCACTCCAATACACACACACACACTACTATATATAATACCACCCGACAGATAAATTATTAAATTCATCCGAGCACATCCAATAATTTAAATTTATTCATTTAAATTAACTAGGCAAACTAAATGAGTGAGAAGATCTCACCTTTGCTTTTGTATTGCAATCCATTCAATCTCGACTCATTTTCTTCACGATTTCAGACCTTGTAACAATCATTATAAGGTTTCATTAATGTTTCGAATTGATCTAACAAATTAATTACCATTTAATAGTTTTAATTTTAACTAATGATTTAATTTAAACAAATAAATAAATTCTAAACTAATTTCCCCTTTAAAGAACATTTAGTAACCAAAATAAATTAAATAAGCAAGTAAATAAGTTAACCATCTTAATATTTATTTTTAAAATGAACCAGTGAGTGAATATATATATATATAAGTTTATCTATTCTTTATTTTTCTTTTTGAAATCACATTTATATACTTATAAAATAACTTACGTATATTGAAAAACCCAACCTTTAAATAAACTCTTCAGCGTTTTAAAATCCTTATGTATTTTTCACAATCCTATCTTTGAAACTATATATATATATATACACTTATAAAAATAATTTATATTACCATTTTAAATTTTCTATTTTTCTAAATCTTATATATTCATATATTTACTGTTCCCTATGCATATACGTAAGAGTGTGTGTGTGTGTGTATAAAGTTGAACTGTGTTATCGTTTTACCGTATATGTTTGTAAAATTAGAAATTTCTTTCCTCGGTATATATTTGTAAAAATAAGAAATGTGGTTCTGAAATCCTTTCTCTGTACATATACATATTACCAGAATATCTATTAAATTTTTTACAGTGGCATTTAAAATGTGTATATATTCATTTTATCTTCAATTATTTTTAAATCTACGTATATAAAATTGAAATATGAATTTAAAATCGAAATAGGCTACCTTGCTGCCCCGACAAGTTGCCTGACCCTAAACATCATCGTGGAATCGCCACCCATGCCTCGGCGAACTCTCATCACTTCGTCAGCTTGAGTGCCGACCAACACGGCCCATGCAAACGTCACTCGAGCTTCCCTCCTCACGCAAACGTACACAAATGCCGCTACCATTACCGAACCCTAAATGCGCGCAAGCGCCTCCACACCACCTCCAGATCGAATGCGCCGCCATCTCCTGCCTTGCCATCGATGCCTGAGATCGTCGAGCCTCCCTAAGTCCTCAGAAATTGATTCGAACGAACTCGATTAGTTTGAATGAATTTGAAATGTTTTGGCCATTCTTAATTTGATTTCACTTTTTTATGCATCACGAACGAATTTGAACAAGGGAGAAAAATATTATTCTTCCATTTCGAAGATTGGGAAAAACAAAAGGAGAAAGGGAAAAGAATGAGGTTTTCTCGTTCGATTTTTTTTAGAAACTGATATGTGCCCTTTGAATCAGAAAAGGGGAAACACTTGTACGCAAATTTGAAAAGGCAAGGAACATGTCCTTTAGATTTCTCAACATGTCTTTGCTTGCAACAGTATTTTAATTATATTATTTATATTCAAATTCAAATTCAAATTTAAATTGTCTCGATTATCGCAACTCACAATCTCGATCTCCTATCGAGGCGTGCCGTCAGACGTTTATAATATTAAACCCCTATTCCGAACAATGTAAAAGGTTTCGAGTCCTATCTCGATCGTATGAAGAAGATAGCTTTTTTGGACTCAGTTGTTATATTAAATTTTACGATGCAGATTCATCGCGTTTACAATCCATACGATCACATGTCAACCCCAACTGCTACGAAAGTTGAAATCTGATAATAATATACTATTACGGATCCGATGGAAATGGTTTCGTCGAATTCCGGGACTATGCCTCGGAAGGCAATTTTTAAATATCAGTTTAAACTATATATTTTTAAAACTTAACAAACACTTCCACATTCAATTCTAAAGATTTCATTATCATCAGTACTATTAATATAAATTTTCCAGGCCTTTGAAATATTTTAACCATCTTAAAAAAACAAGAATCACTATTTTATCTAATTTCTAGTTATTAAATTCAGTAATTTAAATGCCCAATAAACAGTGATATTTGAAATTCAAGTTGAGAATAACCTTTAAATATTTAAAATAAATTAAATATTCCAAATTCAAATATCAAAAATTTCGGGTTGTCATAGTACTGCTAGACCTCCCTTAGCCGCATGCGCCGCACCACCATCACCTTGTCCCTCCCCAAACCCACACCTTGTTTCCACAGATCCCACCACTCCTTTTATCCAAACCAGATACGCCCTCTAAGTTTCCAACGCCACCACCCCTCCAAACGAATGTCTCCCACAATCCACATCATCAAACTCGCCCATCTTCCCGTCCAGACCCGCCTCCACTTCCCTCCTCAATAGCCACGCAAGCCCATCGCCACCTCCTCCGTACTCCACCAGCCCACAACCCTATGACCCACCACCTAAGCAATGCTCCTCCATCGCAGATCCAAACCCACATTGCCTCTTACCCTTGCCGATTAAGCTTCACTCATCCCCTCGAATAATCGAAGTAACCACCATTGGCTTTAACCTTCTCCCTCTCCGTCTTCCGCACTGCCTTCCCTCACCCATTAGTAAATTGCCTAACATCCATCGAGCAACAAAGACTTGTCACCCACTCATTGGTAGCTTCTCCATCATCTCTTGCGCCTCAGTGTGCATCCTCCCCTAACTCGCTGACCCTACCGAGCAAACACAACAGCTTCGACCACCAAAGCACCAAGCCTTGATCGATCAAGACATGTAAATCATGGGGTAGTTTGCAACCTGCTCATGTTCTCTTCTTTTGTCCTTGTTCTTATTTTATTTATAATTTTTTTTTGTTTATATATCTTATACTTATGTTTATTTATATATTGACTTTAAAATACGACATAGATATTTTTTAATAAGTATTAACTTTAAAATATAATGTGTGTATATATATATATGTATGTATGTATGTATTTTGATTTTTGAGAGAATATATCTGTTTTACGAAAGTAAATATAAATCTGCATAAGACTATATATATAATTATATGTATATATATATTTTAGTTTAAGGGAATCATTGTGATTGTTTATACTGTCGTGTTTATATATGTATATGTTTGTTTTTTAAAATATATGTGCTTTAAATTAAGTAATGATCGTGTAATATATATATATACACACACACACACACACACACACACATTTTTTTGTTAATGTATTATGTTTAAATATATAATATGTAGATTTTATTTTATAATGTGTATTTCCAAACTAAAATTTTGGTTTTATATAATAAGCATCTCATTCCAGTTTATATCAAGCTGATTTTGATTTGGTTTCATGGATTCCTAATTATCAGCTTTGTTTCATCGATCTCGATTCCATTTGATTCGCTTTGAGATTTGTCGTAGGATTGGTCGATCGAATGGTTCACGATTCAATTCGTATCTTGTCGGGTTGTCAAATTCCTCTAGCCTCGAAAGGTGAACAATCACCCATGATTAGCATTCTTATATTTAGTAAATTTGATTTCACTTGCAACGAATTATTGAAATATGCTGTTAAAATTGAACTGCTAATTATTTAGTTGTTAAATATGATATGCTATTGTTTGCAATTGTTCACCTGTGATATATGACACTATATTTTGTTGTGTATATTTTATTTAATTTGTTCTGATGATATATGCATGTTGTTGATATGTTATATTTTTATTATATTTTTTCTCACTCTGCAACCTCCCTGTTAGTTTATAATTCCCTGTGGGTTGAAATGATACATACCCGAATGATATTATAGATTAAAGAAGAATATTTATTAGTTGAATGATAAACCTAAGCGGATTTCATTGATTTTGAAATTTTAGGATTGTGGGTTGAAATGATATATATCCATAGATATTCAAATTACGGATTGAAATGATAAATATTCGTATCACTTGACCATATGATAGAAAATTATATACGGACACTATTGGCCTATATTCTGGAAATGGTTTCCAAAGTTTGAAAGGAAATATACGATTTTAATAAACATTGTTTTACATAATACATAAATGTTATTTTATCTATGTATAAAAATTAAGATTTTAAAATTATATGTTCGGAAATTTTAAATTTATAAGTTAGTTTTGAAAATATAAATTTTTAAGATTTTTCTTATAATTTTATTATTTTAAAAATATATAAAATAGGATTTAATACAAAATACATATAATTATAAGATTTAATTTAATAAAATTTTAATTTAATTAGTATGTAATATGTTTAAGCATTTATTTAAATTTATATTAATGTTTAAAAATAGAATTTTATAACTTTAATAATAAAGGTTGGGAAGATAAATTACTGTTGACTTGGAATTTAAATTGGTTAATAATTGAATTTCAATAAGAAATAATTTGAACTTATTAATTTTGAGATTTTGGAAGATATGATTAATAACATGATTTGACAAAAAAGTGATTAAGTGAATATTTTCAAATTTGAATAAAATTAAAGTGAAACATTGAAATATAAATGACATTTGTATTGTAAATGTTTGAATATTTTAACTTGAATCTTATTGGAAGTGAAGTGATATTTTAAACTTAGATTTGAAATTAATATAAATTGAAACGTTTTATTGAGAATTTGAATTGAATCTTTGACCCTTAAATTGAAATGGTAGAATTGGAATTGATTTAAAGTGAATTTTGGAATGTAAGATGATTTCAATTGACTCGCAAGTTGGAGGAAACTAATTTTATTATATAAAGTATTTTTAGGATATAAACTATTTTAAATTATAACTATTTTAGCATATATACTATTTTCAATATCCAAACTATTTAAGTTGGAAATGTTATGATTTCAAAGGTGATTTCAAAAGTATTATAATTTTGAAAGTGTTACGATTTTGGAAAAGAGTTTTATTCAAAGTGAATAATGATATCGAAATTGATATGGTTTTCCTTGAAATGAATAAGATATTTGAACTATTTGAAATAAAATGACCATGGTGTGAAATAAGCGTTTGGTTGTTAAAGATATCGGGATCGGATATTGTCATACTCTCTGTCAATACCAAAGACCACTTTAACAACTGTGTATGTGGTGGTGATTCCAGAACAAAGCAGGTTGGTTTGGCGACGAACCTATATGGTATATACGTATACCTGACTCCCATGAGTCAGCTTAATGTAGCTAAAATAGGAGCCACGCCGGGCTAAATGAGTTCATTCCTCCTATCGAACACATTTCTACGATACAATTCTATTGCTTTTGTGATTCAATTGGGTGCACCTTTGATTTAGGAGTGTGTCTCGAGGTAGGCGATAGTAGCTGCTATGCACTACCACCAGTCCAGATACGCAAACAGTATGTCTACCCTGGCATTTCGTCGCGTGCCTTGTCACATGCCCTACCGCGCATTCTACAAGTTGTTTTGTGTTGTACCTATGGAGTGCTCCCTTATAGCCCACTTGTGAGTGGAGTTTACAGTATCTGTATAGGCTACGGCATTATATAAAATATGTTAAGGGGGATATAAGTAACACATTAACGCTATTTCAATAGTTTACTTTACTATAGACATATTATAATAGCTTATATTACTACATAGTAGATAGTTTCATGGATTCTTAGAGGATGGGAATCCCAAACATCCTTTAAGTTACTTTGTATTTCAGTTGACATTTCATTTGTGTTGAATTTACTATATAAAAACGTTAATCCTGACTCGAGTGTTTTGTGTTTGCTTTATGCTCGGGTCAGACTAAGCGTCACTATATTTGAGACTCACCTTTGGAGGTTGGAGCTTTGCTTGAAGATCCATCTTATCTATTCAGCTTTTCAGTTGATTTGTTCAGAAATGTCATCTGTTTGTATTAGAGGTTCATTTGTATGTGAGATTCTGTTGTATTTTGTATTACACTCTAATGTTTTATAGTAGCTTCATGAATTACTATTTATCTATTCCGCTGCTTACTATTGTAATACTCTATGTCTGTGATTCTATGATTGATTTATTTACTGTATATGTTGAGTTTTTCCAAATATAAATTAGCAATCTGATATTTTGAGAAATTCAAGTCTAACATGTGTGGATGTGAATGGTTCGAAAAACCGGGTCGTTACAAGTGGTATCAGAGATTAGGTTTAGGCAAAACTTAGCGTATGGAGTGAAAATTAATTATAGAATCACCATCAATCGAGCATAAATTTCTTCCTCTTTGATTCGTATTTTCTTTGAATTTTTGGAACATTCCTTTTTTCAAAAATTCATTCTTGTCTTCTCCTGTTCACGTTCTTTCGATACTGGAGAATCCCATAGCTCCAACCTCTACTGTCAACCTTTATATTACCTATAAAGGGGTGAAACTCTTTTACAATAAGCATCGATTCATCGGAGATTTCTATGTCATCAGTTTACGATGCTGTTATTCCTTGCAAAATCTAAACCGTCTCAAATAAACGATCAGGGTAACTCCCTTGTAATCTTGAATCCACTCCGATAATCATAGATTACCTTAATATCGGGTGAAGTCACTTCTCTTCCCTTCAAGCGGGAAATTGAATTTTCGCATCGAATTATTCCTAGAATCTTGGTTGACCGGTTAAGATCGCCGCGATTAATATAAGTCTATCCATCTTTCCTTTTTGTAATTTAATTATCTTATCCTTCTTTCAAGCCTATCTATCATAGTTAGAATTCTCTTTGATTAGGGTCTCTATGAATTTAAATCTCTATGCTTGTTCTAAATCTATTTTGAACCCACCCATGAGAGAGTGCATTTGCAATTAATATAATTTTTTTAATATATTGTGTTGTATAAGATGTTAAGTTGAATTTTGGGTTTCGATCGATCTATCTAGCTAACGCTATCGATAGGAATTCCAAAACAATTGAACTGAGCAAACTGACACAATATTGTTTTTCGAAATTGGTAAATGAAATAAATTTATGTATAATTATTTTTTGTATATATATATATAAAGGTATAATTTTCTGAAGTCAAATAGTTAAATGAATTAGTTGTTAGAAATGATAATACTAGACTTCATTTACTGTTTGTGAACATTTCCTAAACTATTAACTAAATTCAAATTTAGGATTCGAGGATTAAATTTCCGGTGCTTTTTAAAAAAAGTGGCTTTCAAATTTTTGAAAATATATTATTTGAAATATTTTTTGAAGGGAGATTGTTTTCAAAGAATTTCAAAAGAAGTGAATTAGTACTCTCCTCTTTTGTCGCTGGAAAATAATTTCGGTGATGACTGCAGCATCATCGACATTCATTTTCAAGTTTCAAATTGGAAAGACTAGCTAGAAGTTTTGCTACACTTTGTCTTGCGAAATGGATTCGATTTGAATTTCCTAAATATGATTGATTTATATAACATATATGTATATGTTTATTTCAAAATTGTTTAAAGTGAAACCAAAAATTATTCCTTAAATTCTGTGTAAAGTGATGGTTTTCAATTATTAAAATGAAGCAAGATTTTTGAATAATTGGATAGTCTAAAATGAGAAATAAAGTTTAAGCAACTTAAAACAGTTGAAATGAGATAAAATTTATTTGTATAATAATCGACTACATTACCTAAAATAGTCAAAAAGTTAAAATGTTAGTGAAATGTGTAATTGAAGGTTATACAAGAGAAATTTAGATAATAAAAATGTTCAAACCAAGATTTTTCTTAATATCAATGTTGTAAATAAAAGGTAAATTTGTATAGTATTTAATTACCCTCAGATCCTTAATATAACTTACCTAGAAATAGTTAAATATTAACGTAAGCAATTGAATATACAATATGAAGGTAAATGATGAGATGTCCAAAAATAGGAATGCTATTGAATATACAATACTAAGTAAAATAAATTAAATAAATAAAGGGGAATGCTAGTTAAGCAAAAAAATTAGGAACTTAAGAATGGTGAAATTTAATTCAAGTGGAATCAACTCAAACGAAGGTAAATAGACTTAATAAATAAGTTAAATCCAATAAATTTGGTTTTGAAAGAATTTTTTTTAATAAATGGAAATAAATTCAAATCAAATCAATTGATTTAAATACATTGAATTTAAGTCAAACAAAAATGTGAATATAAGGACTATTATTTTTTGGATAAAATGGACTGAAATCAAAATTGTTAAACATTAATTAATTCTAAAACTAGTGAAAATTTATATGGATTTAAATTTATTTTTGTATTTAATACTATGTATTTCAAAGCTATCTTTCTTTTTGGTTGTTTCTATTCTCCTATCTCCTTCCTTTTCGGAGACGAAAAGTTTTGAGTTGGAGAGAGTGTAACAACCTGTAAATTTTAACTGTTTTAATAACGTAATTCACTGAATTTTTTTGAAAATTTAAATAATTGAATTTTGAAATAAAATTTTAATATCTGGTATGCGTCTATTTTATTATAGCTAATGGCGAACTGTTGTTGAAAAATATGAAAATCAGTTTTGTTGCGTAAAATGAAATTTAAATCGGTTAAAAATTTGATGAAAATAAAATGTTTTCGAAATCTGAATATTTTTACATAATAAATTTGTAAATCATTTCTAAGTGAGACGCCATATTTCGTTTCGCTAAATTTGGACTTCTCCAGCCCCATTTATCTTATTTTCGACAGATTTGCATCATTTCGGGCACCAAATATCGAGTTTTGAATGGATGATCTTATCGCTGATATCTATGTACCATTATGTTCATCTCATCATGCTGATCTCTATGGTATATTTATTTATGCATTTCGATGTCTACGCAACGAAAGCTGCATAATGGTCCAATGTATCGGTATCCGTTTTAACGTTTTGATTCCCGTGTCCATTTAATTTTTCCAACGGTTAAAAAAAACAAATAGCTGTTTTGCTATCATTATTTTTCCCTGAATTCACATGTTGACTTTCCCTATTCCCACTTGTTGATATTTATGCTATGCATCCCTTCTCCCTGCTTCTCTGATTCATGCTTTTGAAAGAAGAATATATATATATAACTCGACTTTTATATGTCTTCTTATTTCGGAATCCAACTCTTCTCAAAATTGCAACCTTCCTTTCATTCTTGATGTACTAAAAATATATAAATTACATAGACAACTCATATACATATTACTCCTTGAGAAAAATGGTGATAAGCTTGCTCACCACCTTATAGCACTGTGAACTGCTCGGCCTCCCTTAGCCGCACGCGCTGCACCACCATCTCCTTGTCCCCTCCCAAAACACACACCCTATTTCCATAGATCCCGCCACTCCTTTTCTCCAAAAAAAATCCACCCTCCAAGTTGCCAACGCCACCACCCCTCCAAACAAACGCCTCCACTGATCCACCCCATTGAGCTCGCCCATCTTCCACCTCCAGACCAGCCTCCACTTCCCTCCTCAACAGCCATGCAAACCCATCGCCACCTCCTCCGTACTCCACTAGCCCACAATCTTATGACCCACCACCCAAGCAATGCTCCTCCACCACAGATCCAAACCCACACTGCCTCCTGCCATGGCCGATCAAGCTGCACTCATCCCCTCGAATAATCGAAGCAACCACTATTGACCTTAACCTTCACCCTCTCCCTCTTCTGCACTGCCTTCCCTCATCCATTAGCAAACCGCCTATACAGCTCGAGCATCCAGTTAGAAACATCCGTCGAGCAACAGAGCATCGTCACCCACTCATCAGCAGCCGCTCCATCATCACCTATGCCTTAACGTGCAGCCTCCCCTTGCTCGCTGACCTAGCCAAGCACACATAATAGCTTCGACCACCCGAGCACCAAACCCTGATTGATCAAGACAAGTAAATCATGGGGTAGTTTGCAACCTATTCATGTTCTCTTCTTTTATCCGCGTTCTTATTTTATTTATATTTTTATATATATGTATCGCTTGTACCAATGTTTATTAATATATTGATTTTAAAACACGATATAGATATTTTTTTTAATAAGTATAGACTTTAAAATATAATATGTGTGTGTATATATATGTGTGTTTCGATTTTTGAGAGAATATAGGTGTTTTATGAATGTAAATATAAATCTACATAAGAATGTATATTTAATTATATATATATTTTAATTCAAGTGAATCATAGTGATTGTTTATACTGTTCTGTTTATATATGTATATGTTTGATTTTAAAATATATGTGCTTTAAATTAAGTATTGATTTTGTAATATAATATATATAGATTTCTGTTAATATATTATGTTTAAATATATAATATGGAGATTTTATTTTAAAATATGTGTTTCTAAATTTAACTTTTGGTTTTATATAATATGCATCTCGTTCTAGTTTATATCAAGTTGATTTTGATTTGGTTTCATCGATTCCCAATTATCAGCTTTGTTTCATCGATCACGATTCCATTTGCTTCGCTTTGAAATTTGTCGTTGGATTGGTCAATCTGCTGGTTTACGATTCAATTCGTATCTTGTTGGGTTGTTAAATTCCTCTAGTCTCAAAGGGTGAGCAATCACTCACGATTAACATTCTCATATTTAGTAAATTTGATTTCACTTGAAACGACAAATTGAAATATGTCGTTAAAACTGAACCGCTAGTTATTTAGTTGTTAAATATGATATGCTATTCACAATTGTTCACTTGCAATATATGACACCATATTCTATTATGTGTATTTTATTTAATTTTTTTTAATGATATATGCCTGTTGTTGATATGTTATATTTTTATTATATTTGTTCTCACTCCACAAGTTCCCTGTTGTTTATAATTTCCTATGGGTTGAAATGATACGTACCCGAATGACATTATAGATTAAGGGAGAATCGTTATTGGTTGAAATGATAAACCCAAGCGGCTTTCATTGATTTTGAAATTTTGGGATTGCGGGTTGAAGTGATATATACCCGTAGATATTTAAATTGTGGATTGAAATAATAAATATATGTATCATTGACCATTGGATAAAAAATTATACAAGGACACTGTTGGTCCATATTCTGGAAATAATTTCCAAAGTTTGAAAGGGATTATATGATTCTAATAGATATTGTTTTATATAATATATAAATTCTATTTTATCTATGTATAAAAATTTAGATTTTATAAATTATATGTTTGGAAATTTTTAATTTATAGTTAGTTTTGAAAATATATATTTTTAAGATTTTTCTTATAATTTTATTATTTTAAAAATCTAAAATAAGATTTAACATAAAATACTTTTAATTATAAGATTTAATTAAATAAAAAATTAATTTAATTAGTACATAATAGGTTTAAGTATTTATTTAAATTTATATTAATGCTTCAAAATAGATTTTTATAATTTTAATAATGAAGGTTGGGAAGATAAATTAATGCTGACTTGGAATATAAATTGGTAAATAATTGAATTTAAATAAGGAATAATTTGAACTTATTGATTTTGATATTTTGGAAGATATGATTGAGAAGATGATTTGATAAAAAGTGATTAAGTGAATATTGTCAAATTTGAATAAAATTAAAGTGAAACATTGAAATATAAATGATATTTGTATTGTAAATTTTTGAATGTTTAAACTTGATGCTTATTGGAAATGAAGTGTTAGTTCAAAGTTGGATTTGAAATTGATATTGATTGAAACGTTTATTAGGAATTTGAATTGAACCTTTGACCCGTAAAATGAAATGGTTAAACTGAATTGATTTAAAGTGAATTTTGGAATTTAAGATGATTTGAATTGACTCGCGAAGTTGGAGGAAACCAATTTTATTATATAAAATATTTTTAATATATAAAATATTTTAATTTATAAATATTTTAATACACACACACACACTATTTTCAATATCTAAACTATCTAAGTTGAAATGTTATGATTTCAATGGTGCTATGATTTCAAAGGTATTATAATTTTGAAAGTGTTATGATTCTGGAAGAGAATATTATTTAAAGTGAATAATGATATCAAAATTGATATGGTTTTCTTTGAAATGAATAAGATATTGGAACTATTTGAAATGAAATGACCACGGTGTGAAATAAGCGTTTGATTGTTAAAGAGAAGGGATCGGATATTGTCATACTATAAGCCAATACCCAAAACGACTTTGCAAACAGTGTACGTGGTGGGGATTCCAGGACGAAGTAGGATGGTTTGGCGATGATTCTTTATGATATTTACATAGCCCCGACTCCCGTGAGTCAGCTTGATGTGGCTAAAACAGGAGCCACGCCAGGCCAGTTCAGGTCATTCCTCCCATTGGATACATTTCTTCGATACCATTTTATTGCTTTTGCGATTTGATTAGGTGCAACTTTGATTTACGATTGGTCCTCGAGATGGGCGGTGGTAGCTGTTATGCGTTACCTCCAGTCTAGATATGCAAACGACATATCTACCCTGGCATTGCCTCACGTGCCTTGTCACTTGCCCTGTCATGCCTTCTACGAGTTTGTTTTGTGTCATACCTATGGAGTGCCCCTTGATAGCCCACTTGCGAGTGGAGTTTACAGTATCTGTATAGACTATGGTATTATATAAAATGTGTTAAGGGGGATATAGGTAGCACCTTAACGCTATTTTAATAGTTTACTTTACTTTAGACATATTATAATAGCGTATATTACAACATGGTAGATAGTTCCGTGGATCCTTAGAGGATGGGAATCCACAACATCCTTTAAGTTACTTTGTATTTTAGTTGACATTTCACTTGAGTTGAATTTACTATATAAGAATGTTAATCCTGACTGAAGTGTTTTGTGTTGGCTTTATGCTCGGGTCAGACTAAGTGTCACGACATTTGAGACTCACCTTTGGAGATTGGAGCTATGCTTGAAGATATGTCTTATTTATTCAGCTTTTCCAGTTGATTTGTTCAGAAATGTCATCTGTTTGTATTAGAGGTTCATTTGTATGTAAGATTCTGTTGTGTTTTGTTTTACATTCTAATGTTTTACAGTAGCTTCATGAACTACTATTTATCTATTCTACTGCTTATTGTTGTAATACTCTATGTCCGTGATTCTATGATTTATTTATTTACTGTATATGTTGAGTTTAGCCAAATATAAATAAACAATATGATATTTAAGCAATTCAAGTCTGATATGTGTGGTTGCGAATGGTTCGAAATACCGGGTCATTACAAACATCAAAGAAAATTTTCTTCCAGCAATTTCCTCATTCAAAATAAAAATTAGTTTCCACCTATAACCCAAAACAGAATTCAATTTCCCAAAGCCAAACGTTTATTGTTTGATGTCACAACGATTTTATCGATTCGATGTTGGATTAGGGGGGAGTGATGGAGTTTGCGATTAGGTGGAATTGATGTTAGGATTAAGGTGGTAGGCGATTCGAGAGAGTGGTGAGGCTGGAATGTGCGATTGCATTATAGAGGAGAGTGCTGGAGTGATCGCGATTTAAGGTCACAGTGGTTTGAAAATTAGGTGGTCTATTGTAGTTGGTTGCGAATTTGATTGTTCAAGGGGAGTTTGGTGCGCTGATGGTAACGGGAGCAGTGATGTGGTCAAGGAGAAATTGCGGTTTGTAATTTGGGGAGTGAAGAGGAAGTTTTGTGGAAAGAGTTGAGACGTTGGTGGTCTATGGTGACTGTGAAGTGTGGTAGAGGAGGAGATGGCCATAGTTATTGGCAGTTGGTTGTTTTATGGGTGCAATGTAGAGCAGTGGCAGCTGTTGGAAGCTTGGAATGATAGTTTTTGGTGTGTATAGTTGTTTGGAGTGATAATGGGGCGGTAATGGTAATGCAGTTAAGAAATTTGATGATAGTGTGATGGTAGCAGTGGAGTTGATGGTACTGTTGTAAATTTGTGGGTGATGCTTGTAGTTTGAAGCACAGCAATGCAAAGAAGTGAATGTTGGAACAGAAGACAGTGAATGGTTTGGTGAACCAAGTTGTGGCAGTGGTTGAAGCAAGGCCGAGCAGGTGAAGTAGCTTTGAAATAGTGGAGCAGTTGTAGGAAGTCAATTGAGTAATGTGAGTAGCTTTTGGTTTGAAGGATAGTATGTTGTTTTTTTTGGTTATAGATGCGGAAGGAATTGTTACACTGTTATTGAATTTTATAGGCTGCTGTGGTGTTACACTGTTATTTGTGGTATGTCAGCATAGCAGGTGTGAATGAAGAATGAATGGTCAGTTGTGGGTGCAAGAAATTTGAGGAATGGTTGATGAGTTGAGAGGTTGCACTGATGTGCAGTTTCACATGTGCAATGAAATGCAGTGAAGGAACCGCTGGATGTTATGCAGACGACGGGGGATTGTGTCTTCATGGCGATTTGTGTTGAAGTAGTCGTTCGTTTGGTTTGAGGTGGTTCAGTGAGTTTAATGGAATGATTGTGGATCGGTTGCAAAGTGACTGGTCTAAAGGTAGGTATTCAAGTGTTTGTAGAACTGGAGACTGAGGAGGGACTGGAGGCAGAGCAATGACAGAGATGGGGAATGCACAAAACTATTTTAGGTAATCCAAGTTTGTAAAAAGAAATTGAGTTGTAAATTGAATTGTAAATTGTAATTGAGAATTGAAATGTAAATTGAAAAATGCAATGGATTTTTTCTTTTCAAATGAAATTGTGTATATGTTTTCTTAAAATATGAAATGCGAATGCAAATGGAAATAGAATAACAACAAACACACAAAAGAAAATGCAAACAAAAATCAAACAACGAACATAACTTTTTTTAAATGCAAACACACACAGAATAAACACACAAAAAAAACAAAACTAATATGAAGAGTAGAAAATTAAAATCAAGCCAAATTTCCCGGCAATGGCGCCAAAAACTTGTTCGACGATGGAATTTCTATCGAGTTAGAAAACCGTCGACAAATTTTGAAATAAAGATTAACCGCAAGCACATGGTGTACGATTGTAACACGTATGCGAGTACGGGTCGATCCACATGAAATTATTTAAAATTTGAAATTCTATTCAATCAAATTAACGAAATTCGAAGGACTGTTAACTAACGAAAAAAAGTAAAAACAAACTAAAACTAAGGAGAATAAAAATATGAGATTAAAGAACAATTTATAGGAAAATCCCCTCTCTTGATCACATAAATCAACATAATGAAATTATGATCTCTTTTTGGTCATTTATAAGTTTAGTTGATGCATTTGTCATAAGCATGGCCTAATTGTGTTATTAATTAACACATTTAAACCATCAAACTTTAGTGCACCATACTTTAATGAAAATGACATGAAATTAAAAGTAGAATCTATTTTAAGCAGGTCTTATTAACTATTGAATTAGAAACATAAACCATCAAATTTCGATTCTAAATCCACTTTCATTACCATGATCATATGTAGATGAAGAGGTAATTAGTGATTCATATGGCTAACCATAGCCTATTTGTTTTGAACAACATAAGCTATCAAACTCAATATTAAACAAAAAATACACAAACATCTAACTTTCCATTAAGCAAAAAAGAGACATAAACGAAAAACTACGTTTACCCCTAAATTGAAGGGGTTTACCTCTCATATTTAGTATAATATCAACAAATGTAGAAAGCAACATGAAACAAGAAGAAAAGAAAAATGCAATCTAATAAAAGTAAATTTAGAGCTAATCTACTTGCATAAATATGAAGAGCATGAAACAAAAAGACATAAAAGAAAATTGCATAAAAGAAAAGACACTAAGAAGCCATTTTTATTTTTACACTAAAATTACAACTTGCATAGAAATAAAATAAAACTAAATTAAAACCTAACTAAGAAGAAGGTGGAGTCTAAGAGGAAGAGAGCCTTAAAAAAAGAGAGTAATTACATGAAGACAAGGGGTATTTATACATGTTTGGAAACCCTAATTCATTTTTTTGGGAACTACCTAAACTACCCTCTTAGAAAGTGTAACCTCCAAGTAATCACTAGCATTAGCATAACCCTCCATTTAAATGTACATGTAGCTTTAATCATGAATATTAGCACTTAAAAGGGGATCATGGTAATGATGCATAAAATGAATTATTTTCATTTTCATTTGCTTCCTTCTCTTGTGTGCATGCGTGAATACATTAAGCCTCTTCTAATTTCCATCAATTTTCCTATAAATAAAAATAAAATTTGTAAGTGAATTCTCTTAAATTAATTAACACATAAAAATGACCATTTTGCCTCCAAATGAAGATGAATAAATGATGATTTGAAAATAATTGGAATTTTGGCTTAACATGTAAAAATACCTAATATGACCATTTATTTAATTTAATTCGATAAAATATGGCAGTAAAAATATGCACATTTACGTGCACATCAGTTATTTTGGTATTTATTTTATTGATTAGACATTATATATGTTTGCACCAAAATTGGTCACAACACTCTTCGGAAATTTTTGAAGAGATAATAATGAAGAGTATAAATTGAAAATGAAGATTATCTAACAAAAACTCCAATTAACAAGAAAGTAAATGCGTAGACAAGCAATTTAAAGTGGTTCGGCGTGTTGCCTACGTCCATTGTGAAGCTTTGCAACTTTATTGATTCTCTTTCAGTGAATACAAGCAAGTACAGCAAACAACAGCAAGTTACAACTGGAAATTCGAATTCAACAGTAGTAGAATGATGGAGATCTCGATCCGGAAGAGTCTCGACGCTTGAGAATCCAAAAGATCCCTTCTTCTGTAGGCTCCGGGGCTTTATTTATAGGCGTAGGAGGCTGAGACTTCGCTCAAAATTTGGGAGATTCACTCTGGTACGTGAGGGGGCCCACATGACCAATTTTAGAAAGTTTCGAGTCGATCTGTGATCGATACGAAATCATTTCGTATCGATCAAGACGATGTCCAATCGAGCTGAAATTTGGTGTGAGCGTTCCTTATCTCGTGTGCAATCTCCTGTGAAAATTTCTTTGTATTTGGATCGGTGGATTGGGATAAATAGTCGATACGAAATGGACATTTTCGGTGGCTGTTTGGTTTGAATCCATCACTTCGAATCAATCCCTTCGGTTCGATCGCCTCACGTGGTCTCGTGATGATGTGGCACGCATACTTCGCCTCGATCCAGTCTTTACTCCGAGTTGACCGCGTCGACTCTATATATCTCTCTTGTTCGTATCGAGGGATGACACGTCACCCAGGTTTGTTGATTTGATGGATTCGAATAGGGCCTCACTCATGGGTTCGAACAGCAGTCATTGATGGACACGAACTACTAATGGTCGATGGATACGAACAAGCCTTTCTTTGATGGATACGAACCACGTAGCGTTTCAATGGATATGAAGAGAGGCTTCTATGATGGATGCGAAGCATACGCTGGCCAATCGTTATGAGGCACAACACCTGCTGATGGATACGAAGTAGGGAGATACCAATGGATTCAAATAAGGAGGAGCCGATGGATTCGAGTGAGATCGAGTCGAACCGAGGCTTCCTGATGGATTCGAACTTGATCGATACGAACTGAGGCACTTCGATGGATACGAAGTCGCTGGAACCCCGATCGATACGAACGTGATCGATTCGAACCGGAGTTCGTTGATGGATACAAAATCAGCCATAGTGATGGATACGAAGGCTGGGTCGTTTCCTCTAGATTGAATCGATCATAACATGAGCATATGAACTCGGATTGACTTGAAATTTGGAACGCTGGCCTCCATGGCTTTGCTTGTCATGTACTACCAGTTGTAGCTCAATCTGGATTCGGACAAAATTCATCGATATCCATAGCGAACCTGTGTAGGCTTGATATCCAGGAAGGGTGATCCTTGATTTTCAATCAGTTCCTTGGTATCACGGCCTTGCCAAAGGCGGGATAACATTTGCCCCCCAAAGTACGTCTTGTGGAAACATGACGTGCTTTGAAAAGTTGCAGTTTCTCTCTGAGCAGTCATTGAATTTTTTCGTTGAAAGTTGTACTCTGTATTGCTGTAACTGGCTGTTGTGTGATAGTGATCAGTTGTTTGTCGCCGTAATCGTAATGAGATGAGTATTCGATCCCTGTGAATGTTGAAAATCGAATATTAGTCCGACATATATGCATATATGTTAACTTGACTCTCGTTAACGTTGTGTGTTCACGAGTCGTTGTCAACTTAGTTTGTTATCGAATTTCGTATCGATTCTCTCCTAAACTGATTTGAAATTCGAGTCGAAACAACGCTTGATGGTTGTTTTGGACTATCCTCTTGTATCGATCCTCTCCTGAATCGATGTAAAAGGTTGAAAAGTATTTTTTCATATCGATGCGAGTTGAATTGATGGATACGAAGTGTTCGTTTGTATCGATGGTTTCAAACTGCGGTTGACCCTGTTTCGCATCGATGATCCTCGATGGATACGAAATGATCGTTCATATTGATGGGTTTGTTGGATACAAAAACAACGCTCGTATTGATAGACCTGCACTGTTGTGAGTTTATGGTTGTAAAATAGACACTTCGAAACGATGGAGTTCAATGCCTTTGGTGCAGCCTTCATTGTGTACTTCGAATCGATGAAGACTGGTGGTAACTTCGCCTCGATGAAGGCAAAGTCCGATGGATTCAAAAGGAGCATTCGCATCGATCCATTATTTGACCGTTTGTGACCGGTCACGTTGACTAGGAGGCGAAACGACCCATTCACCCTTAAGGCTCCATAAAAATATCTAGGACTTCGGCATTTTTTTCACTTTTCACTTTTCACTGTTGCTTGCTGTCTTTAACTTCGTATCGATAGATAGATCAAGAGAAAGAACTGCGCTTTCCTTCGAATCGAACCAAACCTTCGATCCTTTGAGAATAATCATTAAAATCAGGTAATTAATGGATAGAATCACGTTAAGAACAATGAAACTCAAAATCTCAACCATCCTTCTTGCTCTTACGACCGGTTTTGATGAATTTGAGATCTGGACGAGTGAGAGCAAGATTGTGGATGGAGCGTGGCCATGGAGTTGAGGCCCTTTAGAGAAGAAGGAGGTGTGGAGGAATCACTTTACCTCTTTTTTGTGTCGATCTGGAATAGGAGAGTTCAAATCGACCCAGAGTATTTGACTTCGTATCGATGCCTGTATTGATTGGAAAGTTAAGTGGGACGAAGAGGTTCGCATCGATCGAAGATGGTTGGAGCTCGTGTCGATCTGGAATGATCGATGCGAGTACTTGGCTCGAACTTGATCGATGCGAAGCGTATCGAGTCGAAACTGATCGATACAAAACACATCAATACGAGCCTGAGCCTTTGTTATCGATCGATTCGAAATGTATCGAGTCGAATCTGATCGATACGAATGTATCGATTCGAACATGGTCAATACGAAAAATGATGCATCTCTTACTCAATATGAATTTGAACTGCGGCTACCGATTCCAAGTTGAAATTAGACGAACTTATACAACTTTTGCACATTAAAACATTCGATCCGACGAGCTTCTACCTTGCACGACTGAACTTGATCGCAGAAATGCATATTGGACTACCTTTCGAAGCTCGCCGATGGAACCGTTGGGTGAACCTGCGGATGTAGCCCAGGATATCGAAGAGCAGAGAAAAGGCAAGGCAGCCGTTGACAAACCATCTAAAAAAGGAAGATGGAAATATGTTGTCACGTCCCGGCCCGCCTCCGCAATTAGAATTTTGGAGATGTCTCCCCCAAGAACTGAGAATCTCTATGAAGGGCTCGTTGATCTTCCAATTCTTGACGTTGTGTCCTTGCAGCAGGATGATCCGCCAAAGGGTAAGGGCTTGAAGCGAAAGACTGTTAGCAGTTCTAGTAGTTCCGTGTCGAAGAAAAAGCCAAAGAAGAAAAGGTAGATAATTCCCCTCTGGCGCATTTTTGGCAGTTAGGAAGTTGCTTTTATTTTTCTTTCATAGGTCAGGTATAGATGCAGGCTCGGTCCCCTGCTAGTAGGAATTGTCGGAATAAGTTCTACATGAATCTTCACATACAGTTAGTTGAAATGACATTTAGTTTCTTTGCTTCAACTCTCATTTATTTTGTGTTTAAGTATTTGCAGTATTCAACTTTCAGTCCAGTGTACTTGTGGTGTTTCTACCTTCAAGTTGAGTTCGTTTTATTTGCCAAGTCTGAAAAACTTGATCACATGTCATGATTGGTGAATGAGTTGAATTTTGGACATTGTATTGCTTTGGTTAGTGATTAACACTTAAGCTTTTTGCCCCCAGTTCCAGGGAACATCATTTGTATTTCGATGGTCGATCGCACCTATTGCAAATCTTGAGCACATGTCCACACTCCGGGGACTTAAGATGATCTGTGGTCGATAATCTGGTTCGCGCTCTGTGAATTCGAGAGTTATCGATGTTTGTAACACAGTTCGCACTCCAGGAACTTTGACTTGGTATTTGTACTCCAATTCATACTCTGGGAATTTGGAGTCGACATTTATATTTTGGTTCGCGCTCCAGGAACCTGGAATTGATGTTTATACTCCACTTCATGCTCTGGGAATTTGGAGTTGACATTTGTATTTTTCGGTTCGCCCTTTGGGAACCTGGAATTGATGTTAATGCTCCAATTCACGCTCTGGGGATTTGGAGGCAGCATGTATGTTTGGGTTCGCACTCCGAAAACCTGGAATTGATGTTTATACTCCAACTCGCGCTCTGGGAATCTAGAGTTAGCATGTACATTTCGGTTCGCACTCCGGGAACCTGGAATTGATGTTTATATTCCAATTCATGCTCTGGGAACTTTGAGTTAGCATTTATGTTTTGGTTCGCACTCCGGGAACCTGGAATTGATGTTTATTTTCCAATTCACGCTCTGGGAATTTGGATTTAGCATGTATGTTTCGGTTCGCACACCGAGAACCTGAAATTGATGTTTATACTCCAATTCACGCTTTGGGAATTTGGAGTTATCCGGCAGATGGTCAGTCACATCTGTTTGATCTTTTTAGGAATTCGTTCACACTCTATGAACGATGGATTTATCGGGATCGCGGATGGTCGGATCACATCCACCCTGAGTTAACAAGCGAGGTCGTGAGACGGACGGGTCCATCCTCCTCAAACTTGGTTAGGATACAACCGAAGTCGTTAGGCAGACGGGTCCACCCTCTCCGGAACTGCATCTATATGTTTATACTCCAACTCGCGCTCTGGGAGTTTGGAGTTGGTGTTTATGCTCCGGTTCGTACTCTGGGAACCTATAGTTGATGTTCATACTCCAATTCGCACACTGGGAAAGTGGAGTTAGGATTTATACTCCGGTTCGCACTCTGGGAACCTAGAGTTGATGTTTATACTCTAATTCACACTCTGGGAAAGTGGGGTTAGGATTTATACTCCGGTTCGCACTCTGGGAACCTAGAGTTGATGTTTATACTCCAATTCGCACTCTGGAAAGTGGAGTTAGGATTTACGGTTCGCACTCTATGAACCTAGAGTTGATGTTTATACTCCAATTCGCACTCTGGGAAAGTGGAGTTAGGATTTATACTCCGGTTCGCACTCTGAGAACCTAGAGCTGATGTTTATACTCCAATTTGCACTTTGGGAAAGTGGAGTTAAGGTTTATACTCCGGTTCGCACTCTGGGAACCTAGAGCTGATGTTTATACTCCAATTAGCACTCTGGGAAAGTGGAGTTAGTTATAGGACTGTCGTGTGTCGGTCCAGTTCAGCCTTTGATGTGATGGCTTGCCCCCGAGCTGAGGTTTCACTTAGTGAGTGGTCGGTCATATCACAGTCACTCGCTATTTGAATAAATTCCATCGTGCGATAGAACTTAGCTCTTCGTGCGTAGTGATTGTTGAATGTCGCATTCGGTGAATCACAGCTCTAGCTTGAAGAGATGGTAATTTATTGCTGGAACGGAAAAACATGGCAAAGTCAGTGCCTTATTACAAATTCAAACTTCAAAATGCAAAGGAAATTGCAAAGTATTCATAGAATGAATAAAGCCTATCATGTGTAACGGTGACGAAGATCCTCGTCATTCCAGGCTCTTGACAAAGTGGGTCCGCCACTGATGGCGTTTATCACTAATCTCCCGCGGGGACAGGTAGAGTCCTCCTGTCTCGGTCGATCGGGTTCATTATTTTGATTTGATGGGCCCACTCCTCCAGGTTGCGGAGCCCTTACAAACTGTTCTAGCTTCCTTTCTCTGATCAATTTTTCTATGAGATCTTGCAAGTGACGACATTCATTCGTATTGTGCTCGTAGCTTTCATGAAACCTGCAGAATTTTTCCGTCTGGATTTGTTTTTCTGACGATGGTTTTGGAGCAGGTTTTTTGTATTGCATTGTATTACAGGTTTGTAAATACAAGTTCTCCAGTGATGTATTCAAAGGAGTGTAACTGTCAAACATAGGATTCTTCCGCTGTAGGCCACAATTTTGATCTTGCTTTATAGTTTGATTCACGCTCTCTCTCCGCTGAGCTTGTATGTTTTGAACGTTCAACCAAACTTTTCCGGAGCTCTCACTCGACTATTTGATCGCGACATTGCTTTGGATTCCTTCCGTGCTTGGCCCTGCATCAGTCTGCTTTCTAGACTGTTTCGCATCTTCCCTTCTCAGGAATTGAGCCTCCTTGGCGTGGAAACGGTCCAATGATGCAGGTGGTTTTCCAGCCAACCAGTTGCCAAACTCATAATTGGGGTCAATCCCCTTAGTCAATGCCATAAGGATGGAGTTATCGTTCGGATTGTAGATTTCCGCACATGCAGCATGAAATCTCTCTAAGTAGTGTCTGAGCGTCTCTCCAGGAGCTCGGGTGACGCTAGATAGAGTGTTGACATCTTTCGGCCTTGTGACGTGCATGTAGAATTGCTCAACAAATTTCGTGGCCAACTGGTCAAAGGAGGAAATGGATCGAGGTGGCAGTCGAGTGAACCACATGGTGGCGATGGCCCCCAAACAGATGGGGAAACTACGACACTTCACTGCATCGTCAGCTCTGGCAACGCTCATCGACCATTCATATTTCAGAATATGTTGGTTGGGGTCGGAGTTTCCCTCGTACATGGGTAGAGTCGACATCCTGAATCGCATGGGGGTTCAGCAGTAAGAATATCGTCCGTAAAAGGAGTATGACTTTGGGAAATTCTCCAATCGTTATTTGTGAGACCCTGGCTCTCACGGATAATATGACATATCATGGTTGGGAGATCCGGCATTTGTATGTTCTGTGCGGCTCGTGCCGGAGTATGATGGTATTCCATATTATGGAGTTGGACCGGATGCTGTCGACGGTCCAAATCTTGCCTTCTTGGCTCATAGTCCTTTGGGACATATGGTTCAGGAGTACGTCCATGATGACGATGGTCCAGGTTCGATTGATTTTGGGCATCGACTCCTGGTTCAACCGCGACGTTAGTGGCGCAGTATTCTGTGGTGTAGTGAGGAGCGATACCCCCTCGGGAGGAGGGTCCGGTTTGGAAGCTGGCCGATGGACCAAGTCTCAGCTGTCCAATGGTCATTGCCGGTTGATGTCCAGCAGTTTGCATGTGAATCCCATCTATCGGGGTCGCGGAGGGCGATGATGATAATCGGAAGAGGACGAACTTTCGTTGGAGGAGCGAGAAGCATGATCTCTCCTGGATCTCCTTCGCTTCTGGCGATTCAGCTGGTTGGTTAGCTCGGCATTGACGCGTAGCTGTTCTGTTAGTTGTTGCCAACTCTGGGTCAGCTCTTGAAGCGGCAGCTGAATTCTTGTCGGGTAACCGGACCTGATGGTTCTGAGTGTCCAATAGCATCTTGGATAGAGGGAGGTAGTGGCGCAGGATTCTGTCTATCTTGTTCTTCTCGATTGATAACGTTAGAGGTGGTCCTTGTGCTAACCATCTTGGGGGTTGAACTCCTTTCCTAGACTTTATGCAAATCTGAATAGAATGGAAGAAATCTGGACTTGAAATCTGGATCTCTCTCTTAGATTTATTCAATCCGGTATCGACAACAGATCCAACGAGCAGGAGAAAATCTGGGATTTCTCATTGAAAGCACCAAAGTGTTTGTACCAAAATTGGTCACAACACTCTTCGGAAGTTTTTGAAGAGATAATAATGAAGAGTATAAATTGAAAATGAGGATTATCTAAAAAAACTCCAATTAACAAGAAAGTAAATGCGTAGACAAGCAATTTAAAGTGGTTCGGCGTGTTGCCTACGTCCACTATGAAGTTTTTGCAACTTTATTGATTCTCTTTCAATGATTACAAGCAAGTACAGCAAACAACAGCAAGTTACAACTGGAAATTCGAATTCAACAGTAGTAGAATGATGGAGATCTCGATCCGGCAGAGTCTCGGCGCTTGAGAATCCAAAAGTTCCCTTCTTCTATAGGCTCGGGGGCTCAATTTATAGGCGTAGGAGGCTGAGACTTCGCTCAAACTTCAGGAGATTCACTCTGGCACGTGAGGGGGCCCACACGACCAATTTCAGAAAGTTTCGAGTCGATCTGTGATCGATACGAAATCATTTCGTATCGATCAAGATGATGTCCAATCGAGCTGAAATTTGGTGTGAGCGTTCCTTGTCTCGTATGCAATCTCCTATGAAAATTTCATTGTATTTGGATCGATGGATTGGGAGAAATAGTCGATACGAAATGGACATTTTCGGTGGCTGTTTGGTTCGAATCCATCACTTCGAATCGATCCCTTCGACTCGATCGCCTCACGTGGTCTCGTGATGATGTGGCACGCATACTTCGCCTCGATCCGGTCTTTACTCCGAGTTGACCGCGTCGACTCCATATATCTCGCCTTGTTCGTATCGAGGGATGACACGTCACCCAGGTTTGTTGATTTGATGGATTCGAATAAGGCCTCACTCATGGGTTCGAACAGCAGTCATTGATGGACACGAACTACTGATGGTGGATGGATACGAACAAGCCTTTCTTTGATGGATACGAACCACGTAGCGTCTCAATGAATACGAAGAGAGGCTTCTATGATGGATGCGAAGAAGACACTGGCCAATCGTTACGAGGCACAACAACTGCTGATGGATACGAAGTAGGGAGATGCCAACGGATTCGAATAAGGAGGAGCCGATGGATTCGAGTGAGATCGAGTCGAACTGAGGCTTCCTGATGGATTCGAACTTGATCGATATGAACAGAGGCACTTCGATGGATATGAAGTCGCTAGAACCCCGATCGATACGAACGTGATCGATTCGAACCGGAGTTCGTTAATGGATACGAAATCAGCCATAGTGACGGATACGAAGGCTGGGCCGTTTCCTCTAGATTGAATCGATAATAACATGAGCATATGAACTCGGATTGACTTGAATTTGGAACGCTGGCCTCCATGGCTTTGCTTGTCATGTCCTATCAGTTGTAGCTCAATCTGGACTCGGACAAAATTCATCGATATCCATAGCGAACCTGTGTAGGCTTGATATCCAGGAAGGGTGATCCTTGATTTTCAATCAGTTCCTTGGTATCACGGCCTTACCAAAAGGCGGGAAAACAATATATGTAGCGTATTCTACTACATATAAATAATTTGACAGATCCTTAAGAGGTGGAAAATTCCATAACATCTCTTGTGTTATTGCATGCACGTTATACATTGGATAGGAGATGTGAAACTCCATAAACATCTCGAACACCTCGGCACTCATGTTATATGCGATATCTATTTGACTTACATAAGAATATTTTAGTCCTTACTCGAGTGTTTGGTCTTTCGGGCAACCCTTAGTTTTCAGTGCATTGAAGATTATTCTTCGGAGGACAAAGACGATGATCTGGTATAATTTTGCTATTAATATTCCTAGATCACGATGTCTGCTACATTATTTTATTTATCCCAGTTGTATATATAACTCTGATAAATTTTGTATAAATTGTATAAATTATAATCAAATATATAGTAAACAACCTCATAAACTCTTTATTTGATTATTATATTTTGTCATTCCGCTATGAGATTCTGTATTCGTTTTCATCTTCTTTTCTTATTTTTCTTAATTAACCTCGGTAATTATCTATGTTTTTGATTTTTTAAGTCGGACATGTGTGGATTATTATCGATTTAAACCTATCCTTTGAGCGCACTTGTTAGTGTTATAAAAAATTTATATTGTGTTTGCTTATCCATTGAGTTGTTTATGAATTCTGGTCAGTGCGCGGGGCACCATGTTATCGATAGGGATTTCTAAACACTTAAGCAAGACAAGTCAACATAATATTGTTTTAAATAGGATAAATTAAATAATTTTACCTAAATTATATTTTATATATATACAAAATGATAATTTTACAGATTGTGGTTGTTAGGAGATGATAATATTTTGTTATCATCGATTATTGGTTGAATTAAAATAAAACGAATACTTTGTAAAAAAATTTACAAAGCATTCGATAATTAAAATTGAACTGAAACCAACTAAAAAAAGAATTGGTTAAAATGACCAAGTTGTAAATTGACGAAATATTTTGGTAACAAGGTAAGGAAATTTGTATAAATATATTTATAATATATGTGTTAATCCGTAAATTTTAACAATTTTATAACGTGATTAACCAATTTTTTTGCGAAAATAGATAATATATTTTTGAAATGAAAATTTGATATTTGGAATACGTTAATTTAAACATAGCAAATGGTAAATTGTTATTGGAAAATAGGAAAGTTAGTTTTATCGAGTAATTTCCAATTTTAATTTAAAATCGCTTATATTGATGAAAATAAAATATTTTCGAAATCCTAATATTTTTGTATAATAAAAATGTAAATCATTTTCTAAGTACATAATTCGTTTCATTAAAGTTGGATTGCTATAGCTTCGTTTATCTTATTTTTCGGCGTTTTAGCAGCAATTTTGGCAGCAAATATCGAGTTTTGATAGGATGATCATATCGCTCATATCTGTGTACCATTTTATTCGTCTCGTCGTGCTGATCTTTGTAGTATATTCATTTGTCAATTTCGACATCCAGTACGAGGCAAAATATGTGAAACGTCTGATCATTACGGTACCCGTTTTGAACCTGTTGGTTTCCGCGTGTCCCTTCGTATATCCACTGTGTTGTACCATTAGTCATTTGCCATTTTGTATCCCTGAAAAATCAGCTTTTGACTCTTGGTTATCCCACTATTTTATCTTATTTTTGTTCGTTCATTTTAACCTGTTCATTGCTTTTGATAGAGGATTATATATATATATATGTATGTATGTATGTATGTATGTATGTATGTATGTATGTATGTATGTATGTATGTATGTATGTATGTATGTATGTATGTATGTATGTATGTATATTGCTTATCAACCTCTTCTCATCTTCTCCCTTTAAACTTGACTGTCCATTCTCCTTTCTTCCTTACCTCTCTCCACCATTGCCATATTTTCCGACCGTGCTTCAGTATTCCTCCATTGCCGTTCAACCTAGCACTGCCACCATTCTCGCAACTCATCACAAGTAACATGCGCATCTCCCCCTCCAGATCATGCAGCCTCCTCTCTCTAGAATTGCCGACTACCTTCAATGCCCTGCTCCGCCAACCATTAGCCGGCTCACTCCACAGTAGCACTCCATGCTTGCCACATTTGCTTCACCATCCCGTCTTCATGCTTGTCCACGTCAACTATCAACCAAAGTCTTCCCAAGACAGCAGCCTCGACTTTCCCCACCCTCTTAACACCGCTACCAAGATCCATCACTGCACCGCGCCCTCCACTACCTCTCTGACCTCCCTCAATCACTCACCGACACACAATCCTCCCCTGTAGCCGAACAACCACCTTCACCACACCATTCCTTCATCTACCGTGACCTAACATTTCCACCCTTTAATAGTAGCCTGTGCGTAGCCTCATCCATTCACGCACTCTAAGTTTTCCATTGCCCAGCCAAAGTGTGTTCTATCCTCAACCTAGATCGCATCCCGTTGCAGCCACCAATTCCTGACGTGATGGCCACCTCCTTCCCTGAGCTTTTCTCTTCTTCTATTATATGTATCTAAATTAAACGTTTATTATAAAGTATAAAATATATAGAAGTATGGATTTTTATATAGTGATTTTTAATTAATTAATTATATATATATATAGACACACGCACACATAGACAATTTGATTTTTAATTTATGTATTGTAAGAAATGATGATTTTGAAATGTGAATATAAAGATTTTGTTTTGATATTGGTTGGAAACATATGTTTATCTAGATTTTTAAATGTGTATTTTAAATTATACATTGTTTAAAAAAAGTATATGTATTATATATTTACATTTGATTTTATCGAATTATGTGCTTTCCTTGCCGCTGTCGAACTTGTCACAACAATTTCGAGGTGTTGTTGTGGAGTGTTCGTATCCTTGTGTGTGTCCACATCATCTTTTTTGCCATCGTTGTTCTCTAGCCTCGAAAGCTGAGCGATCACTCACCATTAACATTCTTATTGTTAGTAAATTTGATTCACACGGAATGACGATTGAAATATGCTGTTAAATTTAATTGTTAGTTATTGAATTGTTAAATATGATATGTCATTTTCTACAATTGTTTACTTATGACGTATGACACCATAACCTATCATATATATCATATTTAAATTTGTTACTAATGATATAAGGTTATTGTTGTTATGTTATGATATTATCATATTTGTTCTCACTCTGCAAGTTCCCTGTTAGTTTAGAATTCCCTATGGGTTGAAATGATACATACTCGAATGATCTTATAGACTAGGGGAAAATCGTTATGGGTTGAAATGATAAACACAAGCAATTTTCATTTATTTTGAATTTTGGGATTGCAGGTTGAAATGATATATATTAGTACATATTTAAATTGCGGATTGAAATGATATATATCCGTACCAGTTGACCATACGATAGAAAATTATATATGGACACCGTTGGTCTATTTTTGAAATGATTTCCAATGTTTGAAATGAAATATTTGGGTTTTAATAAATTTTAATTTTTAAATATAATATAAATATTTTAATATATGGGTAAAGTTAGATTTAAAAAAAATTATATATTCAAAAAATTTAAATTTATAAGTTAATTTCGAAAGTATAAATTTTAAGATTTTACTTAAAAATTTTATTGTTTTTAAATATGTATAAAATAAGAATTAATATAAAATATATTTAATAATACGATTTAATTTAATAAAATTTATTTTAATTTATATACATATATATATATTATGTTTAAGTATTTATTTAAAACCATATTAATATTTTGAACTAGATTTTATAATAACTTTAACAAATATAGGTTAAAAGATATACTAAAGTTGACTGAAATATAAATTGGTTAATAATTGAATTTAAATAAACATTGATTGGGAATTTATTGATTTTGAGATTTTAAAGATATGTTGTATAACTTGATTTTGATTAAAGAGGATTAAACGGATATAATTTAAATTTAAATGATTTAATTTGATATTTAGTTTTGATTAAAATTTATCATTTGAGTGTTTATTTTAATGTTAATTAAAGGCGATAAAATGAATATTTCAAATTTAAATAAAATTGAAATTTAATATTTAATATTAATTTAAATTTGAAATTTGAGATTTTATTTAAATGATATTAAAAAAGACTAAGTGAATATTTCAAATTTAAATAAAATTAAAGTTGAATTTTTGAAATATAAGTGAAATTTACCAAACAAAGTTATTGTAAATAGTTTGAATATTTAAACTTTGAAACTTATTGAATTGTAAGTGGTTTAAATTTGAAGTTCAAACCTATATTTGAAATCGTTATAAATGGAGAATGGTTTAATGAGAATTTGAACTGATTTGTGAAATTGGAAGAAATAATTCTAATTTGAAACTATTTTAATATATATATTATTTTAATCTATAAACTATTTTTAATATATAAACTGTTTTAATCTATAACCTATTTTTGTATATATAAACTATTTTTATTATATGACTATTTCAATATATTTAAATTGGTTAAGTTGGAACTGTTATGATTTGGAATTAATGGATTTAAATGCGAATATAATGATATGATGGTTTAAACTATTTTGTTGATTATGATAATAAAAAATGATTTGATTTCAAAAGTGAGCACGATTTATAAATGATGTGATTTTGAAATGAATATGATATTTTGATATGAAGTATGAACTATTTGAAATGAAAATGACCACGGTATGAAATAACGTTTGGCTATTAAAGAGACTGGGATCGGATATTGTCATACTCTCTGCCAATACCTTAAAACACTTTAACAGCTGTGTACGTGGTGGAGATTCCAGAACAAAGTAGGATGGTTTGGTGACAATTTTATATGAGGTATTAGCGCAACCCTAACTCCCGTGAGTCATCTTGATGTGGCTAAAACAGGAGCTATACCAGACCAAGTGCGTTTTCTTCCTCTATCAGGCACATTTCCTCGACATTCTATTGCTTTGTGATTTGGTTGGGTGCACCTTTGATTTGGGAGTGTGTCTCGAGGTGGGCGGTAGTAGCTGCTATACATTACCACCAGTCCAGGGTGCAAATGGTAGAGTCCTACCCTGGCCTTACCTCACGTGCCTTGTCACATGCCTTATCGCGCCTTCTACAAGTTTATTTTGTATCGTACCTATGGAGTTCCCTTTGGGTAAACCACCGGTTTGGTGGAGTTTACGGTACTGTATAGACTACGGGAATATATAAAATGTGTTAAGGGGGTTATGGGTAATGTCTTAATGCTATTTTCATACTTTACCGATAGACATTATAATAGCGTATATTCCTACATACTAGATACTTCCAAGGATCCTTAGAGGATGGAAATACTAAACATCCTTTAAGTTATATTGTATTTCATTTGGAAATTTCACTTGAGTTGAATATACTGGTACAAGAATGTTAATCCTGACTCGAGTGTTTTGTGTTTTGCTTTATGCTCGGGTCAAACTGAGTGTCGTAGCATTAAAAACTCACCTTAGAGCTTAGAGCTTTGCTTGAAGATCTTTTATCTTTTCAGCTTTGTAGTTATCTCAGTTGTTCCCATTTGTTTATGTTCAGACTCATCTGTTACTTTTGTATTTGAGACTACTCTATATTTGAGATTTCTATTTTATTTTATTTTAAATCCCGATGTTTATATAATAGCTTCATGAACTGCTATTTTCCTACTCCGTTACTTATTGTTGTAAATTCTGTGTCTGTAATTCTGTGATTGATTTATTTACTGTATGTGCTGAGCTTATACCAAATATAAATTAACAATCTTTTATTTTGAGCAATTCAAGTCTGACATGAGTGGATGATTGTCGATTTGAATGGTTCGAAATAGCGGGTCGTTACAATTGGTATCAGAGTGAGATTTAGGAAAAACTTAGCATATGGAATAAAAACTCATTAAAGATAGGGTAGTAATATCCTAGAATGAGTGGAATCAATTATAGAATCATTTTCGTTCGAGCTTGAAATTCTTTGTTAGGATCCTTTAAAATTTGATTTCTTTTGAATCTTTGGAACTTACCTTTTGTTTTGAAATTCGTTCTTGTCTTTTCCTATCCGTGTTCTCTTTTAATTCTGGAGCATCCCATAGCTCTATTTCCGTTAATCTCTATAATAAAATTAAGCTCGTCCTGCCACCATAATTGGCAACATCATTCGAGTGTGTGACTAATCCCATTGGCGGTCCCACCAACTTAAATATGATTTATAAAAGGGTGAAACTTCTTTACAATAAGCGTCGATTCACCGGAGATTTCTACATTCTCGGTTTTGATGCTATTATTTCTTGCATTTTCGAACAGTTTCTCTTGCAATTGACCGGGGAGATTCTCTTGTGGTTGTATGTTAGTTGCTTTAGGATTTTGCAGACTGTTTATCATTTCAATTGATTCTCAGCCTAGTGATCTCGACTCCACCCCAATAGTCAGGGATTATCCTGATGTTTTGGTGAAGTACCTCCTCTACCTCCTAAGTGGGGAATTGAATTACGCATCGATCTTATTCCTAAAGCTCGATCTTGCCACCAGTTTTCACCAGCTTCGTGTAGCCGAGGAGAGCATTCCATTGACAGCTTTTCGAATGGATAATGGTTTCTATGAATAGTTAGTGATGCCCTTTGGATTAACAAATGCTCCTGCTTTCTTCGTCGATATCATGAATCGCGTATTCCGCGATGTTCTTAACAAGTTCATCCTAGTTTTTGTTGATGATATTCTCGTCTTTTCTAAGTCAGAGAAGGAGCATGAATCTCATTTAAGCTTTGTTCTCCAAAATCTTAGGAATCATCAGTTGAAAGCCAAATTTTCTAAATGCCATTTCTTAAAATGGAGTCCCGGTTGATTCGGTTAAGGTCGCCTCGATTAATATGAGTCTATTCATCTTTTGTAATTTAATTATCTTAGTTTCCTTTCGAGCCTATCTTCGTAGTTAGAATTCTCTTTGATCTGGGTTCCTCTAAATTTGAATCTCTATCCTTGTTCTAAGATCCATTCTTGAATCATCCTATAAGGGAGCATATTTGTAATTGATATAAAAATGTTTTATATTGTGTAGCTTGAGTTGTTAAGTTTGAATTTTGGGTTTCGATCGATTCGTCTAGATAACGCTATCAATAGGAATTCTAAACACTTGAATAGAGCAAACTGACACAGTATTGTTTTCGAAATTGGTAAATAAGTAATTTTATGTATGATTATATTTTATATATAAAGTTATAATCTTCTGAAATTATATAGTTAAATGAATTTGTGGTTAGAAATGATAACACTAGATTATCATTTATTGTTTTGTCAGCATTTATAAATCATTAACTATTTTTTTATATTATAAGAAGATTAATTTTTAAACATGCTTTATAAATCATTAACTACTTTTATTTCTACAAGTGTGAAGTTTCTTATCTTTATTCTCTTTTATTTTTAAAGATAATAGAATTAAGATATATAAACCATAATAACTTCTCTCTCTCATTTCTCTTATCACATAATTTCAAAAATTATCAAAAGCCTGTACAAACTCTAAAATCGAAAACTAGAAAAGAGAAAACAAATTAGAGAAAAAACTAAAGCAGCATTCGAACATCTCTTGAAATTTACAAACCTGGAGCCTGAAAATCATCTCAAACATCAAAGCCATCAAGAAATTAAGCAGATTCAAAGCTCAAGCCTGTAAAACAAAATTCAACTCAGATCATCAAACAAGATTTCAAAGCAAAGTTCCCGTTATAAAAATTTAAACAACTTCCAAGCCTTACCAAAAAAAGCTCTATGTTCATTTTATTCAGGTGAGTTAATTCTTTTAAACCTTGGATTTTGACTTGTTGTATGAAATCATGTTTGAAGAAATGTTGAAAACTGTTTGCATACATACAAATATATGTATGTATATGCAGAGATGGGTATGCATGTCTGATATACAGGCAGAGATGCCTCTGTTGGTTCCATGTTTCAAAAACCTATTCAAACCTTAAATACTCCTCCTCTGATTCTTGTTAGACTTTAGGATCTAAACAAGATTTGTTTGTTTAACCATGATTTAAGTTTTAAAAATAAATTTAAGAAATTAAATTATGGCTTTCTCTGAAAATTTGAAAATACAGGCAAACCAAATATATGTTAAAAAATTCAACCATCATGATTTCTGATTTCAAAAATATCAATTGAAACATTTTTGAAAATGATGTTCTTAAAAAGTGAAAATACGATTTATAGTTTGGGATCGAGTGAGCATTTCGATGTTGATCAGAAAGTGGGTTTTGAGACTTTTCTGGCGATCGAGGCACTCAGGGTGGTCGGGATTTTGACTGGAGGTGGAGGAAAGCTTGGTGGTCTTGGAAAAAATGTTAGATGGGTTGATAGTCCATCGTGGCGGAGGCGTTGGGTTGGAATTGGGTTTTATACCCATGTTTGGTCGAGGTTGGAATTTTTATTGTTATTTCATCGTTGTTTGACCGGAGTTGATTGCTTCGGTGTGAATCGTTGTGTGATGGGTCGGCGCGGCTCTAGACGTAATTACATGACCTATGATGATCAAAGGTGGAAGTATGTGGTGCTTATGTGGGTGTCAGTTTTGTTCCAGGTTTGGTCAGATAGTTGGATCGTGAGTTCGCCATCATTCAGGGGTTCTAGGTGGTCTTGTGATGTGGGGTGGTTGTCGTTGGCTGGTCAATGGTCGTAGCATCGACCAGAGATGATCGAATCACCTGTACATATGCACTTGTTCATGGTTGTGTCAGTGGACAAAGTTTGAGAAGAAGGGTAGTGAACTCGAAGTTGTCTTCTGGAAATCAGGGTGCTGGCTCAAGTTTTTATTCTGGGGTTTTCAAGTATGTTCCGGCTTGTAAAAGCTTAGACAAAAAAATCAAGTTTTAAGGAAAATACGGGTTAGCTAGGGGAAGATCGAAGTAGACTGTGTTTTGGCTCGGGGAACACATGGGTAAGTCTCAGGTTTGTTATAAAACAGTTTTCAAATTTTAGAAAACAAATTCAAATTTAAACATGTTAATTCGTTCTTTTAAATAATTGTTTTGTTTTAAATATGAGATTAGTTTAAAGTTTAAAAGTAAATTGTTTTAAAGTAACTAAGTTTAAATTATTAATTATGTGACATTATTTTATAAAATGAATTCTTAATTTATTTTAAATCGATAATGTAGTTAAAAGTTAATTAAGATGAATGGTTGTCTTAATTTTTAATTAAACTTAATCTCTTTAATTAATTTATGTGTTAATGATGATTAATTATGAGGTTTATCAAATAAAGATTTTAATAACAATTAAATGATTAATTAAGATAAATAATTTATAATTACTTAATAATTAAAGAATAATTCATTAAAGGTTAATTAATTATTAATAAAAGGTTAATTAATTTATAATTAAGGATAAATTATTTATGTAATTAATTAAAGAATAATTAATTAATAAAGGTAATTAATATTAATTAATTAATAATTAAGGATTAATTATTTTTTAATTAAGGATAATTAACCATTAATTAAGAATAATTAATGAAAGTAATTTTGTGGTTAATTAATTATAATCGCACGATTAATTCATCTTGTTTATAGATGTTGAATTATTATTGAATGCCTTGGGTTGGTTGATATCTGCGATATGTGCTTGTGATACTTTGTGATGTGAATTGCTGCGAATTGTTCTGCGATATCTGTGATTTATTTCTGTGCGAATGCGAAAACTATTGGAAACCCACATCGAATCTTAATGATGAATCTTTTTGATTGATATATCCACATGTTTTAAAATAAACGCTCATTATTCGGATTAGCCGGGAGAGGACTTTATGTCATAAAACTCATTCCGAATAATGATACGATGAATTGGAGTGCATTTGAAGATGGTGGTGAAGACCAGGTATCTTCGAGAACGAAAGGATTACCTATCGATTATCTCTGCACCGAGTTGCTGCGGTATAGAGATCTTTATATTGTGATGGGGAGTCCGATCAGGATTATGGATTCCCGGATTGCAAGGGCTTCTTCCTTTATTGGACGAAGTGCCTTCGGTTCCATTCAGACCCAGAATGGACTTGTATGGTCGTATGTCTGACATTACACTTTGAGATATAAAGCTGATCTCTATCAAATACATTTATGTTGGTGGGGAAGAATTTATTCTCTTAGCTTAACACCCTTCTTTGAGACGTACGAGCTCAGAGGTTATGTAGTTAATGGTTATTATTGATATATTCCCGATTTTGTAGTGTGGCATGCTAAGTGCTGATCATTTGTTGATCGAAGCATGGCTTTTGTGAAAAGCGTGGCTTTGTGGACAAGACTTCGTCGAACCTCACAACTCGGAAATGGTTGAAACAAGAAGGATGCGGCAAGGCTACGGGGGTAGCGCCCCTTAGGGTATATGCATTTCCTTCTGGATAAAAAGTGGTATCATGGTATGGAGCCCAGTTACTTAACTTATGTGGTTGTTGGTTGTTGTTGTTGTTGGGGCCCCGAATAAAGGTCGGTTACGACCAAGGGATGGCATACTTGTTATAGTTAGTTACCTAGTCACATAGGTAACCCAGCTTTGTGTTGGCAGAGAGCTGGTTAAGTTCTAGGGGTGTCCCTCTTGAGCCGTACCCATTCGGTGAGGAAGTTCTTTAGCCTGACCATTGTTGGAAATCCAGTCACTCAATACGAGCCCTGTACAGTTTTAGTTGTAGAACCTACCATTTAACATGGTAGCTATAGCAGGCATACTATAATGGTATGTATGCTAGCTAAGTTTAATATTATATTTTCGAAATGTTTTCTACACTACGCACTAATAATAATATCAAAAGAGTTTTCTCGTATCAAGCATATTTAACTATCATAAGGAGAAATCACCCCCAAGTGTGCAATTGCATTGTGTGTCAGCCGGGAGGCCTTATGGTAGTTTCATTTTTCAAAAGCATGAACGGTTTCTTTTAAAAATTGTTTTTGTTCAAACAGCAGTTTTTGTTTACTTATACCAGTCCCATGACCGACCCTTAGTTTATTGTTCTCTTCCTAAACTCTGGGTGCCCATAATTTTACACACGGGAAGCCTAGAAGCAGGTTATCTGTGTTTTGGAGCTAGCTTGGATTTAGAAGTCTTTTAGAAGCTGTCGAATTTTGGAAGCTTTTGGTTTGGAGATCTTTTGAAGCCTTTTGGATCTAAAAGTGTTTTCGAAGTTAAAGTATGTTGGAAATTTTTGAAGACCCATGTTATGTTGCATTGTTTCCGCTGTATTCCTGTTGTATACATTTGAATCCCTGATGACGGTGGTTATTTATTGTAATCGAATGTTGTATCTATGTTGTTTATCAACGAAATTCATTTTGTTTCCGTTGTTTTGTATTCATCTAATGTTGTTATATGCTCCACCGAACTGGAGTTCAACGTTTGAATCTTTGACAGTCGAATACAAATGAGGTATTTGATGTTGATTTTTGAACGCTGGATTTCGGGTCGTGACAAGTGGTATCAGAGCTAAAGGTTGAAGAAGAACTTTATCTGAGAAGTATAATACATTAGGTGGCTCATTAGGGATAGGGTTAGAAATACCCTAGAATGAGTATATCCTTAAGATATTTCATCCGTATGGCTAAATCAAGTTTTCTTACTATTTACAAATAGTGAGAATGAGCGGAAGAAGAGGACGAGGTAGGGGACGGGGAAATACCACTACAACTGGTCAAGTCCCTGCAACAAAGGAAGTAGTTATTCCCACTTAACCTCAGCCGAATCTGGCTGATTTATATCGAAATTTTTCCAAACTTGGTGGAAAGCCGTTCAGAGGGAAGGAGTCTATTACCCAATCACAAGCCTGGATTCAATCGTGCGAAAGGATTTTCAGAGGTCTGAATTTGCAAGATGACCAAATGAGATTGATAGCTTCTTGGCAGCTTCGCTTGGGAGACTATTATAGTGGATGAGCCAAAGGATGAGTTCACTTGGGGTCGATTCAAGAGGTGTTTGAACAACATTATATGCCGCCTGCTGGTATCTCTAGAATGTACTAGGAGTTCACTAATTTGAAGCAGGGAAGTTTATCTTTTGAGAATACTTGAATAAGTTCAACGAGTTATCTCGATTTGGTCCGGAGGTAGTGAATACATACTTGAAGAAGAATGAAATATTTATTCGTGGAATGAACAAGAAATTCCATGAGAGAATGACAGCCCATGTGAAGGAATCTTTTTTCGATTTGATAGATATGGGTTATAGATATGCTACCCTGGATAAGCAGGAAGTTTCGGAGGAAAAAGGAAGTGCAAGCAATCTGAATTGGAAGAAAAGGATGTTCAAAGAAAAGAAATCGTATCAAGGAAAAGAGAAGAAGAACAATCAGGATAAGGCAAAGGATATTAATTGTTACAATTGTCGAGAGAAGGGCCATTACTCAAGTAGATGCGAGAAGCCTTACTACACCAAAAAGCCGGTTTTGCCACACCTACTTCCACCTTATTGGATGCGGCTTAAAGCCGTACCAAATTAGATACGGCTAATAATCGTATCTACTGAATTCGACACAGCTATAAGCCGTATCAAATTTGATACGGCTTTAAGCCGCATCTACTTTCATGCCTATTTCTGGTGCAAACTTTTCCACCCAATACACACATCTTCCCTCCAAATAATTCGATTTCCCCCTATTTAGATATGGTTATTAGCCGTATCAAATTTGATAGGCGTTTTAGCCGTATCTAATTCTTACTACTTTTTGGTGCGAACTTTTTACGGCCAAAACACACCCCAGATCTACTGTGTTTCGTTCCTTGCTAATTTTTAGTGCAAATTATTCTCCCTAAATTCACTACAAGATAATACGGCTATTCCAACGGCTTTTAGCCGTTGGCGGCCGTTGGAAGCCGTTGGAATAGCCGTTGGAATATATCCCACGACTTCCAACGCTTTCCAACGGAAACAACGGACCATTTCCAACGGCGTTTCCAACGGCCGCTAACGGCTTATAGCCGTTGGAAATCGTTAGAAACCGTTACAATAAAATGGCCAATACGTCGTTGGAAGCCGTTGGAAATACTGGGTTTATTTTGTTGTACAACAGCAAGCCTATTTACCTTCCACCACACCATTTCCAATCCATTCAATTTCCATTCCATTTCCAATCAATTCCACATATATATATATATATATATATATATATATATATATATATATATATATATATATATATCAATATCAATACAAACAACGCACATAAATCAATAAAACACCAATATAAACAAACCAAACCGATCAAACATCACAAAATATACCATCAACATACATACCATCAACAAATGTCACTAAACCATGATCATACCATCAAAATACTTCTCACCCACTCCGTACCAATATATACAACATCACCATCAACATCAAAACATCTCCAAGTCAATATATACATTGTTCAAACACAAATACTCAAAAACATACATCCTCAAGGATCCTCATCGCCTCCAGAAGCACCAGACGACGAAGGAAGGGTACCATGATTCTGCAAATACTGCGCAAGCTTTTGATCCAACTGCTCCACCTGGATGGCTCGTAGACGATTCTCCTCCCGTAGCTGCTCAACCATAGCTCTAAGCTCCTTGATTTCTTCTTTGTCTTGGTCTTTTTGAGCTTGTCGAGCCTGTCGAGCCTGTCGAGCCTGCAAATAAAATTAATAGCAAAAGGGTTGTCTCAGCATATACAATATTATAACATTATATATCCAAACGCTGATTTTTTGTACATATGTAAAAGGATTAATTACCGTTAGGTTTCCGAAGCCAAAACGTCTACTCCGTTGCGCCGGATCCATAACAGCGGTAAAAATGTTATCCTGCTCCTCCTGTGTCAGCGCATCACGACCAGACTGCTCAAGCGCATAAGCCTGTGCCTCCTGCAACCTTGACTATAATGATAAAAAAAAATTTCAGTTGAAAAATAGTAGCATGTAATTATTTTGCGTAGCTAGAAATTAATAAACTAATCGGTGTAAGTATTAAAAATTAAAAAATGCATACATATGCCTCGGTCGCCCTATCTTGCTCACCCCACTGATATATGATATTGTCAGCCTCATCTACTTGCCAAGACGCGTGGGTGTGAGCAAACACGTCCACTAAGCCAACAGAGCCTCCACGAGCTCGTTCCTGCAATTGATAATTTGGATAATTTAACTGTACATAACTAATTACTGAACTGATCAATATACAAATGTGATAATAGATAAATTTACGAAATCTTCGCGGTGATGCTGGAAAGATTTGGAGCCTCCACGGTGTGATACAGGATTCCTGCTCCTGTTTGCCGAGTTCCTAGCTGACTCCTCCTGCAAATTTACAATGATTAATTATTTATTAAACAGTAAAAAAATGCTGAGATTTATTGTAGATTTACCTTGAACTCCTCAGAGTTCCACCAATCAACCCATTTCTCCCATACAGTCGCGCTCATCCACTTGGGCTTCTTTCCTACTTTTTTAATCTCCGACATAGTCTCTCTATAGTTCTTCGCGATCCTGGAGTTCCAGTGTCGCTGAACTAAATTGACGTCAGGCTCTTGCAAATCTACGGCGCCCTGTACAATGAGAAAATATTACTAATTATTTATTTGTATTTAATTAATCATCTTGTAAAGCGGTATAAACTTACCAGAAAATCTTGCCAAATCGTCTCTCTCACGTCGTCGGGGATCTTGCCCCACTTGGGCCAGCAATCGGTCATCCTAGCCATGTACGCCTGCTTCGAAATGCTCAGAACCACTTTGGATGGCTCCAACTCAAATCCACTGCGTTAAATATAAAATTGAACTTTAGACAATTGTAGATATATCATGTACAATTAAAAAATTAAAATCCTATGCTCGCTAATTATGATACTTACGTCTCATCAGCCTTAGGCTGTAAGTAAACAAGTGGCCGAGCTGGTGGCTCACCACTACTCTCTCCAATATGACGTGAAGAGCCACGTCGCCGAGACCCAGAACCAGAACCGGAACCGGACATAATATATATACCTGCCATATATACATACATATACACATTATAATAATCATGATATGATGAACCATTAAAAAATGTAATACAATATGCTACAAATGTGTCATGTTGTGTACGTGTTGAGTGTGTGAGTATACACTTATTGTCGTTAAAATTGTATAAATTAGATAAATGCATTATTAATCAGAGATCAATGTAATGTGAATACTTTTAAAAATTACCGGATATTACTCAGTCGTCCTCATCGTTTTCTGATTCAGACTCAGTTTCGTGCTCTATGTCGTTTTCCTCTACACTCTCAAATGCTTCGACTAATACATTTGTCTCATCATTTAAAGGTCCAAAATCGGTTTGATCGTTTCTAAATCTAAATAGTTCAACAATTTGCATCTACTACACGGACAACGAATTTCTTCATCGTTTGCAATATTACTTATAGCAAATTCGATGAACACTTGTACCCCTTTTAGAAAATGTTCGCTTATTGCGCCACTAGTTTCCCTTCTTTGATACATCCAGCTCCGATCATTAAAGTAATTGACCATGTTTCCCTACTAGAAAACCTATGATAGAGTAAAAATGTTATAAATCATTCATTTTAAATTTTGTATGAAATTTTCCAACGGCCGCAAACTGCTTATTTCACAAACTGAAAATTTTAAATAAGCAACTATTGTTTTATTGCCACTTATGTGTCTTTCTTTGATGGTCGGTCATCCTACTTCCCATTACAAACACAATAGTAATTATATTCCGTAAATCATATCATTTTAAACGATTCACAAAATTTCGGCAGCATTTCCCCCGTGTTCCTTGTATCATACACAAATGCGTGTACACGAGGAACGTAAAGGAAATGCCGTCGAAATTTTATGAACCGTTTAAAGTGATATGATTGACGGAATATAATTACTTTATAGTGTTTGTAACTTGTCCAATACTGGGACAAATCCGACAAATGATGTATCAGATGAATAGAGTTGTCCGTTTTGTGGAAAAAACAAATATCCCTAAAACGATCATATACAACACTTGTCAGACGGGGCCGAATAATATCTAAGGATTTAAATATTTGTTTATATTAAATTCGAATATATAATTCGTTTAATTAATATTGGTTTATATTTTACTGTTTTATTACATAAGTACTAAATTAATTTTATACGCTAAATTTGTACACAAAATTCATTTATAAACTAAATTAATTCGCGTGTTCACACAAATACAAAGCTCGTATTCGCACATATGAAATATCCATTTTAACGGCTTCCAAATGCAATAAACTCTATCACACACATACGTTTAATATACTAACCAAATAACATAAACTAATGCAATATCTTAAATTACAAAATTTTCAATCAATTATAATAACTTGTTCATTATGTTATAATGGTTGCAATTAGAGGATAATATAATGTAATATGCATACACTAACAAGTAGGAATCAATCAACATTCAAATTAAATCCTAAATCAAACAAAACTTAAATATTAGCTTTAGTAAAATTACCGATTTGGAAAGCTAGAACGGTGGAGATGTGCCGGAGTAGCTTCTAGATGGCGTCGGGGGTTGTTGGGATGGTGTTTGGGCCGGCAAATGAAGATTGGAGATGATGAAATGGTGGATTTGGGGGTAATTTTCGGTTGAGAAGATGAACAATGAGCTGAAGGTCGGTCTCTGGAAATATGCAGGAAATTTTCCAACGGCTTTCAACGGCCGCAAACGGCTATTTTCCAACGGTTTCTAACGATTTAAGACGGCTACGTAAAAAATTAACGAGCCGTTGGAAGCCGTTGGAAATGCCGTTGGCGGCCGTTGGAACAGGGGCGTTGGAATTTACTGTTTTTCTAGTAGTGATTATTTCGTTCGATTCCTTTCAACTGTTAAAATCCCTCTTTCTTTTCATCATACTTCTCGTGGATCGTCTCCTACCATGGTCCACTCTAGCCATCGTTTTGCTATTACAGTCTGCGCTCACCATCGTCTCGCGTTAGGGTTCCTCGTTGCCATCCTATTACCCGTTGTTTTCGTCGCAGTTGCTGCTCTCTCGCTAAGGTAAGCCTAATTTATAATTTTGATTCACCATTGACTGTATATTATACTTGTTAAATTATTTTCATTGAATGCACGATACTTGCAAATGGTTTTGAATTCTCAATTGCTGTATATGGTTCTGAATTCTCAATTTTATGTATCATTTCATTAACTGTAACCGTGATTTCTCAATTGTTGTATATGTTGACAGTTTGTTCTTCTTAATTTAGTTTGTTGATAATTGCATTTGCTAATGAATTTCTATTTTTTAAGAACTAAATTAACAGTGGATTCCTGTTTTGTAAGAAGTAAAATTAACAGTTTTAAGCTCAAATAAAGTACAGATTTATATACAACACCATAGTTTCATTATGCTTTTCATCTTTTGGCCATTACATATATATTCCATTGTAAGGAGAAAGCTTTTTGCAGATGGAACTAACTCAAACTTTGTGAACCAAAGTCTCATTATTGTTTTGGGTTTCTGATGGTTTAAATTCAAATTTTTGCAACTTTTTTATCCACTGGTTCCATGATGCGTCTTGAAATTAATTTCTTTGTTCGATCTATGATTTTGGACACAGAAACAGATGATCAGATGAAGAATTTTGATATTCTAAGATCAGCAAATGGTGCAGCCAGAGGATTCTGGCGATGAGACAGTCTCTGAAGATGACCTCTAGGCGAGGCACTGCTGCTAAAACAGCAAAGTGATTAGAAACCAGAAAAGTTTACATTTCTTGATCACAGGTTACAGTTCTTGATCAAGAACTCTAACAAAACAATGAGTAAGTGATTAAAATTGACTGTTAAGGAAATGAGAAAAAGCTTCCTCGATGATGACACTGATCTGAGAGGAGCACTAGTGTAGCCACCGTTAGGTGATGAGCTATTTTCTGATAGTGGTTAGGCAAGACACCTTTAATCAATAACAATTGTTAGGTTGATTTTGCTTGCTCTGATACCATGAAAGAAATATTGAACAGAGATAAAGAAAAATTATTTTCTACTGTATTATTGAGAATGAATAAAATTTTGGGTTGTTTGTACATCAGTCTGCTATCATATACATGCTAGTGGTACACGGTAGATAATGTAACTAAATATATATAAGTATGGACTGCAAGGCCTAGAAACAATAATATCCACACCGCATATTGTAAGGGTTGTATATGTCGGTTGCTGTTCGAATTATGTTCATTTTCTCTAACAATATGTGTTAAGACCGGGGCCACTATAGAGCATATACACAGAAATGATTAAGAAATGGAGGAAAACATGGTTTATGTAACTGTTACGTTTACCATAGTAATATATACTACATAGATTGGAAGATATGTGTCGGCTGTAGGCATGCACCTTTGTTATTAAAGTTAAATGTAAACCAATGATAAAGTAGCTTTAATTCTTAAAGCCAGTGCAAATAGTGGAAAATATCAGCATACGTGATAAGTTCTTATGTAATAAAGAAGTACTCATATGAGAAGGACATCACGAATAAAATCATAATGTAAAATGGTAACAGTTTTTGTCAACACCGAGGCATGTAAATTTGAATACCACGTATCACACCCAGGTAGTTTAATTATACTCCTCCAAGCAGTTTACTACAATCAACAGTTTAGTTACACTCCTCCAAGCAGTTATCATGGTCAATAGTATAGTTATAATCCATATAGCACTTATCAAATTCGGTTTACCTATTTCCTAAGATTGTGTTACGATAGCTCGCATAACCTTTAATCTAGCTCTGTTGGCAATGTAAGTGATTCTGCTTTGGTTTGTAGTTTTTACATTTTTTTTAACTGGAAACGTTTAGTTCATTTAGGTTTTGTTACTTAGTTATTCTAATTGTTTATTGTTTGAACCCCTGTGTATTATAAACTTCAAAATTATGGACGTTTTGTTACATGTGGTTTTATTGTGTATTTTATATAGGCTGTGGCCTCGAACCTAAATGTTGTAGTTTAATGTGTATTTTATTATTGCATGTTTTTCCATAAGAGGTAGATGTTGTTACAAGTGATTTTGGTCAGTAAACGTGCCTTTATTGCATTTCCTAGTTGCTTAGTAATGTTGTAGCATAGTTCATTTCATTAGTCCAATTAGACATATATAATGGGACAACAAATATTCTTCATTTATACCAAGGTAAAATTATATTCACGTCTCATGTTCTGTTATATATGATATAGAAGGCAATATGTCTTTCAGTATAGACAAACAATGGATAAACGAATCTGATCTAAGATCTACGTGCTATATAGATGGGGTGCAGAAGTTCATTAGTTTTGTTGCAGAAAATGGTGGTAAGAAAGGAGTGTATTTGTGCCCTTGCACCCGGTGCAAAAATATGAAGACGATCAAATAAGATGACATTCATTTTCATTTGCTTAGATGAGGTATTATACAATCATATACAGTGTGGTATTTTCATGGGGAAAAAGGGCAGAGATGGAAAAAAAACAACCAGTTAGGCATGCCACAATTATTGATGAGTCTGAACATATTAGGATGGAAGATCTGGTCAATGATGCAGGTAGATTTCATCATTTTCAACCTAAAAATCCGTTGCCTGATCATGCTAATATTGGAGAGCAGTCTACTGATTATCCAGATTGGCAGGCCAACGAAAGTAAAAAGTATAAATCACTTTTTGGTAGCGTAAAAGAGCCTCTTTATCCTTCATGTTCAAAAGGGATTATGAAGCTGTATGACGTTGTGAAACTATATAGCTTCAAGACCCAATACGGCTTTTCAGATAATGGTGTAACTGCACTCCTCGAACTAATAAAGGAGTTACTTTCCGAAAGTAACACGCTTCCACAAAGTACTCCAACGTGAAGAAGATCATTAAGCAAGTTGGGATGAATTACAAAACTTATGATGCATGCATCAATGATTGCATATTGTACTGGAAAGATGATGCGAATAAAGTTTCTTGTACAAATTGCAATGAACCAAGATATATGACATCATTCAACGAAGAGAGAAAATGCACCAAAGTACCTCGAAAGACATTAAGACATTTTCCTTTAATTTCTAGATTGAAGAGACAGTATACTGTACCATGGATAGCAGATGCGATGACCTGGCATGGTCGTGCCAAGTCTGATCCAATCTTAATACGTCATCCATGTGACACCTCTCAATGGAAAGCCGCAGATTCTTTTGACCAAACTTTTGTTGCCGAGTCATGAAATGTCACACTTGTAATAGAAACAGATGGTTTCTGTCCACATGCTTCTCTCTCTAACCCTTATAGTTGTTGGCCAATAATTATAGTACCATATAATCTTCCTTCGTCTATGTGCATGAAAAGGGAGTTCCCAATGTTAACGTTGTTGATTTCTGGGCCAAAACAACCAGAAAAGGATATTGATGTTTATTTACAGCCGTTGATAGAAGAGTTAAAGCAGTTATGTGAAGGAGTCGTTACATTTGACTCGTTAAATAAATCTAAGTTCACAATGAGAGCTAGGGTGTTGTGGGCAATCCATGATCACCCTGTTTTTAGAACTTTATCGAGATGTACAACTCACGGTTACTTTGCATGTCCTGTTTGTGGGGAAAACACTTGTTCTTATCATCTTTCTGAAAGTAAGAAGATGTATTACATGGGACATCGAATGTTTCTTCCTAACGAACACAAGTTTCGATACGGTAAGACAAATTTCAACAACGAACAAGAACTTCGTCGTCCTAAATGGCCATTGACTGGTTTTCAAATTGAAAAGAAAGTAGTGAATATCAAAATGAAAGTTGTTAAACAAAAGGAAGAAATTGATCGAAAACGGAGAAAGTCAACCAATGAAGAAGTTGACAATGTTTCTGGATGGTATAGAAGGTCTATCTTTCTTGATTTACCATATTGGAAATCAAATTTGATCCAAGATAACATTGATGTTATGCATACGGAGAAGAATGTCATGGAGCATCTCATTAGCACCATTGTGGAACATAAAGATAAGTCAAAAGATGACATCAATGCACGCAAGGATTTGAAAATCATGCATATAAAACAAAAGTTGTGGGTGATGGAAGATCCTGAAACAAATAAAATAATCATACTAAAGGCAACTTTCACCTTGAGCAAGGAAGAAAAGTTACGGTTTTGCATTGTTTTGAAATTTTTTAAAGTGCCTAAAAATTCTCTTCTAACTTCCACAACAATGTGAGCATCAATTCTCCTGAACTAAGAAATATGAAGTCACATGATTACCATGTCATAATGCAACATTTGCTTCCGGTATTGCTTCAACCTTCTTATCCACAACATAAGGATCTATGAAATGTTGTTCATCGTATTAGTTTATTCTTTAACATTTTGTGTTCAAAGGTGATCAATAGGGAACATTTTTTAAAAGCAAAGGCTGGCTTAGTAGAAGCAATGTGTGTTTTTGAAAAACATTTTCCACCTGCATTTTTGGATATCAGTGTCCACCTTATGGTGTGTTTAGTCGATGAAACGTTGATTTGTGACCCTGTCAGATATAGATGGATGTATCCCTTTGAACAGTAAATTTCTAATTTCAATTATGTACATCATTATTTGATATAAATAGCTATCGTCTACAGTATATAATTGATCACAGTCATAGGTTGATGAAAACATATAAAGGATATGTGCGCAACAAAAGATACATTGAAGGGTGTACTACAGAAGGATATATCGTACAAGAAGCTAGTCTTTATTGCATGGAATATATGCCAAACGGAGGTGATGACAATCATAAACATATCCGCGAAGCGTTTTTAGATGAGGACGATGAGTTTGTTGGTGAGATACCTCTGAATAATGGTAAAGACATAATGTTAACCCAAGTGCAATTTGAACAAGTGCGTAAATGGGTCCTTAATAAGTACGATGGATTGGATGGATGGAAGAAGTAAGTTCACAAACTTGTCCAAAATTTCAATTTTTTAAATTCAATGTATATATACATTTTGATATGTTTTTTCCGTAGGAGGTAATAACTCCTATGTGAAAAGTACTAGATTTCAACCTCGAGGCAGGGTTACGACTGTGGAAGCCGTTCAAAATTTTACTCTATGGTTACGTAATGAGGTATTACATTGTCTTAAGATTTCACGTATTTTACTCCATGGTCCTTAATAGCTACTTTGTGACCATGCTTTTTGACTTACTTTGTTTTATGTAGTTGTTAAAGACCATCGATGTTGATTCAACTCTGTGGCGGCTAGTGCGCGGGCCGAAGTTCATGACGTGTAGTTATATGAAGTACCAAGTGAATGGATTTTCATTTTCCACTAAATAGTACGAAGACCGTATGGTAAAACAAAATAGCGGTGTATGCATGGGAGCAATTAAAAATTTTAGAGCGAGTGGTAAGGATAAAAATTATAAGGAAGCAGAAACAACGTATTACGGAGTCATTCAACAGATACTTGAGTTGGATTACACTAATTTCAAACAAACAGTTTTTTTATTGTGATTGGGTAAAGGTCAAGGATAAGGTCAATGGTTGCAAAATAGATCCCATTTCAAACCTGATCATGGTTAATTTAGGGAAATTGAAGAAAAAAAATAACATGAATGATGAGCCATTTATTCTTGCATCAGAAGCGAGTCAAGTATTCTACTCAAAAGATTTAAAAAATAATGGATGGTCTGTGGTCTTGCATACACCAAAACGGTTGACTACAAATGTGTATGACATTGAGTTCCCTACCGTCTATCAATCAGCTTTTGAAGACAATGAAAAATTAGAAGATCTTACCAAATCCATATATTAACTTATTAGTATTCGTACATCACATGATTGTGTGTCTGTATATTTTCAATTTCACGATTGTGTGTATGTATGGTTTTGAATATTTTATACATGGTTTTGATTTTCCTGGTTGCACCTGACTATGTCTTGGTTTCATTGTACTCTGGCTGCCTGTTTCTTTGAAGTCTGAAATCTTGTACCTTGAGTCATTTGATCACCCTTCTTGTTATATACATTGTTGCTGTTTGGACCCATTCTTACTTTCAATTACGAAAAAATTAGAACAACCTTCAAGTTTAAACAATTCAAACCATAAATTACTTGTAAAAATTTCTTCTCTATCACTAATTATGTTTCTCTGGTAACATGTTCTATGTTTGGGCTTGCTTTTGAGAAGAAGATAATACTTCATGCGTTGAAAAGGATTTCCACTTAATTTATTTTTTAAATGCCATTATGTAGTTTGATTAAGGACAATGCATGAACCCTGTATTTAGATTGATATATGCACCGTTGGTATTTCTTTCTTTTTGTATATAATAATCTGTAGTTGTACCGTGTACTAATAAAATAGTTAGTAATATTGTATTTTGCAGGAAACTATGTCATAAAATCCAACATCTTCACATTCGACATGTTCAGAGGCGAAGAAAGTTGATCAAAACTTAATTGATATTCTGGTCTCAGATAACGCTGGAAAAATCGCTACTATGCTTGGTAAACTAGTAAGAGCTCATGTGCCGATATCATATATAAGTTGGCATAAAGTACCCGAATATACAAGGACAATGTTTGGAACGAATTGGTGGTAAGTAAATATTTTTGTTTGGAACCAATTTAACTCTGTATTTTGCATTTTATTATACATTTTATTATACACTGCTTATATTCAAGTTGAAATTCAACTTCTAATACTTGATTTCAAAGTAATGATCATTAGTGCATTCGGTATAATTATGTCCTTTATGAAAGATATTAACACGCCTAACATATTCCTCATAAAATAAAAACTTGCAATATGTATTTTGAAACCTTACTGATGGCCTCCCATTATTGACTTAAAAAAGCACAAGTAAAGCAACGCAAGCATTGTAGTTAGTTCATTCAGATATTTGAAGACTTATGAATCCTACATTAATTGAAAACAAAATCTAAAGCTATCGTTGCGTTTAAAAGGTTTAAAGCTCATGTCGATAAATGATAGTGGTAAATGCATTAAGGTTTTCAAAGTGATCATGGAGATGAATTCACTTCACATGAATTTACAAACTTATGTGAACTAAATGGTATTTGTGGGAAACTTACAACTTCTTACTCATCATATCAAAATATTCGATGGAAAGAAAATGGCATGATTATGAACATGCTACAAAGTATGATTTCTAGAAGAAAAAAAATATCCAAAAGGTATTTTGGCCTAAAGCTGTTAATTGGAGTGCTCATGTTTTGAATAGAAACCCCGCATTTGCTGTAAAGTACAAGACACCAAAGGGTTGATCATATCCAGATATTTGGATATATAGCCTATATTCACATACCTAATGAGAAGTGAAGCAAACTTGATGACAAAGGGATAAAATGTGTGTTACTTGGTGTTAGTGAAGAATCCAAAGCATGTTGATGGTTTAATCCGCTCACTTAAAATAAAATAAGCTGCGATGTTTTATTTGATGGTGATAGTTGTTGGGACTGGAATAACATAGAAAATAAGTCAATATTAATTGATTTAGATCCACATGACGTTCTACTATTTATTTGCCATGACTTTTAACCTTTTGTTGCTTTTCTGCAATTTCACCCAATTCTGGACAGTGACAAAAGGTCCTTCCATAAATTTAAATCCCACTTTTTATACCAAAATTTGCTTATATTATCGTTTTTATTATGTTCAGACAGCACATGAGAAGATAAGGAATTTAGATTACTTTGATTAAGTGGCTTTAGTTGTTTGGTTGAATTAGTTTATATAGACAGCATTTGTTTCAGATAGTACATGCAAATAATTTTATTTATTCTGTAAAGTTGTGCTTCGTGCTGCAGGTGTGTACAAACTTTTTTTTGGCACTTCATATGATATTGTTAATTCAACCTTCTTAGATCCGAAGTGACCAAGTTAGACTTGTTAATGCTAGACTTGGTTTACCAATAAATAACATTCTGATCAAAATATATAACTTGATCTATCAGAATTTGCTACACTATAACTTCCTATGCTATCGGTTATCTGTATATAAAAGCAGTGAAACTATTTGTAAGTAACTTAATTACACATATAGTGTTAACATTAGTTTTGAGAAATATAAAACGAACAGTAAGATATAAAAGTGCTTAGGTGAATAAGTTGAGGTATAAAAGATCTACAGTTGCAAAGAAGTTGAACCAAGTCATATACTAGTTGTTTATAACGTATCAAGAATCAACATTTCTAAGCAACGTGCTTTATGTTTTATTGATAAATTAAGTATAACTACATAAAAACAGCTGTCAAACATGCTCTGATAGTTACTAACTAAACCATTTTGCATATTTAGCATATATGAGGTAGATTATACGATAATGCTTAGTTTTTGCATAAATGTACTCATCCCCTATTTCGTGCATATTATGTTTTCATTCCCTATTTCGTGCACATTATGTTTTTAGCATATATGAGGTGGAAATTTTATGTGTGTATGCATATGCATACACTGGTATATTTTTTGCATAAAATTTATGAGCTCGATGCGCTTTCAAATGAAATGTTTTTAAAGAGAATGGCCGAGGCTTTTAGGATATACAAGAAAAATTTGAGAGCAGCTTATTATGAAACTTTCAACAATGACGAAGAACGGTTGAAAAATTACACACCTACAGTTGCTCAAGAAGATTGGAAAGAGTTCATAAAAAATGAAGCAACGCCTGAAGCGAGCGGAAGAAGGGAGTCAGGCAAAAAGAACAGAGCATTGCTCAGTTATAGTCACTATGTAGGACGTAAAAGTCACGCTAAAATAGAACAAGAAATGGTAATATATATTCATTTTCTTTCAAAAATGGTCAAAATCGCAACTAACATATTTTATGTATTGCAGATCGCTGCTAGTCCATCAACAAATATCAATCGTCGACAAGTATGGGAGAAGGCACACACGAAAAAAGATGGTAGCATATCAGATGTCACTTCTTCATACTTCGTAAGTTAAACAAATACTAACTTCCATATTCTTTAAAATTCCTTATTCATATAAGTATTATCATATTTCAGGATTAAATTGCGAAAGCGAAGGAAAAGATTACTGATAGTGATGAAGAAAAATTGATAGTGGATGAAGACATCTTTTCACAAGTGCTTGGTAAGGATGCAAGGGGTAGGAGCTGCAGTGTTGGGACTGTTATACCAAAGACTAAAGTTAAGGCTTGTGTGATCGTAGAGAAATGACTCAGACGTGTTCATGGAGAGCATGATGAGTTGAAAATGAGGTGGGAAGTTTGGAGGGTACAGTGGGAAATTTGTCTGGGCAAATGGAGGTTCCAATCAACATGGTGGGAAACATCGAACATGGAATTCGCGTACCGGTCAATTCTTCTGATGGAGGACGCACCACACAATTCAATGCTTCTGAATTCGTTGCTTCTCGGTTCCAGAATTCGACCAATGTAGCGAATAATAAAAAATGTGAAATCCTCAACTCTGATTTAGACATAATAGCAACAGGTATTTATTATAAGCTTTTTATTTTTAGTTGCTTTCGAGCAGTTATTTTGTTGGATAGATCTAGACATCTTTATTGCAACAGGTATTGTTAACTCCACTTTTTCAGCAAGGCCGTGATATCAAAAATCGACCGAGAAGCCAATGATAGTTCATCTAGAAGGATGGTCAATTTAACCTCCCAATAAAGCAAGTTCTGTTGAATGAATTTTCAGATAAGATCCCCTACGGAGGGGGGGTCCAGGGGGGGTGCCAACCCCCCAAGGTGGGGGTGCGGGGGCAACGCCACCGCCTACGGTGTTCGACCTGACCGGTCAGGTCGCAGGGGTCCAGGGGGCAGCGCCCCCGGCGGGGTGCGGGGCAGCGCCCCGACCAAAACGGTATACGACTTAAAGAGTGAAGTAAGCCAGCGACTTAACTAGTCAGCGACCTAACCAATGAAGCGACCTACCGGCTCAAGAAAGACACGACTCAACTTATCTGGTTGCCGACTCAACGGCCTTGAAGGGTTACGACTTAACGACTCAGGAGGGATAACGACTCACCGGGTTATAACCTTAGCGACTTAAAGGTGCTGGCCGACTCAACGGGTTAACGACTCATGGAGTTAGCGACTCATGGGGCTGACCGACCTAAGGATTTCAACGACTCAAGGTTTATAACGACTCAGTGGATCAACGACTCAACTGCTATGCGACTTATGGGTGTTACCGACTCAGCGACTCAGAGCTTACAACGACTCATGGTTCAACGACTCAACAGGTTCGCAACTCATCTTATGAAACGACTCAGGGGAAGTGACGACATAAGAAAGTGGATCCCTGTGCCGCTTCGTTTATATACCGTCACCTGATAAGTCGTTAACGGCTTAACGACTCACAACTAATGACTCGTTCAAGACTCAGAGCCATTGAGTCGTAATCCATTGCCATAGTGCCTGTGCCAAGGGAGGTTGACTCGTAAGCGACTCAAGACTTGGCGTATAATCCAGCAGAAGAATGAACCGTGGAGCAATCAAGGGTTGGTTCAATGAGTCGGCCACGACCTAATTTGACTCGGCCACGAGTCAAGCATGAGTCGGGTACGACTCACGACTCAAGGCTGAAAAATCCTATAAATACACGGCCACCTCCAACATTCAAGGGACTTTTGGTCAATCAATTTCAAGCACCGATACTCTGCTGCATTTCAAACCAATCCAACACTCGAAGCTCTCGAGACACTAAGAACGCTACAAACAACTTCAACAAGAGATCACGTACATCCAACATGAATTCGAAGACTCTCATCTCCATCGAAGTTTGAGCCACTTGTTCTAAGTCTTTTGTAATTCAAAGTGTGTTGTACTTGAGAAGATTTGTATCAACTTGTAACGTGATCATCAATAAAAGTACTTAAAGTGGACGTAGGCTATTCCCATAAGCCGAACCACTATAAAATTGCTGTTGTTTGCTGCTTTTCTGCTATTACTTGCTTATAATTCTTTCCCGATCTATCGGGTGGTGCTTTCACAACTACACTTCACACACCGGGGTGTTAGCGTTCAAATTTAAGCGTTAACAGGTACTGTATGCCGAGATTCTACATCGTCCAAAATCCATGTGAAATATGTACTGTCCACACATGAAAAATTGGTGTTGGACAATATATTGCTACCAGATGAGAGAACCAGCAAAATAAATCATCAATTTGCAGAGACATTTGCTGATGTTTGAGTGGGTGGTTATGTGTGCCATCCAAAGTGTATTATTCAATATCTTTAGACGTTGAAGCAAGTATATTTTCTATTTATGTTAATATTTTATTATTTATTGTTTTCTGAAAATCTTTAGCATGTTGCACCAAATTCAATAAGTTAGTCTTATAACATGTTGCACACGTCACATTTTGACTTGAAAAACACCAAACGTGCACTTTAAGCTAAAAGCCTAAAAGATAATAACATTCTAGCATGTAGTTATAATTTGAATACAAAATCAAAGTTTCTTTAACAACTATAGAATTTGATAATTTACAGAGTTGCTTAACCTTTCCCACTACAACTATATTACTGTAACTGTCAATCATTCAAAAATAAATAATACTTATACAATTACCGACCTCTGTAAACAACTATATTGGAATTTTGTGGAAGCAATGTCTGTGGTCAGGGAGAAGTTAAGGTAGTGAAGTGAATGTATGGGGGTATTTGGCAGTGGGTGGGATGGTGGTATATGCGGTATCTGCACAAAATTTTCGTTTTGGAGTTTATGGAATTAGTTTACTTATTGAAAATATGTCCTTTGGTAACTGATTGAAAGGATAATCATGTCTTCAACTAATATTTGTGAATGGCTGCATGATTTCTGTTTTATCAGAGTATTGTGGGCCTCAAGACTGATTGCTTTGAAATGGAAACCACGTAACCAAAAATAAGGAAAGGTTAAGGAAGGTTTATATGGATTTCAAGAATGATCTGGCAATCATTATGTAAGGACTGCACAAAAATCTGGAAATTGGAATAATTTAATGCAAAAAGGAACTGATTTCACATGTGAGCTTTTAATTAGATTAACATTCCTGTAACCGTTTCATAAGATGTGTGCTCAATGGCGAAACCAAGGTTATATGTTATAAAATCTTAAGCAGATTATCTTATACATTAATTAGATTAATATTCTTGTATCCGTTTCATAAGATTTGGGGATTTGTTAGATTGTAAGCCCACAGAGATTCAAAGAAATATAGTTTGGGGTTTTTCTAATCCTGGTAGGCACAAAAAATTCTAATTCTAGTGCTTAATGAATACTACAATAGGTTTCCTCATATAATTGGCAAAACCGAGTGTTATAGTTTTCAATTAATAAGCCAATTCTGAGTAAACCTTTTTTGGTTCTTCAGTGTATTAGTCTTTAATCGACATGCTGTAAAATCTGCAAATGCTAGGAAATGTTGGATTTGGTAGGCAGAGCTAGCATGATGCGGTGAAGGGATTGGAAGGATGTAGTTGCGGTGGCAAATGTGTTGGTCGATGATTGTGATGCAGGGGGAGAAGATGAGCAAGGAAGTAGGTAATCGAAGTTTGGATGAAGTTAGATGATGAGTGTTCGTTCGCTTAATATAGCAGATTTGAGTGGTGCAGTTTTTGGAATTGGTGATATAGCATTTTGGAAGTGCTGAAGTAGTTTGGAAGTGTGTATTGGGTATTGGGTATTGGGCAGTGGCTGGTTGTTTTGCAGTTTGGTGTTGGTCATTGAGTGAAGTAGTAGGATGGTGGTTCGGCAGATAGTTTTACAGGATTGTGATGGTATTTCAAGATAAGGCGAAACTGCAGAACGTTTGGGTGTAGATGGAGGCAATGGTGATGGATTCAGGCAGTGATGGATTAGTGGCAGGTGTTTGAGGCAGTTAAGTGTTGAAAGAGGAGGGAAGTAGTTGTTTGTCGATGGAATGTTGTGGACAGTGGCAGTTATAGGATGGATGGTTGTGATTTGGGGAGCTGTGCCAAGTTATTTGGTTGCAGTTTTAATGAGATTGGAAGGGAGAAGGATGTTGTTGAAGTATTATGTTGAAGTAATGAAATGTTATCTTATTGTGATGGATTTACGCAAGGGTAATAAAGTGCAGTGAAATGTGGGTATAGGCTATTGCAGGAGAAGTTGAAGGTGATTGGGAATGTATGTTTATTTGAGGGGATATGCAGGTTTATTGATTGTTTGGTGAACATGGTGAAGCATGAAGATAATCTCTGCCACTTTGCTTTGATCATGCCCCTTGGTTGCCTTAACATTTAGCATTGTGGCATTCGGGATAGGTAAAATAAAATAGCATGAAATTATAGTTTAGCACAATTCAATTCAATTTAGATTATAACATGTTGCACGTGTCACAATTATTTTACAAGCTTAAAGTTAGTCTTATATTGTTGTTAACTCTATTTTCTATCACAAATCTGGCCGCAGGTGATCTTCCTGATGACATGTGCACTGTTGAGTTGAGTTGCTGCACTGCTGAGTTGAGTTGCTGCACCGCTGTGCCTCGCATTTGTATTATGTAATGTTATTAATTATCAAGTATGAACAACTGTAACGTACTTAGTGGTAGTGCTATGAGCTATGTAGTATCCGTATTACACTGCAATATACTAATGTGCTAAATGCTAGTATGTAGTATCCGTACGTATTATGTAATGATATTGTTAAGTTATTACGCATTGCAATGCGGATTAAATTATTTGAATGTGCACTGTTTATAATATTATTTGTTTTGATGTCTCGGAATGATTATATATGTGGTATTGGATATGAACTACTATTGTATGTCCATGGTATATGTGCAGTATCTGAGCAGGTAATTGATCCATTAGATATGACTAAAAGCGGTATCTAAATGACTAGTTAGACACGGCCATAAGCCGTATCTAGTTGACAAAAAGGAAGCAGTTCATTATTCGATTAGATACGGCTAAAAGCCGTATCTAATAGAAGGCTTAGGTACGGCTTTTATCCGTGTCACATATGTCAATTAGATACGACTTTTTGCTATATCTAATCTTTCATTTAGATACGGTTAAAAGCCGTATCTAAATGACGCATTAGATACGGCTAAAAGCCGTATCTAAACCATAACGACGGCATAATTTGATACGGCTTTGAGCCGTATCTAACCGAGTTAGATAGGCTTTTAGCCGTATCAAAATATCATTTATGGTGTAATGCCTAAGAAACAAGTAAAGAAAGATCAACCTATGAAGACAAGTCAAGGAGCTAGAGAATACTATTTCTGCCATAACCTGGACATGTAGTTAAAGATTGCCCCGCAATGAAGCAAGCTCAAGTAGCGAAGGTGTACGCGATAAAAGATGAACCTTCGACCTCAAAGGCAGATAAAGGGAAAGGAGTATTAGAAGGTATCCTTCTTATTTATGATAAAGTTGTTAGAGTTTTGTTCAACATGGGAGCTACACATAGCTTTATCTCCCAACAAACCATAAATGAATTAAAACTTAAACCCAAATTTGTCGACGAGCTCATTTGCGTGAAGAATCCGGTTGGTGGCCCTACGAATCTTTGTCTACGTTGTAGAGAGGTTCCTATCTCTTATTCTTACCATCGATTTTCTATCAACCTTTTCATTCTGGACTTTAACGAATTTGAAATATTACTCGGAATGAATTGATTAGCCAAATACGAAGAAAAATTAGATTGTACCAATTGAATGATTTCGATCAGAACCAAATTTGAGAATTTTATTGAAATTTCTTTTAAGGATCCAAGTCCTAAGAGAGATAAGCTGATGTATACTTAGGGTATCCCGATCCTAGTTTGGAATCCATACCTATTGTCCAGGAATTTCCAGACGTATTCGAAGAGGTTAAATCTTTGCCTCCATACAGGGAAAATGAATTCAGAATCGATTTGGTTCCCAATGCTCGTCCTGTTGTTCATGCAAGCCGCAGGATGACACCCAGGGAAAGAATAGAACTAGTCAAGCAAACCCGAGATTTGCTAGAGAAAGGATTAATATGTCCTAGGGTTACCAATTGGGGTTTAGCTGTGGTGTTCATAGCCAAGTCTGACGGATCCTTGAGATTGTGCGTAGACTACCACGATCTCAATAAATTAACACTCAAGAACAAATTTCCTTTATCCAGAATCGATGACTTGTTCGATCATTTGCACGACGCTCGATTCTTTTCAAAGATGGATCTAGCCCAGGGATTCCATCAACTGCAAATTGTTGAAGACTGTATTCACTTAACTACTTTCAGGGATCTCGACACGTTCTACGAATGGTTAGTCATGCCTTTTGGACTAACCAATGCTCCCGCATATTTCGTAGACATAATGACCTGTGTATCCCGAGAAATATTGAATAAATTTGTTCTTGTGTTTATTGACAATATTCCGATCTACTCCAAAACTGAAGAAGAACACGTTGAACACTTAGGAATTGTTTTAGAGATATTGAGGAGGAACATTCTATTCGCCAAATTTTCTAAATGTCATTTTTGGGTCAAAGAAGTTAGATTTCTTGGATACATTGTTACCGAAGAGGGAATTTCTGTAGATCCTAGCAAGCTTTCCGCTATTCTAGACCGGAAGCAGCCCACTAATCCAAAAGAAGTCAGAAGTTTTCTGGGGTTAGCGGGATTTTACCGAAAATTTGTCCAGGATTTCTCCAAGTTAGCCAATCCATCGACTAAGCTGACTATAAGGGATGCTAAGTTTGATTGGACTTTGAAGTGCGAAGAAGCATTTCAGGAGTTGAAGAAAAGATTGACTGCAGCTCCCGTTCTCGCTATTATTAAAGGGAATCAAGGTCTATCTTGTTATACTGATGCATGTGGCGAGGGTGTGGGTGTTGTACTAATGCAGGAGGGTAGAGTGATTTCCTGTGCGAGTAGACAACTGCGTCCACATGAGAAAAACTACCCTACCCACGATCTCGAGTTTCTAGCTATTATCTTTGCTTTAAAAATTCGACGTCATTATCTTCTGGGTAAGAATGCCTTTCGGCTTTCCTAAAAATTTAAAGTTTAACTTAACTTAATGTATATACTTAACAAACCCTCTTTCTTGTAGGTAAAAAATTTGAATTGTTCACCGACCATAAATCTCCAAAGTGTCTCTTCACCTAGAAAGATTTAAATCTGAGGCAACAACGTTGGTTGGAATTTCTAGCGTCGTACGACCTGGATATTCAATATACACCCGAAAAAGCCAACGTGGTTGCGCATGCTTTGAGTAGAAGACATGTTATTCTTGTTCATCTTATTGTTACTCCTACTCTTCTTGAGATGATCGCCAGCAAGCAGAAAGAAGAAAAGTTTCTTCAAGAAATTTATGGGATGATTCGTCGAGGTGAAGATTCTAGTTTCGGAATCGATAGTTGTGGAGCTATAAGATTGAAAGGCAGGATGTATGTTTCAGACATCCCTGATCATAAACGGGATGTTTTGGAGGAACGTCACAAGTCTAAGCTTAGCATCCTTCCAGGAGTTAATAAGATATATCGAGATATCAAAAGGACTTTCTGGTGGAAAACAATAAAGAGGGATATATCTATTTATGCCAGTCGTTATGCAACTTGTCAGCAAATCAAAAGTGATCAGATGAAAATGGCGGGTTTACTTAAACCATTGGAGGTGCCTAAGTGGAAATGGGATCAAGTATCAATGGATTTCATCGACGGGTTGCCACAAACTCGAAAGGGGAATGAAGCAATTTGGGTTAATGTGGATCGTCTGACTAAGACTGCCCATTTAATCCCAGTGAAATCCACTCGTATAGCAGCAAGCTTGATAGAATTGTATGTAAAAGAAATTGTTCGTCTCCATGATACACCAAGCAGTATAGTGAGTGACCGCGACCCAATCTTCATCAGTAGATTTTGGAAGGCATTTTAAGCTACACTCGGAACAAAATTGAACTTCAGTACTGCTTACCACCCGCGGTCTGATTACCAAACCGAAAGAATAAATCAAATCTTAGAAGACCTTTTGAGTGCTTGTACCCTTAACTTTGGCGGTTCATGGGAGGACCATTTGCATCTGGTTGAATTCTCATATAATATTAGCTATCGGGCCAGTATTAGGATGGCTCCTTTCGAGGCATTATATGGTCATCCGTGTAGATCACCTGCTTGTTGGATTGAGTCAGATGATAGACTCGTTCTTGGACCAGATATGATAAAGGAAGCTGCTGAGAAAGTTGATTTTATTCGAAAGAAGTTGAAAACGGCTTAGTCATTACAAAAGTTATGCTGACCGCAGAAGAAGAAATTTAGAATTCTAGGTTGGAGATTCTGTCTTCCTAAAAGTTTATCCAATGCATGGAGTGTTGAGATTTGGAAAGACTGGTAAGTTGGCACCGTGATATATAGGTCCTTTTCCTATACTGGAGAGGATCAGTCCTTTGGCATATCGAGTCTAGTTACCCAATTGGTTATCTGGCCTGCACAATGTGTTTCATATTTCTCACCTTCGGAAATATGTGCACGATCCAGACTATATCATTGAAAAAGCTGCTCAGCAGGATTTGGAGATCACACCCAATCTAGTAGTGAAAAGAGAATCTTTAAAGATTATTGACCAAGATGAAAAGCAACTAAGGAATAAAATTGTGAAACTGGTTAAAGTGCAATGGAGTGGTGATCCAAATGACTATACTTGGGAAACAGAGGATAGCATGCATAAGTCCTATCCCAATTGCCGAGTGGATATTTCGGCTTAATCTGGTAAGCCATTTCTCTATCTTTTCTGTGTTCTTATATTCTTTGTTTGTATCTCTCTCTTTCAAATTTCAAGGACGAAATTTTCTTAAGGTGGAAATCTGTAACATCCCAATTTTTATCAAATTTAAATTAGTAATTAATATAAATTTTGGAATTAAATTTGAATTTTTCAAAACAAATTAGATAAGTATTGATTTGTATATATTGGTAAGATCGTAATTTGCATTTGAGTTCAGAATTCAAAATAATAAATATTTTAAGAATTATTTGAATTTAAAAATATATATGACAAATTTGAATTTGAATTTGAAGTTGAATTTGAATTTGAAAACAAATATCTTACTAAAATAATTTAGATTTGAAAAATAAATTATTTATTAATATATATTTTAGTTTCAAATTATTTTATTTAAAGGTTATATATATATATATATATATATATATAAATAAGGGAAATCTATTTATAAAATAGAAAAAATATAATTTAAATTTACATAAAAAGGAAAAAAGACAAGTTTTAAGCTTTTAGCACATAAATTAACAAGTGTAATCCATGGAACAAGGAAATTAACAAGTGTAATAGTTTATCATAAAAAAATTAACAAGTGTCAAGTTTCTTATTTTTATTTTCTCTAATTTTTAAAGATAATAAAAATAAGATATATAAACCATTCTAACTTCTCTCTCTCATTTCTCTTTATCACATAATTTCAAAAATTATCAAAAGCCTTTAAAAACTCTAAAATCAGAAACTAGAAGATAGAAAACAAATCAGAGAAAAACAAAAAAACAAAGCAAAATTCAAACATCTCTTACAATTTAAAAACCTGGAGCCTGAAAATCATCTCAAACATCAAAGCCATGAAGAGATTAAGCATATTTAAAGCTCAAGCCAGTAAAAAAAATTTCAACTCAGATCATCAAACAAGATTTCAAAGCAAAGTTCCAGTTATAAAAATTCAAACAACTTCCAAGCCTTACTAAAAATAGGCTCTCTGTTCATTTTATTCAGGTGAGTAAATTCTTTTAAACCCTGGATTTTGACTTGTTGTATGAAATCATGTTTGAAGAAAGGTTGAAAACTGTTTGCATGGATATATATATATATATATGCAGAGATGGGTGTGCATGTTTGATATACAGGCAGCGATGCCTCTGTTGGTTCTAGGTTTCGAAAACCTGTTCAAAACTAAAATACTCCTATTCTTATTCTTGTTATACTTTAGGATCTAAACAAGATTTGTTTGTTTAACCATGATTTAAGTTTTAAAAATAAATTTAAGAAAATTAAATTAAAGCTTTCTCTGGAAATTTGAAAATATAGGCAAACCCAATATATGCTGAAAAATTCAACCATCATGATTTCTGATTTTAAAAATATCAATTAAAACATTTTTGAAAATGATGATTTTTAAAAGTGAAAACACGATTTATGGTTTGGATTTGAGTGAGCATTTCGATGTTGATCAGAAAGAGGGTTTTGAGGCTTTTCTAGCGATCGAGGCACTCGAGGTGGTTGGGGTTTTGATTGAAGGTGGAGGAAAAGTTGATGGTCTCGGCAAAAATGTCATATGGGTTGATAGTCCATCGTGGCGGCGGCGTTGGGTCGGAATAGGGTTTTATACCCATGTTTGGTCGAGATCGGAATTTTTATTATTGTTTCTTCGTTGTTTGACCGGAGTTTATTGCTCCGATGGGAATCGTTGCGTGATGAGTCGGAATGGCTCTGGACGTAATTGCGTGACCTCTGATGGTTGTAGGTGGAAGTATGTGGTGGTTTTGTGGGTGTCAGTTTTGTTCAAGGTATGGTCAGATAGTTGGATCGCGAATTCGCCGTCATTTAGGGGTTTTGGGTAGTCTGGTGATGTGGGGTGGTTGTCGTTGGCTGGTCAACGGTCGTCGCATCGACCTGAGATGATCGGACCACCTGTACATGTGCACATGTTCATGGTTGTGTCAGTAGACAAAGTTTGAGAAAAAGGGTTGTGGACTTGAAGTTGTCTTCGTGAAATCGGGGTATTGGCTCGAGTTTTTGTTCGAGGGCTTTCAAGTATGTTCCGGCTTGTAAAAACTTAAACAAAAAATCAAGTTTTAAAAAGGAAAATACGGGTTGGCTAGGGGAAGACTCGAACTAGACAGTGTTTTGGCTCGGGGAACACTCGGGTAAGTCTCGGGTTTGTTATAAAATAGTTTTCAAAATTTTAAAAACAAATTCAAATTTAAACATGTTAATTCGTTCTTTCAATAATTATTTTGTTTTAAATTTGGGATTAATTTAAAGTTTAAAAGTAAATTGTTTTAAAGTAACTAAGTTTAAATTATTAATTATGTGACATTATTTTATAAAATAAATTCTTAATTTATTTTAAATAAATAATGTAATTAAAAGCTAATTAAGATGAAAGGTTGTCTTAAATTTTTAATTAAACTTAATCTCTTGAATTAATTTATGTCTTAATGATGATTAATTATAAGATTTTTTAAATAAAGATTTTAATAATAATTAAATGATTAATTAAGATAAATAATTTATAACTTTAATAATGAATTAAAGGTTAATTAATTATTAACAAAAGGTTAACTAAATTTATAATTAAGGATAAATTTATTTATGTAATTAATTAAAGACTAATTAATTAATAAAGGTGATTAATATTCATTAATTAATAATTAAGGATTAATTAATTTTTAATGAAGAATAATTAATCATTAATTAAGCATAATTAATGAAAGTAATTTTGTGATTAATTAATTATAATCACACGATTAATTCATCTTGTTTATAGAAGTTGAATTATTATTGAATGCCTTGGATTGGTTGATGCCTCTGATATGTGATTGTGATACTTTGTAATGTGAATTGCTGTGAATTGATCTTTGATATATGTGATTTATTTCTATGTGAATGTGAAAACTGTTAGTCTTTAAACGACATTTGAATTTCGTTGCGACAGGGAGTCGGATTCCAGACGGTTATCCGAAACCTACATCGAATCTTAATGATGAATCTTTATGATTGATATATCCACGTGTTTTAAAATAAACGCTCATTGTTCGAATTAGCTGAAAGAGGACTTTGTATCATAAAACCCATTCTGAATGACGATACGGCGAATTGGAGTGCATTTGAAGACGGTGGTGAAGACCGGTTATCTTTGGGAGCGAACGGATTACCTACCGCTTGTCTCTACACTTAGTTGCTTCGGTATAGAGATCTCCATATGGTGATGGGGAGTCCAATCGGGATTGTGGATTCCCGGATTGCAAGGGCTTCTTCCTTTATTGGACGAAGTGCCTTCGGTTCCATTCAGACCCAAAATGGACTTGTATGGTTGTATGTCTGACATTTCACTTTGAGATATAAAGCCGATCTCTATCAAATACATTTCTGTTGGTGGCGGAGAATTTATTCTCTTAGCTCAACCCCCTTCTCTGAGACGTACAAGCTCAGAGGTTATGTAGTTGATGGTTATTAGTGATATACTCCCAATTTGGTAGTATGGCATGCTAAATTCTGATCATTTGTTAATCGAAGCATGACCTTTGTGAAAAGGGTAGCTTTGTGGACGAGATTTCGTCGAACATCACAACCCGAAAATGGTCGAAACAGGAAGGATGCGGCAAGATAATGAGGGTAGCGCCCCTCGGGATATGTATATTTCCTACTGGATAAAAAGTGGTATCATGGTATTCAGTCCAGATACTTAACTTATGTGGTTGTTATTGTTGTTTGGGCTCCAACTAAAGGTCAGTTACGACCGAGGGTGGCATACTCGTGACAGTTAGTTACCTAGTTACAGAGGTAACCCGTCTTTGTGTTGGCATCGGGGCATCCCTCTAGAGGCGTACCCATTCGGTGAGGAAGTTCCTTAGCCTGACCATTGTTGGAAATCCAATCATTCAATACGGGCCCTGTATGGTTTTAGTTGTAGAACTTGGCATTTAACATGGTAACTATAGCAGGCATACTATAATGGTACGTATGCTGGCTAAGATTAATATTATATTTTCAAAACATTTTCTACACTATGCACTAAAAATAATATCAAAAGAGTTTTCTCGTATTAAGCATATTTGACTATCATAAGGAGAAATCTCCCTCAAGTGTGCGATTGCATTGTATATATGCCGGGAGGCCTTATGGTAGTTTCATTTTTCAAAAGTATGAACGAATTTCTTTTAAATTTTTTTTTGGTTCAAACAGCTATTTTTGTTTACTCATACCAATCCCGTGACTGACACGGAGTTTATTGTTCCCTTCCTAAACTCTGGGTGCCCATAATTTTCGACACAGGCAGCCTAGAAGCAGGTTATCCATGTTTTGGAGCTAGCTTGGATGTAGAAGTCTTTTGGAAGCTATCGGATTTTGGAAGCTTTTGGTTTGAAGATCTTTTAAACCCTTTTGGATCTAAGTTTTTTTCGAAGTTAGTATGTTGGAACGTTTTGAAGATCCATGTTATGTTGTATTGTTTCCGCTGTATTCGTGTTATGAATCTCTGATGATGGTGGTTATTTATTGTAATCAAATGTTGTATCATTGTTTTTTATCAATGAAATTCATTTTGTTTCCGCTGTTTTGTATTCATCTAATGTTGTTATAAGCTCCACCGAACTGGAGTTCAACATTTGAATCTCCAACAGTCGAATACAAGTGATATATTTGATGTCGATTTTTGAATGCTGGATTTCGGGTCGTGACACCCCACCTCGATTCTCCCACTAGCCAAGGACACTACGGTGTAATGTCATCGACTAGTATGAAGAATAAGGCTGTTGAGGAGCGAGCATCTGTGTAATTTCTTTGTGCAAGTGCACCGATATGCCAGATAAAATATCGCTTTCATTTCATGAGGAAATCTGGCACATCAATTACAAACTCAAAACTACTACACAGTGGTTACGTGGTCTTCGAAAACAAATATAAAATAAGCATAACACAAATCAGTCACACATATTTATATCACTAAGGCAGAAACAGATATGAATATATCACATAAAAGTATACTTAAAGTAGTGGTCATATAAGATCCGCTACATCATAAAAGAATAGGCACAAGTGATAGACAACAAAATATTTATACATCAAGGCTTCTCTATCTCGAATGTATAGAAGCAAAAACTACTAAGCTAAAAGTAGTTAGCTAAAAGTCAGATGACGGACGCAGATAAGAAGTCAAGTAGAAGAACTTGAAATACCTCCGTCTGCCCTGAGTATTATTTAAGAAGAAAATAATAAACGGATCAGTCTAGCTATAAATATCATATAAAATGAGATAGGATAAGAGATATGAAAAAAACGTATGTTAACAATAATGCTATACTATGACAAGTATACATTAAATAACAACAAAAATCATACAATATCTTAAAAATCTCAAAACACCAAAAAAGGATTTCATATTCTTTATTTTATTCACCAAATCACAAATATGATAAAACTTATCAATGTAAGTCACAAAAATTGGGGAAACACAAATTCTAGAAATCGTCAATTAGAAACCCGAAAAACACAAAGGGGGAGGCCTATCACAAAAGGGAGCATAAAAACTCACCAACACGTGCATCCAAATGGAACGCTATTCCATGGTCGCTAACCATCAATTTTGAGCCGAAGCTCCACAAACGGTCCGAAGACCTTTGAGCCGAAGCTCCACGAACGGCCGAAAACCTTTGAGCCGAAGCTCCACAAACGATCCGAAGACTTTTGAACCGTAGCAACACAAACGGCCCGAAGACCATGGGTCGCTACCCTACCAATTTGAACCGAAACTCCATGAATGATCATCATAGATAAAAAAAATTAAACTAAGCTAGTAAATAAATGTAGGCTTCATGTCCCATAACCACTGGCTTAACTTAATTATTTACGAACGAATTGTACACTTGCACTCGAAAATAAGGATAAATCACACTAAGCTAGTACATATATGAGTTAGGCTTCATGTCCCATAACCACTGGCATAACTTAAATATTTACGAACAGATTGTAGATTTCCACTCGAAAATTGTCATGAGATTTCAATCGAACAAGTCCAAGAATTATCCGATGAAGTAAACGCAAGCGTTTCATACCACTTGTTTTGCTAAATCGTTTAATTAGATTTATCATATGAGTGAGGTAAGGTTTATATATACTAATAGATTAGAAAAAGGTTGTAAAAACAAGCTTTGTATTAAAAATAGTGTTGAAATCGTTTTTGTGAAAGAGCGTGAGTATTTACTACTAGCATAAAAACATTTGTATTTAAAAGTGACAAACCACAAATGATTGTAGAAACAATCAAACCAAAAAATCACATACGAAAACGTGAATCAAATCCATAGAAATCGATATCAAATCCATCAAATGGATATTCCCAAAAATCCATAAATAAAGTCATCAAAGTCGATAATAAGTGACAACAACTAACCAGATCAAAAAATTCAATAAAATTTGAAAATCCACTCAAAATCAGCCATAATAGACAAAATTGCACGGTTCCAGATGCCTGAAATTACCAACCAGACGTCTGAACCACTAACCAGACGTCTAGTTGGATTTTCAGACATCTAGATTTTGCCTCTACCTTTTTTTCTTTTTCTAGGGACCAATTCCAATCGTTTGGATTTTTCAATCAGACATCTGGATTTTTAACCAGATGTCTGGATTTTCATCCAAATGTTTGAAATTTCCTGCTAGGCAAAAATCAACCTAGCCCAAAAGGGAAAAAATCCCAACTGGAAGTAATCGAACGAGCGACAAGACTAGGGATTTATACCAAGCGACAACCCAGCCTTTAAGTCTCTTCGATACACCCTAAATAACATGTCCAAACATCCAAGATAGGATTTTTAGTGATTTTGACTTCAAAATATCAAAATTGAAAAATTCACCAAATTAATTCAAATCAAAAGAAAATGAACATGAATAGATGTTAAGAATTCATCCCTAATAATAATGAAAGCTATAGACGTAGATTGAGTTCAAAAACCCACCTTTAAACTTAAATATAGAGATGAGAAGCTAAAAAACAAGGCAATATGAATTCCTCTTCCACTACTTCTCTAAAATCTTCAATCTATTATCAAAGGCAAAGCTTTTCCTAAGTTAGTTTAAAGGAATTTCTAAAAAATGAAGAGAGATTGAGATGAAGAAGATGAAGAGGATGCTTACCTAAGCTTCTCTTTGATTTTAGAGCAAGAACGTGAATTTCCTAAGAGAACTAGGGCTTAGGAATTTCTAATTTCCTTTTCGTTACCCCATTTTTACTTTAGCTTGAGTGTTAGGAAAGAGGAGTGGAATGAATGAAGAGTTGAGGTGTTAAGGTATCAGATGAGTTGGGTTAGTGGGCAGAAACCCAAACCCAAAGCCCAATAGAAAAATAGCAAAATTCAACCCAACTCCAAACATATCGATCTTTATACTCAAAAAGGTTGCAAACCCATTTTGAACTCAATGGAAGTGGTCTAATTCGACTGTTTGCAAAAAGTAGCATTCCAGACATTAATTCGACTAACGATGCTATATTTAAATAAACCATTTAAATATACAATCATAAAATATGCGGTTTGTTACAAATTCCCCTCTTTAAAGAAATTGCATCCTCGAAATTCTTAAGAAGAAAAGAAAAGTAACAACCATCAAAGCATATCAACACAAAAGAAAATTTTAAAACGAGAAGTTCACCTTAAAGAGCACGAGAGAGCAAGTCCGGATGTGTTCGCTCCATGAATTCTCTGGATTCCCAAGAACAATCCTTAGGATTTAAGGAACATTGAACATTCACAAGTGGAACATCTTTATTTCGAAGGCGTTTAACCTCCGAAGCAATGATAGGAATAGAATGTTGCTCATAAGTCAAATTAGGTGAAACTTCAATTTCGTCAATAACACCGGGCTCAAGAATAGAGTCAGAATCCCTAAGGCATTTCCAAAGTTGAGAAACGTGAAAAACGTCGTAAATAGCAGAAATTGAGCCAGTAATAAAAGGCGATAAGCCACGGAACCAATGCGTTCGATGATGGGAAATAGACTAATATATCGAGGTCCTAATTTTCCTGATCGACTTAAATGCACAACACCTTTCATAGGTGAAACACGAATGAACACCAAATTCTAAGAATGGTAACAATGGCCGTAAACACTTGATCATGAGTGGCATATCCAGTCTCGGTAGGCTTTAATTGTATAGAAGTATAAGCGATAATATGTTCCCTTTTTTGCATGAGAACGATACGCAAACCAATTCGACAAGCGTCGGTACAAACATTAAAGTCTTGGTTCTCTTCGGGAATCACAAGAATAGGAGCATCGGAAAGGAGTTCTTTTAAACGACCCTCTTTTCGAAAAGCTATGACATTCAAAATTATAAAGAAATTTATTTAATCATCTTTTTAGAAAAAATTACTTTTTACAAGTCAATTTATTATGTCTAACTGTCTCATCATAGCGTTTAGGAGATTCCTATCGATAACGTCGATCAGGCACATCGACCAGAATTCTTAAAGCACTCAATGGGTAATATAACACAAAATCATCTTTTATATGATAAACATGTCACTTAAAAATTTTATGAATATTTTTTACTCGTTTAAGAACAAAATCCAGTTATACTTATAAATATCCTATTAAAAAGATTTGCAAATTTTAAATTGCTTTTTTCACCCGTAATCAATGAATACAAGGACAGACTTATTGAGATATTCATAGAATACTCGATTCATAAGATGGATGAAATAAGCTAGAGGGTTCGTCAAACCGAATGACATCACGAGTCACTCATAAGAATCATAACGAGTGCAGAATGCTGTTATCCGCAACTCATAGGTAATGAAAAATGGTGGCGAAGTCAAACTGAAAAGATCTTAGCATCACTCAATAAATTGCATAAGTCATAATCTTAAGACAAGCTCAAAAATACCGAAAAATTCACAAACTACGTGAATGAGAGAAATAACATTTCCCTCATCATGTGGGTTTAAAGAATATAAGGACGCGTCCAAATTGGAATCAAAATCATTAAGAAAATTAAAAATCTTCTTAACAGATTGAGAATGTCGTAGATGGATAATCCTATCGGGGTATAGGATATGTGCTTCATAATGATTAAGCCAATTCTTTCACAGAAATAAATTCCGAAACCTAAGTAGCGCATAACATGAAAATCGGATGGGAAAGCATAATCACATAAAATAATCTCGATATTTTTATAAAGTAAACTCGATGTTGCGGATCCGCCAATCGGATTCGCAATTCTTAGTGTATTCATCAAGCCAAAATGTTTAAAGAAAAAGAATCTACAAGTTCTTTTGATATAAAACAATGAGATGAACCCATATCAAAAAGAACTCGAATAGGATAATCACAAAACAAATGTCATCAAGGACTGAATGAGAAATACCTTGACCAAGAGAAGTGTCACTAGGAGCTTGCACAACATTCAGCTTTCCCTCTCTCTTGCTTTGAAGTTTGGGACATGAAGATATATAATGATCCGAACTTTTGAAATAGCGGCAAGAAATAGGCATTGGACACCTATTTATATAGTGGTCCTTAGAGCCACAATTGTAGCATTCTCCATGATCAGGGATTGGAGTCTTTGCTACAGAAGTTGCTTCACTTTCTTGTTAGAATTAGGACTTTTGAACTTAATAAAGGGATGCCACTTCTTGTTGATGTTGAAGTTCTTATTGACACTCATAATTTCAGCATCACTTTCTTTATCGACCTCTTCAAGTCGAAGAGCGATATCTACAAGCTGATCGAAAGAAACTTCTAGTTTAAGAAGTAAAGGCTTTTTGAGGTTCTTATTCAACCCACAGACAAACCTTTGATTTTTCTTCGATGGGGTATTAATATGCCCGACCTCATATTTAGAGATAGATTCGAAAGATGCGACGTAATCCGTCACAGAGTATTCACCTTGAACAAGGTCAATAAAGCATCGGGCTAAAGTTACTTTTTCATCTTTCAGCACAAACTTTAATTCGAATCTTTCTCGGAATTGCTCCCAAGTAAGATCTGCTTCAGTAATTTCAGAAATCAAAAGCTCATACCAATCTAATGCTCTTTCTTGGAGCATGCTAGAAGCCACATGGACTCGATGTAGATTCACAAGATTCATGTGGGAAAAGATGTGATCGCATGTTCCAAGCAAATCTTGGATTTCTATAACGCTTTCAGAACCCTTGAATGGCCTTCCACCCAAATTGGTATAATCTCTATACAAGCATGCAAACCCAGATTTAGGATGAGTAGGCTCTAGAATGGGTCCGGCAGCTTGAGCATTCTTTACAAGATCTAAAAGCGACTAGGTAGACATAAATATTCCATCATGAGGAGTAGCACCAGATTGACCGGCACTGGGACGACCAGATCTAACCATTTCTCTTCTTTAAGAATGAAAGAAAGAAAGAAGAGGAAATAGGTTATTCTCAAAATTAATATCAAACAAACTTGATTGGTAAAACAAGGCATCATAAAAGAAATTAGGATAGAATGGGTCCTAAGACTCCAATTAAATCATTGTGCGCGATTCCTAAGAAAGACTTAGGACAATGATCCTTGCCAGATTATTCTATATTGTTCCGAAGTTTGGCTCTGGTACCAAGATGTGACGCTCCACCTCTGTACTCACACTAGCCAAGGACACTATTGGGTAATGCCATCGACTAGCATGAAGAATAAGGCTGTTGAGGAGCGACATCCGTGTAATTTCTTTGTGCGAGTAATGATATGTCAGATAGTATTATATGCATTTTGTTTCAAGAGGAAATCTGACACGTCAAATACAAACTCAAAGCTACTACGCAGTGGCTATGTGGTCTTCAGAAACAAATATAAAATCAATATAACACAAATCAGTCACAGATATTCACATCACTAAGGCGGAAATAGATATGAATAAATCATACAAAAGTGTACATCAAAATAGTGGTCATATAAGATCCACTACATCACAAAAGAATAGGTAGAAGTGCTAGATAAAAGAATATGCATACATCAAGGCTTCTCTGTCTCGAATGTATAAAAGAAAAAACTACTAAGCTAAAGTAGTTAGCTAAATGTAAGATGACGGACCCTGAAAAGAAGTCAAGTAGAAGCATCTAAAATACCTTGGTCTGGCCCGAGTATTATTTAAGAAGAAAATAATAAACGGATCAGTCTAGCGATAAATATTATATAAAATGAGATAGGACAAAAAGTATGATAACAATAATGCTATACTACGACTAGTATACATTAATTAACAACAACAATCATATAATATTTCAAGAATCTCAAAACACGAAAAAAGAATATCATATTCATTATTTTATTCACCAAACCACAAATATTGATAAAACTTATCAATGTAAATCGCAAAAATTGGGGAAACACAAATTCTAGAAATCATCAATTAGAAATCAAGAAAACACAAAGGGGGAGGCCTATCACAAACGGAAGCATGAAAACTCACCAACATGTGCATCACAAACGGAATGCTATTCCATGGTCACTAACCATCAATTTTGAGCTGACGCTCTACAAACATCCCGAAGACCTTTGAGCCGAAGCTCCATAAACGGTCCGAAGACCTTTGAGCTGAAGCTCCCCAAACGGCCCAAAGACCATGGGTCGCTACCCCACCAATTTGAGTCGAAACTCCACCGAATGATCATCATAGATAACCAAGTGTAAATTACACTAAGCTAGTAAATAAATGATTTTTCTTTATGTCCCATAACCACTGGCTTAACTTAATTATTTACAAACAAATTGTAGACTTCCACTCGAAAATAAGTGTAAATTACACTAAGCTTGTAAATATATGAGTTGGGCTTTATGTCCCATAAACACTGGCTTAACTTAAATATTTACGAACAGACTATAGATTTCCACTCGAAAATTGTCACGAGATTTCAATCGAACAAGTCCAGCAATTAATCGATGAAGTAAACGCAAGGGTTTCATACCACTTGTTTTGCTAAGTCGTTTAATTAAATTTCTCATATGAATGAGGTAATGGTTTGTATATACGAATAGATAAGAAAATGTGTTTGAAAACAAGCTTTGTATTGAAAATAGTGTTGAAATCATTTTCGTGAAAGAGTTTGAGTATTTACTACTAGTATAGAAATCTTTGTATTTAAAAGTGACAAACCACAGAAATGATTGTAGAAACAATCAATCATCAAAAAGTCACATACGAAAACGTGAATCAAATCCATAGAAATCAATATCAAATCCATCGAATGGATGTTCCCAAAATCCATAAATGAAGTCATCAGAGTCGATAATAAGTGACAACAACTAATCGGATCAACAAAAGTCAATAAAATTTGAAAATCCACTCAAAAAGCCAAAATAAACAAAACTGCACAGTTCCAGACGTCTGAAATTACCAACCAGACGTCTGAACCACTAACTAGATGTCTAGATTTTGCCTTTACCTTTTTCCTTTTTCCAGGGACCAATTTCAAATGTCTGAACTTTTCAAACAAACGTCTGGATTTTCAACCGGACGTTTGGATTTTCATCCAAATGACTCAAATTTCCTGCTTGGCAAAAATCAACCTAGCCTAAAAGGGCAAAAATCCAAAATGGAAGCGATCGAATGTGTGATGGAGACTAGGGATTTATGCCAAGCGATAACCCAGCCTGTAAGGCTCTTCGATACACCCTAAATAACAAGTATAAACATCCAAGATAGGAATTTAATGATTTTGACTTCAAAACATCAAAATTGAATAATTCACTATATCAATTCAAATCAAAAGCAAATGAACATAAATAGATGTTAGGAATTCATATATAACAACAATGAAAGACATAAACATAGATGTGAGTTCAAAACTCACCTTTAAACTCAAATATAGAAATGAGAAGCTCTAAAACAAGACAAGTTGGATTCCTCTTCAACCACTCCTCTAAGATCTTCAATCTATTATCAAAGGTAAAGCTTTTCCTAAGTTAGGTTATAGGAATTTCTGAAAAATGAAGAGAGATTGAGATCGAGAAGATGAAGAGGATGCTTACCTAAGCTTCTCTTTGATTTTAGGGCAAGAATTTGAATTTCCTAATAGAACAAGGGCTTAGGGATTTCTAAATTCCTTTTCTTTCCCCTATTTTTACTTTAGCTTGAGTGTTAGGAAATGAGGAGTAGAATGAATGAAGAGTTGAGGAGTTAGGGTATTAAATGAGTTGGGTTAGTGGGCTGAAACCCAAACCCAAAGCCCAATGGAAAAATGGCAAAATTCAACTGAACTCCAAACATATCGATGTTTATACTCAAAAATGTCGCAAACAACATTTTGAATTCAATGGAAATGGTCTTGAGTCCTAATTCTACTGGTTGCAAAAAGTAGCATTCCAGACTTTAATCCGACTAACGATGCAATATTTAAATAAAACATTTAAATATACAATCGTAAATTATGCGGATTGTTACAGATTCCCCTCCTTAAAGAAATTGTATCCTCGTAATTCTTAAGAAGAAAATAAAAAGTAACAACCATAAAATCATATCAACACAAAAGGAAATTTTAAAACGAGAAGTTCACCATAAAGAGCACAAGAGAGTAAGTCCGGACGTGTTCGCTCAATGAATTCTCTAGATTCCCAAGAACAATCATTAGGATATAAGGACCATTGAACTTTTACAAGTGGAACATCTTTATTTCGAAGGCGTTTAACCTTCGAAGCAATGATAGGAATAGAATGTTGCTCATAAGTCAAATTAGGTGAAACTTCAATTTCTTCAATAATACCGAGATCTAGAATAGAATTGGAATCCCTAAGGCATTTCCATAGTTGAGAGACGTGAAAAATGTCGTAAATAGTAGAAAATTGAACTGGTAATAAAAGACGATACGCCACGGAACCAATACATTCGGTGATGGGAAATAGACCAATATACCGAGATGCTAATTTTCTCGATCGACTGAAACACACAACACCCTTCATAGGTGAAACACAAATGAACAACAAATTCTAAGAGCAGAAACAATGGCCGCAAGCACTAGATCATGAGTGGCATATCCAGTCTCGGTAAGCTTTAATTGTTCAGAAGTATAAGCGAAAATACGTTCCCCTTTTTGCATGTCATCTTCTTTGCCATCATTGTTCTCTAGCCTCGAAAGGTGAGCGATCACTCACGATTAACATTCTTATAGTTAGTAAATTTGATTCGCATGAAATGATGATTGAAATATTCCGTTAAACTGTATAGTAGTTATTGAATTGTTTAATATGATATGTCATTTTCTATAACTGTTTACTTATGACATATAACACCATAACCTGTCGTATATATTATACTTAAATTTGTCAGTGATGATATATGTTCGTTGTTGATATGTTATATTATTATCATATTCTGTTAGTTTAGAATTCCCTATGGGTTGAAACGATGCATACCCGAACGATCTTATAGATTAGAGGAAAATCGTTATGGGTTGAAATGATTATAACGACCCGGATTTTTCGTCATTCGATTATGAATACTTAATAGTATTAGTTATTGGATTTGGGATTGTAATTGAATTAGTCAGTTTTTCAAAAAACTAACATTTCAAATGATTTCATAAATTTTGGAATTGTCAATTTAATCGACGCGTTAAAATAGCAATCTGAGGCATAGTCTTGAAATTTGACAAAACCTGTTCCATTGGATCTGTAATAATGTATTATTATCGAATTTCAAATTTTGTAGCTTTTGGAGTTATCGTTTGATCATACGGGATAGAAACGCGTTGTAAATTAAAATCAAAATTTAATATAATTTTTGGGCCCAAAAAGTTATCTTCTCCATACGATCGAATTAGGACTCACAACTTATTCCATTGCGTTCGGAATTGGGGTATAATATTATAAATGCTTAGCGACATGTCTCCGTAGGGTTCAAAATTTCAATATATGTACAATGAAATATTTTGAATAAAATATTCATATAAAGCTAGTCAAGTAGTCAAATCAAGCCATCCTACTTAGTCATACACATCCCCTCTTCTTTTGTACGTCCCTTCCTCTATTAACTCATGAGAACATGCACCCTTTCATTTTAAATCACATGACTTTATCTTCTTTCTTTGAAATATTGGTATAAATTAAAATCAAATTAGCGAATCAGAAAAAAAGAGCTCACGCGATTAAATCGAGATGGTAGGAGCGTGGCTGGAGGCATTAGGCGGAGCGACATGGTCAGGGAAGTTAGTGGCTCTAGGAGGTGGTGCAAATGAAGTTGCTGATGGCTGCTCGTGTGTATCGTGACTGTCTTGTTCGTCGTTTTGGGTTCTCAGGCCTGATCTCGTTCTCGAGGGCATGTGAGCGTGGCCGTGAGCAGGTCGAGGAAGGAACAGCGGCAAAGGGGGATGTTGTGAGTTGGTAGTTGTGATCGATTACTGTCATGTGGGAGGAAGGTACGTGGAGGAGAACTCGGCGATGGAGATGAGTTTCAACGATAGTCAGTGGTGGAAATTTGGCAATCATGGCTAGCGGCGTTTGGCAGTAGTGGAGGTCGTGGTCGAACTAGAGCAGGTTGGCAACGTGAGTGGGATGGGTGCGACGATGTTGGTAATGGGCATGGTATATCACAAGCAGTCGGCGGTAGAAATGAGGTTGCGTGCGATGGAAGTGGTCGCGAGCAAAACAGTGATGGGTGTGGTATGTCGATGCCGCATCGTGTGGATGGTGTGCGTGCATTTCAGCGATCGGGAAATAGAAGCATATTTCGTTAATGAAGGTAATTAACATTCCCATTAGCTAATTTAATTAATTAATTAAAAATTAATTGTTTGATTAATCGAATCTTATAAAATTCATAAATTTCTTATACGAGGCCGAATTCGAGTGTGGATTTTTCATTGGATTTGTGATGATGAAGGATACAAAATAAAATTGGAATGGATTGCAAATAAAATCAAGGTGATCAAATCTCACTCATTCTAAATTGTCGGATTTAATTTATAATATTATATTACATTTATTGGATGATTGATTGAATTGATATCTTATTATCACTTGGATGTTATTATGTACATATATTAGTAGTTGGATTGATGTTCCTGCATATTTTAGCAGATGAGACCCTATGCGCTCCGCATTATAGTGGATGACCCTACCCATCCCCCTCGAAGTGGAATTGGTATTTTATGCTGTATTAACATATGTGGATGCAGGGAAAACAGGTTGGTGGGATCCAACTAGATTCCTCAAAAATGTTGATTTTAAATTTCGTATGTAGTGATATATGATGTGTTAGAATAATCTATTATAGATTATTGTTGTAATTGAATAATTGAATGCTAAAGTAGCACTGGGCTAAACTTTTGTATTTTAAATACGATAATATTATTTTTCGAATTTGAAGGAATTTAAAAGGAGATTTTGAATATAAAAATATTTATATCGAAATTGGATTTTAAAAGAAATTGATTTTGGAAAAACAATAAATTGATTTTTGGGTTGTATTTAACTATTCGAAAAAATATATTTTTAAATAGACATTTTTAAAATAATTTTATATAATGGATTCTTAAAATGATGGATTTTTATCACGATATTTCTAGAAAATATGAAAAGAAGTTGAAATCAATATTAAAGATAGATTGGCATAAATGAATAGAATTTGTAAGGAATTGAATTTATAAAATTAATTTTATAAATTAGATTATTTTAAATAAAAAGTGAAATTTAGAGAATTTATATATTTATAAATGAGGTTATAAATAGAGGAAATTAATAACATATGAAAATTTGGAAATAAAAAATTCATAGAGTGAATTTATATTAAATGTGGAAATAGGGTGAGAAAAATAATGGATACTATTTTGAAAGTGAAAATGGTTAAGGAGATCGGAATGGAAGTGATGTAATATGATTCAAGAGGAAAATTATAAATTGCATTATTTATTGAGGTTTTAAAAATATTTTTTTTAAAATTCTAAGAAGTTAAGTTTGTTTCTTTTAAAAGGAATTTTTTCTAAAAAAACTATGGAATTTTAAACTAGTTAGGATTGAAATACTTCATTAAGTAGATTTTCAAATATTAAGTATTTAGTTTAGTAAATTCTAACTTTTTAAAATCATCTTTGAAAATTTATTTGTTTATCTCAAAGTGAGTGTTGATGTTTATAAAAGTTTTTTCAATATTTTAAATAATTACTTGAACATGTTCTAGAAAAAAGTATAATCCTTTTTAAATACTTATTATATATATATATAGCATTTGAAATGACTGAAATTTTTTATTTATAAATTCTCTCAAGATTCGTAAATGGGGTTTTTAAATGGGTATGATTTTGGAGGGGAGGAATTTTATAAGAGATGTAGAGGAAATGAAATTTAAAAATATTGAATATGGGAATTTTGAAAATAATCTGAATTTATAAAAGAAGTTATAAATTGTCGAATGGGATCATAAATAAGTATACTGGGTTTTGGAAATTGAAAACGGGAATTATTAATGATTCCAAAGACTTATGAGATAAGCTACGGAATATTTTCTTAAGTGTTGGTATTTGGAAAGATTTTGAGAATATAAGACTTATAATATTTTCCTAAGTATAGAAAATGGAAATTTAGGACTATTTCTAAGTGCTGAGATGTTTTGGGAAGTATCCTGTTACAGATTTAAGTATTTGAAAATTATTTTCAAATGTTGGAAGGAATTAATATATCTTATAAAGATATTTTGGAAAATAAATATTTTGGAAAAATTTATAATAAAGCCTAGTGATTGCTTATGGATGTTTTATGGATAGTTAAATAACCTACTATCAATATTGGCCAATTTTTTAATCGTTTCGAAGAGACTGGGATTAGATTTAATTATTCGAAAACCACTTCGATTTTATTTGAGTGTAACGAATGAATACCGTGGAGATGATGAAGATGGTGATTCGGTTTGTCTAGACCCAGGACAACTTGTATGGACGAATGCTATCAGAACATTGTCATTGGGGGACAATGAGCATTCTAAGTGGAATTGTTTCTTGAAAGGTAACGCTTAGCCTCAAGCCTCCTCAATCGAGAATGACTAAAATAAGGGAGATGTAGCAAGGCTAAGTTAGCCGCACCCAATTAGGGTATGTTATCACTTTTCTAGACATCCTCAGAAACCTGTATGTTATGGATATGGTTGGTCATGAAAGAAGGAGCGCTCGATTTTTAAGGGTGGGAACACCTGGGGTGATAACATATTCGGTCTATCTAGGTTAATAGTAGGTCGGTCTTGTGTAGCAGAGGATCTTGGTGAGCTCCTCGATACATTGTTCTAGAGGTGTACTGTAATGGGCAATACCCCAGTGGTCCAGTCATTGTATGGAATTCATTCTCCAATAAGAACCAAACGGTTTTGATTATGCCCAACTTTACTGAAACGTGAGATGCAAGCATTTGATAAAAATTGTTTTGGTTAACATAAGGTAAAAACCCGTTGTGTTTATGTGCAATGTGGTCTTATGAGATACCTTTGTTTTTTTCAAAGGATTTTGATAACTCAAACAATTAAAAAAACTGCATGTGTTCTCACGCTGGTTTTCCAGACTGACTCCGGTGTTATTTTATTATAATGCTCGAGTCAGACTGAGTATTATAGATTCAGGATAGAATGATATGGAGCTTAGGAAGCAAGCTAGATGACAGGAACGTATCTCCGTACTTAGTGTATATTTACGCTGTATAAAGTCAAGTAACTATAACTGTATGGATTGATGTACGGATTGTTGTACTCTGATGATTGTAAGTATGTAATATTCCTACAGATTCTTTTTTGTAAAAATCTACTATTATATATTATATTTTGTTTCGCTGCGATTGTGAGATTCTGTGATGTTGTTTTCTGTTTCTTCTTTTACTTTTTCTTCTTCACCCCAAAAGATTTGTATTTCCATTCAATTTGAGTTGAACTGATGTGAATTATGGTCGAGTCAAAGGGATATGGATTTACGGGCCTTTACACTAACAAACCCAAGCAATTTTCGGTTATTTTAAATTTTGGATTGCCGGTTAAAATGATATATACCCATAGATATTTAAATTGCAGATTGAAATGATAAATATTTGTATCGCTTGACCATAGGATATAAAATTATAATTGATACCGTTGTCTATTTTTGAAATGATTTCCAAAGTTTAAAATGAAATATTTGGGTTTTAATGAATATTGATTTTTAAATATAATAAAAAGATTTTAATATATGTGTGAATTTAGGTTTTTAAAAAAAATTATATATTTGGAAATTTTAAATTTTTAAGTTCGTTTTGAGATTATAAATTTTGAGATGTTACGTATAAATTTTATTATTTTTAAATATATATATATATAATAAGAGTTAACATAAAATATACTTAATAATAAGATTTAATTTTATAAAATTTTATTTAATTAATATATATATATATATATATTGTGTTTAAGTATTTATTTAAAACTATATTAATATTTTGAACTTGATTTTATAATAACTTTAATAAATAGTGGTTAGAAAGATAAATTAAAGTTGACTGAAATTTAAATTGATTAATAATTGATTTAAATAAAGATTAATTTCGAATTTATTGTTTTGAGATTTTAAAGTTATGTTTTATAACTTGATGACTTGATTCTGATTAAAGAGGATGAAATGGATAGAATTTAAATTCAAATAAAATTTAATTTGAATATCTAGTTTTGATTTAAATTTTTAATATGAGCGTTTATTTAAATGTTTAATTAAAGGAGATAAAATGAATATTTCAAATTAAAATAAAATTGAAATTTAATATTTAATATTGATTTAAATTTGTAATTTGAGATTTTATTTAAATAATATTAAAAACGATTAAATGAATATTTCAAATTTAAATAAAATTAAAGTTGGATTTTTGAAATATAAGTGAAATTTACCAAAATAAGTTATTGTAAATAGGTTGAATATTTAAACTTTGAAACTTATTGAATTGTAAATGGTTTAAATTTGAGTTCAAACCAAGATTTGAAGTCGATATAAATGGAGAATGGTTTAATGAGAATTTGAACCGATTTGTGAAATTGGAAGAAATAATTCTAATTTGAAACTATTTTAATATTTATACTATTTTAATCTATAAACTATTTTTAATATATAAACTATTTTAATCCATAACCTATTGTTATATATAAACTATTTTTATTCTATGACTATTTCAATATGTATAAACTATTTTCAATATTTAAACTGGTTTAGTTGGAACTGTTATGGTTTAGATTTAATGGATTTATATGCGGATATATTGATATGATGGTTAAACTATTCTGTGATTATGATTTTCGAAAGTGATCTGATGTCGAAAGTGAGTATGATTTCTAAGTGATATGATTTTGAAATGAATATGATATTTTGATATAAAGTATGAACTAATTGAGATGAAAATGACCAGATGTGAAATAAGCATTTGGTTGTTAAAGAGACCGGGATCAGATATTGTCATACTCTCTGCCAATACGAAAACCACTTTAACAGCTGTGTACGTGGTGGAGATTCCAGAACGAAGTGGGATGGTTTATCAATGATTCTATATGAGGTATTAGCGCATCCCTGACTCCCATGAGTCAGCTTGATGTGGTTAAAACAGGAGCTATATCGGGCTAAATTGGGGTCGCTCCCCCTATCGGGCACATTTCCTCGATACCATTCTATTGCTTTGTGATTTAATTGGGTTCACCTTTGATTTGGGAGTGTGTCTCGTGGTAGGCGGTAGTAGCTGCTACGTTACCACCAGTCCGAAAATGCAAACGGTGGAATCCTACCCTGGCATTGCCACACGTGCCTTGTCACATGCCTTATCGTGCCTTCTACGAGTTTGTTTTGTTCCTTACATATGGAGTGAACTCTGGTAAACCACCGGTATGGTGGAGCTTACGGTAATGTATAGACTATGGAAATATATAAAATGTGTTAAGAGGGATATGGGTAACGCCTTAATGCTATTTTTATACTTTACTGATTGACATATAATAATAGCGTATTTTACTACATATTAGATAGTTCCACAAATCCTTAGAGGATGGAAATCCTAAACATCCTTTGAGTTATATTGCATTTCATTTGGACATTTCACTTGAGTTGAATTTACTAGTATAAGATTTTAATCCTGACTCGAGTGTTTTGTGTTTTGCTTTATGCTCTGTTCAGACTAAGTGTCACAACATTAAAACTCACCTTTGGAGCTTTGCTTGAAGATCTTTTATCTATTCAGCTTTGAAGTTATCTCAGGTTTTCCCATTTTTTTATGTTCAGACTCGTCTATTACTTTAGTATTTGAGACTATTCTGTATTTTGTATTAAACTCTGATGTTTATATAGTAGCTTCAAGAACTACTATTTTCCTGTTCCGCTGCTTATTGTTGTCAACTCTGTGACTGTGATTCTATGATTGATTTATTTACCGTACATGTGAGTTTTTGCTAAATATAAATTAACAATCTATTATTTTTATCAATTCAAGTTTAACATGAGTGAATGATTGTCGATTTGAACGGTTCGAAATAACGGGTCGTTACAATATAGCTCATATATAGAAATAGTTTTAAAAATTATGAATTTTAAAATTTAAAATCCTTTTGTTTTCAAAATTGTTTTCGAAGCTTTTAAAATTAATAATAATATTATTTGAAAGTGTTTTGATGAGAAATATATTTTGAAAATATTTCTAAAAGAAATAAAGCTTTTAACTCAACTTAATCATTGGGAAATAATTCTAGGGATGACTACAGCATCGCCAGCATTCATTTTCGAGTCTCTTAGTGAGAATTGCTACCAAAAGAAATTTATTTTCGATTAAAACAAGTTTTAATTGTGAAACAATATATTCTAAGTATGATTAAATAAATATATGAAAATAGTTTTGAAATTATAATTGAAAATAGTATAGATAAAAATAACTTTATAACTAATAGATTTGAACAAGAAGGTAAAATTGAAATTTAAAACTGTTGAATATTTTTGATTAACCAAATAAAAAAAAATTTGAATTTGAAATACGAAATAAAATAATTAACCTAAGAATTTTGAATAAACTGAGTTAGTGAAATAAAGTAAGTAAAATGAAGTTTAACTCAAGAAGCTTAAATAAAGGTGAATGTACTTGAAATGAATTAGATAAATAATAAAATGAAATTTTAAATGAATAAATTGTATAACACATAGATTTGAGAATTATTAATCTAAAAACAAATTTAAAATTGTTGAATGTGTATGATAAGAGAAGAAAAAGTTAACTTAAATAAAATTTAAATTAAGTTGTTGTAAGAAAATGTATAACTTAGTTAATGTTCTAAGAAAGGAAAAAAATGATAAACAAATTCATATCTTTGTAAATTGATTGAAAAACAAAAGTAAATTTGAAAAAAGGTGCATAATTATAACTTTTTGAAATGATTATTAACTTAAATAAAGCAAACTTAAGGAAATAAGTTAATAAGATGAGTGTTTGAATGAAAGTTAACTTACGAAAAGTCAAATTAAAATTGATTTTGAAATAAAATAAACTTGGGTTATAAAACAATTTTTTTAACTTAAGTAAAATTAAATGAAATGAATACATGAAATGGGTTAATGAAAGGAATGGATGAAATGAGTTAAATAAAGTCGAATTTACTTTGGAATAAAGATTAACTTAAGCTGTGTGACGAATTGTATTAAGTAGGAATAAATGGAAGTAACTGAACTAAAGTAAAAATAATATTAATTGTGATTTAAATTAATAATGAACTTGAGTTATAAATGGAAAAAAAATTATGATTTATGAGGAAAAGAAAAAAGAATTAATTGAATGAACCAAAGAATTAATTTAGTAAATTGAATATGGTTTGAAATGTTATTGACGAATTAAAAATAAACTTAATTTATGAAGTAATAGCAAAAATGAGTTGTATAGCATAAATTTCTTATATTACACTTAAGTAATATTTTGGAATGGTTACTTGAGTAAATTGTATTTATTAAGATATGCTAAGCAAATGAATATGAATAAACGAATACAAATGAATGGGATGAAAATTCATTGGATGATAAATAAAATGAATGTCATTAAAATAAATATTAATCAATTGAAAGTAAATTGATTGAATGCAAATACATTGAATTGAAATCAAACAAATGTGAATGCAATGAATACTGGTTGATTGAATAAGGATGGATTGAAACTTAATTAGTTGAATGTTACTTAACTAAAAGCGAATGAATTGAATATAAATCCATTGTATGATTAATGAAATGAATATTAATAGGTGAATGTTAATCAATTGAGAAGTAAATAAAGTGGATGCAAATAAGTTGGATATGAATGTAAATTAATTGAAACTGAGTTAATTAAAATGTTAATGAAATGAATGTTAGTAGAAGTGAAAGTGTATGAATGGAAATGTTAACATTGAATAATAGTATGGTTATGAATAAAAATTGCATGAATATGATTGTTTTGATGTTTCTTAATTTGCATGGCTATGTTTGCTTATATAGTTGTTGTATAGTTATGTTATACATTGTTTTCTCTTTCCATATACATATTGTCGTGTGTTATTGAGTATTTAGCAGGTACGGAGGGCGTATGCTTACTTTTGTAGCTCGATTGCTCATTATGTTACTTTTGCTTGCTTAATACGAATGAACTCGCTCGTATTAAAAATAATAAGGTTCATATCTTGGATTACATACTGTGATTTTATATTTTCCCCTTTGGGATACATCATCGTTGAGATGAGATGTATATTTGATATGTATTGGGTATATTTGTGTTATATATTATATTGTAAAATTTTCCGATCAAGCCACGCAAAGGAGACGCTGCCAAAATTTTCCGTAAATATAGGTGTTAGAAAATTTTTGAAGTTTTAAAATTCTCATAACCTGTTTTCTTAATTAAGTTGTTAATTTCTATAAACCAATATCGTATTGTTGTGACAAGAGCGTAGTAATGGTTTTGTAAATAAGATTTTAAAGATTCATAAGTTGATGGTTTTGAATAAAATATAACAAGTATTAAATTCTGTACTTAGCCCATTTCGAGGATGAAAAGTTTTGAGTGGTGGAGAATGTAACGACCCATACTTTTAACTATTTTAAATTTTTTATAAATTTAATGCGGTTATTGAAAAATAATGGTTAGAGATAAAAAAAATTAATGTATATTTGTGCAATTTATTAAAGCTGAATTTTTATAAAATTTGAAATAACAAATTTCAATGATTTTTGGCAATAACAGTATAGAAATGGAATTCTACGTATCGAATGTATTTGTAATCAATAGTTGGATTAAATAATAAATGTTGACTTATTTAGTTGACAATTTATTAATTTTTGATAATTAAAATTCATTGGGATCTAATATGGGATAATTAAATTAAATAAAATCCAATACTGGAATTATTTAAATAATTGAATTCTAATTAACGCGAATGAAAATGATGCCGGAAGTTGATTTTAATTTTATTTAAATAACAATGAAGATTGTTAAACTTAAAAATTGAATTTAAAGTGATTAAATTAATTTCTGAGAATTACTTGTTTTAATTGACGAGTAAAAATAGTCATTTTGGGCACTGTCTCGGATTTGGACGAAACCAGTTTCATCGGATCTGTAATAGTAAATTATTGAAGTATTTCAAGTTTCATGGTAATCGGACTTATCATGTGACCGTGCGAGATCGAAACGCCTTGAAATCAATTAATGGAATTTAGATGAATATAATTTGATTTTGGAAGCTATCTTCTACATACGAACGAATTAGGCCTCGAAACTAGTTCCATTGCGTTCGAAATGCTTATAAAACATTAGCAACGCCAGATGGCATATCTGATTGGAGTTCAAGCGGTTTTGGACCTTACGCTATAATACGGTGCACAAAACAATTATTAAAATATTTTGGAAAACCATAGTTGTCTATGACCACCTAATCTCTTTCAATGGCCAAAATTCATCCAACTACTCTCCTCTTTATCTCTCAATCCGCTAAATGAAATTGAAAACTTCCAACACGAAAGTTATATATCTCAACCTCCTCTTTAAATCTATAAGGTTGAGTCGACTTGATTGTGCACGAATTTGCCAGAATCGAGGCAATTAGGATCGGCATTCTTCCTCAAACTGCACGCAAACGGAGGCATCAGAGGTGGCGCAACTACTGGCATGAGCTTGAGGAGGCGCTTCAAACATGGTCATTGATGGTGTTCCAGAGCTCAGGAGTGGTGCTCACACATTAGTGATGTCGCGTTGCAGTAGGATCTCGGCCTGGTGGTATGTACATGAGGGAAAGAGTAATTAATTCAATAATTAAGCTAATTAATATGTTAATTATGTTTTTAACTTTTATCATTATATTAATTTAAGCGTAACTATTTCATATCGAGCGAAACAAGTTGCATTGCTTTAATATCGACAAGGACTACGACCTGAAGTGAATTGAAGTTTATTTGGCATTGAAATATTTTTAGTTTCTGATAAAAAGGTGAGTGTTTTATACGCTTATGATTATTGGTTAAATTGAAATTTTGAAGTGATTTGAATTATTGATTTTTGTTTGGTAAATTTAATTGTCATGGAAATCGATATAGAAATTATATGTTAGAATTTTGAATTAGCAGTTAAGTTAGAATTAGAATTAAACACCTAGAACAATTCCCCATTATCGTTAATTGGTTAATTGTTTGATTATTGACTGTTTGAATGTTGGTTGTGATGGATGAAATTGATTGATAATTTGGGTGATTTGGATGTTTATTTATTTGATATATCATGTTATCATCATGTATATTATTTATTGTATATAAAACTATAACTTGAATTATTCAAATAAATTAGGAAATAGATTGAAATGATATATACCTATGACATTTAATTTAGGTTGAAAAGATATATATCCATCCCCGAATTAAAATTGAAATAACTGATTCACTTAGCCATAGGATGGAGAATTATATACGGACACCGGATTGGTTAAATCAAATGATTTAGAAATTTTTTGATTTGAAATTATTTGAAATGATTTGATTTAAGATGTGAAAATCAAATTTATGGAAATCTAATTATTTTCAAACATGAGCTCGGAATATTGAAATTGTTGAATATACGCTTTGCGCTATATGATTTTTGTTTGATGATAATAAACATATATACATTCATATAAATGTATTTGGTAATGTACTATTTTGTTTTTCATAGTTTAAATAAATATTTGTTGAATAAAATTAAATTACACAAAATTTGAATTTGAATTCAAATAGAACAAGTTAAACAGGTTTTGAATTCAAACAGAAATTTTATTCAAACAATATTTTGAATAGTATGTATTTGGTTAGATAAATATCTGTTGAATAAAATTAAATTACACAGAATTCGAATTTGAATTCAAACAGAACAAGTTAAACAGTTTTTGAATTCAAACAGAAATTTTTATTCAAACAAATATTTATTACAACTTTGATAGTACAATTTCAAGCTCTCACTATACATATACAATTTTGACTACAATACATGACATTTCACATCTACATCAGCACCTCACTACATATCACTCACGCTCGTATCTATCTTCAACTGCATTCCAGTTTGAATCCAGCATCTGAGCAATCTGCAAAAATATAAACTAACGCAGTAAAATTGAAAAAGAAATATTTTTGCAATTCAAAAATAGAAGATAATTTTTGAATATATGATTTGCCTCAGTTATTTGGGTTGTTCGTCATAATTTAAATTTGAATTCATCATACACGAACAACTTGTGACATACACAGTGTATCACTGTATATGCCACAAGGCCGTGCACACCGATATACACTTGATAATGCTACATGGACAGGTGAGCACAGGTCAAACCCAAATGCAAAGCCGGGTTTCAACTCACGTGCAATATATTTAAAATCACGACACGAGCACAAGGTCAAACCCGAGCTGTAAAACTGGATTCAACACAAGGCGACATGACATGAATGCTATGTTCAAACATGACACAGCCTCAAACCAGCAGTATACAAGTACAAGACCACCAAGCAAAATCAGTTCAACATGCATGAAATGAAACAGCAACATGCAATACAACAATCAGATGGTCAGAGCCATAGCAAACAGAGGCATCAATATGGTAACACAAATGCAACTCGACAAACAGCAAGACCAAACTGCACAAGTGACCATAAAGACCATCAGCTACATCAAAAGCAAGTGCAACACATTGCAAACAACAGGAATGAATATCAAGTGATACAACTGCAAGTATCAAGACCAGAAACTCAAGCTTCAAAAAGCTACAGCAACAATGCACCAATAAAGTCGAGACAAAGCAACTGTTCTTAACCGCAAGTTCAAACCAAAGCACAAAAGTGCACAACAACACAAACTGCAGTGGACAGCAAAGACCACATGCCACAATATCGAGTACATGAAGATGGCATCCCACAATATCCAAACAACAGCAAGAATATGAATGCAAGCAATACACTACAATATGCAGTGATACAATGAAACATTTTCAACATTGCAGCAGTGTGCAACTCGATATCAAATGAAGAATATGGACTGCAACATGAATGTCACAAGCCAATATTACAGCAATGACACAGCAACAAGGCAGACTCCAAGTTCAATAGGACAGTGAAGGCAATACACAAGTGAAGTAAACAACAATGTCGAGCTCAATGCAATACAGTGACAACTACCTAATGATCAACTGGAACTATAATGAAGTCATAATCAAAACATGAATGAACACTTACACTTACAACATGCAAATGCATCAAAACAATGTCGAAGTTATTCCAGCAACATGACAGCAAATAGAAGTGCACCAGTACAAAACAAGTCAATGCAACATGAACACATGAGAATGGACAAGGCACAGATCAAGTTCAAGTTATACAAGACAGCTACAACACAAAAGTTTTCAAACCAACTACAAATGCACAGCATACATACGAAACAGAGAAACCAGAAGTCAAGTTATAAAATTCAAGTGTCAGAGAAGTCAAAATTCACGAATGAAAAAAGAAATCAAGTGCGTACGCGTATTCTTTGAAATAGTCAAAGAAAAGTAAAAGTAGAAAGTCTCTGCCGTATGAATCAAGGAATCGAACAAGTCATATGATCAAAGCCGTGACCATCAATATACGATTTGAAGTAGTCAGAATCAATCTCATTCATTCAAGCATCATCAAGTGGCCGAAATGATTCAATGAAAAATTCAAACACGAATATACGAACGCAAAAATAGGAAATCAAATCCTATTAAAACCCTAATCATCATCGGCATTTAAAATTCGATCGAGTTCAAGTATCAATTTAGAAAAGCAAAAGGAGACAGTACATACCGAATTCACAAAGCAACGAACTCGATCGAGCAACTGCAAAACATTCAATAGTCAACCATCAGAGAAGCAGCGAGCTAGGGCAACGTATAACAGATTAATTGAAGAATTCGAAGCCCTAATTGGAACAAAGAGCCGAAGCCCTAACTGGAACAAAAGGGAACGAAGCAAGCCGCCATTATTCTCACGAATTGAAACAAAAGGGGATCGGGCTGGAGATAACAAAGAAAGGAAGTGGGCCGGTCTTAAAAATAAAAAGGGGTTTTTTGTTTATTTAAGGCTTATTTATATTGTTAATTAGTTTAGGGTTATTGTCTATTGTTTTTAAATTATTGTTTTACGAATCAAAGAGTTAGTAAATCACCACCTAGGTTTAGGTAGTGTCAGATTGTCTATTTTGAATTAGTTCAGTGAGCAGGGCGTGCGAGTTTGCAAAGCTCTATAGGCGGGAGCAGTGTTTGCGAGTGAGCGAAACTCTATAGGCGGGAGCAGGGTGTGCGAGTCTAGTAGAGTGTTTGTGAGCGGGAGAAAAAGGGTATGCGAGTCTAGTAGAGTGTTTGTAAGCGTGATACTGTTTAATTCTAATAGAAATCTGTGAATGCAGCAGTAGGCAGGGGTTGCCGAAGCTGGGTAAATTTTGTGTATGATTTACTTTTCAGCATATTTATTTCTGCTATTATATTTCTGTGTTTAATTCGAGAAAATTTGCTATAACCCTATTCACCCCCCCTCTAGGGTTAATCTAGATCCTACAAGTGGTATTAGAGCCCGGTTTATTTTTTATTTAACTCTAGAGTCATGAGTCTACAAAATAATGCTTTTTCTGAGGGGCAATCTATTGCTAGGCCACCCATGTTTAACGGGAACGATTATGCTTATTGGAAAGTTAGGATGAGTATTTATCTTAGTTCCGTTGATTATGATGTTTGGGATATTATTGAAACTGGCTATAAACCTCCCACTATAATCGTTGGTGGTACTGAGATTCCTAAACCTAAGGATAGGTGGGATGCAAATTATAAGAAATTGAAAACGACAAATGCTAAAGCCATGAATGCTTTGATATGTGCTCCTGATAAAAATGAATTTAATAGAATTTCTCATTGTACAACAGCACAGGAAATATGGCATACTTTGGAGGTGACACACGAAGGAACTTCTCAAGTCAAGGAGTCTCGGCTAGCCCTATTCAGCAATGAATACGAAAACTTTGTGATGGACAAAGACGAGAGCATAAAGGATATGTTTGGACGCTTTTCAACCTTGGTATACAATGCTAGAGCACTTGGGAAGGTATTCACTGAGGTAGAGCTTGTGCGGAAGATACTACGAGTTTTACCAATGAACTTTGAGGCAAAAGACACAGCAATCCAAGAATCGAAAGATTTGAGCAAACTAAGCATGAAGGAGTTGATCGGCAACTTGATGACATATGAGCTTGAGTTAAAAGCAAAGGAAGAACGCAACAACTCCGAACCAAAGAAGAAGACGATTGCCTTAAAAAGTAAAGAAGAAAGTGATGAAGAAGATCTAATTGAAGAGCTTGCAATGGCTGTCAATAATCTTAGAAGATGGTCAGATTCAAGCCACGCAAGAAGAAAACAAAGGGCAATAGGTCAAAAGATTCCGAAAATTCCGATAATGAACTGATATGTTATAACTGCAACAAGCCTGGCCACATCAAACCAAAATGCCCACTTCTCAAAAACAACAAAGAAAAGAAAAAGGCGAAGAAGGTATTTGCAGCGACTTGGGATGATGAAGAAGGAGAGGAAGCTTCGGATAGCAGCCCAGAGGAGGCTAACTTGTGTTGCATGGAAAAATCAGAATCAGAAGCAACCTCCGACGAATCTAGTGAGGCAGGTGAGTTTTCTTATAAAGAACTTGTTTTTATGTGTTCTGATCTTACTAAGGTAGTGGATACTCTTGAATCTAAAATTGAAAAACTGAAATCTGATAGGAGAGAATTTGCTCGTGAAAATTTTAGGTTAAAAACTGAACTTGAAAATATTCAAAACCTAGAATGTAAAAAATGTAAGATTTTAGATTCAGAATTATCAAAACTGAGGAATAACTTTGAAAGTCTTGAAAATGAAAACTTGAATCTTAAGGAAACCATCGACACTAGGAGAAAGGATTTTATTAATCGATGCACCTCACTTGTCACTGAAAATTCAACATTAAAAACCATAGTCCAAAATCTTGAGAAAACTTTGAATAACTTTTCAAGAGGCGAAAAATCTTTCAAAATGTTATTTGGAAATCAAATTTTTGCTAACAATAGAAAAGGACTAGGTTATGGAAAATCACAAGATGATGGTAAAGGTAAAAGTGTTGCTCGATCTGAAATAATTGGAAATCATGTTGAAAATCATAGTCATAGAAACACAAAATTTAATCAAGTCAATTCAATGTGCACGTTTTGTAGAGAATTTGGACATAATCGAAATAATTGTTGGAATAGACCCAAACACGTGAAAACTATACCAATTTGGGTTCCAAAAGGCACAAATATAAAGTCTTTGAAAGTCAAACAAATTTGGGTGCCAAAAGGAACATGTATAAATAGTTTTGAGTCTCCAAAAACATATTTTTCATATTCTGCCACTTACAACAATGGACCTATAAAAACAAATAGGTCACATAAATCTTTTATCGTGTAGGTGTGGTGGCAGGCTAAGGAACAACAACAGTGTTCTCTGGATTTTGGCTGTTCCAGAAACACAACGGGCGACAAAGCAAAGTTCCTTAGCCTAGTTCAAACGTGACAGAATCACAATGGACAACAACGAAAAATTATCGTAAAGGTAAAACAGGTAAAATTGTTGTTAACGATATATTAAATGTGATTATCTGCACCATACTCTAAATTAAAATCAGCCAATATTGAGATGAACAAAAGATGATGATTTTGATGCTATGATTTTTTTTAAAAATATTGACTAACCATCTTTAAAGAGAATTACTTGGAGTAATTATGATGGTTGACTGATTCGGACTTAATTGATATGATTTTTGACTTGTTCTTATTTATGGCATTAATTTGTGCTTAATTGATGACCAATCAGATTTTCAATTTTGAACTAATTTATATAAATTTGTTCGGTCAAATGCTGGTTACTCATGCTACACGTAGATATATTGGTTTTGACATTTTGATCACTGTTTGTAAATTTGCACGATTTCAAATTCATGAGAAAAAGGATTTTAAGAAATTGTTTTTGAAATAATTATGATGTTGATTGACTGTTGATTACTCATGAAAATAATTGTTTATCCTCTGTTTTCTGAAATTAATATCATGATATTTGTTTGAGTGTTAACACGGCTTAAATTCAAATTCAAAAGAATGATGTTTTGAAATTTTTGGTGCACACTTCATGGTTCAACGAGTGAATATTGAGTGAAATTTAAATTCAGATGCAGATTACACTGGTAATATAGTTGATAGAAAAATTACTAGTGGAATGTGATTAATTTTTTAACATTCATTTGCTGCATCGTCTTTTTTTTAAAGAAAATATCTGCATATTTTTTTCATTTGAAATAATTTTCAATTAGCAGAAAATTTTCTTATAAAACCCCCTCGAGAAAATCATGTTTGACCATATTTACAGATTAATCATTTTTGAAAAATTGATTTTATAATGTTTAATTTGATTTTAAATGACAAATTTTTGACTAATCTAACTCTCTTTGATTATCGAAAAGATGAATAGTGATTGAAAAAGAGATGAGTGTTGATATTTATCATATATTATAACTCGAGAAAGTATAATTAGAAAATTTCTTTAGAATTTCATAACAAGAGTTATAAAAACTTTTTGTTGGGTAATAATTCCATGACCATTTCTATTTCTATCATCTTTCTATCGAACATCACTCTTCAAGATCATATTTAGTATGTAAATTTGTGGTAGTTTACAAAGGAAATCATTTGTTCTTCAATATCTTTAAATCTGTGAAGGAAATTATTTGTGCTTCAACTTATAATATTCAGCAATTAAAAATAAATATCCAAAGTATTCACTCTCATTTAAAAGTCCTCACGGTTATGCATGGGTGAATTACTTGGATTTATGATTATGTGCTTCCATGCTCATTTAAAAGTCCTCACGGTTATGCATGTATGGAACGCATATCAAAATTAATTAATTTAATAGACAAGTTGATTCTAATCCCATTTAAAAGTCCTCACGGTCATGCGTGGTTAGAAGATATTTGATTTCATTTTTTAAATTAAATTGGAATACTACTAATCTCATTTAAAAGTCCTAACGGTTATGCATGGTTAGTAGATATTCAAATTTCCAGAAATAAATATACCACAAATAGACATATCTATATGAATTTTTGATGATTCTATCTCCATCACTTCTGAAAGTGGAATATGCGCTTGACAAGGGTAATTATGATTTTTGTTTGAGTTTTATTGAAATTTGATATTTATATTTAATTGAGTTAAATGTTTGATTCATGTCTACCACTTCATCCCTATTTTTATAACACTGTTATTCTTTTGCTGATAACAAAAGGGGGAGAGAAAAGTTAAGATTTTGTCAAATAGAATCAAGCAAAGGTCAAATAACCTTCAATTTGCATATAGGCTCATTTACATATTTTTATTTGTATGCATATATGTAGGGGGAGCCATATATGTAGGGGGAATATCACATAAAAAGGAAGCATTCAAATAGGGGGAGCAAATGAAATTATCAAATACATTTAATATATTCAAAATCTTAAATATATGTTGTTATCATCAAAAGGGGGAGATTGTTGAATATACGCTTTGCGCTATATGATTTTTGTTTGATGATAATAAACATATATACATTCATATAAATGTATTTGGTAATGTACTATTTTGTTTTTCATAGTTTAAATAAATATTTGTTGAATAAAATTAAATTACACAAAATTTGAATTTGAATTCAAACAGAACAAGTTAAACAGGTTTTGAATTCAAACAGAAATTTTATTCAAACAATATTTTGAATAGTATGTATTTGGTTAGATAAATATCTGTTGAATAAAATTAAATTACACAGAATTCGAATTTGAATTCAAACAGAACAAGTTAAACAGTTTTTGAATTCAAACAGAAATTTTTATTCAAACAAATATTTATTACAACTTTGATAGTACAATTTCAAGCTCTCACTATACATATACAATTTTGACTACAATACATGACATTTCACATCTACATCAACACCTCACTACATATCACTCACACTCGTATCTATCTTCAACTGCATTCCAGTTTGAATCCAGCATCTGAGCAATCTGCAAAAATATAAACTAACGCAGTAAAATTGAAAAAGAAATATTTTTGCAATTCAAAAATAGAAGATAATTTTTGAATATATGATTTGCCTCAGTTATTTGGGTTGTTCGTCATAATTTAAATTTGAATTCATCATACACGAACAACTTGTGACATACACAGTGTATCACTGTATATGCCACAAGGCCGTGCACACCGATATACACTTGATAATGCTACAGGGACAGGTGAGCACAGGTCAAACCCAAATGCAAAGCCGGGTTTCAACTCACGTGCAATATATTTAAAATCACGACACGAGCACAAGGTCAAACCCGAGCTGTAAAACTGGATTCAACACAAGGCGACATGACATGAATGCTATGTTCAAACATGACACAGCCTCAAACCAGCAGTATACAAGTACAAGACCACCAAGCAAAATCAGTTCAACATGCATGAAATGAAACAGCAACATGCAATACAACAATCAGATGGTCAGAGCCATAGCAAACAGAGGCATCAATATGGTAACACAAATGCAACTCGACAAACAGCAAGACCAAACTGCAGAAGTGACCACAAAGACCATCAGCTACATCAAAAGCAAGTGCAACACAGTTGCAAACAACAGGAATGAATATCAAGTGATACAACTGCAAGTATCAAGACCAGAAACTCAAGCTTCAAAAAGCTACAGCAACAATGCACCAATAAAGTCGAGACAAAGCAACTGTTCTTAACCGCAAGTTCAAACCAAAGCACAAAAGTGCACAGCAACACAAACTGCAGTGGACAGCAAAGACCACATGCCACAATATCGAGTACATGAAGATGGCATCCCACAATATCCAAACAACAGCAAGAATATGAATGCAAGCAATACACTACAATATGCAGTGATACAATGAAACATTTTCAACATTGCAGCAGTGTGCAACTCGATATCAAATGAAGAATATGGACTGCAACATGAATGTCACAAGCCAATATTACAGCAATGACACAGCAACAAGGCAGACTCCAAGTTCAAGAGGACAGTGAAGGCAATACACAAGTGAAGTAAACAACAATGTCGAGCTCAATGCAATACAGTGACAACTACCTAATGATCAACTGGAACTATAATGAAGTCATAATCAAAACATGAATGAACACTTACACTTACAACATGCAAATGCATCAAAACAATGTCGAAGTTATTCCAGCAACATGACAGCAAATAGAAGTGCACCAGTACAAAACAAGTCAATGCAACATGAACACATGAGAACGGACAAGGCACAAATCAAGTTCAAGTTATACAAGACAGCTACAACACAAAAGTTTTCAAACCAACTACAAATGCACAGCATACATACGAAACAGAGAAACCAGAAGTCAAGTTATAAAATTCAAGTGTCAGAGAAGTCAAAATTCACGAATGAAAAAAGAAATCAAGTGCGTACGCGTATTCTTTGAAATAGTCAAAGAAAAGTAAAAGTAGAAAGTCTCTGCCGTATGAATCAAGGAATCGAAAAAGTCATATGATCAAAGCCGTGACCATCAATATACGATTTGAAGTAGTCAGAATCAATCTCATTCATTCAAGCATCATCAAGTGGCCGAAATGATTCAATGAAAAATTCAAACACGAATATACGAACGCAAAAATAGGAAATCAAATCCTATTAAAACCCTAATCATCATCGGCATTTAAAATTCGATCGAGTTCAAGTATCAATTTAGAAAAGCAAAAGGAGACAGTACATACCGAATTCACAAAGCAACGAACTCGATCGAGCAACTGCAAAACATTCAATAGTCAACCATCAGAGAAGCAGCGAGCTAGGGCAACGTATAACAGATTAATTGAAGAATTCGAAGCCCTAATTGGAACAAAGAGCCGAAGCCCTAACTGGAACAAAAGGGAACGAAGCAAGCCGCCATTATTCTCACGAATTGAAACAAAAGGGGATCGGGCTGGAGATAACAAAGAAAGGAAGTGGGCCGGTCTTAAAAATAAAAAGGGGGTTTTTGTTTATTTAAGGCTTATTTATATTGCTAATTAGTTTAGGGTTATTGTCTATTGTTTTTAAATTATTGTTTTACGAATCAAAGAGTTAGTAAATCACCACCTAGGTTTAGGTAGTGTCAGATTGTCTATTTTGAATTAGTTCAGTGAGCAGGGCGTGCGAGTTTGCAAAGCTCTATAGGCGGGAGCAGTGTTTGCGAGTGAGCGAAACTCTATAGGCGGGAGCAGGGTGTGCGAGTCTAGTAGAGTGTTTGTGAGCGGGAGCAAAAGGGTCTGCGAGTCTAGTAGAGTGTTTGTAAGCGTGATACTGTTTAATTCTAATAGATATCTGTGAATGCAGCAGTAGGCAGGGGTTGCCGAAGCTGGGTAAATTTTGTGTGTGATTTACTTTTCAGCATATTTATTTCTGCTATTATATTTTTGTGTTTAATTCGAGAAAATTTGCTATAACCCTATTCACCCCCCCTCTAGGGTTAATCTAGATCCTACAGAAATTCCAATTTGGAAACAGGAATTGTTTAAATAATCGAAGTTGAGATTATGAAGTTATAATCGAATTTTAATTTGATTTCAGAAATTGGTTTGTTTAAAGATTAGAATTTTATTCAAACTTTGATTATTCTAAGTAAAAGTAATATAAAACGTTATTTCAAAAAATTGAATTATATTTAAAGATTTGGATCTTAAATTATGCAACGACCCGGATTTTTCGTTGTTCGATTTTGAATATTTAAATGGTTTTAAATATTGAATTTGAATTATGGATGGTTTATTTGTAAAATAAATTCAGAATTTAAATATAGCGATTTATTAGATAATATATTAATTATGTTTTTAATTTTTATCGTTATATTATTTTAAGTGTAACTTCTTCATAGGACGTCCAATTCAAGCGATACAAGTTACATTGGGTTCGTATCGATAAGCACTACGAAAAAAAGTTGAATTGAAGTTTATTTGACACTGAATATTCGGTTTCTGATAAAAAGGTGAGTGTTTTATTGTGATGTCCCGGAAAATTTAGGCAATAATTATTTAATAATTTCATTAATAATTATTTTAAAATGTGAAATATTGATTGAATAATTTAATTTAAACTAGAATTCTCTTTTGAAAATTTATAATTATTTAATTTGTTAAATGGTATTCTTTTCAAAGATTAAAATATTTATAATGTATAGATGTTTATGCATTGTAAATAGAGATTTGGTTTTAATTTTAATTTATATTTAAATGAAGTATATTTTCTAATTATTATATATAAATGTAAATTTGTAAATTGATTTAAATTAGTAAGTAAGTATTTATTTGGTTATAAGAATAAATATAGTTTAATTTTGTTTTATAATAAAAGTTTGTTTTGTTTATTTTAAAATTGTTTTTCTTTTGAAATAGATCTAATTCAATCTTTTCTTTTGAAATTTAGTTTTAAAAGAATATTATTTTGAAAATAATTAAACAAACATTTTAATGTAAGTGTATAGTTTATATGTTTGTATTTCAAAGCTAATGTTAATAAACATTTAAAATCATGCTTAAATAAATTTGAAATGTTTTAAGAACCAATTTAAATACACTTATAAATTTGGAAATGGCTTTTAAATATTAACATGTACATGTGTTAATCATTTAACTAATGAAATAGACACTTGTAAAACAATTAGCACTATAAGATAACAAGTGGCATGTTAATATGTTTTGAAATTAATTTTTGTAAACAAGAAAACATAATATGGCTAAGGTATTTGATAAAAACAATTCTCTTCAAAAATAAAACCTAAAAATCAGATTTCTGTAAAAATCAAAAACCCCTCAAACAAATGCAAATCATTTTCTTCATAAACAAACTTCAATCAAGTCTGCATGCTCAATTACAACCTCAAATCTGCAAATCACTTCTTCAAAATACAACTTCATATATGCAATCAATTTCTTAAATCTGCAAAATGAAAAATGGAGTCTGCATACCATTTTTCAACACCAAATCTGGAGCTCAACTCCAATTTAAAATCTGAGCTAGGAATGGGTCTGCATGCATCATCATTACAGAAGCAACAAGCAACTTCAACTTGCTAATGGCATTCAAGTTCAACATGCATTTCAATATGCATTTCTGGAAAATGGGATCTGCCTAAGCTTGTGCTCTGCATCAAATTGATTTCTGCATCTTCAATTTAATAGGTGAGTAAACTTTTAATTTTAAAAACAGTTTTGTTTTAAAATAAATTCACATGCAAGTATAGAACTCAATTCAAAGCAAAACTGTCATTAAAAATATATATATAAACTGCTATGGATGAAACTGCAGTAATTTATTTTGTTTGAAGAAAATAACTTCACAAAAGGGAAAGCTTGAATGATCTGTTGCATGTGTATTGATTGTATAAGCAAGCTTGTTTGAGTGAATTGTGAGGAATGTTCTGTGTGTATATATATATATATATATATATATATATATATATATATAACTATGTATATATATGATGCTATGGCCAGAAATCTGCATACCTGTTTGTTTCTAAAACTTAGATTATTTAAAAAAAAAAAAAAACCTTTACCTCTGAAATTAACTCTCTGTTAGGATTGAGATGTAAACAAAGCTTGGCTGTTAGCATAAATTCAGGGTTGTAAATTTTGTTTATAAATTATGTTCTTAGATCATGTTTTAGTAAAAAAATATATATATATTAAAGCCCTGTTACCTCTGAACAAATTTAACAGTAAGTTTTTTTTTAAAAATAAACCAAACATTCATTGAAGTGAATCAAATCAAGAAATCATGAACTTCTTAAATCATTGAGACAAGTTTATAATCTGAATTCATGAATGAAATCATGATTTCTAAAAAAAAAAAAAAAAAAAAAAAACTTTTAAAGTAATTGTGGGATTTGGAATTCTGTTTGTACAGAATTAAAATTTTGGGTTTGACTGCCAGGATAGTAATTGTTAGGTGTTAAGATGCTTTATGTTAATGGAGTGATGATGAGAGAAATGATGGAATTTGGTGTTAGATGATATTTGGGTTTCCAGGCTTCCAAAACCCTGGGTTTAAGTGAGCAGTATTTAGTATATGCTCATGCGCTATGTTGCATCGAGTGGAGTAGGGATTTGAGGAGTTGTAGAAGAAGTGTAGAGGAAGCTATGGCCAGGGTCGCGTCGATGATGATGGTCGGAGGCGAGTTTAAGGGCTGTTGACAGGGTTGCAGTGGTTTCTTATGGTCTGGTGAACTACTGTAGTGCAGAGTTTTTGACTCGAGTCATCCCTCGGGTTTCTGTGCTTATGACTCGAAGCAGAGGTTTGAAGAACTCGAAGTGGTTTAAAGGGTTGCTCGGGTAAGATGGGTGCAGGGATATAAACTGTGTAGTTTTGCAGTTTTTTTTATGTTGAATGAAATTCATATTTAAGTTGAAACTGGATTCAAGTATGAATTGAAATTGAATTCAAATAAGGTTTGAAGTTCAAAGTTTTTAAATATGAAACTTTTAAATTTAACAAGTTTTAAATTTCTGTTTAAACAAATAAAAAAAAAATATAAACTGTTTCAGGTTTTTAAACCTGAGAGTTGCAGTTTTTTTTATGTCAATTGAATTCAAATTCTAGTGCAGATTTTTGATTTAAGTGAAAATTTGAATCTGAATTCAAATAGAGTTTTAAATTCAAGGTTGTAAAAAAATGAAACTTTCATATTTAAACAAGTTTAAAATTCTGTTTAAATCAAGTTTTAAAACAAACAGTTTCAGGTTTAAAATCCTGAAGCTTTGTAGTTTCAAACATTTGAATGAAATTTAAATGTTTGTGTGGGAATTTGATTTCAGGTGAAAGTTGAAAACTGAATTTAAGTGTAATTCAATGTTTTTTTAAAAAAAAAATGAAATATCTTAAGCAAGTTTAAAGTTTGGTTTTAAATCAAAATTAAAAATGTTTCAGGTTTTAAACCTGAAGGTTGTTTTGCAGTTTTAAAAATGTTGAATGAAATTCATATTTTTTTTAATTGCAACTTGATTTAAATATGATTTGAGTCTGAATTCAAATGTAGTTGAAATTTAAAGTTTTGAAAATGAGGATCTTAATTTAAACAAAATTTAATCTGGATTAAGTCAAGATCTTAAATAATTTCAGGTTATCTTTTAAACCTGATTTTTGATTTAAAACAAGTTTATTTGAGTTTTAAACATTGAACAGATTTAAACATTTTTAAACAAGATTTAAATTGGTTTGAAATCAAATTTATACAGTTTCAAATTTACTTTGAAACCCAATTTTGATTTCAAACAAGTTTATAATTTTAAAGAAGGATGAATGAACATATTTCAATGTTTAATATAGATTTGAAGATGAGATTTGATTTCAAATAAGTTTTAAAATTTGAAGGAATCTAGTTCCTTTAGTATTTGAAGATATTTGAATTTAAAATATGAAGTGTTAATTTAGATTTATGTTTAAATGGTTAAACATTTTGAAAATATCAAAATTTTAAAAATGGAATTTAAATTTAGAAATGTATTGTGTAAATACATTTTGAATGTAAATAAAGTCATTTGATAATTAAGGATTTACTTAATTATTTGGCTTTTAAATAATGGTTTAGATTAATTTTTAATTAGAAATGATTTATTAATCTAAATTAAATTTTCTTAAGTATATATTTAGTGAAATTTGTTAATTAATAAATGATGATAATTATCTAAGGATAATTTAGTAATTAATTAAGGAAATTAATTTTGGATAATTAATTAGATTAATTAATTGAATCTAATTAATGATAATTGTTAAGTAATTAAGTAATTAATTACTTATTGTAATTAATTTGGATTGTGATTTAATTAAGTTAATTAACTTAGTTTAATTAATTTAAATAAATCATCTAATGATTTTTAGAGAGTAATTACTTAATGTAATTAGTGGAGCAGGATTACTTGATGAAGTAATAATGTTAATTACTGAAATATAATTAGTAATTTGGATTAATTACTTTTGTAATAAATTAAGGAATTAATTAATGATTAGTTATTGGTTAATTAATTTATAAATGAGTAATTAAGATAGTTAATTATTAATCAAGGTGATTAATAATTAGACTAATTACTAAATGTAATTAATTTGAATTAAGTAATTTATCTAAATATTAAAGATCATTAATTAATGTTAATAATGTAATTAAGGATTGTTTAATTAAGTAATAATTAATTAATTAAGTGATTAATTAATTGTAATTAATTAAGGACAAATATAATTAATTATAATTAATTAATAAAGGAGTAATTAATGTTAATTACTTATAATTTAGGTTAATTAATTTATAAAATTAATTAAAGACTAATTACTTATTGTAATTAGTGAATGATTTATCAAAGTGTTTAATCAAGTTAAATACTTAGTGGATAATTAATTAACTAGGTTAATTAATGGATGTTAAGCAGGATTTAAATGTGTTGATTAATTTAATTTATTTTAAATTAATTAGAGATGGTTGTAATTAATTTAATTCATTTTAAATTAATTATAATTAATGGTTAAATCATTGCTTATGGATGTTATTGATTGAATGGTTGTGATCTCAGAAATGAGATGATTGTATCTATATGATATGAATGATTGGTTTAAGTATGATGGTTTGTGATGGATTATTTGGTTGAGATGATTATCTGTTTATGGATGATACAGATTATCTGCTATGTTATGAATATGATTATCTATTGTGATATGTAGTTTATCTATCTGTGTGAATTAGATAATAATGGAATAAGTTAATTGTTAAACTCTTAAGTACAACTTGGACATTAAGATGGCGTTTGGTTTCGGTGAGACCGGGATCGGGTTTCCATATTTGGATATCCGAAAACCACATCGATTCCAATTAAACGTTAGGTCGTTAATCCAAGTGGAGCAAGTGAAGACTCGAGGTGTAAGGACTATACGTCAGTATAACTCTGTGGGTGATTCCGTAATGAGTTTGACGGAATAGTACTTATAGATTCAAGATGGTGATTTAGAGTGCAAGGGTTATCGTCGTTAACTCTGAGGGTGATTCCAATACGAGTGTAACGAGATAATGCCTTCGGTTTCGTTCGAACCCGGAACGAACTTGTATGGATTGAATGCTTTCAGAACATCGTCAGGTGGACGATGAGCATTCTAAGATTTGATATGTCCTATAAAGGTAATCGTAACCTCAAGCCTCATCAACCGGGAATGGCTAAAACAGGGGAGGTGCAGCAAGGCTTCGTGGGTAGCACCCACTTGAGAGCAAGATTTTCCCCTGTCTAGAGGTCCCTTTTTATTCGGCTGTGTGGGCAGTTGGAATCGCGCGCCAACTGCGGGGTTGTCTTGTTTGGGACTGTTCAGTAAGGAACGGTCCCGGCCTTGTGTTGCAGGGGAGTTAGGGTGGCTCCTCGGTACGGTGATCTAGGCCACGTACTGTGACGGGCGGTACCCCAGTAGCCCTGCCATTGATGGAATCCATAATCCAATAAGTGCCTGTACGGTTTTGATTGTGCCCAACTATGTTGGAACGTGAGATGTAAGCATTCCAGCTATTTCTGTATTTTATTTTGAAAACCCTAGACACTATTATAATATCACTGGATTTCCTATCAAATGTTTTGGTTAGCGTAAGGTAAAAACTTTTCCATGTTTATGTGTGGAAAGTCTTACGTGATACCTTTTGTTTTCAAAGGATTTTCTAAAGTTAAGCAATTTTTAAACCCGTTTACTCACACCAGACCCCTGTCTGACCTGAGTGTTTATTTTCTGTTTTATTAAACTCTTGGGTACTCATATTACGTATGAGTAGTCAAGTGTTTCAGGATTTCTTTGACGAGTTCTGGAGGAGATAATGGAGCAGGAGGCTTCAGCGTGTAGAGATATGTAGTTGTTCCGCTGTGTTTGAGATGTATTGGTTCTTACTGATGTACTTGGATTGTAATTGCTAGACAGATGTCTATAACTGTCTAGTTTATGTTGTATTGGCTGATTAACTCTGATGTATATGATACTATGTAAAGTTTTATGTGATATATTATAAATTATTCGATTCCGCTGTGAGATTCTGATGTTGTTTGTTCTTTCTTTCCTTTCTTTTCTCTTTTCTATCCCTTTCTTTCTTCTTAACGAAGCAACTTTCTGGAGTTAGGAAGTTGGGTCGTCACATTTTGGTATCAGAGCATTAGGTGGAGTGAATACCTAGGCTCTGTAGTGGTGTTTTCTTGAGAGAGCGTATTTGTAATTTTGAATATAATATATATTTATTTCTGCCTATTTGTTGGGTTACCTGTTCAGGTTTTCCAACATAAGTAATAAAGGTAGATGTGGTAGTGGTGAGTGTAACACAACTACCAATGATTGGAGTTTGAGTGTTTGAGGTTGGAAGTGATCTGCTAGGGCAGATTGGGTATCTTGAGTAGCTTGGCAGTTGGTGTGAAGGATTTCACCAATCTCTGAAGGAAATCTTTTTAAGATTCGGAGTTTATTTTGGATTGTAAGCTTGGTTGCACTTGTGTGAGTGGTTTTTCTTGAGTTTGGGTTGTTGGAAGTTCTGAAGCCAGAATTGGTATTTTGGCAACCTTAGGAAGGAGTTCTGTCTATATTGGAGTTTTGAGACTCAGTTTGGCAGAGTGTTTTGAGCTTGGTTTGGGAGCGAGTTTCCTGAGAGACATCTGTCTATCTGGAAGGCTCTATTTTGGAAGAGGCTGGTGTAGCTTTGAGGTTTGATGAGTTTTTGGATAAGGAAGTTTTTGGGCAGCAGTAGCAGCAGTGAGTGGCCTGTTCTTCGATGGTTCAGAAATCTCTGTGATTCTTCTGATAGTAGTCCGGGCATATGTTGGAGCTTGTCCTTTTCTTCTAGAAGCTCAGCTGGGTGTGATGTTTGTGGTTAAGAGGTGGACCACTAGTTTCTTCTTTTGAGGCTTTAGCTGTTCTGATTGTTGAAGTGAGAACGATTTCTTAAAATCTGAACTAAGCAGAATCGCAAAAGTGACTTGCGATGGTTCGGGAGTTCTCTGAGTGATCTTTGATTGGATTGAAGCATCTCTCTAAGATGTTTGAGTTATCGAAGTGGTATTTTCTAGATATCTTCGAAGGAGTTGAGATTTGCATCCGTATCAAGAGATTGAGTTCTATATCGACTCGATTCTTGGAGCTTTACCGGTGGTTCAGCATTGTAGGAGATTCTTTGAGTATGTTCTGTTTAAGTTGGCAGGATTTATTGGATCCAGTTTTCTGATTGAATTTTTGTGGTGTTGTGACCGAATCGGATAGGTCACTGAGATTTTGTGGGATTTGATGAACAATATTCCGGGATAAGTTGATCAAGTTTATACTTGTGTTCATCAAACAGCATTCTCGAATCAGAGTTGCGCAGTGGAAGCATGGTGGCAGCTATTCCAGAATAGGAGCACTCGATTCTTTGGGAATTTGAGTTTTGTTTTGGATCAGAGGATTTCTACAGGAAATTCATTTTGGATCTGGAGACTTGTTTGTTTTGTATCTGTTTGTTTCCAGAAAGAGTAGTTGTCTGAAGACTTCTGATATCTGTAGTAGAGTTTGTATGGTGGATTTTGATTGATCTAGAGGTTGGAGGCAGCCCAGGATCGATATGAGAGATTTGTGGATTTGAGTATTGGATCTTTCTGTTTTCTTTTGAAGTTGAGTGTTTGATCTACAAGATTGAATTTCCAGTTCGGATGGTTGGAATTTGTTTTGTTTTTCACGTATCTCTGAGGGAGTACGTGTATGGTTTATCTCTGGTTTTAGAATCAGTAGTTCTGAGAGATTTGGGAGTTGATCAGGACTTGTCTGTAGTCCTGTATTCTGTTTAGATTGGTAGATCTAGATATATAGAAGCTCTAGATCTGAGTAGTGTTGCTAGTTTAGATTCTATAGGACGAGTATCTCGGTGTTCATACCTGGTAAACTCTAGGAAATTCTTATCCAGAATTTTGTCTGGATAATTAGAATTGTTTGTTTGAATTGGTTGTTATGATTGCTAGTATTTGGTTGATAACATATGTTTGCTCTTTTAAAATTTTAAAATCTGTATGAATTATTAAATTACCTTTGCTTTTAAATTTCGGGGACGAAATTCTTTTAAGGGGGGAGGAATGTGATGTCCCGGAAAATTTAGGCAATAATTATTTAATAATTTCATTAATAATTATTTTAAAATGTGAAATATTGATTGAATAATTTAATTTAAACTAGAATTCTCTTTTGAAAATTTATAATTATTTAATTTGTTAAATGGTATTCTTTTCAAAGATTAAAATATTTATAATGTATAGATGTTTATGCATTGTAAATAGAGATTTGGTTTTAATTTTAATTTATATTTAAATGAAGTATATTTTCTAATTATTATATATAAATGTAAATTTGTAAATTGATTTAAATTAGTAAGTAAGTATTTATTTGGTTATAAGAATAAATATAGTTTAATTTTGTTTTATAATAAAAGTTTGTTTTGTTTATTTTAAAATTGTTTTTCTTTTGAAATAGATCTAATTCAATCTTTTCTTTTGAAATTTAGTTTTAAAAGAATATTATTTTGAAAATAATTAAACAAACATTTTAATGTAAGTGTATAGTTTATATGTTTGTATTTCAAAGCTAATGTTAATAAACATTTAAAATCATGCTTAAATAAATTTGAAATGTTTTAAGAACCAATTTAAATACACTTATAAATTTGGAAATGGCTTTTAAATATTAACATGTACATGTGTTAATCATTTAACTAATGAAATAGACACTTGTAAAACAATTAGCACTATAAGATAACAAGTGGCATGTTAATATGTTTTGAAATTAATTTTTGTAAACAAGAAAACATAATATGGCTAAGGTATTTGATAAAAACAATTCTCTTCAAAAATAAAACCTAAAAATCAGATTTCTGTAAAAATCAAAAACCCCTCAAACAAATGCAAATCATTTTCTTCATAAACAAACTTCAATCAAGTCTGCATGCTCAATTACAACCTCAAATCTGCAAATCACTTCTTCAAAATACAACTTCATATATGCAATCAATTTCTTAAATCTGCAAAATGAAAAATGGAGTCTGCATACCATTTTTCAACACCAAATCTGGAGCTCAACTCCAATTTAAAATCTGAGCTAGGAATGGGTCTGCATGCATCATCATTACAGAAGCAACAAGCAACTTCAACTTGCTAATGGCATTCAAGTTCAACATGCATTTCAATATGCATTTCTGGAAAATGGGATCTGCCTAAGCTTGTGCTCTGCATCAAATTGATTTCTGCATCTTCAATTTAATAGGTGAGTAAACTTTTAATTTTAAAAACAGTTTTGTTTTAAAATAAATTCACATGCAAGTATAGAACTCAATTCAAAGCAAAACTGTCATTAAAAATATATATATAAACTGCTATGGATGAAACTGCAGTAATTTATTTTGTTTGAAGAAAATAACTTCACAAAAGGGAAAGCTTGAATGATCTGTTGCATGTGTATTGATTGTATAAGCAAGCTTGTTTGAGTGAATTGTGAGGAATGTTCTGTGTGTATATATATATATATATAACTATGTATATATATGATGCTATGGCCAGAAATCTGCATACCTGTTTGTTTCTAAAACTTAGATTATTTAAAAAAAAAAAAAAAACCTTTACCTCTGAAATTAACTCTCTGTTAGGATTGAGATGTAAACAAAGCTTGGCTGTTAGCATAAATTCAGGGTTGTAAATTTTGTTTATAAATTATGTTCTTAGATCATGTTTTAGTAAAAAAATATATATATATTAAAGCCCTGTTACCTCTGAACAAATTTAACAGTAAGTTTTTTTTTAAAAATAAACCAAACATTCATTGAAGTGAATCAAATCAAGAAATCATGAACTTCTTAAATCATTGAGACAAGTTTATAATCTGAATTCATGAATGAAATCATGATTTCTAAAAAAAAAAAAAAAAAAAAAAAACTTTTAAAGTAATTGTGGGATTTGGAATTCTGTTTGTACAGAATTAAAATTTTGGGTTTGACTGCCAGGATAGTAATTGTTAGGTGTTAAGATGCTTTATGTTAATGGAGTGATGATGAGAGAAATGATGGAATTTGGTGTTAGATGATATTTGGGTTTCCAGGCTTCCAAAACCCTGGGTTTAAGTGAGCAGTATTTAGTATATGCTCATGCGCTATGTTGCATCGAGTGGAGTAGGGATTTGAGGAGTTGTAGAAGAAGTGTAGAGGAAGCTATGGCCAGGGTCGCGTCGATGATGATGGTCGGAGGCGAGTTTAAGGGCTGTTGACAGGGTTGCAGTGGTTTCTTATGGTCTGGTGAACTACTGTAGTGCAGAGTTTTTGACTCGAGTCATCCCTCGGGTTTCTGTGCTTATGACTCGAAGCAGAGGTTTGAAGAACTCGAAGTGGTTTAAAGGGTTGCTCGGGTAAGATGGGTGCAGGGATATAAACTGTGTAGTTTTGCAGTTTTTTTTATGTTGAATGAAATTCATATTTAAGTTGAAACTGGATTCAAGTATGAATTGAAATTGAATTCAAATAAGGTTTGAAGTTCAAAGTTTTTAAATATGAAACTTTTAAATTTAACAAGTTTTAAATTTCTGTTTAAACAAATAAAAAAAAAATATAAACTGTTTCAGGTTTTTAAACCTGAGAGTTGCAGTTTTTTTTATGTCAATTGAATTCAAATTCTAGTGCAGATTTTTGATTTAAGTGAAAATTTGAATCTGAATTCAAATAGAGTTTTAAATTCAAGGTTGTAAAAAAATGAAACTTTCATATTTAAACAAGTTTAAAATTCTGTTTAAATCAAGTTTTAAAACAAACAGTTTCAGGTTTAAAATCCTGAAGCTTTGTAGTTTCAAACATTTGAATGAAATTTAAATGTTTGTGTGGGAATTTGATTTCAGGTGAAAGTTGAAAACTGAATTTAAGTGTAATTCAATGTTTTTTTAAAAAAAAAATGAAATATCTTAAGCAAGTTTAAAGTTTGGTTTTAAATCAAAATTAAAAATGTTTCAGGTTTTAAACCTGAAGGTTGTTTTGCAGTTTTAAAAATGTTGAATGAAATTCATATTTTTTTTAATTGCAACTTGATTTAAATATGATTTGAGTCTGAATTCAAATGTAGTTGAAATTTAAAGTTTTGAAAATGAGGATCTTAATTTAAACAAAATTTAATCTGGATTAAGTCAAGATCTTAAATAGTTTCAGGTTATCTTTTAAACCTGATTTTTGATTTAAAACAAGTTTATTTGAGTTTTAAACATTGAACAGATTTAAACATTTTTAAACAAGATTTAAATTGGTTTGAAATCAAATTTATACAGTTTCAAATTTACTTTGAAACCCAATTTTGATTTCAAACAAGTTTATAATTTTAAAGAAGGATGAATGAACATATTTCAATGTTTAATATAGATTTGAAGATGAGATTTGATTTCAAATAAGTTTTAAAATTTGAAGGAATCTAGTTCCTTTAGTATTTGAAGATATTTGAATTTAAAATATGAAGTGTTAATTTAGATTTATGTTTAAATGGTTAAACATTTTGAAAATATCAAAATTTTAAAAATGGAATTTAAATTTAGAAATGTATTGTGTAAATACATTTTGAATGTAAATAAAGTCATTTGATAATTAAGGATTTACTTAATTATTTGGCTTTTAAATAATGGTTTAGATTAATTTTTAATTAGAAATGATTTATTAATCTAAATTAAATTTTCTTAAGTATATATTTAGTGAAATTTGTTAATTAATAAATGATGATAATTATCTAAGGATAATTTAGTAATTAATTAAGGAAATTAATTTTGGATAATTAATTAGATTAATTAATTGAATCTAATTAATGATAATTGTTAAGTAATTAAGTAATTAATTACTTATTGTAATTAATTTGGATTGTGATTTAATTAAGTTAATTAACTTAGTTTAATTAATTTAAATAAATCATCTAATGATTTTTAGAGAGTAATTACTTAATGTAATTAGTGGAGCAGGATTACTTGATGAAGTAATAATGTTAATTACTGAAATATAATTAGTAATTTGGATTAATTACTTTTGTAATAAATTAAGGAATTAATTAATGATTAGTTATTGGTTAATTAATTTATAAATGAGTAATTAAGATAGTTAATTATTAATCAAGGTGATTAATAATTAGACTAATTACTAAATGTAATTAATTTGAATTAAGTAATTTATCTAAATATTAAAGATCATTAATTAATGTTAATAATGTAATTAAGGATTGTTTAATTAAGTAATAATTAATTAATTAAGTGATTAATTAATTGTAATTAATTAAGGACAAATATAATTAATTATAATTAATTAATAAAGGAGTAATTAATGTTAATTACTTATAATTTAGGTTAATTAATTTATAAAATTAATTAAAGACTAATTACTTATTGTAATTAGTGAATGATTTATCAAAGTGTTTAATCAAGTTAAATACTTAGTGGATAATTAATTAACTAGGTTAATTAATGGATGTTAAGCAGGATTTAAATGTGTTGATTAATTTAATTTATTTTAAATTAATTAGAGATGGTTGTAATTAATTTAATTCATTTTAAATTAATTATAATTAATGGTTAAATCATTGCTTATGGATGTTATTGATTGAATGGTTGTGATCTCAGAAATGAGATGATTGTATCTATATGATATGAATGATTGGTTTAAGTATGATGGTTTGTGATGGATTATTTGGTTGAGATGATTATCTGTTTATGGATGATACAGATTATCTGCTATGTTATGAATATGATTATCTATTGTGATATGTAGTTTATCTATCTGTGTGAATTAGATAATAATGGAATAAGTTAATTGTTAAACTCTTAAGTACAACTTGGACATTAAGATGGCGTTTGGTTTCGGTGAGACCGGGATCGGGTTTCCATATTTGGATATCCGAAAACCACATCGATTCCAATTAAACGTTAGGTCGTTAATCCAAGTGGAGCAAGTGAAGACTCGAGGTGTAAGGACTATACGTCAGTATAACTCTGTGGGTGATTCCGTAATGAGTTTGACGGAATAGTACTTATAGATTCGAGATGGTGATTTAGAGTGCAAGGGTTATCGTCGTTAACTCTGAGGGTGATTCCAATACGAGTGTAACGAGATAATGCCTTCGGTTTCGTTCGAACCCGGAACGAACTTGTATGGATTGAATGCTTTCAGAACATCGTCAGGTGGACGATGAGCATTCTAAGATTTGATATGTCCTATAAAGGTAATCGTAACCTCAAGCCTCATCAACCGGGAATGGCTAAAACAGGGGAGGTGCAGCAAGGCTTCGTGGGTAGCACCCACTTGAGAGCAAGATTTTCCCCTGTCTAGAGGTCCCTTTTTATTCGGCTGTGTGGGAAGTTGGAATCGCGCGCCAACTGCGGGGTTGTCTTGTTTGGGACTGTTCAGTAAGGAACGGTCCCGGCCTTGTGTTGCAGGGGAGTTAGGGTGGCTCCTCGGTACGGTGATCTAGGCCACGTACTGTGACGGGCGGTACCCCAGTAGCCCTGCCATTGATGGAATCCATAATCCAATAAGTGCCTGTACGGTTTTGATTGTGCCCAACTATGTTGGAACGTGAGATGTAAGCATTCCAGCTATTTCTGTATTTTATTTTGAAAACCCTAGACACTATTATAATATCACTGGATTTCCTATCAAATGTTTTGGTTAGCGTAAGGTAAAAACTTTTCCATGTTTATGTGTGGAAAGTCTTACGTGATACCTTTTGTTTTCAAAGGATTTTCTAAAGTTAAGCAATTTTTAAACCCGTTTACTCACACCAGACCCCTGTCTGACCTGAGTGTTTATTTTCTGTTTTATTAAACTCTTGGGTACTCATATTACGTATGAGTAGTCAAGTGTTTCAGGATTTCTTTGACGAGTTCTGGAGGAGATAATGGAGCAGGAGGCTTCAGCGTGTAGAGATATGTAGTTGTTCCGCTGTGTTTGAGATGTATTGGTTCTTACTGATGTACTTGGATTGTAATTGCTAGACAGATGTCTATAACTGTCTAGTTTATGTTGTATTGGCTGATTAACTCTGATGTATATGATACTATGTAAAGTTTTATGTGATATATTATAAATTATTCGATTCCGCTGTGAGATTCTGATGTTGTTTGTTCTTTCTTTCCTTTCTTTTCTCTTTTCTATCCCTTTCTTTCTTCTTAACGAAGCAACTTTCTGGAGTTAGGAAGTTGGGTCGTCACATTTATACGCTTGCGATTATTAGTTAAATTGAAATTCTAAAGTGATTTAGATTATTGATTGTTGTTTGGTAAATTTAGCTGTCATGGAAATCGATCTAGAAATTTATATGTTAGAATTTTGAATTAACAGATAAGTTAGTATTAGAATTAAACAGCCAAAAAATTTGTAACGACCCATGAACTTTGTTAATTAAATTTGTCATATTAATAAGATTTTGGAATTAAATTTATAAAGAAATATAATTTTTATAATCTGTAATAAAGTAAATGTTAAGAATTAACCTATGAAATATAATATTGATTAAAATAGACTTAATAAAAAAGGTTGAATTGAATAAATCCTATTTATTGGAACCTAATTTATTGTTATGCCAATTTATAATAAATGAGTTATTGCATGAAATTGAAATTTGAATAGAATTCTAATGAATGAAAGTAGTGAAAAGATTATACCCAGATGTAAACGTATATGAGAAATAAAGGAAAGTATTAAACTGATAATGTAATAAAACATTGTAACGGTATTTAATCATAAATTTAGGTAATAAGGTTAGAACAAGTTGATAAATAATAAATGTAGTGTAATCCCAATTGATTTAAACAATTGTGAAGTTTTAATTGATGGAAAGTAATAGATTTGGGGAATGGATTTAAAATTTTATCCATTGATACAATAATACGTAATAAATGGAAAATTTTCACAATCAATGTTAGATAATTGGTCATAATGTTTAATAATTGTTAAAATAATAGTGGAAGTGTGAATGTAAGTTTAATAGAAACATGAATTTATTTGAAGGGAAATAATTTGTAAAAAGGGCTTGGACTAAGGAAATTTTATTAATGGTTTTAAAACCTTAATTAATATGGGTAATAGACAAGATTTCACGTTTGAAATATAGCCATTTAAACAAATCTAAGATGAATATATGAATATTGGGTAATAAATTTAATATAAGAAAAACCAATGAAAATATTGAATTAATCAGTGAAGCAATAATAATAAACAGTAATTAATTCGAAATTTGTAAGTTGAGAATAATGTAGATATACGCTAGTTATTTAGGGTAGTGACTAAAATTGGTAATCCATTTGCAATTAATGATAATAGTGTTGATACAAGCTAATAAATTTAAATGTCAATGCAATACCAATTAATGGATTGAATGTGATTACGTCATTGAAATTAGATTAATGCAGTTACTAATTCAGGGCAAATAAATTTATGGAACAAATGTTAAGATCTTAACTGATGGTAATTAATAATTGGAGATAATGTAAATTCCATTTATAATATGACTATTGGTTAATGAAAAGATTGTAAATCAAGTTTTGTTTAATTATTTGAATATAAAGAATTAAGGTAATTGAGTTTGTTGCAATTAAGTAAAATTAAACATTTATTATTACGTTAATTGAAAGTTTAGTTGAAATTGGAGAGTATTAATGAAATAGTTTTGAATCCAATGTCTAATCCATCCATAATATGACTATTGGTTGATTTAAAGTATAGAAAGCAAGATTTATTAATTTAATTGAAGTATAAAATTCAATAATTGAAGTTATAGCAAAATAAATGGAATTAAGCGCTTAAATATTACGTTAGTGAAATTAAGATAAATTTTGAGGATAATAATCTAATAAACCATGATCCAAGGTTAATTTCATCCGTTTGACAATAATGAATGGAGTAATTGTTAATTTATATAATTATATGGAATTATTGAAAATTTAATTTATAATTTCTATATTTAATAAAATTGAAAATTTAACACTGAAATGGATAAGTTAATCAACTTTTAATTGACTTTTAATTTGTTTAAAACATTTAAATGATTGAGAAACATAAAAGTGATAAAATTGGTCAGTTTTAAGATTGAAATAAAAAAATTGGATTTTATGAATTAATGTAAAAATAGCCATTTTGGCCACCGACTTGGATTTCGACGAAACCAGTTTCATCGGATCCATAACGGTGAACTATTGTAGGGTTTCAAGTTTCGTAGCGATCGGGGTTGTCTTTTGATCGTACGGACTCGAAACGCCTTGAAATAAACGAAATTGAAATCAATTGAAATCAATTTGAAAAATATTGATTTTAGCATAACTTTTTTGTACGATGTAATTTGAACCTGAAACCTTTTCCATTGCGTTTAAAATATTTTAAAACATCTATTTTGTTATATGGGTTGATCCAATTTCATTCCGGAGTCGAAACGGGCTTTTTGGGTCACTTTGTCGTTCGCGCGTATATTCAACCCGATCCATCTATTCTATTCCAGTTTTCCTATATATATCCCGGTTATAAACCCTAGCCCTCTATTTCTCATTTGTCTGTACGTATATCTTCTTCTCAACTCCTTCTTTCCAATGACAGACAAACCCTAATTACAATTGCAAATCCCAAAATCAAATCAAAAGCTGAAATTTCAAACTCCTTAGAAAAATTTGAAATCTTTTTATATTGAAGCTCTCAATGAGCATAACTCAGATCCATGATTCGTTTTTCGTTTTGGTTCATCGTATGATCAGTAAAAATCGAAGAATTTTCGGCCGTTCATCACGTCGAAATCAAACTCGACGAATCGACGAACAGTTTCTGTGTTTTGTAGAGGGGACGATGGGGAGTTCATCGGCATAGGTGATTCGTTGTTTTAACGGCTAGATCTCACGCAAAAAATTGATTAGGGTTTCATTTCATCGATCGGCGGTTGTAAATTTTTAGGGCTGTGCGACTAGCTCGTCGACGTGGACGAGCGAAGGACATCAGGCAGGGGGGCGCACTTCACCTGGGGGTTATGGCGAGTGACTGGAGGCAGGGTGGCTTCGTTTTGCAGGAGGGTTTCGTGCGTGTAGCAATGCGTGTGTGCATCTTCCCTATAGCATGTCGTGCGTGATATTCTGGAAGCAAAGGGAAGATGTTGTAGTGACGTGGTAGGTAAATATGTGTTCTCTTTTTTCGTTTTGAAATCCAATCGCATTTATCGCTATAACTCTTGCATACAAACACCAATTCACACGCGATTTTTTTATTAGGATCGTAATAAAATTCCGTACATTTTGGCGCAAGTTTGGATGAATTCTGAGATGGTCAAATTTTCGGGTTTAAATTAGGTTTCAAATTCAATTTAAATTCAAAATGTGAGTGTTTTAACCGACTCACAACTTCTAAAATTTCTTATGTTTGTTAAATTGATATATGATGTGATTTAAAATTTATTTAGGGTTGTTTGGCATATTTTTAATCATCATCTCAGTTGATATCATTTATTTAAATTAAATTTCTATTTAATTTATTCATTGCATTTAAATTGCCAGTTAAATTTGTAAATTAATCATTCATTGCACATAAACTGCCAGTTAAACAGTTATTTAATTTATTATTGAATTAAATTGCTATTCAATACCTGTTATTTATTTTCCATTATATATTGATGCTATTGATTTAATTGGATGATGATTGTGATAAATGGTTGATGGTAGATATTGGATGAATGAATGTTGTATTATATATTGTTATAAACTGCAAGTTATTATGCATTTTCATTTCATTCGGGATTGCAGTTTGATATGATATACAACCGCATTTTTTATTTTTTATTTGCGGATTGAAATGATAAATATCCGTATCACTTGACCATAGGGTACAAAATTATATACAGGCATCGCGGTATATATATATATATATATATATATATATATATATAATTATTTTGAAATGATTTTTCTATGGTTTTGCAAAGAAATACGGTTTAATAAATATCAAATTTTGATGTTATAAAAATATATTATTTTATATACATATAGTTAAATTCTTAAATTTAAGCTATGTATAAAATTGATTAATAAAAATGAGTCAACAATGGAGTTTGATTGTTTTATATTCTATGGTTTAGTACCTATTTAAGATATTGTATATATAGAGTTTTTAATTGACTTAAATGAAATTTAAGTTGGAAGATAAATATGAAATTGGTTAAATTGAATTATTTAAGAATTGTACTTTAATAAATTTGATTTGGAATTTAAATAAAAATGGAGATTTTTAAAGGATATGATTCTTATAACTTGATTTGGTTTAAAGTAATTTAAATGAATATAAAGTTGAGATAAATAAATCTATCAAGTTAAATAAATTGAAAGAATATCCAGTTGTTTGAAGTTAAAAGTTCTACTTAAATTTTATTGAATTTATTAAGTAAACATTGAATTTGATATATTTGGAGTTATCAAAGAATTAGTTTAAATGGTTGGATATTTAAGCTTTAAAATATATTGAAATTGAAATGGTTTATTTGGGAATTCAAATCGGTATTTGAAATTTATTGGTGAAATTAAAGAAGCTATCTGATAATATAAAGTGACTAAATATTTAAACCATTTAAGTATTTGAAGTTATGTTTCAAAGCTATGGGTTTCAAAGTATATAGATTTGAAAGTGCTATGATTTTGGAAAAGAAATATTTTGAAATAAAATGATATCAAAATGATTTGGGTTTTAAAACAAAAAAATGGTATCGTAATTATATGGTTTTGAGATGGATATTTTTTTCTGGGGTTTTAAAGTATAAACTATTTTGAAAAAAAAATCGCGGTGTTATAATAACGGTTGGTTGTTAAAGAGACCGGGATCGGAAGTTGTCATACTCTCTGCCAACCCCGAAAACCACTTTAACAACCATGTACGCGGTGGAGATTCTAGAATGAAGTGGGATGGTGGCGACGTTTCCTTTGAGGTAAATACGTGGACCCAACTCCCATGAGTTGGCATAAGGTGGCTAAAACAGGAGCGATTCTTGGGCCAATGAGGTCATTCCTTTGATCAGACACATCCCTTCGATTTTATACTTTGACTTTTGGATTGTTTCGGTGTCCACTTTTGATTTTTTATTTTGGGGATGTTGTTCGAGATGGGCGGTAGCAGCTGCTATGTGTTTCCACTATCCCGGATGCATAATTGGTATATCTACCCTGGCATTGCCTAGTTGTACCGTGTCACCTACCCTAGCGCGCCTTACGAGTTTGGTTTTCTCCCGTAGCCCGTGTGGTATCCTCTGGTGGCTTCCCGATCAGAAGGGACCATGATATTGGATGGACTACTGGGACTATTACGTGTTAATGGCTATATGGGTAAACCCTTAATGCTAAGAAAAAAGTAATTTTATTTTACTATTAGACACTATTATAATAGCGGAATATACTACATAGTAAATAGTTTAACAGATCCTTAGGAGATGTGAATCCCGAGCATCTCTTAACTTACTGCACTCATATTTATTCCTGTTAATTTAACTTACATAAGATCTTTTAGTTCTGACTCGAGTGTTTTGTTTTTCAATTCGCTCAGGTAAGTCCGAGCATTTCAGGATCGAAGACTTTATTCCTGGAGGACAAAGACAAAGATTTCATTATTATTATTATTATCTACTATATTATTCCACTACACCATTTTATTCCGCTGCATTAATTATTATTCTCTGGTATGTGTACTCTGATATATATTGTATAAGTAAAATTAAATGTTTTGTAAAACAGTTTTATGAACTGTATATTTGATTATTATATTTTATCCTTCCGCTGTGAGATTCTATTTTGTTTTATTTCTATCTCTATTTTTCTTATTTACCCCATAACAATCTGCCCTTTTGTATGGTTTGAATTGGCATGTGTGTCGATTTAAAGTGCACGAAAAGGCGGGCGTTACATCTGGTATCAGAGCTTTGGTTTTGCGATAAACCTTCGCTTTGTGGGGTCTGACTCTTTATTAATAGGGTAGGAATACCCTATGGGAGTCGTTGAGTGTACATATGAGGGAGCGTATTTGTTAGTGTTATAAAAAGGTTTTAATATTGTGTTAATCTGTTCCGTTTTGTTTTTATAAATTCTGGTTGGTGCATGAGACGCTATGACATCAATAGGGATTTCTAAACACTTAATAGGACAGACCGACTAATATTCGGTTTTAATATAGGTGAAGGAAATAATTTTGTCAATTATATTTTTCTATATATATACAATGTAAATTTTTTATAAAGGTTATATTTGGTTGTGTTATATTAGTTGTTAGGTAATGAAATTTATATATAATAGTTGAAATGAGATGGAAAATGAAGTAAATCAAATTGGAAATTTTAGAACTTAAGTTCCGGGGTTTTGAAAATTTCTTTCAAATGATTTTGGAATATAATAATAATATTTTAGAAGTATTTTCTGATATTAATATTTCAATATAATTTAAAAGAAATGTTTTTAAAAGGAAATTTGGAAAAGAAATAAGTTCTGTGCTTCCCTCTCTGTCGCTGGATAATAATTTCGGTGATGAGTGTACGCATCATCGACATTCATTTTCGAGTTTCGAAGTGGGAAGGCCACTGTAGTAGCTTTACTGCATATTTATTTTAATAACCAAAAATAAATTTTAAATTGTTTTACATATAATTAGATATATATAAGTTTCCAGTATAAACCTTTATCTATTATTTTAAAATGATTTAAAATTTTACCCGATATTTAAATTCTTAAGTTTCCATCAATTAATGGTTTTAATTGCTCTTGTGAAATGGAATGTAACTAATTAATAATTGAAACCTCTAATTAAATTAAGAGATTTAATGATAACTTATTGATGGGATTAAATTAGTTGAATTTGTAACTGATTAAACAAAAGACATAATAATCGAACATTTACTAATTAAAAGAAATAGAAATGAACATGGGTAACTTTCTATTACATCCTTAAAAACATGTATATAACTTACCAAAATAATAAAAGTTAAAATGTTTAATAAGAAATTGTAATAGATATTATACAAGTAATAAACATGAGGTAATGAAAGTAATTAATGAAATGCTTTAATAAATGAGAATTTGGTGTTGTAGTGTTATAAACTCAAGTACAATTGAAATATTACTAATTAAATATAATAAAGGAAAATATCGTAAGTAAGGAAATTCCTTTATAAATAATGAATTTGATGATGTAATTGTTGTGAACTTAAGTTATAATTTAAATGTTACTGAAATTAAGGTAATAAGAAGTAAGTATTGTAAGTATAAGATTATAAGCTTAAGTAAACGGTTGAAGCTATTTATAAATAAAATAAGTAGGAAAATGAATACTGTAAATAAGAGGAATTAAGTAATGAATAAATGAATGTAATGCATTGTATATGGATAAAGAAAACTGTAAGAATTAAAATGAAAATAAAAAGATAAATCATTATATGAAAGAAAGAAATCAAACAACAAATATATGAATGAAATTAATAGTAATAACCTGTGACGCCCCACCTCTATACCCACACTAGCCAAGGACACTACGGGGTAACGCCATCGACTAACGCGGAGAATAAGGCTATTTAGGACCGACCATCTATAACCTTGCTCTAACTATCTATTGAATACATCGACAATTGTCATACAAGCATATCGACATATCCAATGAATACTTATAACAAAACCATAGGTGGCTGGAGGATCTATCAGAACAAAATATAACAATTCAAATGTAATATACATCACAGAACAGTAGATCATCATATACACATATACAGATACATAACAAAGTATATAAACTAATACATGTCGAGTGGTAAAGCAAACCACAATATACAGACGAGTCGAAAGAATACATATCAGAGTTATAACAAAAAGGACTACACAAAAAGATTAACAAAAAGGAACAAGCTGAATAGTCCATGCGGAAGAAAAATAGGCTAAGTACAATTGCACCTAACTTGAAACATCTCGGTCTGACCCGAGTATAAATACACAGGTCAGTCTAGCTAAACAAATCAGTTAGAAAACTGAACAACAATAAACCTGTATGGTCATAAAGTATAACAAATATCTCTAAAAGAGATACAACAATCATCTAACAAAAGAGGAATCATAACAAGACAAGCCTCATCTCATTGGCAATCCAAATAAACAAAGGATATGAATATCCCAAAACAAGCCAAAAAGGCAATAACAAATACCGATGAAGGTAACACAAGTTCCACAAGGTAACAGCGATATATCGTGCGGCTCAAAAAGACCAACACCAAAGAGCGATACCTAGGGAATATACATATCAATGAAAACAAAAGATTGCTCGAGCTCAGTACTGTATAAACAAGGATCCATAAGCCCGAAGGCTCCAAACCCAAATATCACTCGAGCGGCGCATAAAGAACAACTCCGAAAGCGATACAATAGGGCAACAAACCGGAAGGCACACACCCGAAGGTACAAACCCGAAGGCAACATACCCGAAGGCAACATACCCGAAGGCAACAATCCTGAAGGAGACAGTCCGAAGACACTATCCCAAAGGCAACAAACCATAGTGGTGAAGCTCCGAAGGCCTAGTACTGGACACCACTAACTGGCAGAATGTTTCACAACTCTCGAAAAGGAATCCAAAAAGCGGTAACGTGAGTCCCATAACCAATCGTTCGCACTAAACGGTTTACTATCCGTTAGTTAATTTCACACTCAAAGCAGTACAAAGTTTAGCTCATCTCATTGGTAAACCAGACCTAAAGGTCAAAACAATCAATTGAATAGGTCAGGGATTAATCGAAAAGATAAACGCACGGATTCATGGTCCGTGTTTTATCTAACCATTTAATCTCCTTCCCACTTCGCTCGAAGTGCAAAATTGGATGTGTGTTTTAAATAGAATTTATAAATTAGAGAAGCACGCTTTTAATACAATTTAAAAGATTATTTTATAAAAACCCATGGATGAAGTCAAAAAGGAATCATCAAGGTCACATATGCATAAACAACTAATTGGAATCAACTTAGATCGATAAAATTTGGAATCGCAAACAAATAGGCACACTAAGCAAAACAGGGAAACAAGAGCAGGTCGGTTGACCGGACTTCCTGAGTCGGCTGACCGAAATAGCCCAGAATGTTTCGGCTACAGCTTCGGTTGACCGACGAGAGAGTTCGGTCGACCGAACCCCAAGTTCCTTCATTTCCTACCATATTAATTGAAGTGCAAACTCTCCCAATTCGCAACCAGTCGAGCACGGACGCTACGGGATTACGTCCATCGGCTACCCGGTCCTATTGGCTTCTCGAAGCATCACCAAAAACATGTTCAAACATCAAAGTTAGGATCTTTAAAGATTTGAACCCAAAACACTAAAAATTTGGATATTCACCAATTCAATCCAAACCAAAAGCAAGTGCACATGAATAAGCGTTAGGAACTCATACCCAACAATCAAAGATAGTTATAGACAAAGATGTGAGATAAAAACCTCACCTTTAACCCAAAACAAAGAAGAAGAAGGAGCTCAATTACAAGGAGAAGACCAACCAATCTCTACTTCAACCCAACAAGCTTCAATCTAAGATCAAAACAAGTATTTCCTAAGTTAGGTTTAGGAAACTTTCTGAAATTAAAGTGGAAAAGAGTTGGAGAAGATGAAGATGAAGCTTACCAATGGCTTCTCTTTGATTTTGGAGCAAGAATTCAAGTTTGCAAGTAAACTAGGGCTTGGAATTTCTAATTCCTCTTCCTTTCCCCCATTTTCAGTTTTTAGCTTGAGTTTAGAAGTGAAAATGAGTGAATGGAAGGAGAGCGACTGAGTTAGGGTATTTAGTTAGCTAGTGGACTGAACCCAAACCCAAAATCCAACTAGAAAAAGTAGCAAAATTCAACTTACTCCAAACATATCAAAGTTTATACTCAAAAAGATCGCAAACGCCATTTTGGACTCAATGAAAGTGGTTTCAAGTCCTAATTCGGCCGTTTGCAAAAAGTAACATTTCGGATCCAAAAATCCGACTAACAACGCTATATTTAAATAAAATATTTAAATATATAACCGTTAAATATGCGGGTTGTTGCATAAACTAAATCTGTTGTTTGAAATAGTTGTCTTTGTTTTGGTTTATGGTTGTTTGGGTAACGATAGTTTAAAATATTTGAATGTAGGAATAATCTATTTAGTATCATCTAAGACTTTTGAGTAAATGATGCACTTAGTAATTTATTCTTTATTCTGTACAATTTAAAGTTTTGAACCCGAACAACTATTTGTTTTGTTTGATATGAATGGTTGATTTATATTAATTCTATGTGATGGTTGTATGTTGTTGTGCAATTGGTTGTTGAATTGATTATTTATTGATGGTTGAACAACTTAAATATTTCATTCTATATAATTGCTAACTCTTATCAGATTATATAAGTGAAATACAGGTTATGAAAGCAATTGCTACTGCTTTTGGTTCCATAAAATAAGCGTTAATTGCCCAACAAATAGGTACGTTTTTGGATTTCGGTTTATAGCGTTATTATATTATCTTTCCCGGGTTGAGATATATATTATTTTGGAAAATATTTGTTGTATATTGTTATATTTATATTATATTTTTTTCCGAGCCTCTCCGTACAAAGGAGACTCTGCCAAAAAAATTCGGAAAATTTTGGACTTAGAAAATATTTTGAAATGTTTTCCAAACTTTATTAATTTGACTATAAAATGATTTAATGGTTATAAATTGGTATATTTTATCTAAATTTATTAATTTTGTAAATTTAGTTATTTATAAAGTTAATGTTTTAAATAAGATATATTGATTTCCAAATTCTTTTTTCCCCTTCTTTTTCCTTTTCGGGGACGAAATGTTTTGAGTGGGGGAGAGTGTAACGACCTGTGAATTTCGTTAATTAAAATTGTCATATTAATAAAATTTTGGAATTAAATTTATAAAGAAATATAATTTTTATAATTTGTAATGAAGTAAATGTTAAGAATTAACCCATGAAATATTATATTGATTAAAATAGACTTAATTAAAAAGGTTGAATTGAATAAATCCTATTTATTGGAACCTAATTTATTGTTATGCCAATTTATAATAAATGAGTTATTGCAAGAAATTGAAATTTGAATAGAATTCTAATGAATGAAAGTAGTGAAAAGATTATACCCGGATGTAATCGTATATGAGAAATAAAGGAAAGTATTAAATTGATAATGTAATAAAACATTGTAACGGTATTTGATCGTAAATTTTGGTAATAAGGTTAGAACAAGTTGATAAATAATAAATGTAGTGTAATCCCAATTGATTTAAACAATTGTGAAGTTTTAATTGACGGAAAGTAGTAGATTTGGGGAATAGATTTAAAATTTTATCCATTGATAAAATAATACGTAATAAATGGAAAATTTATACAATCAATGTTAGATAATTGGTCATAATGTTTAATAATTGTTAAAATAATAACGGAAGTGTGAATGTAAGTTTAATAGAAACATGAATTTATCAGAAGCGAAATAATTGGTAAAAAGGGCTTGGACTAAGGAAATTTTATTAATGGTTTTAAAACCTTAATTAATATGGGTAATAGACAAGATTTCAGTTTGAAATATAGCCATTTAAAAAATCTAAGATGAATATAGGAATATTGGGTAATATATTATTTAAATAGGAAAGGAGAATCCAGGGCATTGCTTGGGTTACACGTGTCCCTTTACTTCGTAGTTCGTTTCCGTTTGTTTTATTTGCGAGGCAACAGTTCTCTTCCCCATTTTTAACATCGTTACCCAACCAAACATCGATAATTCCTCTTCTACTAATCTCAATTCCATTATGAAGTCTGAAAATTAAAACTCATGGTCTGATATCATTAACCCTTACCACTGTATGATCCATAGCCACCTTTTAACTCACAAAATGAAAATTTATCTTTTCATTCCTATTTTGCAGATTTTCCAATCAACGCTTCTCGGCTACAACAAATCCTTTCCATTTTAGAGATGACGCATGCTTTTGATTTGGAGTTGTTGCTATCTTTCGAAACAGATGGATTTTACCCATTTCTCTCCCGTAATAGCTCTTCCAATAATGAATGCCTTTCCGACCAGCGCCTAGAGACGCTAATCCAAAATTAGGGCAGATATCAAAAGAGGTACGGGATGTCTACGAGACAAACAATAATCCCTAACAGGTACGATTGCTACATCCTCAACCAGTAGCACCTATACTTAGTTTTAAATGCTCAATCCCATTGATTATTCCTTGCATTTCTATGCTGGTGTTGTGGATTTTCTTATTAGCACTATTTTTGAAATCAAAGAGAAAGTTGTTTCCATATTTCTACGAAATCTAGAGTTCCCCTTCTGGATCGATTCCATATTCTTAGACCTGGGTATATCAATGGCCAATTTTATTCATGTCATTTTGCAGTCATATCCTTATGCTCTCATGGAATACCCCTTCTCTTACAAGCGATGCCCCAAGTTTCTTATTTTTATTCGAATTTGTGCAAATTTATTAGTAGTTTTCATCTTTGTATTCATTTCACTTATTTATAATTTGTTATATAGTAATTTAGGAGATTGTAGCATGATAACACTGACTGTATTTTAAACCACAATCCAATGACATAAATCTACTAATCAGATTATTTATTGTTAGAGGTCAATGGTTATGCTGATAGGATGTCCTATAAATTTACTCCTCCACAGATAGGTGTTAAGTCTGAACAATTTATATCTCATTTATTACATAATTCTGTAATCCACAATATTAGTTTATGTGCAGATCAGTTGCGTTTCCAATTGCTTTATATATGAAATTGGTTAGATCTTGATTTTTTTGAAATTATCACAGTTTCACCGAATAAGCAACTAGGTGGTGGAGTACATCTTCATGAAGTATTTACAAGGAAGGACCTCTCAATTGATTACTTACTTACAGTTGGTTAGAATTTTCATTTATTTCTCCTTTTATATACATATTTATATCTCAAAAGATAAATTAGTGGTAAACGAACTAACTAATTTTAGGAATGTATGTAGCGGATTGCAATAAAAAAGAAATTAAAAGGCTTTAAATTTTTTTCACAAATCTAAAGAGGATTGAAGAATTTTAGTGTTTTAGTTACATTTGGTTCATTAGTACTACAAACAAAGCATATATTTATTATCTTCAATAGTAAATTTTAAGTCTCCATTATAGGAGATTTGATTTTAGGCTTGAATTTAGTGTCGAAATGATGATTCCAGTTTGTTGTAAAATTCACTTTGGTTTTTAACCAAGGAGAGCTAACAAAATTTCTCTTTTAACAGCCATATTAGCTAATACCAATAATCTAGATAAGAAGATAGGATCCTAGAAGAGTTGCAATTTTTTCCTACATATATATATATATATATATATATATATATATGTATATATATATATATTCAAATAATGTTTTGGTTTGATTTATATCGTACTGATGATAATCCATTATTTACAAGGGTTGTTAGTATGAGCATTTCTACAATGGAAAAAAATATTGGCCTCTCGGTCATTCTACTACGTTTAGGTTATATGTATTTATCTTTCGGGTATCATTTTAGTTACTAAAGTTGTATATTGTTGCTTTTGGAAAATAAATTTATGTATAGTTTTTTAATTAAAATAAAATAATATATATGAACTCTGATGTTACCCTTATATAACACATACATGCTAATTGGAACCTATCCATACAAGAGTATTATTAACCTATCTTTCTATAAAGATAAATGTCTATGACCAAATTTACGAACCTGAAAAATATCTTTCAAATAATGTCCGACTAATACAAAATTTGAAAGACAACGTATGAATTTTTAATACGAAATACATTATGGTCATACCGATCACTATCCTCAAAACATTTTGCTCCTTCTGTGAACTAATGGGGTAATATTATCTTCTCTATGAACCCAATGGACCTATTATTTTCCATGTCCAACGTCAACATATAGGTAGCAAGTGAATTTGTGATCTTGCTGGTTGAATTTTATAGACGAATTCCTTTTCTACCTTTTGTTTTTGATTTTGTAAACGAAGGCCTCCAGGCATTTTCAATTGCCTAGAAATGATTGTCAAAAGCATATTTAAGTGATTCAACATTTTTTTTTGTAATGGACTCGCATGATTTAATACGCCATCCTTATTGCTCTTCCCAAAGGACTAAATACATACAGTTTGCTACTTAATCGGATCCACATCTTTTTCCTTCTCATTTTTGTGTTTTTTATACCTTATTCTTCCTATCTTCTGTCAGTATCCATAGGTTGTACATGAGTTATCAACTCACTAACTTTTATAATATTTGCTCCACTTACGAATGCTAATAAAAGCTGACGTTTTGTACCATCATACTATGCTTTTGCAACCTATTTGATTCCACTATTGCTAAGTTAATCTATGATAACTATTGTCTGACTGACTCATTAACCGTATAAGTGGCATAGAAGTAATCTTTTAAAATGTGTTTGTTATTTATTTTTATGAAATATTGTAATTGCAGTCTACCATTTACTAAATATTGTATTTTAAACGTGGTAAATATAATATTCCTATATAGACCTGTTTGAAATGTTGTTGATAACTCATGTTTTAAATATAAGCCCACATATGGATTAAATATTTTTTGATAATACACACATGGATTAAATATTATATAGCTTTAAATCAAATATATAAGCTCACGCGTGGTAAATATTATATTCCTAAGCAACGTTTGGTAATTATTATATTCTCAACTACCAAATATATGCTCACACATGTTTTGAATAATGGATTCTAAAAATAATTACTTGCCTTTCCAGATATAGTTGCATTACAGTAGACTGTTTAAAATGGGTATTCATTCTTAGACAACTGAAACATGTGCGAGCTTAGTTGAAAAAACTAGCTTTTTAATAATGTTGATAATTTATACTATTATTTTCATTTTGCTAAATAAGAATAGAGGCTTAGGTGATAATATGTAAGAGAACATTGACAAAACACAAGAGAGGAAAGACAGAAAAAGGTAACTATTTTTGATTATTACTGATTTGTTGAGCTAATAATCTCAATTTAATTCTTTATCATAGCTTTATTAGTTAATTATATATTTATGTCAGTTGTCATTTCATTCTTATGTTTACTACATGTATATTAACTAGCAGTACATAGCGTTTTTAATCCCATAGGGATTTATTACCTGTTCCTCCGACCTTAATCGCTTGCAATGCAATGGATTAGTGGTTGTAGTTCAGTTGGGTATTTATATGCCATATCTGCCATTGAATCTCCACCCTGGATGTCGTTTGTTTTCCTCTGAATTGAGTACTTTATTCATAAAGAGAACTGGAAACACAGTGCAAGCTCTTACTTACAACCCATTTACCATCCGTCATCACAACCCCTTTGTTTACCAATATTTGTTCCACAATAAGTTAATGCTCATTTTATATAACCAACACCTGCTGATTTGTGATGGCTGCTCTGCTAGGTACTGACCTCTACCTTTTAGCTGTCATCTTCTTAGCAAACTGTAATAAGCAATTATGCACTGTTTACTGAATCTTCCTCGACTTCCTCCACTGTCGCATAGACAAGAACATTATTAAATTGACGTTTTTTATTTCTTTTTATATTTTTTACCCCGGCTGCAAGCAGACGGCATACCTTATACGTATATGAATGAACGGTATCACACGATCAGGTGTTATGTGGGGGACTTTGAATCATAATGAACCCGAAAATAAAAGATCAGCACCTAATATCACTGTGAGAGAGAATACTAAGTATGTAAAGAAAACCATTAGCTTAGGTAGCAGTACACGAACAATAAGTTCCAACAAATTCCAATATCATTAGGGCGATCGGTTAGTACTGACTCATTGGTAGCTATATTTTTCTCCCCAGTTTCATTTTTGGTTAGATCACACAAATATGTTTTACTGGGTCCACATATTTGTCTGCTTATGTTAATATCGTTAAGTTTATGATTTTTTTAAGCCCTAACACTTGCTTTTTTGTCCTGTACGCCAACATTTTTTCATGCCTGGTCCTTCTCATGATGGTTCTAAACCAACTCAACTGTCTATCTGTCTGTGGAAGATACTTTCCTGATCCAAAGAGGAGTATGTAAATTGCTAGAAGCAATCTGAGGTATAACTTCTGTTTTGTGCTAGAACAACTTATATAATCATAATGTATAAAATTTGAATGACTGTGTACTTGAGAAAAGGGTATCAGGTTGCAGATTACATCATTTTCTGTGCAACTCAGGATTTATATGTAAAAAAGGTGGAGCATAAATATACGACTTTCTGGTAGAATAGTTAAAATGGATGGTAGAAGTAGTTGCTAAAAAATTCAAGTATTAGATACATTGACTTCGAACAAAGGCTGGTCATCTTACCTACATAAACAAACAATCATTGTTTGTCAAACATGTAATTTGTTTTATTGTTGAACACCAAACAGTCAGCACTGTATGGTATTTTAATAATCTTCATACAGTGGTGTTTTATGAACGCAAGTTTGTGATAAGGAAGTGAAGCTCTGTTGTATGTTGACATTATATCACTATACTGTAGTACTGTAGCAAGATGATACCGTGACAGTGCTTGCTTACAAATTAGCAGTCGTATACAAATACTATGAGTGCTCCATAGTTGAACATACCGTATGTCCTCATTACTGAACAATGTAGTGGGTCAATTACATTCGGCACTCACATGCTTATTTCTGATTAGCGATGCATCAATTTTGTATGAGTAATCAGTCTGTTTGCATCTTATGATTGAATGCATATTCTGTTTACATGTTAACAGCGCTAACCTGCCAGGGTAAAATTATGACATGACTGTATCAACTGGTTACGCAGATCATACACGGCTGGGAACTACAATGTATGAAGCAACATAAGTTGTTGCTGCTGTCATTTTGATTACTCAATGTGGTGTACTTTTCTATTTGATCAAAAAAAAACGGGTGCTCCAATAGAATGCAATAACAGTGTCTTCAACGGTGATTTAAATCTTTCTATAGTTTGCATTTTTCATTATCTATTATCTATTACTTATATTGGAAAGGAGAATCCACCCTCTTCTTTACACAACACGTGGCAATACATAATTTTTACAAAAATCCTTCGCCCCTTCAACAACGGTTACCTTTATATCTATTTGTTCTACTCGAACCGTGAACCATCTTCTTCATCCACTCTAGAATAAAATATCCAAATCGAACAAATCGCATGGACAAATAAGACGACGATTTGGAAGTAGTAGTTATTCATCGCGAGTTCATTTCACCTCTTAATCCGATAGTGGACGATAATGCAGTTCGCAATCTTCTACAAATATCTAAATCAAAAAAATTGAACGTAAAAATTAGACGGCGATTTGGAAGAAGTTGTTATTCATCACGAGTGCCTTTCACCTCTAAATGCGACAGTGGACGATAATACAAATCGCAATCTTCTACCTATGGTAATTTATGAAGTCTTCAATCTGTCATATTTTTTAGTATCATGTCTCAGTAACCGATGTATGTTTGTTTGTTTAAGTGACCATAATTTTATTGAATATTAGTATGTCTCGTCTTCACCTGGCTATACTTTCTCTTTTCAAAGTCCAAATTGACGATTGCCAACACTGTATTATACTTAAAATAATCTAAATGCTAATATTTTTATCATCGGATTTTGAATTCTAATGGAATTTTCATTTTAATTTGCCAAATCCAATTTAAGTTGACCAACCCAAAAAGTAAATGACGATGCAAAATTCATTCTCCATATGCACACAAAATGTATCCGTACCTAACTTGGTTTTAACTCCGTATTTTAGAATATAATTATGAATATGCATTCAAAAAAATAGGTGGGCTTATAAAGTTTAAGACGGGTTTCATGAAGAGAGAGTATATAAATAATTTTAATACCTTCAACAGGATTCGAATCATGATTCAAATTGGGAAAGTTACAATATAAAAACAGTTTGGGTTGCAAATTCAATTTTATTTACCAATAAATGGACAAAACATCAAAATAATTGTTTACATTCAGTAAATGCTCAAATATTGAACCTAAGAGTATACTAAGAATATATTTAATATAAGTTAAGTTTTTAAAATGGTTAAAAAGTATTCTGTTTCCAAATGAAGAAGTCTTGGATGTAGGGGGTTAGAAAACAAATTCTACAAAAAATTGTTTTAGTGCTTAGTTAATTCGCTTTTAACAACTTTGATTTCAGTCATTTAAAGGTGTTATCTACAAGTACTCATCCTTATACATAGTGAAAAAGTTTTTTTTAATCTAATTCTTGGCTAATTCAATCAATGACGTGATTTAGAAAGTTGATTGGAAGAACTGTACTACTCGGCTAACATCCATTTACAAACATATAACTGTACCTTATCATTACACAAGAACTGAAGAACATGCGTACATCCAATTAGCTTATGAATCAACCATGACAAACAATGAATATTCATATCCAATGTGAACATGAATATCTGAAGAAAAAAAATTCAAGGTTCATAGCCAAAAAGAAAGAGAAAGTATGTGTGTTGTGTGCATTCATACTATATTTCATCTCCTACAATATTATAACATCTGTATATTTTTTGGGTTTTAAATGAGGAAATTGTAAGCCTTCTTTAGATGATGACTATATTTTTCTTTCCATACATGTAATAAATGATATGCCGCATATCCTTTCGCATGACAAAGTTGAAAATACGCCTGATTTAGCAGAACTTATTATTTTGAAAAAGTTTCATGAAAGATCACAACATAACTAAATTTGCTGATGCAAGTAACAATTCCCACTGTGTAAAAAGGATAACGTAGAAAGTAATAGAAACTGTAATTGTTTCCTTTATTTTAGATGTAGGAACATGAACATTAAAATGTTTTTTAATCAATTGTTGATTTAAATTATTATTTTCTTTTCTTACACTATTATTAATTTATATAGCAACATTGAATGCATGTTATTCCAAATAAGCATTTAGGAAGCAGAGCTTACTTGAATGTGCTTGATTAATTACAGTAAAGGACTATGGCCATACGCTAATGGATTCTAAACAATTCTTAGCGAACGCAAGAACAATGTTTCTCATAAATTTAAGCACGTAATACATAACTATTAAACAGTAATACAGCCATTTTCATGATACTAGGACAGTTGGTCAACATGGTAGATTTGGTGGATTATTTTAATAGTTTTTGCCCATTAATGTTAGTAATGCAGTAAATTATATAACAGAAGTTCATGTTAAACAATTGGTAGTAAATTTTATTTTTTAGCGTTCAAGCCATATCAAATTGAAAATGCCAACAACTCTGAATGTTTTGTGCAAAATGAGGCTAGAAATAGTAGCAACCATTGGATTTAAGCAAAAAGAATATCCTAACCCTCTACTTTTCCCGCATACATATTCTTAATGTACTTCCTAGCCTGGTAGCACTATCCATATCAATCTTTGTAATTTTTTCAAAGGTTGTGTTGTCATCATTAGTCAATATGTTAGTTTCTTATGATATTGTGTTAAGCTTAAGAATCTTCAAAATTATACTCTGGCAAATAATAAATGGTTTGCATTCAAGTATTATTTTGTATTAATATAAGGCTAAGGCATCTGACGGAAAAGATTTTGATATCAAATGCCATATTAAATTTGACGCTTTATCATTGTTAACAAATGAAAGCATTATTAGTAGGGACAGTAATTCAGATCTGAATTTGGAGATTTCTAATGATATGAGATTGACGGCTTATGAATCATTGCCGACCCAAAAAATTGGTTGCCGAAGCCCATATAAACAATTTTGAAAGAAAACAAAAAACAGAAGTTGAATTGTTACCCCCAGATTTGAACCAGTAACACCTAATTTGAACCAGAAACACCTAACCTTATTCCAATTCACTTACTGTTTGCGTAAAAAATGGCCGCAAACACCCAAAGTCGTGAAAGCACCAGTGTATGAATATAATTCAGCGATATTCAAACACAAATTACAGATCTCAGCAAATAACCCAAATATGTTTGCACAAAAGATGAACAAACAACTCCAAGTCGTATGAATTAGTTGATTTTATGTTGTTCGTATTGATTTAGGTGGTGTATGCAAATACGTAAAAAGTAGGGGCTAAACTGTAAAAGACACACAGATTTATAGTGGTTCGGCCAAAGTGTGCCTACGTCCACTTTATATGTTATTCTCCTTTTCCGATCCGATTACAAGTACAAAGCTTGTAGTACAAGTGTATGAAAGTTGTTTGAAAGTTCCTTCCAGGTTTGAGCTCTCAAACTTGTCCCCCATTGTTGTACCCCTGCCCCTCTATTTATAGAGTGAGGTAGGGGGCAGGGGGCTTGGAAGTATATAGCTGCTAGCGGGCCTGGGCTGAAGCAATCTGGTCCAGCATCATCTGGTTCGGCATGGCTTTCATTCGGCTATGCTTGGATAAGTTGGGGTTTGGTTCGGCCAAGGTGGTCCGATGGTGGTGTTGAAGTTGGTCCGGTAGTCTTCTGGATCGGTCGTAGTGGAAGGTTGGTTCGGTGATCACCTTGGTCCGGTGATTGGTTGGTGATAGTTTGGACCGGCTTCGGAGTCGTTTGGTTCGGTAGGACTATGGGGGAGGCCGGTCCGGTAGTGCTTGGGATGCCGAATGAGCTTGGTTTAGGGAGTGCCGAATGAACCAAGGGGAGGCCGGATATGATATGCCGAATGAAGCATGCCTTTGCTCTGCCGAATGAACTTGAGATTTTAGTGGAATTCCGGACTTATGCATGCTTGCTTGTTTATATCTCTGTACTTCCTGGTTTGTTCGTGGTGGAAACGCGTACAACATTGATATTCCAGCTTTGTCCAAAAAATGGGATAACACTTTGCCCCCCAAAATATGCCTTGCGGTAGGAAGGCGTGTTTTGTATAGTCCCGAATCCAATATCCAAAGTCAATAGCCATATTGCCAGAGTAGATCATCCTTGACTGCTCCGAGTTGATATCCAGTTCCAAATCCAATAACCAAAGCTTGAGCCAATTCCATGTCCATCCGAACTCGACAACAGAGTCCCAAACCATCCTTATCCAATAGCCAACAACCGAATCCAGGACCTCTTTGGGTCGCGGTCCAAATTTATAACCTCTCCGGGCTCTTGCCAAGCGCAATCCACACCTGACGGTCGTGATCCAGGCACAATCCACACCTGACGGTCGTGATCCAGCGTCCCTGGACGCTGAGCCATGCGTAATCCATACTTGACGATCTTGGTCCAGTGTCCCTGGACGTTGAGCCAACCTCTCCGGGTTCTTGCCAAGCGTAATCCATGCTTGACGATCTTGGTCCAGTGTCCCTGGACTTTGAGCTAACCTCTCCGGGTTCTTGCCATGCCTAATCCACACATGACGACCTTGGTCCAGTGTCCCTGGATGTTGTACAATGCCATGGCTTAAGTCCTAAGCCGAATCCTGGTCTCTCCGGACCCTTGCCGAGCATAGTCCATACTCGACGACCTGAAAATAACGATTGATAATATAGGGCCTAAGTCCTAGGCCGAATCCTGGTCACTCCGGACCCTTGCCGAGCATAGTCCATACTCGACGACCTGAATGAGTCAATTTACCACGTTCGGGCAAAGCGACTCACCCCTTGCCAGGCATAATCCATACCCGACGACCGTTTATCAAAAGTCAGATAAAAATCCAATTAAAATCCAACTCAAAATCCAAGTCCAAAATCCAAATCGAGAATCCAAATCCAAAATCCAAATCCAGAATCCAAATCCAAAATCCAAATCCAGAATCCAAATCCAAAATCCAAATCCAAAACCATAAAAACAGAAATCCAAACTAACATCCAAAACCGAAAACAATTGTCCAAAGGAAAATCCAAATCAAAAAGCAAGAAAAACCAGGAGCTCAATCCAAGCTCCAAAACCGAAAACCAAAAAGAAAAGCAGTGTCCAATCCAAAAGCGAAAGATAAATTTCACAAACCATAGCATCGCAGTTTATTATCATTCAGAGCATGCCTAGGGGCTATCTCCGTCCCCGTACATGTGTAAATGACTTGGTTGCTTGCCAATAGTTTGCTACTTATTTCATATTAACCTGGTCAAGGGACGATCAACCGACCATCATTCCTGGGCCTCCCACCATCGTAGCTTGAGGTAGGCGGCGGTTGCTCCTGCCTCGCCGTTGCATTCCGAGGTCCAACATATTGCGGCAGTTGTCCACTTCTTACATGTTCCTCAATTATGTCCTTTAAGTGCCTGCAGCTGTTGGTGTCGTGTCCATCCAAATCATGGAAGAGGCAGTGCCTTCCTGATGTCCTTTCCCGTTCTGTTGGTTCTCTCCTAGCCGGCCTCCGGTAGTGAAGGCGATTTCGAGTATCCAGGTATATCCGTTCCAGTGTTTCGTTCAATCCTGTGTATGTGGAAAACTTTGGATCCTTCCATTGCTTCCTAGCATTTCCAGAATCATCGTCCAACTTCCTTTTTCCTTTGTTTTTATCCGAACCATTGCTGGATGGTTCTCCCCCTTCAACTGCATTAACCTTTTTCAATTTTAAATCCGTACTCGCATCTTCTTGTCGAAGGAACCTTTCTGCCTCATGAAAGAATTCGTCGAGATTCCGTGGGGGATCTCGTATCAGAGATACCTTGAAATCCGAGTTCTCCCTGACTCCTGATACTGCTGCCATTAAAACCATCGATGGATCGGGCCGATCCACCGAAGCAACTGCGGCACTGAATCGAGTTAGAAAAGCTCTAAGCGATTCATCCATCCTTTGCCTTACCGATGTCAATGTCATCACGTTCTTCGGTCTCTTGACATGAACCCGAAACTGTCCCAGAAACCTTTCCACCAATTCCCTCCAAGTCCCGATAGATCCTTCTTCCAGCTGCCTGAACCACATCGCAGCTAAGTCCGTCAAGTATAAAGGGAAGCATCGGGCCATCACCTCCTCTGATGCCCCCAGCACCTCCATGTGTCTAGTGTATCTCATCAAGTGATCCGTAGGGTCTTCCTTGCCATTGTATACCTCCACGCTAGGTAGCTTGAACTTAGGTGGGTTCTGAGCCATCCTTATTTCCCGAGTGAACGGACTCCTGTTTACTCCTTCCAAGTCTCCGTTGGTCAAACCACCTCGCACAGTCTTCCTGATTATATCTACCAATCCACCGTTGTCTGTCGGGGGTTGCCCCCGAGGGAACTCCGGTACATACTCTTCGTGTGGCTCGTTAGCAGCAACGTTGGTTCTAGCCTGTTGAACTCCTTCCAAAGGTTCTCCTGTGTTGAATCCTGTGGGCCTGCCCCCAAGCCCTTGTTGATTGCCGCCTGGCTCCGTATCCTGTCCTTCATTGGGTTCCATAACCCTAGCTTCCTGTCCTGCATCCACAGCCGTTGTAGCTGTTCCTAGGTTCTGCATCCCTGCAACTCTCATTTGCTCCAAGAAAGTTTGCATCATTTCCTGTTGACTTTTCAGCAACCTCTCTTGCAGTGAATTTGTTATGGCTTCCATTTCATCCCGGGTTATGTAGATCGAAGCCGGTCCTTCCTCACCTCCGGAGGATGCTTGTTGACTTCCTCCTTGTTGGCTCCTCTCAGCCCTTAGCCTTCTACTGTTTTGCCTAGTCATCGTCTTCCAAATCTAAACCTCTATCCGATGTAGCGGGAGCTGGTTCCTCTCAGTGAAAGCACCAAAATGTTTGCGTAAAAAATGGCCGCAAACACCCAAAGTCGTGAAAGCACCAGTGTATGAATATAATTCAGCGATATTCAAACACAAATTACAGATCTCAGCAAATAACCCAAATATGTTTGCACAAAAGATGAACAAACAACTCCAAGTCGTATGAATTAGTTGATTTTATGTTGTTCGTATTGATTTAGGTGGTGTATGCAAATACGTAAAAAGTAGGGGCTAAACTGTAAAAGACACACAGATTTATAGTGGTTCGGCCAAAGTGTGCCTACGTCCACTTTATATGTTATTCTCCTTTTCCGATCCGATTACAAGTACAAAGCTTGTAGTACAAGTGTATGAAAGTTGTTTGAAAGTTCCTTCCAGGTTTGAGCTCTCAAACTTGTCCCCCATTGTTGTACCCCTGCCCCTCTATTTATAGAGTGAGGTAGGGGGCAGGGGGCTTGGAAGTATATAGCTGCTAGCGGGCCTGGGCTGAAGCAATCTGGTCCAGCATCATCTGGTTCGGCATGGCTTTCATTCGGCTATGCTTGGATAAGTTGGGGTTTGGTTCGGCCAAGGTGGTCCGATGGTGGTGTTGAAGTTGGTCCGGTAGTCTTCTGGATCGGTCGTAGTGGAAGGTTGGTTCGGTGATCACCTTGGTCCGGTGATTGGTTGGTGATAGTTTGGACCGGCTTCGGAGTCGTTTGGTTCGGTAGGACTATGGGGGAGGCCGGTCCGGTAGTGCTTGGGATGCCGAATGAGCTTGGTTTAGGGAGTGCCGAATGAACCAAGGGGAGGCCGGATATGATATGCCGAATGAAGCATGCCTTTGCTCTGCCGAATGAACTTGAGATTTTAGTGGAATTCCGGACTTATGCATGCTTGCTTGTTTATATCTCTGTACTTCCTGGTTTGTTCGTGGTGGAAACGCGTACAACATTGATATTCCAGCTTTGTCCAAAAAATGGGATAACACTTACCACTAAACTATACTTCAGCTCATTTTGTTTACAATTCGTAAATAAACGATTTATCACAATAATAAAAAAATAATTTTATTTTGATGCCTAGGTACAGTGGGCTGCCCTAGCCCAAGGGCTTGGTGGGCTGTTCTCTAGGTCGGGCCTGCTTATGATTATAGAGAGCAATGCATCATATGGTTGTTTTTATCCCTGCATTAATGACTAAAAATATGTTTTGTATTAAAATGTTGGAAAGAATGTTGATTTGACTACACAGAGTAATATATATGATTTGCAATCCAGATTGATATGTGTTAAGATGAATGTAAAGAGAAAACATGGAGTTCCAATATTTGTAGTTGTGGTTCAGGGGATGCCTTTACCGCCGTTTTTGAAATGGCTGAAGCTGGACAAAGTAGTAAAATAGTTGAATATGATTATCAAATGGAATATGAAGGTAAAATGGATATTTAAGTATTGAAGGCCTCGGGATGTAAATGGGAGGAGAGGAAGTTTGATAAAATAATCGATACTATGAATATATGCGCATGGTGAACAGGGGACGTACAAGTTCAGGATGTTTTGGAATTGTGGATATTATCCACTTTTATATCTCTGCATTATTGGAAGAACTGAAACATGATTTGTAATATTTGAAAACGATATGCTGGTTGTTTCTTTTCACTTAATTATGTTTACATATATGGGTGTTGTGTTGCAATTTTATGTATTCAAAGTTCAAGGATATCTAACTCAATTGTGATAATAATATATCATATATTGTTTAAATAATTACCATGTACCAACCTTTATGTCCATTTCAGTCATCAGGTGCACGAAATCAACTTACATAAAAATTCATTGTGCATTATGCCTTTTTAACTTATAATCTCTTATAAGTAGTAAGAGAAATGAAGTCTTCGTAAAAAATTAATTAATGCAATCATACTTGATACACATGATAAGTAGAAGGAAAATATTAAAAATAGTTCTACGATAGTGGAAATAACATAATAAATATAACAAAACGTTTGATATAATTCAGCAGTATCAAAAAAATGATGCATACTACAAACTTCACAACTGTACGTGTGCGCGTAGCACTGTCCGTTAATGCCATTCCATTTAAGCCTGAACCAACAAAGTTCTAACCGCATATATCATTCATTTGTTGAAGGCATTTAACTCATATTCAATTCTTTTTCTCAAGCAACGTAAAGCTGAAATTATAAAATTTCTATACCTGTTCCTACAGTCTGGCTTATTCATTTCCCTTTTTCTGAATGAAATGTTCCTTATTTACCTACGTTCATTCCAATATAGATGTCACTACTACATTTCATTAAAAAGTAGCTGTCAGTAACCAATTAGGACTATTGGAATAACAATCCATGTTTCAGGCTGGGATGGGCATACGCTAAGGTAGGTAAATGAAATGGGATAAATATACTTTTGGTTACAAAGAAAGTGTGAACAAATGTTGCACTCTTTTCATGAAATATAGATTCAAAATTTTATTATTTACGCACATGCATTACCATTGTATCCTACAGATTGAATACAACAACATTTCCAACCTCTAATGTACTTACTTTTAAAATAATTCAATGCAGGGAAAATTAGCTATACAACACAAAAAAATTATTAACATTATTGACATCCTGTTAAATTTGTAGATAAATTTGCACTATCGGTTGCCTATGTAACAACATCGCTACAAAGATATCTATCCACTAGCCCATAACTCACAAACCAAAAAGTGAAAACACTTTCAAATACCATAACAAATAAATAAACTTTGAACCCGCAAAAAACAACAATAACTACAAAACTATAACCATATATCAATATCCAACTGCCCGTGTGCGTAGCACGGGCCACGCAGTAGTAAATTTAATATAAGAAAAACCAATGCAAACATTGAATTAATCAGTGAAGCAATAATAATAAATAGTAATTAATTCAAAATTTGTAAGTTGGGAATAATGTAGATTAATATACGCTAGTTATTTAGGGTAGTGACTAAAATTGGTAATCCATTTGCAGTTAATGATAATAGTGTTGATATAAGCTAATAAATTTAAATGTCAATGCAATACTAATTAGTGGATTGAATGTGATTACGAAATTGGAATTAGATAAATACAGCAATTAATTCAGGGCAAATAAATTTGTGGAACAAATGTTAAGATCTTAACTGAAGGTAATTAATAATTGGAGATAATGTAAATTCCATTTACAATATGACTATTGGCTAATGAAAAGATTGTAAATCAAGATTTGTTTATTTATTTGAATATAAAGAATTAAGGTAATTGAGTTTATTGCAATTAAATAAAATTAATCATTTATTATTACGTTAATTGAAAGTTTAGTTGAAATTGGAGAGTATTAATGAAATAGTTTTGAATCCAATGTTTAATCCATCCATAATATGACTATTGGTTGATTTAAAGTATAGAAAGAAAGATTTATTAATTTAATTGAAGTATAAAATTGAATAATTGAAGTTATTACAAAATAAATGGAATTAAGCGCTTAAATATTACGTTAGTGAAATCAAGATAAAATTTGAGGATAATAATGTAATAAACCATGATCCAAGGTTAATTTCATTCGTTTGACAATAATGAATGGAGTAATTGTTAATTTATATAATTATATGGAATTATTGAAAATTTAATTTATAATTTCTAAATTTAATAAAATTGAAAATTTAACACTGAAATGGATAAGTTAATCAACTTTAAATTGACTTTTGTTTAAAACATTTTAAACGATTGAGAAATATAAAAGTGATAAAATTGGTCAATTTTAAGATTGAAATAAAAAAATGGGATTTTATTAATTAATTATTTAATTTATTTAATTAATGTACAAATAGCCATTTTGGCCACAGACTTGGATTTTGACGAAACCAGTTTCATCGGATCTGTAACGGTGAACTATTGTAGGGTTTCAAGTTTCGTAGCGATCAGGCTTGTCGTTTGATCGTACGGACTCGAAACGCCTTGAAATAAACGAAATTGAAATCAATTTGAAAAATATTGATTTTAGCATAACTACTTTGTACGATGTAATTTGAACCTGAAACCTTTTCCATTGCGTTAAAAATATTTTAAAACATTTATTTTGATATATGGGTTGACCCAAATTGTAACGTACGCGATTTTTCGTTTCCGAAAAACCGAATAGTTAGGGTTAAGAAAAAATAGGGTTTTAAAAAGAATTTAAGAAAAGAAAAAGAAAGAAGAAGAGGGAAAAGATAGAAGATAGAGAGAAAAGAAAAACAGAAAAATAGAGAGAGGAGAGAAAATAGAAAATAGAAATATAGAATAGAAAGAAAACAGAGAATAGAAAATGGAAAATAGAACGGAGCAGAACACAACAGAACAATAACAGAATCTCACAATTCGCAACGGAACAACATATAATAATAAATGAATAATCTTTAAACAAAGAGCTATATCAGTTATTACATTTTATACATTTCATTACATCATCATATCATATCATCAGAGTGTACAACAACAACAACAAATAGTGCAGCGGAAAAAGAAATACTATGTAAACTAGTAATACGCCATGCCATCCAGCTTGCCTCCAGCAATTCCTGAATATACAGAATACCCTGATAAACCTTAACTCTTGACTGCCCGTGTGGAAATTGGTGGACACCCAGAGTTTAGGAAGGAAAACAATAAACTCCGAGTCAGTCATGTGACTGGTGTGAGAACTCAAAACAGTTTATTTATCTTTAAAATCAAAATAGAGGAATATTTTTAAAGTCAATTCGCAATGCTTTTAAAAATGAGACTAACATAAGGCCTCCCGCGCACACACACATGCAAACGCAGAATCGGAGGAGATTTCTCCTTATGATAGTCAAAGATGCTTGATACGCATTTAAAAGAACATTTTATATTATTACTAGTGCATAGTGTAGGACAAATCATTTCGAAAGTAGAATATAAATCTTAGCCAACATAGACATTTCGAACTATGCCTACTATAGCTAACTATGTTCAATAGCAGGTTACCGCCACATTCCATAGCAGGTTATACAACTAAAACCGTACAAGTCTCGTATTGTTTCTTTGGGTTTCCAACGAATGATCAGGCCAAGGAACTTCCCATTGCCACATGAGAATGCCTCTGGATGGACATCCCCGAGAACCAAACCGGATTTCTACCAACACAAGGCCGGGTTACCCCTAACTGAGTAACAACTGACCGAATATGTCATCCCCCGGTCCTTTGGGACCTTTTCACCGAGCGCTCGTAATCAATTCACACAATCATAACAAAGTGTTTTCAACATGAGTAAGTATCTGGGCTCCATACCATGATACCACCCTTTTCCTGAAGGAAATGCACATATCCTAAAGGGCGCTACCCCTCATAACCTTGCCGCATCTTTCCTGTTTTGACCATTCCCGGGGTGTGAGGCTCGACGAAGTCACGTCCACAAAAACATACTTTATACAAAAGCCATGCTTTGGGTCAACAAATGATCATAGAAATAATCACCAAGATAGACGATCAAATAAACGATCCTATCACAAATAATCAACACAATGATCATTTACAGCAACACTCAGCATGTCACATTACCAAATTAGGAATATATCGCTGATAACATTCAACTACATAACCTCTAAGCTCGTACGTCTCAGAGAAGGGTGTTAAGCTAAAAGAATAAATTCTCCGCCACCAACAGAAATATATTTGAATGAAATCGGCTTTATATTTCAATTTGTAATGTCAGACATACAATCCATACAAGTCTGTTCCGGGCTTGAACAAAACCGAAGGCACTTCTTACGAAGCCCTTGAAATCCGGGTATTCACAATCCCGATCGAATTTCCCATCACTTAGGAGATCTCTATACCAGGAGCTACCCAGTGCAGAGACAATCGATAGGTCATCCTATCGCTTTTGCAAATACTCGGTCTTCAACACCGATCTTCAATGCAATTCACAGCGACGTATCACATATTCGGAGTGGGTTATACGACCCCATGGTCCTTTCCCGGTTAACCCGAATAGTGAGCGCTTATTCAAAAATAAGTGTGGCATTCAAATTCAAACAAATCACATCAATTACCCATTCAAAGGGAAATATTGATAGTCGGTTATTGAACTATCAATGAATATGCACACATCACCAGATTTCAAATAATTTTCCAAATTATTTATTTTCCAAAATATCTTCACTAGATATATAATTTCAATACTTCAAAAATAAATCAATATTTATTTTCATACAAATCCCACTTTCATATATAAACTCTATAGTGAATTTATATTCCCAAAATATCTGTGAATATATGTTTCAATTCGATTTCTAATATTCATTTTCAATTTATCTTCAAAAAAGACAAACTCTCAAAATATTCACTTATTTATTGGAAAACGATTCCATACTTATTAAAAATAAGTAATTCACGAACCTATTTATTTTCAACACTTGGAAAATATTCAATATACTTAAATCGAAATTAAGTATATATTTCATTCTTTAAGGAAATCATTCTCTTAAACATATTTATTTGGGCCAAAACGAATGTTGCGTAAAACATCGTTACGACAACCCAAAATCACTAGTATAGGGATTCGAAATTAAAATAGATATATATAAATCCCAATACTATACAAAACATTTCCTTTCGGAAATCATTTACTATAACTACAGTGTTATAGTCCACTATTTCCTTTTATTTCTCGAAAACGTCTATTTCAACAATCAATGTTGAAATCTATGGTTTCGAATCTCAACACATTTCAAAACATCGTTAGATCGTTTAATTCTATTTAAAACATTCACATTCAAAACAATTTCTTTAACGTGTTATTCACTATTCAAAAACGTGAATATACTTTGTTAACTAATTTCATCCTTTCTATACACTTTATTTCAAAGGATTATTCACAGTCAAAACGTGAATATAACTCCATTAATAGGTTTCAACAATTTTCTTATCAAAATAAGTCGTTTGCGAATTTATAAAACAACGTTTATAAATTCCATTTCTATTTGTTTTATAACAACTTCCTTTTATAAATTCCTTATTAACCTATTCAATTTATAACTCAATTATAAAACAAAAGTTCACATTATAAGTTAAACACTTATAAAACGATTATTTTACGAAATCGTTCTTTTAACTTCCCAAATTATAAATCTTATAACGTATAAGATTGTTTATTTATCCAAAATTCATTCTTTCAATAACTTTATAAATTTTATAAACCTACTGTTTATAAAATTCCATTTATAACTTCACCGTTTATAATTCTATAAGTTTCATTCATTTCTGAAATTCATTCACAATTTATTCTAACACTTATAAAAACTCGTTTTATAATTCAAATATTTTAATTTATAAATATCAATTTATAAATCCTTTAATATAATTCAATTTATATTATTCTTTTAAAACGTCTTTAATCTCCTTTATTATTTCACCATTTTTGATTCATAAAATAATTAAATTTTATAAATCCTATATTTAAACTTTTCACAATAAATTCTAAAATCCCGATTAACTATTTTATAAAATCATTAGCATCATATTCTCAAAAATCAGTTTTTAACTATATTTCTCAAAACCCAAAATTTTATAACTTTGAAAATTATGACGTTTATTTATTTAACATGGATCAATTCCAAAAATATAGTATATTTTCAAAAATCACTTTTAAAAATCATTTTTAAATTTTCAAAGTTTGGTCCAATGATGCTACATACCAAATAGCCAATCACGACAACAACGATATCATATATCGATATGATAATCCATCAAATATCAAAATATCTGAAATCAAATAAATACTGTTGAGGAATCCAGTTGGATCCCTCCAACCTGTTTTCCTGCATCCAAAAACATTAGCACAATACCAATTTCGCTCTAGTACGAAATTATCGCGGTATATGGGATTTAAAATATTATCCGCTTAATAGACGGCGCAATAGGGTCTCATCCGCTAAACAAAAAATGCGGGAAATCAATAACTCCAATATATACATATGCCAATATATATATATATTGCTATTATATATAATACCAATTTCACTGTTTATGAAATATTCGCGGTATATGTTTTTAATAAATAACATCCGCTTACTAACGGCGTATAATGTCTATTTTAACAATCAATAGATATCAATCATCATTCAAACATGCATTCAAATATTTTAAATCTAACTATTTAAAATAAAATCGAAACTATTTCGATTGAGTGAGAAGTTCTTACCTTGATTTTAATTTCGTTTTAGCGATTTATTTCGAATAAAATTAAACGGACGTTTAATTTTACCCAAAATTCTCACTAACTCCAAACGACTCCAATCCAACTTCATCGCGTAGTGCTCGTCCATACGATTCCAACGCAACTGGTTTCGCGCGTTTTCGACCTCGTATGAAAAAGATATTGATTTTTTGAAGTTACACAAATTTTATCTATATAATTTTACAACAAAACTTATAAAATTTATAACCTAACTATTTATCTACCGTTAGATCCATCACTAGCAATCACGGCCGTGCACACCTCCCCCCTTCTTCTTCGTTCGCACGCTTACAGCCGAACCCAACATTCGATTCTAGGGTTTAAATTAGCAACTCCAAAACTCGACGAAACCTCATCAAACTACCCTCATTCGAACGCCTCCAACACAAGCTACCCACGGCCAGAAGGGCACAGAGCTCGGCCCCCTTATTTGCGCGCGAATCGAGAATGAACGCGCGGCCTTTGAGCCTCGATTTCGACCACTACGTTGCTCCAATCTAGATCTTGACCGTTGGATAGATGGATCTTGGCATGCTCTACAATTTTGTAGTTGTAAGTTCCTTGAATCGTTGAGTGGATGAAGAGATAAGAGAAGAAGAAGTTGGGAACATTTCAGCCGTTCATGGGAAGCTGGCGGCTAGGGTTTTAGTGTTTTATTATTATTTTTTTTTTTTTTGAGATAGTGGGCTATTTATAAGGAACCGACGAAACACTATTCATCCCGGAAATTCCGAACTCCGATTTACGCGCCGTAACCAGCGTTTCTAGGGTTTACCCCGCGTTCCGGACACAATGGAACAGGTTTCGAAAGCTAATTCGGACATCTGTGCGAGTTATGGCTATAAACGTTCAATTTAAATTAAACCGATTTAAATCGATTTCTAGGCGTTTTAATTTGTACCGGACAAACGGTAAATCCAATTGACTGGAAATTTGAAACCTTACTAAAATATCACATTACGGATCCGATGAAACTGGTTTCGTCGAAATCCGAGACTTTTTGAAAAATGGCTATTTTAACTTGCCAAATTAATATTAAAAATAATTCGATGCGTTTCGAGCTGCCACGATCAAACGACAACTCCGATTGACACGAAAATTGAAATCCGGTAATAATTAACTATTACGGATCCAATGGAACTGGTTTCGTTCAATTCTGAGACTGTTCATAAATTGGCTATTTTCACTAGTCGATTTAAATATTAAAATATTCAATTTTCACAAATTTACTTTTAATTCGATTTTAAAAGTTCTAAAATATCGTTCTAACTCCAACATGATAAAATAAAATTTTACAAATCATTTTTAATCATATTTAACCCAATTTTCAATTATTTCCATAATTTAACGTATTAAATTATCGATTAAATTATCCAATTAAATCCAATAAATCGAAATAAAAATTTATTTGACTTATAAATTCACTTATTAATATTTAAAATTAATTAAATATTCAAATTTTAATTAATAAAAATCCTGGGTCGTTACACAAATTTCATTCCGGAGTCGAAACGGGCTTTTTGGGCCACTTTGTCGTTGGCGCGTATATTCAATCCAATCCATCTATTCTATTCCAATTTGCCTATATATATGCCGGTTATAAACCCTAGCCCTCTATTTCTTATTTGTCTGTACGTATATCTTCTTCTCAACTCCTCCTTTCCAATGGCAGACAAACCCTAATTACAATTGCAAATCCCAAAATAAAATCCAAAGCTGAAATTTCAAACTCTTCAGAAAAATTTGAAAAAAATATATATTGAAGCTCTCAATGAGCGTAACTCAAATCCATGACTTGTTTTTCGTTTTGGTTCATCGTCTGATCAGTAAAAATCGAAGAATTTTCACCGTTCATCACGTCGAAATCAAACTCGACGGATCGACGAACCTTTTCTGGGTTTTGTAGAGGGGACGGTGGAGAGTTCATCGGCATAGGTGATTCGTTGTTTTAACGGCTAGATCTCATGCAAAAAATTGATTAGGGTCTCATTTTTTTGACCGACAGTTGCAAATTTTTGGGGTTGTGCGACTAGCTCATCGACGTGGACGAGCGGAGGACATCAGGCTGGGGGCGCGCTTCACCTAGGGGTCGCGGCGAGTGACTGGAGGCAGGGCGGCTTCATTTTGCAGGAGGGTTTCATGCGTGTAGCAGTGCATGCGTGCGTCTTCCCTGTAGCATGCCGTGCGTGATATTCTGGAAGCAAAGGGAATATGTTGTGACGTGGCAGGTAAATTTGTGTTCTCTTTTTTTGTTTTGAAATCCAATCGCATTTATCGCTATAGCTCTTGCATACGAACGCCAATTCACGCGCGATTTTTTTGTTAGGATCGTAATAAAATTTTGGACATTTTCGTACTGGTTTGGACGAATTCTGAGACGATCAAATTTTTGGGTTTTAATTAGGTTTCAAATTTAATTTAAATTCAAAATGTGAGTGTTTTAACCCACTCACAACTTCTAAAATTTCTTATGTTTGTTGAATTGATATATGATGTGATTTAAAATTTATTTATGGTTGTTTGGCATATTTTTAATCATCATCTTAGTTGATCTCATTTATTTTAATTAAACTGTTATTTAATGTATTCATTGCATTTAAACTACCAGTTAAATTTGTAAATTAATTTTTCATTGCATATAAACTGCTAGTTAAACAGTTATTCAATTTATTATTAAATTAAACTGCTATTTAATACCTGTTGTTTATTTTCCGTTATATATTGATGCTATTGATTTAATTGGATGATGATTGTGATAAATTGTTGATGGTTGATATTGGATGAATGAATGTCGTATTTTATATTGTTATAAACTGGAAGTTATTATGCTTCTCATTTCATTCGGGATTGCGGTTTGAAATGATATACAACCGCATTTTTTATTTTTAATTTGCGGATTGAAATGATAAATATCCGTATCACTTGACCATAGGATAGAAAATTATATACAGGCACCGCGGTATATGTGTATATATATATATAATTATTTTTGAAATGATTATTCTATGGTTTTGCAAAGAAATACGGTTTAATAAATATCAATTTTGATGTTATAAAAATATATTATTTTATATATATATAGTTAAATTCTTAAATTTAAGCCATGTATAAAATTAATTAATAAAAATTAGTTAACAATGGAGTTTGATTGTTTTATATTCTATGGTTCAGTACCTATTTAAGATATTGTATATATAGAGTTTTTAATTGACTTAAATGAAATTTAAGTTGGAAGATAAATATGAAATTGGTTAAATTGAATTATTTAAGAATTGTACTTGAATAAATTTGATTTGGAATTTAAATAAAAATGGAGATTTTTAAAGGATATGATTCTTATAACTTGATTTGGTTTAAAGTAATTTAAATGAATATAAAGTTGAGATAAATAAATTTATCAAGTTAAATAAATTGAAAGAATATTCAGTTGTTTGAAGTTAAAAGTTCTACTTAAATTTTATTGAATTTATTAAGTAAACATTGAATTTGATATATTTGGATTTATCAAAGAATTAGTTTAAATGGTTGGATATTTAAGCTTTGAAATATATTGAAATCGAAATGGTTTATTTGGGAATTCAAATCGGTGTTTGAAATTTATTGGTGAAACTAAAGAAGCTATCTGATTATTTAAAGTGATTAAATATTTAAACCATTTATGTATTAGAAGTTATGTTTCAAAGCTATGGGTTTCAAAGTATATAGATTTGAAAGTGCTATGATTTTGGAAAAGATATATTTTGAAATAAAATGATATCAAAATGATTTGGGTTTTAAAACAAAAAAATGATATCGTAATTATATGGTTTTGAGATGGATATTTTATTCTGGGGTTTTAAAGTATAAACTATTTTGAAAAAAAACCGCCGTGTTATAGTAACGGTTGGTTGTTAAAGAGACCGCGATCGGAAGTTGTCATACTCTCTACCAACCCTGAAAACCACTTTAACAACCGTGTATGCGGTGGAGATTCCAGAATGAAGTAGGATGGTGGCGACGTTTCCTTTGAGGCAAATACGTGGACCCGACTCCCGTGAGTTGGCATAAGGTGGCTAAAACAGGAGCGATTCTCGGGCCAATGAGGTCATTCCTCTGATTGAACACATTCCTTCGATTTTATACTTTGACTTTTGGATTGTTTCGGTGGCCACTTTTGATTTTTGATTTTGGGGGCGTTGTTCGAGGTGGGTGGTAGTAGCTGCTACGCGTTACCACCAGCCCGGATGCGTAATCGGTATATCTACCCTGGCATTACCTAGTTGTGCCATGTCACCTACACTAGCGTGCCTCGTACGAGTTTGGTTTTCTCCCGTAGCCCGTGTGGTGTCCTCTGGTGGCTTCCCGATCAGGAGGGCCATGATATTGGATGGACTACTGGGACTATTACGTGCTAACGGCTATATGGATAACCCCTTAATGCTAAGAAAAAAGTAAGTTTATTTTACTATTACACACTATTATAATAGCGAAATATACTACATAGTAAATAGTTTAACGGATCCTTAGGAGATGTGAATCCCGAGCATCTCTTAAGTTACTGCACTCATATTTATTCCTGTTAATTTAACTTACATAAGATCTTTTAGTTCCGACTCGAGTCTTTTGTTTTTCAATTCGCTCGGGTCAGTCCGAGCATTTCAGAATCGAAGACTTTATTCCCGGAGGACGAAGACGAAGATTTCATCATTATTATTATTATCTACTATATTATTCCACTACACCATTTTATTCCGCTGCATTAATTATTATTCTCTGGTATGTGTACTCTGATATATATTGTATAAGTAAAATTAAATGTTTTGTAAAACAGTTTTATGAATTGTATATTTGATTATTATATTTTATCCTTCCGCTGTGAGATTCGATTTTGTTTTATTTCTATCTCCGTTTTCTTATTTACCCCATAACAATGCACCCTTTGTATGGTTTGAATTGGCACATGTGTCGATTTAAAGCGTACGAAAAGGCGGGCATTACAAAAGTTCCCCATTATCGATAATTGGTTAATTGTTTGATTATTGGCTGTTTGAACGTTGGTTGTGATGGATGAAAATTGATTGACAATTTGGGTGATTTGGATGTTTATTATTTTGATATATCATGTTATCATCTTGTATATTATTTATAGTATATAAATCTGTAACTTGAATTATTTCGAATAAATTAGAAAATAAGTTGAAATGATATATACCTATGACATTTATTTTAGGTTGAAATGATATATCCATCCCCGAATTAATATTGAAGGCTATAGGATAGAGAATTATATATGGACACCGAATTTGGTTAAATCAAATGATTTTGAAAATCTTCGATTAGAAATTATTTAAAATGATTTGATTTAAGAAGTGAAAATTGAGTTTATGGAAATCGAATTGTTTTCGAACATAAGCTCGGAATGTTAAAATTTAAATTTGGAAACAGGAATTGTTTAAATAATTAAAGTTGAGATTTTGAAGTTACAATTGAAATGTGATTTGGATTTCAGAAATTGATTTGTTTAAAAGATTAGAATTTTATTCGAACTTTGATTATTGCTAAGTGAAAGTAATATAAAACGATATTCCAAATTGAGCTCGAAATTGAATTATATTTGAAGATTTGGATCTTAAATTGTGTAACGACCTGGATTTTTCGTTGTTCGATTTTGAATATTAAATGGTTTTAAATATTGAATTTGAATTATGGATTGATTTTGAAATTAGACAATTTGGATTTATTTATAAAATAAATTTAGAATTCAATTATGGCGATTTATTAGAAATTTAATTATTGAATTTTATAACTGAATATTGGTTGAATTATTGTATCTCGAGTTTTAAGCACGATAAAAATAATTTAAAGGCTTGTAAAATTTATATTAACAATAATGAAGATAATAAAAGTTTTACAATTGAATTTAAAAGTGATCTGTTCAATTTTAATAATAGTTGGTTCAAATTGACGTTTAAAAATAGCCTTTCGATGCACCGTCTCGGAATTCGACGAAACTAGTTCCATTTGATCCGTAATGTTGTACTATTATTGGATTGAAATTTCATAGTGTTTGGAGTTATCGTTTGATCGTGCGGGATATAAACGTGCTGAAATTTATATTGAAATTTAAATATATTGTAACAACCCCCATATTTATTGAGTTTATATTTAAATATTTTATTTAAATATTATCGCCAATCGGATTTTGGTCCGAAAAGCTACCTTTTGCAAACGGTCAAATTAGGACTCGAGACCACTTCCATTGAGTTCGAAATGCCGTTTAAAACTTTTTTTAAGTAAAAACATCGATAGGTTTGGAGTTAGTGAAATTTCACTAACTTTTCCCGCTTTGGACTTTGGGTTAGTTTAGCCTATTAAGCCCACGTTCCAACCCCCTTCTCCTCACTCTTCATAAATTCCTAACTAACTTCAAGATTTGCATTAATGGCGAAGAGAATGGAAAATTAAAACTCCAAGCTCAAATTTAATTGCTAATCCAACGTTCAACTCCAAATTCAAGTACAAGATACTAGATTCAAGCTTTGGATTGCTTCTCCTTGCTTTCAAGCTTCATCTTCATAAATTTTGGTGCAAAGGTGAGACTTTTATCTCACAATTCTAGCCTGTACTATATTGGACTGTTGGAAATGATTCCCTATCATGTTTGCACGCACATTTGCATTTGGTTTGGACTGGATTGGCGAAAACTCCAATTTTTAGCGTTTTGGTGAATTTCCTGCATTTAGGTCGTTCTGCTCGGATTTGGCTCGCTCGGAGTTAGGTCGTAGGTCGCAAGGTCGCTAGGTCGTGGGTCGTTTGGGTCTAGGTCACTCGGCATGACTCTGGGTCATCGAAAGGCTTGTTTGAGTTAGGTCGCCCCTCTTTTAGGTCGCGTCTCCTTTAGGTCGCTCTCCACTGGAACCCTTAAGTCGTTTGGCCTTAAGTCGTTGCACCATTAGGTCGTTGGAAACCACTTGATCGTATGACCTTGTTAGGTCGTTAGGTCGCGATGGCTTTAAGTCGCGCACCTATTAGGTCGTTTGCCCCTTTTTGTCGTTAGGTCGCTCGACTGTTTATGTCGTTAGGTCGCGGACCCACTTAGGTCGCTTAACCTTATTTTCCTCTAGTCGCGTGGCCTTTAGACACTTAGGTCACGAGCAGTTAGGTCGTTAGACCTAGGTTGCCTTTTCCCCTTAGGTCGTTGGACCGATAGGTCGCTTCACCTGTGCTCACATTAGGTCGTTCGACCCATTCATCTTTAGGTCGTTCCACTTGCCTATCCCGTAGGTCGCGTTCCACCTAGGTCTCGTGAACCTATAGGTCGTTGGACCCTTAACTCGTAGGTCATTGGACCTTATCCCGATAGGTCGCTCCCTTCACTAGGTCGTACCCCCCTGGACCCCCCCTCCGTAGGGGATCTTATCTGAAAAATATTCAACAGAACTTGTTGAGCTGATTTCCTTGGATTTTTATCACATTTGCGAATGTGATCTTTGTGATTGATTGTTTCTACAATCGCTTCTGTGATTTGTCACTTTAAAATATAAAGGTTTCAGTACTAGTAGTTAATATCAAAAATCTTTCAACAAAATGATTTCAACTCTATTTTTAATAACAAAGCTCTTTTCTTAACCCGTTTTCCAATCTATTAGTATATACAAACCTTTACCTCACTCGGATGAGAAATCTAATTAAACGGCTTAGTAAAACAAGTGGTATAAAACGCTTGCGTTTGCTTCGTCGGTTATCTTGGACTTGTTCGATTGAACCTCTAGTGACAATTTTATTAGTGAAGATTTACAGTATTTTCGTAAATATTTAAGTTAAGCTAGTGGTTATGGGACATGAAACTAAACTTTTATATTTACTAACTTAGTGTAATTGACACTTCTCGTTGATCATGATGATCATTTTATGATATAGACTAGCAATTGTGCGACGTCTCTTTGTTTGCAAGGTTAGACTAGACCTCATTGGTGTGATTCCGACTCACACATATCTCTTTGTCCGCAAGGTTAGTCTAGACACCATTTGTGTGATTCCACTCACACATACCTTTTTGTTGCGAGGTTAGGCTAGACACCATTTGTGTGATTCCACTCACACATACCTTTATGCTTTTTGGTTAGCCTATACCTCATCTGGGTGATTCCGACTCACCCATATGGGGTAGCTCCCCATGGTTTTCGGACCGTCATGTGATAGACCTCTTTTCCTTTTTCTGTGATTTCTGGATTTCTCATGTTGATTTCTGGAATTTATGTCATTGACTTGTTATGAGTACAAGTTTAGGGTATGATGCCCTCTTTGGATCTTTGAGAAGATTCTTGTGATATCGATTTATCTCTTATTGATTGATCTTCTGTTGATCATCATTTGCATACTTATAGTAGTATGTCAGTATGGATATTTTATGTTTTTGCCATATCTTTTATTTTATACCATGTCATCTGATATTTATAGCTAGACTGATCTGTTTATTATTTTCTTAAATAATACTAGGGTCAGACCGAGATGTTACAGGTGCTTCTGCTTGACTTCTTCCCGAGATTTGCTGCTCTAACTTTTGGCTAACTATTTAGATTAGCAGTTTTTGTTGTACACACTTGAGATATAGACTCATAGTTGTATTCTTTTGTATAGCACGTGTTGCTATTCTTTTGTATTATTGTGGATCTTTTGACCACTACTCTGATGTACACTTTCATGTGTTAGTTATATATTCATATCTTCTTCCGCCTTTGTGATATGGATGTCTGTGACTGATTTGCGTTATGCTTATTTCTATGTTTGTTTCCGAAGATTATTTATAGCCACCGTGTGATAAGCAATTACATGGATGGTCGCTCCTCAACAGCCTTATTCTCCGTGCTAGTTGACAACACTATAACCCGTAGTATCCTTGGCTAGCGTGGGTATAGAAGTGGGGCGTCACAATAATAATTAGCTCCAAAAAGCTATCTTCTCCATATGATCGAATTAGGACTCGAAACCTTTTCCATGTGCTCGAAACAGGGGTATAACATTATAAATGCCTAGGAGCATGCCTCGATAGGAGATCGAAATTTTAAGTTGTTAAAACGAGATAGTTTATAATTAAATAAAATTATATATATATATATATATATATATATAATCAAATTAAAAACAAGACACTGCCTTCTATAACATGCTTTCCCTCAATCTTAATCATGTCCCCTTTCCCTTTGTTCGAAATCAAATCCAACCATCTTAATTCCCTCCTTCCTTTTATAAAACCTAATCGTTCAACCCAAAAAGAAAAAAAAAAACATGAGAATGAATCTCGTATAAAAAAAATGTGAATCGCGTTGATGCAGCAGCATTTGAGGACAGGTAAAGGGGCATGGAGGAAGGCGTTTGAATGGAGGGAACTCGTGATAGTCGCAACATGGAATGTTGGTGCGACACAATAGGGGATGGAGAGAGCACGCGAGCGCGACTATGCTGTGCAGAGTTCATTGCCATGGGGAGTAGTTGTGCGGCCTGAGAAGGAACGATGACTTTTGGTGTTCATTCTAGTGATGGAGCCTTGCGTACGTGGGTGTGGGGTTTGAGGGTCATGCATCGCAACTCATTCATGATTCATGAGCCGATTTGAACAACTGGCTAACCAGGTTCTTCCTAAAAGCTCATTGTATGAGCATGACATTCGGGTCTAGTGAAGAAGGTTAAATTGCTTGGTCAAATATCAATCTGTGATTGAATCATTGATTGGCTTAAGTTAATGGTTCAACTCTTTGTGAGTCCTTCTTTGGGTTTGATTAGAGCTTGGCCGAGGCTTATGGAGCAGCAGATCAGGTCGAGGAAATTGCCTGGCCAAGGCATGGAGGCGTTGGCCAGAGGTGATGGCATAGGGATCGGGCCGGGTTGAAGTAGAAAGCATGTGCTTGGTGGAACGATTGCCATGTCCCAGATATTAGCGGGAATAGGGGTAATGGTCAAGCTTGTTGTAACGACCCGCCTTTTTGGACAGTTTAAACCGATGATCAAATACACATGCCGATTCCAAACCATTCAAAAGGGCAGATGGTTATTGGGGTAAATAAGAAAAGAAAAGAAAGAGAAATAAAGGAAAAGAAACAACACAGAATCTCGCAGCGGAACGATAAAATATAATAGTCAAATAAACAGTTCATGAAGTTGTTTACTATACTTTGACAATTATTTATACAACATTTATCAGAGTTATACATATACAACAGAACAATTAAAATAATGCAGCAGACAGCATGATGCACAGATAATAATAGTAATAGTATACCAAATCTTCGTCTTCGTCTTCATCCTCCAGAATAGATCTTCAAAAATATGAAAACTAGGACTGACCCGAGCGTAATGAAAAGACAAAACACTCGAGTCAGGATTAAAATATCCTTATGAAAATTAAATCAATCGTAAATAAATATGAGTGTAACGGCGTCAGAGATGTTTACGGGGTTTGACATCTCCTATCCAGTGTCAACGTGCATGCAATAACTCAAGAGATGTTACGGGATTTTCCATCTCTTAAGGATCCGTTAAACTATCTACTATGTAGTAATGTACGCTAAGTAGATAATGCCTATCAGTAATATAAAGTATTAAAATAGCGTTAAGGCGTTACCATAATCCCCCTTAACACATTTTTATAATGCCATAGTCTATATAGCACCGTAAGCCCCACCGTAAACTGGTGGTTATTAGAGGGTACCCCGTAGGTATAACACAAAACATAACGTAGTGGTCGCGAATAGGATAATCAGTATGACAAGATACATGAGGCGATACCAACTAGGATACTAGTAGTTGCGTGATCCGGACTGATGTTGAGCATAGCCAGCAGCTACCCCAACACCGCGAAACAACACTCTCAAATCAAGGGGTGCACCCAAATCAAATCACAAATGTAATAGAAATGGTATCGAAGAAGCGTGTCCGCTAGAGGTGGCGAACCTCAATGTCCCGGCGCGGCTCCTGTTTTAGTCATGTCAGAGGTCATCCAATAATCATTCTCTTTCATCAGTCAACACGTTCACCAAACCATCCACTTCATTCTGGATCAACACTCCGCGTATAATAGTTATTAAAGTGGTGTTCGGTATCGACAGAGAGTATGTCCATATCCAATCCCAGTCTCTTTAATAACTACGTATTATTACACCGTTGGCTCTTTTACATTTCAAATCGATTCATAATTGATATCAAAATATCATATTTGCTTCAAAAATCAAATCCATTTCAAATATCATCGCATCAATTCAAATGTAAGATTCCGTTTCAAAAATCATTTTTCGTCTCAATATCTTATTTTGGTTTCAAAATCATTTCGAATTTCAATATTAGGTTGCAACTTCATTTAACCCAATTCGTATTTTGAAATTCAAGATTTAAACATAAACACTTCACCTTATTGACCAACTTAGAATTTTAGAAAATAGTTTTAAGTAGTTTAAAAGTAGTTTTAAATAATTAAAATAGTTAAAATACTTAAAATCTTAAAATGGATTTGAAATAGATAAATTAGTTAAAATAATTTAAATTGGGTTTAGTAGATTTAAAATAGATTAAAATAGTTTAAGTATTCAAAAATGGTTTATATAGCAGAGTAATTTGGAAAACAAAATAAAACAGCTTCAAACCAATCCATTTCAATTTATAACTTCCCAATTCAAATCAATTTCAATTTCCATTCTACCGATTCAATTTCGATTTCAATTCAAATCAATGTCAACTTTGACTTCTATTTATTCAATTTTCATATTCACTTTCAATTAATTCAATTTCAATTTATATCGATTTGGAGCTTGATCTTCAAAAATATCCATTTATAACACTTAACAAAATTATTCATCAATATTCAAGTTTAAATCCAAATTTCAATATATGATTCAATTCCAAGCTCGATTTCAAAATATCATTTTTATATCACTTTTACTTAGTAATATTCAAAGCTCGAATTAAGGTTAAATCTTTATACAAATCAAATTTCGAAATTCAAGCAAATCCCAATTTTTAAATTTCAAAGTCTCGACTTATATTATTTAAAAATTTCTTTTAACCAAAATTTATTTCAACATTTCAAACTTAATTTTTCCGATAAATTTGATTTCTATAAATTTGATTTCTATTTATAACTTTTACATCAAACATTTAAACAAATTTCAAATCGACGATTTTAAAAATTATTAATTTAGCCAATTCGGTGTCCGTACATAATTTTCTATCCTATGGCCAAGTAATTATTTATTTCAATTAAATGTCAGGGATGAGTATATATTACTTAAATTAAATCACAGTATCATACGTATGCATAACATGATATATATAAGCAAATAAACATCCAAACATTCAAATATCAACCATTAGCATCCATCGAAATACATCATCCAATAAGCAATACAATTCATGGCAATTTCATAGTTATCGATGTCACGTAATTAAATCGCAATTCAATTTCAATTTTAATTTCAAATTTAACTGTCAATTTAATTTTCGACGGTTAATTCAAATGACAATTAAATTCTATCAAACAACGACAAATAAAATTCATATCACTTAATAATATCAAATTTAACTAGCATAAAGATATTTAGTACGTTGTGAGCGTTATAAAACGCTCACCTTGATTTTTCCGATTTTAAATCAAATCGAACGACGTTCGATTTAACCCAAAATTTTAATGAGCTCCAAACGATTCCAATCCATCTCCATAGCGTAGTATTCGACAATACGAATGCAACGCAACTTGTTTCGTGCAATTCCGACCTCGTATGAATAAGTTATACATTTTATAAGTTATCGACATTTGAATTTATAAAACAATTTATATTATATTTAAATGAATTCATACCCAAAGCCAATAAAGCCCAGCCCACTAACTCCATCTTCCCCAAACGAAGCCTGTAGCCAACCTGTGCACAACCCACCATTGCCGTGCACCATCCTTCACTGATACGGAGCTCCGGTACTCCGTTCGACATGCCGTCTTCGCCAAACTACCTCTTGTGACGACCCAAACTCGATGTCCAATAAACGACATCAAATTCGCATCGCCGGAGCTTATAACAACAATTAGATGAATATAAAACAGCGGAACAGAATTAATATCATAAATAACATCACTGTTACAACATCAACATAATATCCATACTGCAACAGAGTACATAATACATACACCACAATCTCTAAATACAATATCATGATAATACAACAGTGATCATATATCCAAAAATTCTCAAACGAGAGAGATGATTATGAACTCCCAAGTACTAACACCTGAAATCTCCAATAGCTCCTAAGATATATCCAAGATAAGAGCTCCAAAATACTGCTACTCCAAAATATAGAAACCTGCTACTAGGCTGCCCGTGTGAAAATAATGGGCACCCAGAGTTTAGGAAAGAAAACAATAAACTCCGGATCAGTCATGGGACTGGTATGAGTAAACAAGACAGTTGTATTTTAAATAAACAAGACTTATAAAAGAATTTTCGGAATGCTTTTAAAAATGGAACTACCATAAGACCTCCTGCCACACACACAATGCAAACGCAGAATTGGAGGAGATTTCTTCTTATGATAGTTAAATATGCTTGGTACGAGAAAAGAATTCTTTGATATTATTACTAGTGCATAGTGAAGTAAATCATTTCGAAAGTAGAATATTAATCTTAGCCAGCATAGACATTCCGAACTATGCCTACTATAGCTACCATTTAAACAGTGGGGCGCCACCATAAGTAAATGGCAGGTTCTACAACTAAAACCGTACAGGTTTTCGTATTGGGAATTGGATTTCCAACAAATGCTCAGGCCAAGGAACTTCCCATTGCCACATGAGAACGCCTCTGGAAGGACGTCCCCGAGAACCAAACCGGATCTCTGCCAACACAAGGCCGGGTTACCCCTAACTGGGTAACTACTGACACGAGTATGCCATCTCCCGGTCGTAACCAACCTTTAACCGGGGCCCCAGCAACAAATCACAAAATCATATATATCTGCGATATCAACATAAGTTAAGTATCTGGGCTCCATACCATGATACCACTTCTATCCAGAAGGAAATGTACATACCCTAAGGGGTGCTACCCCCAATAACCTTGCCGCATCTTTCCTGTTTCGACCATTTCGGGGTGTGAGGTCCGACGAAGTCACGTCCACAAAAACACGCTTTATACAAAGTCATGCTTTGGGTCAACAAATGATCATAGAAATGATCACAAAGATAGACGATCAAATAAATGATCCTATCACGAATAATCAACACAATGATCATTTCAGCAACACTCAGCATGTCACATTACCAAATTGGGAATATATCGCTGATAACTTCAACTATATAACCTCTGAGCTCGTACGTCTCAGAGAAGGGTGTTAAGCTAAAAGAATAAATTCTCCGCCACCAACAGAAATATATTTGAATGAAATCTGCTTTATATCTCAACTTGTGACGTCAGACACACAATCCATACAAGTCTGTTCCGGGCTCGAACAAAACCGAAGGCACTTACAAAGATGTCCTTGAAATCCGGATATTCACAATCCTGATCGGATTTCCCATCACATATGGAGAACTCTATACCGGAGCAACTCGGTGCAGAGTCAATCGACAGATCATCCTATCGCTCTCGCAAATACCCGGTCTTCAACACCGGTCTTCAATTTCTATCCATAACGTCGAATCACATATTCGAAATGGGTTTTTATGACACAAAGGTCCTTTCCCGGTTAATTCGAATAGTGGGTGTCAAATTTTAAAACATGTGGATGTCATTCACAAATATTCACAGGTTCGATGTGGGTTTCAGATAACAAACTGAAATCTGATTCCCTGTCGCATCGAAGTTTAAATGCCGTTTTACGGACAACAGGGTTTTCACATCAATACAGAACAAATCATAATCACAGTGTAATAACATGGCAATTACATCATACAGAATTACAAACAGAACAGAGATATCAATATAAGTTAACAACAATAGTTAATTTCTTCCCAATGTGATTTAAATAAATTTATCACTAAATTAATTTAATTTAATGATGAGAATTTGGATAAATAAACTAAATTTTGATTACTCAATTTATTGTTTCAAAATTTACAAATTCTTACTTACAAATTCATTTAAACACTTAATTGTTTATAAATCAATTTAATTACTTAATTATCATTTTAAACTACATTATTTACTTATTAAACAATTTTGTAAAATGATGTATCTGGATTTAATAAATTAACCCTATAAATATTATTATTATTATTTTTCTTGATTACTTCAAAACGATGATTTATTATTTATAATTACAATTGAATTAAATCTCAATTGACTATATTAATTTATTGTTCCTTAATAAATTATCTTAATTTAACTATCAATTTTGAATCAATCATTTTAAATTATTAACTTAATGATTTTTTTTTTTAAATTTTCAACTTTAATTTAATTGCTTTTATTTATTTATTATTATTAAAAAAAAAATTTAAATCATAATTTATTTTATCATTAATTTATTTACTTCACATTCCATTTACAAACTTTCTTCATTTTATAAACAATGCTTATAAACATTGTTTAAACTTAAGTTTTCGACAAACCTCAACTGAACTTGCTGTTTCAGGTGGCCAACCCGAGTCTCCCCCGAGTCACGCTCGAGTTCGAACGCTGCCTGCTTCGAGTTTCTGCCCAATTCTACCCGTGTCAATAAAATTTTTCAAAATTTGTTTAAGTCAAAACTTTTACACGACTCAACGCTGAAACCCCCCCGAGTCTCCCTTCGGTTTCTCCCCAGTTTTCCTCGAGTCGTGCTTCGAGTACAACCCCTAAGAAAACCCAACCTGAAAGGCTTCAGGCTATAACCTTTCTGATCATCAACTTGTGCAAGTATACGTGCACAACTGGAATCGCCTCCTCTGGTCGAACTTCTGGTCGTCCACACGTCATCGACGACGTGCTCATGCCTCTCAAACACTCACAGGTTCGAACCCATCAAAAATTCAAAATCTCGTTCTCGAACCCAAAAGCTTGAACGAACAACCCCTGAACAATTGCCTCGCCCCAACGCCTGATGCCGCCAGAAACCCAGCGACTCCGTCCATGGCTCGATAACACCCCTAGCTACCCTTCCTCAAGTCATCGTGAAGCTCGGTCAACTCAAAAGGGCGAAATCCTCTTTTTTCTAAGCGCGTTCAAAACTGGAAGAAAAACCCTAACACGATCTCGTATTCCCAATTCATGCAATGGAAAAATAAATTTGTATTTTTCCCAATATCAAGAATGGTTAGGCTTGCCTCAACTCAAATTTTAGCAATTTACGTTGATTCACTTACAAGAAATTGGTAGAAATTCAATCTTTATTCAAATGCAAATTTCCCTTTGAATACTAAACTAAAATTCTTCACTTTTGTTTTAGAAATCATGATTTACAGTAAGGATTTAAGCTATTAACTTGGATTAGCTTTTTATAATACTTGAATTTATCACATCTTCCTTTGATTTCCTGTAAACAACTTTAGTGATAATACCTTACAGACTTGAGGTTTAAATCTGTTTTTTTAATAACCCTATTTGCTTTCCATTATCTTGTTTGCTTTTAAAACTGAAGCTTTACTATGTTTTAGATGAAAGCCACTGGAGTTTGAATGCAAGTCTACCCTGTAACCTATAACAGAGAAGAAGAATATACAGGGTAGCCTGTATATTTATATACATATTTACCAACTATATTCAAAGATAAGCATATACTATGCTATGAAACAAGAATCATCTTTACAGTTAACTTAAAGCCATAAAGTTGATGTTACTCACCGAAATTTGTTTTGAAACAGAAAGCACTCTGGTTTTGGAAGTCTGCAGTTTAACTTCTTTTTATTTTCTGTTTTGATCACCTGAATGCTTTTGAATTTATGAAATATGATGTTTTCTTTTTCAGGTTTGCAGAAGTTTGTTGAATGAAATAACTAAGGCAATTGCCATGTATATAAGGAGGTAGGCAGGTTTTTAAAGCAAAGTACTGAAGCATTATTTACATAGTGGCTTTATACAGGTTGTTGTACTTTCACATGCTTTTCTCCTTCCTCCCAAAGGTGGCTGAGGAGTAAACATTTAATACAAGCATGTATTTGCAGTTAAGGTCTTACTTGTTGTTACTTGAGTACATGGCATTAAATGAAGCATTAAATGGAAGCATGTAGTGTTTCATGCTTTATATATTTTCAGCATGCTATTTGATTTTCTTTTTCCTGTAAGTACTATCTTCATATATTTTTCTCTATTTAAAATACTTACTTTCCTAGTTTACTTTATAAAATAAAAGTGTTTTGTTTTATTTTGCTAATTGTAAGAGTTTGTTTTATTTTATTTTATTTCTTTTGCTTACATATTTTAGTTTACTGTTTTTTTTTTTAATATTTTCTTTTTGCAACTTGTAGAAATGTGTTGTTTGATTCATATAAGTATTATTTTGTTTGAATGTTTTACTCTCTTGCATTTTCTTTTATATGTACAGTTTATATTATTATTATTTTTATTTTAATAAGTATTATATTGTTTCATTTGTTTGTTCTTTTGTTTAACTATTTGTTTACTTATTTGTTCATTTGTTTGATCTTTTATTTAACTATTTGTTTATTTATTTTTTTGTTTAATTATTTGTTTATTTGTTTAGATGTTGGATTCTAATTGTGTGATTTAAATCTTATAATTTCATCATAACTTACTTTAACAAATTTTAAATTCTATTAAAAGATCATCTATCAATATCTCTTTTTATTTAATTCTATATTAATGTGTAATATTAATATCAACAATATTAAATTTAGATTAAATTTTTACTAGTTAGATCCCAAAGTTCATACAATTAATCAAATTTTAAATTTCAAAAATTTCGGAATGTTACACCTCTCTTCGAAGCCTCCATCACCTCGACCACAAAGCTTCGAGCTCGGCCACCCACAGGAAATCGCGACACGCACTTTCCCCCACGACTTCGATCAGGTCGCACCACCCTATATGCGGCCGCACGCTCCCAAACTCGGCTCCAAGGTGCTATTTTCGATGACGAGTTCAAATACGCACTCCAATCCGTGAATCGATCGCTAAATCACTCGATTTAGCAAACCCTAGCTCACTAGTTCCCACGTCCATCTTCATAAACCACGGCCGCACCCAGCAACGAACGTACTAGGTCGAAGCAAATGATGAAATAGGATTTTAGGAAGAGGTTTGGGATTTTTTTCATTGGAAATTTTGCAAGAAATAAATTTTTAAAGTTGGATTTATGTTTTTTTCTCTGCCTGAAGCTTTCGTGCAATTATTAAAAGGGAAGGAGAGGCTCTTGCGTATTTGAATGGGTTAAAGATACAGTGGAAAGATGGGATAGCAGCTGAAAAGGAGATTGACTAATTAAAATATTAATTTAAATTTCAAAATACCTCGATCTACGCAACTCAAAATCTCGAAACCCTATCAAGACGTGCAGCTAGGCGTTTATAATGTTATACCCCTATTCCGGACGCAATGGAAAAGGTTTCAAGTCCTAATAAGATCGTATGTGCAAGTTAGAAAATAAACGATCAAATTTAAATTAAATTGATTAAACGATTTCCTATGCGTTTTGGCTCGCCCTGGACAAACGGTAAATCCGATTGACATGAAATTTTAAATCTTATAATAATATCACATTACAGATCCGATGAAACTTGTTTCGTCGAAATCCGAGACCGTTTGAAAAATGACTATTTTAACTCGCCAAATTAATATTAAAACAATTTCAACGCGTTTCGAGCTGCCACGATCAAACGACAACTTCGATTGCTACGAAAATTGAAATGCGATAATAACTAACTATTGCGGATCCAATGGAACTAGTTTCACCTAATTCTGAGACTGTTCAAAAATTGGCTATTTTTCAGTCGATAATTAAATATTAAAATATTCAATTTTCACAAATTTACTTTTAATTCAATTTTAACAGTTCTACAACATCCTTCTTACTTTAATATGATAAAATATAATTTTACAAATCATTTTTAATCATATTAAACCCGTTATTCAATTGTTCAATAAATTCCAAATATTAAATTTAAACAATTTAATTGTTCAATATTTGACGGATTCCAATATTGGATTTTTAAATAAAATTTCATTATCGGTCGATTTACTATATTACATCAAATGAATTCCACATTATTATTTAACTATTGTTAGAGATAATGCACTCAACTAATATATAAACTTTCATTTCAATTGCAATTGGTTCACAAATTCAATTCGACTTACTAAATGAATAGGTAACTTAAATAATTATCACCGTTAACTTTTAATTACTTATAAGTTTATTATTTACAAACAGGTGTCACAACTACCTATACAATACAAATTCATTCAATTACCTTTGACTACATATTATTTCAATTGATTTGGGATTTTATTCAATTCATAAATAATTAACTTAGATAAAATCTTATTGCATTTCATTCTAGTTATTATTATTCCAAACGACTTACAATTTTTTCTAACATTGAATCACGAAATCTTATTAAATTAGCTATTTTAATTATCGAAAATTTACGGGTCGTTACACTCTCCCCCACTCAAAACTTTTCGTCCCCGAAAAGGAAAAAGAAGGGAAAAGGAACTAAGTAAAGAATTCAACATTTGATATATTTTATTAAAAGTTATCCACTTATAAACAATGAAATTCCATTTATAAAGTCATAACTACGCTTCCACTAAGTTATTCCAAACGGCTTCCTAACTTTAAAAGTTAGTAATCAAAACAAGTAATACAAATTTTTAAAACTTGAAAAATTTTCTAACACCCGGATTTTACGGAAAATTTCGGCAGAGTCTCATTTGCGTGGCTCGATCGAAAAAAAAAATGACAGTATATATATCACAAATATACATCTCATCAAGTGATGAGGCATCCCGCGGGGAAAAAGTGTAAAAGTACGGTATGTAATCCGAGATATGTACCTTATATATTATTAGCGAGCATATACGGCTAATATAGCGCGAAAGCGAGCTCCAAATGCGAAGCAAGCGCAATCCGCACCTACTAAACACTCAATAACTAAGTTAGAACCATGCATATAAAGATAGATCGATATACTTAGCCTACACAACATATATATAACATATTTATCTTCAAAACTGAGATTCCAATTTCAGGACAGCAAACAAATCCTAGTTTTACACCTAAACGATAAAATTCGGCAACAGAATCTAAAAAAAAGTTGTTGCATTCATTTCAGGCTTTCCGGAATGTCCAAAATCATCGAATTCGGACCATACGTTCAAAAATTATGGCCGTTTTACTTAGAGGATACGCCTCAGCCTGGGCAATAAATTGCGCAGGTCAGCGACGTTCACCCACATTTTCGACCTTCTAAACGACATCAAAACACAAAGCACTTAAAACAAAAGTTTTAGCTTAAGTTCTTAGCTTTCCAGAAAGTGCAAGATCATCAAAATCCGATAAACCAGTCAAAAGGTATGGCGAAAATACTAAGGGTGTATACTACTCATTTTACTTATTTTTACGCAGGACAGCGAGTACATTCAAGTTTTTAACCTAGTAGACGAAGGAATTTTCTCAAGTTATATAAATAAAAGTTGTGCTATAGTTTCTAAGCTTTCCGAAAAGTCCAAGATCGTCGAATTCCGTTCAGCCATTTAAAAGTTATGGTTGTTTTCGTTTCAGTATATATTGGACAATTTTGGATTTTTCCCAAAATTTGCTTTTATTATTTCAAAGTACAAACCATCAAAACTTCAAATTTTCTAAATAACAATCATAAACACAAATTCATTTATTTTTCTTATTCATCCATGCAATAGGTTTACATTTAATTTGTGTCCAATTTATTCAAGTTTGTTTCATTCACATTTTAAATTCAAGTCAATTTGCTTCAATTAAAATTGAATTTAATTATATTTAATTTCACTTTGCTTCAAATTTGAATTTAATTATTTTAAAATTTTATTCTATTTATTCAATTCCATTAACACTAATGAATTCTACTTAATCAATTATCATCCATCTAACAACCAATGCATATCAAACATTAACATCCATCCAAAATCTACACTAAATCAATTATACATTTCCAAGTCAATTTTAATTTCATACACTTCCAAGTTTATTGACTTTTAGTTATATTCAATTTAATTAGTTTCCATTTACCAATTTTATATTTCATTAATTTTAAAATTTATTCATTCACTTATATATATCATTCATTTTACAGCTTAAATTTCTTTTATATTTGCAACTATCAATAGATCTTCACATTTTATTATTCACTCTCACATTGGTATATTATTTCTCTACTTATCCTTATTAGCATTTTAAACCTTTTAAGTTTTTGTTAAGTTATAGTTATGCAAATAGAATGTAGTTAAACAACATACAACTTTTTCATTTAAAGTTGAATTTTCAATTAATTAATTCTTAAGTCATTACTTAAATTTCACTATAATTTAATTTCACATTTACATTCACATATAGTATTTCCATTTTATATTAACATAATTGTGAATCACCTTTAATGTTAATTTAAATTCCAATTATTTACTAACAATTTTATTTATATTTGCAAACCATTAATTAAATGCATATTTCGTTATTCAAACCTATACTTGTATATTATCCAATTAACAATTCATATAACATTTTTGAACTTCTTAAATATTTTGGTAAGTTATATCTATGCTATAGAATGAAATTTAATACTATGCGAGTTTTACAGTTTCAATTTTATTTTAAGTTCATAATTTCCTAATTCTAAGAATTTCTACTTCAATTGATATTTTCACTTAGCTCTTAGGTTCATTTCTCATTTCACAATTCAGAAGTTCCTTAATGATTCAAGTCTAAATTCATTTCAATCATTTAAAAAAAAATCATTAATTATTAAAGGACTTAAGAATTTCAATCCCGGTTTCATTTCAAATCAAGTTTTGAAATAATATATACTTATATAATTTATATATCAAATCATACTGTAGAGAATACAAAATAAAATAAAATTTGAATCAAAACAAGGTTTAGACAAGCTATTAAGTGGTCTCCCCCACTCGGACTCTCGAAAATAAACGCCGATGATGCATGCACTCATCACCGAAATCATATTCTAGCGTCAAGAGAAGGGAATATAACACTTATCATTAAAAAAAATCCTTCGAAAATAATTTCAACTCAATTATACTATCATATAATACTCATATTATATTTTTCAAATTCTTGTAAGTCAATTTCAAACACTGGAATTTAAATTCCCAAATCCAAGTTAAAATTCATTTATATTCATTATCAATTGTGTTTACAAGATTTCATTTTCCTAAATCCATTGTTATTTAATCAATTGTTGTAAATATTGACTGATCAAACAATAACGATAATAATCTAATATTATCATCTCCTAACAATCAATTCAATCAAAATGAATAAATATTCAAATAATTCTTTTATATAAAATATATTCCAAAATGATATTGTGTTGGTTTGTCCTATTCGAGCGTTTAGAAATTCCTATCGACGCCTTGGCGTCCCAAGTATCGACCAGAATTCATAAATACTCAACGGAACAAAGTTAACACAATATAAAACCATTTTATATCAAATAACAAGTACGCTCTCTCATATACACTCAACTCATTCATATAGTTTACCTCTATTTCAATGAGTTATTCCCCACTAGAGCCAAGGTTTATCGCTAAACCAAGGCTCTGATACCAACTGTAATAACCCGCCTTTTTGGACAATTTAAACCGACGATCAAATACACATGCTGATTTCAAACCATTCAAAAGGGCAGATGGTTATTGGGGTAAATAAGAAAAGAAAAGAAAGAGAAATAAAGGAAAAGAAACAACACAGAATCTCGCAGCGGAACGATAAAATATAATAGTCAAATAAATAGTTCATGAAGCTGTTTACTATACTTTGACAATTATTTATACAACATTTATCAGAGTTATACATATACAACAGAACAATTAAAATAATGCAGCAGACAGCATGATGCACAGATAATAATAGTAATAGTGTACCAAATCTTCGTCTTCGTCCTCCAGAATAGATCTTCAAAAATCTGAAAACTCAGGACTGATCCGAGCGTAATGAAAAGACAAAACACTCGAGTCAGGACTAAAATATCCTTATGAAAGTTAAATCAATCGTAAATAAATATGAGTGTAACGGCGTCAGAGATGTTTACGGGGTTTGACATCTCCTATCCAGTGTCAACGTGCGTGCAATAACTCAAGAGATGTTACGGGATTTTCCATCTCTTAAGGATCCGTTAAACTATCTACTATGTAGTAATGTACGCTAAGTAGATAATGCCTATCAGTAATATAAAGTATTAAAATAGCGTTAAGGCGTTACCATAATCCCCCTTAACACATTTTTATAATTCCATAGTCTATACAGCACCGTAAGTCCCACCGTAAACTGGTGGTTATCAGAGGGTACCCCATAGGTATAACACAAAACATAACGTAGTGGTCGCGAATAGGATAATCAGTATGACAAGGTACATGAGGCGATACCAACTAGGATACTAGTAGTTGCGTGATCCGGACTGATGTCGAGCATAGCCAGCAGCTACCCCAACACCGCGAAACAACACTCCCAAATCAAGGGGTGCACCCAAATCGAATCACAAATGTAATAGAAATGATATCGAAGAAGCATGTCCACTAGAGGTGGTGAACCTCAATGGCCCGGCGCGGCTCCTGTTTTAGTCATGTCAGGGGTCATCCAATAATCTTTCTCTTTCTTCGGTCAACACGTTCACCAAACCATCCACTTCATTCTGGATCAACACTCTGCATATAATAGTTATTAAAGTGGTGTTCGGTATCTACAGAGAGTATGTCCATATCCGATCCCAGTCTCCTTAATAACTACGTATTATTACACCGTTGGCTCTTTTACATTTCAAATCGATTCGTAATTGATATCAAAATATCATATTCGCTTCAAAAATCAAATCCATTTCAAATATCATCGCATCAATTCAAATGTAAGATTCCATTTCAAAAATCATTTTTCGTCTCAATATCTTATTTCGATTTCAAAATCATTTCAAATTTCAATATTAGGTTGCAACTTCATTTAACCCAATTCGTATTTTTAAATTCAATATTTAAACATAAACACTTCACCTTATTGACCAGCTTAGAATTTTAGAAAATAGTTTTATGTAGTTTAAAAGTAGTTTTAAATAATTAAAATAGTTAAAATACTTAAAATCTTAAAATGGATTTGAAATAGATAAATTAGTTTAAAATAATTTAAATTGGGTGTAGTAGATTTAAAATAGATTAAAATAGTTTAAGTATTCAAAAATGGTTTATATAGCAGAGTAATTTGGAAAATAAAATAAAACAGCTTCAAACCAATCCATTTCAATTTATAACTTCCCAATTCAAATCAATTTCAATTTCCATTCTACCGATTCAATTTCGATTTCAATTCAAATCAATGTCAACTTTGACTTCAATTTATTCAATTTTCATATTCACTTTCAATTAATTCAATTTCAATATATATCGATTTGGAGCTTGATCTTCAAAAATATCCATTTATAACACTTAACAAAACTAAGTTTAAATCCAAATTTCAATATATGATTCAATTCCCAAGGTCGATTTCAAAATATCATTTTTATCACTTTTACTTAGCAATATTCAAAGCTCGAATTAAGGTTAAATCTTTATAAAAATCAAATTTCGAAATTCAATCAAATCCCAATTTTTAAATTTCAAAGTCTCGACTTATATTATTTAAAAATTTCTTTTAACCAAAATTTATTTCAACATTCCAAACTCAATTTTTCCGATAAATTCGATTTCTATTTATAACTTTTACATCAAACATTTAAATAAATTTCAAATCAACGATTTTAAAAATTATTAATTTAGCCAATTCGGTGTCCGTATATAATTTTTTATCCTATGGCCAAGTAATTATTTATTTCAATTAAATGTCAGGGATGAGTATATATTACTTAAATTAAATCACAGTATCATATGTATGCATAACATGATATATATAAGCAAATAAACATCCAAACATTCAAATATCAACCAATAGCATCCATCGAAATACATCATCCAATAGGCAATACAATTCATGGCAATTCCATAGTTATCGATGTCAAGCAATTACGCAATTCAATTTCAATTTTAATTTCAAATTTAACTGTCAATTTAATTTTCGATGGTTAATTAAAATGACAATTACATTCTATAAAACAACGACAAATAAAATTCATATCACTTTATAATATCAAATTTAACTAGCATAAAGATATTCAGTACGTTGTGAGCGTTATAAAACACTCACCTTGATTTTTTCGATTTTAAATCAAATCAAAAGACATTCGATTTAACACAAAATTTTAATGAGCTCCAAACAATTCCAATCCATCTCCATAGCGTAGTATTCGACAATACGAACACAACGCAACTTGTTTCGTGCAATTCCGACCTCGTATGACAAAGTTATACATTTTATAAGTTATCGACATTTGAATTTATAAAACAATTTATATTATATTTAAATGAATTCATACCCAAAGCCAATAAAGCCCAGCCCACTAACTCCATCTTCCCTAAACAAAGCCTGTAGCCAACCTGTGCACAACCCACCATTGCCGTGCACCATCCTTCACTGATACGGTGCTTCGGTACTCCGTTCGACATGTCGTCTTCGCCAAACTACCACTCTTCGAAGCCTCCATCACCCCGACCACAAAGCTTCGAGCTCGGACACCCACAGGAAATCGCGACACGCACTTTCCCCCTCGACTTCGATCAGGTCGCACCACCCTATACGCGGCCGCACACTCCCAAACTCGGCTCCAAGGTGCTATTTTGGATGACGAGTTCAAATACGCACTCCAATCGCGAATCGATCGCTAAATCACTCGATTTAGCAAAACCTAGCTCACTAGTTCCCACTTCCATATTCATAAACCACGGCCGCACCCAGCAACGAGCATACCAGGTCGAAGAAAATGATGAAATAGGATTTTAGGAAGAGGTTTGGGATTTTTTTCATTGGAAATTTTGCAAGAAATAAATTTTTAAAGTTGGATTTATGTTTTTTTCTCTGCCTGAAGCTTGCGCGCAGTTATTAAAAGGGAAGGAGAGGCTCTTGCGTGTTTGAATGGGTCAAAGGTACAGTGAAAAGATGGGATAGCAGCTGAAAAGGAGATTGACTAATTAAAATATTAATTTAAATTTCAAAATACCTCGATCTACGCAACTCGAAATCTCGAACCCCTATCAAGACATGCCGCTGGGCGTTTATAATGTTATACCCCTATTCCGGACGCAATGGAAAAGGTTCCAAGTCCTAATTCAATCGTATGTGTAAGTTACGGAAATAAACGATCAAATTTAAATTAAATCGATTAAACGATTTTCTATGCGTTTTGGCTCGCCCTGGACAAAAGGTAAATCCGATTGACATGAAATTTGAAATCTTACAATAATATCACATTACGGATCCGATGAAACTAGTTTCGTCGAAATCCGAGACCGTTTGAAAAATGACTATTTTAACTCGCCAAATAATATTAAAACAATTTCAACGCGTTTCGAGCTGCCACGGTCAAACGACCACTCTTATTGCTACGAAAATTAAAATGCGTTAATAACTAACTATTACGGATCCAATGGAACTAGTTTCGTCTAATTCGGAGACTGTTCAAAAATTGGCTATTTTTCAATCGATAATTAAATATTAAAATATTCAATTTTCACAAATTTACTTTTAATTCAATTTTAAAAGTTCTACAACATCCTTCTTACTTTAATATGATAAAATATAATTTTACAAATCATTTTTAATCATATTAAACCCGTTATTCAATTATTCAATAAATTCCAAATATTAAATTTAAACAATTTAATTGTTCAATATTTGACGGATTCCAATATTGGATTTTTAAATAAAATTTCATTATCAGTCGATTTACTATATTACATCAAATGAATTCCATATTATTATTTAACTACAGTTAGAGATAATGCACTCAACTAATATATAAACTTTCATTTCAATTGCAATTGGTTCACAAATTCAATTCGACTAACTAAATGAATAGGTAACTTAAATAATTATCACCGTTGACTTTTAATTACTTATAAGTTTATTATTTACAAACAGGTGTCACAACTACTTATACAATACAAATTCATTCAATTACCTTTGACTACATATTATTTCAATTGATTTGGGATTTTATTCAATTCATAAATAATTAACTTAGATAAAATCTTATTGCATTTCATTCTAGTTATTATTATTCCAAACGACTTACAATTTTTTCTAACATTAAATCACGAAATCTTATTAAATTAGCTATTTTAATTATCGAAAATTTACGGGTCGTTACACTTGTTTAGCAAATTGAACTTTATTTGGATGGAGGAACGAGTCGGCGTCGTCTCTGCTTGATGAGTTTTCGCGTACGAGATGAGGTAAGGTTAATGTGTAAATTGGGTTAATAATTAAGTTTAATTATTATAAGTTAAATAGTCTATTCATCAAATTTGAATGCTCATAAAATTTTATAATATATATATATATATATATATATATATATATATATATATATATATGAGGTCTAAAATTCATGAAAACAAGTCGAGGTGGGAATGGTTTGCAAATAAAGGCGAGGTGAGAGAAACTCTCACTTGTTTGGACTACCAAAATTTAAAATTTAAATTGTTGAAATTTAATTTTGGATGTTTGTTGAATTTACAAATTATTTCCTATTGAATGATACATACATACATACATACATACATACATACATACGTATATGTATGTATGTATGTTAGTAGTTGGAGTGAAATTCCCACATATATATAGCAGATGAGACCCTACGCGTCCCGCATAATAGCGGATGACTCTATATACCTTGTTATCCCCCTCGAAGTGGGATTGGTATTTATTTTATGTTGTATTAAAATCTGTGGATGCAGGGAAACTGATTGGAGGGATCCAACTTGATTCCTCAAATATACCATTTATTTTTATATATAGTGATATATGAATTGTGTGGAATAATCTAGTATAGATTATTGTAGTGATTGGATTTATTGGATGCTATTGTAGCACTGGCCTAGATGTAAATATTTTAAATACCATAAACAAAATTTTAAAATGAATGGAATTAAAGGAAATTTTTGATATAAAAATATTTATACTAGAATTGGGTTTGTTTAAAAGAAATTGAATTAGAAAAAAATATATTTGATCTTTGGTTATAATTAACTGTTATGGATTTTAAATAGAGATTTTAAAAATGCACTATATAAGAGAATGTATAAGTGATATCCCGGAAATATAAAAAGAGTTGAAGTCGATATTAAAATAGATTTGAAATTATATATTGGATTATTAAGGTAATGGATTTATAAATGGAATTTTATAAACGTGGTTGTTTTTAAAGTAAGTAAGACTCAAGGGAGTATACAAATTTATAAACGATGTTATAAATAAATTAAGCGATATTAGTGGATTTATTGGAAAAATAAATTCGTAGAGTGAATTTATGTTAAAATATGGAAAGTTGGTAAGAAAATAGTAGATACTATTTTGTAAAGTGAAAATAGTTATGGATCGAGGTGGAAGAGATGTAATGGAAATCGAGTGGAATTTAAAAGTTGGGTTGGTTATTGAGGTTTTAAAAACATATTTTTATCCTAGGAAGTTAAGTTGTATTTAAAGAGAAAATTTGTTATTTAAAACTATAAAATTTTAAACTAGTTAGGACTGAAATATTTCGGTAAGTAGATTTCAAATATTAAGTATTTATTCTAATAAATTCTAACTTTTAAAATCATCTTTGAAAATTATTTGTTTAACTATAGATGAGTTATTAATGTGATAAAAGTGTTTAAGATATTTTAAATAATTACTTGAACATATTTTAAAAATAAATTATTAATCTTTTAAATACTTATTATATATAGAGTGTTTTAAAGTAATTGAAAATTTTATTTTGTAAATTCTTTGGAGATTCGAAAAAGGGGCTTATAAAAGGATATGACTTTGAGGAAGGGAAATTTATTTGTGATTCCAGAGATTTTTGGAATAAGTTATGAAATAATTCTCTGAAACGTTAATATTGAAAGGATTGTGGAAAATAAGACTTGTAATATTTTCCTAAGGATAGAAAATAGAAATTTGGAAGTATTTCTAAGTGTTGAGATGTTGGAAGTATCCTGTTATGGATTTAAGTGTTTGAAAAATTATTTTCAAATGACTGGAATGAATTGATATATCTTTTAAAGATATTTTGAAAGTAAATATTTTGGGAACAATTTATAATAAGGTCAGATGATTGCTTATGGATGTTTAGTTGATGGTTAAATAACCGACAATCAATAGTTGGCCAATTTCACTAATCATTTCGAAGAGATCGGGATCGGATTTAATTATACGAAAACTACTTCAATCCAGTTTAAACGTAACGAATGAATACCGTGAAGATGATGAAGTTGATGATTCTGTTTGTTCAGACCCAGGACAACTTGTATGGACGAATGCTATCAGAACATCGTCATTGGAGGATGATGGGCACTCTAAGTAAAATTGTTGTCGAAGGGTAACGCTTTGCCTCGAACTTCATCAACTAGGAATGACTAAAATAGAGGAGATGCAGCAAGCGTATGTGGGTCGCACCCAAGTAATGCATGTTATCACCTTTCTAGATGTCCTCGGGAACCTATTATTTATGGATATGGTTGTGCATGGAAGGAGCACTCGATAGTAAGGGTGTGAACACCCGAGGTGATAACATATTCGGTCTATCCAGGTCAAGGGTCGGCCTGTCTTCTGTAGTAGGGGATCCCGGCGTGGTCCTTGATACATTGTTCTAGAGGTGTACTATGGTGGGAGGTACCCCAATGCCCAGTCATTCGTTGGAATCCATTCTCCAATAGGAGCTTACAGTTTTGTATATAGAGCCTTGTATGTTAGAATTTAATTAATGTAACAATTTCAGCTATTTGTATAAGTATTTGTACTTAGACACTATTATAATATCACTGGATTTTCATTAAAATGTTTTTGGTTATCGTAAGAGAAAAACCCATCATGTTTATATCTCACGCGGTCTTACATGATACCTTTGTTTTTCAAAGAATTTTGATAACTCTAATAATTCAAATTGGGTGTATTTTCTACACTGGTTTTCCAGACTGACTCGGATGTTATTTTATTATTATGTACGGGTCAGACCGAGTATTAAAGATTCAGGTTTAAATGCTGTGGAGCTCAGGAGATGAGCTGGAGGAGTTTCAGACGTATTTCCGTACTTGACTTACATTCCGTTATGTAAGGGCAAGTTATATAACTGTCCAGTTTGATGTATTGATTGTTGTACTCTTATGATTGTAAGTATATAAACTGTTACAGATTCCTTTGTATGAAAATCTGTTATTATATATTATATTTTGGTCCATTGCAATTGGGAGATTCTGCATTTTTGTTTATTTTCTTCGACCTTTTTTCTTCTTTCCCTAAAGATTCGTATTTTTGCCCAATTTGAGTTGAGCTGGGGTGAAATATTGTCGACTCAAAGGGGTACGGATTTGCGGGCCTTTACATTTGGTGTTAGAGCGGAAGGTTAAGCGAGAACCTTGGCTCTGGTGGGGATTACTCATTAGAGATAGAGTCGGTAGTACTCTAGCATGAGTTGAGTGTAATAATACATATGAAAGCGTATGTGTTAGTGAATATAAAATGGTTTTGTATTGAGTTGATTTATCTGTTGAGTGGTATACAAATTCTGTTTAAGTAGTGGGACGCCGCTAATTCAATAGCAGTTTCCAAACACTTTAACTGGATAAACTAACATGGTATGGTTTTGAAGCCGGTAAATGAAATTATTTTACCCAAATTATATGTTGATTTAAAGGAATAATTTTCTTGAAGTTATTATAGCATATTGGAGTGTTTGGTTGATAATATTACAATAAAATCTAGAGTTGGTTATATATAACCAAATGGAAATTGTAGAAGTATGGACTATACAATTGAATAAAAACTAAGACTTGATAAAAACCAGAGTTTAAAAAATTAAATCCCGGATATTTTGGAAGTGTTATCCAAAGTATTTTGAAATAAGTAATAGTATTATTATTTTGGAGATATTTTTGAATAGAAAAATGTTTTTAAATGGATTTTGGAAGTAATATAGCACTGAACTCACTTCAGTCGGTGGAAAATAATCCTGGTTATGACGGCCGTGTCATCAGTATTCATTTTCAAGTTTCTAAGTGATGGATTACTGCAGGAATTAATTTGATTCAAATTTTTGAGGGAAAACAGGTTTGCTTAAAAAAATTCAGGAAGGAATTGTTTGGATAAAATCAGGTTGATTTTAAAATTCAAAGGAAGTAGTTTGCTAAACCAAAATGAGTACATATATATATTTGATTTCTAAGAGATTTGAAATATATACAGGGTTTTTAAAGAAAGGATGATTTCAATAAGAAAGGAAAATATGAAAATTGGGTTTTCAAAAATAAATTTTAACTTAAGTAAGTTAAATAGAATTGCGTGAATTGAATTTAACTTAAGGAATGTTAAATAAATTTATTGGGAATCAAGATAATAAATTTCTATATGAATATAAATAAGGAAGTGGAAAAAATATTAGAAATTGGAATTGAATCATTACTTGTTTAAAATTGAATGGATTAAAACTAAAGATGGTAGGGAGTGAAATTAATTTGAGCATGAACAAATCGAGTTTGGTTTTAAAACGTTGGTTAAAAGGAATTAAAATGTAAATAAAAAGGTGTATTTGATTTGAATCATATGGAATTGAATTAAATATTTAAATATGAATTTTAAAGTGACTATGTTACTATAAGTTATAAAATTTGAATTGGATTAGAAATAATATTAAATTGATGTAAATATGAATTTTGAATTGTGGAATATTATAAAACCATATGGTATAAATTTTGATTCGAAATTTAGTGAAAGTTGGAACTGTGATAAATAAATTGTACTAGCTCATAAAAAAATTTGAAATCTATTGGAATAAAAGTATATTTAAGTTATAAATGAATGTGTAATGACCCGCAAATCCATACCCTTTGAGTCAACACTATTCTACATCAATCAACTCAAGATGAACAGAAATACGAACCATTTGGTTTGAAGAAGAAGAGGTAGAAGAAGAAAATAGAAAACAACATCAGAATCTAACCATCGCAGCGGAATAAAATATAATAGATAATAAATTATCTTTACACAAAACAAAACTATATCTGTTTTATATATATACATCATCAGAATACATATCACACAACTGGACAGTAATCATAACATGTCCTCACAATCTGAATACACAGCTAATCAACACAGCGGAATATCTAAAACAAGTACGGAAGTACGTATCGCCATCCAGCTCCTCAGCAACCTTCCATGTAATCTATAATACTCGGTCTGACCGGAGCATTACATTTAAATAACACCCGAGTCAGTCTGGTAAACCAGCATGAGAAATCACACTCAAATTGATTCTTAAAGTTTAAAAATCCTTTTGAAAACAAAAGCATCTCGTAAGACCACGCCACAAATAAACATGTCGGATTTTTACCTTACGATAGCTAAAACACTTTTTATTAAAATCCTCTGATATTATAGTAGGGTCTATCTACAAATACTTATTAAAATAGACGAAATTGTTACATTTATTAAATTCCAGCTACTAGCCACAGTCGTGGGTAATACAAACAAAAACCATAAAAGGCACGTAGGGAGAATGGATTTCCAACTAATGACTAGGCACTGGGGTACCACCTGTCACGGTACGTGGCCTAGATCACTGTGCCGAGGATCACTCCCGACCCCCCGCAACACAAGACCGGGACTACCCCTTACTGGATAATCCCGAGTAAGATCACCCCACGATTGGGATCAACAACCGCACCACTAGCCCGAAACAAAAGGAACATCTAGACAAGGATGACCTCACCCTGAAATGGGTGATACCAACCTAGCCTTGCTGGACAACCCCTGATTTTCGGCCATTCGAAGTTGATGAGGCTTGAGGCTAAGCGTTACCTTTTAGAACGTTTCACTTAGAATGTCCATCGTCCACCTGACGATGTTCTGAAAGCATTCATCCATACAAGTCCGTTCCGGGTTCGAACGTAACCAAAGGCACTATTCCTGCTACATCCATTTTGGAAACATCCTCAGGATTAGAAGCGACTAGCCCTTGCACTTCACTGCTCCATCTTCGACTCCGAACTCGTCTTCCTCGCGAAAACGTTCAAACCGGATCGAAGTGGTTTTCGACAAATTAATTTCGATCCCTGTCTCATCGAAACGATCAGCGCATTGGCCAATATTGATACTCGATTATATAGCTATCAGTTTACATTCACAACATCCATCAACATAAATAATTTCACAAAATTATTTATTAGCCTCAAAATATCTTCAAAAGGTATATTTCGATTTTCAACCCTTTGAAACGGTTTCAAACCATACTTTCCTCATAAGATAAATTTCCAAATATTTGTTTCCATTGAAAACTACCAAGCACAAAAATTTAGATTTCCTTTAAAATAATTTAAAACTCTTTATTATAAATTATCCTTTAATACATTTATATTAAAAAATTACTTTAATACTTTATTAAAAATATATACTATAGGAATATTTAAAATGAGGCTACTTTATAAAATATAAAACTAGATTTTCTCATTTAAAACAAAATATCAAGTCACCTTCAAATAATTACTACTATAATCGATTTAAAACATGCTTTTTAAAACGACATTAAAACTTTTAACTTACATTTAAAAATTTACTTTGAAACGTACTTAGCTATCCAGGGAAATATACTTCTCTACAAATCCTTTAAAAATAGATCACTATTTATTTTTAAACAAATTTTCCATTTCTTTAATAACTTTCCATTGTGGATTTATTTATCCAAATATCCACTGATATATTACTTTACTTTTATAAACCCAGTTATAAATTCCAAAGTCCTACTTCTCTTTTAAAGTTCCAACTTCAACCACTTAAATCAATTTCAAATTGATTTCCAATGTACTCCATTTTGAAATAAATTCCTTTACTTACTCAATTCATTTCAAAATCCATTAACTGTAGACTTTATTTATTTATTTTTTTCGTTTTGATTTAAATCTTTTAAAGGAAACATACCATTTTCATATTTTCCAAATTTCTTCTTTATTCTTTTCAATAGTTTATATCTTAAATTTAAAATAAATGCTTTATTCTTTTAAATAACAACACTAAAGTTTAAAATTCTTTATCTTCCTGTTTATTCAAAATTCCCTTTTCATATTTGGAATTTATTTATTAGAATTTCAAAAAACTACTATTATTCTTATTCGGTTCATTCTTATTTTTTTTAAAGTTCTCTATAATTATTTCACTTACAAATTCTCTTCCTTTTATTTTCAAAAATGCAATTTTATATATATTGATAACTTAGTGTACCGAAATATATTCGAGTAAACCATAGCATTCAATATTCCAATTATCAATAATAATCATCCCAGAATATCGAATATTCATAACAGAGAATATTAAACAATATAAATAATTTTGAGGAATCCAGTTGGATCCCTCCAACTTGTTTTCCTGCATCCACAGATGTTAGCACAATATAAAATACCAAGATAATGCGGGAAATCAATCATTCCAAGATATATTATATACTACTATATATAATATTGCACATCAAAACAATTCAATCATTCAATCAATTATTTAAATTTAAGTATTTAAATCTAAACAACCCAGATAAGTGAGATTAACTCACCTTTGCCCCTTAAATTTGCAAATCCACTTCATTCTCGATTTGGTTCCATGATTGACCTTGTATAAATATTTATACAATTTATTAATGTTTGAATTAATCTATAAATAATCCACTATTTAATAATTTAAATTGACCATTATTTCAAATTAATCGTTTGGTTTTTAACTAATAAATTTGATTGACCTTCGTTTGGTTGTTTTGAAAGTATGTTATATAAAATAATTTGTAAAATTTCCAAAATCTAAATTTTAAATAATATTTCCAAAGTCAAGGCATTTCCAAAAATCCAGCTTAAAAATCCTACCTCATTCTTAAAACTTCAGTAATTACCAGATTTTATTTTGTTAATAGAAATTTCAGATTTACTTTACTGTCAATAATTTTTCTCTTGTGCTTTTCTGACCTTTATGTACATACATAAATCTACATATACTAAATTTAAATTAGCTATCATCATTCAGATTCTAACTTAAATAACCAACTGTAAATCTTAAATTTAAAATCAGATTAAAATTAATTACCACAATAGCCACCACTAACGCTCCTGGTCGCGAAAGCATCACCCAACACCTCAACTGAACCTGCCAGAAACGAGCACGAAACACCCCCAAGTCGTGGCTTCGAAACTCCCCAGTTCGCACCTTCACTGCGACATCGATACACCTCGTCGCCTCGTTCTCCTCTAAATCGACTCGAATCCAAAGCCGAACGCGACGTCATCTCTGGCGATTCAATCGCGTACGAACCCTATATCATTATAGACTTCGACCGATAGGGTTTGTTCGAACGAAGACACAACCTCCTTGGCTTGCGACCATACGAGAAGCTTGCGATCAAAGTAGAAGTCGGCTTCGATTTAATTTTTTTTGTTTTGAGATGAAATCAATTTTTTTATTTGCTGCTTTTGTTCGAAGGAAGATAAAGGGAAAAAGCACTCGCATGTCTGAAAAGTTGCATGAAAATTTGGACTAGCTTATGAAGAAAGGAACTGCTTTGATTTGTTTTATAAATTTTAATTAATTATAGAATGTCTCGTTCGCATACCTTAAAATCTTGAACCCCTAACGAGGCGTGCCGCTAGATATTTATAGTGTTATGCCCCTACTCCGAATATAATGGAAAAGGTCTCGAGTCCCAATTCAATCGTATGGAGAATATAGCTTTTTGAATCCAGTTATTATATTAAATTTCGATATAAATTCAGGTCGTTTGTATGTCGTACGATTACTTGACAACTCCAAATACTACGAAATTTGAAACCCGATAATAATACACTATTACGGATCCAATGGAACTGGTTTCATCAAATTCCAAGACTGTGCCTCGGAAGGCTATTTTTAAATATCAATTTTAACGATAAAATTTCAAAACTTAACAAAACACTTCCGGATCAAATTTTAACACTTTTACTATTTTTTGTGTTATCGATATAAATTTTGCAAGCCTTTAAATTATATTTTAAAAGGCTTAAAATAGAAGACTCAATAATTTACCCAATTTTAGTTTATTAAATCCAATAACTTAATTGCTAAATAATAATAATATTTAAATTAAAGTTAAAAATTAACTTTTAAATATTTAAAATCAATTAAGTATTACAATTTCAAATGCCTAAAAATTCCGGGTCGTCACATTCCTCCCCCCTTAAAAGAATTTCGTCCTCGAAATTACTAGTTAGGAAGAATGGTCCAATACCCATTACTATTTTCCAAAACCAAATAGTTTTATTAACTTGCCATAACATATCTTTTATTAAAGACCCACTATTACTTCAACCAACTTTCCAAAACCTTCCACAGTTTCCAAATAACTTTGCTTATTCAACCATTCAAATTTAAATTTAAATCCAAATTTAAATTTAAATCCAAATTTAAATTATCAAAACTTTCTCAAAAATTTTCTAACTCTCTAAATTTACGAAATTTTTTTCCAGCATCTCCTTTGCGCGGCTAGCTCGGTGCAACTACAAAAGGCCTCTACGGGCTCCCTAATTCCAAAAGAAAACAAAAGGCCAAGTGCCTAGATCAAAAACCGCATCAAATTTCATATAGAAATTTAAACACATAACTTTTTGGTTAAGCAATTCAAATTTATCATTTGAAATCAAAACCAATTTTCCTTTCCTTTTATAATACCTGCATATCCTATTTAGCAATAATATCCAATCATAGCTTTTAAAATCATTTTATACATTTCCTTACAGAGGTTTTCATACTTACTTTTATTCAAATCAGTTTTCCCATTTTCATATGAATTCAATTTATCTTTAACTCTGAATATAAAATTTCATCTTCCATTTATAACTGATTCATATCATTATTTTAAATTAGTTTCATTCACTAATTTATTTCAATTTCCAATTTGAAATCGTTTTGTCGCTAACAACAAATTTTCCAAAAAAATTTCTAGCCCCCTAAATTTTCAGAAAATTTTGGCAGAGTCTCCTTTGTACGGAGGAGCTTTTGCAATTTGACAAAAGATATAAATATATATACATCGACCCATACGGTCGGAAAAATAAAAACAGTTCATATTTCCTATTTTTATTGTGCAAGCGTACCTTTATTTAGCATTTTTAAGCAAGCGGCTTATTTATTTAGCAGTTAGCGTGCCCAAAATCCAGCCAAACGGCTTCCCGGTACTTGGACTTACTCAATTCAAACATGTAAGTGCCATATATATATGAAGTTTAACAACATTTCACTTATTTGCAATAGTTAAACACATGAATTCTAAAAGCAATGCACACTAAATACTTTCCGCAAGCAATTTATATAGTTTTAATACTAATTCAACTATTTTCAATTAATTCATATACCATTTTCATTCAATTTGAATGGTCTACAACCCACTTGCTTACATTCAATTCATTTTTAATTTTAAACAAACCCATATTATTCCAATTGATTTAAAAATAAACTTTATTTACTTGCAATGATTCATAGAATTTTATTTTCTTCTATTTTCGTCCAATGACCAATTTTTCTCATGCAAGTTGGTAATATTCATCCAAGTAAATAACCACTTAAGCCGATGACCATTTTAAATTGATTCCAACTCAATTTATATAAATTCTATTCCATTCTACATTACTCGCAACCCATACACTTGCATTTTCATTTCATATCCATATTTGTTTATCCAAAACTATTTTATTTAGCTCAAAAACAATCCAACCTAATTCATTCAATAACTATTTATCAACTTATTTTGTAACAACCCGCATATTTATCGAGTTTATATTTAAATATTTTTATTTAAAAATTAAATCGTTAATCGGATTTTGGTCCGAAAAACTACTTTTTGCAAACGGTCAAATTAGGACTCGAGACCACTTCCATTGAGTTCGAAATGTCGTTTACAAGTTTTTAAGTATAAACATCGATAGGTTTGGAGTTAGTGAAATTTCACTAACTTTTCCCGCTTTGGACTTTGGGTTAGTTTAGCCTATTAAGCCCAAGTTCCAACCCTCTTCTCCTCACTCTTTATAAATTTCCTAACTAACTCAAGCTTTGGCATTAATGGTGAAGAGAATGGGAAATTAAAACTCCAAGCTCAAATTCAATTGCAACTCCAACATTCAACTCCAAATTCAAGTAGAAGATATTGGATTCAAGCTTTGGATTGCTTCTCCTTTCTTTCAAGCTTCATCTTCATAAATTTTAGTGCAAAGGTGAGATTTTTATCTCACAATTCTAGCCTATAACTATATTGGACTGTTGGGAATGATTCCCTATCATTTTAGCATGCATGTTAGCATTTGGTTTGGATTGGATTGGCGAAAAACTCCAATTTTTAGCGTTTTGTTGAATTTTCTGCACTTGAGTCGTTCTGGCCATTTTTAGGTCGTTCGGAGTTAAGTCGTTCGTCCATAGGTCGTGAGTCGTTCACGAGTTAACCCTAGGTCGTTCTGGCCATTTTTAGCTCGTTCGGAGTTAAGTCGTTCATCCATAGGTCGTGAGTCGTTCACGAGTTAACCCTAGGTCGTTCTGGCCATTTTTAGCTCGTTCGGAGTTAAGTCGTTCATCCATAGGTCGTGAGTCGTTTACGAGTTAACCCTTAAGTCGTGCAGCCCTTCAGTCACGCAACCCTTAAGTCGGTTATGAGTTATACCGATAGGTCACTGGACCCTTAACTCGTTGAGTCGTTGGACCCTTGAGTCGTTGGGTCGTTGGACCCTTGAGTCGTTGAGTCGTTGGACCCTTGAGTCATTGGGTCGTTGGACCCTTGAGTCGTTGAGTCGTATGACCCTTGGGTCGTTAGGTCGTATGATCCTTGAGTCGTTGGGTCGTTGGACCCTTGAGTCGTTGAGTCGTTGGACCCTTGAGTCGTTGGGTCGTTGGACCCTTGAGTCGTTGAGTCGTATGACCCTTGAGTCGTTAGGTCGTATGATCCTTGAGTCGTTAGGTCGTTTGGCCATAGCTCGTTAGGTCGTATGACCCTTGAGTCGTTAGGTCGTATGACCCTTGAGTCGTTAGGTCGTTAGACCCTTGAGTCGTTAGGTCGTATGACCCTTGAGTCGTTAGGTCGTTAGACCCTTGAGTCCTTAGGTCGTTAGACCTCATTTTATCTTCACTAGGTCGAACCCCTTAAGCGGTGGCGTTGCCCCCGCACCCCCACCTTGGGGGGTTGCCACTCCCCCGGACCCCCCCTCCGTAGGCGATCTTATCTGAAAAACATTCAACAGAACTTGCTTTGTTGAGATGCTGAGTTGACCATTCTTCGAGACAAACCATCTCTGGTTATCTCGGCCACGTTTGGTCGTTGGGGAACTTCCACTTTGATGCTTTTGAGCTGATTTCCTTGGAATTTTATTCACATCTCCGAATGTGATCTTTGTGATGATTGTTTCTACAATCTCTTATGTGATTTGTCATTTTAAAAATATAAAGGTTTCAATACTAGTAGTAAATATCAAAACTCTTTTAACAAACAATTTCAACTCTATTTTTAATAACAAAGCTCTTTTCTTAAACCGTTTTCCAATCTATTAGTATATACAAACCTTTACCTCACTCGGATGAGAAATCTAATTAAACGACTTAGTAAAACAAGTGGTATGAAACGCTTGCGTTCACTTCGTCGGTTAATTCCTGGACTTGTTCGATTGAACCTCTTGTGACAATTTTATTAGTGAAGATTTACAGTTTGTTCGTAAATATTTAAGTTAAGCAAGTGGTTATGGGACATGAAGCTAAACTTCTATATTTACTAGCTTAGTGTAATTGACACTTCTCGTTGATCATGACGATCATTCTGATGATTTAGACTAGCAACTGTGCGATGTCTCTTGTTGCGAGGTTAGACTAGACACCACTTGTGTGATTCCACTCACACATACCTTTTTGCTTTTTGGTTAGTCTGGACCTTAATCTGTGTGATTCCATTCACACATGTGGGGTAGCTCCCCTTTGTCTTCGGACCGTCATGTGATAGGCCTCTTTCTCTTTTCTATGATTTCTGGACTTCTTGCATTGATTTCTAGAATTTATGTCATTGACTTGTTATGAGTACAAGTTTGGGGTATGATGCCCTTTCCGAATCTTTGAGAAGATTCTTGTGATATTGATTATCTCTTATTGATTGATCTTCTGTTGATCATTATTTACATACTTATAGTGGTATGTCGTTATGGATGTTTATGTTTATGCCATATCTTTTATGTTATATCATGTCATCTGATATTTATAGCTAGACAGACCCGTTTATTATTTTCTTAAATAATACTCGGGTCAGACCGAGATGTTACAGGTGCTTCTGCTTGACTTCTTCCCAGGGATTCATCACTCTGACTTTTGGCTAACTGTTTAGATTAGCAGTTTTTGTTGTATACACTTGAGATATAGACTCATAGTTGTATTCTTTTGTATAGCACGTGTTGCTATTCTTTTGTATTATCGTGGATCTTACTGACCACTACTCTGATGTACACTTTCATGTGTTAGTTATATATTCATATCTTCTTCCGCATTTGTGATATGGATATCTGTGACTGATTTGTGATATGATTATTTCTATGTTTGTTTCCGAAGATTATTTATAGCCACCGTGTGATAAGCAATTACATGGATGGTCGCTCCTCAACAGCCTTATTCTCCGTGCTAGTTGACAGCACTACTCCGGAGTGTTCTTGGCTAGCGTGGGTATAGAGGTGGGGCGTCACATATTTAGACCATACTTCTATTTGAGTTCAGCTTCCATTCAACATTTACTTAAGTTGACAACTTAAGTTCATTTCCATTTTTGAAATAAACCCTATCCTCGCTTTTGTCAAATCCATTTCGATTTACATCAATTCATCCAATTAGCCCCTTTTTAACTCTAAATTCAATATTCTGTTCATTAAATAATACCCAAGGCCATTATTCATTCATACTCACTTGGATTTTATTTGCAATTCAAACCATCACTATTTTAATCCAATTTCATTTTTATTCGACACATTTCTAATTATATTTAATTTGTTAACACTTCAAGTCAAATTTTAATTAATAACTCAAGCTCTGATTCCACCATTAACTTTTAATTTACCATCCAATTTTATTAACTCGTAATTCAATTTCTATTTAACCAATTTAAATTCCATTAACAAATTCAATTAACTAATTTATTCCAAATTAATTCTCCCCTATTTATAATTCAATACTTGATTTTTAATCTCAAAACCATTTCATTTAATTTTATTAAGTTCATTTTATTTTATAATTCAAGTTTGGATTTTTGTTTTATTTTTTTCCAAAACATCAAACAATATTTATTTTGGGTTTTCTATTCCACTTTTCAATTTTATAAGTCACAACTTATTATTTTACACACTTCCATTCATTACAGGCTTGAATATATTCATCTTTATTTTTATCTCAAGATTTTCGCTTATTTATATCCCAAGCATATTTTTATTCCATGGACTTTTGATTCTTTTATAAGTTATTCTAATTCATTTATTCCAATCCAATTCTTATCCAACTTATTTCTTATCCAACTTATTTCCATATATTTAAGTAAAGATCTAACTCCATTCAATATTACCCATAACTCAACTTAATTTTATTCCAATTCAATTCTATTTTAACTCACATTTATTTAATTCGATTCAATTCAATTTGCTTACTCAACCCAAGTTAATTTCATTTTCAACTTTTCACTTTAAATTTAAATTCCAACATTCAAAGCTCATATTTCTTTCCTGATTTAAAAATCATCTCAATTTATAAACTTATAACCTATCTCATCGGGATCTTCAATTCAAATAAGGATTCAGGATTTCACACATCTGGCCTTTGGTTCAAATCATCCCAAAATCACATTTCCTAAAAAAATTTTAAACCAACCCTGGTTTTTATCCCCAACAAACTTCCTTTGAAATTTCAAAAACAAACTAGTTCTTCTGAAAAAATCAATTTGGCAGCTATCCGTCACTTAGAAACTCGAAAATGAACATCGATGATGCTGCAGTCATCACATTATTTTCCAGCGACTGAAGTGAGTTCAATGCTATATCCCTTCCTAGAATTTTATTTGAAACAATTTCCTTCCAGAAATACTCTAAAACAATAATGCTATTATTTGTCTTCAAAAACACTTCGAAAAACACTTCCAAAATCTCCAAGGTTTTAAATTTTCAAATTTTGACTTAGATCAGATTTTAACTATAATTCATTGGTATAATTTATACTCATACCATTTTTCCATTTGATCATATTTCAATTTATAAATCACGTTAAATTTCCACACAATAATGATAATAATTAGATATTATCATTCCGAACATCCAAGCAAACACATATTAGCTAAAATAGTTTACAAAAACTTTTCTTTCATATCAAAATATATTTTGGGTAAAATTATTTCATTCACCCACCTTTAAAACAATACCGTGTCAGTTTATCGTGTCAGATGTTTATAAACTCTTCTCGAATAGTGGCCAACTTACTCGATCAGAATTCATATCCCACTCAACCAATAAGTCAACACAATATTAAAACAATTTATATTCACTAACAAATACGCGCTCATATCTATTAATACGCTCAAACTCATTCTAGAGTACTACGGACTGTATTTTCAATGTGTAATCCCCACCAGAGCCAAGGTTATCACCAACCTAAGCTCTGATACCAACTGTAATGACCCGCAAATCCGTACCCTTCGAGTCAACACTATTCTACATCAATCAACTCAAGATGAACAGAAATACGAACCATTTGGGTTAAAGAAGAAGAGGTGGAAGAAGAATATAGAAAACAACATCAGAATCTAACCATCACAGCGGAATAAAATATGATAGATAATAAATTATCTTTATAGAAAAAAAACTATATCAGTTTTATGTATATACATCATCAGAATACATATCACACAACTGGACAGTAATCATAACCTGTCCTCACAATCTGAATACATAGCTAATCAACACAGTGGAATATCTAAAACAAGTACGGAAGTACGGATCGCCATCCATCTCCTTAGCATCCTTCCCTGTAATCTATAATACTCGGTCTGACCCGAGCATTACAGTTAAATAACACCCGAGTCAATATGGAAAACCAGCTTGAGAAATCACACACAAATTGATTCTTAAAGTTTAAAAATCCTTTTGAAAACAAAAGCATCTCTTAAGACCACGCCACAAATAAACATGTCGGGTTTTTACCTTAGGATAGCTAAAACACTTTTTATTAAAATCGTATGATATTATAATAGGGTCTATCTACAAATACTTATTAAAATAGCCGAAATTGTTACATCTATTAAATTCCAGCTATTAGCCATAGTCGTGGGTAATACAAACAAAAACCATAAAAGGCACGTAGGGAGAATGAATTTCCAACTAATGACTAGGAACTGGGGTACCACCTGTCACGGTACGTGGCCTAGATCACTGTACTAAGGATCACACTCAACCCACTGCAACATAAGACTGGGACTACCCCTTACTGGATAATCCCGAGTAAGATCACCCCACGGTTGGAACAACAACCGCACCACTAAGCCGAAATAAAAGGAACATCTAGACAGGGATGACCTCACCCTGAAATGGGTGCTACCCACCTAGCCTTGCTACATAACCCCTGATTTTCATTCATTTCTGGTTGATGAGGTTGAGGCTAAGCGTTACCTTTTAGAACGTTTCACTTAGAATGCCCATCGTCCACCTGACGATGTTCTGAAAGCATTCATCCATACAAGTCCGTTTCGGGTTTGAACGGAACTGAAGGAACTATTCCTACTACATCCATTTTGGAAACATCCTCAATATTAGTAGCTACTAGCCCTTGCACTTTACTGCTCCATCTTCGACTTCGAACTCGTCTTCCTCACGAAAACGTTCAAACCGGATCGAAGTGGTTTTCGAGAAATTAATCCCGATCCCGGTCTCTTCGAAACGATTAGCGCATTGGCCAATATTGGTAGTCGATTATTTGACTATCATTTAACATTCACAACATCCATCAACATAAATAATTTCACCAAATTATTTATTAGCCTCAAAATATCTTCCCAAGATATATTTCTATTTTCAACCCTTTGAAACAGTTTCAAACCATACTTTCCTCATAAGATAAATTTCCAAATATTTATTTCCACTGAAAACAACCAAGCACAAAACTTTAGATTTTCTTTAAAATAATTTAAAACTCTTTATTATAAATTATCCTTTAAAACATTTATATTAAAAAATTACATTAATACTTTATTAAAAATATATACTATAGGATATTTAAAATGAGGCTACTTTATAAAATATAAAACTAGATTTTCCCTTTTAAAACAAAATATCAAGTCATCTTCAAATAATTAGTACTAAAATCGATTTGAAAAATACTTACTTCGGAGTTTAAACATTTAGAAATAATAATTTTTTTTTAAAACATGCTTTTTGAAACAACATTGAAACTTTTAACTTATATTTAAAAATTTACTTTGATACGTACTTGGCTATACAGGGAAATATAATTCTCTTCAAATCCTTTAAAAATAGATCATTATTTATTTTTAAACAAATTTTCCATTTATTTAATAACTTTCCATAGTGGATTTATTTCTCCAAATATCCACTGATATATTACTTTACTTTTATAAACCTAGTTTATAAATTCCAAAGTCCCACTTCTCTTTTAAAATTCCAACTTCAACCACTTAAATCAATTTTCAAATTGATTTCCAATTTACTCCATTTTGAAAAAAATTCCCTTACTTACTCAGTTCATTTCAAAATCCATTAATTATAGACATTATTTATTTATTTTTTCATTGTGATTTTAAATCTTTTAACTGAAACATACCAATTTCAGATTTTCCAAATTTCTTCTTTATTCTTTTCAATAATTTAAATCTTAAATTTTAAATAAATCCTTTATCCTTTTAAATAATAACACTGAAGTTTAAAATCCTTTATCTTCCTGTTTATTCAAAATTGCCTTTTCATATTTAGAATTTATTTATTAGAATTTTGAAACCACTATTATTCTTATCCAATTCATTCTTAATTTATTTAAATTCTCTATAATTATTTCACTTACAAATTCTCTTCCTTTTATTTTCAAAATCCAATTGTGTATATTTTGATAACTTAATGTATCGAAATATATCCAAGTAAACCATAGCATTCAATATTCCAATTATCAATAATATTCATCACAGAATATCGAATATTCATAACGGAGAATATTTAACAATATAAATAATTTTGAGGAATCCACTTGGTCCCTCCAACCTGTTTTCCTGCATCCACAGATGTTAGAACAATATAAAATACCACTTCCACTTCGAGATGGAATATCGCGGTATATGGGTTTTAATTATAATATCATCCGCTATTATGTGGCGCATAGGGTCTCATCCGCTATATAATGCGGGAAATCAATCATTCCTAGATATATTATATACTACTATATATAATATTGCACATCAAAACAATTCAATCATTCAATCAATTATTTAAATTTAACTATTTAAATCTAGACAACCCAAATGAGTGAGATTAACTCACCTTTGCCCCTTAAATTTTCAAATCACTTCATTCTCGATTTGGTTCCATGATTGACCTTATATTAATATTTATACAATTTATTAATATTTGAATTAATCTATAAATAATCCACTATTTAATAATTTAAATTGACCATTATTTAAAATTAATCGTTTAGTTTTTAACTAATAAATTTGACTGACCTTCGTTTAGTTGTTTTAAAAGTATGTTATATAAAATAATCTGTAAAATTTCCAAAATATAAATTTTAAATAATATTTCCAAGTCAAGACATTTCCAAAAATCCAGCTTAAAAATCCTACCTCATTCTTAAAACTTCAGTAATTACCAAATTTTATTGCGTTAATAAAAATTTCAGATTTACTTTACTGTCAATAATTTTCTCTTCTGCTTTTCTGACCTTTATGTACATACATAAATCTACATATACTAAATTTAAATTAGCTATCATCATTCATATTCTAACTTAAATAACCAACTGTAAATCTTAAATTTAAAATCAGATTAAAATTAATTACCACAACAGCCACCACTAACGCTCTAGGTCTTGAAGCATCACCGAACACCTCAATTGAACTTGCCAGAAACGAGCACGAAACTCCCCAAGTCACGGCTTCGAAACTCCCCACTTCGTACCTTCACCGCGACATCGTTACACCTCGCCACCTCGTTCTCCCCTAAATCGACTCGAATCCAAAGCGGGATGCGATGTCATCACTGGCGATTCGATCGTGTACGAACCGCATATCATTACAGACTTCGACCGATATGGTTCGATCGAACAAAGACATGGCCTCCTTGGCTTGCAACCACACAAGAAGCTTTCAGTTTATTAAATCCAATAACTTAATTGCTAAATAATAATAATATTTTAATTCAAGTAAAAAATTAACTTTTAAATATTTAAAATCAATTAAATATTCCGATTTCAAATGCCTAAAAATTCTAGGTCATTACAGAATGTATAATCTCAAGTTAAAATAAAATATAAATATATTCGAGTATAGAATTGATGAAACGTGAAAAATAAGGCTTATGACTTATAAAATTGGAAAGTAAAATAGAAAACCCGAAATAAAAATGGTGTAATAGTTTAAAGTGAATAAACGAAGTCCAAACTTGAATTATAAAATAAATTTGAACTCGAGTAAATTTATTAAAGTGATTTTTGAAATGAAAATCAGATATTGAATTATGAAGTGGAAATGAACTAATTACATAATTAATTAGATGAATGAATATGAGATGGAATTTAGCTTGGCTAAGATAAAATTGGATTGTGAATTAAAAATGTATATTGAAAACAGAATTTGGGTTGTAAATAAAATTCGACTTAAATGGTAGCGAATTAATTGGAAATGTGTCGAATTAGATGGAAATAGTTTGAAATAGGGATGAATTAAGTCATAAATAAATTCAATTTTAATGTAAATAAATTGAATGAGCTTTGGATACGAATTGTATAAATTCGAGAATGAATTCGAGCTTGGAACTAAAATTGAAGCAAATGAAATGAATGAACTATTAATAAATTAGTAAATGAATGAGAAGTTAGTTGAAGTTAAATAAGCTTAATTTATAAGGTTGAAATGATTGAAGTAAATGAATTTACTTGAGTTAATATTTTAATGGAAGCTTGGCTGAAATAAATTTATGAAATAGTACCGAATAAATTAGCATGAAATGTTTCCTAGCTAAATAAAATGGTTATAAGCTAAAATGGTTATTCTATTAAATGAATAGCACCGAATTTGCACAGAAAAATTGTGTTCAACGAAAACGGTAGTAAATAAAATTCTATGAATTAATAGAAGTGAATAAAATTGATTTTTAAATCAATCTGAAACGGGTATGAGTTTGTTGGAATAAAAAAATAAATTGAATGCAAGAAAATTTGTTTTAGATCATTTAAATTGAAAAAAATGGTATGTGGATGGATTGAAAGTAATTTAATTGGTGTTGGAACCCTAAAATTGCTTATAAATATATGAGTGGGCATATTGCTTATGAAATAATGCGTTTAAATTGTTAAAATGTTATTAAATTTCATATATTTTGTACTTACGTGTTTAAATTAAGTAACTACAGGTACTTGGAGTTGTTTTGTTGACTTTGATTGTGCGAATTCCAAAATAAATAAGCTGCTTTCTTAAAAATGCTAAAATAAGGTATGTTTTCGGGTTAAATATAGTGAAAATATAAAATATTGTCATATATTTTGTTTTTCGACCGTGTGGATCGATGTATATATATTTATCTCTCTTATCATACTGCAAAAGGCTCTCCCACAAAGGAGACTCTGCCAAGAATTTTCAAACATTGAGGGTGTAACAAAAATTTTGGAAATTTTTAGAATTTTTTTTGTTAATGATAAAATGATTTCAAATCGAAATTGAAATAAGGGTTTTGTAATTAGAATTGAAAACCAATTATTTTTGGTAAACACTAAAAGATTAGAAAAGTGAAATATCGAATTTTCACTAGGTGGGTTTTAATAGGTTAATGGGTTTGGAGTTTTTTTCCTACCTTAGCAATTTCAAGTACAAAATTATTTTAACGGGGGAGGAATGTAACGATCCAAAATTTTCATCGCTCGATTTTGCATATTTAAATGGTTTTAACTACTGAATTTGAATTATAGATTGATTTTGATTATGGAAATTTGGGTTGTTTATAAAACAAATCCAGAATATAAATATAGCGATTTATTAGATAATTTAATTATTGAATTTTATAATTGAATATTGGTTGAATTATTGTATCTTGAGTTTTAAGCTCGATAAAAATAATTTAAAGGCTTGTAAAATTTATTTGAATAATAATGAAGATAATATAAGTTTTAAAATTGAATTTAAAAGTGATTTGTTCAATTTTAAAAATAGTTGGTTCAAATTGACGTTTAAAAATAGGCTTCCGAGGCACAATCTCGGAATTTGACGAAACAAGTTCCATTGGATCCATAATATTGTATTATTATCGGATTTTAAATTTTGTAATGTTTGGAGTAATCTTTTGATTGTACAGGATATAAATGCGCTGAAATTTATATCGAAATTTCAATATAATAATTGGATCCAAAAAGCTATTTTCTCCATACGATCGAATTAGGACTCGAAACCTTTTCCATTGTGTTCGAAAGACGGGTATAACATTATAAACGCCTAGTGGCACGCCTCTATAGGAGATCTAAATTTTAAGCTGTTAAAACGAGATAGTTTATAATTAAATAAAATTATATATATAATCAAATCAAAAATAAGACACTGTCTTATATAGCACGCTTCCCCTCAATCTTAATCATGTCCTCTTTCCCTCATTTCAAAATCAAATCTAACCATCTCTATTCTCCCCTTTCTTTCATAAAATCAAATCGTTCAACTGGAAAAATAATATGAGAATGAAATCTGAAAAAAATGTGCCTTGACGAAGCAGCATTCGAGGGCAGGTAAAGGGGCTTGGTGGCTGGCGTTCGAATGGAGGAAACTCGCGATAGTCGTGACGTGGAATGGTGGTGCGACGCGATTGGAGATGGCAGTGCACGCAAGCTCGACTGGGCTGTGCAGAGTTCGTTGCCTTGGCGAGTAGTTGAGCGGCCCGAGGAGGAACAACGATTTTTGTGGTTCATTCTGGTGATGGAGCCTTGCGTATTTGGGTATGGGGTTTGAGGGTCGTACAGTTTTAGGTTTGATTGGAGCTTTGCCGAAGCTGTGGGGCGGCAGATCAGGTGGAGGAAATTGCCTGGGCGAGGCGCGGAGGCGTTGGCTAGAGGCGATGGCATAAGGATCGGGCCGGGTTGATGTTGAAAGCATGTGTTTGGTGGAACGATTGTCGTGTCCTATATGTTTGTGGGAATAGGTGTAATGGTTAAGCTTGTTTAGAAAATTGAACGTGATTCGTATGGAGGAAGGAGTCGGTGTAGTCTCTACTTGATGAGTTTTCACGTACGAAATGAGATAAGGTTAATGTGTAAATTGGCTTGCCAATTAAGCTTAATTATAATCATTTAAATAATCTATTCGTCAAATTTGAATGCTTATAAAATTTTATAATCTATTTATATGAGGTCTAAAAATCATGAAAACAAGTCGAGGTAGGGGTGGTCTTAAATAAAAGTGAGGTGAGAAAAATTCACTCATTTAGATTACCAAAATTTAAAATTTAAATAGTTGAAATTAAATTTTGGATGTCTGTTGAATTTATAAATTATTGCCCGTTGAATGATATATATATATATATATATATATATATATATATATATATATATATCTGTGTGTGTGTGCGCGCATATATATATATATATATATATATATATATATATATATATATATATTAGTAGTTAGTGTGAAATTCCCTCATATATATAGCGGATGAGACTCTATGCGCCCTGCATAATAGCGGATGACTCTATATACGGCGTTATCCCCCTGAAGTAGGGTTGATATTTATTTTTTGTTGTATTGACATCTGTGGATGTAGGGAAACAGGTTGGAGGGATCCAACTGGATTCCTCGTATATCGTTTATTTTTATATAAAGTGATATATGAATTGTATGGAATAATCTATTGTAGATTATTGTAGTGAGTGGATTTATTGGATGCAATTGTAGCACTGGCCCGAATTTAAATATTATAAATGCCATAAATGTATTTTTAAAATGGAAGGAATCGAAGGAAATTTATGATATAAAAATATTTATATGGGAATTGGGTTTATTTAAAAGAAATTGAATTAGAAAAATATATATTTATTCTTTGGTTATACTTAACAATTATGGATTTTAAATATACATTTTAAAAATGAATTATATAAGAGAATGTATAAATGATATCCTTGAAATATAAAAAGAGTTGATGTCGATATTAAAATATATTCGAAATTATAAATGAGGTTATTAATGTGATGGATTTATAAATGGAATTTTATAAACAAGGTTGATTTTGTAAAGCAAGTTAGACGCAAGGGTGTATAAAAATTTATAAACGACGTTATAAATAAGTTAAGCGATATAAGTGGATATATCTGAAAAATAAATTCGTAGAGTGAATTTATGTTAAAATATGGAAAGAAGGTAAGAAAAAAGTAGATACTATTTTGTAAAGTGAAAATGGTTAAGGAAATCGGAGTGGAAGTGATGTGATGGAAATTGAGAGGAATTTATAAGTTGGGTTAGTTATTGAGGTTTTAAAAACATATTTTTAGAAAACCTAGTGTGACGCCCCACCTCTATACCCACACTAGCCAAGGACACTACGGGGTAATGCCGTCGACTAACGCGGAGAATAAGGATGTTTAGGAGCAACCATCTATAGCCTAGCTCTAACTATCTATTGAATACATCGACAATTGTCATACAAGCATATCGACATATCCAATGAATACTTAAAACAAAACCATAGGTGGCTGGAGGATCTATCAGAACAGAATATAACAATTCAAATGTAATATACATCACAGAACAGTAGATCATCATATACACATATACAAATACATAACAGAGTATATAAACTAATACATGTCGAGTGGTAAAGCAAACCACAATATACGGACGAGTCAAAAGAATACATATCAGAGTTATAACAAAAAGGACTACACAAAAAGCTTAACAAAAAGGAACAAGCTAAATAGTCCATGCAGAAGCAAAATAGGCTAAGTCCAATTTCACCTAACCTGAAACATCTCGGTCTGACCCGAGTATAAATACACGGGTCAGTCTAGCTAAACAAATCAGTTAGAAAACTGAACAACAATAAACCTGCAAGGTCATAAAGTATAACAAATATCTCTAAAAGAGATACAACAATCATCTAACAAAAGAGGAATCATAACTAGACAAGCCTCATCTCATTGGCAATCCAAATAAACAAAGGATATGAATATCCCAAAACAAGCGAAAAAGGAAATAACAAATACCAATGAAGGTAAGATAAATTCCACAAGGTAATAACGATATATCGTGCGGCTCAAAAAGATCAACACCGAAGAGCGATACCTAGGGAATATACATATCAACGAAAACAAAAGATTGCTCGAGCTCAGTACTGTATAAACAAGGATCCATAACCCGAAGGTTCCAAACCCAAATATCACTCGAGCGGCTCATAAAGACCAACTCCGAAAGCGATACATTAGGGCAACAAACCCGAAGGCACAAATCCGAAGGTACAAAACCGAAGGCAACATACCCGAAGGCAACAAACCTGAAGGAGATAGTCCGAAGACACTATCCCAAAGGCAACAAACCGTAGTTGTGAAGGTCCGGAGGCCCAGTACTGGACACCACTAACTGGCAGAATGTGTCATAACTCTCAAAAAGGAATCCGAAAAGTGGTAACGTGAGTCCCATAACCACTCGTTCGCACTAAACGGTTTACTATCCGTTAGTTAATTTCACACTCAAAGCAGTACAAAGTTTACCTCATCTCATCGGTAAACCAGACCAATAGGCCAAAATGATCAATCGAATAGGTCGGGGATTAATCGGAAAGATAAATGCATGGATTCATGGTCCGTGTTTTACCTAACCATTTAATCTTCCTTCCACTCCGCCCGTAGTGCAAAATTGTGTGTGTGCGTTTTAAATAAGATTTATAAATTGGAGAAGCAAGCTTTTAATACAATTTAAAAGATTATTTTATAAAAACTCGTGGATGAAGTAAAAAAGGAATCATCAAGGTCAAATATGCATAAACAACTAATTGGAATTGACGTAAATCGATAAAAGTTGGAATCACAAACAAATAGGCAACCAAGGCAAAACAGGGAAACAGGAGCAGGTCTGTTAACCGGACTTCCTGAGTCGGTCGACCGAAATAGAAACAGAAAGATTCGGCTACAGCTTCGGTCGACCGGCCCAGGGGGTTCGGTCGGCCGAACAGCAAATTCTGCAATTCCTAACCTATTAAATTGAAGTGCAAACACTCATAATTCGCGACCGGTCGAGCAATGGACCTAAGGAGCTCTTTCCAATCGATACCCCAGCTCCATTGGCTCTCCGATTTGCCACCAAAAACATGTTCAAACATCAAAGTTAGGATCTTTAAAGATTTGAACCCAAAACACTAAAAATTTGGATGATCACCAATATAATCCAAAAGCAAATGCACATAAATAAGTGTTAGGAATTCACACCCAACAATTAAAGATAGATATAAAGATAGATGTGAGATAAAAATCTCACCTTTTATCTCAAAAACAAAGAAGAAGAAGAAGAAGAAGAAGAAGAAGAAGCTCAATTGCAAGGAGAAGACCAACCACTCTCCACTTTAACTCTACTAGCTTCAATCTAAGATCAAAATAAGTATTGCCTAAGTTAGGTTTAGGAAACTTTGAAACTAAAGAGAGAAAGAGTTGGAGAAGATGAAGAGAGGGCTTACTAATAGCTTCACTTTGATTTTTGGAGCAAGAATTCAAGTTTGCATGTAAACTAGGGCTTGGAATTTCTAATTCCTCTTCCTTTCCCCTATTTTCAGTTTTTAGCTTGAGTTTAGAAGTGAAAATGAGTGAATGGAAGGAGAGGGACTGAGTTAGGGTATTTAGTTAGGTAGTGGGCTGAACCGAAACCCAAAACCCAGCTAGAAAAAGTAGCAAAATTCAACTTACTCCAAACATATCAAATTTTATATTCAAAAAGATCGCAAACGCCATTTTGAACTCAATGGAAGTGGTTTCAAGTCCTAATTCTGCCGTTTGCAAAAGGTAACATTTCGGATCCAAAAATTCGACTAACAACGCTATATTTAAATAAAATATTTAAATATATAACCGTTAAATATGCGGGTTGTTACAGATCTCCCCTCTTTACAAAATTGCGTCCCCGCTATTCCTAGAGACGATATTTGTAACATCTACATGCATACATCATCCCAAAAAGAAAAGGAAATAAGCTTGAGATGAAAAGATATTCTCACCATTGCCAAGCCAAGATAGAAAACCCGGATAAGATCGCTCGATGAACTCTCTGGTTTCCCAAGTACAGTCATTGGGGTTAGCGGACCATTGAACTTTAACGAGAGGCACGTCCTTGTTTCGAAGGTGTCGCACCTCCATGTCAAGTACGCGAATAGGTTGCTATACAATAGATAAGTCTGGTGAGACCTCAAACTCTTGCAAATCAGGAGAATCGATAACAGAATCCGACTCCCGAAGACACTTTCGAAGTTGAGAGACGTGAAACACATCATGAATGGCAGATAAATGTGCAGGAAGTGAAACTCTATAAGCCACAGGGCCAATACGTTCAGTAATAGCAAATGGTCCTATAAAGCGAGGAGCCAATTTCCCAGTCGTACTGAAACGCATAACCCCCTTCAAAGGAGAAACATGAATAAAGACAAGATCACCAATCGAGAACTCGAGAGACTTCCTACGGATGTCAGCGTAGGACTTATGGCGGCTCTGTGCCTCTTTCATTCTCAACCGAATAAGATCAATCTTCTTGGAAGAATCATGAACAAAATCTCGGCCAAGAATAAGCTACTTCCTAGATTCCAACCAACAAGAAGGTGATCGACATGGCCTTCCATATAAGGCTTCGAAAGGAGCCATATCGATACTAGACTGAAAACTATTATTGTAGGAGAACTCTACAAGAGGTGGGTGATCCTCCCAACTACCACCGAAATCAAAAATACAGATACGGAGGAGGTCTTCCAAGATATGATTCACCCGTTCAGTCTGTCCGTCAAACTGCGGATGATAAGCTGTGCTAAAATTAAGCTTTGTTCCCAAAGCTTGCTGAAGACTCTGCCAAAAATGACTCGTGAATAAAGGATCACGGTCACTCACAATAGAACTAGGAACACCGTGAAGTCTCATGATTTCCTTGACATATAACCTAGCCAAATGCGAAGCAGTCCTTATAGACTTAATAGGAACAAAATGAGCAGATTTAGTGAGGCAATCAACAATAATCCAGATGCTAGAATGGCCTGATCTCGAACGAGGTAGGCCATCAATGAAATCCATAGAAATCTGATCCCATTTCCACAATGTAATCTCTAGAGGCAGAAGAAGACCCGAAGGACGCTGATGTTCGGCCTTAACACGCTGACAAGTTATGCAGTTACTCACATAACTCGCCACATCGCGCTTCATGCCTTCCCAATAATAAAGACGATGCATATCGGCATACATCTTGCTACTACCAGGATGAATGGTATACTTAGAACGGTGACAATCATAAAAAACGTCATGCCTAAGCGCAAAATCAGAAGGCACAAAAAGACGGTTCTTCTTGCGAAGACACCCATGAGAATCAATGCTGAAATCCCACAATGCCTCATCATAGGATCCGGACTCACAAAGCTGAATAAGATGCAACAAATCAGGATCACGCCGCTGAGCATCGACAATACGATCCAATAAAATGGGTCGAGCTCCCAAAACTAAATAATAGAATAGGAGAATCAGAAGATGAACCTCTATCACGAATTTCAAAAAAAGATAGAGTCTCAAGAATATCCCATTCGGCAAGCATCATAGAAACAACAGCCGAATGTTTGTGACTAAGCGCATCAGCAACACGATTACCCTTTCCAGGGGTATACTGGATATCAAAGTCATACGAAGCAAGAAACTCGAGCAAACGCTGTTGTCTCACATTGAGTTCCTTCTGAGTGAACAAATACTTCAAGGATTTATGATTGGTATAAAGAACGAAGCGCTCGCCCAATAAATAGTGTCGCTAAATCTTCAAGGCAAAGACAATGGTGGCTAACTCAAGATCATGAGTGGCATAGCGAACTTCATTCGGACGAATTGCCTAGAAGCATAAGCAACTACCCGATCCTTCTGCATAAGAACGGCACCCAGACCACTACCACAAGCATCGGTGCAAACAACAAGATCATGATTCCCCTCGGGAACCACAAGAAAAGGAGCATTAGTGAGAAGTTCCTTTAATGACAGAAAGGAAGCTTCACAGTTGTCGGACAAATAAAACGAATGCCTTTCCGAGTAAATGTGACGACCCGGAATTTTCAAGCATTTAAATCGAAATATTTAATTGCTTTTAAATATTCAATAGAGTAATTTTAACTTGAATTACGGATATCATAATTTATTTGACAATTAAATTATTGAATTGTATAATTTGAAGTTGAGTAAAATGTTGAATCTAGAATTTTAAGTCTGTTAAAAATAATTTAAAGGCTTGTAAAATTTATATTGTTAATACTGAAGAGAATAAAAGTGTTGAAATCAAATTTAAGGATGGTTTGTTAAGTTTTGAAATTTTATCGTTTAAATTGAATTTAAAAATAACCCTCCGAGGCACAGTCTCGGAATTAGACAAAACCAGTTCCATTGGGTCCGTAATATTGAATTATTATCGGATTTCAAATTTCGTATTTATCGGAGTCAGTGTGTGAGTGTACGATATATAAACGCACTGAGAATTTATTGATAATAATCTAATGATATTTAATTTAAATGGTCGAGCTTCTCTGTTACGCTTCTTCGTTTAATAAATAAAAAGGGGTAGATATTTTTCTTCGTTCTGGAAACAAAACGAAGCCACTCTTTCTTTCTTCGTTTTGAATCCAAGCTAATGGCCGCTCTCATCCATTTGCAAATCGAAGCCGAGCCTTTCCTTTCTCCTCCTCCCCTCTTTCATTCGACCTTCGGTTTGATTTCTCTTCTCTCTTCAATTTCGAAAAATCGAAACCTCAGCTTAAAAAAAAAGTGCCGAAGCCTAAATTCCTCCAAATCAAAACCCTCAGTAAAAAAAAAGGGAGGGATCGAGCTTTTCATCCTGCTCGCGATTCGATTTCGTAAATGGAGTTAGGGTTCGGTCGAGCTTGCATCCACGGTCGAAGTCGTGCGACTTCAGTGGCACGTGTTGAATGACGAGGAGACTCATATCTCGAGCGCGACGATGCCGACTAGTGTTTCGTGAAATTCGAGTTTTGGGCAGCATTGAGAAGCCGGTCGCGATCTTGGCGAGTTCGAGCTCGCAAGTGAAGACGATATGGGGTATGGTCGCTGAATGTGGTGGCGGGACATCAAGGTCGTTACGTGCGTGGAATTTGGGGCCTCGTGTTGTCAGCACGCACGCAGTAACGTACAACTTAAACCTATATACTAAATCTACGAATTTGTTAGCTAGAGGAATAAAGGAAATTTTGAAAATGATTTACCGAAAACAGAAGTTATAACTGAGGATATGTTCAATTTTAAATGGTATTGATTATTTTGTAACCAGTTAAAAATATAATATAAAGTAAATATACCTATTCCATTTGCAGATGGAGATGACTTATTTGTTTAATTGAATCTAAATAGTTTTAAATTAGTAAAGGTAATTTATTTAAACGGAAACTAGTTGGATTTAAATTTCTGGTTAATTAGATTTATTTAAAATAAAAATTTACAGTTCGATTTATTCAAATAATTAATAGACTATATAATATTTATATACAAGGTCGAAGAGGAAAAAAAAACGAATCCAAGGCAAAGTTGAAGTGGACTGTAAACGGAAATAAGGTGAGTTAGTCTCACTCAGCTAATTATAAATTTAAATTTAAATGATAGATTTAAATAATTGGTTGAATGCTTGAATTGACTGATGTGATTTAGTATGATATAATTTGAAATTGGCATATTATGTGATGCTAATGTCTGTGGGTGCAGGGAAAATAGGTTGGGGGGATCCAACTGGACCCCTCAACTTTATTTAATTATTTAATATTCTCTGTTCTGGCTATTTGATATCCTGTAATGAATTATGTGGGAATATTGAATGCTATGGCTTGATTGTTATAATCGGGCAATAATTAACTATTAAATATATAATTTGAGTTTGGGAATGAAGATAAAAGAAGTGAAATTGTAATTAAAATAATTATAGACAAGTTGAATAAATTTAAGAATGAACTGGTAAAGAAATAAAATGACTTTAAAATTTTAATATATGAATTTTGGGTATGGGAAGGAAAAATTTAAATAAACAGAGAATTAATAAAAAACTTAAATTTCAATGTTATTGTTTTAAAAGAACAAAACATTTATTTAAATTGAGGGTTTAAATTATTTAATAAGAATAAAGAAGAAATTGGGAATAACCTGAAATTTGTATATTTCAGCTAAAGGATTAAAAAAAAATCAAACTGGGAAAAAATAATAAAGTCCATAATTAATGAATTTTGAAATGAACCAAGTAAGTAAAGACGTTTATTTCTAATAGAATTAATTGGAAATCAATTTGGGAAATTGATTTAAGTGCTTGAAGTTGGAATTTTCTCTGGGTGGCCAAGTACACGTTTTTAAAAGTAAATTAAATGTTTTAAAGTTGTTTTTAAAGAAAGCAAGTTTTATAAAATTTATTATTTCTAATATTTAATTTCTAAAGCAAGTATTTCCTTTAATATATTATAGCATAAATTATTTAAAAGTGACTTAGTATTTGTTTTAAAAGTGAAAACCTGGTTTTATATTTTATAAAGTAACCTTATTTTCTCAAATTCATATAATATATATTTTTAACAAATTATTTAAGTAGTTTATCCTAAGCGTTTTAAAGTATATATTTCAAAGTAAAGTGTTTTAAATTATTTTAAAAATCTATTTTTGTGCTTGGTGATTTCAGAGGAGATATAAAATATTTGGAAAAGTTTATTCTGAAAAGAAAGATGGTTTTGAAACTGTTTTCAAAGGATTGAAAATAGAAATATATCTTGTGAAGATATTTTTGACATTAACAAATAATTTGGAAAATTATTTATTGGTTGATGGTTGTTTTGTGAATATAATTGATAGTTAAATAACCGACTATCAATATTGGACAATGCGTTGATCGTTTCGAAGAGACCGGGATCGAGATTTATTTCTCGAAAACCACTTCGATCCGGTTTGTACGATTCGTAGGAAACGATTTTGGATTCGAAGATGGAGCAGTGGAGTGCAAGGGCTAGTCGCTACTAATCCTGAGGATATTTCCAAAATGGATGTAGTAGGAATAGTGCCTTCGGTTCCGTTCGAACCCGGGACGGACTTGTATGGACGAATGCTTGCGAAACATCGTCAGGTGGACGATGGGCATTCTAAGGGATATATTCTAAAAAGGTAACGCTTAGCCTCAAGCCTCATCAAATGGGAATGACTGAAAATCAGGGGTTATGCAGCAAGGCTAGGTGGGTAGCACCCAAGCAGGGTGAGGTCATTCCAGTCTAGATGTCCCTTTTTATTTCGGCTTAGTGGTACGGTTGCTGATCCCAACTGCGGGGTGATCTCACTCGGGACTGTCCAGTAAGGGATGGTTCCGGCCTTGTGTTGCAGGGGAGCGGGAGTACTCCTCGGTACGGTGATCTAGGCCCCGTACTGTGACAGGTGGTACCCCAGTGCCTAGTCATTGGTTGGAAATCCATTCTCCCTACGATCCTTGTACGAGTTTTGTTTGTATTACCCACTCTGTGGCTAGTAGCTGGAATTTAATAATGTAACAATTTCGGCTATTTTATAAGTATTTGTATATAGACCCAATTATAATATCAGAGGATTTCTATAAAAATGTTTTATCTATCGTAAGGTAAAAACTCGACATGTTTATTTGTGGCGTGGTCTTACGAGATACTTTTGTTTTCAAAGCATTTTTGAAACTTTAATAATCAATTGGGTGTGATTTTCTCACGTTGGTATTCCAGACTGACTCAGGTATTATTTAACTGTAATGCTCGGGTCAGACCGAGTATTATAGGATACACAGGATGTGATGCTGTGGAGCTCAGGAGACGAGCTGGATGACGACACGTACTCTCGTACTTGTTTATATATATATATATATATATATATATTCCGCTGTGTTGAGTTGTTGAGTATCCATTTGTATGTTATTGATATTGATGTGGAGCTGTGATTGTTGTACCCTAATGATGTAATATATATAAACAGAGATATTTGATGTTTTTGAGTAAAGATCATTTATTATCTATTATATTTTATTCCGCTGCGATTGTTAGATTCTATTGTGTTTTCTATCTTCTTCTTCTACCTCTTCTTCTTTAACCCAAATGGTTCATATTTATGTACAACTTGAGTTGATCGTTGTAGAATAGTGTTGACTCAAGGGGTACGGATTTGCGGGCTGTTACAGTTAGGCTGGTGAGAGGAAGCACAACACGGGAAAAATCCTTAATGAACCGACGGTAATAACCCGTCAATCCAAGGAAACTACGAATCTAATGTACATTCTCAGTTCTCTTCCAATTATGAATGGCTTCGATCTTTGAGGGATCGACAGAAATGCCATCGGAAGATACAACATGGCCTAAGAACATAACCCTATTCTCCCAAAAATGGCATTTGGAGAATTTGGCTCTAAGCTGATGGTGACGGAGAGTACTCAAGACAATTCTCAAGTGATTAGCATGCTCAGCTTCAGACTTAGAATAAATAAGGATATCATTAATAAACACAAGGACGAACCTATCGAGATATTCCCGGAATACTCGATTCATGAGCTCGACAAAGAAAGCAGGAGCGTTCGTCAAACCGAACGGCATAACGAGCCACTCAAAAGAACCATAACGAGTGAAAAAAGTTGTAAGATGTATGCTATCCTTCGCAACTCGCAACTGATGAAAACCTGTGGCAAGGTCGAGATGAGAAAAGACCTTAGCACCACACAATAGATCGAACATATCATCGATCCTAGGCAATGGATACCTATTCCTGATGGTTAACTCGTTAAGCTTGCGATAATCAATGCAAAGCCTAAGAGTTCCATCGGACTTCTTCACGAAGACGACCGCGAATCCCCATGGAGAAAAACTGGACTGAATCAACTGCTAGGACTCAAGCTCTAAAAGCTGCTTCTTGAGTTCCTCATTTTTTTTGTAGATATCCTCGTAGGAGGACGACTAACTGGCTGCGCACCTGGAATGAGATCAATAGGGAATTCAATTGCCCGCTTGGGTGGCAAACCCGAAATAGTTTCAAAAACATCAGAAAAGTCACAAGCAATAGGAATACGAGATATATCATCATCATCTCGCGATTCAAGAGAATATAAAGCCATTTTGGAATTATCCACTTTCCGAAGATAAAGTGATAGCTGAGTAAATGAATCTGGATGTCGAAGATATAAAATCCTCTCAGAGCAAGTAATCCTGGCATCGTATCTCACTAGCCAGTCCATTCCCAAAATCATATTAAATCCCAGACAAGACATAACGTGCAGATTCGTACGAAAGGAAAAGCCACATAAAACAATCTCAACATCATCACAAAGCATGCTAAGGGTCGCGGATCCCCTATTAGGATTCGCAATCCTTAAAGAAGTAACCATACAAGAAACATCCAAAGATAAATCATCAACGAGCTTTTTCGATACGAAAGAATATGATGCACCCGTATTGAAAAGAACTCGAATACTATGATCATGAAATAAAATAGAACCTTCCAAAATAGATGGAGATATACCTTTGGGCTGAGAAGGACCTTCAGAAGCCTTGGCAGCAATAAGCCTGCCGGATTTGGCACTAGCTGGAACAACAGGGCAAGTGGAAACATGATGACCTTCCTTCTTGCAATAGCGACAGAAGAGAGGCCTGGAACAAGCTCAAATCATATGATCAGGAGAGCCACATTTGAAACACTTCCGAATGAAAGTTGTGCCAAAAGGCTGAGGCTGAGAACTAGAACCACTAGTCTTCTTCTTCTTGGAAGGAAAAGACCGGGACTTCTGAAATGAAAACTGCTTCTTGTTGGGGTTCTTGGAAACCTCAACCTCATCATCACTATCACACTCCTTCTCGATAGTTTCAAGATGAAGTGCAGAATCTACCAACTCCTCAAAAGAAAGCTTAAGCTGGAGCAACAAAGACTTCTTAAGATATTTCTTAAGACCAGAGACAAACTTCAGATTCTTCTCATAAGAAGTGCTAATGAATTCAAGACCATACTTAGATAAAGCCTCGAATGATGCAACATACTCAGAAACAGGAGATTTCCCGTGCTTCAACTCAAGGAAGCGACGGGTCAATAAAACTTTCTTAGATTCAGGAACGAACTTGAGTTCGAATCGTCCCCGAAACTGAGTCCAAGAAAGAGTAGACTCATCAATTTCGGCTATAAGAAGCTCATACCAATCAAGGGCACGCTCTTGTAATAAGCTAGAAGTTACAAGAACTCTATCATGATCAGAAAGAACCATGCGAGAGAAAATACGCTCGCACGTGCGAAGCCAAGCTTGGACTTCAAGAAGACTCGGAGCCCTTAAACGGCTTTCCCTAAGATGAGAAAAATCACTGCACTGACGTGCAAAGCCAGACTTGCGAGGTGGAGATACTCGAGGGGGAACTGGAGGCTGAGTGCTCCTAAAAAATTCCAAAAACTGATCAACAGATATATAAACGCCATCCGGATGTGAGCCACTGGATTGCCCAGCATCCGGACGTCGTCCTCTACCTCTTCCAGCCATAAGCTGAAAGTTAAGATAAGAACAAGATTATTCATAAGGTAGATGTCACCAATCCAAATATGGAACACTACGAAAAAAATGCAATCCTAGACCTATTCCCAATTTCTATCTACCACCTAAGGCATGGAAGGAATAGAGGCAAGATGGTTCAAAGATTTGTATCACTTATTACACTTTGATGTATCGTAATATGTGCTTCTATTCTGTGTTTATCATATTTTGTTCTGAACCTTGCTTTGATCCAAGCTGTGATGCCCCACCTCTATACAAACACTAGCCAAGGACACTACGGGGTAATGCCGTCGACTAACGTGGAGAATAAGGCTGTTTAGGAGCGACGATCTATAGCCTTGCTCCAACTATCTATTGAATACATCGACAATTGTCATACAAGCATACCAACATATCCAATTAACACTTAAAACAAAACCATAGGTGGCTGGAGGATCTATCAGAACAGAATATAACAATTCAAATGTAATATACATCACAGAACAGTAGATCATCATATACACATATACAGATACGTAACATAGTATATAGACTAATACATGTCGAGTGGTAAAGCAAACCACAATATACAGACGAGTTAAAAGAATACATATCAGAGTTATGACAAAAAGGACTACACAAAAAGCTTAACAAAAAGAAACAAGCTGAATAGTCCATGCGGAAGCAAAATATGCTAAGTCCAATTGCACCTAACCTGAAACATCTCGGTCTGACCCGAGTATAAATACACGGGTCAGTCTAGCTAAACAAATCAGTTAGAAAACTTAACAACAATAAACCTACAAGGTCATAAAGTAAACAAATATCTCTAAAAGAGATACAGCAATCATCTAACAAAAGAGGAATCATAACAAGAAAAGCCTCATCTCATTGGCAATCCAAATAAACAAAGGATATGAATATCCCAAAACAAGCCAAAAAGGCAATAACAAATACCAATGAAGGTAACACAAGTTCCACAAGGCAACAACGATATATCGTGCGGCTCAAAAAGACCAACACCGAAGAGAGATACCTAGGGAATATACATATCAACGAAAACAAAAGATTGCTCGAGCTCGGTACTGTATAAACAAGGATCCATAAGCCCGAAGGCTCCAAACCCAAATATCACTCGAGCGGCTCATAAAGACCAACTCCGAAAGCGATACAATCGGGCGACAAACCCGAAGGTACAAACCCGAAGGTACAAACCCGAAGGCAACATACCCGAAGGCAACAAACCTGAAGGAGACAGTCCGAAGACACTATCCCAAAGGCAACAAACCGTAGTGGTGAAGGTCCGGAGGCCCAGTATTGGACACCACTAACTGGCAGAATGTGTCATAACTCTCAAAAAGGAATTCGAAAAGTGGTAACGTGAGTCCCATAACCACTCGTTCGCACTAAATGGTTTACTATCCGTTAGTTAATTTCACACTCAAAGCAGTACAAAGTTTACCTCATCTCATCGGTAAACCAGACCAAAAGGCCAAAATGATCAATCGAATTGGTCGGGGATTAATCGGAAAGATAAATGCATGGATTCATGGTCCGTGTTTTACCTAACCATTTAATCTTCCTTCCACTCCGCTCGAAGTGCAAAATTGTGCGTGTGCGTTTTAAATAAGATTTATAAATTAGAGAAGCAAGCTTTTAATACAATTTAAAAGATTGTTTTATAAAAACCCGTGGATGAAGTCAAAAAGGAATCATCAAGGTCAAATATGCATAAACAACTAATTGGAATTGACGTAAATCGATAAAAGTTGGAATCACAAACAAATAGGCAACCAAGGCAAAACAAGGAAACGGGAGCAGGTCGGTTGACCGGACTTCCTGAGTCGGTCGACCGAAATAGAAACAGAAAGTTTCGGCTACAGCTTCGTTCGACCGGTCCAGGGGGTTCGGTCGGCCGAACTGCAAATTCTGCAATTCCCACCCTATTAAATTGAAGTGCAAACACTCATAATTCATGACCTGTCGAGTAATGGACCTAAGGAGCTCTTGCCAATCGATACCCCAGCTCCATTGGCTCTCCGATTCACCACCAAAAACATGTTCAAACATCAAAGTTAGGATCTTTAAAGATTTGAACCCAAAACACTAAAAATTTGGATATTCACCAATTTAATCCAAACCAAAAGCAAATGCACATAAATAAGTGTTAGGAATTCATACCCAACAATCAAAGATAGATATAAACATAGATGTGAGATAAAAATCTCAACTTTTATCTCAAAAACAAAGAAGAAGAAGAAGAAGAAGAAGAAGAAGAAGAAGCTCAATTGCAAGGAGAAGACCAACCACTCTCCACTTTAACTCTACTAGCTTCAATCTAAGATCAAAACAATTATTTTCTAAGTTAGGTTTAGTAAAATCTGAAACTAAAGAGAGAAAGAGTTGGAGAAGATGAAGAGAGGGCTTACCAATAGCTTCACTTTGATTTTTGGAGCAAGAATTCAAGTTTGCAAATAAACTAGGGCTTGGAATTTATAATTCCTCTTCCTTTCCCCCATTTTCAGTTTTTAGCTTGAGTTTAGAAGTGAAAATGAGTGAATGGAAGGAGAGGGACTGAGTTAGGGTATTTAGTTAGCTAGTGGGCTGAACCCAAACCCAAAATCCAACTAGAAAAAGTAGAAAAATTCAACTTACTCCAAACATATCAAAGTTTATACTTAAAAAGATCGCAAATGCCATTTTGGACTCAATAGAAGTGGTTTCAAGTCCTAATTCGGCCATTTGCAAAAGGTAACATTTCGGATCCAAAAATCCGACTAACAACGCTATATTTAAATAAAAAATTTAAATATATAACCGTTAAATATGCGGGTTGTTACACCTAGGAAGTTAAGTTGTGTTTAAAGAGAAAATTTATTATTTAAAACTATAAAATTTTAAGCTAGTTAGGATTGAAATACTTCGGTAAGTAGATTTCAAATATTAAGTATTTATTTTAATAAATTCTAACTTTTAAAATGCACTTTGAAAATTATTTGTCTAATTGAAGATGAGTTGTTAATGTTATAAAAGTGTTTTCGATATTTTAAATAATTACTTGAATACATTTTAAAAAAAAATTCATTAATCTTTTAAATACTTATTATATATATAGAGTTTTGAAGTAATTGAAAATTTTATTTTACAAATTCTCTCGAGACTCAAAAAAAGGGCTTATAAAGGATATGATTTTGAGGAAGGGAAATTTATTTGTTATTCTGGAGATTTTTGGAATAAGTTACGGAATAATTCACTGAAACATGATATTGAAAGGATTTTGGAAAATAAGACTTGTAATACTTTCCTAAGGATAGAAAATAGAAATTTGGAAGTATTTCCAAGTGTTGAGATGTTGGAAGTATCCTGTTACGGATTTAACTGTTTGAAAAATTGTTTTCAAATGATTGGAAGGAATTGATATATCTTTTAAAGATATTTTGAAAGTAAATATTTGAGAATTTTATAATAAGGCCAGATGATTGCTTATGGATGTTTAATTGATGGTTAAATAACTGACTATCAATAATTGGCCAATTTTGCTAATCGTTTCGAAGAGACCGGGTTCGGATTTAATCATCCGAAAACCACTTTGATCCAGCTTAAATGTAACGAATGAATACCGTGAAGATGACGAAGATGATGGTTCAGTTTGTCCAGACCCAGGAAAATTTGTATGGACGAATGCTATTAGAACATTGTCATTGGATGGCGATGAGCATTCTAGGTGAAATTGTTCTTGAAATGTAATGCTTAGCCTCGAAATTCATAACCAAGAACGAATAAAACAGGGGAGATGCAGCAAGTCTAACTGGGTCGCACCCAAGTAGGGTATGTTACCACCTTTTTAGATGTCCTCGAGAACCTATTATTTATGGATATGGATGTGCATGGAAGAATGCTCAATAGTAAGGTTGGAAACACGAGGGTGATAACATATTCGGTCTATCTAGGTCAGGAGTAGGCCGGTCTTGTGTAGCAGGGGATCCGTCGTGGTCCTCGGTACATTGTTCTAGAGGTGTACCATGGTGGGCGGTACCCTAGTGGCCCAGTCATTCATTGGAATTCATTCTCCAATACGAGCTTACGATTTTGTTTGTAGAGCCTAGTATGCTGGAATTTAATTAATATAAAAATTTCAGCTATTTGAATAAGTATTTGTATTTAGAAACTATTATAATATCAATGGAGTTTTTATAAAGCGTTTTTGGTTATCGTAAGGGAAAAACCCCGTCGTGTTGTGTGTGACATGGCCTTACGGATACCTTTATTTTTCAAAGGATTTTGATAACTCTAATAATTCAAATTGAGTGTGTTTTTTCACCTTGGTTTCTTAGACTGACTGGGTGTTATTTTACTATAATGCTCGGGTCAAACCGAGTATTACGGATTCATGTTCAAATGCTGTGGAGCTTAGGACACGAGCTAGAGGAGTTTAAGACGTATTTCCATACTTGACTTATATTCCGCTATGTAAGGGAAAATTATATGACTATCCAATTTGATGTATTGATTGTTGTACGCTGATGATTATAAGACCTTACAGATTCTTTTGTATAAAAATCTGTTATTATGTATTGTATTTTGTTCTGCTACGATTGGAAGATTCTATATTGCTGTTCATTTTCTTATATCTTTTTTCTTCTTTTCCCCAAAGATTCTGTGAAATAGTGCTGACTCAAAGAGGTATGGATTTGCGGGCCTTTACAAATTGAATATCTAATGTTAATTCGATTTAAGTGTTTGAATCGATATCTTGAAAATCGAATTCGAAATTGATATAAATCGAAATGGTTTAAATTTGAGAATTGAATTGAAATGTAATCATTGAATCGGATAGTTGAAATTGAAACTGAAATTAAATTGAGAATGAATTGAAATTATTTGGAATTGAAATTGAAATTAATTCGGAATTGAAATGGAAATTAATTTGGAATTGAAATTGAAATTAAATTATGATTGAATTGAAATTTATTCAAGTTGGAATTGAAAGTGAACTTGAATTAATTCGAAATCGAAATCGAATTTATTTGAATCAAATTTGGAATCGAGCGAAAATTCGACTAGAAATCGAAATTGAATCGATTAAATCGAAATGGAAATTGATTTGATTTTGAAATTTTGGAATTGAATCAGTTTGACTTTGAAACTATTTTCAAATAAATTATTTTAGTATAAATTATTTAAAATCTATCATCTTAAATATTCAAATTATTTTGATTTTCCAAACTATTTTACTGTATAAACCATTTTCAATACTCAAATTATTTTCTATTAAACTATTGTAAATATTTAAGCTATTTTAGAACTATTCAAACTATTTTCTAAAAATTCAAACTGGTCATGGATGGAATGTTTATTTTTAAATCTTGGACATAAAGGCGAATGAGGTTAAAATGAAGTTATAACCTAAATTGAAGTTCAAAACAATTTTGGAAGCGAAATTGAGATATAAGGCAAAAATGATATGGTATATTTTGAGTAAATATGATGATTTCGAAATGGATTTGATTTTGAAGCGAATATGATATTTTAATATCAAGTAAGAATTGTTTTCGAAATATAAAAGTACCAACCGGCGTGTAAAACGATGTTTGGTTGTTAAAGCGATTGGAGCCTCTTACTGGCATACTCTCTATCAATATTGGAGCCACTTTGACAACCGTGTATTCTGTGGATGATATATAGAATGTAGTGGTTGAATTGACGAAAATTTACTGGAATGAAGTATAGGAACAATGATGGATAGATTTAACACTTTTTTCATAATTATAATGATTAAAACAGGAGCCTATGTTTGGCCAATGAGGTTAGCTACCTCTACAACATTGATCCCTCGTATTACTAATGTGATTTCGTACTCAATGGGTGCAGCTTTTGTTTGGATTGATGGTTGCAGTCGGCCACATATGCGTTAGACCAGCCAAAAAGGGTAAATTGGTAGAATCCTACCTTAGGCATTGCCTTATGTGACTTGTCATATTATCCTTATACGACCCCATTATGGCTTTGGTTTAGTATTGTACCTATAGGGGGTTTACTGGCTACCGACGTTGTTAGTTGTGTTATAGGACCTACATAGATTACATGTTATAAAAATATGTTAAGGTGGATCAATGTAAAGCCTTAACGCTATTTTGATATTTATTTTACTGATTAGATATTATATATGTAGTGCATTCTACAAGATATAAATAATTTGACGAATCCTTAAGAGATGGAAAATTCTATAAGATCTCTTAAGTTATTGCACGTACGTTATATACTGGATAGAAGATGTGAAACCCCGTAAACATCTACGATGCTACGACACTAATGTTATATGCGATATCGATTTGACTTACCTAAGAATATTTTAGTCCTGACTTGAGTATTTTGTATTTTCATTACGCTCGAGTCAGCCCTGAGTTTTCAGTTCATTGAAGATTATTCTAAGGAGGACGAAGGCGAAGATTTGGTATACTTTTACTATTAATATTCCCGGATCACATTGTCTGCTCCATTATTTAATTTATCCCAGTTGTATATATAACTCTGATAAATGTTGTATAAATTATAATCAAACATATAGTAAATAACTTCATGAACTATTTATTTGATTATTATATTTTGTCATTCTGCTATGAGATTCTCTGTAACAACTCGATTGCTCGACGCCCAAAGTTGACATCAATACGTCCACTGTATCGAATGCCGCACAGTCGAATGCTGGAAAACTGAACCGTTAGGGTTTAAATAAGAAGAGGAAGAAGAAGAAGAAAGAAAACAACCACAAAATATCACATATCGCAGCGGAACGAATATAATAGATAAATAAATATCTTTAAACAGAATTACTATATCAGTTATCACATTACATCACATTACATTATTAGAGTGTACAACAACAAACAACGGAAATAAATATTACATATACTAGTGATACACTTCATCGTCCAGCTCCAACTCTTGATTTCCATAGCAACTTCTTGACTTTGCTCCCGAATAACTGCAAACCTGACTCTTGGCTGCCCGTATGGAAAATTATGGGCATCTAGAGTATAGAAAGTGAACAATAAACTCCAGGTCAGTCGTAGGACTGGTGTGAGATCTCAAAAACATTTATTTTCACAAAGAAAAGGAAAGAAAGAAATCCGCTATGCTTTTTAGAAAATGAAACTACCATAAGGCCTCCCGCCACACACAATGCAAACGCAGAATTGGAGGAGATTTCTCCTTATGATAGTCAAACATGCTTAATACGCAAAATCCTTTGACTATTATTATTAGTGCATAGTTCAGAAAATATTTCGAAAATATAATATTAATCTTAGCCAGCATAGGCATATCGCACTTATGCCTACTATAGCTACCATGTTCAGTAGCATGTTACCACCACATTACATGGCAGGTTATACAACTAAAACCGTACAGAGCTCGTATTGTTTTGTTTGGATTTTCCAACAAATGGTCAGGCAAAGGAACTTTCTAAATAAAATAGAACGCCTACGGAGGGACGTCCCCGAGAACCTAACCGGGTCTCTGCTATACAAGGTCGGGTTACCTCTATAACTAGGTAACAATTGACATAAGCATTTCATCCCCCGGTCGTTATCGACCTTTATCCGAGGGCCCCCTACACCAACAACCACACAGTAAAGTATCTGGGATCCATACCATGATACCAACTATCATAAGATCAACATAAGTAAATATCTGGGCTCCATACCATGATATCACCTTTTATATCTAGAAGGGAACAGTCACACCCTCAAGAGGAGCTACCCCCAAATAACCTTGCTGCCACGATTCCTATTTCGACCATTACCAGTTTGTGAGGCTCGACGAAGTCTTGGCCACAAAGCTACGCTTTCCACAAAGCCATGCTTCGATCACAACTGATCAAGATCATCAACACACAGCAGCACTCAGCATGCCACACTACCACATTGGGAGTATATCGCTGATAACCTTCAACTACATAACCTTTGAGCTCGTACGTCTCAGAGAAGGGTGTTAAGCTAAGAGAATAAATTCTCCGCCACCAACAGATATGTAATTGAAAGAAATTTTCTTTATATCTCAAAGTGTAGTGTCAGACATACAACCATACGAGTCCGTTCTGGGTTCGAACAGAACCGAAGGCACTTCCAAAGAAGCCCTCGCAAATCCAGGTATTCACAATCCCAATCGGACTTCACATTACTTAGGGAATCTCTATACCGTAGCTACTCGGTGCAGACACAATCGATAGGTTATCCTATCGTTCTCGAAAATACCCGGTCTTCACCACCGGTCTTCAAATGCTATCCATATCGACGAATCATTATTCAGAATGGGTTATATGGCACAAAGTTCCCTCCCGGCTAAACCGAATAATGAGCGTAAATTTAAAACATATGGATATTGGGATTTCAGTTAAGTCACAGCCTATTATCTCAAATTTTCTCTCAAATGGTTTAAACAAATTACCATTTTACATTTTAAATAAAAGATTCATTTCACAAAGTTCGCCCAGTTTCACAAAGATCCATTGACGGATTTCAAAACAATTTCCCTTTCAAATTGGATTTACCAATCCAATCTTTCAGTTTAAGATTTAATTCATAACTTTCAAGCCTTTTCCAATTCAAATCTTGTATATAGAAGATATACCATTTAAAATCCTCTTAGATTTCAAAACAAGATTTAATCGTCTTCACAAAGGTTAATTCATAGTTTTCCAAACTATTTATAATTTCATTTCAAACTTGAAATCTTTCGGCACAAATTGGAAATCCCTTCTTTTTATGAAAGCTATTATTATTTGAAACAAATAGTTTTTGTTTTGGGAAAAACCGATTACAAATTACATAAGTTAAACCATTCTAGTATAAATTTGGATTTACATTTAAATTTCCAAAACCATACTTTTAAGTGGTTAAAAACCTATATAAACACATTTATCACTTGTATCATCTTTTTAGGCCATAATTTCCAAGTCATGCCTAAGTTGGAAAACTATTTCCAATTCAACTTGAACTTCCTTTAATACCAATTGGAAATTTAGTTCTTATAAGAAAGCTTAAATCGTTCGAAAACAAATAGTTTTTATTTCAGAAAAATCCGATTTCATTTATACAAGTTAAAATCTTTGGGTTAATTTAAATTCCCAAAACAACACTTTATAAAATGGTTCAAGTTCATGTAAACCTATATAATCTTTTTGAAATTATAAGCTTACAACACAGAATTAAATTTCAAATTTGTATTCAAATTTAAAAGTAAATAAGTTATTCAAAAACAATTTCTATTTTGAAATTCCTTTTTCAAAAGTTTTTTTTCCCACTTTAAATCCAATTTGTTTCCAAAACCATTTGGATTCAAAAATTCAATTCAAAAATAATTTCAAAACTGTGACTTAACCAAATTTCCACGTGCAATCCATATTTGTGTGTATAGTGTAGTCCAAGGGTTTAACACGATAGTGCATAATAGTAACCATCACAAATTCAATCATATTAACATCGATAAGCGGTATAACCCATAACGCTTATCTATGCACAGATTCGTAGATCAAACTAATTTATCGATGGGATATATCACAGAATAAATAAAATAACTCTTTGTGAGGAATCCAGTTGGATCCCTCCAACCTGTTTCGCTGCATCCACAGATATTAGCACAATCAATAAATATCGATTCAATCTGATAATAATTATCATATTCAGCCAAACAACCAATCAAACATTTTAAATATTGGCTATTTAAATCAACTGGTGTCCACATTTGAGTGAGATTACTCACCTTGCATTCAACGAGCGTTCGAATTTAAATTAAATCGAGCGGCAATCGATTTAACTAAATTTTTACTTGCTCCGAACGTTTCCAAATTTGCGCTGCGGTGTAGATCGCGTCGCTGCGATTCCGGCGCTACCAAATTCATTGTATTCTGATAACGCAAGCAATAGACATGAATTTTGAAAGTTCAATTACCAATTTCAATACAAGTTTCTTTTTTTTCTATTTTTATTTACCAAAGTTCATCAGGGCTGCGCAAACAAAAAATCGAAATCAAGGCCGCACATCATTTCTTTTCACGCGCGTACATCCCAGGCTCGAACATAACACACGAACCTAAAGTCGGCCCCTAGGGTTCGCCGCCGCTCCTCCTTTACTCGACCGTAGATCGATCAAGTACCACCATCACGTAGCCCTTCGTCAACTCCATCACCCCCAGGAACGCATGCGAGCTCGGTCGTCCCAAGGCTCGGCAAAAAGTGAAAGAACGCCCCCCTATCGGCCTCAGTTCTGGCCACCACGCTCCGCTATAAACGATCTCAACCGTTGGATCCAAGCATCTCACTGGCCTCTTGAATATTCCAGTTGAAAGTTTTTGAAATGGGTTGATAGATTGGTCGGAAATTGAAGGAGAAGGGTTGTTGGTTTCTACCATTAAATGTTTTAGTGGCGGCTGGGAAAGAGTGTTAGGGTTTTGGTTGTAGGGAACGTATATATAAACGCTTATTTAATAATATTTTATTAATATTCTCATATTATTTGCAAGTTTTCAAACGAACTCCAAACCACACGTGCCGCCTGGCGTTTCTAAGGTATTACCCACGTTCCGAACACAATGGACCGTGTTTCGGAAGCTAATTCGATCGCATGCGCGAGTTACGGAAACAAACGATCAATTTTAAATTAAATTGATTAAAATAGTTTCTATGCGTTTTGAGCGGCCAGGGTCAAAAGGCATCCACGATCGCGACGAAAATTGAAATCCGAGAATAACTAACTATTACGGATCCAATGGAACTAGTTTTGTCGAATTCTGAGACTGTGCCTCGGGAGGCTATTTTAACTCGTCGATAAATTCGAGCGATTCTCAAAATCGTCGAATTCATTTAAAATTTCACTTTTAAAACTTTACTAACTCTATTATAAATCGTATAGAATTTATATTCACATTAGAAATCATTCTGGTTCATTCCGGATCAAAATCTGATTAACTGCATTATTATATTATTAAATTCCGTTATTAAATTAATATAAAATCCCAAATCTTAATCTATCAACTCTTAATTTCATCGAAACGTCCAACATCATTATTTAAATTTAAATAGACTTAAAACAAATTTTAGAAACCAATTCATAACCATTTATATCCAGATTCACCAATTATCCCAATTCCGAAATTAAATTATTATTATTCAAATTTCAGTAAAATTCTCGTATTTGAAATTTAGTTAATTCTACTAATTTAACCTAAATCTTTTATTCGAAATCGAATTCAAATTCACATTTAACATTTAAAATGAATTAAATGTTTAAAATCTAGCGACCAAAATTCTGGGTTCTCAAAATCGTCGAATTCATTTAAAATTTCACTTTTAAAATTTTACTAACTCTATTGTAAATTGTATAGAATTTATATTCACATTAGAAATCATTCTGATTCATTCCGGATCAAAATCTGATTAACTGCATTATTATATTATTAAATTCCGTTATTAAATTAATATAAAATCCCAAATCTTAATCTATCAACTCTTGATTTCATCGAAACGTCCAACATCATTATTTAAATTTAAATAGACTTAAAACAAATTTTAGAAACCAATTCCTAACCATTTATATACAGATTCACCAATTATCCCAATTCCGATATTAAATTATTATTATTCAAATTTCAGTTAAATTTCCGTATTTGAAATTTAGTTAATTCTACTAATTTAACCTAAATCTTTTATTCGAGATCGAATTCAAATTCACATTTAACATTTAAAATGAATTAAATGTTTAAAATCTAGCGACCAAAATTCTGGGTCGTTACATCCTTCCCCCCCTTAAAAGAATTTCGTCCCGAAATTTGCTAAGGTAAGAAGATGCTACTAAACTCATTTACTTACCCAAACTCACATTTACTTCGTCAAAACTTTTAACTCAATTCCAAAATCATTTGCTTATTTTTAACCTAAAAGCTTTGTTCTCACTATCCTTTCAAAAACAACTTTACTAGTTAACCAAAAACTTTAAAATTTCCAAAAATTTTCTAACTCCCAAAATGTTGAAAAAAATTTGGCAGCGTCTCCTTTGTATGGAGGAGCTTTTGCAATATCTCAATAGATAGAAATATATACATCGATCCACACAGTCGGAAAACCAAAAACAGTTCATATTTCCTATTTTTATTGCATAGGCATACCTTTTATTAGCATTTTAAAAGCGTGCGGCTAATTTATATTGCATATACGCGCTCCAACTCTCTCAATTGCCTCTCATACCTGTACTTACTCAACAAACACATGAGTTTTCAATAATATGAGATTTTCAACAAGATTTCATATATTATCTAAGCCAAACATATCAATTTTCAAAGCCCACTCAACGATTTTCGAAATCCTACAAGCAAATGATATTTTATAAGCAATTACAAGGTTTCAGCACAATTAAATTTCCCGAATACATCTAAATTTCATTTTACTTTACTCAAAAATGATTTACAACCAGGTTTGCTGTATTCAATACATATTTATCACGACCAACTCCAAAATCACTACAACATGATCAACATATTCATAACTCATTTTATTTATATGCAAATCCATTAAATTAAATTCCGACCCATTCCAATTGGTTCAAAAATCAACTTAATTTTGCTTTTCTTAATTTATTTGCTTTATTTACAACAAACGACCAACCTCAATGCAAATTCAATGTTATTCAAGCAAACAACAATTATTGAAGTTTATAATCATTTTAAATTAATTCCAAATCAAACTATATAAATTTTTACTTCATTTGAAATTATTTACAACCCAAACATCCTCATTTTTATTCCATTATCAAATTTAAATTCTTATTCTTACAGTTCCAATTCATTATCCATATAGGTTTATATTAATATCATTCAATTCTGGGTTATATACAACTCATACGTTCTTATTTCATCATGATTAGAAATTAAAATTCTTTCACTTACATTAAAATTTTATTATCTAAATAAATTTCATTCAAGACCATTTCATAAGTTTGACAACAACATTCCACAATTTCCTTAAGTTATTTCAATAACAAAATATCTCAATTTCTTCTTGCATCATATTTATTTTAAATTTGATGCTTATCCCATCAAATTCCAATCCACTACAAATTTTAACTCAGTTTATTCACTTATTCAATCCATTTAAAACTTATTTTATGAACAATGAGACCACTTTAAATCTTTTCACTCATTTGAATTTATTTATAATTCAAACCTTCACTATTATAATCTAATTCCATTGTTCATTTCAATACAATTCCTTTCAATTTAGTTTACACTAAATTCATCTTCAAGCTTTTCTTTATTTAGTTCAGCTTATGCTAAATTCATTTCCAACAATTCTTTTTGAATTTAGTTGAGTGAGAATTTAATTATTCAATATCGTTTCAATCAAATTAGATTTTCCTTCAACTCAATTCTTTTCCAAATTAAATTCAAGTTTTAACTAAATTTATTCAGCCAACTTACATTCATACTTTACCTTTACTACTTTAAATAAGGATTTAATTCTATTCAAAAAAAATTTGTAACACAACTCAGTTTTGACTTTAATTCAATCCAAATTCAACTCAATTCCATTTAATCGAAGTTAAATCCAATTCAGTCCATTTTTTTATTTTCCATATATAAGTTCAAAACTTCTTTACTGACTTAAGTTCATTCACCCTTTTATCTTTTATATTTTATATTTTATATTTACTTCACCTTATTTCAATTCATATTCCATTTGAGATTAAGTTTGAATTCACCATACCATTTAACTATTTCCCATTTTTGAATATAATTCCATTTCCTATTTATAAGTTCACCAACTTATTTACTTAAAATCTTACATTGCTCATTTGAGTTATTTTCATCTTATAATCACAATTCCAGATTAACTATATAACACTTAATAGCTTATGGGTACAATCTATTACGCAATGACCCACAATTACAAAATCATTTTACGTTTCAACTTTATATCCAATTTAATTGAATTCTAATTCCCATTTATTCAACTTATCCTTAGTTAAAAGCAAATATATTCTATTCATCTCCATTTACTCAAGCTAAATTTTAATTCCAGGAGTAAAATTTCATTTTTCTTCTTATTAATATCAACTTCACTTTATAAGTTCAATAGTTGATTCATTTTAACTTTACACATTATTTAAATAGTGTTTCCAGAATTCAATTGCCCGGTTTTGTTTCAAAACCATTTTGAAATAATAATCAACTCATGCCCACTTATTATGGAAGCAATCCATCACTTTAGAAACTCGAAAATGAATTCAAATGATGTGGCCATCATCATCATGATTATTTTCCAGCGACTAAAGTGAGTTCAGTGCTTTCTTACTTTCCACAAATTCCTTTCAAAACAATTTTTCCAAAATAATACTCCACCATTGCCTTGAAACACTTTGGAAACATTTCAATCATTCCACAGATTTTAAATTCCCACCCTTTGTTTTAAATTCATTTCAAAACACCTTTCAAAATTCCTGGGATTTAAATTCTGATTTAATTCAATTTGGTTATTCTTCCTTTGGATAAATCATACTTATAGAATTTTATTTGGTTATAAATCCTTTCAAACTTTAGATTCTTATATTTGATTATAATAATCACAACCAAACATCCAAATATATATAATAAATTCAGAAAAATTATTCCTTTTATATAAAAATATAATTTTCGGGTGAAACTATTTCATCTACCCCACTTTAAAACAATACCATGTCAGTTTATCTTGCTTAAGAGTTTAGAAACCCCTATCGATATGGTTGTACTTCCCGTACCGACCAGAATCCATAAACACTCAACCGATAAGTCAACACGGTATAAAAATAATTTTATATTCACTAACAAATATGCGCTCATATCTATTATTTACACTCAAACTCATTCTAGAGTACTACTGACTCTATCTCTAATGAGTAACACCCAACAGAGCCAAGGTTATCGCTTAACCAAATGCTCTAATACCACATGTAACAACTCGATTTCTCGATACTCGAAAGTTGTCATCAATACGTCCACTGTATCGAATGCCGCACAGTCGAATGCCGAAAAACCGAACCGTTAGGGTTTAAAGAAGAAGAGGAAGAAGAAGAAGAAAGAAAACAACCACAGAATCTCACATATCGCAGCGGAACAAATATAATTAATAAATAAATATCTTTAAAAGGGATTACTATATCGGTTATTACATTACATCACATTACATTATCAGAGTGTACAACAACAAATAGCGGAAAGAAATATTACATATACTAGTGATACGCTTCGCCGTCCAGCTCCAACTCTTGATTTCCATAGCACCTTCTTGACTTTGATCCCGAATAACTGCTAACCTGACTCTAGGCTGCCCGTGTGGAAAATTATGGACACCCAAAGTTTAGAAAGGGAAAAATAAACTTCAGGTCAGTCGTGGGACTGGTGTGAGATCTCAAAAACAGTTATTTTCACAAAGAAAAGGAAAGAAAGAAATCCACTATGCTTTTTAGAAAATGAAACTACCATAAGGCCTCCCGCCCTATACACAATGAAAACGCAGAATTGGAGGAGATTTCTCCTTATGATAGTCAAACATGCTTAATACGAAAAATTCTTTGATTGTTATTATTATTAGTGCATAGTGCAGAAAACATTTTGAAAATATAATATTAATCTTAGCCAGCATAGGCATTTCGCACTTATGCCTACTATAGCTACCATGTTCAATAGCAGATTACCACCACATTCATGGCAGGTTATACAACTAAAACCGTACAGGGCTTGTATTGTTTTGTTTGGATTTTCCAACAAATGGTCAGGCAAAGGAACTTCCCAAATAAAATGGAACGCCTCTGGAGGGACGTCCTCGAGAACCTAACCGGATCTCTGCTACACAAGGCCGAGTTACCTCTGTAACTAGGTAACAACTGACACGAGCATGCCATCCCCCGGTCGTTATCGACCTTTATCCGAGGGCCTCCTACACCAACAACCACACAGTAAAGTATCTGGGCTCCATACAATGATACCAACTTTCATAAGATCAACATAAGTAAATATCTGGGCTCCATACCATGATATCACCTTTTATATCCAGAAGGGAATGGTCACACCCTTAGGAGGAGCTACCCCAAAATGACATTGCTGCCACGATTCCTGTTTCGACCATTACCGGTTTGTGAGGCTCGACGAAGTCTCGTCCACAAAGCTACGCTTTTCCACAAAGCCGTGCTTCGATCACAACTGACCGTCAGCACACAACAACACTCAGCATGCCACACTACCACATTGTGAGTATATTGCTGATAACCTTCAACTACATAACCTCTGAGCTCGTACGTCTCAGAGACGGGTGTTAAGCTAAGAGAATAAATTCTCCGCCACCAACAAATATGTATTTGAAAGAAATCTGCTTTATATCTCAAAGTGCAGTGTCATACATACAACCATACAAGTCTGTTCTGGGTTCAAACAGAACCGAAGGCACTTCCGAAGAAGCCTTTGCAAATCCGGGTACTAACAATCCCGATCGGACTTCCCATCACTTAGGGAATATCTATAACGTAGCTACACGGTGCATAGACAATCGATAGGTTATCCTATCGTTCTTAAAAATACCCGGTCTTCACCACCGGTCTTCAAATGCTATCCAAATCGACGAATCATTATTCGGAATGGGTTATATGACACAAAGTTCTCTTCCGGCTAAACCGAATAATGAGCGTAAATTTAAAACATATGGTATTGGGATTTCAGCTAAGTCACAACCTATTATCAAAACTTTTCTCTCAAATGGTTTAAACAAATTACCATTTTAAATCTTTTTAAATAAAAGATTCGTTTCACAAATTCGCCCAGTTTCACAAAGATCCATTCACGGATTTCAAAATAATTTCCCTTTCAAATTGGATTAACCCATCCAATCCTTAAGTTTAAGATTTAATTCATAACTTTCAAACCTTTTCCAATACAAATCTTGTATATGGAAGATATACCATTTAAAATCCTCTTAGATTTCAAAACAAGATTTAATCGTCTTCACAAAGGTTAATTCAAAGTTTTCCGAAGTACTTACAATTTCATTTCAAACTTGAAATCTTTCGACACAAATCAAAAATCCTTTCTTTTTATGAAAGCTATTATTATTTGAAACAAATAGTTTTTGTTTTGGGAAAAACCGATTACAAATTACATAAGTTAAACCATTCTAGTATAAACTTGGGTTTAAATTTAAATTTCCAAAACCATACTTTTAAGTGGTTAAAAACCTATATAAACACATTTATCACTTGCATCATCTTTTTAGGCCATAATTTCCAAATCATTCCTAACTTGGAAAACTATTTCCAATTCAACTTGAACTTCCTTTAATACCAATTGGAAATTCAGTTCTTATATGAAAGCTTATATCGTTCGAAAACAAATTGTTTTTATTTCGGAAAAATCCGATTTCATTTATACAAGTTAAAATCTTTGGGTTAATTTAAATTCCCAAAACAACACTTTATAAAATGGTTCAAGTTCATGTAGACCTATATAATCTTTTTGAAATTATAAGCTTACAACACAGAATTAAATTTCAAATTTTTATTCAAATTTAAAACTAATTTAAAATTAAATTAAGTTATTCAAAAACAATTTTTATTTTGAAATTCCTTTTTCAAATGTTTTTTTTCCCACTTTAAATCCAATTTGTTTCCAAAATCATTTGGATTCAAAAATTCAATTCAAAAATTATTTCAAAACTATGACTTGACCAAATTTCCACGTGCAATCCATATTTGTGTGTGTATAATGTAGTCCAGGGGTTTAACACGATAGTGCACAATAGCAACTATCACAGATTCAATTATATTAACATCGATAAGCGGTATAACCCATAACGCTTATCTATACACAGATTCGTAGATGAAACAAATTTATCGATGGGATATATCACAGAATATAAATAAAATTACTATTTGTGAGGAATCCAGTTGGATCCCTCCAACCTATTTCCCTACATCCACAGATATAAATATCGATTAAATCTGATAATAATTATCATATTCAGCTAAACAAATAATCAAACATTTTAAATATTGGCTATTTAAATCAACTGGTATCCAGATTTGAGTGAGATTACTCACCTTGCATTCAACGAGCGTTCGAATTTAAATTAAATTGAGCAGCGTTCGATTTAACCTAAATTTTTACTTGCTCCGAATGTTTCCAAATTTGTGCTGTATTGTAGATCGCGTCGCTGCGATTCTGACGCTACCAAATTCGTTGAATTCCGATAATGCAAGCAATATATATGAATTTTCAAAGTTCAATTACCAATTTAAACACAAATTTCTTTTTTTTTTCTTTTTTTATTTACCAAAGTTCATCAGGGCCGCACAAACAAAAAATCGAATTTAAGGCCGCACATCCTTTCTTCTCATGCGTGTACATCCCAGGCTCGAACAGAACACCCGAACCCAAAGTCGGCCCCTAGGGTTCACCGCCGCTCCTCCTTTACTCAACCGGAGATCGATCAAGTACCACCATCGCGTAGCCCTTCGTCAACTCCATCACCACCAGGAAAGCACGCGAGGTTGGTCGTCCCAAGACTCGGCAAACGCGAAAGAACGGCCCCTTTATCGGCCTCAGTTCTGGCCACCACACTCCGCTATAAACGATCTTAACCGTTGGATCCAAGCATCTCACTGACCTCTACAATATTCCAGTTGAAAGTTTTTGAAATGGATTGATAGATTGGTCGAAAATTGAAGGAGAAGGGTGGTTGGTTTCGGCCATTAAATTTTTTAGTGGCGGCTGGGAAAGAGTGTTAGGGTTTTGGCTGTAGGGAACGTATATATAAACGCTTATTTAATAATATTTTATTAATACTATCATATTATTTGCAAGTTTTCAAACGAACTCCAAATCGCACGTGCCGCCTGGCATTTCTAAGGTATTACCCACGTTCCGAACACAATGGAACGTGTTTGGGAAGCTAATTCGATTGCATGCGCGAGTTACGAAAACAAACGATCAATTTTAAATTAAATCCATTAAAATAATTTTTATGCGTTTTGAGCTGCCAGGGTCAAATGACAACCCCGATCGCTGCGAAAATTGAAATCTAATAATAACTAACTATTACGGATCTAATGGAACTAATTTCGTCGAATTCTGAGACTGTGCGCTGGAAGGCTATTTTAACTCGTCGATAAATTCGAGCGATTCTAAAAATCGTCGAATTCATTTAAAATTTCACTTTTAAAACTTTACTAACTCTATTATAAATCATATAGAATTTATATTCGCATTAGAAATCATTCTGATTCATTCCGGATCAAAATCTGATTAATTGCATTATTATATTATTAAATTCCATTATTAAATTAATATAAAATCCCAAATCTTAATCTATCAACTCTTGATTTCATCCAAACGTCCAGCATCATTATTTAAATTCAAATAGATTTAAAATAAATTTTAGAAACCAATTCATAACCATTTATATCCAGATTCACCAGTTATCCCAATTCCGATATTAAATTATTATTATTCAAATTTCAATTCAATTCCCGTATTTGAAATTTAATTAATTCTACTAATTTAACCTAAATCTTTAATTCGAAATCGAATTCAAATTCACATTTAACATTTAAAATGAACTAAATGTTCAAAATCTAGCGACCAAAATTCTGGGTTGTTACATTCCCTATTTGTTTTCTTCGTTTTTTCTTATTTTTCTTAATTAACCTCAGTGATTATCTATGTTCCGGATTGTTTAAGTCGGATATGTATGGATTATCGTCAATTTAAACCTTCCGAAATGTAGGTCCTCACATATACATACCATATACATAATGTATGTGCATGCATGCGTAACATAATAATATGTGCAAGACATAACATTCACGTATATATATGTTGCGATTTACATCACGACGGATATGTTAGCTCATCCTATATGTATTAAATGTTGTCCAAATATATGCATGCATGTAAACTTGTTATTGTATAAATATTAAATCTGTGTAAATATATATATATATATATATATATATATATATATATATATATATATCTGTGTGTGTATGTATGTATGCCTTTGTGTATGCGTGTAACTTATATAGGATTATATTAATGATTTATATCTATATACTGTGGAATTAAATATTAAATAAATAAATATAAATACATATATATATATATGTATGTATGTATATTATGTATATAAATTATTTTAAATCATTTTACACACACACATATATATATATATATACATATATATATGTATGTATGTATGTATGTATGAATTACAATAACAAAATTATATTATTATTATTATATTTAAATATATTTATTTATAATATCTAAATATGTTCAGGTATATATATAATATATTAATTATGCATTAAAAATATATATTTTTAACCCTTTTAGATTGAACGCACAATAAAAAACTATTTATATTTTATTGCATTAATATATATATATATATATATTATTTAAAATATAATAAAATTATAATAATAATTATTTTTATTTTATATCATTAAGAGTTTAAATTATTAGAAAATCAAGCACGATATATTAAAGTTACGAAAAAAATTTCTAAATTTTCTTGGTCAAACTTATAATTTTAATTAATTTATTGATTTTGGCCGTTTAAAAAATTAATTTTATAAAAATATAAAATTAATTTTTAACTTTTTATTTTTTGACCGAGAGTTTATATATTAATAACAAAATTTTAATTTTGGAAATATATTTTATTTTATATGATTCATTTAATTAGTATATCGATTTAAATAATAGTAGATATATATTAAAAATTAATTTACAGCCATAGAAACATATGATCTACGTAGATATGCATTAATGAAATATAAGTTCAAATATTTATATGGTATGATGATATATTAAATACAAGTCAAATAATTAAAATTAGATAGCATATTAATACATATATATTGATTAATTAAATGATCATAACTGAAACAAAATTTATTTGGCTGTGCGCTTCAGATATATATATATATATATATAAATGTATTTTTTAATAAACTAAAATATACATATAACCAATCTAATATCTAACAACATTGACGATACGTTTAAGAATCTCACATGACTATAAATATATAATAACGATATATATATATAATATTATATTATATAGAAATTATTAAATATAATATAGTAAACACATACCTAATACTAATGCTTAAAGTACACCTTGTAATGATGAATTCTCCCTCCTTGGAAATCTTCTCGATTTGGCAGATTGCTAATCCTTGAGCCGAAGACCTTTGGCTATCTAATAGCTGCCTCCTTTTGAATTGATTTGAGATGAATTTATTGTAGTTCCTTGTTGATGAGGTCGACCAGCAATGATAGAGAAAATAGCAGCTGCAAAGTTTTTATTTGCATTAGAGTTAGGAGTCCCTTAATAGTGGAAGACATAGAGAGAAATATATATCACATCTTATACAATTCTCATCAAACATCAACCATCCATCTCCAAACCCATCTAGCCTTTTAAGCTGCCTACTATAAGTCCTATTGCTTTCGAAATAGAATCTTAACATCATGGGCTAATATCCCATTTAAACCTAAATAAATATCATTAATTAAATCTATTTAATTGCTTGCCGATATCGCATATCGATCGATATAATTATATCCATTATAAATATATATATAATGTAATTTATTCCTCAAATCACATTCAAAATTTTATAATTAATATTTCATAAATATTAGTTAATTACTTTATAAAACTAATCAAATCGTTTGGTCTAAACACAATTCATCCTTCTAGTTATGTGACTCGTCGGGTATGAATTTAGTCAGTGATTAACATTAAACTATTCAAATGTTAATGTTCGCAGGTCACTTTATAGGTGGTGTGATTTTTTGGTAAAATTTATCGCTTACTTAGTTTCAGTAAAATCTGGTTTTATATTATTAAGTGTTAGCCGATTGTGACGTTTATTTACACCAATTTTCTTCGTCAAAACTATATCACTTTGGACTTATGAAATTTGATAATGGTTAAAATTCCAGTATCATCCATATTCACCTCTATAGTCCAAACACAAAGTCATCGATTCAATAATAGCAATTTTTATTAATTGAAATCTCTGGCTAGAGACTTTGAATTTGAGTTGACTTGATCAGCCATAGTCTTTCATTTGGATTAGTTCTAAATTTAACTTGAATTCACTATTGACATATTATACACAATATCACCTACCAAGGTTTGAGTACGAACGGTCCTTTATAAGGATTTTGGTATTCCTTAGTATTTCACAAAATACACGATAACACTCCAAACTACCATTCGGTGATATCAATTTGGACTTAATATTTGCTTCATATATCAAATACATAAACAAACCATGATAACATACAAAACATAAAATGTCTGATAATTCATATTACCGATGTATAAGGAATCAATTTTACATTTTCCGTACTAAAATTTTAAGTTAGGTGTACTAGCATATCTTTTTGGGACATTCCCAGTATCTATCATACTGACTATAAAAGACATCATTTACAAATCCAACGTTGAGGATTAAAACAACTAAAACTGATTTTAACACAAGTTCATTATTAAAAATCAATAGTGCATTGTTTTGCTTATGATTTAGAAATATCTATGTACCTTTTAACTTTCTTTCTTATAAGCACACAGTTCCTCTGGGTTTTGATTAACAATCAAACTATTTGATATTTCTACCAAAATATTTATTCAATTTTGATGTTTATAGAATGACACTTTTTTACCTGCTCTCAGATCATATCCAAAAATTCCTAAGCCCAAATATCACTCCCACTGGCTTTGAGACACTTTAGTTGTTATGTGCGAACAATCTATTCTAAACCATTATTTAGAATTTTCATTTCACAAGCCTAAATATCGCTCTCATCGACTTCGAAACACTTTGGTTGTTATTCGCAAACATACATCCCAAACACAAAGTCATATTAAGCAATAATTTTGTGAGTGAAATCCGAACCTACTTGAGCATATCAAATGGTGAATCTATTTCGTAATTCCACCATATGAAATTTAGGTATTATTCTTATCAACGTGGCTCATTATATTCCAACTGCATTTGTCTTTCTCTTAAAGACATATTTGTGGCCAAAAGTATCATATCCGTACGGACACGACTATCAAAATCATTTTTTAATAATATACTCGGAATCCATTTTAGATTTGCACATCGTGCCATATCATACAGCTAATACTCTTAATGCTTTAATTAAATAACCGAGGATTATTTTTTCTTTGACGTTGATAAGAAACTCACGGTTTCTCTTTAATGTACAAGAATACTCATTAGACATTCTAATGTATATGTGTTCGTTTGGTGAATTTCATTTTATCCCTTTTAATCAGTTTTATCATTGGATCGCAAACAAATCTATTTTGTACTAATAATTTCTTAAGAAATTTCTTCGCTATGGATTTCGTATTTCTTAAAATAACAATTGCTTCTTAATGCAACAAAATAGGCATTCGTCAACATTTTATGAATTGCCTCATATAAACTGATTTTGCAATAGTTCATAATAGATTTATGTTTGCAACATAAATTATTTATCTAATGACCATCATTCCTGAAATTCTCTTAGGACGATTTATACAAGATCAGTTACATATAATTATTATATGAAGTCTTTCGACTCGCACAACCTGCCAACTTCTTGGCCTAGGATATATAGTAGTTTCTCATAAACCCTTATCTCATATGGTCTTGTAAACTAGTCTTTGGACAATATTAAATTTAGCTTACTACTCTTAAACACCTTATAGAAAGTATTTAACTCATATTCACTCATCATCAATCATGCTTTGTCCAAGAAAGTTCGATTACTCCACATTAATACATCATTATGTATTTTATGGAGGAGTGACTTTCAAGGTTGAATCTTTTATTCATTTTTAGGTATTTTCCAATATACTCACTCATTCGATCAAACCGAATCATTTCTATCGCAAATTACACTATTTACTTCCATTCTATGTTTTATGAGTCTATCTTACGCTTATCCATGTATATCAAATACACATGTCCATGTCTATGATGACTCATCGGTGAATATGATAAAGTATGTGGAAATTTTTTGGTATTAATAGACTTATGATTACATGCATCTATACGTATCAATCCGAGGAGTTTATCAACTCTTATGATTCTCCCACTAAATGGTTGCATAACGTTAATTGTTTGAGATATAATTAACCAGTATCAAATGATTCGTAATCATATAACAATATTATTTTCTAAAATTATGGCTTAGTCTATCTTTCGAAAATAATTGTAAATAGTTATAAATACTTCAGTATTTTCAGTTGCATCACATTTTCTATGAAAACAAATACCACGTTAATTTATTTCATAATAAGTTTTCATAATATGTGCACTGAAATTCAACTATTTATTTTTCAGTTGACATTCAAAAATAGTCATACTTTCATAAATAATGTTCCGTATGTTTTACGAATTCTTTTTCATAATTTGATGCATTCAATAAGTGTTAATGGCATGCTTCCATTGTTTTGTAAAATATAAAAAATGATTTTTAAATTCTAATTTTTTGACCATAAGTTTATATGATGATAAAAGATAGTATAAAATTTTAAATTTAACTTTCGAAACATATTTTATTTTTTATGATTTATTTAATTAGTATATTGATTTAAATAATTCTAAATAAATATTAAAAATTAGCAGCCATAGAAAAATATAATCTATGTAGGTATGTGTTATTCCACCTTTTGACTAGGTAGTTTACAGACAAACTTGATGCGTCAAACATCGAAATTATCAAGGCAAAACTCCTAGAGAGATGAATGTGAAGCATAAAAAACAAGTACAACCAAGAATTCACAATGCATTCTTTAGAGGGCAGGTGTGATGGTCGAATTTGCCATAATCCTCGAACAAATTTAAATGATCGAATCGGACGAGCCCTAATCAAACACTCAAATCTTGCTCTCCAAGTTAGTTCAAGTTAACAAAATTCAAGCCAACTCAAGAAAAAAGAACCATCGATCCACCAAAGTGGTGGATCAGTACTAACCCAACTCTATGGGTCGGTAGTAATCCAACTTCCCTCCAGCAATAGGTCCCATGTTCTGCCTACACAACCTACTCGATGTTAGAAGCCTATTCTAAGTATTATTCTATTGATCCAGTGCAATTCTCTATTGATCTCCATGAACTCTTGAATTAGCAACTTTGTTCTTCCATGACTTCATCATTTGAACTACAGAACAAGCTAATACTGGTGCAAACAACTAACTATAAGATGAGCCAAGGCGAAGAGTTCAAGATGACCACATTGGCCATCTTACAATCATATCGACCCAAGGCCTTGGAGTCGTACCGACCTGTGACGACCTAGAATTTTAGACATTTGAAATTGGAATATTTAATTGATTTTAAGTATTTAAAAGGTTAATTTTAACTTTAATTTTAAATGTAACTAATTATCGGATAATTGAAATATTGAATTTAATGATGGGGAATAGGGTAAAATATTGAATATGAAGTTTCAAGCTTGTTAAAAATATTTCAAAGGCTTATAAAATTTAAATTGATTATACTGAAGATAATAAAAATGTTAAAAGTGAATTTAAAAGTATTATATTAAGTTTTGAAAATATATTGTTTAAATCGATATTTAAAAATAGCCTTCTGAGGCACACTCTCGAATTTTGACGAAACCAGTTCTACTGGATCCATAACAGTGTGTTATTATCGAATTTAAATTTTCGTAGCCTTTGGAGTTATCGTGCGGCCGTATGATATACAAACGCGCTAAAATTTTATATCGAAAATTCAACATAATAACTGAGTTCAAAAAGCTATCTTCTCCATACGATCGAGTCAGGACTCAAAACCTTTTCCATTGCATCCAGAATAGGGTTTAACATTATAAACGCCTAATGGCATGCCTCGATAGGAGGTCGAGATCTTAAGTTGCGAATTCTTGACGATTTGAAAATTTCAAATAGCATATATACATATATATTTGATCGATCTGACCAATTTCACATCCACTTCCTTTCTTTCTTTTCTCCAGCCACCCTACGATCCACTTAGTTTTCAAACACATCTCCTGCATTTTCAAACACGTGTCCTCTCTGAGAACACGCGTTTCTCTCAAATAAAAAATATATATGCCTGTAAGGTAAAGGATAGGCCTTCTCATATTTTTTCTTTTTTGCTCAAAAATTTTAATGGCCGACACTAAAAAATAGATTTCACGATCGAAATCGATCTTGATTTCTGGTGGATGTGGCAACGTCGGAGACGAGTGGGGTTGCCGAAGCCGCCGCTGTTACCGATGGAGGGAAGGATGTCGGTGGAGGGGAGGTGCTCAATTGAAGCTTGAGGTCCGGTCGATAATATTGGGGTTTGAAGAGATGTTGGGCATGGGTGGTCGATGGCCTTTCGTTGGTGGCGTTATAGTCGCGGTTGAAAATTTGCGTTCGTGTGTATCGGCAAGGGAACGTAGGTCGATCGCCGAGTTCGTAGTTGTGTTTTTGTGGGTGCATGGGTTCTCTGCTTCAGGTGAGCTAAGGTGGGAGGATGGATCGACTGGAAGCTTGGTTTTGAGGTTATGAGGTATTCGTTTCCTTCTTTCGATTAAACTTTGTTTCATAAAATATATATACATGGATTGAAAAATATATATAAAGTTTAAACAGAATTTTTTTCATTATTTAGCCAAATAAATATATATACATATAAGATTTTGGGAAAAGTATAGATAGATAAGATTTTAATCCATAGTAAAATATAAAACTATTTATTTTTCAACTTAAAGATTTGTATATATATGTATATACAGGAAAGAAAATTTCTATTTTGTTATAATATAAATATATCTATATAAAAATATACATATCTATTTCCACTTATTAGTTTATTTTAAAATAATGGAGTATGGAGATTAACATGTTTAATTTACCTATTTAATTAATTTAGTAACTAAAAATTATTTATTACAGGAAAATTAGTTTAAATAAAATAATTATTTAATTAAATTTATTAAATGGTAATTGATCATTTGATTAGTTCAAACATTAATAAACCATACAATGTGTATTCAAGGTCTGAAATCGTGGAGAAATCATGCAGGTTTGGATCAGATAGCAAGATAAAAGGCAAAGGTGAGTTGATCTCACTCATTTGGATTACTGTTTAAATTTAAATAGTTAAAATTTAAATTATTGGTTGATTGATTGAATTGACTGGATGTGATATTATATATAATAGTATATATATTGGAGTAATTGATATCCCCGCATTATATAGCGGATGAGACCCTACGCACCCGCATAATATCGGATGATCCTATATATCGTGATATGCCACCTCGAAGTGGAATTGGTATTTTTATATTATGCTAACATCTGTGGGTGCAGGAACATAGGTTGGAGGGATCCAGCTGGATTCCTCAAAAATATTGAAATTTATTTTCATACGCAGTGATATGATTTATTTGATAATCTGTGATAGATTATATTTATAATTGGAATTTTTGAATGATATGGTTTGGCTTAATATATTCTGATATTTTAAGATGTCAAAATATAAAGAATGTATTTTTGAAGGGAAATAAAAAGGAGAACTTTAAGTAAAATAACTATAGTGAATTTGGGTAAATTAAAGGAATGATTTTGGAGAAGGATAGAAAATGTGGTTTTAATATCCTATTAAATAAATTCCAGGCATGGGAAAAATGAGAGATTTTAAATAAATGGGAATAAAGGAGTGTTGAGGACTTAAACGATATTTTTAAAAGAATTAAAGGATTTATTTTTAAATTCAGGAATTTAATGGTTGGGAGTAATAAAAGGATAATTTAGGGAATAAAGCGTGAAATGATATTTCGGTTTAAATAAGATTTTAAATCATAAATAAAGGAGTAAATATGGAATTAACAGGTTTTGGAATGAATTTGGGTAAGTAAAGGAAATTATTTTAAAATGAAGTTAATTTTGAAAATCTATTTGAAAACCGACTAATTGTAGGAACTGTGATTAAAAGAGAACGAGGTTGTTGAATTTATAAACGGGTTTATAAATAAAGTGAAATATTTATCGGTGAATAATTTGAAAGTATAAATTCACGGTGGGAAATTATAAGGAAAGGGTGATTTGTTTTAAAAATAAATAGTGTATTATTTTTAAAGTGTGAGAAGAAAGTTTACAGGATTGGGACGTAAATTAAATTGGAATAAATCGAGATGGATTTATAAATGATTAGATGGGTTATATTGGAACATAAAGTGTATTTTCCTGAAAAGTCAAGTATATTTTCAAGAAATATTTTTTAAGTATAAATTAAAAGTTTTAAAATATGTTTTAAAAGAAGAATGTTTTTAGAGTTATTTAAGATGTTTTAAATTTTTAAAATAAGTAAATATATTATTAAATTAATTATGGCAGTAATTATTTTTAAATGTTAAATTAGTAATATGATTTAAAGGATTATTATATGTATTTATACTTTATACAATAGTTTTTTTAAAACAGTTTTGGGCTAAAGTTTGTATTTGGAAAATTATTATAGAACTTTTATAACTAATTTTGAATAAAGTGATTTAAGTAGTTTTATTTCAAACGTTTTAAGTTTATATTTTTGGGTAAAGTGATTTAATTTTTTTTAAAATCTTAATTCAATAAGATTTGGTTTTTTCAATGGAAATAAAACAATTGGTTGGAAATTTATTCCACGAGAGAATAAGTGATTTGAAAACTATTTTCAAAGGTTTAAAGTGTAGAAAATATGTTACGAAGATATTTTTGAAATAAATAATTTGGGAAATTTTTAAGGCCTCATGGTTGTTTATGGATGCTATATGATAATTAAATAACCGGCTATCAATATTAGCCAATGCGCTGATCGTTTCAAAGAGACCGGGATCGAGATTAATTTCCTGAAAACCACTTCGATCTGGTATGAACGTTTGCGAATGAAGACAATGAAGATGATGGAGACGGTGATTTGGTTTGTCCAGACCCAGGACAACTTGTATGGACGACTGCTATAAGAACATTGTCAGGAGGACGATGGGCATTCTAAGTAAATGTGTGCTAAAAAGGTAACGCATAGCCTCAAGCCTTATCAACCGGGAATGGCTAAAACAGGGGAGTTGCAGCAAGGCTAATTGTCTAGCAACCAATTAGGGTAAGGTCATCCCTGTCTAGATGTCCCTATTTTCGTGTGTATGGGCGGTTGCTGATCCTAACCATGGGGTGATCTTATTCGGACTATCCAGTAGGGGGTAGCTCCGGTCTTGTGTTATAGGGGATCAGGATGGATCCTCGGTACTCTAATCTAGACAAGGTACTATGATGGGAGGTACCCCAATATCCCTGCCATTGTATGAAATCCAATCTCCAATAACCGCCTGTACGGTTTTGATTGTGCCCAACTATGCTGGAACGTAGATGCAAGCATTTCAGCTATATTCTAGTTTACTTTCAATAGACACTATCATGGTATCAGATGAATTTGATAAAAATGTTTTGGTTATCGTAAGGTTAAGACACGACATGTTTATTTGTGGCATGGTCTTACGAGATACCTTTGATTTCAAATAATTTTGAAAACTTTAATAATCCAATTGAGTGCGTTTTCTTACGCTGTGTTTCCAGACTGACTCAGGTGTTATTTCACTATAATGCTCGGGTCAGACCGATTATTATATGATACAGGATAGGATGCTGTGGAGCTCATGGATAAGCTGGATGGCGGGACGTATCACACGTACTCGATGTACATTCCGCCATGCAGTATAAGCTGTGTATTCAGTTGTGGGGGCAAGTTAATATAACTGTCCAGCATTTTGCTGTTGTTGTGTTGTGCTCTGATGATGTAATGTATTATCCAGTTACAGATTCTTTTGTATAAAAATTTGTTGTTATCTATTATATATTATTTCGCTGTGATTGTGAGATTCTGATGTTGTTTTCTTTTTCTTCTTCTACCTTTTTCTTCTTTTACCCTAATGGTTTGTATTTCTGTCCACTTTAAGTTGAATTGATGGCGAATATGGTCGTCTCAAAGCGGTACGGATACGGGCTGTTACATTTGGTATCAGAGCAGAAGGTTAAGCCAAAACCTTGGCTCTATTGGGGATTACTCATTAGAGATAGAGTCGGTAGTACTCTAAGAATGAGTTTGAGTGTATTAATAAATATGAACGCGTATTTGTTAGTGGATATAATTTTTTTTTATTGTGTTGATTGGTATATTGAGTGGCTTATGGATCCTAGTCAATACGAGTAATTAACATTATTGACAGGGATCTCTAAACACTTGAAAAGAACAATTCGACGCAGTATTATTTTAAATAGGGTAAATGAAATAATTTTACCCAAATTATTTTACATATAAAAGGAATAATTTTAGAAAATTATTATGGTTGCTTGGTTATTAGGAAGTGATAATATTAAATTATTATCAGTGTGATGTGGAAATTGAACAAGATTAAAATTATACCCAAAGGTTAAGGAATAAATTTATATAACAAAATGGGATTTGTAAATGTGAATTATAAATGTGATTTGTAATAGAATAAAATTATAGAGTGGTATTTGAATAGGGATTTGAAAGGATTTGGAATTCAAAATTTTGAAAATTAAATTCCTTTCAGTTCGAAAATAATTTTCAAAGGTTTTGGAGAAATAATAGTGGCATTATTTCGAAAATATTTTTGAATTGGATTTGAAATCTGGTGAGATTTGGAATTCTAAAATATTTGAAAAATGTTTTTAAAGGGATAAAAGCACTGAACTCACTTCGGCCGGTGGAAAATAATTCTGATGATGATCGTGATATCATCGGTGTTCATTTTCGAGTTTTCAAGAGAGAGATTGCTACCTGGAAGTTTTGGATTGGTAACTGTTTGCAAAATTGGGTTTGATTTTGAAATAAGTTGATTTGGATATATACATACATACATACATACATACATACATACATACATATATATATATATATATTCAAAATTGATTTTTAATGTTTAAGTAATGTCTTAAACTCTAAAATCTTATTTAGAAATGTTTGTGTAGTAAAATAGGTTTGATAACTTATAAAATATGAAATTTGTTAGAATCAAATTTAACTTGGAAGGAGTTAAGTAAAGGAAAGAGTGACAATAAAATACAAGGGTAAGTAAACCAATTAAAGGAAGTGATTTAAAGAGATTAGTAAATGGAATATAGATAAGGTCGAAGCTTATAGAAGTTAAAATTTGAACTAAATTGATGCGTAACTGAATCAAGTAAGATAAAAGTGAATTTAAAGAAAAATCTAAGAAGACTACGTAAGTGGCCATTGAAACAAAAATTCGTTAACTTGGAAATAATTGTGGGATTAAACAAACTAATTTAAATTGTAAGTAAATTGAATTTAAACTGAATATTTGAAATTCAAATTGAATTGGGTTAGTAAAGTAAAGTTGAAGAAACGTCCGAAGGAACTAAAAGAAGTTAAAGTTTGGAAATAAACTTTTATTGAGATTTGAAATTAAATTTGGAAATGCAGTGATCAATTAAATTAGTAAGTTGAACCTATTTTAAAATAGAATTTGATTAGAAACGAATAAGTGGATGGAACTAATTGATTTAAATGGGTAAGCAAGTGAATTGAAAATGAATATTGGGATTATATTTAATTTAAATAGTGTAAGTCAGTGAATTTGTGGAATTAAGTCGAAGTAGACTATAAATAATTAAAGTTGGGAAATAGAATCCATTGAGACTTAAAATAAATTAGTAAGTGGAACTAATTAAAGAAATGATTAGTTAATTATGGTTTGAAATGAGATGAATAGAATTCAATATTTAGAACGAAAGGTAAAATGAATTCATATGAAAATTGGAGATCCAATTTGAATAGAAATAAATATAAACCAAAAGTGGTGAAGTGTAAATAAATATAAGAATAGTATAAAATACTCATATTAAACTTAAGAAATGGATGGTGAAATTTTTAAGTAAATTTGGAGTTGAGAAATATACTAAAATAATATTTGATGAAGATTAAGTAAAGTGTGAAATAAGATTGTAAATAAGTGAATGGAAATCAAAATAAATGTGAATAAAAGAGGATTGATGTAGCAAATAATTAATTGAGATAAAATGCGTAGGATGTATGTATATTATTTTATTCACATAGCGATTTGATCTGGATTTGAGCATAGAATTTCGAGATAGTTATATCGATCCAAGTTGGGATTTTTCACTCGATTTTCGATGACGAACCCTAGATATGGATTTTTTGATTGATTCTAGCAATTCTCTATCATAGTATATGGCTATGCAAGGGGAATGACGGTGTCTAATCGAGAAACTAGATCTTAGTCCGCACTAGGAAGTCGGGTGGACGATACTAATTCGGAAGTGAAATTATATGACCGAGTGAGCGATCGAATTTGATATTCCGTACGGATGATATGTGTACATCACAGGGTTTGAATGAAATAGATATTGAAAATTTTGTAAAGAAATGTATAAAATGATTTTGAACGCTGTGATTGGATATTATTGCTAAGTAGTATATAGGCATATAAAAGCAAAGGATAAATTGGTGTTTTAGACTTCAGAAGATAAATTTGATGGCTCGATAAAAGATATGTATTTAATTACGATATGAAATTTGATGATTTTTTGACCTAGCCACTTGGCCTTTTGTTTTCTTTTAAAATTTGGTGCCGTAGAGGCATTTTGTAGTTGTTCCAAGTTGGCCGCGCAAAGGAAACGATGGCGAAATTTTTTGAAAATTTAGAGAGTTATAAAATTTTGATAGTTTAAAATTTGATTTAAACTATAATTTGAATTATCTAAGGGATAATAATATTGGGAATAGACGGATGAGTTTGGAAAGTTGTAAAGATGATAATGTGACTTTAATAAATAGTTTGTTTTGGGGAGTCGTTGAAAAACAGTTTGGTTTTGGGAGGTTGTTAAAAACTATTTGGATTGGGAAAATAGTTAACGGGATATGGATCATTCTTCTTAACTAGCAATTTCAGGGTCGAAATTCTATTAAGGGAGAAGGAATGTGACGACCCGACATTTTGGACATTTGAAATTGGAATATTTAATTGATTTTACGTATTTAAAAGGTTAATTTTAACTTTAATTTCAAATGTAACCAATTATTGGATAATTGAAATATTGGATTAATGATGGGGAATATGGTAAAATATTGAATATGAAGTTTCAAGCTTGTTAAAAATATTTCAAAGGCTTATAAAATTTATATTGATTATATTTAAGATAATAAAAATGTTAAAAGTGAATTTCAAAGTGTTTTGTTAAGTTTTCAAAATATACCGTTTAAATCGATATTTAAAAATAACCTTCCGAGGCACAGTCTCGGATTTCGACGAAACTAGTTCCATTGGATCTATAATAGTGTATTATTATAGGATTTATATTTTCATAGCGTTTGGAGTTATAGTGTGGCCGTACGATATATAAACGCGCTGAAATTTTATATCGGAAATTCAATATAATAACCGAGTCCAAAATGCTATCTTCTCCATACGATCGAGTTATGACTCGAAACCTTTTTCATTTCGTTCAGAATAGGGGTTTAACATTATTAATGCCTTGCGGCATTCTTTTCGAGATCTTAAGTTGCGAATTCTTGACGATTTGAAAATTTCTAATAGTATATATACATATATATTTGATCGATCTGACCAATTTCACATCCACTTCCTTTCTTTCTTTTCACCATCCACCCTACTATCTACTTTGTTTTCAAACACGTCTCTTGCCTTTTCAAACACTGTCCTCCCTGAGAACACGCGTTTCTCTCAAATAAAAAAATATATGTGCCTGCAAGGTAAAGGATCGGCCTTCTCACTTTTTCTTCCCTGCTGCTCAAAAATTTTAATGGCCGACACTAAAAAATATATTTTGCGATCGAAATCGATCTTGATTTCTGGTACATGTGGCGACTTCAGAGACGAGTGGGGTTTCCCGAAGCCGCAGCTGTTGCCGACGGAGGGAAGGATCTCGGTGGAGGGAAGGGGTACGAATTAAAGCTCGAGGTTCTGATTGAAGATATTAGGGTTTGACGAGTCGTTGGGAAACGGTCCTCCTGTGGTGGCGTCATAGTTGCGGTTGAAGAATGGCGTTCATGTTTATCGACGAGGGAGCGTATGTTGATTGCCGAGTTCGTAGTTGGGTTATTGTGGGTGCGTGGGTTCTCGGCTTCAAGTGAGCGAAGGAGGGAGGATGGTCGACTGGAAGCTTGGTTTTAGGGCTGTGAGGTATTCGTTTCCTTCTTTCGATTAAACTTTGTTTCATAAAATATATATACATGGATTGAAAATATATATATATAAAAAGTTTAAACATAATTTTTTTTCATTATTTAGTCAAAGAAATATATATACATATAAATTTTGGGAAAAGTATACATAGATAAGATTTTAATCCACAGTAAAATATGAAACTATTTATTTTTCAACTTAAAGATTTATATATATATATATATATGTATATGTATATAGAGTAAAGAAAATTTATGTTTTGTTATAATATAAATATATCTATATAAATATATGCATATCTATTTCCACTTATTAGTTAATGGAGTATGGAGATTAACATGTTTAATTTACCTATTTAATTATTTTAGTAACTAAAAATTATTTATTAAAGAAAAATTAATTTAAATAAAATAATTAGTTAATTAAATTTATTAAATGGTAATTGATCATTCGATTAATTCAAATATTAATAAACCATACAATGTGTATTCAAGGTCTGAAATCATGGAGAAAACAAGCCGGTTTGGATCGGATGGCATTCTAAAAGGCAAATGTGAGTTGATCTCACTCATTTAGATTACTGATTAAATTTAAATAGTTAAAATTTAAATTATTGGTTGATTGATTGAATTGACTGGATGTGATATTATATATAATAATATATATATTGGAGTGATTGATATTCCCGCATTATATAACAGATGAGACCCTATGTGCCTGCATAATAGCGGATGACCATTTATACCGCGATATTCCATCTCGAAGTGGAATTGGTATTTTTTATTGTGCTAACATCTATGGATGCAGGGAAATAGGTTGGAGGGATCCAACTGGAATCCTCAAAAATAATGAAATTTATTTTCATACGCAGTGATATGATTTATTTGATAGTTTGTGACAGATTATATTTATAACTGGAATTATTGAATGATATGGTTTGGCTTAATATATTATGATATTTAAAGATGTCAAAATATAATGATCGGATTTTTGAGGGGAAATAAAAGGGAAAACTTTGAGTAAAATAATTATAGTGAATTTGGGTAAAGTAAAGGAATGAATTTGGAGAAGATAGAAAGTACAGTTTTCAAATCCTATTAAATAAATTCCGACTTTGGGAAAAATGGGAGATTTTAAATAAATGGGAATAAAGGAGTTTTGAGGACTTAAGCGATATTTTTAAAAGAATTAAAGGATTTATTTTTGAAATCGGGAATTTAATGGTTGGGAGTAATAAAAGAAGAAATTTGGGAATAAAGTGTGAAATCAATATTTCAGTTTTAAATAAGATTTTAAATCATAAATAAAGGAGTAAATATGGAATTAACGGGTTTTGGAATAAATTTGGGTAAGCAAAGGAAATTATTTTAAAATGAAGTTAATTTTGAAGATCGATTTGAAAACAAACTAAGTGTTGGAACTGTGATTAAAAGAGAATGAGGTTGTTGAATTTATAAATGGGTTTATAAATAAAGTGAAATATTTATCGGTGAATAATTTTAAAGTATAAATTCACGATGGGAAATTATAAGGAAAGTATGATATGTTTTAAAAATAAATAGTGTTTTATTTTTAAAAGTGTGAGAAGAAAATTTACGGGATGTGACATAAATTAAATTGGAATAAATTGAGATGGATATAAAATTGATTAGATGGGTTATATTGGAATGGAAAGTGTATTTTCCCAAAATGCCAAGTATAATTTGAAGAAAGATTTTTAAGTAGAAATTAGAAATTTTAAAAGATGTTTTAAAATAAGAATGTTTTCAAAGAAATATTTATTATTTAAGATGTTTTAAATTTAAAAAAAAAGTAAATATATTATTAAATTAATTATGGTAGTAATTATTTTTAAATGTTAAAATAGTATTATGATCTAAAGGATTATTATAAGTATTTATACTTTGTACAGTAGTTATTTTAAAACAGTTTTGGGCTGTAGTTTGTATTCGGAAAATTATTATAGAACTTTATAACTAATTTTGAGTAAAGTGATTTAAGTAGTTTTATTTCAGATGTTTTAAGTGTATATTTTTAGGTAAAGTGATTAAATTTGTTTTAAAATCTTAGTTCAATATGATTTGGCGTTTTCAGTGGAGATAAAACAATTGGTGGGAAATTTATTCCACGAGAGAACAAGTGATTTGTGACGACCCGAACTTGATGTCCGACAAACAACATCAAATTCGTATCACCGGAGCTTGCAACAACATTAGATGATAAATAACACAGCGGAAATAAAATATGTATCACTTATACAACATGAATACAATATCTGATCAATTTGATACAATGATAATCATCAGCATCAGAGAATATACAACACAAGATACAGCGGAACACGATGCAATATGAGATGAGTCTTCAACAGAATCAAATACTGTAACTCCAATCCAAACTCTAAAGACAAAGCTCCAAAACATCAAGCTCGAATCTCCATCAAGGTTGCACAAAGATAAGCAAGTTCAGTCATGGGTTCCAAAGACTCCAAAATGTATCAACAGAAAGCTGAAGACTACCAAAACGATATCTACTACCTGGCTATCTGAAAAACCAAACTCTAGACGGCCCGTGTGAAAAATTATGGGCACCCAGAGTTTAGGAACGGAACAATAAACTTCGAGTCGGTCATGGGACTGGTGTAAGCAAAAAAATCGGTTTGTCTTTAAAAACAATCAAAAGATTTTAAATTTTGAAACCCGCAATGCATTTTGGAAAATGAAACTACCATAAGGCCTCCCGCCACACACACCATGCAACAAAGAATTGGAGGAGATTTCTCTTTATGATAGTCAAAAATGTTTGATACGCGAAAACCATTTTTGATATTATTATTAGTGCATAGTGGAAAACATTTCGAAAGTACAATATTAATCTTAGCCAGCATAGACAATTCGCACTTGTGCCTACTATAACTACCTTGTCCAATAGCAGGTTACCGCCACAATCCATGGCAGGTTATACAAATAAACCGTACAGGGCTCGTATTGTTTCTTTGGATTTCCAACAAATGGCCAGGCTAAGGAACTTCCTACTGCCACATGGGAACGCCTCTAGAGGGACGCCCAGAGAACCTACCCGGCTCTCTGCCAACACAAGGCTGGTTACCCCCTTCCCGGGAAGTAGAACCTAAGATATGCCACCCCGGGTCGTTTGCGACCTTTAACCGAGAGCTCTCAACACCAACAACATCACACAGTAATATATATACAGTGTCCACATGAGTAAGTATCTGGGCTCCATACCATGATACCACCCTTTTCCAGAAGGAATGGGCATACCCTAGGGTAGCTACCCCTGAAACCTTACCGCATCTTTCCTGTTTCGACCATTACCGGTTTGCGACGCTTGATGAGGCCTCATCCACAAAGCTACACTTTTTCACAAATTCATGCTTCGATCAACAAATGATCATCAACACACAGCAACACTTAGCATGCCACACTACCAAATTGGGAATATATCGCCGATAACCTTCAACTACACAACCTCTGAGCTCGTACGTCTCAGAGAAGGGTGTTAAGCTAAGAGTATAAATTCTCCGCCACCAACAGATATGTATTTGAAAGAAATATGCTTTATATCTCAAAGTGTAATGTCAAACATACAACCATACAAGTCTGTTCCAAGTTCGAACAGAACCGAAGGCACTTCCCAAGAAGCCCTTGCAACCCGGGTATTCACAATCCTGATCGGACTTCCCATCACTTAGGAAATCTCTATACCGTAGCTACTTAGTGTAGAGACAATCGTTAGGTCATCCTATTGTTCTCGCAAATACCCGGTCTTCCCCACCGGTCTTCAAATGCTATCCATAACGACGTATCATTATTCGGAATGGGTTATATAACACAATGTTGTAACAACCCGGAATTTTCGGGCAATAAGAATTTAATAATCTGTGTTAATAATTTAATTGGTTTGATAATTTTCTTTATAATTTCAATTTAAAATTGGCTAGTTTAATCTTTTAAAGGTTAATGAATATTTAATCTGGCAATATTGATAAGAATTGTTTTTTTCAAAGCTAATGAAATATTTATTCTATTTATAATATATACATTTGGTATATATTGTGAATAGGAGATCTTTGTTTCAAATAAAAGATTGAATTTCCAAACTGTAATATATGTGTATGTATATGTTATAATTTGAGTTATTTTGAAATTTATTTAATCCGTTGATAATTTATAATGTATGAATATTGTAGATTAAAGCTTTGTTTTAATGTATATTTTCAAAAATTAATTTAAAGATTAATTCATTTGTTTTTAAAAGATATAAGATAATTGTTGTTTTAAAAATATGATAATTTAGAAAGGATTTAAATCAAGTCTTATTTATGTTTTCTTTAAAGTGTTTAATTTTAAATGGTATAAATGTATAAAACATAAAAGTTTTAGATTTTAAATACATATGTATAAGAATTATTTACATTTTTATTAGTATTAGAATATTTCTTTAAAAAGGTAAGCTATTTATAAAATAAAGGGTTACAAAGATTTCATACTTATATTTATTAAAATTCAAAAGCTCATTATCATAAAAACATTTCACTAATGTGTATAAACATTTTATGAATACATATAAATACTTTATGAATACAATTATAACTTAAGATGATTTAATTAAAAGGGAAGAACATTTGTAAATCAAAGATGAAACATATTAACATGTTAGGGACATGTGTTAAGCAATTATGTACCATAGTGACATTTGTTCAATTTAATAACAAGTGTATTTTCTTTAAAAAAATTCACTTTCTTTACTTAAATCAAAACCAAGTTTACTAAAATATTTTTCATTTCTTTGTTTACATTTCTTAACCAAATTAATGGCAACCTGGAATATTTCCTCAGATCTGAAATTCATAACCCCAAAAGCAATATACTTCATATCAACTTCAAAACCTACAACTAAAACAACTCTCTCCAAAAATCTAAAGCCAAGTGAAACCCAGAAGCAAATCTGAGGCAAAGGTAAATCTGGAATTAAATTAAACTGCAATTTTTCAAACCTGAAACCTGCAATTCAAAAGTGATGTTCAACCTGCAAAAGGGGAAGTCTGCATTTCTAAAATCTGCAATCAACTTGCATTTCAAAGTAATGGATCAATCAATTAAAGTTATGCAGAGGAATGTTCAACATGCAAGTTCAACTCAGATTTTAAGTGCCTGGAAGCTCAAATAAAAAGAGAAAAGAAAACTGCTCTGCATTTATACAGGTGAGTAAATATGTTTAAAAAACAGTTTAACCTAATGCATGTGTTAATCTTTGAATTAATATTACTATTTCATGAAAATCACTCAGTATTTTGTTATTGAATAAATAGAAAAGTTTATATATATGAGTAAAAAAACCTGCGTAAATACCCTGTTTCTATTTCAAAACAGGATCTGATTCAAAAATTTAAACTCCTAATATCATCATTAATTGTCTTTGATGATTATATGAATGGTGTATGTTAATGTTTGATAGAAGTTTTAAAATAGTTTCTGAAATTCTAAATTTACAAATAATCTTCAAAATGGAAAACATAGCGAAATTAAGATGCATATTAAAAATCAATTATCTTGTTTTCTGTTTTGGATTCCGTGGGTATGTTAAGAACCAAAAATCTTGATTTTTAAAGTTCACATCATAATTTTTAGTTGTGAAATTTAGGTGAATTTCGGGTTTGAGCATTTTTGCAGTTTTTGGTGATTTCTGTGAATCTATACAATAATTTGATTTGTAATCTTGGGAGAAGCTTGTTTTCATGTTAGGGATTTAAGGAAAAATACAATTAAAATTTCTAAATGGCAGAATTTTTTGAATTGCATCAAAGTAGGGTTTCGAGTTTTGGTTTTGGTTGAGTTGAAGTCGACATGATTTCGGAAAATATGGAGCTTCGATCTCGATCGCGAGGGTCGCGATTGCATCGTGGTGGCGCGAGGTTGCTCTGGTAGGAGAGCCGTAGGTTCTGGCGTAGGAATGGTCGGCGATGGGGTGGTTTTGGGTCGGAGCTTCTGCAGTATTTCAAGCTAATGAGTCATTTTTCGATTCGAATGGTTGATGGTCGATTTGGGTGCTGGATTGAGGTCGCGTGCGTGCGAGTGATCGTTGGCAATGTTCGCGATGCTCAACGGCGGCCGGTGGTGTTGTGCTTGGTGCACGGTGGATGCTTGTGTGCACTGAGAGATGGAGTTGGGGAAGACGTGACTTTTCTCGAATTCGTGTTTGAGTATTTCGGTGAAAAGCTCGATGCAGTAGAAGTTGGAGGGAACACAAGATTTACTCGTGAGTGCACTCGGGTTTTTGATGGAGAAGCTCGGGTCATCTTGTTGTCAAGAGTGTTGTTCAGATTTACAGTACCCAATTTTTCTTTTGGCAATAAGGAAATCAAGTTTAAGTCTTTATAAAAAGAAAATGAATTCTTAAGGTTAAAAACTTGTTGTTTAAAAATTTGATGTTAATCAAATTTATGAAGTATAAGTTGAAAATTTATGTATTTTATTTCAATTTAAATTTATTTAAAGTGATTTCATATTGAAGTAATTTAATTACATCTTGGAAGGATATTTTGAATTTAAATATCAAATCAAAACTTAAGTTAAAATGTTAAGAAATGATTCAAACTTAGGATTTCAAATTTTATATTGAAATAAATAAGATTAGTTTAAATGTTTTAAAGTATTGGAAATTTTGGAAATTTGTTACTAAATTTTCTAATCTCAAATAAGATTATAATATTGAAAACCAAATTGAATAATTTGTTTTTGAGTTGTTTAAGCTTAATCAATTTCAAATAACTTATTTATAAACATAAATAATGTTAAATTATTCTGATATGAAATTGAGAATACTTAATAAATATGATTTGTTAATTAAGATTAATATTCTCTTAATTAATTTAGGATTTTGAATTATAAGATGTTAATTAATTAATTGTTTAATTAATTTTAAATAATTAGTTAATTATTAGTTTAATAATCACTTAATTATGGATTAATTAAGTGTAATTACTTAATAAAGTAATTAATGATTAATTGTTGAAGGTAATTAAGGAAGTTAATTACTTATGGAAGTAATTAATGGTAATTACTCATGGAGTAATTAGTTGAAGTGATTATTGGTTAATCACTTAATGATATCAATTAAAGAATTGATTAATATAAATTGTTAAGTTAATTAATTAAAAAGTGATTAATTAATTAAAGAATTAAGAATTATTTAATGATGAAGTTAATTGTTTGTTAAGTGATTAATTAAGGAATTAATTAAGGTTTATTAATGAAGTAATTAGAGATAATTACTTATTAAGAGTTAATTACTTAATTATTTAGTTAATTAATCAATGTGATTAATTAATTAATAAATAAGATTAATCTAAGATTAATTACCAAGTGTAATTATTTAAAATTGTAATTAATTAATTAAGTAATTAGTTAAGGATTTATTTATTAATTTAATTAATAATTACTTAATGAAGTAATTAAAGATAAATTAATTGGATTAATTAATCAAGGATTAATGTAATTAGAAATTAATTAAGTAAGAAGTTAAGATAAGTAATTACAAATTGTTAATTACTAATTATGATTAATGAGTTGATTAATTATAAGTTAATTAGTTAATTAATTAAAAGTGATTCTTAAATTAATAAGGATTGACTAATTCATGTAATTGATGATATTAATCAAGGTTGATTAATATGAGTAATTAATTTAAGAGTGATTAATTAATTGTAATTAATTAAGGTTTAATGTAATTAATTATGGTTAATTAATTAATGAAGGATCATTAATTATTGTAATTAATGATAGTAATTAAGGGATAATAACTGAATATGGTTAAGTATTATTACTTGAATGTAATTAAATGAGGATTAATCAAAAGAGATTAATTAAAGAAGATCATTAGAGATGACTAATTAATTTATTTGGAATTAATAAATAAAGAAGGATTTAGGTAATCCAATTGGTTAAAGAATTAATCGATATTGCTTTGGATAATTGATTAATATTTGTTGATAAATTGATTTTAGATGATCAATATTGGATGGTTGATATTAGATGTTGGATGATATTGAGTGATTGGTTGATATTGGATGATTTGAATGTCAATGACATGTGTGATGCTGTTGTGTGAGATGAATGTTTGTTATGAATTATCTATTGTGATAAATGATTCATCTATCTGTTATTTCATCCTGTATATAAGTTTAAGTTGTTTAAAACCCTTAAGTACAACTTGGACATTTAAAATGGCGTTTGGTTTCGGTGAGACCGGGATCGGGTTTCCATATTTGGAATCCGAAAACGACACCGATTCCAATTAAACGTTAGGTCGTGTATCCAAGTGGAGCAAGTGAAGACTCGAGGTGTAAGGGCTACACGTCAGTATAACTCTGTGGGTGATTCCGTAATGAGTTTGACGGAATAGTGCTTATAGATTCGAGATGGCGAATCAAAGTGCAAGGGCTATGGTCGTTGACTCTGAGGGTGATTCCAAAAATGAGTGTAACGAGATAGTGCCTTCGGTTTCGTTCGAACCAGGAGCGAACTTGTATGGATTAAATGCTTTTAGAACATCGTCAGGTGCACGATGAGCATTCTAAGATAGATGTGTTCTATAAAGGTAATCGTAACCTCAAGCCTCATCAACCGGGAATGGCTAAAACAGGGGAGGTGCAGCAAGGCTTCATGGATAGCTCCCACTAGAGAGCAAGATTGATCCCTGTCTAGAGGTCCCTTCTTATTTCGGCTTAGTGTGTGGTTGGTCGCGCCAACTACGGGGTTGTCTTGTTCGGGACTGTCCAGTAAGGGATGGTTCCAGCCTTGTGTTGCAGGGGAGTGGGAGTATTCCTCGGTACGTTGATCCAGGCCACGTACTGTGACGGGCGGTACCCCAGTAGCCCTGCCATTGATGGAAACTCATTTTTCCTACGAGACCCTACGGTTTTGTTTGTATTACCCACTTTGTGGCTAGTAGCTGAAATTTAATGAATGTAACAATTTTGGCTATTTCTTATTTACTTGAAAACCCTAGACACTATTATAATATCACTGGATTTCCTATCAAATGTTTTGGTTAGCGTAAGGTAAAAACTTTTCCATGTTTATGTGTGGGAAGTCTTACGTGATACATTTTCTTTTCAAAGGTTTTCTAAAGTTAAGCAATTTTAACCCATTTACTCACACCAGACCCCTGTCTGACCCGAGTGTTTATTTTCTGTTTTATTAAACTCTTGGGTACTCATATTATGTATGAGTAGTCAAGTGAATCAGGTTAGCTTGACAAATTCTGGAGGAGATATGGAGCAGGAGGCTTCGACGTGTAGATATATATTGATTTCCGCTGTGTATGTTGTATCTGTTTCTCTTGTATACTTGAGTTGTATGAATTAGACAGATGTTTTATAACTTTCTAATATGTATTGAATAAGTTGTGTACTCTGATATAATGAGATACTATGTAATATTTTATGTGATATATTATATTTTATTCGTTCCGCTGTGAGTTCTCTGATGTTGTTTGTGTTCTTCTTTCTCTTTCTTTCTCTTTTCTATCCCTTTCTTTCTTAAAGATGATGCGATTTTCTGGGAGTAGAAAGTCGGGTCGTCGCATTTGGTATCAGAGCATTAGGCTCTGAAGTATGTCTTTCTTTAGGAAGCATTAGGGTGAGCGAATACCTAGGCTCTGTAGTGGTGTCTTTCTTGAGAGAGCGTACTTGTAATTTATATATATATATATATATATATATATATATATATATATATATATATATATATACCTAATAGGTTGGGTTATCTGTTCGGATTTTCCAACATAAGTTTTAGAGGTAGATAGATGGAGTAGTGGTTTGTGTGTGTAACACGACTACCACTGATGGAAGAGTTCCATATGTTTGAGGTTGGAAGTATTTGTCGAGACTGTAGACCTAATACCGTCTCGAGTGAGATTTGTAGTTTAGAGTCTGATATCCGAAGGAAATTTTTTTTAAAGATTCGGAGTGTATCTTTGAAGTGTAAATTTGGATTTCACTCGGATAAGCGAATTTTTCTTGAGTTTGGATTTGTTGGAAGTGCAGAAATAAGTGATGGTATCTTGATAATTGCGTGATGAGATGCAGTATCCTTGGATATTTTCTGAAGGTGTTTTCTCTGAAGCAGTTTTAGTAGTAATTGAGGAGCAGTCTTTACCTGCCGCAGAGAAGATTCAACTGTGTAGAAGTTGTTTGGATCTTTAGTAAGGAGATTGGCTGTTGGGAATATGAGACTAAGGTCTATGAGTTGTTTTGCTTTGGCACGGTCTCATTGTTATTCCTTAAAGTAAGCGAGTTGTGGATGCTGGATTTAGAGTCCGAGTTTCTTGAGAGGTTGTCTGCAATCTCGGAGGTCCGTTGTGTGGTTTGTTGATGGTTCTGGTTTTGGAGAAACCTTTGGATTAGAGTCTTTGGTTGGCTGTGGTAGCGGTGCAACTCGAAGTGTTCGGTGGGCTGACGAGAAGATCTTTTGGCTTCGCAGTATCATCGAGGAAGTTTGGAAGCAGCAATGTTGGTTGTTTCTCTGGTGATTCAGAAATCTTGGTGTTTCTTCTAGCAGCAGTCCGGGCTGAAGGTGGTGATGTTTTCTTGAAAGGTTAACCTGGTTTGGAAAGGTTTTAAGCTGTTCTAAATGGGTAAAGAGAGGACAGTTTCTTTGAAATCCGAACTAGGTAGGATCGCAAAAGTGACTTGCGATTGGTTTGGGAATTTTTCTTGAGCAATCTTTTGTTGAGACTGAGGATTCTCTTGTGGAAGTAGGAGCTACTGATGTAATCAGGAGTTTTTCAGCATATGGAGTTGAGTTCCATGTTTGTTTTGGTTCCAGAAGAGATTTTGGTAGTTAGCCTGATAGTTGGGTGATTCTTGGAGAAAGGAGATTTGGTATAGCAACTCGGAATTATTTTTGGAATTGGAATTGGACTGATCTAGCTTTTGATTGGAATTCTGTTGTAATGATGTGTGACCGAGTCAGATGAGTCACTCAGATTTTTATGGATTTGATGAACAAGGTTTCCGAATTTAGTGGATAAGTTTGTATTCGTGTTCATCAGCAGTACTCTTATCTATTTAGGAATCAGAGTTGTGCAGCGGAAGCAAGGTAGCTGATGTGCAAGGAAAGAAGCAAGTTTTGTTTGATTTGGTCTTGTTATTTCTGGAATTATCAGCATAGATTGAGCTGATCAGGAAGAGTTTGGTAGTCCAGGAATATCTGTTGAGTTATGCAGATATGAGATATGAGATAAGGAGTTTGGAATTCGAAGTTGGAGACTTCTTTGTTGTTATCTTTCCTCTGGTTAAGAGAACAGTAATTGGATAAGATTGGTTGGTTAGTGCTGGGCATTTGAGATTTTATTATCTGTGTCTTGATAGGATAGCTTGAATTGCTAGTTTGGATAGCTGGAATTCATTATGTAACACGTGTCTCCGAGGGAGTACGTGTATGATTCATTGATTGGTTGTTGAATCTGTAGTCCAGTTGGAGTTGGATGTTGAGCTGGATTTGAGAGTAGTCTGATGTTCTGTTCAGATTGGTGGATCTAGAGATGAGTGGAGCTCTGGATTTTGGTTGTGGGGTTAGTTTGTTGGCTTTTGTAGAGCGAGTCTCCCGGTGATTTATACTTGGGGAAACTCGAGATAGTATTAGAGATTTATTCTGATTTGTGTCAGAATAATTAGTTAGGTTTGTTTATGTGATTGCTATGGATGTTAGTAACTGATTGTTAGGAATGCTTTGCTAATTGAAATTAAAATCTATATTGGATTATTAAATTACCTTTGCTTTTAAATTTCGGGGACGAAATTCTTTTAAGGGGAGAGGATTGTAACAACCCGGAATTTTGGGCAATAAGAATTTAATAATCTGTGTTAATAATTTAATTGGTTTGATAATTTTCTTTATAATTTCAATTTAAAATTGGCTACTTTAATCTTTTAAAGGTTAATGAATATTTAATCTGGCAATATTGATAAGAATTGTTTTTTTCAAAGCTAATGAAATATTTATTCTAATTATAATATATACATTTGGTATATATTGTGAATAGGAGATCTTTGTTTCAAATAAAAGATTGAATTTACAAACTGTAATATATATGTATGTATATGTTATAATTTGAGTTATTTTGAAATTTATTTAATCCATTGATAATTTATAATGTACGAATATTGTAGATTAAAGCTTTGTTTTAATGTATATTTTCAAAAATTAATTTAAAGATTAATTCATTTGTTTTTAAAAGATATAAGATAATTGTTGTTTTAAAAATATGATAATTTAGAAAGGATTTAAATCAAGTCTTATTTATGTTTTCTTTAAAGTGTTTAATTTTAAATGGTATAAATGTATAAAACATAAAAGTTTTAGATTTTAAATACATATGTATAAGAATTATTTACATTTTTATTAGTATTAGAATATTTCTTTAAAAAGGTAAGCTATTTATAAAATAAAGGGTTACAAAGATTTCATACTTATATTTATTAAAATTCAAAAGCTCATTATCATAAAAACATTTCACTAATGTGTATAAACATTTTATGAATACATATAAATACTTTATGAATACAATTATAACTTAAGATGATTTAATTAAAAGGGAAGAACATTTGTAAATCAAAGATGAAACATATTAACATGTTAGGGACATGTGTTAAGCAATTATGTACCATAGTGACATTTGTTCAATTTAATAACAAGTGTCTTTTCTTTAAAAAAATTCACTTTCTTTACTTAAATCAAAACCAAGTTTACTAAAATATTTTTCATTTCTTTGCTTACATTTCTTAACCAAATTAATGGCAACCTGGAATATTTCCTCAGATCTGAAATTCATAACCCCAAAAGCAATATACTTCATATCAACTTCAAAACCTACAACTAAAACAACTCTCTCCAAAAATCTAAAGCCAAGTGAAACCCAGAAGCAAATCTGAGGCAAAGGTAAATCTGGAATTAAATTAAACTGCAATTTTTCAAACCTGAAGCCTGCAATTCAAAAGTGATGTTCAACCTGCAAAAGGGGAAGTCTGCAGTTCTAAAATCTGCAATCAACTTGCATTTCAAAGTAATGAATCAATCAATTAAAGGCATGCAGAGGAATGTTCAACATGCAAGTTCAACTCAGATTTTAAGTGCTTGGAAGCTAAAATAAAAAGAGAAAAGAAAACTGCTCTGCATTTATACAGGTGAGTAAATATGTTTAAAAAACAGTTTAACCTAATGCATGTGTTAATCTTTGAATTAATATTAGTATTTCATGAAAATCACTTAGTATTTTGTTATTGAATAAATAGAAAAGTTTATATATATGAGTAAAAAAACCTGTGTAAATACCCTGTTTCTATTTCAAAACAGGATCTGATTCAAAAATTTAAACTCCTAATATCATCATTAATTGTCTTTGATGATTATATGAATGGTGTATGTTAATGTTTGATAGAAGTTTTAAAATAGTTTCTGAAATTCTAAATTTACAAATAATCTTCAGAATGGAAAACATAGCGAAATTAAGATGCATGTTAAAAATCAATTATCTTGTTGTCTGTTTTGGATTCCGTGGGTATGTTAAGAACCAAAAATCTTGATTTTTAAAGTTCACATCATAATTTTTAGTTGTGAAATTTAGGTGAATTTCGGGTTTGAGCATTTTTGCAGTTCTTGGTGATTTCTGTGAATCTATACAATAATTTGATTTGTAATCTTGGGGGAAGCTTGTTTTCATGTTAGGGATTTAAGGAAAAATACAATTAAAATTTCTAAATGGCGGAATTTTTCGAATTGCATCAAAGTAGGGTTTCGAGTTTTGTTTTTGGTTGAGTTAAAGTCGACATGATTTCGGCAAATATGGAGCTTCGATCTCGATCGCGAGGGTCGCGATTGCATCGTGGTGGCGCGAGGTTGCTCTGGTAAGAGAGCCGTAGGTTCTGGCGTAGGAATGGTCGGCGATGGGGTGGTTTTGGGTCGGAGCTTCTGCAGTATTTCAAGCTAATGAGTCATTTTTCGATTCGAATGGTTGATGGTCGATTTGGGTGCTGGGTTGAGCTCGCGTGCGTGCGAGTGATCGTTGGCAATGTTTGCGATGCTCAACGGCGGCCCGTGGTGTTGTGCTTGGTGCACGGTGGATGCTTGTGTGCACCGAGAGATGGAGTTGGGGAAGACGTGACTTTTCTCGAATTCATGTTCGAGTATTTCGGTGAAAAGCTCGATGTAGTAGAAGTTGGAGGGAACACGAGAGTTACTCGTGAGGGCACTCGCGTTTTTGATGGAGAAGCTCGAGTCATCTTGTTGTCAAGAGTGTTGTTTAGATTTACAGTACCCAGTTTTTCTTTTGGCAATAAGGAAATCAAGTTTAAGTTTTTATAAAAAGAAAATGAATTCTTAAGGTTAAAAACTTGTTGTTTAAAAATTTAATGTTAATCAAATTTATGAAGTATAAGTTGAAATTTTATATATTTTATTTCAATTTAAATTTATTTAAAGTGATTTCATATTGAAGTAATTTAATTACATCTTGGAAGGATATTTTGAATTTAAATATCAAATCAAAACTTAAGTTAAAATGTTAAGAAATGATTCAAACTTAGGATTTTAAATTTTATATTGAAATAAATAAGATTAGTTTAAATGTTTTAAAGTATTGGAAATTTTGGAAATTTGTTACTAAATTTTCTAATCTCAAATAAGATTATAATATTGAAAACCAAATTGAATAATTTGTTTTTGAGTTGTTTAAGCTTAATCAATTTCAAATAACTCATTTATAAACATAAATAATGTTAGATTATTCTGATATGAAATTGAGAATACTTAATAAATATGATTTATTAATTAGGATTAATATTCTCTTAATTAATTTAGGATTTTGAATTATAAGTTGTTAATTAATTAATTGTTTAATTAATTTTAAATAATTAGTTAATTATTTGTTTAATAATCACTTAATTATGGATTAATTAAGTGTAATTACTTAATAAAGTAATTAATGATTAATTGTTGAAGGTAATTAAGGAAGTTAATTACTTATGGAAGTAATTAATGGTAATTACTCATGGAGTAATTAGTTGAAGTGATTATTGGTTAATCACTTAATGATATCAATTAAAGAATTGATTAATATAAATTGTTAAGTTAATTAATTAAAAAGTGATTAATTAATTAAAGAATTAAGAATTATTTAATGATGAAGTTAATTGTTTGTTAAGTGATTAATTAAGGAATTAATTATGGTTTATTAATGAAGTAATTAGAGATAATTACTTATTAAGAGTTAATTACTTAATTATTTAATTAATTAATCAATGTGATTAATTAATAAATAAGATTAATCTAAGATTAATTACCAAGTGTAATTAATTAAAATTGTAATTAATTAATAAAGTAATTAGTTAAGGATGTATTTATTAATTTAATTAATAATTACTTAATGAAGTAATTAAAGATAAATTAATTAGATTAATTAATCAAGGATTAATGTAATTAGAAATTAATTAAGTAAGAAGTTAAGATAAGTAATTACAAATTGTTAATTACTAATTATGATTAATGAGTTGATTAATTATAAGTTAATTAGTTAATTAATTAAAAGTAATTATTAAATTAATAAGGATTGATTAATTCATGTAATTGATGATATTAATCAAGTTTGATTAATATGAGTAATTAATTTAAGAGTGATTAATTAATTGTAATTAATTAAGGTTTAATGTAATTAATTATGGTTAATTAATTAATGAAGGATCATTAATTATTGTAATTAATGATAGTAATTAAGGGATAATTACTGAATATGGTTAAGTATAATACTTGAATGTAATTAAATGAGGATTAATCAAAGGAGATTAATTAAAGAAGATAATTAGAGATGATTAATTAATTTATTTGGAATTAATAAATAAAGAAGGATTTAGGTAATCCAATTGGTTAAAGAATTAATCAATATTGCTTTGGATAATTGATTAATATTTGTTGATAAATTGATTTTAGATGATCAATATTGGATGGTTGATATTAGATGTTGGATGATATTGAGTGATTGGTTGATATTGGATGATTTGAATGTCAATGACATGTGTGATGCTGTTGTGTGAGATGAATGTTTGTTATGAATTATCTATTGTGATAAATGATTCATCTATCTGTTATTTCATCCTGTATATAAGTTTAAGTTGTTTAAAACCCTTAAGTACAACTTGGACATTTAAAATGGCGTTTGGTTTCGGTGAGACCGGGATCGGGTTTCCATATTTGGAATCCGAAAACGACACCGATTCCAATTAAACATTAGGTCGTGTATCCAAGTGGAGCAAGTGAAGACTCGAGGTGTAAGGGCTACACGTAAGTATAACTCTGTGGCTGATTCCGTAATGAGTTTGACGGAATAGTGCTTATAGATTCGAGATGGCGAATCAGAGTGCAAGGGCAATGGTCGTTGACTCTGAAGGTGATTCCAATAATGAGTGCAACGAGATAGTGCCTTCGTTTTCATTCGAACCCGAAACGAACTTGTATGGATTGAATGCTTTCAGAACATCGTCAGGTGGACGATGAGCATCTAAGATAGATGTGTTCTATAAAGGTAATCGTAACCTCAAGCCTCATCAACCGGGAATGGCTAAAACAGGGAGGTGCAGCAAGGCTTCGTGGGTAGCTCCCACTAGAGAGCAAGATTGATCCCTGTCTAGAGGTCCCTTTTTATTTCGGCTTAGTGTGTGGTTGGTCGCGCCAACTACGGGGTTGTCTTGTTCGGGACTGTCGAGTACGGGATGGTTCCGGCCTTGTGTTGCAGGGGAGTGGGAGTACTCCTCGGTACGTTGATCTAGGCCACGTACTGTGACGGGCGGTACCCCAGTAGCCCTGCCATTGATGGAAACCCATTTTCCCTACGAGACCCTACGGTTTTGTTTGTATTACCCACTTTTGTGGCTAGTAGCTGAAATTTAATGAATGTAACAATTTCGACTATTTCTTATTTACTTGAAAACCCTAGACACAATTACAATATCACTGGATTTCCTATCATATGTTTTGGTTAGCGTAAGGTAAAAACTTTTCCATGTTTATGTGTGGGAAGTCTTACGTGATACCTTTTCTTTTCAAAGGTTTTCTAAGTTAAGCAATTTTAACCCGTTTACTCACACCCGACCCTTGTCTGACCCGAGTGTTTATTTTCTGTTTTATTAAACTCTTGGGTACTCATATTATGTATGAGTAGTCAAGTGAATCAGGTTAGCTTGACAAATTCTGGAGGAGATATGGAGCAGGAGGCTTCAACGTGTAGATATATATTGATTTCCGCTGTGTATGTTGTATCTGTTTCTCTTGTATACTTGAGTTGTATGAATTAGACAGATGTTTTATAACTGTTTAATATGTGTTGAATAAGTTGTGTACTCTGATATAATGAGATACTATGTAATATTTTATGTGATATATTATATTTTATTCGTTCCGCTGTGAGTTCTCTGATGTTGTTTGTGTTCTTCTTTCTCTTTCTTTCTCTTTTCTATCCCTTTCTTTCTTAAAGATGACGCAATTTTCTGGGAGTAGAAAGTCGGGTCGTCGCAAAGGTCCTCTTCCGGCTAAACCGAATAATGAGCGTAAATTTAAAGGCAATTCACATCACACAGTAACACAACCAAAAAAGAAATACCAAACCAGGACACAATATTTGACAATTAACTTAAATTAATCAAATTAAACTCAATTAACTACAATGAGCAATTAACTTCTTAATTACTTCCGTAAAGTAATTACACTTACACAATTTCATAAATGATTATCATTAATTAATAAATCTAATTAATTGTTAAAATTAATCATATTAATTAATTATTTAAATAATCGTAGTTAATGACCTTCATTGACTAATAACAATTCTTTAGCTAGTTTGCTAAAGAAATTACTTACATTAATCGTTATTAATTAAAATTGATTAACTATTAATAACTCATTAATTAATCCTGATTATTTAATTAATTAAGTGTTAATTGTAACTTAATTAGTTCTTAATTACAATTTACTTATTCCTTAATTAAATTAACTTAACTTAAATTAACAAATTTAAATTTGTAATTACTAATTTAATTAATACAAACATTAATTAACCATTCTAATTGACTTCATAATTTATGAATTACAAATCAATAAGTTTCATTAACTTTAAAGAAAACTTATTAATGATTTCATTTCATTAACTTTAAAGAAAACTTATTAATGATTTCATTTCATTAACTTTAAAGAAAACTTATTAATGATTTCATTTATCACTCACAAATATGTTTGAAAACATTTATTTAAGTTTACTTGTGAAACTTCATTTTATATTTCAAGTTTTAAAATGAATACCAATTGATCTTTAAATCAATTTTAAAATTAACTTTTAAAACCTTTAGATTACAAGTTAAAGTAATACTTTTGTTATTGAAGAAATTTAAAAGAGTTTGAAATCAAATTCCCTTTAAATTCAAAATATTTAAACTTATTTAAAACATTTAAATTTATAAACTTTCTTTCATTTCAAAATCTGGAATTCAAATTTTAAACTTAAGTCCAGGTTACAAAATTTTGATTTAACTTGTTTCTTACAATTTCAAACCCCATTTTAAATTCAGATTCCTTTTTATTTCGCTTACTTACCTAAACACCTTTTCTAAAACAATTTGAATTTGAAAATTCATTTATTTCCGAACCAAGATTCAAACTATCTTGAATTCATTGTTAAACTTTGATTTAAAAACTTATTTTAAACTTTGCTTTGAAATTGTAAATTCAGTTTTAAATTCAAAAAAAAAAAAAACAGGAACAGGTTTGTTTTAAAATCTGTACAAAGCATTTACCCGAGCTATGACCACTCCCTGCTTCGAGTCCAGCACCCAAAAACTTCAAGTAAAACTCGAGTCAAACACACGAGAGCAACCTGAAACCACCCAAGCCATCAAAACTCCCAGATCACCAAACTCGTGCACGATGCACGTGCACGGCACCGCCGCCCATCACCAGCTGACACCACCTCGTCAAACAAGTCGAAGATCACACATGCTTCATTTCCCGACCACCAGAACCTCGCCATTACCTCGAAATCGAATTCGAGCTCAACATTGAAACATGGAAACTTCATTACAGGGAACATGAAAACCTAGAAACTGGTGCCATTCTCACAAGCACGACCACCAGAAAATTCGAAAATCCGGCCACACGATCGCCAACTACCTTGCTATCATTCCCCAGAATCCCTTCGCGTTCGATCCATCATAGACAACAAAGGAATCAAAACATCAAGCCTCGACAAAATTAGGTTTCCAGACTTCCAAAGCTTGCCGCCGCCGCCACGTACATCTACAAACCCATCTAGTATTTTTCCTTGAATCGCCGATCACTCCTCCACCATCCTAGAGAACCCCGATCTTCCCCATCGACGAGATCACCAGCTTTCACAAAAAGAATGAAATTTGAACAAACCTAAACTTCTCCTCAATCCTAAGCCTAAAAATTATGATTCATGTTTTAAAAATAATGTTTTAGTATGAGAATTCAGTTTATATACCTGAATTCGTGAATTAAGAGGTTTTAATTTTGACTTATTTAAAGCTATGCTCAGTTCTTTGATTTCCAAAGACATTGACAAGTTGTTTTAACTTTAATAAATTTCTAAAACTTAGTTTATAATCAAACAAACAACTTTTGTTTTAACCCTAAGTCCTAATAGCAAGTAGAATAAGAAGAAGTGATTTTTTTGAAGCAATTTTTTTTTAGCATTTCAGACAAATGACAACATGAACAACAGCCTATACATAGTTCATCCACTCTCCAAATATACATAGAGAAACATGTATATATATATATATACACAAACATAATCATTCACAGATATATATACATGCAACAGATTCAAGCTTTTAAATTTTAGAAACATATGTTGCTCACCTTAGATTCCAGAAGAATGAACATAGTTCTATTTGAAACAAGTTGTGAAAATGCAAACTGAAGCCCACTTCTTTAATCTCAGCTTGAATTAATTTGTATTATTGTTAGAATTGAAGTTTTGTTTAAGTTTGAATTGTAGTTCACTTCAAATTTTACTTAGCTTGATGGACGAACTGAAATGGATGGATTGATATATATAAGAAATGAGTTACAGAATGTTGTTATTTTTTTTCCTTTTGTACAATCAAGGATCAGAGATTTTTTTCTTGTTTGTTGACTAGCCGATTTCCTTTGGTGGCTAAAATGATACATATGGTGTGCTAAGATATTTTGCGTTAATTTCCATTTGTTTGTTTTCTCAAGTCTACACTTATCTTCTTTTGCAAGCCTTCGTATATATTTTTGTTTCTTCGTTTTTTTGCAAGTGTACATAGATGTTTTAATCTATCTTCTTGCATACATACACTTTGTTTTATTATTTCTTGCTTGCCTAATTCACATACAATTCTATATGTATTTCATATGTTATTTTTTTACAGTTAATCTTATGTTTCCATATGACCATATAATTTTATTATTAACATAAATCTTGACTTTTATTTCTATTTATAGTTTAACTATCAAACATTAAATTTATAATATATATTTTGTACTTATATTTTACACTTATATTTAATATTGATAGGATAAATTTTATTTTAAACATTATTATCTATATTACATTCATTTAAAATATTCATTTTGAATATTCCAAATCAAAATTTTATTTACAATCCAATTCAATTGAAAATATTTATTTTGAGTTTCAAATCCAAATTTTAAAATAAATAAGTATATATATCTTACTAAATTTGAAAAATTCAAATAATTCCACAATTTATCCCAAAAATTTAATTTAATTACAAATTTAAGTTCGTCTTTAAACCGGGATCGTTACAGATTCCCCCTTTAAGAAATTTCATCCCCAAAATTTGCCAGGGAGACAACCAAGAACAGATAAAAGAAAGAGAAATATCTTTTCGGATCAACCGAATGTTTATTCTGCATTTGGCTTACCAAATCAGAATATCAACAATAGATATGAGAATAAACTAAATCAACTATGAAAAAATTAGATTATATGATCTACGAAGTATACAGGGGTATTGGTTAGTTCGAAGGGATAACTACCCGTTCGTAGATTTAATTGAAACCCAATGAAATAGATAGAAATAGATTCGGCTACGATCTCAGATTCAAGATTTAACCCATTTACGATTTGCTTAGAAATAAAACTAAGGGTAGTTCGCATGTCGAACAAATTCGAACAATTTAATCGTACACAAGAAGGTTACCTTATAAAATTTCTTTACCTTAATTAGCTTTTGAGGTTGAAGAATCATCTCTGATCACATACACCTTCTTTACTAGAGCTTGCTTATGAGCTGGACAATCGTTGATCCTATGTCTTGGCTTGCGGCAGTAATAACATGCACAAGATTCATGATCTGGCCTCATAAATGGATCTCTCATTCCCGGCTTCCAAAGATTCTTGCATTTATCCGAGTAGTGGCCTTTCTCCAAGTAATTGAGACAAGTAACATCCTTCACCTTTTTCTTCTGTGTATTTCTTTCCTTTATCTTTCCTCGGTTTCTTTCCACCAAACTTCCTTTTTCTCCAATTTAGATTGCTTGTATCTCCATCCTCCTCTAGAACTTCTTGCTTATCCAGAGAATCGTATCTATAACCCATATCAATTAATTCAGAAAAAGATTCCTTAACGTGAGAAGTCATCCTCTCCTGAAACTCCTTATTCATTCCCCGAATAAACTTTTCATTCTTCTTTAATGGTGTATTTACGAATTCTAGAACAAATCGAGATAATTCATTAAATTTGTTTAAGTACTCCTAAAATAATAAACTTCCTTGTTTCAAATCCATAAACTCCGGGTACATTCTAGAGATACCAGCAGACGGCATATATCGCTGCTCGAACACTTCCTTGAAACGGCTCCAAGTAAATTCATCAGCCAGCTTACCCAATGTAACTATTTCCCACCAAACTAAAGCCTCTTCCTAGAGTTGCCAGAAAGCTATCAATCGCATCTGATCATCTTCCAGTTTTAGTCCCTTGAAAATCCTTTTGCTTGATCGGATCCAGGCTTGTGCTTCAATAACAAACTCTTTGCCAATGAATGGCTTTCCACCAAGTCTAGAAAAGCTTCGATATAAATCAGCTAGGTTTGGCTGAGATTGAATGAGAATATCTGTCGTTGAAGGGCTTTGACTAGTTGAAGTGGTACTTCCCTATCCCCTATCTCGCCCTCTTCTTCCACTCATTCTTACTATTCGTGAATAGAAAGAAGACCGATTTAGGCATTCAGACGAAATATCTCAGAGAATAAAAGCAGATAAACAGAATAGACCGAGAAATTTTGGGTTTTTTTGGTTTCACTGGTTGTACTCATTCTAGGGTATACTTCACCCTATCTCTAATGAGCCATCTAATGTGTTACACTCCGTAGCTAAAGTTCTTACTCAACCTCTAGCTCTGATACCAAATGTGATGACCCGAACTCGATGTCCGATAAAAAACATCAAATTCGTATTGCCGGAGCTTGCAACAACAATAGATGATAAATAACACAGTGGAAATAAAAGATGATATCACTGATACAACATGAATACAATATCCGATACACCAATTTGATAAAATGATAATCATCAGCATCAGAGAACATACAACATAAGATATAGTGGAACATGACACAATATGAGATGAGTCTTCAACAGAATCAAATACTGCAACTCCAATCCAAACTCTAAAGACAAAGCTCTAAAACTTCAAGTTCGAATCTCCATAAAGGTTGCACAAAGATAAGCAAGTGCAGTCATGGATTCCAAAGACTCCAAAATGTATCAACAGAAAGCTGAAGACTACCAAAGCAATATCTACTACCTGGCTATCTGAAAGACCAAACTCTAGACTGCCCGTGTGAAAAATTGTGGGCACCCAGAGTTTAGGAACAGAACAATAAACTCCGAGTTAGTCATGGGACTGGTGTGAGCAACAAAATCGGTTTGTCTTTAAAAACAATCAAAAGATTTTAAATTTTGAAACCCGCAATACTTTTTGGAAAATGAAACTACCATAAGGCCTCTCGCCACATACACCATGCAAATGCAGAATTGGAGGAGATTTCTTCTTATGGTAGTCAAAAATGCTTGATACGCCCAAACCATTTTTGATATTATTATTAGTGCATAGTGGAAAACATTTCAAAGGTATAATATTAATCTTAGCCAGCATAGACATTTCGCACTTATGCCTACTATAGCTACCATGTTCAATAGCAGGTTACCGCCACATTCCATGGCAGGTTATACAACTAAAACCGTACAGGACTCGTATTGTTTCTTTGGATTTCCACCAAATGGTCAGGTTAAGGAACTTCCTACTGCCACATGGGAAAGCCTCTGGAGGGACGCCTCAAGAACCTACCCGGCTCTCTGCCAACACAAGGCCGGTTACCCCCTTCCCGGGAAGTAGAACCTAAGATATGCCACCCCCGGTCGTTTGCGACCTTTATCCGAGAGCTCTCAACACCAACGACATCACACGGTAATATATATACAGTGTCCACATGAGTAAGTATCTGAGCTCCATACCATGATACCACCCTTTTCCAGAAGGAATGGACATACCCTAGGGGAGCTACTCCTGAAACCTTGCCGCGTCTTTCCTGTTTCGACCATTACCGGTTTGTGAGGCTCGATGAGGTCTCGTCCACAAAGATGCACTTTTTCACAAAGTCATGCTTCGATCAACAAATGATCATCAATACACAGCGGCACTTAGTATGCCACACTACCAAATTGGGAGTATATCACTAATAACCTTCAACTACATAACCTCTAAGCTCGTACGTCTCAGAGAAGGGTGTTAAGCTAAGAGAATAAATTCTCTGCCACCAACAGATATGTATTTGAAAGAAATGTGCTTTATATCTCAAAGTGTATTGCCAGACTTACAACCATACAAGTCTGTTTCAGGTTCGAACAGAACTGAAGGCACTTCCGAAGAAGCCCTTGCAATCCGGGTATTTACAATCCCGATCGGACTTTCCATCACTTAGGAAATCTCTACACCATAGCTACTTAGTGCAGAGACAATCGATAGGTCATCCTTTCATTCTCGCAAATACCCGGTCTTCACCATCGGTCTTCAAATGCTATCCATAATGACATATCATTATTCGGAATGGGTTATATGACACAAGGTCCTTTCTCGCCTAAATCGAATAATGAGCGTAAATTTAAAAACATATGGATATGGGATTTCAGTTAACTCACAACTTTAAAATTCACAACTTTCTTTCAAACGGTTTGAACCAATTACCATTTCAAATCTTTTGAACAAAAGATTCATTCCACAAAGTTTACCCAGTTTCACAATGATCCATTCAAGGATTTCAAAACAATTTCCGTTTCCATTGGATTAAACCATTTAATCTTTAAATCAAAGATTTAACTTATAGCTTTCAAAACCGTTTTCAAAGATTCATTCATAACTTGGAGGACCATTTTCAATTCAAACTTGAAATTCCTTTAATACAAAATGGAAATTCATTCTTATATAAAAGCTTTTATCATTTGATGTTTGCATAAAAAATGGGCAAACACCTCCTAGTCGTATGATTTAGTTGATTATATGTTGATCTGGATGGTTTGGGTGATTTATTCAAATATACGAAATAGATGGACTAAACTGTAAAAGACACACAGATTTATAGTGGTTCGGCCAGAACGTGCCTACGTCCACTTTATATGTTATTCTCCTTTTTCTTTCAGATTACAAGTACAAAGCTTTGTATACAAGTATATGAAAGTTGTTTGAGAGTTCCTTCCGTGCGTGAGCTTTCAAACTTGTCTGCCATTGTTGTACCCCTGCCCCTCTATTTATAGAGTGAAGTTGGGGGCAGGGGTCTTGGATGTAAATAGCTGCTGGTGGGCCTGGGCTGAAGCAATCTGGCCTGACAGAGTTGGTCCGGTCGTGTCTTCCTTGCTTTTGGCTCGGCAACGTGTGGAGGTGGGTTGATTCGGTTTGGACATGGAAAGGAGGTTGATTCGGCTATGTAGGGGAAGCTGGTTGGTTCGGCTGGTGTTGGACCAGTAGGTGTTTGGTTCGATAGTATGTTGGAGAGGTATTCGGTTCGGTAGTAGGTGGTCCGGTAGTTGGTTCGGTAGTAGGTGGTCCGGTAGTTGGTTCGATAGTAGGTGGTCCGGTAGTGCGTGGAGATAAAGATGGTTTGGCAGGGAGATGGAGTGTGGGTTGGTTCGGTTATGCATAGGAAGGGAGTTTGTTCGGCGATGTTGAGCCGGTCGAAATACTCCCAACGCTTGCCCCCCAAGTAGGGCATATGTTTAACATATGTCGTGCTTTGTTTTAATTGGACAACCATATTCGGCCCGAGAGCCGAACCGGCTGGTCCGGTTATTCAACCTTCCCCTATAAGTATGGGCCTAGGGCTTCCGTTATTCTCTACCAAACGAGATAGCCGGACCAGAATTTCCTGCCGAATCAATCACTTTGCCGAGTCAACACTTAGCTGCCGAATCAGGTGACTGTCGAATGGCTTCTTCATTTTACTTTGTTTTACCGAATGAACTTAAAGATTTAATACCGGATGGACCTTATACTGAGAATGTCGAATGAACCCTGGTGTGCCGAATGAGACTCGTGTTCGAACCACCGAATGAGAACGGGAAACGCCGAATGAACTCATTCTTGAATCACCGGATGAACCCAGAGACTCCGAATGTAGAATGAAATTTTACATTTGCTTTACCGAATGAGACTATATACACTTGCTTGTTTATATCCTCTGTTCTAAAAATATGTTTTTCTTTTGTGTTTGTAGGAAAATGTCTCGCAAAGTGGAAACTCGATCAGAAAAAAGAAAATCTATGGATAGACGAGAGTCCCCCATTGTGCCCCCAGCCCAGCCAGGACCGGAACGTCGTGGACCCACCCCGAGGTCGCTAGTAGACGGGTATGGTCCCCAAGAGCTTCTGAATTCTCCTCCTGATTGCTTTCCGAGCTCTCTCAGAGAGGAGCAACTTGACGTTATCTCCCGCTCCTTTGGGATTGATAGAGCATGCATGCTGTTGCCAGGGGAGGGGGTCATGCCATATAATCCCCCAGAAGGATACTTCGCGTATAGCCGATACCATTGCATGTGTAGGGCCATTCCTCCGATCAATGCGTGGATAGTCAGCTTCATTACTTACCTGAAAGTGGCTTCTTTTCAGCTTCAGCCCAAATCCTATGCCATCTTAGTGTGTCTATTCGTTATCTTCCAGAGGAGATATGGGCGCCCCCCTTCTAACCGGGAAATCCGATATCTATATAATCTGAGGGGCTACAAGAAGTGGTTTCCGTACATTAGTTTAGAGTCGGTCGTGTCCTTCAAGCCGGTCTTGGACTTATACTCGAAGTTTACCATGTTTAAGAAGGAATGGTTCTTCGTCAACAACGACTCCGTTTCTTTTCGCCTTTTCACTTAGGGTTGTAAGTTGAATTCCATTCGTAATTTCTTTGTCCCGACTACAATGCTTCTTCTTATGTGCTTTTATTTCTTGCTAGCGACAGGTGGCTTTGTGGTCGTGGAGAATGATCACCTTATACAGATGGCTGCGGAGGTAGAGGCTCTCTCAGGAAGGGATAGGTCGGCTTCTTACCTGATCAGGAATGCCACTTTCCTGAAGCACAACTTGATTCTGCCACGTCAATCTGTGGTTAAGCAGAGAGATACAGCCGAGGAGAGAGCTGCTAAAGCTAAAGATAGGGCCACTGTGAAGAGTAGCAAGAGGAGACCTTTCTCGGTACCTCCAGTCGTCGGGGGGAAGAAGCTTAAGAAGTCTGACGGACCCTCCCCTAGCACATGCCCAGATATTCCGGAGGAGGAAGGTGGAGAGGAGGAAAGAGGCGAGGAGGAGTGCGGAGGAGATGGAGAAGGTGAAGGACAGGGTGGTAGTGGTGCCTGGGCTTTGTCTTCTAAGCAGGCGAGGGAGATCCAAGAGTGGGCGGATGATGCCTTCCGCCAGGCTTTTGAGGGGTTGGAGGAAGGATCAGCCTCGGTGGAGAAGGTGAAGAAGGCTAACAAGGCTGGGACTGGTGCCGATTCATCTTCTAAGGGTCCTCCAGCTAGGGTAACTCAAGGTGAATTCTTGATTTCTGCAGACTCCCTTTATGATAAGGACTTAGAAATATTTTACGGCCAGCTCCCGTCCTGGAATGAAATTCAGGACTTATTGCAGTATCCCACTCCCCCTCAGGGTTTGTAAAATAAGCGCGTTTTCCTACTTAACATATTTCTTGGATCATAGTTTCATGCATGCTTGTAACACCTGGTTTTTATTCCAGGAACAGGTAAGGTGGCCAAGACATCAGATATTCGACACCGCCTTGAACAACACAAGCTACTCAAAGCTTCTGCCAAACAAAGCCGTCAACTAGCCGTCCTGGAGATGCGGTTAGATATCGCCCTCTTCTCGGAGTTATTGAAGAAGATATGCAAAAGAGAAAGAAGGGCCGATCTTCGTTTGAACCTTCACCTGGCCCTCAGCCTCCAGTCCAGCCTATCCATGATATTACTGAGGAGGATACTGAGCTTATGACTTCCCCACACCCGTCCGAAAATCCAACCGTCACCCCGATAGACCATCCTGGTTTGGTTCGCAACTCATTTGCCGGCCACGCGGATCTGGACCCGAGTTTTCAGGACATCTCTTTTGACGAGGCCACGGGTGAGCATCTTCTTCCCCGCAATCCCATGGTACTGGTGCTTGATGAGGCTACGTCCTTAGACCTCGATTTGCTTACTACTCGGATTATGACCATGGGGAATGAGGCCAAGACAAACATCGATCGGGTGGCTGAAAAGACCAAGAGGCTAATGGAGCATCACGCTCGACTGGCCAAGGCTGGGGAGGAAATCGGAAGTGCTAACATTCGGTTGCGGCTAAAGGTTGCTGATCAGGTCAAACAGCTTGCCGATCAAGCCATTCAGATTTCTCAGCATGAGGCAGCCTCCAGGCGGTTGAAGAAGACTATGGAAGAGGCTAGTAAGGCAGAACTACGAAAGATGGAGGCTTCCTGCAAGGAACGGATTGACATGGCCATCGCAACGGTGGACGAGGTTCGGAGAGCGGATCTTGAGCAGGTAGAAGAGTTATCTGGGGGCTTGAGGCCTCAGAGCTTGCTCAGGCCAAGCTGAAGGAGGAGATGGAAGTGATGCGGAAGTCCCTTCAGGCTGACTGCTCGAGATACCGATTGGAGAGAGATGCTGCTGTCGCACGACTGTCGGCTTCTGAGGCCCGGATGAAAGAGTTTGAGGAGAACGAGGGGATGATGGATGAGATGCTACAGGACAGGTATTTCCGTACTTGGAGACAGGGCAACCTGTCCCGGATGGACGATTATCCCCGGGTTATGGCTAGGATATATCTTCGGGCTTTGGAAGAAGCTAAGGCCGATGCGGATAAGGAAGGTGGTGCGGCTTTCAGGATGGATGCGGTTACGGCCCAATTCACTAAGGAAGAGAAGGTGGCGGTTAAGGAGGGCATGCAGCTGCTTGCTGCGGATGAGGTAGGCGTGCAGCTAGATGATGATGATCAGGGAGCAGACGCTGGTAAGTCTTTCCTTTTAACATTTTCATGATTTGATTGCTTATCTTTCATGATTATTGATGGATTCTCTTTTGAATTGGGCAGGCGGGACCACTGGAATACATGCGGGGAGTTCTGACCCTGTAGTTAAGTAGGTCCGAAGGGCTAGCAGGATGGAGGCGAAGCTCCGATTCCTTGACTTGACTTGTACATATTTTGGTTGCCGTCTATGTTAGTCCGAAACATTAATGCAGCTTGTAATTATATTATTTGTAAAGAATGACTTTCTGTAATTTTATAAAATAAGCTGATTCTGTTATGTTCGAATGTGGTTGTTATTTTGATATGTTGCATAAGAAATACAGCTGCGTGTTTATGCATGTGACTTAATCGCATTTGATGCTAAGTTTCTACTCAAAATATTGTTTCATGTCTTGTAATGCCAATATGATGTGTGAATAAATTAAAGCTACATATTTGTATACAAGAGAAGATAGTACTGCCCTTCGTGTTTTAGTTGTAGAGGGTTGCTTTGAATATCTTGCGTGACTGAGTATGGAATGTAGCTGAGTGTTCCGTCATCCGGATGTGAGTTCATATTTCCACAAGCGAGAGTTCCCCTATTTTGTGACCTGTACGTTAAGGATTGTTATATAGGATAGGAGAAAAGTTTTTGAATGAAATGGAAATATGAGAAACAGTAAAACTTCCAATCACGGAAGGCCGTCGATATGCTTAAGTTCGTGCCAAACGGGTTTTGTAGTCACTTTCCCTAGCTGTGGGTCTTGGAGACATTTGTCACCCATCTTACGCCTCCGCAGGGAGTTTATCTTTTTTACCACATCCGCACTTAAGACAGATCGGAGCCGAGATCGCGCACAGTAACTACCCGAGCCTTATGGCCCGTAATCGTGGGTATTATTCGATTTACTGTGGCTGGCTAGCGTGGGTGCCGATCGTCAACTGTGAACTACCCCTAGCTGGCCACACCTTATGTTGGGGCTTAAAGTAGGTTCACAGTTGCCGGCGAGCCGAACGCCGTAATGAGCTGCCATCGGCTATAGTCGGCCTTCTTGATGGCTTATAATCGGCTCATTACAATTGGCTTTGAGGGCAGTCGTGAGCAATGAGTTAACCCGCAGCAGAGGGATGCTGGAGCAAAAGTGTCTCATTGGCGACTGCATAGAATCGCATAGTACCTGTTGGGTCTTGTCCAGGTGAGGTTGCGTCGTGAAGTTCCAGTATGGAAATGTTGTTATACATGATTTTGTTCAATAGAAAATGATAAAGCTTAACAAGCGGCCAAGATATAAAGGAACAAGTTAAAAAGAGACAAGATTTTTAAAGTGGTTCGGCACGAAAATGCCTACGTCCACTGATTCTCTTTGTTAATTCACTTCATATGGGCAGTACAAGTTAAGAAAAGTATTGACGAAGGTGTCGGATGTTCCATGCCCTCTGGAACACCTCTCCGTCCACTGTTGACAAAATATAGGCTCCGTTGCGGAGATCTTTATGAATTACATAGGGTCCGTCCCAGATTGGATCCAGCGCTCCGGGGCGTGGGAAGATCCGCTTGAGGACAAGATCTCCTTCTTGTAGGCTGCGGTGCTTGACTTTGGAGTTGTATTGTGCTGCAACTTTTTGCTTATGAGCTGTTGCTTTGAGTGCTCATCGTTTCTTCTCTCTTCAATTAGATCCAAAGACATGTGTAGGAGTTCTTCGTTCTCTTCTGGGTTGTAGTGGATCCTGCGGTGGGAAGGCACTACAGTTTCACCTGGGAGCATGGCCTCCGATCCGTATGCCAAAGAGAAAGGAGTATGCCCTGTTGATGTTCTGTAAGATGTGCGGTAGGCCCAAAGTGCCGTAGGAAGTTCATCCACCCAATCGCCTTTTGACTTTTCAAGTTTCTTCTTGATTAGGGTTTTGAGGATTTTGTTGACAGCTTCGACTTGTCCGTTTGCCTGGAGGTAAGCCACAGATGAGAAGCTTTTGTGAATTCCGTGCTCTTGGCACCAGTCGGCGAATTCCTCGCTGTCAAATTGAAGTCCATTGTCCGATATGATTTTGAGTGGAACCCCGTACCTGCATAAAACATTTTTGATCAAGAAGTTAATAACTTTTGCCGAAGATATTTTATTTAGAGGCTCCGCTTCCACCCATTTGGTGAAATAGTCAACTGCTACTACGGCATATTTGGCTCCGCCTTGGCCAACTGGCAGTTCGCCAATCAAGTCAATTCCCCATATTGCAAAGGGCCAAGGGCTGGTCATTTGAGTAATTTCATTTGTTGGTAGTCGAGGAATCTTAGCAAATTTCTGACATCTGTCACATCTTTTGGCGAAGTCTAAGGCGTCTTTGTTTAAAGTGGGCCAGTGATACCCGTATCGGAGTATTTTCTTTGCTAGAGTCTGTCCTCCGGTGTGATCTCCGCAACTTCCTTAATGGATGTTGGACAAGACTTCCCTGGCTTCCCTTCCAGCGATACACCTTAGTAAGCGATTAGAGAAGCCGCGCCGATAGAGGATGCCTTCTTGTAATGTGTAGCGGGAAGTTTTCCTTAAGATTTTCTTAGCTTCGTTACGTCCGTCGGGCAGTGTGCCACTTTGTAAGTACTTCCGGATGGGGGTCATTCAAGTTTCTTCTTCAATTGCAGCTATCATATTCGTCGGCTCGTAGCTCGGAGCCAGTTGCTTTGAGATGGTTATTGTTCGGGAAGTAGCGCCGTCCTTCATGCTGGCTTGCTTTGCCAGTTCGTCGGCCTCCTGATTCTCTTCTCGACGAATGCGTTTGATTAAATAGTGATCCAATTGATTGAGCAGCAGCTTGGTCTTCTTTAGATATGCTGTGAGTCGTTCTCCTCGAGTCTGGAATTCTCCCAGTATTTGATTTACAATAAGTTGAGAATCACTATGGAGACATAAAGAACCGACTCCAATCTCCAGAGCAAGTTCAAATCCGGCTATCACTACTTCGTATTCTGCGTCATTGTTGGTGGCAGCGAATTACAACCTTAGGGCGTAGTGCAGCTTCCTTCCCCTGGGGGTGATTATCACAACACCTGCCCCCGAGCCCTGTTCATTTGATGCTCCATCTACGAAGAGATTCCACTTGATGTCTTCTGCTATTTCAAATTGATCCTTACCTTCCTTAGTAGTAAATTCGGCAATGAAATCAGCTATGGCTTGCCCCTTGATAGCGGTGCGAGGATGGTAGGTGATATCATATTGACTCAGTTCAATGCACCACTTAAGTAGTCGCCCAGAAGTGTCGGGGCGATGGAGTACCTGCCTTAGCGGTTGATCGGTTAAAACTCTGATGGAATGAAATTGGAAATAGTGTCGCAATTTCCGTGAAGTGATTAGCAAACAGTATGCTAGCTTTTTAAGTTTAGGGTATCTGGCTTCTGCCCCCGTAAACCTCCTACTTACAAAGTATACGGGCTGCTGCGCGCGTTCGTCTTCTCTCACCAAAGCGGCGCTTAAAGCATGGGACGATACAGCAAGGTATAGGTATAGTTCCTCGCCTTCATTTGGAGTTGAGAGTACTAGTGGTCTCTGGAGGTGTTCGATTAAGTTGAGGAAGGCTGTCGAGCATTGGTCAGTCCATTTGAACTTTCCTTTGTCTTTCTTTAGAGCTTCAAAGAAAGGGATGCATTTGTCGGTTGCTTTAGAGATGAACCTGCTTAGGGCGGCCACTTTCCCGTTTAGGCTTTGCATCTCTCTTCAAGTGGATGGTGTCTTGATATCTTGCAAAGGCCGAACCTGTTCGGGGTTTGCTTCAATCCCCCTGGCATGGACAATGAATCCCAAGAACTTTCCCGACGATACTCCGAAGGAGCACTTTAGAGGGTTCAGCTTCATTCCATATTGGCGAAGTACTTGAAACATCTCATCCAGGTGGTTTATATTATCGTTGGATTTCCTCGATTTTACCAGCATGTCATCCACATAAACTTCCATAGTTCGTCCTATTAGTTCGGCAAACATCTTGTTGACAAGGCGCTGATAAGTAGCTCCGACATTTTTAAGTCCAAAAGGCATTACTTTGTAGCAGTACAATCCCCGGTCAGTGATGAAACTAGTGTGGTCTTGATCGGGGGCGTGCATAGGGATCTGGTTATATCCTGAGTATGCGTCCATAAAGGATAAGAGTTCGTGTCCGGCTGTGCGGTCCACGAGTTGGTCGATTCGGGGGAGTAGGAAGCAGTCCTTCGGGCAAGCGTCAGTTAAGTTGGAGAAATCGATGCATGTTCGCCACTTCCCATTAGCTTTCTTTACCAGTACCGGGTTGGCGATCCATTCTGGGTAGATGGCTTCTCGTATGAAGTTATTGGCAATTAGGTTCTTCACTTCTACCTCTAGGGCTGCTGATCGTTCTGCCCCCATGCTTCTCTTTTTCTGCTTTACTAGCGCCTTGGTGGGATCGATGTTCAGTACGTGGCATGCTACATCTGGGGAGATTCCGGTCATATCAGCATGCGTCCATGCAAATACATCCATATTGTGGCGAAGAAAATCAATGAGTTGTTCCTTTAATTCTTCTTTTAGTTGAGATTCGATTTTCAATAGTTTACTCGAGTCATGTTTGTCTACAGCTACGAATTCCATAGCCTCTGCAGGCTCGGCGGTGGCCTCCTCCTCTTTGTCCCTGGGGTCTAATTCATTGAAAGGGTCACTGGTATATCGAAGAGGAGGGGCTTTCTTTAGTTGCTATGCTTCCAAGTTTTTCATGCAGAGAGTAGGTTCTGCATTTTTCCCTTTATCGTTTCTGCGGTTATTGCGAAGTTCAGTTACATAGCAGTCTCGAGCAGCGTCTTGATCCCCCTCCATTTCTCCTACTCCGTCATCTGTTGGGAATTTCATTTTCAGGCACCATGGGGCTAGGACAATCTGGAAGTCAGACAAGGCTGGTCTTCCCAAAAAGACGTTGTAGGCCGAGTGGCTTTCTATTAGCACAAATGTTTGTTTTCGCACAACGGAGCGGGGATGACTTCCTATTTCAACAAATAGGTCCAGTTGTCCGAGGGGCATCTTCGCATCTCCTACGAAACCATGTAGTGGTTTGTTGCAGGGAGACAAATCCTTCATTGATAGCTTCATTTTGTCGAAAGCATGCTTGAATAGGATATTTACCGAGCTTCCACTATCTACTAAAATTCGAAAAACTTTGGCTGGACCAAACCAGGCAGAAATGACCATAGGATCCATGTGTGGGTACTGTCTTCCCTCTAAATCACGCCTACTGAATGTGATGTCGTCATTCTCTTTCCGTTTCGAGTGGCGTTCTTCCATAACAGAGTTAACGTAGCCTTCATCGTTTCTAAGTAACTTACCGTATCTTTCCATCTCTGCCCAGCTTCTGTCGGCGATGTGTGTCCTCCTGATACGGTATGGACCACTATCTTCTCTTGACTAGAGCCGCTAGTGTTGCGATTTCCTTCGCCTATTTCTGGGAGGGGTAGCCCGGGATTCTCATTGGTAGGAGTCTAAGTCCTGCTCTGGTTTTTTACATAGCGTTCTAGTTTCTTCCTTCTGATGTGTTCTTCAATCAAGTCCCGGAGATGGTGGCATTCATTGGTGTCATGTCCATGGGATTCGTGGAAGCGGCAGAACTTTCCAGTCTTGAGTGCGTTATCTGAATCCTTCTTGTGCGGGGGGCGCTTGTATCTAACTTCGACTTGAGTAGCTAGGAAGATGTTTTCGATTGTTTCATTCAAACGAGTGTAAGAGTCAAATCTTGGTCCAGGTCGATATAGGCGCTTTTCCCCCTTCTTGCCCCCAGCATTGTCTCTAGAGTCATTTCTCCGAACATCCTTTATTGCAGCGGGAACCCTGTATGTAGCTGTTTTAGCCTGTTGCCCTGACTGCCTCTCAATGGCAGCGTCTTCAAGTCTCATATACTTTCCAGCTTCATTGAAGAAATCAGGTAAAGTAGCTGGCTTTTCCTTGGTTAGTCTTCTAGCAAATTTAGTATCCAGATGTACACCACTGCAGAGAGCCCTTAGGATAAGTTTCTCGTCGGCATCTTGGACTGCGGCCGTCGCGGCGTTGAATCGGGTTAGATATTGTTGCACTGTCTCTCCGGGTTTCTGTTTGATATTAGATAAGGAATAAGCGTCCTTGGGTTGTTCCACATGAATGCGGAACTGGCTGATAAACTTTTCTTTCAACATTTCCCATGAGCTGATGGACCCTTGGGGTAGGTGGCAGAACCAGGAGGTAGCTAGATCTGCCAAGAAAAGTGGGAAGCATTTACACAATACTCCCTCCGTTGTTCCGCTCATGAGCATATGCTGGGTGTATCTCTGTAAGTGTACTATGGGGTCAGAGGTTCCCTTGTAAGGTTCCATTGTTAGCATTTTCCATTCCCGGGGGGTGATGGCGGTTTCGATATTGTGGGTGAAGGGGCTGGTTACCCTAGCACCTATCCCCCGATCCCTTTGCTCCCGTTGGACGCACTCTCTTAACAATCGCGCCATCCTTTCATCAGAACTTGGAGCGGATAGAAATGAGTTTGGTTCTTCCCTGCGGGAATGATTCCGTCCAGACGGCTTGTAGGGATGGTATCATCTGTCACTCCTAACATTCTCCAATGGCTGCCTCTGGTCTTCTGGGGGCATGCTGGGGTCAGCCATAGTTGGCCCTTGCCTTGATCTTCCCCTGCTGGGTTCTGTTCTCAGCACTTCCTCGGGTCCAACTTCGGGCCGGACTCCATCTCGGCCCCGTCTACTGGTGTTTTCATGTTTAGGTAGCATGACAGGCTCAGCCACATCCGATACCTTCCTGGCACCTCCTCCGTTGGGTTCGGTTCCAACTGTTTCCTTGAGTCGGAATTCGGGCTGAGTCCGGGCTCGGCTCCTACCATGGCTGTTTCTGTTGTTGGCCTCTTCGAAGAAGAAAGACCCTTGTCGTCTCTTAGATCCTCCAGACTGGGACTCACCCCATGATTCAGTGTTACGGTTGGATTCTTCAGCATCCCTTAAGCTTAACATGAGTTGGTCCACCAAGGCTTCTTGTTGAGATGCGAAGCGGTTAGTTACTTCAGCCACAATCCTGTCCAGATCCGCCCTTGTAATTGGTTGTTCCGTAGCGGGGGATGTCGGATTTTCCTGATTTAAATTTGCCGTTGGAACCTGACGATTGTCTTGGTCCCTGATCACTGGATCTGGGATACTGCCAGTTGCAACGTTCTTTGCTTTGTTAGTATCTTTCTTCCGTCTGGGAGCCATATTTTCCAAGCAATGAACGGTGTTGATAGGAAAAGGGTTGAGTGGGAGAAGCTGAAGCTTCGAGCTCCTTCTGTTCTCAGTGAAAGCACCAAAAATGTTTGCACAAAAAATGGGCAAACACCTCCTAGTCGTATGATTTAGTTGATTATATGTTGATCTGGATGGTTTGGGTGATTTATGCAAATATACGAAATAGATGGACTAAACTGTAAAAGACACACAGATTTATAGTGGTTCGGCCAGAACGTGCCTACGTCCACTTTATATGTTATTCTCCTTTTTCTTTCAAATTACAAGTACAAAGCTTTGTATACAAGTATATGAAAGTTGTTTGAGAGTTCCTTCCGTGCTTGAGCTTTCAAACTTATCTGCCATTGTTGTACCCCTGCCCCTCTATTTATAGAGTGAGGTTGGGGGCAGGGGTCTTGGATGTATATAGCTGCTGGTGGGCCTGGGCTGAAGCAATCTGGCCTGACAGAGTTGGTACGGTCGTGTCTTCCCTTACTTCTGGCTCGGCAACGTGTGGAGGTGGGTTGATTCGGTTTGGACATGGAAAGAAGGTTGATTCGGCTATGTAGGGGAAGCTGGTTGGTTCGGCTGGTGTTGGACCGGTAGGTGTTTGGTTCGGTAGTATGTTGGAGAGGTAGTTGGTTCGGTAGTAGGTGGTCCGGTAGTTGGTTCGGTAGTAGGTGGTCCGGTAGTGCGTGGAGATAAAGATGGTTTGGCAGGGAGATGGAGTGTGGGTTGGTTCTGTTATGTATAGGAAGGGAGTTGGTTCGGCGATGTTGAGCCGGTCGAAATACTCCCAACACTTGATAACAAACAGTTTTATTTCGAAAAAATCCGATCTTATTTATACAAGTTAAAATCTTTGGGTTAATTTAAATTCTCAAAACAACATTTTAAAAAATGGTTCAAAAACCCATATAAACTTGTATACCGTTTTTAAATCATAAATACCAAATATAGAATTCAATTTCAGATATTGAATTCCAATTTAAATCAAATTATTCAAATTTCAAGTCTTTATTTAGTTATTCAAAATAACTTTAATTTTTTAAACACCTTTTTTAAAAGCTTTTCACTTTAAACCCAATCCATTTCCAAAACAATTTGGATTTAAAATTCAACTTTTTAAAACTATTTTGAATTAAATTCAAATATCTGTGAATTAACTGATTTCCACGTGCAATCCATATTTGTGTGTGTATATGTGTAGTCTAGGGGTTTTTACACAGTAGTGCACAAAATTAATCATCACAGATTCAATCAATAAGCGGTATATCCATAACGCTTATCTTCATTTACAGATTCATAGATAATGTAAATTTATCAATCAAAAAGATTTATCATCACGACTCAATGTGGGTTTCGGATAACCAACTGGAATCCGACTCCCTGTCGCATCGAAATTCAAATGTCATTTTACGGGCAAAGGGGTTTTCATATACATACAGAAACAAATCACAAATCACAGTTCAGCATAAGGCAATTCGCATCACACAGTAACACAACCACAGCAGAAATACCAATCCAGTACACAATATTTGACAATTAACTTAAATTAATCAAATTAAACTCAATTAACTACAATGAGCAATTAACTTCTTGATTACTTTCATAAAGTAATTACACTTACACAATTTCATAAATGATTATCATTAATTAATAAATCTATTAATTGTTAAAATTTATCACATTAATTAATTATTTAAATAATCTTAGTTAATGACCTTCATTGACTAATAATAATTCTTTAACTACTTTGCTAAAGAAATTATTTACATTAATCATTATTAACTAAAATTGATTAACCATTAATAACTCATTAATTAATCCTAATTATTTAATTAATTAAGTGTTAATTGTAACTTAATTAGTTTTTAATTGCAATTTAATTAATCCTTAATTGACTTAACTTAAATTAACTAATTTAAACTTGTAATTACTAATTTAATTAATACAAACATTAATTAACCATTCTAATTAACTTAATAATTTATGAAGTACAAATCAATAAGTTTCATTAACTTTAAAGAAAACTTATTAATGATTTCATTTATCACTCACAAATATGTTTGAAAACATTTATTTTAAGTTTACTTTTGAAACTTCATTTTAAATTTTCAAGTTTTAAAATGAATACCAATTGATCTTTAAATCAATTTAAAAACTAACTTTTAAAACCTTTATATTACAAGTTAAAATAATATTTTTGTTATGAAAGAAATTTAAAAGAGTTTGATATCAAATTTCTTTTAAATTCAAAATATTTAAAATTATTTAAAACATTTAGATTTATAAACTTTCTTTCATTTCAAAATCTGGAATTCAAATTTTAAACTTAAGTACAGGTTACAAAATTTTGATTTAACTTGTTTCTTACATTTCAAACACTATTTTAAATTCAAATTCCTTCTTATTTCACTTACTTACCTAAACACCTTTTTTAAAACAATTTGAATTTAAAACTTTATTTATTTCCAAACCAAGATTCAAACTGACTTGAATTCATTGTTAAAAACTTATTCTAAACTTTGCTTTGAAATTGTAAATTCAGTTTTAAATTAAAAAAAAACAAGAACAGGTTTGTTTTAAAATCTGTACAAAGCATTTACCCAAGCTATGACCACTCCCTGCTTCGAGTCCAGCACCCAAAAACTTCGAGTAAAACTCGAGTCTAACACGCGAGAGCAACCTGAAACCACCCAAGCCATCAAAACTCCCAGATCATCAAACTCGTGCGCCATGCACGTGCACGGCACTGCCGCCCATCACCAGCCGACACCACCTCATCAAACAAGTCGAAGATCACCCATGCTCCATTTCCCGACCACCAGAACCTCGCCCTTACCTCGAAATCGAATTTGAGCTCAGCATTGAAACCTGGAAACTTCATCACAGGGAACATCAAAACCTGGAAACTGCTGTCGTTCTCACTACCTCGACCACCATAAAATTCGAAACTCCAGCCATATGATCGCCAACTACCCTGCTATCATTCCCCATAATCCTATCGCGCTCGATCCATCATAGACGACAAACGAATCGAAACATCAAGCCTCGACAAAATTAGGTTTCCAAACTTCTAAAGCTTGCTGCCGCCACCACGTCCGTCTACAAACCCATCTACTATTTTTCCTTCAACCGCCGATCACTCCTCTACCATCCTAGAGAACCCCGACCTTCCCTATCGACGAGCTCACCAGCGATCACCAAAAGAATGAAATTCGAACAAACCTAAACTGCTTCTCAATCCTAAGCCTAAAAATTATGATTCAGGTTTTAAAAATCATGTTATAGTATGAGAATTTAGTTTATATACCTGAATTCGTGAATTAAGAAGTTTAAATTTTGACTTATTTAAAGCTATGCTCAGTTCTTTGATTTCCAGAGACATTGATAAGTTGTTTTAACTTTAATAAATTTCTAAAAATTAGTGTATAATCAAAAAAACAACTTTTGTTTTAACCCTAAGTCCTAATAGCAAGTAGAATAAGAAGAAGTGATTTTTTTGAAGCAAATTTTTTTTAGCATTTCAGACAAAAGACAACATGAACAATAGCCTGTACATAGTTCATCCATTCCCCAAATATACACAGAGAAACATATATTTATGTACACACACAAACATATTCATTCACAGATATATATGCAACAGATTCAAGCTTTTAAATTTTAAAAACATATGTTGCTCACCTTAGATTCCAGAAGAATGAATAGAGTTCTATTTGAAACAGGTTGTGAAAATGCAAGCTGAAGCCCTCTTCTTTAATTTCTGCTTGAGTTGATTTGTATTGTTGTTAGAATTGAAGTTTTGTTTAAGTTTGAATTGTAGTTCACTTCAAATTTTACTTAGCTTGATGGACAAACTGAAATGGATGGATTGATATATATAAGAAATGAGTTATAGGATGTTGTTATTTTTTTCCTTAAGTACAACCAAGGATCAGAGATTTTTTTCTTGTTTGTTGACTAGCCGATTTCCTTTGGTGTCTGAAATGATACATATGGTGTGCTAAGATATTTTGCATTAATTTCCATTTGTTTGTTTTCTCAAGTCTACACTTATCTTCTTTTGCGAGCCTTCATATATATTTTTGTTTCTTAATTTTTTTGCAAGTGTACATAGATGTTTTAATCTATCTTCTTGCATACATACACTTTGTTTTATTATTTCTTGCTTGCCTAATTCACATACAATTCTATATGTATTTCATATGTTATTTTTTTTTATAGTTGATCTTATGTTGTCATATGACCATATAATTTTATTATTAACATAAATTGTTGACTTTTATTTCTATTTATAGTTTAACTATCAAACATTAAATTTATAACATATGTTTTGTACATATATTTTACACTTATATTTAATATTGATAGGATAAATTTTATTTTAAACATCAGTATCTATATTACATTCATTTTGAATATTCCAAATCAAATTTTTATTTATAATCCAATTCAACTGAAAATATTTATTTTGAGTTTCAAATCCAAATTTTAAAATAAATAAGTATATATATCTTATTAAATTTGAAAACTTCAAATAAATCCACAATTTATCCCAAAAATTTAATTTAATTACAAATTTAACTTCGTCTTTAAACCAGGATCGTTACATGATTTGACAACTATTTTCAAAGGGTTGAAGTGTAAGAAAATATCTTACGAAGATATTTTTGAAGTAAATAATTTGGGAAATTTTTAAGGCCCGATGGTTGTTTGTGGATGTTATATGATAGTTTAATATTCGTCTATCAATATTGGCTAATACGCTGATTGTTTCGAAGAGACCGGGATCGGGATTAATTTTCCAAAAACCACTTCGATCTGGTTTGAACATTTGCAAATCAAAACCGTGAAGATGATGAAGATGTTGTTCGGTTTGTCTAGACCCAAACAACTTGTATGGATGAATGCTATTAGAACATCGTCAAGAGGACGATAAGCATTCCAAGTGAATGTGTGCTAAAAAGGTAACGCATAGCCTCGAGCCTCATCAACCGAGAATGGCCAAAACAGGAGAGGTGCAGCAAGGCTAAGTGGCTAGCAACTAATTAGGGTAAGGTCATTCCTGTCTAGATGTCCCAATTTTCGGCGGTGTGGATGATTGTTGATCGCAACCGCGGGGTGATCTTATCCGGACTATCCAGTAAGGGGTAGCTTCGGTCTTATGTTGCAGGGGATAGGGAAGGATCCTCGGTACTCTGATCTAGACCAGGTATAGTGACAGGCGGTATCCCAGTAGCCTTGCCATTCATAGGAATCCAATCTCCAATAAGCGCCTATATGGTTTTGATTGTGCCCAACTATGTTGGAACGTGAGATGCAAGCTTTTCAACTATATTCTACTTTACTTTCAATAGACACTATTATAATATCAGACGAATTTAAAAAATGTGATAACCTGGATTTTTGGACATCAGGTAATTGAACAATTATCTGATTTACCGATTTAAAAATACTGATTTATAGATTGAACAAATAAATCTGATAATAAATATTTATATCTGGATAAATATTTATTTGATAATCTCCTAATATAATTATTTAAAATTTATAGATCTTTTCTTTTTAAAAAATAGTAATAATGATTGTTTTTATATATAGATATAATTAGATTTTAAATAGAATTATTATTTTCAAATTTAATTTGTGTTTGTTTAAAATATATATATAATTAGTATATTTGTATAACTTTTTATAAGTGTATAATCAGAATTTTATATTATCTACTTTTGAAATTATAAATATATAAATAGCAGAGAAAGTTTATACATAAACACATAAGGAAATTTAAAAAATAATAATTAAAATAAATTGAAATTATAATATAAATATAGGTATAAACATATAAAAACAATTTAGTTCATGCAATAAACAAGTGTTGAGATCTAACTTATGCAATTGACAAATGTAGGATTATTAAACAAGTGTCATAAGCTCTTTATAATTTTTTTAAATGAATAAATGTAGGATAAAGTTATGTATATGCATATCTCTACCTTACTCATTTTCCTTTTCATATTTCAAACAAAAAAACAAAGATGTAAGAGAAAATCAAATCTGAAGCAGATCAAAACAAACGGTTTTTTTTAAAAAGAAAAAAAAAATCTAAACCTGGGAACAAATAAAACTGGAAGGAATAAACAATTTCTCTTCAAAATTCAACTGGAAGTTCTAGTTCAAAACTCAAATCAAAGTTCATAATCAAACTTGAAAGCTAATAGATCAACTTCAAAATCAAATATCATAACATCTAAAACAAAACAAATCAAAGTCCTACATCTAGACAATTTCCAGTTTTTCAAAATGAATTTGCTCCTCTGTTCAAGCCAGACGGGTGAGTAAACCAACTTTATTTTATTTTATACTTGATGCATATGATGATCCTTAAATTGTATGATATGAATGATGCTTGCTTGTATGTATAATGTGATCTTCCTATATATAAGAATGTGGTATAAGTGGGCATGTCAAAGAATAAGTAAATTTGATCTGTTCTTGCTTTACAGGTTTCAAAAACCTTTCAAAAATCAAGATATCATTCTCTAATTCTTTTTAGACTGGATTATTCAAACAAAAAGTGTTTAGAATAGTAAGATATTAAATTTAAAAATAGTTTTAAGTATGCTTAGTTTATAGATCTTTGAAAATTAGAGAAGACAGTGAAAAACTCTAAAATACATTAAATTAAATCATCACAATCCTCTGATTTACATATGTGATTTAAATCGACTTCGAAATTCATGAATTTTAGAGGTTAAATCTAGATTTTTAGTTTGGGTTTGTACAAGGAATTCATTGTTGATCACAAAGGAACTCGAGCTAAATTCTGGTGATCTAAGAAATATTAGGCTATGGAATTCGATCGGGAGGTGGCCGAGGCTGAGGGGAGTGAGGGGAAATAGTGTCAGGATTTATAGGCCGGTGTGGTGGCGCGGTGAAGGTGGAGTAGGGTTTAAGGTTTGTTCAGAGTCGAGACTGAGTTTTTGGTTATTGTGGCATCGAGGAAGCATCAGAGTGGTTTGGGTGCGGTGGGAAGTGAAGTAGGTTGTCGAAGAAGCTCTGGACACGAAGGCATGCTGGCCGATGGTCAGAGGTGAAGATATGAGGTGGGTTTTTGGTGACCAGTTTTCGTTCCAGTGGTTCGTTTAACTCGATTCTTGATTTGTGGATGATTTGGAAATCTGGTGGTCAGAATTGAAGGGTAGGGTCATAGGTGACCTGCCAACGGTGGCTTTGGGTGGTCGATCGTTGTTGACGATCTGTGCAGGTGCATGCGTGGTTGTGTGTGTCTGAGTTGTTCTGTAATGTTGAGGAAGATGAAGTTTACTCTGGTGCATGCTCGAGGCTAACTCGAAGTTGGGATTGATGCGAGAAACACGGGGTTAGCTCGAGAAATTTTCTAAGTTGACTCGGGTAATTGAAGTTTGGGGCTCGGGTCTGTAGAAAGTTTTATGCTTAGATGATAATTAAATCAAGTTTTAAAAAGATTTAACAAAAGGAAGAAGTTTTTTAAAAGAAATAAAAACAAGTTCTGAACAGACTATTGATAAGATTTAAACAAGTTTTTCCAAAGTTAAAATGTTTTAAAATTTGTTTGTTTAAAGTAATTTTATAGTAGGTAAATTTCTACATGTTTTTTAAGGTGAATTAAATGATGTTACTAAATAAAGTATAATCTATTTAATGTATTAAGGATGGTTAATTGATTAATGAAATCGGTTAAGAAATTACCAAGGTAATTAATAATTAGTTTGTGTAATCAATTTAAAGGAAAATTATTAATACGATTGATTAATTAAGTTATTAATTAAAAGATGAATAATTTTTTGAGGGTTAATTAATTTAATTAATTATTAGATGATAATTGATTAATAATTAAAGGTTAATTAATTGAGGATAATTAAACAATGAGATAATTATTTAATGGAGTAATTATGGATAATTAATTTAGATTGATAGTTACGGAATGGTGTAATTAATATTAATTAAGTAGGGTTTGGAAATTAATTCATTTGTTTTAAATTAATTGTGTGATTAATTAACCTTGCTTATGGATAATTGGATTATATTGAATGCCTTGAATTGGTTGATATCTCTGATATGAAATGTTTTGTGATATGATATGTTTGGATTGAGCAGTGATAATGTGGTTATCTATCAATGATGAAATGTTGTATAAAAGTGACATCCTGTATTTAAAGTTGAATTTTATTTCACTTGAATAACTTGGGTTAAGATGGTATTGAATTCATAGAGAATCCTCCCGGTGCTTCCACCTTCGACCACCAGGAGTTTCGATACTCCAACCTACTCTTCTCCAAAGGCCTATGTACCTATCCCCCTACTTGCGATCAAGCTCGAAGCATCCTCGTTGGAGAACTTTATTCGAATGTGCTGACAAACCTAACAGGGCTTAAATCCTACATTCATCTCGCCGCGCCACCATTGCAAGCTAAAAATTTCCCAACTAATTTTCCCAAACACCCTGGTTTCAAAACAAATTCCTTTAAAATTTCCAAACAATTCTTATTTTAAAATAAGATCACATTCAAAAATATTCTGAATAATATTATTTATTCTTTTCTTTTAACACTCTGAAAACAATTTCAAATGTTTCTAGACTTAGAATACAATACTTCACTATTTAAATCTATTCTAATTTGCAAGTCATCTCACCTAAATGTTTACTTCTTAAAACTTTTTCATTTTGCTTTATTAATGTTTACTAGTAAACAACATCCCATTATTAAATACAATACCCATTCCATATTCTAGTTTGAAACTGATCTAATTCATCTTATTTGTATAGTTCATTCTATTCAATTCCCATTTTGATATATATATATATATATATATATATATATATCACTTAATTCTTATTCAATTTCAATATCCAACAACCAGTCATTGCTTTATATATAAAATATAAGCTTTTATAAAAATCATTCATTAAAACCATTTTTAAAACCTTTATATAAGAAAATAACAAGTAAGCTCTCATATACACACACACACACGCTCTCTCTACTCATTCTAGGGTACCACTGACCATATCGTTAATGAGTAAACCCACTAGAGCCAAGGTTCTCGCTTAAACTTCTGTTCTAATATCAAAATGTAACGACCTGGAATTTTCGACCTCGAAAATTCCAGATAGTTAGGAAAAAGAAGAAAAGAGATAGAAGAAGAAACAGAAATAATACAGAATCTCACATTCGCAGCGGATCAAAATATAATATCAAAAAATATCTGTTATACAAAGAAAATTGTATATATTAATTTACATTCACTACATCAGAGTTATATCCATTACACAAAAGCTGTACAGTTAGAATTAACGTGTCTTAGATAAACAATAGTAATATACTCAATGAAATACGCTCTATACATTCCCTCCATCCAGCTCGCGTCCTGAGCTCTAGAACGTTCTTACCTATTATTTTGATGTAATGCTCGAGTCAGACCAAGTATTACAGATTTCTAGGTAAGGACGTTCTAGAGCTCAAGAGGCGAGCTGGATATCAGGAACGTATGGAGTGTATTCCACTGAGTATATTACTGTTTTTTATCTGGGACATGTTAATTCGAACTGTACAGCTTTTGTGTAATGGATATGAATCTGATGTATTGAATGTAAATTAACAGATACAGTTTTCTTTGTATAACAGATATTATTTGATACTATATTTTGATCTGCTGCGAATGTGAGATTCTTTATTATTTCTGTTTCTTCTTCTATCTCTTTTCTTCTTTTTCCTAACTATCTGGAATTTTCGGGGTCGAAAATTCCAGGTCGTTATGTTTTGGAACCTGGAATTTCGATCTTGAAAATTCTAGATAGTTAGGAAAAAGAAGAAAGAGATAAATGAAGAAGAAGAAACAGAAACACCAAAACACAGATTCTCACATTCGCAGCAGATCAAAATATAATATCAGATAAAATAGTAGTTATACAAAGGAAAACTGTATCAATTAATCTACATCAATACATCAGAGTTACAACATTTACACAAAACACTAGAAAGTTAAAATCAACATGCCTTAGATAAACTACAATATATATAGACTACATAGTCATATATACACAGCGGAAAACTTCATACGTTCCTACCATCCAGCTTGCCTCCTAAGCTCCAGTAACGTCCTTACCTAAAAATCTGTAATACTCGGTCTGACCCAAGCATTACATCAAAGTAACACCTAGGTCAAGCTGGAAACCAGCGTGAGTAAACCCATAAAATATGAAATACCGAGCTATATAACTAAAGTGAATTACAAGGGTAACTCGTACTTCACTATGAGTTCTCAAAGTCCAACATTTATTAAAAACAATAGCCAAGAATTATTGCTCAATTAAAGGCCAAGTTACTTAATTTATTCTAATTCCATCCTGTTTGCTTTTAAATTCAAATTTATAATGAATCGAAGTGGTTTAGGGTATTTACTGATATATGACCATGGTCACTTCGAATCCAATGTTATCTTAACCCAAAATTTTCAAGTGAAATACAATTCAAATTTTAAATACAAGGTGTCACCTTTACATAGTAATTTATCGTCGATAGATATCCACATTATCACTATTTAAACCAAACATATCATATCACAAACATTCTTATCAGAAATATCAACCAATCATTCTTAAGCAAGATTAATTAGTCATACCATTTCTAATTAAATCAAATTAATTACTTTAATCACTTTTAATCTTGCTTACTTAACAATAATTAATTAAAGACCATTAATTAATCATCCTTAATTATCCTTTCTAATTACATTAAATAATTAGCCTTTAATTAATTTACCCAAATTAATTGAAGTTCCACCCATTCACATTAATTATAGTCATCCTCAATTAATTACTCAAAATAAATTATCCGATAATCACTTACATTGATTAATTATCCTTTAATTAATCACACCCATTAATTATCTAGTCCTTGATTAATATTCCTTATTTGATCAATCCTTTAATCAATTACACCAAGTAATTAATTCTTAATTACTTTCCTTAAGTAATTAACCTCCATTAATTTACCTTGATTATTAATTAATTTAACCTTTAATTGTTAATTAAATTAATTAACCCTTAACAGATTAATCCTTTAATTATTTACGTTAAGTAATCATCATTTAAGTAATCAATTTCTAATTACTTAATTAATTAATGCTTAATTATAACTTAATTACTTACTCAATCTCTAATCATTAATTAATAATCTTAAGTTACAAATTAATTAACCACAAATTAATTAATTTCCAATCCTTAATTATTAATTTATTAATCCTTGATCATAAATTAATTAAATTAACTAATTATACTTATATTCTTTATTAACTAATTAATCTTAACTCATTTAAACCTTATTTAGCTTTTAAGGTAAACCATTATCTTATTAATGACTTAATTATCATTAACATTTTAAAACATTTTATCATTCTAATTAACTTCCTTAATTAAATCATTTAATTAAGTTTTAAAACAAAATAATCATTTAACTTAACAAATTAAAGTTGCCAAATCATAACTTCCTTTAAATAACTTAAAACATTTATCAAGTAATAGTTTAAACTAATTTCAAATTAATTTTAAAAACTTGCTTTTATAAAACCTTTAGAATTTTTTTTTAAAACTGATTAAATTCCAATTGCTTCGGGTTCAACCCGACCCTTACCCGAGTTCAACCCGAGTACTTTCAAAAACTTGATTTAGTTTTAAATTTTTAAAACCTGCTACCCTGCTAAACCTCACGTACAACTACTCGTGACTTAACTCAAGTCCCTTTCCTATTTACCCAAGCTTCCCTTCGAACTCGCTCACTATCCAAACTCACAAATACTACTGACAACCCCCGTGCACGTGCACCAACGGCCGAGGCTGTTCCAACCACCATGACAACATTAGTACACCGACCAGTGCCTAATCCCTTGATCTTAACCCTCAAACCACTAGCACAAGCCACAGATTAAAATCGGGTGACTTAGTCGAAACTAGAATCAAAACCTTCAGTAAAAACTGCCTCGAACCCACATCTCTGACCACCAGCACTACTGCAACTCCGGCCACACCTCCGCTAGCCCTCCACACTATTTCTCCACCTGGTCCGATGAGACTCGATGCCAGAGAGACGGCACAGCAACCCAGATTCCACCCTCGACCATACCTAAGGTAGATACCCTACTTTGATCGATTTTCGATGCCACGATGATGAAGAAAATCATCCACCATTTTTCCTGGCCTCGACCACTTCCCTACCACCTCCAATCGAAATCCCGATCATCCTAGACGCTTCGGTCATCAGAATTTGCTCAATAACCATATTCTGGTCATCACCAAAATGCACACTCGATACAAATAAATAAATTGTTATTTTCTTCTTAAAAATCATATTTTCAAGTTCGATTCAAGTTATGTACTTGAATCAGCAATTTAAAACATTTGATTTTAATATGTTTTTAAAATTTTCTAATGTATTTCTAAATTTCTAGATAGCTTTCTAATTATCATGCTTAATTATATTTTTAATACTTTGCTTAAGTAAAAACAAACATATTTTGTTCAAATTTCACAACCTATATATGAATGTTTAAAGAACACTTGATCTTTGATTAAGATTTAAGCATTTAAGTTATAAACCAGGGATATACATAGGTTTCAGGCATGCCACTTAAACACCAACATATTTATAGCATGTAAACCAAAATTGCTCACATGCAAACAATTTTCACATCACCTATTTACTAAATACATCACAAATCACAATTTAAAACAAAAGGTTAGTTGTTTACTCACTTAATTAAAAGATGAACAGATCTTTGATTTTGAAACAGGAAAGGCTGATTTTGGAAACTTGAATTTGCAGAAGAAAATGCTTTGTTGTTTGAACTGGAAACTCTGATGATCTGAAGCTAGTTGTTGTTGAGGAAGTTTAATTTGAAACAGAGATGATCTTCTTTGATTACAGGTTAAATGTTGTTGATTTCTTGATAAATTTTGCTTAATATTTTAAAACTGTTACAGGCTTTGATCTTGAGTTTGTAAAATGTTAACGGGTTGGTTCTTTCAGGTTTGAAGATTTGTGGATTTGTTTTACAGGTTTTATTCTTTGTTTTGAACTGAGAAGATAGGAAAAGAAATAGAAAAGAGGAGATGTATGTTTATATAAACTAAATTATGATTTATTAAAATTTAGAGAAAATGAAAATACAAAGATGACACTTGTTACATTAGTTAACATTTGTCAATTTCATATTTTAATCTCATTACACATGTATTTAACATGATTTAAAGGCTAACACTTGTAATTATTCATTATTAATTATTTTAAAATGATTTAAAAGCTTTTATATTAAATTTCGTAAATAATAAGTACATTTCTTAATTTATATAAATAGAATCTCTTTAAAGAAAATAAAATAAAAACCAATTATATCATAAATAAAATCATATATAATATATTTAATTATTTTAAAAGTTAATGTAAAACTTTTATATTTATTTTACTATTTAATAAATACTTTCTTAATTTATATAAATAAAATTCTTTAAGGAAAATAATATAAAAAAAATCTTACTCTAATAAAAACCATATTCATATATTTTAAAATCCAAAATATATTTAAGATACATATCTTTTAAATTTCAAATTTAAATCCAAATTTCAAAATTCAAATTGAATTTTAATTTTAAAATCCAATTTAAAATGAACTCAAATATATATATATAAATTTAAACAACAAAAATGAATTTTGCAAATTTAAATAATTATATCAGGAGATTATTAAATAAATAATTATCCAAATATTTATTATAGCTCAAATTCATCTATGTACATATCTAGATACATATATCAGAATTTTATTTGTTCAATTTAATAATTTAGTACTTTAATAATTTTAATCCTATTAATTACCAATTAACAGATATCTAAAATCTAGGTTATCACATTCCTCCTTCTTTGAATCTTTTCGTCCTCGAAAAGGAACGGAGCTTGAATTTATTCGATACTTAAAATCAGATAAATCACTTTTTTTATCATTTTTAAAACACGTTAAAAATCTATATAATATTATAAAAATAGTTTTTATAAAAATACTTTTATAACTCGTTGTTTCAATAAGTCCATCCTCGTACTCATAGAAATTCGTTCATATGTTGATCAGGCGTAGGACTGAAAATCTATAAGTATTTGGTAAACCCTTTTTCAACACCCAGTGAAAATACTTGGAAAATAATTTTATTGAAAATATAGAAAACATTTTTGAAAATAGAGGGAACATCTTTTGGTGAGAATGCTCTGGAAATCATCACCCCCTCCATAGTCAAAGTAAACCCGATGGTTACATTGCCATCCCGGTAAAATCCATAGATAACTGTAGGCCTCCGCACCCCTCGATTACACCAAGGAACCCACTACAAATCGCAATTATACCTGGGCTTTACGTTGCTATCACATCAAAAACCCATATAACTTAGACATCAACGTCCTTAAATTTCGCTGCCAGAAGAATGAAACTTCTCCACTCGACCATAGATCGCAGTCTACTGATGTTACGTTACCTTCCCGGCAAAATCAAACGTAGACCGTTGACACTCATATCCACACGATTTCCGCTATGGTCCACAATAGATCGCGGCGATATCGAGTTACACTGTCGTCACTGTATAACCCAAATGCCTCTGTAGGCATCAGCGCCCTCGACTTTCGCTATGCAATAATCCTCAGGAACTTCAGTTTGTCTGGACTTCCTCACAGGATCCACTTTAGAGCCCTCCTTGGAGATCAAGGCAGCACCAACCTATGGTACTTTTGAGAAATTCATTTCAAGGGAGTGCCTTTTTCTCCAGGGCCATTTTCAAAACACTTTATACTATACACATATAGTATCTTCCAAATCATACACCTAGTATGAATCCCATATAAATCTCCTTTTCTCAAAATCGATTATTCCAAAATCGATAATTCTCAAACTAGGCTTTTCAAATTTCCAAAATTGATTTTTCCCCAAAAATCAAAAGCCTTTCCAAAGTCTATAGGTTCCCAAAACCTTTTTCCCAAAATCATTCTCATAAAATCCTTCATATATATATAACTTTTAAAATCTTTGGATCACTTCGTACTTGTATAAATTCCTTTTTTATACTTCAAACACTTTTCAAAAACCCTTTTCTTTTGGCTATAGATTCAACAAGGGGAGTTTATCATACACACACACACACACACACAAACATATATATATATATATATATATATATATATATATATATATATAAAAAACAAAGATACATAACTTTGTTTATTCCAAATCAAATATTCAAATTTGATTACTCTTTATAAAGTTATCAACCATATTACCTTTCTTTATAAAGTGAACCTTTAATCATAGAAATATCCAATTTCCATTTTATTTCATCATTTATTGTTCAAAATATACTTTTCCATTTCAAAAATCATTTTATAGTTATTATCCACAATTTTTAAATATCAATTTCATTCAAACTCATATGATGTACAAATATTATCTTTACGCTATATCAATCCGATCGCTCACTCGATCACACAGTTTCACTTTCGAATTAGTATCGTCCACCCAACATCCTAGTGCAGACTTTGATATGGTTTCTTGATCAGAAACCGCCATTCTCCTTGCATAGCCTAACTATGATAGAGAATTTCCAGAACCAATCAAAAATCCGTATCCAGGTTCGCCATCGAAAATTGAGTGAAAAATCTCAGCTAGGACGATATACTATCTCGAAATTCTGTGCTCGAATCTGGATCAAATCACTATGCGAATAGAATAATATACATACATCCTAAGTATTTATCTTCATTAATTATTAGCCAATTTCTCCTTTCTATTCACATTCCCTTAGATTCTTATTCATTTATTCACAATTGCCTCAATCCCCATTTGGATTATCATCTCAATTCTTATCTCAAATGGATAATTAATCGTAAACAGTTTGCACCGTGACTAGCTTAAATTTAGAAAATAGCTTGAAAAGTTAAAAATTAATAAGTAGTTGAAAAATAATTATTAGTTTGTAAAATAGCTGTAAAATAGTTAAGTAGTTATAAAATAGTCAAATGGTTATAAAATAGTTAGGTAATTGCAAAATAGTTGTAAAATAGTAATTAGTTTAAAAATAGTTGTAAAATAGTAATTAGTTTAAAAATAGTTGTAAAATAGTTAAATAGATCCAAAAATAATTGTAAAATAAGTATAAAATAGTTTGGCTTTAAAAAGAAAGATTGTACAGTAAATAGTTTGGAAAAATAGGTTTATATTAAAACAACTTATTTTGAAAATAATCCAAAGCCAAACTGTACAACTTCCCAGTCTCCATTTCCAATCAATTGCCCGTCCCATTAAAATTGATCCAATCCCAATTCAAGTTGAATCAACCTCAATTTCTTTTCTAAATTCAAATCAAATTCCATTTGAATTTACTTATTCAACTTTAATCGCAATTTCAATTAATTCAAATAAATTTCAAATTGAATCATTTTCAATTCATTTCAATTCCAGTTTGAATTAATCCCAATTCCAATCTCCACTTTTAAATCATCTCGAATTATATAAATTCGAGTTAAATTTTCAATTGCTGATTTAATTCCTTTAAATCAAATTAACCTTTACTTCTCCACACACTTATTTCTAGGTTCAAATCGTAGTTCAAATCCTTTTTAAACATTTTAATCTTTGAAATTCAATTTACTACCCAGTTTCAATCTTGAAACCAATCCTTAACCATTTTAGTTTACATGTTCATTTTAAACACTCAAATCTTAATGTTCAAAGTGATTTCATTTTCACAAGTTCAATTTTTATCATTAAAATCAAAATTACTTATGTAATTTCAAATTAAAGTTTTAGTTCCATTAAATTCCAATAATGGAATATATATTATCTCAATCTACTTCTTAATTCATTTTAAACAAACCAATTCACTGTTCCATAAATTATTGATAACAGCAGGATGATATTAGGATAAGTCAAAGTAAATAAACATCCAATTTATTTAAAACGTCCACCAATAGCATCTATTACCCATTTCCAGAACTCAAACCCGTTTGAGATCTTATTTATCTCCCTTCTAAATCGACTCATTAAATTTCTCTAAGTTAAATCTCAATTTCATCTTGAAATTTCCAATTCAGGTTGTTCATTCAAACTTATGTAACTTCCTCCAAGTTAAATTCAATTTAATCCTGTTAACCTTACTCAAATTTGAATCCTCCATTTCAAATTTTCAATTTCTATCAATATCCTTTCTTACTTATAAGTTCAAAGACTTATCACTTTGGGTTTCAATATCACATTCCAAGGAAAAATTTAAAACTCAACGCTTAGAGTTTATTTTCAAATCATCTTTGATATCTTGTATATCCCTTATATACAAAAAGTTATTTCCATTGCACACCAAGTTATACCTTAAAATTTAAACCACCTTTGGTTTTAATTCAAAACAAATTTTCTTTAAAATTTTCAAACATCTCTTATTTTAAAATAAGATCACATTCAAAATAGTCTGAAAAATATCATTTCTTTTAACATTTTGAAAACAATTTCAGATGTTTCTAGACGTAGGATTCAAAACTTCACAATTTAAAACCCACTTCAGTATATAAATTATACTCATCTTAAAAGTTTACTTCCTTTTGCTAACTCATTAACAAATATTTCATTATTAAACACAATAACCATTAAAATACCCAAGATTATCATATATGGATACCAATTCATTTTTATCTTATTCTTACTTCTATAAATTCAGGATTTAGTTCCAGTTTGGATCTATTTCAAACTTATCTTCATTTAATTTCAATTTGATTGTATTACTATTACCACTTAATTCTCATTATTTTTATTTAATTCCAATGATCAACAACCAATTTCTTAGTATTTATAATAATTAGAAATAAATATTGCTTTATATATCAAAATACAGACTTATATAAAAGTCATTTATTTTTAAAACCATTTTTAAACCTTTATATAAGAAAATAACAATTACGCTCTCATACACACACACTCTCTCAACTCATTCAGGGGTATCACTGACCCTATCCTTAATGAGTAAACCCACCAGAGCCAAGATTCTCGCTTAACCTTCTGCTCTAATACCAACTGTAATGGTCTAGGCTTTTCAACCATTGACAGCGGCCAGTCTTCGCCATGGCATACAGTGGTACCTCGAATTTGCATTTACAGCGTGCCTCTCGACTCGCAACCAACCCATCAAGGCTAATACTACCTATCAGGGACATGTAGGGTAAGCCTCTCCTGCTCGCCACCAAATACGAAGTGAGAACCCCCAATCAAATAATACCATAATTATTATTTAAGTCTTTGAAATATTTGGGGATTGAGGCATTTCACATTCTTAAGGTAAGTTTCTTCAAAATAGGAGTTCCAAAATTTCAAGAGGCGATTTCGAGACGTTCAATTTAAATTTAAACAAGTTGGCTAGTCAATTTTTCATTTCAAATTTAGCTTTATGTATCACTATATTATACTCATTCCAACACTCGTTCACTCAAAAAGCAGATAACCTCCATTTGTCAAGCTCAGAGGATTATTTTGAACATGTATCTTCTTTTAAAACAAAATGGTAATAAAATAAATATTTCTGTTAAAAAGGAAAATAGTAACACGGATCAAAATTTAATTAACGCAAACATTATTTCATTCGAAATTGAAATGGGATACTACCGCTATCTCTTTTAATTCGATTAGAATGATTTCTAAAAAAAGGGAGAGATATTCAGATCGATATCATCGCGCTCAACACATTGAGCAGATCGAGTAATTGTTTGTTCGATATTGTTGAGCTATGTCCGATCGACGAGGGTTGGATCTGGAGTTTGATCACTTTGGAAGTGTGAAGCCAGCGACGACAAGAAGACGAGGCGACAAGGGTCGTGATCGAGTGATTAGTCGCGACGTAGCTCGTGTGGGATCGGCGATGGCGGCAACAGCTTCTCGACTGCTAGAGTGTGGCTCGCGAATGTGTCACGACTGAAGCACGAAGGCGATAAGGGGGTCATGCCTCTTGTAACAACCCGCATATTTATCGATTTTTATATTTAAATATTTTATTTAAATATTTTATCGTTAATCGGATTTTGGTCCGAAGCTACTTTTTGCAAACGGTCAAATTAGGACTCGAGACCACTTCCATTGAGTTCGAAACGTCGTTTGCAATCTTCTAGGTATAAACATTGATATGTTTGGGGTTAGTGGAATTTCACCACTTTTTCACTCGAGCCTTTGATTTGGACTTTTAGCCCATTAGGCCCAAGTTCCACCCCCCTTCTTCTTCATTGCTTCATTTCATTTCCTAACACTAAAGCTTCAACAAAAATGGTGAATGGAATGAGAAATTAAAACTCCAAAGTCTTTGTTTTATTGCAACTCCAACATTCAACTCCAAATTCAAGAAGAAGACATCGGATTCAAGCTTGTGGTTGCTTCTCAATTTGCCTTCAAGCTTTGTTCTTCATTTTCATTGGGTTTTGGAGCAAAGGTGAGATTTTTATCTCACAAATCTAGCCTATAACTATATTGGACTGTTGGGAATGATTCCCTATCACTTTTGCATGCACATTTGCATTTGGTTTGGATTGGATTGGTGAAAAACTCCAATTTTTAGCGTTTTGGTGAAATTTCTGCATTTAGGTCGTTCTGGCCATTTTTTCGGAGTTAGGTCGCTCAGGACCTTAGGTCGTAGGTCGCTCAGGACCTTAGGTCGTAGGTCGTATGGTCGTTAGGTCGCTCTGCTTTGACTCTGGCCATTTTTGCTCACTCGCAGTTAGGTCGCTCACGACCTAGGACTTAGGTCGCTCGCGAGTTAGTGGCTTAGGTCGTTGGGTCATATAACCCATTAAGTCGCGCTCCTTTAGGTCGCGCCTCTTTTAGGTCGCGCCTCTTTTAGGTCGCGCCTCTTTTAAGTCGCCCTTCTGTGGACCTTGTTAGGTCGCTCAACATTGACCTCGTTAGGTCGCTCAACACACCGTGTCGCTAGGTCGCTCGACTCTGGACTTCATTAGCTCGCTCAACCGTCTACCTTTATAAGTCGTAGGTCGTCTCCGACCTTAAACCACTCGGCCGCATTAGGTCGTGTACCTTTTAGGTCGCGTGTTGCACTAGGTCGTATGACCTTAGGTCGTTAGGTCGTATGGCTTTAGGTCGCTAGGTCGTATGACCTTAGGTCGTTAGGTCGTTTGGCTTTTAGGCCGCTTCCACGCTAGGTCGTTCGACTCCTAGGCCGTAACACTTAGGTCGCTCGCCTCTTAAGTCGCTAGGTCGCGTGCCTTTAGGTCGCGTTTCTTTATTAGGTCACGTGTCTTTGTTAGGTCGCTGACCTTCTTAACTCGCATGACCTAACCCCTAGGTCGTTGGGCCTCGTTTCTTCTTAGGTCGCTGCTTCTTATAGGTCGCTCGGCTCCTTAATTTCTTTAGGTCGTTTGAGTGTTAGGTCGCGAACCCATTTTAGGTCGCATGACCTATACCCTTTAGGTCGCTGGACCACTAGGTCGTGCCCCTTAGACCCCTAGGTCGCAACCATTAGGTCGCTCGACCCTATCCCTCTTAGGTCGTTAGACCTCATGTTGTCTTCACTAAGTCGTACCGTTTTGGACGGGGCGCTGCCCCCTGGACCCCCGCGACCTGACCGGGCAGGTCGAACCCCGTAAGCGGTGGCGTTGCCCCCGCACCCCCACCTTGGGGGGTTGCCATCCCCCCTGGACCCCCCTTCCGTAGGGGATCTTATCTGAAAAACATTTAGCTGATTTCCTTGGATTTTATTCACATCTCCGTATGCGATCTTTGTGACTGATTGTTTCTACACTTGCTTATGTGTTTTGTCACTTTATAATATAAAGGTTTCAATACTAGTAGTAAATATCAAAACTCTTTTAACAAAAAATTTCAACTCTATTTTTAATAACAAAGCTCTTTTCTTAAACCGTTTTCCAATCTATTAGTATATACAAGCCTTTACCTCACTCGGATGAGAAATCTAATTAAACGACATAGTAAAACAAGTGGTATGAAACGCTTGCGTTCACTTCGTCGGTTAATTCTTGGACTTGTTCGATTGAACCTCTTGTGACAATTTTATTAGTGAAGATTTACAGTTTGTTCGTAAATATTTAAGTTAAGCAAGTGGTTATGGGACATGAAGCTAAACTTCTATATTTACTAGCTTAGTGTAATTGACACTTCTCGTTGGTCTTGATGATCGCTTTATGAATTAGACTAGCAATTGCGCGATGTCTCTTTCATTGCAAGGTTAGACTAGACACCACTTGTGTGATTCCATTCACACATACCTTTCTGCTTTTTGGTTAGTCTTGACCTCAATCTGTGTGATTCCATTCACACATGTGGGGTAGCTCCCCATGGTCTTCAGACCGTCATGTGATAGGCCTCTTTCCCTTTTTATGATTTCTGGATTTCTTGTGTTGATTTCTGGAATTTATCTCTTTGACTTGTCATGAGTACAAGTTTAGGGTATGATGCCCTCTTTGGATCTTTGAGAAGATTCTTGTGATATTGATTTATCTCTTATCGGTTGATCTCCTGTTGATCATTATTTGCATACTTATAGTAGTATGTCAGTATGGATATTTTATGTTTATGCCATATCTTTTATTTTATATCATGTCATCTGATATTTATAGCTAGACTGATCCGTTTATTATTTTCTTATAAATAATACTCGGGTCAGGCCGAGATGTTACAGGTGCTACTGCTTGACTCCTCCCCCAGTGATTCACTACTCAGACTTTTGGCTACTTGTTTAGATTAGCAGCTTTTGTTGTTTACACTTGAGATATAGACTCATAGTTGTATTCTTTTGTACAGCACGCGTTGCTATTCTTTTGTATTATCGTGGATCTTTCTAGACCACTACTCTGATGTACACTTTTATGTGATATATATTCATATCTCTTTCCGCCTTTGTGATATGGATATCTGTGATTGATTCGCATGTTATGCTTACTTCTATATTTGTTTCCGAAGATCATTTTATAGCCACCGTGTGATAAGAAATTACATGGATGGTCGCTCCTCAACAGCCTTATTCTCCGCGCTAGTTGACAGCACTACACCGTAGTGTTCTTGGCTAGCGTGGGTATAGAGGTGGGGCGTCACACCTCTCGAGTGGCGTGCGCATGAGCAAGGCAAGGTCAGGGTTGCCAGAAATGCCGCGTCTTCGTGATGTCATCGGAAGAGCCGCAGCGGTGTTAGATTTTGGCTTGGAGTGGCAATTTTGAGGTTTATTGTTCGACGATTTGGAAGGTATAATTGAATCCTTAATTTAATTCGATGCAAAAAAAATACTATGTTCATGCATGTTTTAAATTTTGTGAAGACAGAAAAATATATTTTTTACAGTAAATTATTTCGAAGGCAATTTTTTTTTGATTTAATATATATATATATATATAGGAATTTTGAATATTTAAAAGTTATTATAAAGATAGATTTTTAAATCTATATAAATTATTTAGTTACTAAAAGTTATTTTAAAAGGAAAATTGGTTTAACCTAAATTGTTAGTTAATTAACTAATAATTAATTGCTCGATCAATTCAAATATTAATAAACCATATAAATGTTTATACAAGGTCAAAAATCATGAAGAAACAAGCCGGTTTGGATCGGATTGCAAAACGGAAATAAATGGTGAGTTAATCTCACTCATCTAGGTTTTATATAAATTTAAATAGTTAAATTTAAAATATTTGGTCGAATGATTGAATTTATTGGATGTGGTATGTTATATAGTAGTGCGTATATATATTGAAGTGATTGATTTCCCGCATTATATAGCGGATGAGACCTTATGCGACACATAATAGCATATGAGATAATATGATCCCATATATCGCGATATTCCACCTCGAAGTGGAATTGGTATTATTATATTGTGCTAACATCTGTGGATGCAGGGAAAAACAGGTTGGAGGGATCCAACTAGATTCCTCAAACGTTTGAATTTATTTTGTATATTCAGCGATATGATTGTGTGATGATCTGTGATGAATTATGTTAATCATATTGGGAATTGGAATTTATTGAATACTCTGGCTTGGTTAAATATATGTACCGAAATTTTGAGAATTTATATATATATATATAAAGTTTGGATTTTTAAAGTAAATAAAAAGGTAATTATAAATAAAATAATTATAAGGAAATTTGAATAATTAAATGATTTGGAAGAATAAAAGTTGATTTTTTAAATTTTAAATAAATAAACTTCGAGTATGGGAATTATATTTTGAATGAAGAGGAATAGATAAATTTTTAGACATAACGATATTATTTAAAGGAATAAAGAAATTATTCTCAAATTTAAGGATCAAATTTGGAAAGGATAAAGAAGAAATTTGGGAAAATTATGAAATTTGTATTTCATCTTAAATAAGATTTTGAATCATAATAAAGAAGTTAATCTGAAATTAATGAGTTTTGAAATGAAATTGGGTAAGTAGAGAAATTTATTTTAAGTAGAGTAAATTTTAGAAATCGATTTGGAAATTGATTTAAGTGTTTGAAATTGGAATTTTGAAGGGAGATGAGACTATGAAATTTATATACTGGTTTATAAAGTGAAATAAGATATCAGTGGATATTTGGAAGTATAAATTCAGGATAGAAATTTATGAAGGAACGGGTAATTTGTTTTAAAAGTAAATAGTGGTTTATTTTAAAGTTATGGAGATGGAAAGTGTATTTCCCTGGAAAGCCAAGTATATTTTAAAGGAGACTTTTATAAGTTAAAGGTTTTTAAAAAAATTGTTTTAAAGAAATGTTTTAGAATGTTTATTATTTTTAAATGTTTTAAATTTTAAAATAAATATTTTCAAATTTATTTTAGTAGCAATTATTTAAAGGTTAATTGGTAATATGTTTAAAAAAAAATTATTAATATTTATATTTTATAACATAGATTTATTCTAAATAGTTTGGTTAAAATTTTATAGAATTTCATAACCCTTATTTTTATATTTATTTGGCTCGACTTTTATGTTAAAAATTAGTTTTTATATTTTATAAAGTAGTTTTATTTTAAATATTTTTAAAAGTATATATTTTTGAATAAAGTGATTAAGTAATTTCTATATGAATGTTTTAAGGTATGTTTTAGAATAAAACGATTTAAGTTATTTTTAAAATCTAAAGTATTTAGGACTTGGCAGACTTAAGTGGAAATAAAATAACTGGCTGGAAATTTATTTCCATGTGGGAGAGAAATGATTGGAAACTATTTTCAATGGATTTAAATGTAGGAAAATATCTTGCGAAGATATTTAAAAATAAATAATTTGGGAGAAATTATTATGGCTTGATGATTATTTGTGAATGTTATTTGATAGTTAAATAACCGACTATCAATATTGGCCAATATGCTGATCGTTTCGAAGAGGCAGGGATCAGGATTTATTTCCCGAAAATCACTTCGTTCCGATTTGAACGTTTCCTGTAACAACCTTGGTTTTGGTGATTACCTATAAAAAATAAATTATAATGGTAGTATAATTTAATAATAGAGAAATAAAATAAATTGGAGATAGAGAACTTGTTAAAACTGTTTATTTTGAATAAACAATGAGTTTTGAATAAATAAAAATGGATTTAAGATGGTAATGTTGGTAATAAATGATGAATAAGGGTAATATGTCAATTTAGGTATTAATTGAATTAATTAAGTGGGATAAAAGAATTTAATTCAATAATAATTTGTTGAAGTAAATAAATAATATTGGAAGCAAATGTAAACTGTTGGAAATAAAGTTTGAAAACTTTATTATGTTTGTTTGTGATAAAAATGAACATTATATGGTTTTCATTTGATAAAATGCAAAATTTTTCAAATTATTTCCAAATGTTAAGTTTTGTAAATTTTAGTGAAGTATTAAAATTTATTATTATGTATTTTATAAATAAAAGGGTGGAATATTGTTTAAAAATAATATTGGATGTAAAATATTTTTAACATGGTTTGTTAACACAATATAAACAAGAGAAGTGATTTTATGTAATTTTTTTGTTAAAATATAGATTTATTTGAATAAAACTTATAATTGTAGCATTTAATTAAAAATGAGAATTTAATGATAAAAATAATTTTAAATGGTTAAAATAACATTTATATGTGGTAAAATATTTTGTAAACATACAACATGTTAGTTTGATTTTATATAAATTGAAACTTGAGATATATGTTGTTTTAGGTAAAATATATGTGCTTTAGTGTTAATTAGTATTATAGGCTAATTATTTCTTTTTGGGTCTAAGCCCATTTACCATCCTAACAAAGAAGAAAATAATCTTCTTCTTAGAAATTACTTAATGTAATTTTAAAAGTGGAGAAACCAGAAAGAAGCTGAAACATATTTCTCCATTGAAACCTAAAACCCAAATTTCAATCTCTTCAAATCTTGGTGGAAAATTAATCAATTGAAACCCTGTAAACAGGTAATCCATTCAAAATCAAAGATATACTCATCTATTTCTGGTTTTGAGAGATTGTTATTTGTAATTGGTTTTCTTCTTGCTACATGTTTCCCTCTTTTCAAGTTTCAGGCTTCTATAACTAATTCATGGCAGAAGATTCAAGCTTGCAAGTCTATTCGCTGAAAAACATATAAGATGAGTATCAAAACTCACATTTTTTAGCTTTGATTGAGATTTCAAGTAAGAAATCTCAGTTTTATTTGTTGCATTTTCATTTGTGCATTGCTGTCAGTAAATTAGGTATATCTTTTTCGTTTTAAATTGGAATTCGATTTTATTTAGTGTTCTGGAAAGCTTGAAAAGAGTGTGATAACTTTAATGTTAAATACTTTCGAAAATTTTGAGCATAAAGGGTCGAAAAACCCAATTCAAACTCCCTGCCCTGTCACTGTAAAACTGTGACTTTCTATGCTAAGTGCTGTTAGTAATTTGGGAATAACATTTTCGTTTGATGACCGATTTTGACGATTCTTTATGTTCCTGAAATATTAGCTTACCTGCTACAACTTATATGTTTTGAGTTTTGTTAAATTTTGATGTTTACATGGTCGAAAGTTCATATTATTATCGCTGTCCCGAAACTAAAATGACAGTTGTAGTGAACTTGAAATCTAAAATTTGTTTTGACCATATCTTTCATATTTTTTATCCAGTTTCAATAATTTTAGATGTTTTAGAAAGCTTAGACTTTGTGCTAGAAGTTTCATGTTTTGAGTTTTCTAAAATTTTGATGTTAGCTTGGTCAAAACTGTATTTGTTTGTTGTTGTCCCGAGAGCAAAACGACAGCAATAACAATCATTGAACTGGGAATTGTATTAGCTTATTTTTACTCTCATTCTTGTTCGATTTTGATGTTGTTTTTGAGATGTTTTTAGAGCTATGATTCTTATCAATAGGATAGCTATATTTGAAGAATTTGAAACCCAAATTTAAATAGAATTTGAATTGATTTTGTGTTAAATTTGAATTGAATTCGTATTGAATTCAAGTTATCGGTCTTGAGTAAACTTTCTTGTTTTTCATTGTTTTCGAGCACTGTTTTCACTAAACCATTTTGAAGTGATTTTTGAAGTAAATGGACATTTCAAATTATTATTATATAGTATTTTAAAAACATTTTTCAATTATAAAATCTATTTATTTTCTATAATAAATGAATTTCAAATATTGGTTTTATTAATCTTTTCGGGAAAAAGTTGTAAAAGTTTGTTTTCTCTAATAAACTATTTTAAATATAAAATACACACTTTTGTAATATTCCAATGTATGAGAAATAGAATTAAACGATTTTGTAAAACACATGGTATGGGACGTGTACATTTACTATTTCGTTAATTCCAGACTTGTACGATCGAAACTATCTGGGTTATTGATTTCTGAGTTATTTAACTAATTTATGGCGGGATTTGGAGATTATAATTCCTATCTTTAGGATTATATAGGAAGACCAATATTCAGAGAGATTTATGGTTTGAGATTTCTACTTTGAGATTTATGGTTTATGAGGAACCATCACGATGATTTCACTTGTCGATGAGATGAGACGGGTTACCATGTCATTTAATACTTGTCGATAAGACGAGACGAGTATGGTGTCACCTTATCACTCGCCAATGAGACGAGGCGAGATATGATTTTTTTGAGTTTTATGATGTTTCTAGTGTGGCATCGACTAGTGGCCAGTAAATTACCAAGTGCGAACGTGTGGTATGGGACACACGTTAACACTTTTGGGTTCCTATCCGTGAGTTTGTGAAACATTCACAATGTTTACCTAACATAACTGCTTTGAGAGGTGTTAGCGACCTAGTCCTGAGGATGAACTTCTTTGAGAGATGTTAGCAACCGAGTCGTCAGGATGAACTGCTTTGAGAGGTGTTAGCGACCTTGTCATGAGGACGAATTGCTTTCGGAGGTGTTAGCGATCTTGTTAGGGCTGACAAAATAGCATGGAGAGGTGTCAGCACCTAGTCATGAGGACGAACTGCTTTAGAGGTGTTAGCGACCTTGTTAGAAGCTTCGCTGGTCTAAGTTTAGCACGTGCAGCATTGCTTCGACATTGCAAACGGGGATTTAGCCAATCCGGGTTTTCTATGTTTTCTGTTTTATTATGGTTTCACCATTTTAAGATGTTTTATTACATCGATAGCCTAGTATATAAGGCGTTATATACACACACACACACACACACACACACACACACACGGTGATTTCATTTATGATGTTTTAAACTCTTATCGAGTTCCTTGTGTTATGACTTTCGACAATTTCATGATTTTATACAATATTCTAGGTTTTGCCATTTTGGCGAATTGAGATTTATATACATTTACACTGATGAGATGAGATATAATTGAATTTGAGATTCTTCTATATTTGAGTTTTGGATCATCCTATTTGAGAATGTTTTATGTTTGTCAATTTGGTGGGAGTTTGTATTGATGTTTCTCCTTTTGAGGAGATATGATTAGTGGAAACCAACTAGATATTTTGGTATGTCACCGATGATATGAGGCAAATGTTTATATTATTTGAATATTATTATTGAATTTACCTCTTTTAAGGTCTTTGTATACCTAAGTGACATTAGTTCACCTAAGTCATGGTTGTATTCTTTCTTTTGCCTCTTCTCGGTCGAAAAGAATTATCACCTTGTATCTTACGCCTTATATTATCGTCTATCCTCATTAACTGATTGTTTTAGCTAGACTGGCCTGTGTATTTTGTACTCAGGTCAGACCGAATTGTTTCAGGTTAGCTATCAGTTTGGGACATAGCTTTGATGCATCTTCTTCGATATAAGCCTAGCACTTTTATATAGTTTATGTTTCTTTCCGCTTGACTTTGATATGTATTTGATTGGATGTATATAGTGCGGTCTTTGTACAATTTTTGTCTATCAGTTTGTATCATATTGGGATGTATCTGTGTATATGTATTCATATATAAGATGATTACTGTTCTGTGATGTGATATGCATTCTGTTATTGTATTTTGTTTTGATAGATCCATTAGCCACTTATAGTTTTGTATTAAGCATTTATTGGATATGTCGATAAACTATAAATAGGAAAAAAATAGAGCATTTATCAACGTATGCAATAGATGTTTAAGACAAGATTATAGATGGTCGCTCCTAACCAGCCCCATTCTCCGCATTAGCAGACAGAATTATCCAGTAATTCTCTTTGTTAATGTGGGTCTCGGGGTGGGGCGTCGCAGCTTGGTATCAGAGCTGTGTTCAGAACAAAATATGACAAACACAGAACAGAAGCATATATGATGATACACCCAAGTATAGTACAAGTGTTACCAATTCCTTAATCTGTGGTCCTCAGCCTTTTTTGTATCTTTAGAAGTAGATAATTGGGATATGTCTAGGCATATATTTTATTCTTTAGTATTCCCAAATTGAATTGATGATATCTTATCTTAGGAATAATACTAATCGTGGTTATCTTATTTGAATCCTCTTCAATACGGGTGCTTGATACCCATCCATACCGGAGGAATTTGCTGATGCTTTTCGTTAGTGTTTGTCTTGTTCTTCTTTGAGGATTGCAAATCCTATTGAGGGGATCCGCAATATTTGGGTGAGATGTTTGAGAATTTTTAGGGTGTTCCTTGTAGCTTATCTTTTCGTGCGTATTGACATGCTATTTTCTATCTAGATTTTCTATATTGAGATTGTAATGATTTAAGATGGTGTGACTTGCATATTATTAAGCCACATTCTGAGATTCGGAGGATACTGTATTTTGGTATCCTAATTTAGTTGATTTGTTGACTCTTGTTCTTTGGAATGTTAGTAATGATTCCGAAGTCTCTGTGTTCACTCTTGAGCTAGGAGATGTTGATGATATATCTCGAATTTTAGTCGTTTTGACTCTGTTTATTTCTATGTGTCATTTTGAGTATGACACCCAATTGGGCAATTGAATATTGTATTGACTTCATTCTCGGTTCTCAGCCTTTCAGTTGTCCTCCCATGAGGATGCCCACTAGGGAAATGAGGTGATTCATTGAATTTATTTGATATTATCGCTCTTGCCTCCTTTTGAGATATCCTCTTTGGATACTCAATTGTTGATATACTTTGTGAAATTACTTCACTTGAAGTAATGATATGTTGTTAGTGTTCTTCTTCTCATTTGAGAAGATATCTTAACCTTACTCTTATATCTCTTTGATTTTTTTTATCCATTAAGTGGTGCTAGGGCCATTCCTCAACTTGACCTTACACCGATTTTCATGAGCTACGAGTTGCGGAGGATAGCGTTCCTCTTATCGCCTTCCATACTCGTATGACTCTTGTGAGTGGTTCGTTATACCGTTTGAAATAACAAACACTCCCGTCTATTCCATCAGTCTTATGAAGCGAGTATTCTGGGAATATCTTGATGGGTTAATCTTGTGTTTTTAGTTTTGAGTGTAAGTCGTAACTGAATTTTCAAATCTTTCAAATTGAAGATAAATTTTAAGAGAAATTGGATTTTTGTTTCGAGAACAACAAATAATGTTTTGAGTATTATACGTGAGGTATTTATTTTAATGAAAATAAATTTTTGTGTTGGGTTGTCCATCTAGTGCTTTAAGAATTCTGGTCGACGCGTCTGGCCAACGTTATCAATAGAGATTTACTAAACGCTGTGATGAGACAGTCAGACGTGGTAAATTGAGGTTTAATAAGTAAAGGTTGAAAGTAATTAATATGGAGGAGTATTAATTTTTATTTTTAATGTTTAATTAAACCATTGAACCATAGTGAGTATTGGATGAGTGGCGGGGCAGTTTTGATCATTCGATCAACTCGGCAGCCAATCGATGAGGTCATACACTATAAATCAATGGCAAGGTAAACCCTTAAATTTATGAAATTTAATATGATAATTTTGGTAAGTAAAAGTAAATAATTCTAATTAAGGGGATTTCTTAATTAGAAGAAAATATCAATTGATTCATTGATTAATAAAATGATGTACTTATGGTAAAAGGATACTTTGGGTGGGAAAATTAAAATATTAACTGAATATTTTAATACTAGTGATTAATGATGACCATAAGAAAATTTGTTTCGACACTTATTTATTTGAGTAATAGTAGAAGATGGATATAAAATCTTAAGAGAAAATAAAGAAGTGTTGGTTTAGAACATTTAGTATAAATTAATGAACTAGTTTTTGTATTAAACTTAAATGGTATTAAAACTTATAGGTTTGAAATTGCAAAATTATTTTGAAAACAGTTTTAAATTAATTATCAACTTTAATTAGTTTTATGTTGATAATTAGATGGAAATTTAATTTTTGTGACTAGTGGAAATGTGAATTTGGATTGTTTTGGTAAATAAACAATTCATTTAGTATAATCATTTTAAATTGTGTGAATAAATTTAAACTTTATAAATATATCCCAAAAATTTATTTTAAGTGGATAACCAATGATCGTTTCTTAATAATGGAAGAGGTTAGTATCTCTTCCAAAATGAGTTTTCATAGTTAATTGTTTTTAAAGCTAGATTTTGGAGTGTAATGAAAGTATTTCCACTTAATAATAATATTTTATGATGATTGCATATGTTGATCATAATTTTAAATGTCTTAGCTTTCCAGAAAGGAAAAAAAATTATTTAACAAATGATTTAGCAAAAAGCTTGCTTAAAAATGCAGTTTGAGCTTAAAATGGTTTTGGGTAAATTTCAAATTTTTAATTGGTTTAAAAGCTGAAATTTCATTTAGAAAAGTGTTGTACTAAAACAGTGATAACATGGGATTTATAACTCTAAATGAGCTCAATCTTTTTGCAAATGAAAGAGGCTTTAGTAAGCTATAAATTTTATTTTTACCACTTTTAAAGATTTTGCATTTTACTGAGTCTAAAATGAGTTTGAATGTTGACAGACAGTTCTGCCCTATTACAAAATTCTCTAAGATTAAGCTGAAAGTAAATTTAACATTACTTTCAAATTATAAATCCGATTTTGACGATCTTTATATTTATGGAAAGCATAGACTGAGAAGAACGACTTTCATTTTATAACGTTTTTCAGATTTTATTGTTTGCTGCTTCAAAACAGGACTTCTTTACAGCATATCTATAATGAAATTGATTTATTTCCCCTTAATAATTAAGTGTAGCACTTCTTATTTATGAACATGAACTAATATCATCTACTTGACTTAAGTACAGGAAAAAAGGATGGTTGTGCTATATTTTGAGCCAAAAAGAATAAATAAATTTATGCAAATTCGCTTTAAAAATGATAAAAAGGAAAGTAGTTTTTGGATTAATTTTAATGTGTTAAATGATGATATATATTCTGTGTTTCCGACCTAATGGTCGACGTATTATATAAATCAATTTTGTAATATTGTATACGGCCCTCCATACAAAGGTGACTCCACCGATTTTTTCGAAAATTTCTAACACTTAGAAAATTTGAGAAATAAATTGAAAATATTATGTTGCAAACTAGAGTATACCTATGGAAGAACAAGAGATTAAACAACTTAAACTTTATTTGCTCTAATAAAGAGTAATGAATTTAAATTTAATATCTAAGTAAGAAGTTTTGAAAATTATCAAGTGTTGAAAATAGAGAATTTTAAATCTTAAAGATAATGAGTTGGAAAACTTTAAAAATATTTGTTTAGTAAAATAGGATTATAAAAATCCATTCCTTGAGTTTGTTTTGCCATTGTGCAATCTAATGACCTGTGTTTACACGGTCGTTTGGGTTGGTGGTATTAAAGAAACCGCCTACCTCTTGTTTACCTCTACTATTGTCAATCTTTTATCAGTGTGATTCCTTTAATAGTGACACACTGAAGGTCATGTCAGTATTTATCTAATTGGTTAGAATCGGGATAAAGTTATATTAAAATTCCGACTCTATTCAAGAAGCTTTTGAGAAATCAATCTCACTCGATTAATCTTTTATGTAGCATTTTGTGTGTGTCCTTGTTTCGAAGATATGACGTCTTCGAAATTATGGCGTATTACTCCTATTTTAAAAGTCAATGGTTTGATAATCCCAATGCCTACACTTGGAAAACCACAGAATTAATCGAACAATCTTATCTTGGCTTTTTATCATCTTGTGTTGATGGTGAGAAATTTTAAACTCAAGCCTATCTATCTTCCTTTGCTTGATGAAATAATCGTGTTGAATACGGCTCTTTTCTTGAAATTGCAAGGACACAATTTTTATAAGGGTGGGAGTCGGTAACAACCTTGGTTTTGGTGATGACCTATAAAAATTAAATTACAATGGTAGTATAATTTAATAATAGATAAATCAAATAAATTGGAGATAAAGAATTTGTTAAAACTGTTTATTTTGAATAAACAATGAGTTTTGAATAATAAAAATGGAATTAAGATGGTAAAGTGGGTAATAAATGATGAATAAGGGTAATATGTCAATTTAGGTATTAATTGAATCAATTAAGTGAGATAAAAGAATTTAATTCATTAATAATCTGTTAAAATAAATAAATAATATTGGAAATAAATGTAAACTATTGGAAATAAAGTTTGAAAACTTTATTATGTTTGTTTGTGATAAAAATGAACATTTTATGGTTTCCATTTGATAAAATGCAATTATTTTGCAAATTATTGCCAAATGTTAAGTTTTGTAAATTTTAATGAAGTATTAAAATTTATTATTATGTATTTTATAAATAAAAGGGTGGAATATTGGTTAAAAATAATATTTGGATGTAAAATATTTTTAACATGGTTTGTTAAGACAATATAAACAAGAGAGGTGATTTTATGTAATTTTTCTTGTTAAAATATTGATTTATTTGAATAAAAGTTATAATTGAAGCACTTAATTAAAAATGAGAATTTAATGATAAAAATAATTTTAAATGGTTAAGATAACATTTATATGTGGTAAAATATTTTGCAAACATACAACATGTTAGTTTGATTTTATATAAATTGAAACTTGAGAATATATGTTGTTTTGGGTAAAATATATGTGCTTTAGTGTTAATTAGTATTATAGGCTAATTATTTCTTTTTGGGTCTAAGCCCATTTACCATCCTAACAAAGAAGAAAATAATCTTCTTCTTAGAAATTGCAATGTAATTCTAAAAGTGGAGAAAACAAAAGGAAGCTGAAAGATATTTCTCCTTTGAAATCTAAAGCCCAAATTTCAATCTCTCCATATCTTGGTGGAAAATTAATCAATTGAAACCTTTTAAACGGGTAATCCATTCAAAATCAAAGATCTACTCATCTATTTCTGGTTTTGAGAGATTGTTATCTGTAATTGGTTTTCTTCTTGCTGCATGTTTCCCTCTTTTGAAGTTTCAGGTTTCTATAACTAATTCATGGCAAAAGATTCAAGTTTGCAAGTCAAATTCGCTGAAAAACATATAAGATGAGTATCAAAACTCACATTTTTTAGCTTTGATTGATATTTCAGGTAAGAAATCTCAATTTTATTTGTTGCATTTTCATTTGTGCATTGCTGTCAGTAAATTAGGTATATCTTTTTCGTTTTAAATCGGAATTCGATTTTATTTAATGTTCTGGAAAGCTTGAAAAGAGTGTGATAACTTTCATGCTAAATACTTTCGAAAATTTTGAGCATAAAGGGTCGAAAAACCCAATTCAAACTCCCTTCCCTGTCACTGCAAAACTGCGACTTTCTGTGCTAAGTGCTGTTAGTAATTTGGGCATAACTTTTTCGTTTGATGTCCAAATATGGAAATTATTGATGTTACTGAAAGCTTAGGTTACCTTCTACAACTTTCATGTTTTGAGTTTTGTTAAAATTTGAATTTTACATGGTCGAAAGTTCATATTAGTATCACTGTACCCAAACTTAAACGATAGCTGTAGTGAACTTGAGATCTGAAATTTGTTATGACCATATATTTCATGTTTCTTATCCAAATTCAACAATTTTATATGTTGTAGAAAGCATAGACTTTGTGCTAGAAGTTTCATGTTTTGAGTTTTCTGTAATTTTGATGACAGCTTGGTCAAAAATGTACTTGTTTGTTGCTGTCCCGAGAGCAAAACGACAGCTATAACAATCATTGAACTGGGAATTGTATTAGCTTATTTTTACACTCATTCTTATTCGTTTTTGATGATGTTTTTGAGATTTTTTTAGAGCTATGATTCTTATCAATAGGCTAGCTATATTTGGAAAATTTGAAACCCAAATTTAAATAGAATTTGAATTGATTTTGTGTTGAATTCGAATTGAATTCAAGCTATCGGTCTTGTGTAAACTTTCTTGTTTTTCATTGTTTTCGAGCATGGTTTTCACTAAACCATTTTGAAGTGATTTTTTAAATAAATGGAAATTTCAAATTATTATTATGTAGTATTTTAAAATCATTTTTCTATTATAAAATCTATTTATTTTCTATAATAAATGAATTTCAAATATTGGTTTTATTAATCTTTTCGGGAAAAAGTTGTAAAAGTTTGTTTTCTCTAATAAACTATTTTAAATATAAAATACACACTTTTGTAATATTTGAATGTATAAGAAAGAGAACTAAACCATTTAGTAAAATACATGGTATGGGACATGTACATTTACTATTTCGGTTAATTCCGGACTTGTACGATCGAAACTATTTGGGTTATTGATTTCTGAGTTATTTAGCCAATTTTTGGTGGGATTTTGAGATTATAATTCCTATATTTAAGATTATATAGGAAGACCAATATTTGGCAAGTTTTATGGTTTGAGATTTCTACTTTGAGATTTATGGTGAGGAACCATCACGATATTTTCACTTGTCGGTGAGATGAGACAAGTTACGATGTCATTTAATACTTGTCGATAAGACGAGACGAGTATGGTGTCTCCTTATCACTCGCCAATGAGACGATGCGAGATATGATTTTTTTTGAGTTTTATGATGTTTCTAGTGTGGCATCGACTAGCGGCTAGTAAGCTGCTAAGTGCGAACGTGTGGTATGGGACACACGTTAACACTTTTTGGGTTCCTATCCGTGAGTTTGTGACACATTCACAACGTTTACCTAACAGAACTACTTTGAGAGGTGTTAGCGACCTAGTCATGAGGATGAACTGCTTTGAGAGGTGTTAGCGACCTAGTCGTGAGGATGAACTGCTTTGAGAGTTGTTAGCGACCTTGTCATGAGGATGAACTGCTTTGGGAGGTGTTAGCGACCTTGTTAGGGCTGACAAAATAGCATGGAGAGGTGTCAGCGACCTAGTCATGAGGACAAACTTCTTTAGAGGTGTTAGCACCCTTGTCAGAGGCTTCGGCCGTCTAAGTTTAGCACGTGCAGCATTGCTTCGACATTGCAATCGATGATTTAGCCAATCCGGGTTTTCTATGTTTTCTGTTTTATTGCGGTTTCACCATTTTAAGATGTTTTATTACATCGATAGCCTAGTGCTACATAAGATGTTAAATATATACGGTAATTTCATTTATGATGTTTTGAACTCTTATCGAGTTCCTTGTGTTATGAGTTTTGATGATTTCATGATTTTATAGAATATTCTGGGTCTTGCCATTATGGCGAGTTGAGATTGAGATTTATTTACATTTATACCGATGAGATGAGGTATATTTGAATTTAAGATTCTTCTTTTGGATCATCCTATTTGAGAATGTTTCATGTTTGCCATTTTGGCGAGAATTTGTGTTGATGTTTCCCCTTTTGAGGAGATATGATTCGTGGAAACCAAGTAGATATTTTGGGATATTGCCGATGATATGAGGTAAATGTTTATATTATTTGAGTATTATTGGTGAATTTACTTCTTTTAAGGTCTTTGTATACTTAAGTGACATTAGTTCACTTAAGTCATGGGTTGTATTCTTTCTGTTGCCTCTTCTCAGTCGAAAAGAATTATCATCTTGTATCTAACGCCTTATATTATCGTTTATCCTCATTAATTGGTTGTTTTAGCTAGACTGACCCGGTATTTTCTACTCGGGTCAGACCGAGTTGTTTCAGGTTAGCTATCAGTTACGGGACTTAGCTTTGTTGCATCTGCTTCGATGTAAGCCTAGCACTTTTATATAGTTTATGTTTCTTTCCGCTTGACTCTGATATGTATTTGAGTGGATGTATGTAGTGTGGTCTGTGTACCATTTTTGTCTACCAGTTTGTATCATATTGGGATGTATTTGTGTATATGTATTCATATATATATATATATATGATGATTACTGTTCTGTGATTTGATATGCATTCTGCTATTGTATTTTGTTCTGATAGATCTATTAGCCACTTATAGTTTTGTATTAAGCATTTATTGGATATGTCCAAGTACTTGAAATAGAAAAAAATATAGAGCATTTATCGACATATGCAATAGATGTTTAAGACAAGATTGTGGATGGTCGCTTCTAACCAGCCCTATTCTCCGCATTAGCAGACAGAATTATCCGGTAATTCTCTTTGTTAATGTGGGTCTCGGGGTGGGGCGTCACATTTCCTATGGAAGACAAGAGATGGGAGTCGAGGATGGAGCAGTGAAGTGCAAAGGATAAACACTACTAATCCAGAGGGTGATTCCAAAATGGATGTAGTAGGAGTAGTGCCTTCTGTTCCTTTCGAACTCGGGACGGACTTGTATTGACGAATGCTTTCAAAACATCGTCATTAGGATGATGAGCATTCTAAGTGATTTGTGTGCTAAAAGGTAATGCATAGTCTCGAGCCTCATCAACCGGGAATGACTAAAATAGGGGAGGTGCACACAAGGCTAAGCGGCTAGCAACCAATTAGGGTACGGTCACCCCTATCTACATGTCCCTTTTTATATTCAGCTGTGTGGAGGTTTCTGATCCCAACCGTGGGGTGAACTTATTCGGACTATCCAGTAAGGGATAGCTCCAGTCTTGTGTTGCAGGGGATTTAGGGTGGATCCTCTGTATGGTGATCTAGACCACGTACTTTGATGGGCGGTACCCCAGTAGCCCTGCCATTGATGGAAATCCTATTCCCCTACGTGCCTTTACGGCTTTGTTTGTACACTTATTAGCTGGAATTTAATAAATGTAACAATTTCGGCTATTTGAATAAGTATTTGTATATAGACACTATTATAATATGAGAGGATTTTATGAGAAATGTTTTGGTTATCATAAGGTAAAAACCCAACATATTCATTTGTGGTATAGTCTTACGAGATACCTTTGATTTTCAAAGGATTTTGAAATTTTAATAATTCAATTGAGTGTGTTTTCCCACGCAGGTTTTTCAGACTGACTCGGGTGTTTTCTAACTATAATGCTCGAGTCAGACCAAGTATTATAGAGTATAGATTTTGGATGGACTGTTGTGGAGCTCAGGAAACAAGTTGGATGGCGAGACGTACTTCTGTACATGATTGTTACTCCGCGGAGTATTCAATTTTGTGGACAAATTGTATATAACTGTCCAACGTTTGGAGATTGATTATGTTGTTGAATTGAGTTGTACTCTGATGATGTAATGTATAAATCAGTAAAGATTTCTTTGTATTTTAAAGCTATTGTTATATTGTAATATCCCGGAATTTTTAACAATATCAATTTAATAATCTGTAGTTAAAATTAAATTGATATTAATATTTTGTTAAAAATTATTCAAATAGAATTTAATAATCTTCTTCAATAAATATTTAAATTGGTTATTTTATCTTTTTAAATAATAAATTGATTCTATTTACAATATAAATACATGGTTTGTATTTTAAATAGATTGGTATTGTTTTAATTTTAATAAGTAAAACATATTTTCTAGTTTTAATATTTGTAGTAATTTGGAAAATTTGTTTTATTTAATATTTAAGCTTTTCAAAGTTAAATAAATGATTTTGGTTTAAATTTAATAAATGAACAATGTTTTAAAATTCGAATATATACATTATAAATTGGAAATTTTGAAATTAATTAGTATTGAGTTTTTAAAACTATTTCATAAATAAATATATGATTTTAAAATTGGTAACATAAATAATAAATGTTTAAATTAAATTAGATTGAGTTTTAAATTTAGAATAAATTCAAACAAAAGGTTCTATGGTTTAACAAAATAGATATTTTATTAATAAAAATATAATCTCTTGTAAAATGATTTTTATTTAACAATAAGAGAATTATAAAAGCAATATTGATATTGTATTGTCTTTATAAATAAATTTTGAATAGGATTTGTAATTTTTATTTCAAATTGAATTTATATTCATAACTTGATTTGAAAAATATTTGATTTTGAATTTTGTTTGAATTTAAATTCCAAAGTATAAAATCTTAATTGTTTTAATTTTTATTTGTGTAAGTTTTGTAAACATGGTTTGTTTTTATTTATGAATTTATACACATATTCAAATAAACTAACAAATTGAAATTAAGCTAACACATGCATTACTTTGTAAATTTAAATACTAATTACCTTTAAAAGAAAATAAGTGTTGCATTTTTAGGGATTAAATTGACAAGTGTTGTAACATTTGTACAAGTGTTAAATTTAGTTTAAATTTTCTTTTATTTCATTAAATCTGAAAATTACATTTGTATAAGCTTGCATCTTCATTCATATTGCATTTTCATTTCCTTAATCAAAAGAAAAGACCAAAATTCATTTTTCATACGCATAAATGAAACCTGCATTCTGTTTTTAAGACCTAGAAATATAAAGCATCTCCATGCATATGGGAAATTGGCAATAGCGTCTACTTTCTGCATGCAAGTAATTAGAAGTATGGGATCACGAGCATGTAGATTTCATCAGGATGCAACTCAGATTAAAAACAACAAAGGGTCAAGCCTGCATTCTTTCTGCAAAATTCATAAAGTCAAAACTGAGCTTTGCATTGAAATGGTGAGTAACTTTAAATCTTAATTTTTTTTTTAAAATAGGATTGCATGCTGAATATTTTTTTTATATAAACAAGTATTGCTGTGTATAAAATGTATATAGGCTGTTGTTTATTTATTTGTTCTGTTTTCTTGATTTTCAGGCAAATTTTTATGAAAACCTTATCTTTTAAATTTTTGTTTCTAATATGTTTAGATTTATAGAGAAAGGTTGTTAACTATCTTAAGTTATCTTTTATAGTTTTAAGTAAAATAAAAATGGAAAAATATAGTTTTCTGGAAAGATAGGAGGTATGAGTGAAAGAAGAATTTTAACCAAAAAGTAAACATGTTACTTTTGAAATTCAGTTTCATAAACTTAATGCATTAACAAAAATTTGATTTTTAAATCAAGTATTAGTATATTTAGGTGTTTGATAAAGTAGCAGTTTATTCTTAAACCAAAAATGAATTTGAGCAAAATTCTTGTAATCTGTGATTTCAGAAAACTCAAGATTCTTCTGAGTTATAGAGGAAGGATCATAGATCCTTAGAAAAATCAGAAATGAGAATAAAATTTGTTAGATTGAATGCAGTTTTGATTTCCAGTATTTAACCCTAGTTTTGATGGGTTTTGTGGAAGGGGTCTTTTCGATCTGGATGATTGATCGAGTGACTTGGTACTTGGTGAATGTGTAGTAGGTATGTGGATGGGTTCATGGCCGGAGAGGTGGATCTGCAGGTGATCGGAGCGAGACGGAATGATCGTTGACAGGTTGGGTCAAAAACCTGAAAACATGTTTCAGGTTTGGGTTTTTAAAGCTCAGTTTTGAATCCTTGTGTATTTGTTTGATCTGATGGTTTCTGTGGGCATTCGTGGGATTTCTGGAGTGTTGGATCATCTATGATGATCGGTAGATGCGGTGGTCGCCGTGCATATGCACGGCGACGAGTTTTTCTGGTGATGTTGGGGTTTTGGATGTTGCAGGGGGAGGTCTTTGTGTTTGCTCGAAGAAAGTAGGATAGTGACTCGGAGAAATCAGGTTTTAAACTCGAAGTAAAAAGAGGTTTCCTCGGGTTACACTGTATATTTACAGGTTACAGAAAAACTGTTTTTAAAATCTGGGTTTAAAATTTTTAAAACATGTAGTTTTGTTTAGGGTAAGATTTAAGTTTAACTTCAAATTCAAGTTTGAATTTCTGATTTGAATTCAAATCCTAGTTTTTAAATAAAAATTTAAAGTTTCAAAATTTTAACTTAATTTACTATTTATTTTGGTAAATAGTTTAAATCTTTTAAATCTGAGTTTTTTTTTTAAAAAAATATGAAAAAGAATTGAAGTTTATTTAAATCTAGAAATTTAAATTTAAATTTCAGTTTTAAATTTTAAAGAACGTTTAAATTGAAGTTTTAAATTAAATGAAAATTTAAGTTATTAAAATTTTGAAATGAATTTAACTTTAAAAATTTTCATAGCACTTGTTTGATTTGCAATTTAAAAAGTTTTAAATTATTTAAACTTTGATAAGTTTTTAAAATTATTCTATTTTAAAACTTGTGTTGTAAAATGAAAATTTAAAAGTAGTTCAAAAATACTTTGTTTCAATTAAATTGTTTTAAACATAATTAAGTTATGTTTATCTTGAAAATTAAATTAAGATTAATATTTCATAATTTATTTAATTAATAAGGTGATTAAGATTAATTAATTAATTTAGTTAATTAATTGAATTTGGAATTAATAATTGATTAATGATTAATCAATTTAGAATTAAGATCATTAATTAGATTATTAATTAATGATGAATGAATATTATTAATTATGTAATTAAGTTTTAAATTAAGGTTAATTAATTTAATAATTAACTTCAATTAATAAATGATTAAAGATAATTTAATTTGTAATTAAGTTAATTACTTTATAAAATAATTAGAGGATGGTTAATGAAGGTCATTAACCGGGATTATTTAACAATTAATTAATATGTTTAATTTTTATAATTAATTAGATTAATTAATTTAATTATAATCAATTATGAATGGTTTGAGTATAATTACTTAGTAAAGTAATTAAGTAATTAATTACTTAATGTAATTAGTTTAGTTTAATATGATTGTTTATTTTAATTAATTAAGTTTAATTAATTTTAAACACTTGGGTTTTATAGATAATTACTTTATGTAATTAATGATTCGGAAATTACTTAGTTAAGTAATTGATTAATAATTACAGAATGTAATTAAATGAAGATGTTAAGAATGAAATAATTTGGATTGAATTACTTATTAATTAATCAAGGGATTAATTAAGAAATTTATTAAGGATAATTAATTTGGTATAAATAAAGTAATTAAGCTAGATAATTACTAAATGTAATTAATCTATGATAATGATTAATAATTATAAGTTAATTACTTAAGGTAATTAATAATTAAAGATCATTAATTATTATAATTAATGATGTGATTGAAGTTGATTAATTATGATTAATTAATAAATAATAGGTAATTAAAGGTAATTAATTAATTAATAAATTAATTAATTAATTAATTAAGGATTAATGTAATTAAATATGATTAATTGAAGTAATTAAAGGTTAATTACTGTTTGGTTGTGAATAATTAACTAAGAATAATTACATAAATGTAATTAAGGATAATTAATCAAGAGTGATTAACTAAGGTGATTAATAATGAATTATTAATTGATTGTAATCAATTGAATGATTGAGTAAGTAAGATATATATTGGTGGAGTAATTAATTTAATTTATTTTAAATTGATTAAAGATGGGTAATTAATTTAATTCATTTTGAATTAATTAGAGATAGAGATAGTTGATTTAATTCATTTTAAATTAATTTTATGGTGATGAGTAAATCATTGCTTATGGATGAATGGGTGAACTTGATTGTCTTGGATGCTTTGTAATCTCAGTAATGAGATAAATAATATTGTATGGTATGGATGCTTAGTGGTATTGTGATGATAACATAGGTTATCTATTGTGATGGTGATATATGGAATATCTATTTGATATTGATGATGTGGGTTACCTGTTATTTGATAATGTTGATTATCAATTGTGATTTATGAATTATCTATAGATACTGTAACTGAATTGTTTTAAACTTTAAAACAACTTGGACCTAAAATACACGCCTTGGATTTCGATGAGACCGGGATCGGGTTTCCATATTTGGGTATCCGAAAACCACATCGATTCCAAATAATATTAGGTCGTGAATCAAAGTGGAGCTTTGTGAAGACTCGAGGTGTAAGGACTATGAGTCAGTATAAGTCTGTGGGTAATTCCGTAATGAGTGGACGGAATTAGTTTATATAGATTCGAGATGGTGGTTCAGAGTGCAAGGGTTATTGTCGTTAACTCTGAGGATGATTCCAAATGAGTATAACGAGATAATGCCTTCGGTTTCGTTCGAACCCGGAACGAACTTGTATGGATTGAATGCTTTCAGAACTACGTCAGGTGGACGATGAGCATTCTAAGTGATATGTCCTATAAAGGTAATCGTAGCCTCAAGCCTCATCAACCGGGAATGGCTAAAAAAGGGGAGGTGCAGCAAGGCTTCGTGGGTCGCACCCACCGGAGAGCAAGATTTACCTCTGTCTAGAAGTCCCTTTATATTCGGCTGTGTGGGTGGTTGCTAGCTACAACCACGGGGTTGTCTTGTTTGGAACTGTTCAGTAAGGAATGGGTCAGGCTTTGTGTTGCAGGGGAGCGGGCGTACTCCTCGGTACGTTGATCTAGGCCACGTACTGTGACGGGCGGTACCCCAGTAGCCCAGCCATTGTATGGAATCCAAAATCCAATAAGCGCCAACGGTTTTGATTGTATTACCCACTTTTGTGGCTAGTAGCTGGAATTTAACGAATGTAACAATTTTGGCTATTTCTTATTTATTTGAAAACCCTAGACACTATTATAATATCATCGGATTTCTTATCAAATGTTTTGGTTAGCGTAAGGTAAAAACTTTTCCATGTTTATGTGTGGGAAGTCTTACGTGATACCTTTCTTTTCAAAAGGTTTTTGAAGTTAAACAACTTAAACCTGTTACTCACACCAGACCCATGTCTGACCCGGAGTTTATTCTGTTTTTCTTAAACTCTTGTGTAATCAAATTTTTACGAGTAGCCAAGGGGTTCAGGTTAGGATTCAGGTCTGCTTTGACGAATTATGGAGGAGAAAATGGAGCAGGAGGCTTCTGCGTTAGATATATAGTATTCCGCTGTGTATTCTATGTTGTCTCTGAGTTGTATTGAGTTGTATAACTAGACAGGTGTTTATAACTGTCTAGTATATGATGTATGTATGTGTAACTCTGATAATGGTTGTGAACTATGTAATATTTATGTTATTAATATAATTTATTCGTTCCGCTGTTAGATTCTGATGTTGTTTCTTCTTCTCTTCTTTCTATTCTCTTTTCTATCCCTTTCTTTCTTAAAGATGATGCGACTTTCTGGAAGTAGAAAGTCGCGTCGTCACAGTTGGTATCAGAGCATTAGGTTGAGTGAATACCTAGGCTCTATAGTGGTGTCTTTCATGAGAGAGCGTATTTGTAATTTTTAATATATATATATATATTTATTTCTACCTATCTGTTGGGTTACCTGTTCGGGTTTTCCAATATAAGTTATAAAGGTAGATGGTGTAGTAGTGTGTGTAACACGACTACCATTGGTTGGAGTTTGAATGTTTGAGGTTGGAGGTGTTTTGTCGAGACTGTAGACCGAATACCGTCTCGAGTGAGTTCTGCAGTGATGAAGGATTTCATTAATCTCTGAAGGAAACCTGTTAAGGTTCGGAGTTCATTTCTAAAGATGATGAGTAAAGTTTGGATCTGTCGGTTGGGCAGAAGCGAGTGATGGTATTTTGGATACCTCAGGAAGTAGTAGCTGCGTGATGAGATGCAGTGACTATGGATGTTTCTGAAGATGATTCTTTGAAACATGTTAAGGAGGTGAGTTTGCTTCAGTGTTGTGGCTGTGTTCAGCCGGAGTTTCTGTTTGCTTTAAGGTCCAAGTTTCTCGGAGAGCTTTGATTTGGAAATCTTTGGCATTTGTGGCAGCAGTGTAGCTTGGAGTGTTCTCGGTGTTGGGGAAGAGATCTTCTGGCTTAGCAGTTTTCTGGAGTGGAGTGGACCTGTTTCTTCGATGGGTTGGCTAGTTAAGTGTAAGTCGTTCAATTTGGTTAAGGGAGAACAGTTTTTCCTTAGATTTGGTTTGGGTGGTTCGCAAAAGTGACTTGCGATTGTTTGAGTGTTCTCTTGGGTTATCTGAGTTTTTCTGAATGTCTTCAGGAAGTCAGAGTTTGGTTCGCATCTGGAGATTGAGTTTTCTTATCGTCTGGAAGTCCAGGAGTGGTAGGGTGGTTCAGCTTAATAGAAGAATGGTTCCAAGACTTGAGTTGGTGTAGCAGCTCAGAGTTTTGGGGAACTTTTGAAAGTTTCTTATGGATTTGCTGAATCATATCTCTGGGTTGTGCTGTCCATTTTGTGCTTGCGTTCTTCTTCAGCATTCTCTTGTACTTCGGATCAGAGTTGAGCAGCGGAAGCAGTTGGGAAGTGTATCTTCTTTTCTTTTCCTAGACAGGAGAAGTGAGTTGTTTTCTTCTGATGTTGAAGAGTTGAGTTTGGAATCTTGATCTTGGTTGATCTGGAGAAGATCATTTTGTTGAGTTGATTGGTTTTGTTTGTTTCTAGAAGCATCAGTGAAGGTTGTGGGCAGCCCAGGATCGTCCGAAGAGTTTTGTGGATAAGAGTCGGAGGGATTTGGACTCTGAAGTCGGAGATTTAATTTTGGATAAGTTTTCTCCGATCAAAAGTGAGCTATAGGTTTGGGTAAGTCTGAGAAGCTAGCTCTGAAGTGTTTTGGATCTTTTCTGTATTGAGTGATTGATATATAGGATTGAATTGCCAGTTTGGATAACTGGGATTCGATGAGCTTCACGTATCTCTGAGGGAGTACGTGTATGATCTATCTCTGGTTGTGGAACCAGCAGTTCTGGAGTTTTGGTTGTTGAGTCAGACTCGTTTGTAGTCTGACATCTTGTCTAGTGTTATAGATATAGTTATATAGGAGCTTTGTAGCTTCATAGTATTGATTGTTTGGATTCTCTGGAGCGAGTATTCCGGTATATATATATACCTGGGGAAACTCGATGAAATTCTATCTAGAATTTGTTTGGATAATTAGATATGTTTGATTGGTTGTTTTGGTTGTTAGCATATGTTTGATATATGCTTGTGTTTTTAAAATTTAAAATTTAATAAGATTATTAAATTACCTCTGTTTTAAATTTCGAGGACGAAATTCTTTTAAGGGGGAAAGATTGTAATATCCTGGAATTTTTAACAATATCAATTTAATAATCTGTAGTTAAAACTAAATTGATATTTTGTTAATAATTGTTCAAATAGAATTTAATTATCTTCTTCAATAAATATCTAAATTGGTTATTTTATCTTTTTAAATAATAAATTAATTCTATTTACAATATAAATATATGGTTTGCATTTTAAATAGATTGGTATTGTTTTAATTTTAATAAGTAAAGCATATTTTCTAGTTTTAATATTTGTTGTAATTTGGAAAATTTGTTTTATTTAATATTTAAGCTTTTCAAAGTTAAATAAATGATTTTGGTTTAAATTTAATAAATGAACCATGTTTTAAAATTCTAATATATACATTATAAATTGGAAATTTTGAAATTAATTAGTATTGAGTTTTTAAAACTATTTCATAAATAAATATATGATTTTAAAATTGACAACATAAATATTAAATGTTTAAACTAAATTAGATTGAGTTTTAAATTTAGAATAAATTCAAACAAAAGGTTCTATGGTTTAACAAAGTATATATTTTATTAATAAAAATATAATCTCTTGTAAAATGATTTTTATTTAATAATAAGAGAACTATAAAAGCAATATTGATATTGTATTGTCTTTATAAATAAATTTTGAATAGGATTTGTAATTTTTATTTCAAATTGAATTTATATTCATAACTTGATTTGAAAAATATTTGATTTTGAATTTAGTTTGAATTTAAATCCCAAAGTATAAAATCTTAATTGTTTTAATTTTTATTTGTGTAATTTTTGTAAACATGGTTTGTTTTTAGTTATAAATTTATACACATATTCAAAAAAACTAACAAATTGAAATTAAGCTAACACATGCATTACTTTGTAAATTTAAATACTAATTACCTTTAAAAGAAAACAAGTATTTCATTTTTAGGGATTAAATTGACAAGTTTTGTAACATTTGTACAAGTGTTAAATTTAGTTTAAAATTTTCTTTTATTTCATTAAATCTGAAAATTACATTTGTATAAGCTCGCATCTTCATTCATATTGCATTTTCATTTCCTTAATCAAAAGAAAAGACCAAAATTCATTTTTCATGTGCATAAATGAAGCCTGCATTCTGTTCATAAACCTGCATATTCAAATCCTTTATTTGCATATTCCACTTTCTCAAAAGCAAAACGGAGAGCCTGCATTCTGTTTTTAAGACCTGGAAATATAAAGCATCTGCATGCATATGGGAAATTGGCAATAGCATCTACTTTTTGCATGCAAGTAATTAGAAGTATGGGATCATGAACATGTAGATTTCATCAGGATGCAACTCAGATTAAAAACAACAAAGGGTCAAGCCTGCATTCTTTCTGCAAAATTCATAAAGTCAAAACTGAGCTCTGCATTGAAATGGTGAGTAACTTTAAATCTTATTTTTTTTTTAAATAGGATTGCATGCTGAATTTTTTTTATATAAACAAGTATTGCCGTGTATAAAATGTATATAGGCAGTTGTTTATTTATTTGTTTTGTTTTCTTGATTTTCAGGCAAATTTTTATGAAAACCTTATCTTTTAAATTTTTGTTTCTGATATGTTTAGATTTATAAAGAAAGGTTATTAACTATCTTAAGTTATCTTTTAAAGTTTTAAGTAAAAATAAAAATGGAAAAATATAGTTTTCTGGAAAGATAGGAGGTATCAGTGAAAGAAGAATTTTAACCAAAAAGTAAACATGTTACTTTTGAAATTCAGTTTCATAAACTTAATGCATTAACAAAAATTTGATTTTTAAATCAATTATTAGTATTTTTAGGTGTTTGATAAAGTAGCAGTTTGTTCTTAAACCAAAAATGAATTTGAGCAAAATTCTTGTAATCTGTGATTTGAGAAAACTCAAGATTCTTTTGAGTTATAGAGGAAGGATCATAGATCCTTAGAAACATCAGAAATGAGAATAAAATTTGTTAGATTGAATGCAGTTTTGATTTCCAGTATTTAACCCTAGTTTTGATGGGTTTTGTGGAAGGGGCCTTTTCGATCTGGATGATTGATCGAGTGACTTGGTACTTGGTGAATGTGTAGTAGGTATGTGGATGGGTTCATGGCCGGAGAGGTGGATCTGCAGGTGATCGGAGCGAGACGGAATGGCCGTTGACAGGTTGGGTCAAAAACCTGAACACATGTTTCAGGTTTGGGTTTTTAAAGCTCAGTTTTGAATCCTTATGTATTTTTTTGATCTGATGGTTTCTGTGGGCATTCGTGGGATTTCTGGAGTGTTGGATCATCTATGATCATGGGCAGAGGCGGTGGTCGCCGTGTATATGCACGGCAGCGAGTTTTTCTGGTGATGTTGGGGTTCTGGATGTTGTAGGGGGAGGTCTTTGTGTTTGCTCGAAGCAAGTAGGATGGTGACTCGGAGAAATCAGGTTTTAAACTCGAAGTAAAAAGTGGTTTCCTCCGGTTACACTGTAAATTTACAGGTTACAGAAAAGCTGTTTTTAAAATCTGGGTTTTAAATTTTTAATATCTGTAGTTTTGTTTAGCGTAAGATTTAAGTTTAACTTCTAATTCAAGTTTGAATTTCTGATCTAAATTCAAATCCCAGTTTTTGAATAAAAATTTAAAGTTTCAAAAATTTAACTTAATTAACTATTTATTTTGGTAAATAGTTTAAATCTTTTAAATCTGAGTTTTTTTTTAAAAATATGAAAAAGAATTGAAGTTTATTTAAATCTAGAAATTTAAATTTGAATTTCAGTTTTAAATTTTAAAGAAGGTTTAAATTGAAGTTTTAAATTAAATGAAAATTTAAGTTATTAAAATTTTGAAATGAATTTAACTTTAAAAAATTTCATTGCACTTGTTTGATTTGCAATTTAAAAAGTTTTAAATTGTTTAAACTTTGATAAGTTTTAAAATTATTCTATTTTAAAACATGTATTGTAAAATGAAAATTTAAAAGTAGCTCAAAAATACTTTGTTTCAATTAAATTGTTTTAAACATAATTAAGTTATGTTTATCTTGAAAATTAAATTAAGATTAATATTTCAGAATTAATTTAATTAATAAGGTGATTAAGATTAATTAATTAATTTAGTTAATTAATTGAATTTGGAATTAATAATTGATTAATGATTAATCAATTTAGAATTAAGATCATTAATTAGATTATTAATTAATGATGAATGAATATTATTAATTATGTAATTAAGTTTTAAATTAAGGTTAATTAATTTAATAATTAACTTTAATTAATAAATGATTAAAGATAATTTAATTTGCAATTAATTTATGCTAATTACTTTATAAAATAATTAGAGGATGGTTAATGAAGGTCATTAACCAGGATTATTTAATAATTAATTAATATGGTTAATTTTTATAATTAATTAGATTAGTTAATTTAATTATAATCAATTATGAATGGTTTAAGTATAATTACATAGTAAAGTAACTAAGGAATTAATTACTTAATGTAATTAGTTTGGTTTAATATGATTGTTTATTTTAATTAATTAAGTTTAATTAATTTTAAACACTTGGGTTTTATAGATAATTACTTTATGTAATTAATGATTTGGAAATTACTTAGTTAAGTAATTGATTAATAATTACAGAATGTAATTAAATAAAGATGTTAAGAATGAAGTAATTTGGATTGAATTACTTATTAATTAATCAAGGGATTAATTAAGAAATTTATTAAGGATAATTAATTTGGTTTAAATAAAGTAATTAAGCTAGATAATTACTAAATATAATTAATCTGTGATAATGATTAATAATTATAAGTTAATTACTTAAGGTAATTAATAATTAAAGATCATTAATTATTATAATTAACGATGCGAATGAAGTTGATTAATTATGTTTAATTAATCAATAATAGGTAATTAAAGGTAATTAATTAATTAATTAATTAAGGATTAATGTAATTAATTATGATTAATTGATTAATTGAAGTAATTAAAGGTTAATTACTGTTTGGTTGTGAATAATTAATTAAGAATAATTACATAAATGTAATTAAGGATAATTAATCAAGAGTGATTAACTAAGGTGATTAATAATGAATGATTAATTGATTGTAATCAATTAAATGGTTGAGTAAGTAAGATATATATTGGTGGAGTAATTAATTTAATTTATTTTAAATTAATTAAAGATGGGTAATTAATTTAATTCATTTTAAATTAATTAGAGATAGAGATAGTTAATTTAATTCATTTTAAATTAATTTTATGGTGATGAGTAAATCATTTCTTATGGATGAATGGGTGAACTTGATTGTCTTGGATGCTTTGTAATCTCAGTAATGAGATAAATAATGTTGTATAGTATGGATGCTTGGTGGTATTGTGATGATAACATAGGTTATCTATTGTGATGGTGATATATGGAATATCTATTTGATATTGATGATGTGGGTTACCTGTTATTTGATAATGTTGATTATCAATTGTGATTTATGAATTATCTATCTGTGAGTATATAGATACTGTAATTGAATTGTTTTAAACTTTAAAACAACTTGGACCTAAAAGACACACATTGGATTTCTATGAGACCGGGATCGAGTTTCCATATTTGGGTATTTGAAAACCACATCGATTCCAAATAATGTTAGGTCGTGAATCAAAGTGGAGCTTTGTGAAGACTCGAGGTGTAAGGACTATGAGTCAGTATAACTCTGTGGGTGATTCCGTAATGAGTTGACAGAATTAGTTCTTATAGATTCGAGACGGTGGTTCAGAGTGCAAGGGTTATTGTCGTTAACTCTAGTATGATTCCAAATAAGTGTAACAAGATAATGCCTTCGGTTTCGTTCGAACCCGGAACGAACTTGTATGGATTGAATGCTTTCAGCACATCGTCAGGTGGACGATGAGCATTCTAAGTGATATGTCCTATAAAGGTAATCGTAGCCTCAAGCCTCATCAACCGGGAATGGCTAAAACAGTGGAGGTGCAGCAAGGCTTCGTGGGTCGCACCCACTGGAGAGCAAGATTTACCTCTGTCTGGAAGTCCTTTTATATTCGGCTGTGTGGGTGGTTGCTAGCTACAACCACGGGGTTGTCTTGTTTGGAACTGTTTAGTAAGGAATGGGTTCGGCTTTGTGTTGCAGGGGAGCGGGCGTACACCTCGGTACGTTGATCTAGGCCACGTACTGTGACGGGCGGTACCCCAGTAGCCCAGCCATTGTGTGGAATCCAAAATCCAATAAGCGCCAACGGTTTTAATTGTATTACCCACTTTTGTGGCTAGTAGCTGGAATTTAATGAATGTAACAATTTCGGCTATTTCTTATTTATTTGAAAACCCTATACACTATTATAATATCATCGGATTTCCTATCAAATGTTTTGGTTAGCGTAAGGTAAAAACTTTTCTATGTTTATGTGTGGGAAGTCTTACGTGATACCTTTCTTTTCAAAAGTTTTTGAAGTTAAGCAACTTAAACCTGTTACTCATACCAGACCCATGTCTGACCCGGAGTTTATTCTATTTTTCTTAAACTCTTGGGTACTCAAATTTTTACGAGTAGACAAGGGGTTCAGGTTAGGATTCAGGTATGCTTTGACGAATTGTGGAGGAGCAAATGGAGCAGGAGGCTTCTGCATTAGATATATAGTATTCCGCTGTGTATTTTGTGTTGTCTCTGAGTTGTATTGAGTTGTATAACTAGACAGGTGTTTATAACTGTCTAGTATATGATGTATGTCTGTGTAACTCTGATAATGGTTGTAAGCTATGTAATATTTATGTTATTAATATAATTTATTCGTTCCGCTGTTAGATTCTGATGTTGTTTCTTCTTCTCTTCTTTCTATTCTCTTTTCTATCCCTTTCTTTCTTAAAGATGATGCGACTTTCTGGTAGTAGAAAGTCGGGTCGTCACATATATATTATATTTATTCCACTGCGACTGTGAGATTCTGATGTTGTTCTATTTTCTTCTTCCACCTTCTTCTTGTTTTAACTCTAATGGTTTGATATTTCGGGCATCAAAAAATTAGGCCGTTACACTTGGTATCAACTGTAACGACCTGGAATTTTCGATCCCGAAAATTCCAGATAGTTAGGAAAAAGAAGAAAAGAGATAGAAGAAGAAGAAGAAATGGAAACACCAAAACACAGATTCTCACATTCGCAGCGGATCAAAATATAATATCAAATAAAATAGCAATTGTACAAAGGAAAAGTATATTAGTTAATTTACATCAATACATCAGAGTTATAACATTTGCATAAACACTGGACAGTTAAAATGAACTTGTCCCAAATAAACTATAATATATCATAGCGGAATACACTCCATACGTTCCTGCCATCCAGCTCGCCTCTTGAGCTCCAGAACGTCCCTACCTGAAAATCTGTAACACTCGGTCTGACTCGAGCATTACATCAAGTAACACCTGGGTCAGGCTGGAAACCAGCGTGAGTAAAACCATCTAACATGAAATACTAATGCATAAAACTTATTTAAAACCCAGGGTAACTCATACATCTCTACAAGTTCACAACTTATTATATTCAACATTTATTTCACAAATCAATCCCTAAGTATCTTTACTTAGTTTCAAAGGTCCATATTATCCCATTCCAGTGTATTGATTTCACATATCAAATCTATATAAAATTATTGTAAATTACAAATCGAAGTGGTTTCGGGTATTTACTGACACCTGACTCCGGTCTCTTCGAATCCTAGGTCATCTTAACCCAAGTTACTCAAGTGAATACAATTCAATTTTAAATACAGGATGCCAACTTTTACACAGTAATTCATCATCGATAGATAACCACATTATCACTATTCAAACTAAACATATCATATCACAAAACATTTCATATCATAAATATCAACTAATCATCCGTAAGCAAGATTAATTAGTCACACCATTTCTAACTAATTTAAATAAATTAAATTAATTACTTTAATCATTTTTAATCCTTCTTACTTAATCATTAATTAATTACTAATCATTAATTAATCATCACTCAATTATCCTCTCTAATTACATTGAGTAATTAGCCTTTAATTAATTACCCAAACTAATTTAACTTTCACCCATTCACAATTAATTACATTTATCCCTAATTAGTTTATCAAATTATTTATCCTACAATCACTTTCGTTGATTAATCATCCTTCATTAATTAACTAACCCTTAATTAATTTCCTTAATTAATCAATACGTAAATTAATTATACTAAGTAATTAATCCTTAATTACTTTAAGTGATTTACCTTTAATTACTTTCATCATGTAATTATCCCATTGGTTAATTATCCTCAATTAATTAACCTTTGATTATTAATTAATTTAACTTTTGATTACTATTAAATTAATTGTCCCTTAACAATTTAATCTTTTAATTACCTACATTAAGTAATTATCTTTAAGTAATTTAATTATCTTGTAATTATTTCCATCAAGTAAGTATCCCATAATCACTTAATTTAATTAATTAATCCTTAATCACTTTCATTAGTTAATTACCTTAACTAATTATATTCATTTTATTAACCTGTAATTAATCACATTAAGTAATTAACTATCCTCTAATTAATTACATTCGGAAATTACTCTTTAATCCCTTGTACTAAGTAATTAATTATTCTCTAACTACATTAAGAAATCACACTTAAATTTGTAAAATCTTAAATAATTAAGATAAAACATACACTTTAATTAATTACTTAGTTTCATCATTAAACTCGGTTGAATTCAAAAGTTTGAAATTAATTCATTCAAAACATCTATTACTTAAAGTTTTTAATATACTTATATTTTGAAACCGATTTTATAAGGCCTTGAAAACTTGTTCCTTTCAATTTGCTTTGAAAACTAATTACAAACCCGAGTCACCATCTACTTTCCAGATATCACAGAGGCTCGTGCACCGTGCATGTGTACAAAACGACGGAGCCTCTCCGGCCATCCCTGATGGCATCACAAAATCGCCATCGCCTTGCTTGTATATCCTGACCATCTAAGATTTTAATTCCACCTCCAAATCAAAAACGAGGAGAACGAAACCCAGAGAAAGAAATAGATCACCCAAACGCAACCCGCATCGATCTTTTGCCGACGCCTCAATGGATGGTAAATACATCGAACAATTTTACTAGGTTCGTCAACCTCCCTGCTTCCTCCATCATCGATCCCGATAACCAATTCCCTTCAGATCGCCGACAATCGACAGTTTACCCAAATCTAAGAAACTTGCAATAACTCGTGATTTACAAGTCTAAAATTCATGATTACATTCTTAAAAATCCTAGTTTTCTAAGATGAATCAAATTATATACATGAATCCATAAATTATTTAAGTCAGGATTTTGTATATTTAAAATTTTACTGTAATTCTTCCTTTTGTTAAAAACTACCTTTAAAGCTTGCCTAGAAATATTTTTAAATCAAATATCATGTTATTATAAACAAAATTTGTTTATTATCTAAGTCTAAAAAGAATTTAAGGAAAAGATATGAAGTTTGAACAAAGTCTTATAACCTGTAAACATGAACAGAGCAACAAACAGACAAGCACACACATACCTATATACATATATTCATGTATTTACCTTAAAACAACCATGCAATGATTTATGCAAACATTTACCAAAATCCTACTTCAAGAATTACCACAAGCACCAAATTTTAAACTGTTTAAAGCTTAAGTTTACTCAGCTTGTGTTTGATGACGAGCAAAGAGTTTGAAAATCTAGAACTTGAGTTTTAAATCTAGAATTTGAATCTTTGCTTGATGTATTATTGAGTTGATCTTTAATTTCCAAGTTAAAATCTTGAAAGAGAGATGATCTTGCTATATTACAGGTTAAAGCTTGTTTTGTTGATTTCATATTTTAAAAAAAATGCTACAGGCTTTATGATTTTTTTATTGAGTTAGAAAATGGTTTGCAGGCTATTTTCTTTTGGGTTTTGAATTGAAGATAGAAAATAAATGAGAGAGTAGAGTATAGATGTATTTATAGCTTTAATTGTATTTTTTATAAAAATAAAAGAAAATAAATGAAATTGTGACACTTATTTATTTAGCTTACAATTGTCCTAAACATGATATAATTAATTTACACTTGTAATAACATATCATTATTAAATGACATTTGTCATTTATGTTGTATTAATATGTTTTATGTATATTTATATAATACCTATAATTTAGTTTATATTTATTCATGTCTTTATATTTAACCTTTCTTTTATTTATCTATGTATTTCTTAAAGGAAAATGAAATCAAAACCCAATTTAAATACTTATAAATAATTATATATATCAACACTAGCTTTTTCTAAATTTATATAAATAAAATCTTTTGAAGAAAATAATATGAAACAAACTATACTCTAAATAAAATCATATATAATGAAAATTTTAAATCAAATTTTTTTAAGATATTTATCTTTTGAATTTCCAATTCAAATTCAAATTCAATTTAAAATCCAATTAAAATGAACTTAAATATATATTTATATTTTAAACAAACATAAATTCAATTTTTAAATAATAATTCTATTTAAAATCTATTTATATTTATATGTATAAAAATATTTGTTTTTAAAAGAATAATTTGTAATTATATTAGGAGATTATTAAATAAATATTTATCCAGATAGAAATTTTTATTATCAGATTTATTTGTTCAATCTATAAATCAGTATTTTAAATAGTTAAATCAGATAACTATCCAATTATCTGATGCTCAAAAATCCGGATTATCACATTCCTCCTGTGACGACCGAAATTTTTTAACAGTTGAAATGGAATATTTAATTGATTATAAATATTTGGAAGTTAGTTTGACTTGAATTTCAAAATTTACTATGATTTGGAAATTTATTTATTGAATTTAATTTATCGAAGTTGGGTAAAATGTTCAATCTCCAATTTTAAGCTTGTTAAAAATAATTTGGTGGCTTAGAAAATTGATATTGATAATACCGAGGTTAATGGAAGCTTCAAAATTTGATTTGGAAATACTTTATTCAGTTTTGAATTTGTATTGTTTAAATCGATATCCAAAATAGCCTTCCGAGGCATAGTCTCAGGAATCGATGAAACCAGTTCCATTGGATCCGTGATATTGTATTATTATCGGATTTCAATTTTCGTAGCATTCGGAATTGTCGTTTGGCCATACGATAAGCAAACGCGCTGAAAATTAAATCGAAATTTAATTTAAAACTTGTTCAAAAAGCTATCTCCTCCATACGATCAAGTTAGGGCTCGAAACATTTTCCATTGCGTTCAGAATAGGGGTATAATATTATAAACGCTTGGCGACACGCCTCGATAGGAGGTTGAGATTTTGAGTTGCGTGATTATGATGATTTGAAATTTAATTTAAAATTTAAATATAATAAAGTTGCATCGGACAAATTATACACTTTTCCTTTGTCTTCCGCTGCATGGTACTATCGAATCTTGTCCCTTCTCTTTTACGTGCGCGAGAACTGGTCAAAAATATAAAAGAAGAAAGAAATGAATGCCGAGCGTTTTAAAACAAAACTAAAAATTAAAATCAACCAAAGACAAATTCGAATCATGGCCGAACATACAAATCAATACTCGAAGAAAAAAAAGGGATCTCAGTTTTCTCTTCCATTTCCAGTTCGAGCCCTCGCCTCTTAATTTCCAAATTCAAATCAATTAGGCTCGGGATTCGCTGTGGAGCATCTGACAACGGTAATGGTCGCGAGTTTTGTTTCGCGACTGAAAGGCTCGAAATTTGGGGGTCGGGGACGCTTGGTTTGAAGGAGGGGAAGGGCTCTGTCGCGAGTTTCGGTGGTTCGAGGTCTTGGAGCCGGTGTCGCGAGGAGGGCGGCGACATTAGGGTTTCACGATTTAGGTTTGGGTGATCTTCGAGTCGAGGAATTGACACGAAGTGAAACAGGTGGTCACGAGCACAACTGGGGGGACGTGCTGGGATATGGAGTGTGGTGATGAGCTTGTCATAGATGCAAGGCGGATTTCGATCAGCAGCTCAATTTTGGTTTCCTGTGCATTGAGGTAGTTTTATTTAAGCATTTTTATGTTTTCAAAATTTAAACTAGCAGTTTGCTGTAAAATAGAGAAGTTTATGGGATATAGGAATCTCATTAGATAAAATGTGTTTATAAACAGAAATTGTATATAAGCTTTGGGCAAATATAGTAATTTTGAAATTATCATATAGAGTTTATAAAAGGAGATTTCAAAAAAATAATCATAATAATAATTAGTTTATAAACTGTCTAAAGAGTAGTTTTGGTTTACTGTTAAAATAGGTTTACTGCTAAAATATGTGTAAACCAGGTTAGTTAAGTTTCACCTAAAATTAGTTAATAAAATTTGATAAAGGATAATTTATATGTGGATTTATGCGAATAATAATAAAGTCATATAATTGTGTTACAAGGTTTGAAACTGTGAAGGTATAGTCAGAATGGAAATGGATTGCGAAACAAAAGCTAAGGTGAGTCTTCTCACTAAAATTTTAATAATTGAAAATTTCAGTTATTAATTGATGGTTGAATTGTGATAGTTAAATTAATTGTTGATTGTGTGCTTGGATGATTAATTTATTATCAGTGATATTAGTTTAGACCCTATGCGACGCATAATAGCGGAGGTTATTATATTAAACCCATATACCGTGATATTCCACCCTGAAGTGGAATTGGTATTTAAATTAGGGTAAAGAAATATTACAAGCCCTGTACGGTTTTAGTTGTATAACCTGCCATGGAATGTGGCGGTAACCTGCTATTGAACATGGTAGCTATAGTAGGCATACGATAATGGTTGTATGCTGGCTAATATTAATATTATACTTTCGAAATGTTTTCTGTACTATGCACTAATGATAATATTAGAAAGATTTTGCGTATTAAGCATATTTGACTATCATAAGGAGAAATCTCCTCCAATTCTGCGTTTGCATTGTGTGTGTGGAGGGAGGCCTTATGGTAGTTTCATTTTCTAAAAGCATAGCGGATTTCTTTTTATTTTCTTTGTGAAAATAACTGTTTTTAAGATCTCACACCAGTCCCATGACTGACCTAGATTTTGTGGTTCCTTTTCTAAACTCTGGGTGCCCACAATTTTCCACACGGGCAGCCTAGAGTTAGGTTAGCAGTTATTCAGGAGCAAAGTCAAGAAGTTGCTATGGAGATCAGGAGTTGGAGCTATATGGCGAGGCGTATCACTTTTATATGAAATATTTCTTTCCGCTGTTTTTTGTTGTACACTCTGATAATGTAGTGTGATGCAATGTAATAACTGATATAGTGATTCTGTTTAAAGATATTTATTTACCTACTATATTTGTTCCGCTGCGAAATGTGAGATTCTGTTATTGTTTCTATTTCTTCTTTCTTCTTCTTCTACCTCTTCTTCTTTAAACCCTAACGATTCGGTTTTTGGGCATTCGACTGTGCGACATTTGATACAGTGGATGTATCGATGTCGACTTTCGGGCGTCGAGAAATTGGGTCGTTACACCTTCCCCCTTTGAATCTTTTCATCCTCGAAAAGGAACGAAGCCAGAATTTATTCTATACCCAAAATCAGATAAATTATTCTTTGATAAATTTTAAAACATTTAAAAACAATCTATAGAATGTTGCCAAAATAGTTTTATAAAAATAATTTTTATACCTCGATGTTTCAACAAGCCTATCCTTGTTCAGACAGAAATTCGGTCATACGTTGATCAGGAAATTGTGAAATAAGGTATTATATTTGGTGGAAGTTGAATATCTATTATTGAAATTTACTTTTTGGAAAGCAAGTATTATGGTAAATAAATTTATAAGAGAAATCAAATTTTGAAATTTTGATTTGGTAAAAACAAAGTTATGTATATTTGTTATATAAGATAAATCTTCCCTTGTTGAATCTATAGCCAGAATAAAAAGTGTTTTTGAAAATATTTGAAGTATAAAAAGGGAATTTATACAAGTATGAAGTGATCTAAAGATTTTCTACGTATATATATATATATATATATATATATATATATATATATATATATATATATATATATGAAGGATTTTATGAGAATGATTTTTGGGGAAAAGGTTTTGGAACCTATGGATTTTGGAAAGGCTTTTGATTTTTGCGAAAAAAAAATTAATTTTGGAAATTTGGAAAACATCGTTTGATAATTATCGATTTTGGGATAATCGATTTTGAGAAAAGGGGATTTATATGAGATTCATACTAGGTGCATGATTTGGAAGATACTATATGTGTATAGTATAAAGTGTTTTGAAAATGGCTCTGGACAAAAAGGCGCTCCTTTGAAGTGAACTTTTAGGAGTACCATAGGTTGCTACTACCTTGAGCCCCAAGGGCGAGGCTCTAAAGTGGATCCTGTGAGGAAGTTCGGACAAACTGAAGTTCCTGAGGATTATTGTGTAGCGAAAGTCACGGGCGCTGATGCCATTAGAGGCATGTGGGTTATGATGTAACGACAGTGTAACTCGATGTCGCTTCGATCTACTGTGGACCATAGCAGAAATCGTGTGGAGGTGAGTGTCAACGGTCTATGTTTGATTTTGCCGGGAAGGAAACTTAACATCGGTAGACTGTGATCTATGGTCGAGGGGAGAAGTTTCATTTTTGGCAGCGAAATTCGAGGGCGCTGATGCCTATAGTTACATGGACTTTTGCTGTGATGGCAACGTAACCCAAGATGTAGCTGCAATCTGTAGCGGGTTCCACGGCGTAATCGAAGGGCGTGGAGTGCTTACAGTTATCTATGGATTTTGCTGGGATGGCAACGTAACCGTCGGGTTATCTGTGACCATAATGAAAGTGATGATTTCCAGAGCATTCTCACCAAAGATGTTTCCTCTATTTTCAAAAAAATGTTTTCTATATTTTCAATAAAATTATTTTCCAAGTATTTTCACTGAGTGTTGAAACGGGTTTACCAAGTACTTATAGACTTTCAGTCCTACGCCTGATCATCGCATGACAGAATTTTCGTGAGAACGAGGACGGACTCGTTGAAACATCGAGTTATAAAATGATATTTTTATAAAACTATTTTGGCAATATTATATAGATTTTAGTGTGTTTTGAAAATGTTCAAAGAGAAAATTTAACTAATATTAAATATTTTAATAAATTCTGGGTTCGTTCCTTTTCGAGGACGAAAAGATTCTAAGGAGGGAAGAATGTGATAACCCATATTTTAGACATCTGATAAGTGGATAATTAACTGGTTTATTAAGTTGAATAGATAAAATTCTGATATCAGGAAATATAAATAAGTTTGAGTCTACAATAAATATTGAAATATAATTATCTAGAAATAATAAATTTTATAGTAAATTAATATATATAACAGATATATTCAAAATTCCATAATGTTGGAAATCTTAAGTGTATACATATATAAATTCATTGTGAAATAGCAAACATATTAATATAATTCAAACAATTTAAAATGTGATATTTTCCTTTATTTATTATTTAAAAATTGGTAAAATTGTTATTTTTAAACAAAAATAATAATGTGTTGTTTTTAAATATAAACATAAATAGATTTTAAATTATAATTATTATTTAGAAAATTAATTTGTGTTTGATTAAATATATATAAATTTGAGTTGATTTTAAATTTTATTTTTAAATTGAATTTGAATTTTAATATGGATTTAAATTTAAAATTTAAAAGATAAATATTTTAAAATACTTTGGGTTCATAAACATATATATATATATATATATATATATATATAAGATTTTTATTTAGAATATAATTGGTTTTTTTTAAAGAGATTTTATTTATATAAATTAACAAATGCACTTATTAATTAGGAAATTAAATATAAAAGCTTTAATTTAACATTTAAAAATAATTAAAAATGTATAATGAAAAGTGTTAACTTTTAAATCGTGTTAAGTACATGTGTAAGATAATTAGCAAATGAAATTGACAAATGTTAAGGAAATTAACCAGTGTCACAAATTGTTTTTATTATCTTTTATTTTAAATAAATCTTAATTAACATTATATAAGCATACATATCCTCTTATCCATTTCATTTTTCTATCTTCTCTTTTCAAAAGAAAAAACTCAAGCATGTAATCAAAAATACTAACCTATAAACATTTTCAAACAAATCAAAACATAAGTCTGTAACGAATTCTCAAACTCAAATAAAAGCCTATAACAAAAGATCAGCAAACAAGCTTAAACCTTCTCAAAGCAGCATCAATTCAGTTTTAAAAGCTTGATCATTTCAACATCAAGTATTTTCCAGTTTAAAAGCAATCAAAGCAATTCAAAGTTTCCAGTTTTCAAGCATCTATTTCGAAGCTCTCTGTCTTTTCAACGGGTGAGTAAACATTTATTTGAAAACTTAAGTAAATAATTTTCTACTGCTTGTGAAGTTCTAAGAAGAATGATGCTTTGCTTGTGTGTATATATAGTGATGTCTCGGTGTATATGAATGTATTTAAGTATGCATGTCTGATATATCAGAGTGTATCTTTGTTCATGTTACAGGGTTTTAATTTTGATAAAAATTTCAAATCTTTTTATCTGTTCACTATTAAGCTTTGGATTTCAAACAAGATAGTTTAGTTTAAACATAATCTAGGTTTTTAAAATACGCTCAAGTATTTTAAGTTCGAAAATCTTCTGGAATCAAGAAATAAAGTAGCAAATTTTGCAAACATGTTAAAATCAACTGTTGAAATTTGCTGATTCAAGTATGGAACTTGAATCAACTTTGAAAAATACGATTTTTAAAATGAAAATCAAGATTTTAGTTTGAAATCTTGTGAGTAATTCTCGGTTAACCAGTAAGTGAGTTTTGAGCTGTTGTGGGTGATCAGAATGGTGCAGAGGGTCGGGTTTTCTGCTGAAGCGAGCTGGATGATCGAAGATGGTGGCAAAATGGTGGTTGGTCTTATTGACCACCGCGGCGTCGGCGGTGGGTCGAGATGAGTTTTAAACCGTAATTTGAGTCGAGCCTGGTAACTGGATCATTTCATCATCTTTGTAGTTTTGAGTTTGATCGGACCAAGGGGGATGGCTCTGTGGATGGTCGAAGAATGTGTGACCGTGGTTGCATGTTCTCTGGTGGTCGGAGACGTGAGTTCAAGAGGGTTTTAGCAATGGGTTTTTTTTTCAATTTCGTCTGAGTTGCTCGTTTTAGATCGTGGGCTTGTGCTAGTGATTAGGTGGTCGAGATCGAAGGATTGGATGATGGTCGATGTGCCGGAGGTTTCATTGGAGGTCGGAGACGACTCAGTCGCCGGTGCATGTGCACGGTGAAGTTTTTGTGTTAGTGAGTTATGTTATGGGATTGACTCGTAGGGAGGATCGGGTATTGGGTAAGGTGACTCGAGTATGTACTCGAGTTGGAACGTGTGTGTAATCATGTTCAGGTTTTAGTTTAAAAACTTAAACTAAGTTTTGAAAAATAATAATAGAAGAAGTGGTTTCTCGGGGTAGCTCTCGGGAGAGATTCTGGTTAGACCAAAGCAGGTAAAACCAAGTTTTAAATAGTTGTTAAAGATTTTTACAAAAGCAAGTTTTTAAATTTAAATTGAATTTAATTTAAACTATTACTTGATAAATGTTTAAGTTAATTAATTTAAGAAGTTATATATTTGGTTAACTTAAATTTGTTTAGTTAAATTATTTTTAAGTTATTTTAAACTAAATTTAGCAATATAATTAAGTGTTAATCAAGATAAGAAGTTTTTAAATCTAGTTTAAACTATTTATGATAAATATTTTTTAATTTATTTGATTTAAAGAAGTTATATGAATTGTTATCTTAAATTTGTTAAATGCTTAAGTATTTTTTTAAAACTTAATTTTTAAATCAAACTGAGTGTTAATTAAAGATAAATTACTTTAATGATAATTAAGTCATTAATAAGGATAATGTTTTATCTTAAGGTTAATTACGGTTTTAATGAGTTGAGATTGATTAAGTTAATTAAGTAATTTAAGTATAATTAATTAAATTAATTAATTATTGATTAATGGTTAATAAATTAATATTTAAGGGTTATAAGAACTATTTAGAGGTTAATTAATTTGTAATTAAGGATTATTAATTAGATAATTAGAAACTATTAATTAATGATTAGGGATTAATTAAGTGATTAAGTTATAATTAAGCATTAATCAATTAAGTAATTAGAGATCAACTACTTAAATGATGATAACTTAATGTAAGTAATTAAAGGATTAATCTGTTGAGGGTTAATCAATTTAATTAACAATTAAATTTTAAATTAATTAATAATCAAGGTAAATTAATGGAGGTTAATTACTTAAGGTAAGTAATTAAAGGATTGATTAATTAAAGAAATTAATTAAGGGTTAGATAATTAATGAGTGTGATTAATTAAAGGATAACTAATCAATGCAAGTAATCATAAGACAATTAATTTGAGTAATTAATTAAGGATCAATGTAATTAATATGGATGGGTAAAGGTTAACTAATTTTTGTAATTAATTAAGAGTTACTTATTGTAATTAAAGGACAATTAGTCAAGGGAGATTAATTAAGATGGATAATTAAAAGATGATTAATTAATTGGTTTATAATTAATTAATGTTAAGTAAAGGTAGTCTAAGTGATTAAAGATGTAACAACCCGCATATTTTACGATTTAATATTTAATTATTTTATTTAAATACTCTATTGTTAGTCGGATTTTAGTTCGAAAAGTTACTTTTTGCATACGGTCGAATTAGGACGTGGGACCACTTCCATTGGTTCCAAAACGCCATTTGCGATCTTTTTGAGTATAAACTTTGATATGTTTGGAGTTAGTGGAATTTTGCTACCTTTTCACTTTGAGCTTTGGGTTTGGTTTAGCCCATTAGCCTAGACTATTAACTCTAGCTCAACCCCCTCTCCCCTTCATAACTTCACTTTCATTTCCTAACACTCAAGCTTCATCAAAAATGGAGCGAGGAATGGGAAATTAAAACTCCAAGCCCTAGTTCAATTGCAAATCCAACATCTAACTCCAAATTCAAAGAGAAGCCATTGATTCAAGCTTCTTGTGTTGAGATTGAAGTGTGGTTGATTCTTCCTTTGCTTTCAAGCTTCTTCTTCATTGATTTTGTGAAAATGTGAGATTTTTATCCCACATCTTTGTCTATAACTATCATTGATTGTTGGGTATGAATTCCTAACACTTATTCATGTGCATTTGCTTTTGGTTTGGATTGAATAGGTGAAAATCCCAATTTTTAGTGTTTTGGGTTCAAATGTTTAAAAATCCTAACTTTGATGATTGAACACGTTTTTGGTGATGCATCGAGGAGCCAATAGGACTGGATAGCCGATGGTCGTAATCCCCTAGCGTCCGTGCTCGACCGGCTGCAAATTGAGAGAGTTTTTGCACTTTTGTTTCTTAGGTCGTTCGTCCTGCATACATGACTCTCGGCCTGCAGTTAGGTCGCAACACCTTAGGTCGCTTGCATCTTAGGTCGTTCCAGTACTTAAGTCGCTCGGCCATATGTTAAGCTGCATCCCTTAGGTCGCACCCCCTTAAGTCACTCTGCCCCTTTAGGTCGCTGACCTTTAGGTCGCACCCCTTAGTTCGCACCTCCTTAACTTCCCCCTTTAGGTCGCTGACCTTTAGGTCTCACCCCATAGGTTGCGAGGTTTGCTCTTCTACCTATTGGGTCATACGGCCTGCATATAGGTCGCACCAACATAGGTCGCCCTATGCTTTAATTCACGCCATGCAATTGGTCGGCTATGTTAGGTCGCTCGGCATGTTAAGTCGCACCTACTATATCTCGTAACCATTGGGTCGTGCCATTCCTTAGGTCGCTTGCAGTTCGGTCGTGCCATGTGTTAAGTCGCGCCTGCTTTAAGCCGCATGCTACTCCTTAAGCCGCTAACTCCTTAGGTCGCACCACTTAGGTCGCTTCCTTGTCGTGCTGCTAGCATCAGTTAGGTCGCTCGTTCCTTATGTCGCTCGGCCTGCCGCTATAGGTCGTACCAACTTAGGTCACTCACTTATGCCGCTAGCTCCTTAAGTCGTTGCCGCTATCTTTTTAAGTCGCTCAGTTAGGCCGCATGCTACTTTTTAAGTCGCTGGTCTCTTAGGTCGTATGCCGTGGAGTCGCGTGTGTTGAGCCGCTGATTTCTTGTGTTGAATTATGTTAAGTCGTAAGTCGTGGCTGTTAAGTCGCAAGGGTATTTCCACTTTGATGGATTTGGAATCGAATTCTTTAGATTTTATTCACGTCTTCAAATGTGAATTTTTGTTATTTATTTTTTCTACAATCATTTTTGTGATTTGTCACTTTAAAAATATGAAGGTTTCAATACTAGCAGTAAATATCAAAACTCCTTCAACAAAACGATTTCAACCCTATTTTATTACAAAGCTCGTTTCTTAAACCGTCTTCCAAGCTACTTGTATATGCAGACCTTTACCTCACTCGTATGAGAAATTTAATTAAACTACTTAGTAAAACAAGTGGTATGAAGCGCTTGCGTTTACTTCGTTGGTTAATTTTTGGACTTGTTCGATTGAATCTCTTGTGACAATTTTTGAGTGGAGATCTACATTTTGTTCGTAAATATTTAAGTTAAGCTAGTGGTTATGGGACATGATGCTAAGCTTATATATTTACTAGCTTACTGTAATTGAAACTTCTTGATGATCGTTATGATCATTTTTGTTGTAAACTTCTTCTTGACTTAACATCTGGGATTATCACCCTTATTTTTAGCTAACTACTTAGATTAGTAGTTTTTGTTGTATACATTTGTGATATAGACTCATTGATGTATCCATATTCTTTTGTCTAGAACTTGTAACTATTCTTTTGTGATACTGTGGATCTTGTCTGACCACTACTCTGATGAACACTTTTATGTGTTATATATTCATATCTATTTCCGCCTTTGTGATATGGATGTCTGTGACTAATTTGTGTTATGTTTATTTCTATATTTGTTTTCGAAGAATATATATATATAGCCGTTGGGTAGTAGCTTTGAGTTTGCATCGGCATGTCGGATTTCCTCTTGGAATGAAATGCATCTTAAACTATCTGACATATCGGTGCTCGCACAAAGCAATTACACGGATGGTCTCTCCTCAACAGCCTTATTCTCCGCGCTAGTTGACGACATTACACCATAGTGTCCTTGGCTAGAGTGGGTATAGGGGTGGGGTGTCACAGCTTGGTATCAGAGCCAAACTTCGGAACAATGTAGAATAATTTAACAAGGATCATCGTCCTAAGTCCATCTTAGGAGTTGTTCTTTAGGATTTAATTCGAGTCTTAGTACCGATTCATCCTATTTTCTTTATGATCCCTTGTTTATCTATCAAGATTGCTTGATATTCATTTGGTGAATAACCTTATCCTTCTTCTTTCTTTCTTTCAAAAGGAAGAGAAATGGTTAGACCTGTCCGTCCCAGCGCTGGTCAATCTTGTGCTACTCCCCAAGATGGAGTATTTATGTCTGCCCAACAGCTTCTTGATCTAGTAAGGGATGCTCAAGCAGCCGGATCTAATCCGGAGTCTACTCACCCTAAGACTGGATTTGCACGTTTGTGCAACGATTATACCAATTTGGGTGGGATGCCATTCAAAGGATCTGAAACTATTATTGAAGTCCAGGCTTGGCTGAGAACGTGCGATCGAATCTTTTCTCGCATGAATCTTATTGATCTTCACCGTGTTCAGGTGTCCTCTAGTATGCTCCAAGAAAGAGCATTAGATTGGTATAAGCTTCTTATTTCTAAAATAGTTGAAGTGGATCTTACTTGGGAGAAATTCCGGGAACGCTTCGAATTAAAATTTGTGCCAGAAGCTGAGAAGGCGACATTGGCTCGTCGTTTTATAGACCTTGTTCAAGGTAAATCCTCTGTGGCAGACTATGTCGCATCCTTCGAGTCACTTTCTAAATACGGGGTCGAATATATAAACACCCCATTGAAGAAGAACCAAAGATTTGTCTATGGCTTGAACAAAAATCTCAAGAAGCCGTTTCTTCTAAAATTAGAAGTTTCTTTTGATCAGCTCATTGATATCGCTCTTCGACTTGAAGAGGCTGATAGAGTAAGTGATGCTGAGGTTGGGAGTGTTAAACCAAACATCAACAACAAGAAAAGGCCTAATAAGTTCAGAGGTCCTTATCCCAATAAGAAAGGGAAGCAAGCCTCTCCGACAACTAAGACTTCTACCTCTAGTGGTGGGCAATGCTACAACTGTAGTTCTAAGGACCATTATGCGAATAATTGTTCAAAGCCCCGTCCTTGTCGCTATTGCAAAAGCTCGGACCATTATATATCTTCATGTCCCAAAATTCAAAACAGGAAGGAGGGAAAGCTTAATGTTGCTCAAGCCCCTGGCAACACATCTCGTGGTAAGGTATTTCTCATTCTATCCTTGATGGCATTATTTTATTTCGTGATCACCCTATTCGAGTTCTTTTTGATACGGATGCGCCCCATTCTTTTATATCAAAAGAACTTGTTGATACTTTTTTTTGAGTGTTGTCGCTTTAATGACTTCTTTGAGAATTGCAAATCCGATTGGTGGATCCGCAACAATTGGTTTATTGTGTAAAGATGTCGAGATTATTTTGTGTGATTTTTCTTTCCGAGCCGATTTGCATGTTATGCGCTACTTAGGCTTTGGAATGATTTTGGGAATGGATTGGCATAACCGCTATGAAGCCCAAATCCTATGTCCTGAGCGGACTATTCATCTTCGACATCCACAATCTGTTAACCAGATTTCTATTAAACTTAAAGATTCGGATTCCAGTTTGGTTGCATTTTTATATTCTTTAAATCCTCATGATGATGATGATGATGGTGAGGAAGATATTATTTCTCTTGTTCACATTGTTCGTGAATTTTCCGACATATTTGAACCCGTTTTAGGATTACCACCTAAGCGAGCAATTGAGTTCAAAATTAATCTCATTCCTGGAGCTCAACCTATTACTCGTCCTCCTTATCGTATGTCCAATAAAGAAAATGAGGGGATGCGCAAACAATTATCCGAATTGGAGACGAAGTAATTTATTCACTCTAGTTCCTCGCCTTGGGGAGCTTCAGCTATTTTTGTGAAGAAATCCGATGGTACACTTAGGCTTTGCGTTGACTACCGCAAGCTTAACGATCTCACTATCAAGAATAAATATCCTTTACATCGGATTGATGATTTATTCGATCAACTTAGCGGTGCTAGAATCTTTTCACAATTAGACTTAGCTACCGGTTTTCATCAGCTTCGTATTATAAAGGATAGCATTCCTTTGATATCGTTCCGTACTCGTTATGGATCTTATGAATGGCTTGTTATGCCATTTGGTTTAACGAATGCTCCGGCTTACTTCGTTGACCTTATGAATAGAGTTTTCAAAGACTTCCTCGATCGATTCGTCCTCATCTTCATTGATGATATTCTTGTGTATTCAAAAACCGAGGAGGAGCATGAAAAGCATCTTCGAATTGCGTTGGAAACTTTTAGGCGTAATCAGCTAAAAGCAAAATTTTCTAAAAGCCACTTTTGGCAATCTCATGCGAAGTTTCTCGGTCATATTATTTCCGAATCCGGAATTTCCGTGGATCCTTCAAAGATTGAAGCGATTCAAAATTGGAAGAGACTGAAGAGTGTGACAGAAATTCGTAGCTCCTTGGATTGGCGGGCCATTACCGTCGTTTTATAAAAGACTTTTCAAAAATTTCCGTGCCTCTTACTAGTTTGACAAAGAATGGAGTTAAATACATTTGGTCGGACAAATGTGAAGCTTCTTTTCAAAAATTAAAAGAACTCCTTTCTGATGCTCCTATTCTTGTTATTCCCGAGGGGAATCAAGATTTTGTTGTTTATACCGATGCTAGTCGCATTGGTTTGGGTGCCGTTCTTATGCAAAGAGAACGTGTTATTGCTTATGCTTCTAGGCAATTGAAGCCCGCCGAGATTAGATATGCCATTCATGATTTAGAGCTCACGGCTATTTTTTTCGCCCTTCGAATTTGGCGTCATTATCTTTAGGGAGAAAAATTTATTGTTTACGTCGATCATAAATCTTTGAAGTATCTATTTTCTCAAAAGGAACTTAATTTGCGTCAACAACGTTGGCTCGAATTTCTTGCAGCTTATGATCTTGATATTCTTTATACTCCTGGAAAGGAAAATCGTGTTGCCGATGCACTTAGTCGTAAGCAACAAGAGGTTGTTTCTATGATGATATCCGAATGGAATGATCTCGGAATTGTATCCACTTGTGAGATTCGAGATCGAGTTCCCGATTTATGTTCATCTCTTGTTTTATGTAGCCTTGAGGCTCAACCTTCTCTTATAGACGACATTCTTGAAGCTCAAAAGCTAGATCCCGAATTGGCTCTTCTTGGCCAAAATTTTAGGGATAAAATGGATATTGAAGGTTTGAAAGACTTTGATATTGATTCTCGTGGCGGTATTCAAAAATTTGGTAGACTTATCGGGCCAAATATCAGTGATCTTCGTAAAGACATTTTAGAAGATTCTCATCGTTCTAAATTTACCATTCATCCCGGTAGTAGTAAAATGTACGCGGATATGAAGCGACTTTATTATTGGGAGGAAATGAAATCTGATATTGCTAACTTTGTTAAGTGTTGCATGACTTGCTAATTTGTCAAGGCCGAACACCAAAGGCCCGGAGGGTTATTGCAACCTTTAGAAATTCCAATTTGGAAGTGGGACCAAATTTCCATGGATTTTATAGATGGCCTTCCCCGTTCTCATTCGGGTCATGATAACTTATGGGCGATAGTCGATAGACTTACTAAATTCACCCATTTTATTCCCGTTCGGTCCAATCGAACCGTTCCTCTCTTGGCCAAACTCTTTATCAAAGAAATTATTAAATTACATGGAGTTCCTACTTCTATTGTTAGTGATCGTGATCCATTGTTTACTAGTGGATTTTGGAAGAGTCTTCAAAAAGCTTTGGGAACGAAGCTTAATTTTAGCGTCGCTTATTATCCTCAGTCCGATGGACAAACCGAGCATGTGAATCAAACTCTTGAAGATCTTCTTCGTGCGTGTGTTCTTGATTTTGGTGGAAGTTGGGAAGATCATATTTCTCTTGTTGAGTTTTCCTATAATAATAGCTTCCAATCTAGTATTGGTATGGCACCTTTTGAGCTACTCTATGGAAGACCATGCCGATCTCCTTCTTGTTGGGTTGAGGCCGGTGAGAAACTGGTTTTAGGACCAGAATATATTCGTGATTCCACATAAAAGATTGACCTTATTCATCATAGGATGAAAGAAGCCCATAGTAGACAAAAATCCTATGCCGATAGCCGGAGAAGGAAATTAGAATTTTCTGTGGGAGATCTTGTGTTTATTCGTATTTCACCTATGAAGGGTGTTGTACGTTTCAGTCTATCGGGAAAGTTAGTACCTCGATATATTGGGCGATTTCCTATCACCGAACGTATTGGTTCCATAGCTTATCGCCTTTTATTACCGGCTCAGTTTTCTGCTATTCATGACGTGTTTCACGTTCCTCAATTACGAAAATGCCTTCGAGATTCCGATTCTATTCTTGAGCCCGGTGTTGTGGAAGAAATTGAAGTTTCGCCTAATTTAACTTATGAGCAACATCCTATTCGTATTTTTGCTTCGGAGGTCAAACGCCTTCGAAATAAAGATGTTCCGCATGTTAAGGTTCAATGGTCCTCAAATCCTAAGGATTGCTCTTGGGAATCTAGAGAATTCATCGAGCGAACACATCCGGACTTACTTTTCCATGCTCTTTGAGGTGAATTTCTTATTTCAAATTTCTTATGTGTTGATATGCTTTCATGGTTGTTACCTTATATTTTCTTCTTAAATATTGTGAGGACATAATTTCTTTAAGTAATCCAAGGCATACAATGTCATTCAATTATTCATAAGAAAGATTTATTAGTCCCACCATTCCAATTAATTTAAATAAATTAAATTAATTCCTTTAATCACTTTTACGTCATGCTTATATAATCATTAATTAAACACAACCCAATTAATGATCCATCTTGATTAATCCTCCTTGATTAATTATCTTATAATTACATTTAGTAATTTACATTTAATAAATTGCTTAGATTAATTAGCCTTAACCACTCTACATTAATTAAATAATAATAAAGAAGATCTACAAACGTTGCGTCGTTACATTCAGTAATTATCCATTAATTAATTTACTAAGTAATTACATTAAGTAATTATACTTAATCAATTTCCAAAAATGATTATCTTAATTAACTAATCTAATTGATTATCTTAAATTAATCACATTAAATAAATCAATTCATAATCACTAGTTAATGACTTTTAAACTAAATAATAATTTTTTAACTATTCACTAATTACTTGTACTAAGTAATTTACATAATATTAATTAATTAATCTTATTAATCTCATAAAGTGATTAATATTAATTAATTTTGTTTGCACAAAAAATGGGCAAACACCTCCAAGTCGTATGATTTAGTCGATTTTAAGTTGTTCTTAGTGATTTGGGTGATTCATGCAAATATGTAAAAAGCAGGGACTAAACTGTAAAAGACACACATATTTATAGTGGTTCGGCCAGAATATGCCTACGTCCACTTTATATGTTATTCTCCTTTTCTGTTCAGATTACAAGTACAAAGCTTTGATTACAAGTGAATGAAAGTTGTTTGAAAGTTCTTTCTGTGCTTGAGCACTCAAACTTGTCTGCCATTGTTGTACCCATGCCCCTCTATTTATAGAGTGGGCTGGGGCAGGGGTCTTGGATGTATATAGCTGCTGGTGGGCCTGGGATGATGTAATCTGGCCTGGCAGTGTTGGTTCGGTACGCCTTGGTCCGGTGGTGAGTAGGTGGAGTTTGGTTCGGTGGGACTTGGCCCGGTAGTGAGTGGATGGAGTTTGGTTCGGTGGGACTTGGTCAGGTGGCGAGTGGTCCGGTAGATGTTGGAGCGGTACTTGGTTCGATGGTTAGTGGTCCTGTAGTTGTTGGAGCGGTAGTTGGTTCGGCCATGTAGGGGAAGTGAGTTGGCTCGGCTATGTAGGGAAGCGGAGTTGGACCGGTAGTAGGTGGAAATGAGATTGGTTCGGCTATGCATGGAAGCGGGGTTGGACCGGTAGAAACACACCCAACACTTGCCCCCCATAGTAGGGCACGTGCATGCATATGGCATGCTTTGTTTTAGGTTATTCATCCTGGACACTCTCATCCGGTCTCGCATGCCGAATCAATTGGTCCGGTCGTTGATATTTGCCTATAAGTATGGGCCTTATGCTTTCGCTATTCCCTACCAAGTGAGATAGCCGAATCAGATTTTCCTGCCGAATCATTCATATTGCCGAATTACGTTTGACTATCGAATCAGGTGATTGCCGAATGACCTTCATGTCTCGAACAACCGAATGGGTTTGAGTGCCGAATGAACCTCATGCCGGAACTGCCGAATGAGATTTTTGCTTTGCATTACCGAATGAACTCGGGGATTCCGAGTACCGAATGATCTTTCGGCCTTGAATTTCCGAATAACCATGGGGAGTGTGATTGCCGGATGAGTTTGCGAATTTGAATGCCGAATGAACCTTATGCCTTTTATGTTTTAACTTCTAAATGAAATTCTAGATTTCATGCACTTGCTCGTTTACTTCACTCATTCTAACGACGTACTTTTTTTTGTGTTTGCAGATAAATGTTTCATAAAGTGGAAACTCGATCAGATAAGAAGAAATCCAAGGACAGAGAAGAGTCCTCCACAGTGCCCCCATCTCAGTCAGGACCAGGACGTCATGGACCCACCCCGTGATCACTAGTAGATGGGTACGGCCCTCAGGAGCTCCTAAACTCGTCACCTGACTGCTTTCCTAGCTCCCTTAAAGAGGAGCAGCTTGATGTTATATCTCATTTTTTCAGGATTGACAGAGCACATATGGTGCTGCCAGGGAATGGAGTTATGCCGTATGACCCTCCTGAAGGATATTTTGCTTATAGCAGGTACCATTGTATGTATGGGGCCATTCCCCCGATCAATGCTTGGATAGTCAGCTTCATCACCTACTTGAAGGTGGCCCCTTTCCAGCTTCAGTCCAACTCTTATGCTATCTTGGTGAGTCTATTCATCATTTTCCAGAGAAAATACGGGCGTCCCCCTTCCAACCGGGATATCCGGTATTTGTACAACTTGAGAGGCTATAAGAAGGGGTCTCCATACATCAGCTTGGAATCGGCTGTGTCCTTCAAGCCGGTCCTGGACTTATATTTGAAGTGCAGCATGTTCAAGAAAGAACGGTTTTTCGTCAAGGATGACTCTATTTCTATCCGTCGCTTCACCTATGGCTCTAAGTTGAATCTCACTTATAATTCCGTTCTGACTGCAATGCTTCTTCTTATGTGTTTTTATTTCTTGCTAGCGACAGGTGGCTTTGCGGTCGTGGAGAACGATCGTATGGTTCAGATTGCTGTGGAAATAGAAGTCATTTCAGGAAGGGAGAGGTCAGCTTCTTACCTGATCAGGAATGCTACTCTTCTACAGCACAACTTGATTCTACCACATCAGTCCGTGGTCAAGCATAGAGACACAGCTGAGGAGAAGGCAGCCAAAGTTAAAGGAGGGGCCATGACGAAGAGCAGCAAGAGGAAACCCTTCTCGATACCTCCAGTCGCCGGGGGGAAGAAGCTCAAGAACTCCGATGGACCCTCCCCTAGCACATGTCCAGACATCCCAGAGGAGGAAGATGCGGAAGAGGAAAGAGGCGAGGAAGAGAGCGGAGGTGATGGAGAAGGTGACAGTGATGATGGTGGCGAAGGACAGAGCGGTGATGGCGCCGGGGCTTTGTCCTCTGGGTAAGCAGGGGAGATTCAAGAGTGGACAGATGATGCTTTCCGCCAGTCTTTTGAGGGGTTGGAGGAAGGATCGGCCTTGGTGGAGAAGCCAAAGAAAACTGATAAGGCCGGGACTGGTGCCGATTCATCTTTCAAGAGCATTTCAGCTATGGCAACTCCGGCGATTCAAGGTGAATTTTTGACTCCTCTTTACTCTTTTTAACTTCACATGTTTCTTGCATTATAGTCCCATGCATGCTTGTAACACTTCGTTTTTATTACAGGAACGGGTAAGGTGGCCAAGACATCAGACATTCGGCACTGTCTCGAACAATTCAAACTCCTTAGAGCTTCCGCTAAACCAAAGCCTCCGACCAACTGTTCCGGGGACGTAGTCGGCTACCATCCTCTTCTCGGAGTTATTGAAGAGGATATTCAAAAGAAAACGAGGAGTCGCTCCTTATTCGAACCTTCACCTAGTCCTCAGCCCCCAACCCAGCCTCTTCATGATATCACGGAGGAGGATACTTAGTTCATACCCTCTCCGCATCCGTCTGAAAATCCTACCGTTACTCAGATTGATCATCCCGGCTTGGCTCGTAATCCATTTGCGGGTCATCCAGATCTGGATCCGGGTTCTCATGATATTTCCTTTGACGAGGTTACTCGTGAGCACCTTCTCCCCCACAATCCTATGGTAAGGGTGCTTGATGAGGCCAAGTCCCTGAACTTCGATTTGCTTACTACTCGGATTGTAACTATAGGGGATGAAGCAAAGGAAAACATCAACCGGGTTGCTGAGGAGACCAGGAAGTTGATGGGCATCATGCCCGACTGGTCAAGGTCGGGGAGGAAATTGGGAGTGCTAACATAAGATTGCGGTTAGTGGTTTCCGACCAGGCCAAGCAACTCGCCGATCATTCCAGCACGAGGCTACCTCCAGACGACTAAAGAAAACCATGGAAGAGGCTAGCAGAGCCGAGCTGTAGAAAATGGAGGCCACCTGCAAGGAATGGATCGATATGGCTATTGCAACGGTGGATGAAGTTCGAAAAGCGGATCTCGAGCGAGTAGAGGAGTTATCTGGTAAGCTTGAAGCCACAGAGCTTGCTCAAGCCAAACTGAAGGAGGAGATGGAGGCGATGAGGAAATCCCTTCAGGCTGACCGCTCGCGATACCGATCGGAGAGGGATGTTGCCGTTGCAAAGCTGTTGGATTCTGAGGTCCGAATGAGGGAGTTTGAGGAGAATGAGGGGATGATGGATGAGATGCTCCAGGACATGTATTTCCGTACTGGGAAGCAGGGCAACTTATCCTGGATGGATGATTATCCCCGGATCATGGCCAGGATTTATCTCCGGGCTCTGGAGGAGGCCAAGGATGATGCGGATAAGGAGGGTGGTGTGGCTTTCAGGATGGATGTGGTTACGACACAATTCACCGAGGAGGAGAAAGTGGCGGTGAAGGAGGGTATGCGGCTGCTTGCTGCTGAGGAGGTAGGTGTGCAGTTGGGGGATGATGATCAAGGAACAGATGCTGGTAAGTCTTCCATTTTAGCCTTTTCATAACTTGGTTGCTTATTGTTTATTTAATGGATTCCTCTCCTGAATTGGACAGGCGGGACCTCTGAAGCGCCAACTACCTCTGGTCAACATGCTGGGAGTTCTGATCCTGCGGTTAAGTAGATCTCGGAGGGCCAGCAGGATATAGGCAAAGCCCCGATGCAGCCGACTCCTTGACTTATCTGGACATTTTTTTTGGTCTACTTGACATTCCTGTATATACTAGTCCCAAAACATTAATGTACTTTCAGGCTGTAATTATGTCATTTGTGACAAACGACTTTATTCCTAGCATGTAATTTTATAACATAAGCCGATTTTGTCATATTTGAATGTTGTCGTTATTTTGATGTGTTGCATAAAATATAGTTGTGCATGTGTTAGTGATTCAATTGTGTTTGATGTTAAGTTCTTGCTTAAAATATAATTTCATGTCTTGCAATGTTAGTGTGATGTGCGAATAAATTATAGTTATATATTTATGTACAAGAGAAGAAAGTACCGCCCTTCAAGTTTTAGTTGTAGACGGTAGCTTTGAATGCCTTGTGTAATCGAATATGGAATGCAGCTGAGTGACCTACCATCCAGCTGTGAGTTCTTATTCCCATTAGTGAATGTCTCATATTTTTTGTCTTGTACTTTAGTGATCGTTATAGAGGATAGAAGGAAAGTTTTTATAAATAAAATGGAAATATAAGAAATAGTAAAACTTCCAATCACGGAAGGCCTTCGACGCGCTTAAGTTCGTGGCAAACGGGCTTTGTAGTCACTTTCCTTAGCTGTGGGTATTGGAGACATTTGTCACCAATCTTACGCCTCCGCGGGGAGTTTTCTTTTTTACCACAGCCGAACTTAAGATACATCGGAGCCGAGATCGCGCACGGTAACTACCCGGGCCATTATGGCCCGTAATCGTGGGTATTATTCGATTTACCGTGGCCTGCTAGCGCGGGTGCCGATCGTCAACTGTGAACTGCCCCTGGCTGGCCACACCTTATGTTGGGGCTTATAATCGGTTCACACTTGCTAGCGAGACGAACGCAGTAATGAGCTGCCTAGGCTATGGTTGGCCTTCTCGGCGGCTTATAATCGGCTCATTACAGTTGGCTTTAAGGGTCGTCACGAGCAATGAGTTAACCCGCAGCAGAGGGATGCTGGAGCAAACACATTGGCGAGGGCATAGATTCGTATAATACCTGTTAGGTTTTGTCCTGGTGAAGTTGTGCTGTGATGCCCTGAATGGAGATGCCGTCTACACAGGATTTTGTTCAACAGAAAAGGATAAAGCTCAACAAGTAGCCAAGATACAAAGGAACAAGTTAAAAAGGAGACAAGTTTTTAAAGTGGTTCGGCACGAAAATGCCTATTTCCACTGATTCTCTTTGTTAATTCACTTTATATGGGAAGTACAAGTTAAGAAAAGTATCGACGAAGGTGTTGGATGTTCCATGCCCTCTGGAACACCTCTCCGTCCACTGTTGACAAAATATAAGCTCCGTTGTAGAGGTCTTTATGAATTACATATGGTCCGTCCCAGGTTGGATCTAGCGCTCCGGGGCGCGGGAAGATTCGCTTGAGGACAAGATCTCCTTCTTGTAAGCTGCGATGCTTTACTTTGGAGTTGTATTGTGCTGCCACTTTTTGCTTGTGAGCTGCTGCTTTGAGTGCTGCATCATTTCTTCTTTCTTCGATTAGATCCAAAGACATGTGGAGGAGTTCTTCGTTCTCTTCTGGGTTGTAGTGGATCCTATGGTGGGATGGCACTACAGTTTCAACTGGGAGCATGGCCTCCGATCCGTATGCCAAAGGAAAGGAGTAAGCCCTGTTGATGTTCTGAAAGACGTGCGGTAGGCCCAAAGTGCCGTAGGAAGTTCATCCACCTAAGCGCCTTTTGACTTTTCAAGCTTCTTCCTGTTTAGAGTTTTAAGAATTTTGTTGACAGCTTTGACTTGTCCATTCGCCTGGGGATAAGCCACAGATGAGAAGCTTTTGTGAATTCCGTGCTCTTGGCACCACTCGGCGAACTCCTCGCTGTCAAACTGAAGTCCATTGTCCGATATGATTTTGAATGGAACCTCGTACCTGCATAGAACATTTTTGATCAAGAAGTTAATAACTTTGGCCGAAGATATTTTATTTAGAGGTTCCGTTTCCACCCATTTGGTGAAATAGTCCGCTGCCACTATAGCGTATTTGGCTCCGCCCCGGCCCATCGGCAATTCGCCAATCAAGTCAATTCCCCATACTCCAAAGGGCCAAGGGCTGGTCATTTGAGTAATCTCATTTGTTGGTAGTCGAGGAATCTTAGCAAATTTCTGACATCTGTCACATCTTTTGACGAAGTCTAAGGCGTCATTGTTTCAAGTGGGCCAGTAATATCCATATCGGAGTGTCTTCTTTGCCAGAGTTTGCCCACCAATGTGATCTCCGCAACTCTCTTGATGGATGTTGGATAAGATTTTCTTGGCTTCCCTTACAGAAACACACCTTAATAAGGGGTTAGAGAAGCCGCGTCGATAGAGGATGCCTTCTTGTATTGTGTAGCGGGAAGCTCTCCTCAAGATTTTCCTGAATTCGTTACGCTCGTTGGGTAGTGTGCCATCTTGTAAATATTTTCGGATAGGAGTCATCCAAGTTTTTTCTTCGATTGCAGCTATCAGATCCTCTTGTTCGAAACTTGGGGCTAGTTGTTTTGAAATGGCTACTGTTCCGGAAATGGTGTTGTTCTTCATGCTAGCTTGCTTTGCCAGTTCGTCAGCCTCTCGGTTCTCCTCTCGAGGAATGTGTTTGATTAAATAGTGGTCCAACTAATCGAGTAGCATCTTGGTTTTCTTTAGATATGCTGTGAGTCGTTCTCCTCGAGTCTGAAACTCTCCTAGTATTTGGTTTACGATAAGTTGAGAATCACTATGAAGACATAAAGAACTGACTCCAATTTCTAAGGCAAGTTCTAATCCTGCTATTACTGCTTCATATTCTACATCGTTGTTGGTGGCAGCGAATTCCAACCTTAGGGCATAGTGCAGCTTCCTTCCCCTGGGGGTGATTATCATAATACCTGCCCCCGAGCCTTGTTCGTTTGATGCTCCATCTACAAAGAGATTCCACTTGATATCTTCTGCTATTTCAGATTGCTCCTTACCTTCGTTGGTAGTGAATTCGGTAATGAAATTGGCCATGGCTTGTCCCTTGATGGCGGTGCGAGGATGGTAGGTGATATCATATTGACTCAGTTCAATGCACCACTTAAGTAGTCGCCCAGAAGTGTCGGAGCGATGGAGTACATGCCTTAGCGGTTGATCGGTTAAAACTCTGATGGAATAAGATTGGAAATAGTGTCGCAGTTTCCGTGACGTGATTAGCAAACAGTATGCTAGCTTCACAAGTTTAGGGTATCTAGCTTCTGCCCCCGTAAATCTCTTGCTTAATATGGGCCGCTGCGCGCGGTTGTCTTCTCTCACCAAAGCGGCGCTTAGAGCGTGGGGCGATACAGCAAGGTATAGGTATAGTTCTCCACCTTCATTTGGAGTTGAGAGTACTGGTGGTCTCTGGAGGTGTTCGATTAGGTTAAGGAAGGCTGTTTAGCATTCGTCGATCCATTCGAACTTTCCTTTGTCTTTCTTTAGGGCTTCGAAGAAAGGGATGCATTTGTCGGTTGCTTTAGAGACGAATCTGCTTAGGGCGGCCACCTTCCCATTTAGGATTTGCATCTCTCTTCGAGTGGATGGTATGTTGATAACTTGCAAAGTCCGGACTTTTTCGGGGTTTGCTTCAATCCCCCTGGCATGGACGATGAATCCCAAGAACTTTCCCGACGATACTCCGAAGGAGCACTTTAGAGGATTCAGCTTCATTCCATATTGGCGAAGTACTTGAAACATCTCGTCCAGGTGGCTTACATGATCGTTGGCTTTCCTCGATTTTACCAGCATGTAATCCACATAAACTTTCATAGTTCGTCCTATTAGTTCCGCAAACATCTTGTTGACGAGGCGCTAATAAGTAGCTCCGGCGTTTTTAAGTCCAAAAGGCATTACTCTGTAGTAGTACAATCCCCGGTCAGTGATGAAACTAGTGTGGTCTTGATCGGGGGCGTGCATAGGAATTTGGTTACATCCTGAGTATGCGTCCATAAAAGATAAGAGTTCGTGCCCGGCTGTGCTGTCCACGAGTTGATCGATTCAGGGGAGTGGGAAGCAATCCTTCGGGCAAGCGTCATATAAGTTGGAGAAGTCAATGCATGTTCGCCACTTCCCATTAGCCTTCTTTACAAGTACCGGGTTGGCGATCCATTCTGGGTAGATGGCTTCTCGTATGAAGTTATTGGCAAGTAGGTTCTTTACTTCTTCCTCGAGGGCTGCTGATCGTTCTGCCCCCATAATTCCCTTTTTCTGCTTTACTGGCACTTTGGTAGGATCGATGTTCAGTACGTGGCACGCTACGTCTGGGGAGATTCCAGTCATATCAGTGTGCGTCCAAGCAAATACATCCAAGTTTTGGCGGCGAAAATCAATGAGTTGATCCTTCAATTCTGCTTTTAGTCGAGATCCGATTTTCAATAGTCTACTTGAGTCATGTTTGTCTACAAGTACAAATTCCATAGCCTCTGTAGGCTCGGCGGTGACCTCCTCCTCTTTGTCCCTGGGGTCTAATTCATTGAAAGGATCACTGGTATATCGAAGAGGAGGGGCTTTCTTTAGTTGCTATGCTTCCAAGTTTTTCTTGCAGAGAGTAGTCTCTGCATCCTTACCTTTATCCTTCCTGCGGTTATTACAAAGTTCGGTTACATAGCAATCTCGAGCGACGTCTTGATTTCCTTCTACTTCCCTTATCCCATTATTTGTTGGAAATTTCATCTTCAGGCACCAAGGGGCTAGGACAATCTGGAAGTCAGACAAGGCTGGTCTTCCTAAAAAGGCGTTGTAGGCCGAGTGGTTATCTATTAGCACAAATGTTTTTTTTCGCAAAACGGAGCGGGGATGACTTCCTATTTCAACAAAGAGGTCCAATTTCCCGAGGGGCATCTTCGCATCTCCAGTGAAACCGTGTAGTGGCTTGTTGCAGGGAGACACATCCTTCATTGACAGCTTCATTTTGTCGAAAGCATGCTTGAATAGAATGTTTACGGAGCTTCCAGTATCTATCAGAATTCGAAAAACTTCGGCTGGGCCGAACCAGGCAGAGATGACCATAGGATCCATGTGAGGGTACTGCCTTCCTTCTAGGTCTCGCCTACTGAATGTGATGTCATTATCCTCTTTCCGCTTCGGGCGGCGTTCTTCCATGACAGAATTGATGCAGTCTTCATTGTTTCTAAGTGACTTTCCATATCTTTCCATTTCTTCCCAGTTTCTGTCGGCGATGTGTGGTCCTCCCGATATTGTATGGACCACGATCTTCTCTTGACTGGAACCGCTGGTGTTGTGATTTCTTCCGCCTGTCTCTGGGTGGAGTTGCCTTGGGTTCTCCTTGGCAGGAGCTGGAGTCCTGTCCTGACCCTTTACATAGTGTTCCAATCTCTTTCTTCTGATGTGTTCTCAATCAGGTCCCGGAAATGACGGCTTTCATTGGTATCATGCCCATGGGATTCGTGGAAACGGCAGAAATTTCTAGACTTGATTGCGTGATATGATTCCTTCTTGTACGGGGGGCGTTTGTATTTAAGCTCGTCTTGGGTGGCCAGGAAGATGTTTTCGACTGTTTCATTCAAAGGAGTGTAAGCGTCAAATCTTGGTCCTGGCCGATATAAGCGTTTTTCTCCCTTCCTGCCCCTAGCATTGTCTCGAGAGTCATTTCTTCCGACGTCCTTTGCTGCAGCGGATGCGTTGCCCTGAGCTGCCTTGGCTTGTTGCCCTGTCCGCCTTTCGGTGGCAGCGTCTTCAAGTCTCATATACTTTCCGGCTTCATGGAAGAAATCGGGTAAGGTAGCTGGTTTTTCTTTCGTTAATCTTCTAGCAAACTTGGTATCCGGTTGTACGCCACTACAAAGAGCCATTAGGATAAGTTTCTCATTGGCATCTTGGACTGCGGCCGCTGCGGCGTTGAAATGGGTTAGATATTGTTGCACTGTCTCTCCGGGCTTCTGTTTGATATTAGATAGGGAATAAGCGTCCTTGGGTTGTTCCACATGAATGCAGAACTGTCTGATGAACTTTTCTTTCAACATTTCCCATGAGCTGATGGATCCTTGGGATAGATGGCAGAACCAGGAGGTAGCTAGATCTGCCAAGAATAATGGGAAGCATTTACACAACACTCCCTCTGTTGCTCCGCTCATGAGCATATGCTGTGTGTATCTCTACAAGTGTACAACGGGGTCAGAGGTTCCCTTGTAAGGTTCCATTGTTGGCATTTTCCATTCCCGGGGGGTGATGGCAGTTTCGATACTGTGGGTGAAGAGGCTGGTTACCCTAGCGCCTATCCCCCGATCCCTTTGGTCCCGTTGGACGCACTCTCTAAACAATCGCCCATCCTTTCATCAGAACTTGGAGCGGATAGAAATGAGTTTGGTTCTTCTCTGCGGAATTGATTCCGTACAGATGACATGTAGGGATGGTATCGTCTATTACTCCTAACATTTTCCGGTGGCTGTCTTCGGTCTTCTGGGAGCATGCTGGGGTCAGCCACAGTTGGCCCTTGCCTCGATCTTCCCCTGCTGGGCTCTGTTCTAAGCATTCCCTCGGGTCCAACTTCGGGCTGGACTCCAGTTCGGCCCCGTCCATTGGTGTTCCCATGGTTAGGTAGCATGATAGGCTCAGCCATATCCGACCCCTGCCTGGTACCTCCCCCGTTGGGTTTGGTTCCAAGTGTTTCCTCGGGTCAGAATTCGGGCTGAGTCTGGGCTCGGCTCCTACCATTGTTGTTTCTGTTGTTAGCATCTTCGAAGAAGAAAGATCTTTGTCGCCTCCCAAATCCTCCAGACTGAGACTCACCCCATGATTCGGTGTTGCGGTTGGATTCTTCAGCATCCCTTAAGCGTGACATGAGTTGGTCCACCAAGGCTTCTTGTTGAGATGCGAAGCGGTTAATTACTTCTGCCACAACCCTGTCCAGATCTGCCCTAGTAATTGGTTGTTCCGTAGCAGGGGCTATCGGATTTGCCTGATTTCCATTTGCTGTTGGAACAGGACGATTCTCTTGATCTCTGATCACTGGATCTGGGATACTGCTAGTTGAGATGTTCTTTCCTTTGCTAGCATCTTTCCTCTGCCTGGGAGGCATATTTTCCAAGTAATGAGCGATGTTGTTGGGAAGAAGGTTGAGTGGGAGAAGCTGAAGCTTCTAGCTCGAGCTCTCAGTGAAAGCACCAAAAATGTTTGCACAAAACATGGGCAAACACCTCCAAGTCGTATGATTTAGTCGATTTTAATTTGTTCTTAGTGATTTGGGTGATTCATGCAAATATGTAAAAAGCAGGGACTAAACTGTAAAAGACACACAGATTTATAGTGGTTCGGCCAGAATGTAACTACGTCCACTTTATATGTTATTCTCCTTTTCTGTTCAGATTACAAGTACAAAGCTTTGATTACAAGTGAATGAAAGTTGTTTGAAAGTTCTATCCTTGCTTGAGCACTCAAACTTGTCTGCCATTGTTGTATCCCTGGGTTGATGTAATCTGGCCTGGCAGTGATGGTCCGGTACGCCTTGGTCCGGTGGTGAGTAGGTGGAGTTTGGTTCGGTGGGACTTGGCCCGGTGGTGAGTGGATGGAGTTTGGTTTGGTGGGACTTGGTCCGGTGGTGAGTGGTCCGGTAGTTGTTGGAGCGGTAGTTGGTTCGATAGTGAGTGGTCCGGTAGTTGTTGGAGCGGTAGTTGGTTCGGCCGTGTAGGGGATGTGAGTTGGCTCGGCTATGCAGGGAAGTGGAGTTGGACCGGTAGTAGGTGGAAATGAGATTGGTTCGGCTATGCATCAAAGCGGGGTTGGACCGGTAGAAACACACCCAACAAATTTTACTAATTAATTGTCTGTAGTTACTTCCTTTCTTAATTGATTAAAGATAACTTCTTTGTTTTGATATATAACTTAATCACATCATTTAAACTTATTTGAAAAATATTTAGAAATCAATTATAATTGAAAATATATAATTTACTTAACAAAATGGACTAAAGCATTTAAATTATCAATTATCATCTTTAAACTTGTTCAAACTTGATTAATAAATTTTTATTCTTTAAAATGTCACGACTCAAATTTCAGCGTTCGAAAATCGACACCCGTACTTCACTTGTACTCGAATGCTGCAGATTCAACCATTGAAATCCAACTCGTGTCGGAGCTTATAACACATTAAGCACAATAACACAGTGGAAGGAAATGAATAATATCATATAACTCCAATGAATACAATATTCAAATATTATACAACACTTCTCAACAAAAATAAAAGATATGATACTACAAATCACAACAGAGTAATAAAATAAACTTGAACTCCAAATAAGGAACTCCAATATCAGCAATCTCCATCTCCAAAGTACCAATCCAGAAATAGCTCGAACCCCCTATCACGTTGTACTAAGCAAGGCCAGTCATTAGAATCCAAGGACTGAACTAGCTCCAGATAATGTACTAAACCTGACTCTAGGTTGCCCGTGTGGAAAATTGTGGGCACCCAGAGTTTAGGAAGGGAACAATAAACTCCGGGTCAGTCATCGGACTGGTGTGAGCGACAAAAACAGTTTATATTTTAAACAACAATCAACAAAAGAAAATAAAAAGGAAATCCGCAATGCTTTTTTGGAAAATGAAACTTCCATAAGGCCTCTCGCCACACGCACAATGCAAGCGCACACTTGGAGGAGATTTCTCCTTACGATAGTCAAATATGCTTGATACGCGAAAATCATTAGTTATTATTATTAGTGCATAGTGCAGAAAAATCTTTAAAAAGTATAATATTAATCTTAGCCAACATAGACATTTTTCACTTATGTCTACTATAGCTACCATGTTCAATAGCAGGTTACCACCACATTCCATGGCAGGTTATACAGCTAAACCGTAAAGGGCTCGTATTGTTTTGATTGGATTTCCAACAAATGGTCAGGCTAAGGAACTTCCTTAACAAATGGGACGCCCCTGGAGGGATGCCCCCAAGAACCAAAATGGTTCCCAACCAACACAAGGCCGGGTTACCCCTTCCTTGAAGTAACACCTACAGATATGCCATCCCCGGTCGTTACCGATCTTTATCCGAGGTACCTCTACACCAACAACCACAAAGCAATAAGTTTGCAGCAACCACAAAGTTAAGTATCTAGGCTCCATACCACGATACCACTTATAATCCAAAAGGAAATGGACATACCCTACGGGTGCGACCCCTGAAAACCTTGCCGCAACATTCCTGTTTCGACCATTTTCGGGTTGTGAGGATCGATGAAGTCTCGTCCACAAAGCTACAATTTTTCATAAAGCCATGCTTTGATCAATAAATGATCAACATCATTTCGTATGCCACATTACCAAATTGGCAATGTATCACCATTAACAATCAACTACATAACCTCTGAGCTCGTATGTCTCAGAGAAGGGTGTTAAGCTAAGAGAATAAATTCTCTGCCACCAAAAAGAAATGTATTTGATATAAACCAGCTTTACATATCAAAGTGTAATGTCAGACACACATCCATACAAGTCTATTCCGAGTTTGAATAGAACCGAAGGCACTTCATAAAGAATCCCTTGCATTCTGGGTATTCACAATCCTGATCGGACACCCCATCACATATGAAGATCTCTATACCGTATCTACTCAGTGCAGAGTCATTCGACAGGTTATCCTATCATTCTCGAAAATACCCGATCTTCACCATCGATCTTCAAATGCTATCCATATCGTTGTATCATTATTCGGAATGGGTTATATGACACAAAGTCCTCTCCCGGCTAAACCGAATAATGAGCGTAGTATTTAGAAACATATGGATATCGGGATCTCAGTTAGGTCACAACTTACTACCCAAAACTTTTCTTTCAAATGGTTTAAACAAATTACTATTTCCAATCTTTTAAATAAAAAGATTCATTTCACAAAGTTCACCAATCTTTCACAAAGATTCATTCATAGCCTTCTAAAACAATTTCCCTTTCAAATCTCTTATTCAAAAGATACACCTTTTAAATCCTTTTTTAATTTCAAAACAAAGTTTAACAATCTTTCACAAAGATTTATTCATAGCTTTCAAACAATTCCATTTCAAACTTGAAATCTTTCAACACAAATTGGAAATTCTTTCTTTATTTGAAAGCCATTATTATTTGAAAACAAATAGTTTTCGTTTTAGAAAAATCTGATTACATTCGCACCAATTAAAACCCTTCAAGTTTAAAACTTGGGTTAAACTCAAATTCCCAAAACAATACTTTTTAAATGGTTTAAAACCCATATAAACACATTTTATAACTTGTATATCCTTTTTAAATCATAATTTCCAAACATAGAATTCAATTTCAAATTTTGAATTCAAATTTAAATCAAATTATTTAAATTTCAAAATTTTACCAAGTTATTCAAAATAATTAAAACTCTTTTTCAAAACTTTTAATATTTAACCCAATTTCATTTCCAAATCCATTTGGATTCAAAATTCAATTTTTAAAACCATTTTAAAAAAAATCTATGACTTAACCAATTTCCTTGTGCAATCCATATTTGTGTGTAAGGTGTACTCCAGAGGTTTTACACAATAGCGCAACATCATCAATCATCATAGATTCAAGCACAGCAATATCGATAAGCGGTATAATCCAATAACGCTTACTACCATTCGCCGATTCATAGATAAACAATGTAAATTTATCATACATAAATAAATTACATTTATCACGGATCACACCAAAACATTGCGTAGCACAAAGCATAACATATCAGGAATATCAAACAATTCAATAATCAATAGAATTCAAATATCCATAAGCAAGATTGATAAATTAATTTAATTAATCTCTAATTAAATTAATTACTTATTTATTACTTGGATTACCTTAATCCTTCTTACTTATCATCAATTAATTACAAAATAAGTAATTAATTATCTCTAATTATCTATCTTAACAAAACTTTCTTGATTAATTATTCTTTAATTACATTTAAGTAATTATCCCTTAATTATTTATTCAATTATTTATTCTTTTAATTTATCGCATTTAATAATTGATCTTTAATTAATCACATTCATTAATCCTTGATTAATCTCATTCAGTAATTAATTACAATATTTAATTAACTTTTAAATAAATTTTATCAATTAATTCTTAAATTCATTACACTAAGTAATTAATTCTTAATTACTTCCACTAAGTAAATATCCTTCAATTAATTACATCCAGTAATTTCCCAATAATTACTTCACTATGTAATTACACTTTATAAATTTCATTAAGTAATTAGACTTAACAAATCATCAAGTGATTATTTAAATTAATTAAACTAATTAATAAATTTAATTAATTACATTGAGTTATTAACTCCTTAATTACTTTCATTAAGTAATTATACTTAACCAATTCCACAAATGATTATTCTTAATTAATTAATCTAATTAATTATTAAAATTAATCACATTAATTAATCATTTAATAATCCCTAGTTAATGATCTTCGTTAACTATTAACAATTCTTTAATTACTTTCCTAAGTAATTAAACTATAATTAACTATTATTAATTATAAATTAATTAATTTTTAATAACCAATCAATTCATGTCTAATTACTTAATTAATTAAGTGCTTAACTGTAACTTAATTAATCTTTAATTACTTGATTAATTAATTTCTAATCATTAATTAATAATCTTTAGTTATCTAATTAATGATCCTTAATTATAAATTAATAATCCCTAATTAATTTACAACCCTTAATTATTATTTATAAATCCTTATTATTAATTAATAAAATAGATTAATTAATCTTTAATTAACTTCTAAATTTAATCAATTTCGAACATTAAATCTTAATAAACTTTAAGATAAAGTATTAAGGAAATGATTTAATTATCATTTACAAAGCCTTTGAAACTTTACCTTTATTTTACTTTCCAATTTCATTTTTAAATTTTAGATTTAAAAATGATTGAAACATTTAACTTTAACAAAATTTTAAATCAAATATACAAACCTTTTAAATCAAATGTTAAAGTACACTTATTTTATATAAAAGAGATTTATAAGAGTTTAAAACCAATTTATTTAAAATTTCAAAATCTTGGTTTTTTTATTTAAACATTTTTTAAAAAATCTGTTTTAAGCTACAACTTCGGGTTCAACCTGAATACTACTCGAGTATTAACCCGAGAAAAACCCATTTTTTTTTCAAAATTTTGTTTAAACTTTAAAATTTTTAATTCTGGAAACAATCTCACTCTCACCTACTCGAGTCTTAACTCGAGTCAAAACCTAACTGTCCCGATACCTACTTCGAGGCAGAACCACTTACCAAAACCTTGACACCAACTACTGCCATGCACATGCACCGGCTAACTAGCCTCCTCCGATCACCCAAGATGACTTCCTCAAGTCGACGATCAACTCCACACTTGATTCCGATCATTAGAGTATCGAAAACAACGTAAAAATGAAATCGAGCCTTCAAGCACAAAACTGGAAAATACATCCCTTCAGAAATCCAACCCTAGCGATCGCCTCCGACCACCTGTAACTGCGATGACCAAATCAGAGTGACATCTCATTTCCAGCCACAATTTCCCCCTAGCGCGATCGTCACCAGACTTCCCACAACTTCGCAAAAGCCTTGACAACTCTGACAACCAAACTTCACCATTAAACCCTACTTCACCCTTCACTGGCCACCGCGGCTAACTAAAACTTTGGTGGTCATTTTTCTAGAGACCACCATGCCACCTTCTTCCTCCAGACCAAAGCCCAACACCCATACCTCTTCCATTCGCTGGAATTTGGTAAAATTACTGATTCTAATCAACTCAGCAATTCTCACCCAAACCTCAACTCAAAATTATGCTTTCATTTTAAAAATCATGATTTTGAATAAGATTTCTGATCATATGCCTGAAACAATTGAATTAAGACGTTGAATTTTTAACAAAACTTAAGCTTGCACTGTTCTACTTGATTTTACAGAGCATTTCAATTTTAATTCACTTAAATAAAATTTTAAACTTTAATTCATGATTAAACAGACAAAATTTGTTTGAATCCTAAGTCCTAACGGTGATTGGTTCAAGAGATTATGAATTTTTATCAAAATCTTAGCTTTTAAAACTAAGAACAGGCAACAACAGATACAACAGCTAGCATATACACACACACACACATTCACATACACATAGAAAATTCAATCATACACATCCACATAATACATACTTTATTTCTAGAAATTATCATGCAACAGATATCCATACTTAAGCTTTTAAAAAAATGAAGTTACCAACCTGTTCAAATAAAGAACAGAGCACTGGCTTTAAGTTTGAGTCTGGAATTTGAAAAAGAACTTGAACTGCTTGTTTGTTTTTTTAAAAAAACTACATGATTGTTACTGGATTTTGAAAACTTGTTGAAGATGACTCAAATTTGGACAGAGATAAAACTGCCTTGGTTTTGAACTTGTTTGATATATCACAGATTGAAGAAATGCAGGCTTGTTCATCTCACGTTTGAAAAAAAGAAACAAGCTTTGAGTTGTTATGATTTTGAAGATGATGTTTACAGGTTATTGATTTGAAACTTGAAAACGTTTGCAGGCTTTTGAATTGATTTCTGGTTTGAGGAGGATGACTTTTAGATTTTTGATTTCTGGTTTGATTCTGAAGTTGAAAATGAATTACAGGTTGATAGAATTTGATTTGAAAATTTTATTTTGAGAAATTTGTTAGATCAATGATTTTTTTTTGAAAATTTATAGGCTGAAGTTTCTTAGTTTGAACTTTGAGGAAGATAGAAAAAAAATTAAAGATAAGAAAGAATATGTTTTAAATAGGCTGAAATGATTAATTTGAAAATAAAAGAAAATTTAAAATTACACTTGAAAAACCCTTAACATTTGTCATAAGCATTTACCTATTATTTAACACTTGTTTTGAACAAGCTTTCCTAGATTTACACATGTCATTTAAGTAATTCTTAATTATTTTAAATGCTAATAATAAAGCTTTTATATTTACTTTATAAATTCTTATCAATATATATATATATATATATATGTATGTATGTATATATTACTCTAATTACTTTAAAGAAAATAAAACCAATTATATATATAAATAAAAGCTTATATTTTTTTAAAATCCAAAATATTTTAAAGTACTTACCTTTTTGAATTTCAAATTTAAATCCAAATTCAAATTAAATTGAAAAATCCAATTTAAAAGTCAACATAAATATGCATATATAACAACACACATATGTATATTATAGAATTTTGCTTTAAACAATTGTTTTGAAAATCATTTATATTTAATTCAAAATATAATTTTCAAATTATATGTATATTAAAATTACAAAACAAATTCTTATTAATTTTAGAATATAGTTTTGAATCCAATTTATATTTCAACATAATTATATTTGAATTTCAAATCCAAATTTCAATTTATTTCAATATTTATTTTGAATCTCAAATCCAAATTCTATTTAAAAATCAATTTATATACATATATAATAAATAAACAAATATCTTGTTTTGTTTGGAAAAAAATCAGATAAATTCACAATTTAATCCAAAAATTATATTAATTACTAATTTAATTCAAATTTATTCCCACACATTTAAATAAATTACAATTCAAATTTAATTCAAAAGCGGGGTCGTTACAGTTTCCTTCCTTAAGAAAATTTCGTCTTTGAAATTTGAAAGTAGTGGACAATCCCAGAACTTTAGTTTTAACAAAGTATACCTACCAACCATAGTATCCAAAGCAAGTAGTTCATCCAAACAAAAAATTCCGACCTATTTGTAGTTTATATCCCATGCCAACTCATTCTTTGACGCAACCAAACTAATGATCTCTCTCCAAAGTTTGTCCTGGAGCTATTAGGAACTATCAAAGAATTGAAACTAGATGATGAACAAAAGAGGTTGATAGGGAAAGATTTTCCTTGTTGTTGCAGGGATTGACCATTGGAAGTGGTACTCCCATGTCCCCTATCTCGTCCTCTTCTTGCACTCATACTCACTATCAGTGGATAGTAAGAGAATTTACTAAGGCGTATAGACGGATATCTTAGGGATATTCTCACCTCGGGTATACTTCACCCTATCTCTAATGAGTTAACTAATGTGTTATACTCCTGAGCTAAAGTTCAACCTTCAGCTCTGATACCAAGATGTCACGACCCAAATTTCAGTATTCAAAAATCGACACCCATAATTCACTTGTACTCGAATGTCGCGGATTCAACCATTGAAATCTGACTCGTGCCGGAGCTTATAACACATTAAGTATAATAACACAGCGGAAGGAAATGAATAATATCATATAACTCCAATGATTACAATATCCAAATATGATACAATACTGCCCAACAAAAATCAGAGATATGATACTACAAATCACAGCGGAATAATAACATAAACTTGAACTCCAAATAAGGAACTCCAATATCAGCAATCTCCATCTCCATAGCACCAATCCAGAAATAGCTCGAACCCCCTGTCACGTTGTACTAAGCAAGGCCAGTTATCAGAAATCAAAGACTAAACTAGCTCCAGATAATCTACAAAACCTGACTCTAGGCTGCCCGTGTGGAAAATTGTGGGCACCCAGAGTTTAAGAAGGGAATAATAAACTCTGTGTCAATCATTGGACTGTTGTGAGCAACAAAAACAGTTTGTCTTTTAAACAACAATCAATAAAAGAAAATAAAAAGGAATTCTGTAATGCTTTTTTGGAAAATGACACTGCCATAAGGCCTCCCGCCACACACACAATGAAAGCGCACACTTGAGGAGATTTCTCCTGATGAAAGTCAAATATGCTTGATACGCGAAAACCATTTGTTATTATTATTAGTTCATAGTGTAGAAAAATCTTTCGAAAGTATAATATTAATCTTAGCCAGCATAGACATTTCGCACTTAAGTCAACTATAGCTACCATGTTCAATAGCAGGTTATCACCACATTCCATGGCAGGTTATACAACTAAAACCGTATAGGGCTCGTATTGTTTTGTTTGGATTTCCAACAAATGGTCAGGCTAAAGAACTTCCTTAACAAATGGGATGCCTCTGGAGGGACGCCCCCAAGAACCAAAACGGTTCCCTACCAACACAAGGCCGGGTTACCCCTTCCCAGAAGTAACACCTATAGATATGTCATCCCTGGTCGTTACCGATCTTTTCCGAGGTACCTCTACACCAACAATCACAAAGAAATAAGTTTGCAGCAACCACAAAGTTAAGTATTTGTGCTCTATAGCATGATACCACTTATAATCCAGAAGGAAGTGGACATACCCTAGGGGCACAACCCCTGAAAACCTTGCCGCAACATTCCTATTTCGACCATTTTCGGGTTGTGAGGCTCAACGAAGTCTCGTCCACAAAGCTACACTTTTTCACAAATCTGTGCTTTGATCAACAAATTATCAAAAGCACTTTGTATGCCACATTACCAAATTGGGAATGTATCACTAGTAACCATCAATTACATAACCTCTGAGCTTGTACGTCTCAGAGAAGGGTTTTAAGCTAAGAGAATAAATTCTCCGCCACCAAATAGAAATGTATTTGATAGAAACCAGCTTTACATCTAAAAGTGTAATGTCAGACACACATCCATACAAGTCTATTCAAGGTTCGAACAGAATCGAAGGCACTTTACAAAGAAGCCCTTGCAATCCGGGTGTTCACAATCCCGATTGGACTCCCCATCACATATGGAGATCGCTATACCGTAGATACTGAGTGCAGAGTCATTCGACAGGTTATCCTATCGTTCTCGAAAGTACCTAGTTTTCACCACCGGTCTCCAAATGCTATCCATATCGTCGTATCATTATTCAGAACAGGTTATATGACACAAAGTCCTCTCCCGGCTAAACCGAATAATGAGCGTAGTATTTAAAAACATATGGATATTGGGATCTCAGTTAAGACACAACTTATTACCCAAAACTTTTCTTTCAAATGGGTTAAACAAATTACCATTTCCAATCTTTTAAACAAAAAGATTCATTTCACAAAGTTCACCAATCTTTCACAAAGATTCATTCATAGCCTTACAAAACAATTTCCCTTTCAAATCTCTTATTCAAAAGATACACCTTTAAAATCCTTTTTTAATTTCAAAAAAATGTTTAACAATCTTTCACAAAGATTTATTCATAGCTTTCAAACAATTCCATTTCAAACTTGAAATCTCTCAACATAAATTGGAAATTCTTTCTTTATTTGAAAGCTATTATTATTTGAAACAAATAGTTTTCGTTTTGGAAAAATCTGAATACATTTGCACCAGTTAAAACCTTTCAAGTTTAAAACTTGGGTTAAACTCAAATTTCCAAAACAATACTTTTAAAATGGTTTAAAACCCATATAAACGCATTTATAACTTGTATATCCTTTTAAACCATAATTTCCAAACATAGAATTCAATTTCAAATTTTGAATTCAAATTTAAATCAAATTATTTAAATTTAAAAAATTTATCAAGTTATTCAAAATAACTTTTATCTTTAAAACTCTTTTTCAAAACTTTTCATATTTAACCCATTTTCATTTCCAAAACCATTTGAATTCAAAATTCAATTTTTAAAACCATTTTTTTTTTTAAATCTATGACTTAACCAATTTCCTTGTGTAATCCATATTTGTGTGTGTAAGGTGTAGTCCAGGGGTTTTACACAATAGTGCAACATCATCAATCATCACAGGTTCAAGCACATCAATATCGATAAGCGGTATAATCTAATAACGCTTATCTCCATTCATTAAATAAACAATGTAAATTTATCATAGATAATAAATTACATTCATCACGGATCGCACCAAAACAATTCATAGCACAAAGCATAACATATCAAGAATATCAAACAATTCAATAATCAATAGAATTCAAACATCCATAAGTAAGATTGATAAATTAATTTAATTAATCTCTAATTAAATTAATTACAATTTTTTTATTACTTGGATTACCTTAATCCTGCTTACTTATCATTAATTAATTATGAATTAAGTAATTAATTATCTCTAATTATCTACCTTAACAAATCTTTCTTGATTAATTATTCTTTAATTATACTTAAGTAATCATCCCCTAATTATTTATTCAATTAATTATTCTTTTAATTTATCACATTTAATAATTAATCACATTCATTAATCCTTGATTAATATCATTCAGTAATTAATTACCCTTAATTAATTACATTATTTAATTAACTTCTAAATAATTTTATCAATTAATTCATAAATTAATTGCACTAAGTAATTAATTCTTAATTACTTCCACTAGGTAAATATCCTTTAAATAATTACATCAAGTAATTTCCCAACAATTACTTCACTATGTAATTACACTTTATAAATTTCATTAAGTAATTAGACTTAACAAATCATCAAGTGATTATTTAAATTAATTAAACTAATTAATTAACTTAAAATAATCACATAAATTTAATTAATTACATTGAGTAATTAACTCCTTAATTACTTTCATTAAGTAATTATACTTAACCAATTCCACAAATGATTATTCTTAGTTAATCTAATTAATTATTAAAATTAATCACATTAATTAATCATTTAATAATCCTCGTTCCCAGCCTCGACAACTCCGACTACCAAACTTCACCATTAAACCCTACTTTACCCTTCACTGGCCACCGCGGCTAACTAAAACTCTGGTGATCATTTTTCCAGATGCCACCATGCTACCTTCTTCCTCCAGACCAAAACCTGGCACCTATGCCTCTTCCGTTCGCTGGAATTTGGTAAATTATTGATTCTGATCAACTCAGCGATGCTCACTTAAACCTCAACTCAAAATTATGTTTTCATTTATAAAAATCATGATTTTGAATAAGATTTCAGATCATGTGCCTGAAACAATTGAACTAAGATGTTGAAATTTTAACAAAACTTAAGCTTGCGCTATTCTACCTGATTTTCTGGAGCATTTCAATTTTAGTTCACTTAAATAAAAACTATAATGATTAAACAGACAAAATTTGTTTGAATCCTATGTCCTAACAATGATTGGTTTAAGAGATAATGGATTGTTTTCAAAATCTTAGCTTTTAAAACTAAGAACATGCAACAAAAGATACAACAACAAGCATATATCTATACATTCACATATACACAGAAAATTCAATCATATACATCCACACAATACATATTTTATTTCCAGAAATTATCATGCAACAGATATCCATACTTTAGCTTTTTAAGAAAAATGAAGTTACTCACCTGTTCAAATGAAGAACAGAGCACTGGCTTTAAGTTTAAGTCTGGAATTTGAAAAAGAATTTGAATTTCTTCTTTTTTTTTGATTTAAAAACTGCATGCTTGTTACTAGATTTTAAAAACTTATTGAAGATTACTCAGATTTGGACAGAGATAAAACTGCCTTGGTTTTGAACTTGCTTGATATATCACAGATTGAAGAAATGCAGGCTTGTTCATCTCAGGTTTGAAAAAAAGAAACAGGCTTTGAGTTGTTTTGATTTTGAAGATGATGTCTACAGGTTATTAATTTGAAACTTGAAAATGGTTTGCATACTTTTGAATTGATTTCTGGTTTAAGGAGGATGACTTTCAGATTTTTGATTTCTGGTTTGCTTTTGAAGTTGAAAATGAATTACAGATTGATAGAATTTGATTTGCAAATTTGATTTTGAGAAATTTGTTTGATCACTGATTTTGTTTTGAAAATTTATAGGCTGAAGGTTCTTAGTTTGAACTTTGAGGAAGATAGAAAAAATTGAAGAGAAGAAAGGATATGTTTTAAGTAGGCTAAAATGATTAATTTAAAAATAAAAGAAAAATGAAAATTTAAAATGACACTTGTAAAATCCCTTAACATTTGTCATGAGCATTTACCTATTGCTTAACAATTGTTTTAAACAAGCTTTCTTAGATTTACGCATGTCATTTAAGTAATTCTTACTTATTTTAAATGTTAATAATAAAGTTTTTCTATTTACTTTATAAACTCTAATCAATATATATATATATATATATATATATTACTCTAATTACTTTAAAGAAAATAAAACCAATTGTATATATAAATAAAATCTTATATATTTTTAAAATCCAAAATATTTTAAAATACCTACCTTTTTGAATTTCAAATTTAAATCCGAATTCAAATTTAGATTAAATTGAAAAATCCAATTTAAAGTCAACATAAATATACATATATAACAACACAAATATGTATATTATAGAATTTTGCTTTAAATAATTGTTTTCAAAATCATTTGTATTTGATTCAAAATATAATTTTAAAATTATTTGTATATTAAAATTAGAAAACAAATTCTCATTAATTTTAATATATAGTCTTAAATCCAATTTATATTTCAACATATTTATATTTGAATTTCAAATCCAAATTTCAATTTATTTCGATATTTATTATGAATCTCAAATCCAAATTCTATTTAAAAACCAATTTATACACATATATAATAAATAAACAAATATCTTGTTTTATTTGGAAAAAATCAAATAAATTCACAATTTAATCCAAAATTATATTAATTACTAATTTAATCCAAATTTATTCCCAAAAATTAAACTAAATTACCAATTCAAATTTAATTCAAAAGCAGGGTCATTACATAAAATAACTTAATTATCAACTCCTAATTAAACTTATTAAATTCTTAAACATATTTAAACTTGGTTAAACACTCTTCTTTGAAAACAAATCATTTTATTAACTTAAAAACTTGATTAAATACTTTATTTTGGAATCTTGAATAATATTTCAACTTGAAAATTTTGATAAACATTCTTTACCTTTAAAACTTGATTCCCTCTACCTTAAAAACTGTTCATATTAAACTTTATATTTTTAAAACACGGAAGAAAATTTTAAAAGTTAAAAAGAAACAGAAATTTAAAAAAACAACCCGGGTCTAAACTAATGAAAACCCGAGCCAGCTCAATCTTTTCCCTAGTCAATCTCGTTCCACTCGCAAACCCCCAATGCTTCGAGAAAAACTCAAATAATCTCGAGTCATACCCGAGCACGAGCTTCTTCCCCAAACTCGAAAACAGACCCAGATACAACAATAGCATGTGCATGGCTAACTTCACGAACTCCGGCCAACTTCCCGGCCTCCAACAAGTCGACCTCGGCTTCGCCGTACTCCTCGACTTTCCTGATCAATAATTCCGACAACTGAACAAAAATTAGCCATCCGATCAAAAATCTTGATTTTAACCAGATCGAAAATTCGCCCATCGACGACGGCTCCGACCACCGGATCAGAAGCCAAACCTCCCGAAGTGACTCCACTCTCCGATAATCCATTTCCCCTACCGCGAACCACTCTCTCCTCTCCACGGCGACAAATTCGCCTTGAGTACCTCGTCGACTCAAATAGTCGTTAAAACCCTACATCATCTCCGATGGAACGCTAAAGCCATCAGAAAAATCCCAGACTAATATTCCTACGATCCCCCATTTCCCATCCTCCTCCATCCTAAGTTTCGACCACTCACTTGTCCCCGATCGACTGTGATCGACCAAAAATCCAATATTGATCATCGCAGCATAACCCAACAATCCCTACACTAAAATTCCTGATTTTACTTCCTAAAATCATCATCTTCCATTACTAATCTGTTTCTAAATTCAAATTACTAGATTATGATGATTTATTTTTATCACAAATATTTGTATTTACTGTAAAAAACCAAATTTGAAATGATGTATTAATATAACCTTTTGAAATTATTTTGAAGAATAAGGTTATAATCTTTCGATCATCTTTTATTTAAAGATCGAAGCTTAAATTCGATCACAGGAAGAGATTTGAATTTTTTTAAAATAGCCTGTAAATAAGACAGAGGAGTATAATTTATATTCATACAGACATTTCATAGACATTGTCGTACATACACAAGCATTCACATCAGCCTTCATATAAACACTTTTAATCTATATTATAGCAACATTTATCACTGATAAGAATTATAATTTCAGATTAAAACTGTTTTTAAAATTAAATTTACTCATTTGTAAAATGAAACAGAGGACAGGGTTGAGCCTAGAAATGATATTGACTTGGTGGTTGAGCCTAGAAATGATATTGACTTGGTTTTCGAAACAAAAGACTGGTAATTGATCTGAAGCTTGCTTGATTTATCTTTTGTAGTTCTTAGATTTGATCTTTGAACTGATCTGAATTTATCTTGAATTTGTTTGCTCCAGGTTTAATTTGAAAACTGTTTGTATATATTTTGTTTTTTCTGGTTTGTACAGGTTTGGTTCTCTTTGAAAATGAATAAAAGAGATGAGAAAAGGAGAGTAGAGATATTTTATAGTTTTATTTTCTTTTCATCTAATTGTTTTAAAAAAATGGAATAAATGACATTTGTGCAATTTTGATAACACTTGTCACTAAACATATTTCCTTTACTTACATTTGCTATTTTATATGCTTAATATATTTACAAATGTTAAAAACTTATGTTATATATCTCTTATAATTTAAAAGTAAAATTCTATATCATATTTCCTATTTAATTCAATATTTATATGTGTAAGTATATAATTTTGTTTAAACTTTATCATTTTAGTTTAGATTTGTACAATATAAAATTCCAATTATACGCTCTAGATAATTATACATACATTAACTTTTAAAATATAGAGTTTGTTTTAGAATCCATTTAATTTTAAGATGTTTGAATTTCAAATCCAAACTTTTATTTGGCATATACTAATATATATATATATATATATATATACATATTAGTTTTGTTATATTAAAAACATATAATTTATCTTTAATAGCTTTAAAAATAAATATTGATTTTAAAACATAGCTTAACCATTTACAACATTCATATACACATTAAAATAGAAAGCATATTTATTTGTAAAAGATAAATTCTGCCAAATTAAATAATAGTAAAGAAGATAATCAAACAAATATTATCAAATTTCACTAATTATATTATGAGATTATTAAATGAATATTTATCCAAATATTTATAATTCAGCATTTAATATAGTTCAAATCCATCTATATACATATCCAGATATATATATATATATATATATATATATATATATATATATAAGAATTTCATTTGTTCAACTAATAAATGAGTATTTTAATAAATTTAATCCTGTTAATTTCCAATTAACAGATGCCCAAAAATTCAGGTTATCACATTCCTTCCCCCATTGAATCTTTTCATCCTCGAAAAGAAACTTAGCCAGAATTTACTTAATATTTAAAACCAGATAAATTATTCTTTGATCGATTAAAAAAACACCTTTAAAATCTATATAATATTACCAAAAGAGTTTTTTTTTAAAAATACTTTTAATAGCTCAATGTCTCAACAAGTCCATTCTAGTTCTTACAGAAATTCGGTCATACGTTGATCAGGCGTAGGACTGAAAATCCACAAGTACTTGGTAATCCCGTTTCAACACGCACTGAAAATACCTTGAAAATTATTTTTGTAAAATATAGAAAATATTTTGAAAATAGAGGGAATATCTTCGATGAGAATGCTTTGGAAATCATCACCCCCATCCATGGTCGCAGTTAACCCGATGGTTACGTTGCCATCCCGGCAAAATCCGTAGATAACTATAGGCCTCCGCGCCCCTCGATTACACCATGGAACCCGCTATAGATCGCAACTACAACCGGGGTTACGGTGCTATCACAGCAAAAACCCATATAACTGTAGGCATCAACGCCCTCGAATTCGGTTGCCAAAAAATGAAACTTCTCCACTCCACTCGACCGTAGATTGTAGTACCAATGTTACGTTGCCTTCCTGGCAAAATCAAACATAGACCGCTGACACTCACCTCCATAAGATTTCCGCTATGGTCCACAGTAGATCGCAGCGACATCGAGTTACACTGTCGTCGCAGCATAACCCAAATGCCTCCGTAGGCATCAGCGCCCTCGACTTTTGCTACCGAATAATCCTCAGGAACTAGTTTGTTCGGACTCCTCATAGGATTAACTTTAGAACCCCCCTTAGGGCTCAAGGCAGTACCAACCTATGGTACTCCTAAGAAGTTCATTTCAAAGGAGCGCCCTTTTCTCCAAAGCCATTTCCAAAACACTTTATTCTATACACATATAGTATCTTCCAAATCATACCCTTATATGAATCTCATATAATTCTCCTTTACAAAAAATCTATTATTCCAAAATCGATAATTCTCAAGCTAGGCTTTCAAATTCTAATATTGATTTTTACCCCCAAAAAAAAAAAATCAAAAGCCTTTTCAAAATCCATAGGTTCCACAAACTTTTCTCAAAATCATTCTCATAAGACCTTCATATATATAGATACATATAAATTTGAAAATCTTTGCATCACTTCATACTTGTATAAATTCACTTCTTATACTTCAAATATTTTCAAAAACCCTTTTCTTCTGGCTATAGATTCGACAAAGGGGATTTATCTTATATAACAAAGATACATAACTTTGTTTATTTCAAATCAAATATTCAAATTTGATTACTCTATAAAGTAACTTACCTTATTTCTTACTTCCATAAAGTAAATTTCTACCATAGAACTATCCAATTTCCACTTTATTTCATCATATATTTCACAAAATATACACTTTATTTCAAAATCCATTTTACAGTTCTTATCACTTTCATTCAAACCCTTACGATGTACACATATCATCCGTACGCTATCAATTTGATCACTCACTCAATCACACAATTTCACTTCCGAACTAGTATCGTCCGCCCGACTTCCTAGTACGGACTCAGATCTGGTTTCTTGATCAAAAACCCTCATTCTCCTTGTGTAGTCATAACTATGATAGATAATTATCCAAAATCAATCAAGAATCCATATCCAGGTTCACCGTCGAAATTTGAGTGGAAAAATCCCAACTCGGATCGATATACTATCTCGAAATTCTGTGCTCGAATCTGGATCAAATCGTTATGCGAATAGAATAATATACGTACATCCTACATATTTATCTTCATTTATCATTAGCTAAATCAATTCCCTTTCCATTCACATTCAATTTTTATTTCTATTCACTTATCCTCAATTGCTCCCAATTCTAGTTGGGTTAATACTTCAATTTTATCTAAATTGCTTTTTAACTATAAACAGTTTGCACTCTGACCATCTTAAATTTAGAAAATAGCTTGAAAGGTTAAAAATAAATAAGGAGTTGAAAAATAATTATTATTTGTAAAATATTTGTAAAATAATTAGATTATTGCAAAACAGTTATAAAATAGTAATTAGTTATAAAGTAGTTGAAAAATAGTAATTAGTTTATAAAACAATTGTAAAATAGTTAAATAGTTACAAAAATAATTATAAAATAAGTATAAAATAGTTTGGGGTTTGAAAAGAAAGGTTGTATATAGTAAATAGCTTGGAAAATAGGTTTCTATTAAAACTATTTATTTTGAAAATAGTATAGAGCCAAACTGTTCAATTTTTAATCTCCATTCCCATCAATTCAATTTAAATTTCCATTTCCATTTAAATTGAGACAATTCCAATTTAAATAACTTCAATTTCCCTTGAAAATGATTTAATCCAAATTCAAGTTGAATTGACCTCAATTTCTTTCCAAATCCAAATCAAATTCCATTTGAATTTACTCATTCAACTTTAATCACAATCCCAAATTATTTAAATCAAATTTCAATTTGAATTAACTTCAAATTCCATTTCACTATAAACCATCTTGAGTTATATGAGTTCGAGTTAAATTTCAAGTGTTGATTTAATTTCCTTAAATCAAATTAACCTTTACTTTTAATTTAACAACCCAAGTCCTTACACAATTTAAATTTTGAGTCCAGTATTTTAATATTTATTCAAACTACTTTTAGTTACTTATCTCAAGTTTTCAAGTAAAAGTTCAGAACCCTTTAAACATATAACTCTTAAGTTCAAAGTTATTTCATTTTCCATTTATATTAGTAATGGATATATACGTTATTCCAATCCATTTCTTAATTCATTTTAAACTATACAATTCACAATTTCAAAATTATTGATAATAAAAGGATGATATTAGAATAAATAAACATCCAATTTATATAAAACATTCATCAATAACATTCCTCACACATATCCTAGAACTCAAATCCCAATTGAGATCTTATATAACTCCTCCTAAACAACCTATTCAACTTCCCTAAGTTAAATTTCAATTTCATATTGAAATTTCAAATTCAGGTTGTTCATTCCAAACTTATTTAATTTCTTCTAAGTTATATTCAATTTAATCCCATTAACCTTACTCAATTTTGAATTCCCACTTCAAATTTCAATTTTTTTAAAAACTCCTTATCAATATATTTTTTCCCACTTATAAGTTCAATACTTATATCACTTTGGGTAATCACTCTTCAGGGAAAATCAAAACTCAACACTTTAAAGTTTATTTCGAATCTCCTTTGTTATTATGTATATCCCTCATTTATACATATTTATTTCCTTTACATACTAAGTTATCCTTAAATTTTAAACGACCTTTAGTTTTTAATTCAAAACAAATTCCTTTAAATTTTCAAACAACTCTTGTTTGAAACAGGACCCTTTATTCAAATACATTAAATAACATTATTTATTATTTCTTTATCACTTTGAAACAATTTTCAATTCTAGACCCAGATTTAAAACATCACAATTTAGATCATCTTCAATTCTAATTTATAAGTCATAGTTACCTAAATGTTTTACTTCCTTAAAACATTTCATTTTGCTTACTCATTAATACATATTTTATTATTAAACACAACAATCATTTATGATAATAACCAAGATTATCATATCTGAAAACCAATTCATTATTATTTTATTCTGAAACTCTTCTCCAAATTCAAGATTTTAATTCTAGTTTGAATCCATTTCAAACTTATATTTATTCAATTTAAATTTGGTTGCATTACTATTACCACTTATATTTAATTCCTATGATTTAACAACCAATTATCTTAATATTTATTTAGAAAGAATATTGCTTTATATATCAAAATACAATCTTATAAAAAATCATTTATTTTTAAAACCATTTAAAATCTTTATATAAGAAAATAACAAGTACGCTCTCATACACACACACACACACACACTCAACTCATTCTAGGGTTCCACTTACCCTATCCTTAATGAGTAATCTCACCAGAGCCAAGGTTCTCGCTTAACCTTTAACTATGATACCAAATGTAACGACCAGGAAATTTCAAACCCAAAAATTCCAAATTGTAAGAAAAAGAAGAAAAGAGATAGAAGGAAAAGAAGAAAACAGAATCACCAAAAACTCGATTCACACATTCGTAGTGGATCGAAATATAATATCAAATTATAACAGTTATATAAAGGAAATCTATACTTGTCAAATTACACTTTAATACATCAGAGTTGCAACATATACACAAACACCGGACAGATACAATCAATATGTCCCAAACAAACTATAATGTATTACTGCGAAATACACTCCATACGTTCCTGCCATCCAGCTCGCCTCCTGAGCTCCATAACGTCCTTACCTGAAAATTTGTAATACTCGGTCTGACCCGAGCATTACATTAAAGTAACACCTGGGTCAGGCTGGAAACTAGCGTGAGTAAACCCATATAATTTGAAATACTAAGTCTTACATCATAAATGAAAACCTGGGGTAACTCGTACTTTCTACAAGTTCTAAACTTGTGATATTCAACAAGTACTTCACAAATAAATCTCTAAGTACCCTACTTGGTTTTAATGGTCCAGTTCACTTAATTTATTCCTTTCCAGCCTATTTATTTTACATATCAAATTTGTAAAGAATTATAGATTATTTCAAATTGAAGTGGTTTACGGTTATTTACTAATACCCGACCCTGGTCTCTTCAAATCCAATATCATCTTAAAACAAGCTGTTTAAGCTATCCAATTCCATTTATATTCAGAATTACATACTACATAGCGATTCATTATAGATAGATAAACCATATCATCTCAGTTCAGTCCAATCATACCATATCACATAGCATTATTTATCAAAGATATCAAGTAATCCAAGGCATACAATGTGATGACCCGGAATTTTAAAGCAATATCAATTTAATAATCTGTAATAAAAATTAAATTGATTTGATAATCTTTGTAATGATATTCGAATTAATTAAATAATTCAATAGAATAAATAGTTAATTGATAGATTTTATCTTTTTAAATCTAATTAATTGTTTTCTATTTATAATATATATAGAATATTGTATATATTGTATATAGATCTTGTTTTAGTCTGATTAATAAATATATCTTGTTTTCTATAAATCATATATATTTAGTAAATTTTGAATTATGATTTTTATTTAATAGTTAAACTTTTAAAAAGATTTTTTTTAATAAATAAATATGATTTTAAATATATAAGATAAATATTGAAATGATTTAAAATATGTGTAACTCAAGCTTAAAATTTAAATAAATAGCAATAAGGTTGTTTTGATTTTCTTTTAAATATAATGTGATGAATAAATAATTTATGAATAAAGAAATAATTTCTTTTATAGTTATTTATGGTTATTAAGTATTGTTATTTCTAAGAATATAATAATGCATTGTTTTAAAAAATAAATTTTTAATAAAAATTATTGTTTTTCAAAATTCAAATTTGCAATGTGTTTGTAAAATAAATTGAATTTCAAAATTTTAATTTGAACTTGAATTCAAAGTTTTTAAAAATTTAAAGTACAAATGTTTTTAATTTGCTTTGATTTTGAAATGTTTGTATAAGTTTAATGTTTATTCATTTTAAAATTTATGTACATGTAAATAAATACATGATTGACTAATTAATTAATACAAACTTACATTTATCCTATATTAACATCTAACAAAATACTAATTAAAATTTAATGAATGATAATTACTTAAAAAGACAAGTGTATGCATATTATGTTATTTTAAACAAGTGTAAATAAATAAGCAAGAGTTTTGACAAATGTCATGTTTGAATTTTATTTTATTTTTCTTTCTTTGATTTTTTTTATTAAACCATAAGTTAAAGTTTTATAAACAAACATCTCTCATTTCTATTCTTTTCCCAATCTCATTTGCAAACAAAGAAAATCTGAAATCATCCCCAAAACCACTTCATAAATCTGAAACAAGTTTGCATGCAAATTCTGCTTACAAATCAAAACAAAATCATTCTCAAAAAGCTCAGTTCAAACATACAAATCTGGGTTTTCAAAAGACCTGCATATTTCAATAAAAATCAGGAATGCATGCATCTTTTAGCATCTGGGATGCAGACAACTGCAGTTCAAAAGAAGCTTGCATGCCACTTTAAAAATAAACTCCATAGCAACTTCATTTTCAAGTATAAAGTTTAATTCAAGCAAATGGATTTCAGTTTTTAGAGATTCAAAGTTTTCTGAAGCTTTTCATCAACCTTTTTTCAAATTTGGGAATGCTCTGCCTTTATTTTAAATCGATGAGTAACACTTTTATTAAAAAGCTTAAGTATAGTTGTAGTTGCATGTCGATTTCTGAAGCTGAGAATGTTGTATATGATTGGATTTTCTGAGTACAAATATGTAGAATGTGTGCATGCCTGTTCTTTGTTTTTTTTAAGCTCGGTTTTAATCAAAATCCATTATCATCTTATCCGATCTCTGTTAGGACTTAGATTCTTAAAAAAAAGAATTGTTTGTTTACTGATAGGTTAATGGTTAAAATTTTAACTAAGTCAAAAATTTAAAATTTGAATGTTTCTGGAATGCAAAAAGAACAGAGTAAGTTTAATAAAAGTGAAAATCCAAATCATCTAGATTTTGCAATCCAGGAATATAAACTGAAACCTTATCCAAAATGACGATTTTTAAAAGTAGAATTATAAATTTTAGTATTAGAATTTGGGAGCAGTTTGAGATGAACTAGAATTGAAGTCATGGATTGTCTCGGGTGATCCAATTGACCGAGATGGACATGGTCTTCACTGGTGGTAGTGGAACGATCGTAGAGGTTGGGAAAAATGTCAGGATGATGTTCAAGCTACTGTGGCGGCGGAGAATGATCGGTAAAGTTTTAAAACCTAGTTTTAGGCTTAGTCAAAATTTTGTTTGTCACCGAGTCTCTCGTGGACCGAGCTCCACCAACTTAGGGAATCAGAAGCTTGAGTATTGGTGAAGATGTGGATGGAAGTGTAGAGGCTCCGACGATCGGTGGTTCGTGTTCATTGTAGTTCCAGGCTTTGTCTTTGGTCCCAAATTTGAGCTTGGATGCTCGAATTCAAATTTGAGGAAGAAATGATCACCTGTTGATCGTGTTAAGGTGCGAAGGTGACCGCAGTTGTGAGGGGATCGTCGTGGATGAACGGAGTTAACTGCCACGTTGGTGCAGGTGCATAGAGCGCCGTGTCGTGTTGAAGTTTGTTGGTTTCTGTTTTGAATGCGAGTTAAGGGTGAATTGACTCGAAGCATGTGGTTGGGTAGCTCTAAGTTTTTGGTTGGTGAACATAAGTAGTTTTGGGTAACGCGGGTTTAAGGTTTGGAAGCAGGTTTTGTCAGAAACCTGTAACTCTGTTGGAATTTAGAATAAAATTTAAAACCCTGGACTTGAATGAAGTAAAGTTTTAAAATCTGAGTCATGTTTAAATCTAGTCTGAATTATAGTTTCAAATGATTTCGAATCCTACAAGTTTTTAAATTTTAAAAGTAGTTTTCAGTTTGAAAACTAAAATAAATAAACCTGACAGTTTTTATGTAAATTTAAATTTCATTTGAAATCTGAATCATGATTCAAAACAGCGGTTTGAATCTAAATCTAAGTTCAGTTTTCTTAAAAATTTTGAATCTTCTGGTTTTAAAAATGAATTTAAATAAAGAGTTTTAAAATCAAGATTCAAATCAAAAGTTTATTTCAAGTTTAAATTCAAGTGATTTAAATAAGGAAAGGTTTCAAATGTATTGAATTTAAAACCTGGATAATTGAATAAGTTTTGAAATCTGAAAGTTTTCAAACTAGTTTAAGATTTAAATTGTTTATTTTAAGTAAAATTGTTTCAAAACAAATATTTAAATTTATTTTCCTTTTTGAAATGAAATCGTTATAAATGGTTTATAAAGGAAGTTAAATGATTGTTAACCTGAATTTATAATCTAAATTATAATGCATTTAAAACTTAGTTTAATTAAATTAATTATACTAAGACTTATCTTATATAAGTTTTATTATAAGAAAATAAATGTTATTTACATTTACTTTGGAAAGAATAAATGGAATTTAAAATTTGATAATGCTTAAATAAATATCATTATTGAATTTTAGATTCAAATTTGGAATGTGAATTTAAATTTTAAATCCAATATTCTAAGTACACATTAATATTTATATCATTATTAATAAGGAATGGGTTATCTTAAAAATTATTAAGATATTAAAATAATTAAATAAATAAGATAATTAAGAAGAGACTCATTCTATAATTAATAATTTGGATTAATTAGAGATTTATTAAGAAATGATTTAAGAAAGTAATTAAAGAATTAAAAATGGTTAATGATGGTCATTAACTAAGGTTTATTTAGTAATTAATTAATATGATTAATTTTTAATAATTAATTAGATTGATTAATTAATGTTAATAAATTGTGAAATTTATTTAAATTTAATTACTTAAATGAAGTAATTAAGACATTAATTACTTAGTATAATTAATGAAGTATATTGAGATTGGTTTAAATTAATTAATTAAGTTCAATTAATTAATTTTAAACATTGGGTTTGATAATAAATTACCTGATGTAATTAATAAAGTGAAATTACTCAGTAAAGTAATTAGAGATAATTACTGGATGTAATTAGTGAATAGTGTTTGGATTGTGAATGTAATTTGGATTAAATTATTTTTTATAATTAATCAAGAGATTAATTCAGAAATTAATTAAGGAATAATTAATTTGATGAAGTGATTAAGGATAGTTAATTAATCAAAGGTGATTAATAATTATGGATTAAGTGAGATTAATTACTGAAAGTAATTAATTTAATTGAGTAATTAATTAAATATAATTAAGAGTCATTAATTTATATAACTAATGATGTAATTAAGATTAATTAATTAATATTAATTAATCAATAATAAGTGATTAAGTGTAATTAATTAATTGTAACTAATTAAGATTAAATGTAATTAATTATAGTTAATTAATTAATGAAGTAATTAAAGGTTAATTACTGTTTTTGACTTAGGGTAATTAATTTTGTGAAATTAATTAAATTATAATTAATCAGGATTTGATTAATTAAGATGATAAAGTAGAGGTTAATTAATTAATTAATTTGTAATTAATTAATGATTATATAAGCAAGATTTATATTGAGTAAGTAATTAATTTAATTCAATTTAAATTTATTAAAGATGATGTAATTAATTTAATTCATTTTAAATTGATTATAGATGGTATGATTATAAGTCATTGCTTATAGATGGTTGATATTGATTACTTTGAATGGTTTGAATCTCAGAGATGAGATTAGTAATGTTGATTGATATGGATGCATTGGTTGCATTATGATATTGATATGGATTATCTTTTGATAGTGATAATGTGGATTATCTATGGTTTGATAATGATAATTATCTGTTGTGAATCTATGAATTATCTATCTGTGTATATATAGACGATATAATTAAATTGTTTTAAACTCTAAAACAACTTGGACCTAAAAGACACGCTTTGGATTTCGATGAGACTGGGATCGGGTTTCCATATTTGGATATCCGAAAACCACATCGACCCAAATTAACGATAGGTCGTGAATCTTATATGAAGAGTGAAGACTCGAGGTGTAAGGGCTATACGTCAGTATAACTCTGTGGGTGATTCCGTAATGAGTTTGACGGAATAGTACTTATAGATTCGAGATGGAGATTCAGTGTGCAAGGGTAATCGTCGTTAACTCTGTGGGTGATTCCGTAATGAGTGTAACGAGATAATGCCTTCGGTTTCGTTCGAACCCGGAACGAACTTGTATGGATTGAATGCTTTCAGCACATCGTCAGGTGGACGATGAGCATTCTAAGAGATGTGTCCTCTAAAGGTAATCGTAGCCTCAAGCCTCATCAACCGGGAATGGCTAAAACAGGGGAGATGCAGCAAGGCTTCGTGGGTAGCACCCACTGGAGAGCAAGATTGATCCCTGTCTAGAGGTCCCTTTTTATTCGGCTTAGTGGGCAGTTGGAATTGCGCACCAACTGCGGGGTTGTCTTGTTCGGAACTGTTCAGTAAGGAATGGGTCTGGCCTTGTGTTGCAGGGGAGTTAGGGTGGCTCCTCGGTACGTTGATCTAGGCCACGTAATGTGACGGGTGGTACCCCAGTAGCCCTGCCATTGTATGGAATCCAAAATCCAATAAGTGCCAACGGTTTTGATTGTATTACCCACTTTTGTGGCTAGTAGCTGGAATTTAATAGACGTAACAATTTCGGCTATTTCATATTTACTTAAAAACCTTAGACCTATTATAATATCACTGGATTTCCTATCAAATGTTTTGGTTAGCGTAAGGTAAAAACTTTTCCATGTTTATGTGTGGGAAGTCTTACGTGATATCTTTCTTTTCAAAAGGTTTTTGAAAATTAAGCAACTTTAACCTGTTACTCACACCAGACCCAAGTCTGACCCGTAGTTTATCTTTTGTTTTCATAAGCTCTTGGGTACTCTAATTTTTACGAGTAGCCAAGGGATTCAGGTTAGCTTTGACGAATATTGGAGAAGCAATGGAGCAGGTGGCTTCTGCGTTAGATATATAGTATTCCGCTGTGTTTCTCTGTGTTGTCTGTGGATTGTATTATGTTGAAATACTAGACAGGTGTTTATAACTGTCTAGTATATGTTGTATATCTGTGTAATCTGATAGTGATTATAAACTATGTAATATTTTATGTTATTAATAATATTTATTCGTTCCGCTGTTTAGATTCTGATGTGTTGTTTCTTCTTCTTCTCTTTCTTTCTCTTTTCTATCCCTTTCTTTTCTTATTAGCGATGCAAATTTCTAGTGTTAGGAAGTTGGGTCGTTACAGGTGGTATCAGAGCGAGGGGTTGAGTGAATACCTAGGCTCTGGAGTGGTGTCTTTCTTGAGAGAGCATATTTGTAATTTTAAATATACTTATATATATATTTATCTATTTCTATCTATATGTTGGGTTACCTGTTCAGGTTTTCCAATATAGGTTATAAAGGTAGATAAGGTAGTAGTGTTTGTAACACGATTACTACCATTAGTTGGAGTTTGTATGTTGAGGTTGGAAGTGTATCTGTCGAGACTGTAGACCTAATACCGTCTCGAATAAGTTTTGTTGTGTTGAAGTATTTCATCGATCTCTGAAGAAACCTGTTAAGGTTCGAAGACATCTTTGAAGTGCAGAGTTTGGTGAGTAGAGTTTGGATCAGCCAGTTGAGCTGGAGCAAGTGAAGGTATCTTGATACCTCAGGAAGTTGTAACCGCGTGATGAGATGCAGTGACTATGGATTGTTTCCGAAGATGTTTTCTTTGGAACAAGTTTGGGAAGTGTGACTATCCCGAAGTCGTAGCTGGATTCAGAAGAATGTTGTGGTGTTTTCTGTTTGCTTTGAAGCCTGAGTTTCTCGAAGAACTTTGGATTAAGAAGTTTGGCATTGGCGACAGCAGTGCAGCTCGGAGTGTTCTGTGTGCCGACAGAGAGGTCTTAGCGAAGTAGTTTTTCTGGAAATGGAGTTCAGAAAGCTACAGAGTGAATCCGTTTCAATGGATTGACTAGACCAGTGTAAGCTGTTCTATTTTGCAAAGAGAGAACGGTTTTATTTGGAAATTTATTTGGTTTCATCGCAAAAGTGACTTGCGATTGTTTGAGTGTTCTCTTGGATTGTTGAAGATTGTTCTGGATGTCTTCTAGGAAGACAGAGGTTCGTCAACATTTGGAGATTGAGTTTTCTTATCAACTAGAATTCCAGGAAGGGAACCAGTGGTTCTGTTTAGTTGGAGAATGATTCCTAGAGATGAAGTAACTCAGGTTTCAGGGAAATTTCTGAGTTTTCTTTATGGATCCGTTGAACCATATTTCTGGGAGATGATGTCCAATTGGTGCTTGTGTTCTTTGTCAGCATTTTCTTATCTACTTCGGATCAGAGTTGCGCAGCGAAAGCAGTGTGGATGTGTTTCTGATTTTCTTTTCCGGAATGGGAGAAGTTTGTAGTCTTCTGTTGGTTATGGAGTAGAATTGTGTTTTGGTTTGGATTGATCTTGAGGTGATCATTATGATGGGTTATTTCTGGTTCTGTTTGTTTCTAGAGAAATCAGCAAGGGTTAAGCTGATCAGTTTGGATGTTGGCAGCCTAGGATTTGTCTGAAGGCTTTTGTAGATAAGGGAAGGAGGAATTTGGAATTCGAAGTTGGAGACTTCGTTGTTGTTGGAGTTTTCTCTGATTCAGGAGCTATAAGTTTTGAGTAAGTCTGGAAAGCTAGCTAAGTGATGTTTGGATCTCTTCTCTGTGTTTTGGTTGGATTGGTGTTTGATTTTCAGGATTGAATTGTCAGTTTCGATAACTGGAATTCAATGAGTATCACGTATCTCTGAGGGAGTACGTGTATGGTCTATTTTTGGTTTTGGAACCAGTAGTTTTAGAGGTTTGGTTGTTGAGTCAGACTCGTCTGTAGTCTGATATGTTATCTAGTTCTGTAGATATAGATGAATAGGAGCTCTGTAGTTTAACTGTATTGATTGTTTAGAATCTATAGAGCGAGTATCCCGATATTTTTATACTGGGGAAACTCGTGAAAGTTTTATCCATAATTTTTCTGGATAACTATATTTGATTAATTAGATTTGTTTGATTTGGTGAATTGATTGCTATGGTTGTTAGCATATCATTGGTATATGCTTGTGTTTTAAAATTAAATCTTTAAATAGATTATTAAATTACCATTGTTTTAAATTTCGGGGACGAAATTCTTTTAAGGGGGAAGGAATGTGATGACCCCGAATTTTAAAGCAATATCAATTTTATAATCTGTAATAAAAATTAAATTGATTTGATAATCTTTGTAATGAGATTCGAATTAATTTAATAATTCATTAGAATAAATAGTTAATTGATAGATTTTATCTTTTTAAATCTAATTAATTGTTTTATATTTATAATATATATAGAATATTGTATATATTGTATATAGATCTTGTTTTAGTCTGACTAATAAATATATCTTGTTTTCTATAAATCATATATATTTAGTAAATTTTGAATTATGATTTTTATTTAATAGTTAAACTTTTAAAAAGATTTTTTTTAATAAATAAATATGATTTTAAATATACAAGATAAATATTGAAATGATTTAAAATATGTGTAACTCAAGCTTAAAATTTAAATAAATAGCAATAAGGTTATTTTGATTTCCTTTTAAATATAATGTGATGAATAAATAATTTATGAATAAAGAAATAATTTCTTTTATAGTTATTTATGGTTATTAAATATTGTTATTTCTAAAAATATAATAATGCATTGTTTTAAAAAATAAATTTTTAATAAAAATTATTGTTTTTCAAAATTCAAATTTGCAGTGTGTTTGTAAAAAAATTGAATTTCAAAATTTTAATTTGAACTTGAATTCAAAGTTTTTAAAAATTTAAAGTACAAATGTTTTTAATTTGCTTTGATTTTGAAATGTTTGTATAAGTTTAATATTTATTCATTTTAAAATTTATGTACATGTAAATAAATACATGATTGACTAATTAATTAATACAAACTTACATTTATCCTATATTAACATCTAACAAAATACTAATTAAAATTTAATGAATGATAATTACTTAAAAAGACAAGTGTATGCATATTATGTTATTTTAAACAAGTGTAAATAAATAAGCAAGAGTTTTGACAAATGTCATGTTTGAATTTTATTTTATTTTTCTTTCTTTGATTTTTTTTATTAAACCATAAGTTAAAGTTTTATAAACAAACATCTCTCATTTCTATTCTTTTCCCAATCTCATTTGCAAACAAAGAAAATCTGAAATCATCCCCAAAACCACTTCATAAATATGAAACAAGTTTACATGCAAATTCTTCTTACAAACCAAAACAAAATCATTCTCAAAAAGCTCAGTTCAAACATACAAATCTGGGTTTTCAAAAGACCTGCGTATTTCAATGAAAATCAGGAATGCATGCATCTTTTAGCATCTGGGATGCAGACAACTGCAGTTCAAAAGAAGCTTGCATGCCACTTTAAAAATAAACTCCATAGCAACTTCATTTTCAAGTATAAAGTTTAATTCAAGCAAATGGATTTCAGTTTTTAGAGATTCAAAGTTTTCTAAAGCTTTTCATCAACCTATTTTTCCAATTTGGGAATGCTCTGCCTTCATTTTAAATCGGTGAGTAACACTTTTCTTAAAAAGCTTAAGTATAGTTGTAGTTGCATGTTGATTTCTGAAGCTGAGAATGTTGTATATGATTGGATTTTCTGAGTACAAATATGTAGAATGTGTGCATGCCTGTTCTTTGTTTTTTTTTAAGTTCAGTTTTAATCAAAATCCATTATCATCTTATTTGATCTCTGTTAGGACTTAGATTCTTAAAAAAAAAAGAATTGTTTGTTTACTGATAGGTTAATGGTTAAAATTTTAACTAAGTCAAAAATTTAAAATTTGAATGTTTCTGGAATGCAAAAAGAACAGAGTAAGTTTAATAAAAGTGAAAATCCAAATCATCTAAATTTTGCAATCCAGGAATATAAACTGAAACCTTATCCAAAATGACGATTTTTAAAAGTAAAATTATAAATTTTAGTATTAGAATTTGGGAGCAGTTTGAGATGAACTAGAATTGAAGTCTTGGATTGTCTCGGGTGATCCAGTTGACCGAGATGGACATGGTCTTCACTGGTGGCAGTGGAACGATCGTAGAGGTTGGGAAAAATGTCAGGATGATGTTCAAGCTACTGTGGCGGCGGAGAATGATCGGTAAAGTTTTAAAACCTAGTTTTAGGCTTAGTCAAAATTTTGTTTGTCACCGAGTCTCTCGTGGACCGAGCTCCACCAAACTAAGGGAATCAGAAGCTTGAGTATTGGCGAAGATGTGGATGGAAGTGTAGAGGCTCCGACGATCGATGGTTCGTGTTCATTGTAGTCCCAGGCTTTGTCTTTGGTCCCAAATTTGAGCTTGGATGCTCGAATTCAAATTTGAGGAAGAATTGATCACCTGTTGATCGTGTTAAGGTGCGAAGGTGACCGCAGATGTGAGGCGATCGTCGTGGATGAACGGAGTTAACTGCCATGTTGGTGCAGGTGCACAGAGTGCCGTGTCGTGTTGAAGTTTGCTGGTTTCTGTTTTGAATGCGAGTTAAGGGTGAATTGACTCGAAGCATCTGGTTGGGTAGCTCGAAGTTTTTGGTTGGTGAACCGAAGTAGTTTTGGGTAACGCGGGTTTAAGGTTTGGAAGCAGGTTTTGTCAGAAACCTGTAACTCTGTTGGAATTTAGAATAAAATTTAAAACCCTAGACTTGAATGAAGTAAAGTTTTAAAATCTGAGTCATGTTTAAATCTAGTTTGCATTATAGTTTCAAATGATTTTGAATCCTACAAGTTTTTAAATTTTAAAAGTAGTTTTCAGTTTGAAAACTAAAATAAATAAACCTGACAGTTTTTATGTAAATTTAAATTTCATTTGAAATCTGAATCATGATTCAAAACAGCAATTTGAATCTAAATCTAAGTTTAGTTTTCTTAAAATTTTTGAATCTTCTGGTTTTAAAAATGAATTTAAATAAAGTGTTTTAAAATCAAGATTCAAATCAAAAGTCTATTTCAAGTTTAAATTCAAATGATTTAAATAAGGAGTGGTTTCAAATGTATTGAATTTAAAACCTGGTTAATTGAACAAGTTTTGAAATCTGAAAGTTTTCAAACTAGTTTAAGATTTAAATTGTTTATTTTAAGTAAAATTGTTTCAAAATAAATATTTAAATTTATTTTCCTTTTTGAAATGAAATCATTATAAATGGTTTATAAAGGAAGTTAAATGATTGTTAACCTGAATTTATAATCTAAATTATAATGTATTTAAAACTTAGTTTAATTAAATTAATTATAATAAGACTTATCTTATATAAGTTTTATTATAAGAAAATAAATGTTATTTATATTTACTTTGGAAAGAATAAATGGAATTTAAAATTTGATAATGCTTAAATAAATATCATTATTGAATTTTAGATTCAAATTTGGAATTTGAATTTAAATTTTAAATGCAATATTCTAAGTACACATTAATATTTGTATAATTATTAATAAGGAATGGGTTATCTTAAAAATTATTAAGATATTAAAATAATTAAATAAAAAAGATAATTAAGAAGAGACTCATTCTATAATTAATAATTTGGATTAATTAGAGATTTACTAAGAAGTGATTTAAGAAAGTAATTAAAGAATTAAAAATGGTTAATGATGGTCATTAACTAAGGTTTATTTAGTAATTAATTAATATGATTAATTTTTAATAATTAATTAGATTGATTAATTAATGTTAATAAATTGTGAAATTTATTTAAATTTAATTACTTAAATGAAGTAATTACTTCATTAATTAATTAGTATAATTAATGAAGTATATTGAGATTGGTTTAAATTAATTAATTAAGTTTAATTAATTAATTTTAAACATTGGGTTTGATAATAAATTACCTGATGTAATTAATAAAGTGAAATTACTCAATAAAGTAATTAGAGATAATTACTGGATGTAATTAGTGAATAGTGTTTGGATTGTTAATGTAATTTGGATTAAATTATTTTGTATAATTAATCAAGAGATTAGTTCAGAAATTAATTAAGGAATAATTAATTTGATGAACTGATTAAGGATAGTTAATTAATCAAAGGTGATTAATAATTATGGATTAAGTGAGATTAATTACTGAAAGTAATTAATTTAATTGAGTAATTAATTAAATATAATTAAGAGTCATTAATTAATATAATTAATGATGTAATTAAGATTGATTAATTAATATTAATTAATCAATAATAAGTGATTAAGTGTAATTTATTAATTGTAACTAATTAAGATTAAATGTAATTAATTATAGTTAATTAATTAATGAAGTAATTAAAGGTTAATTACTGTTTTTGACTTAGGGTAATTAATTTTGTGAAATTAATTAAATTATAATTAATCAGGATTTGATTAATTAAGATGATAAAGTAGAGGTTAATTAATTAATTAATTTGTAATTAATTAATGATTATATAAGCAAGATTTATATTGTGTAAGTAATTAATTTAATTCAATTTAAATTTATTAAAGATGATGTAATTAATTTAATTCATTTTAAATTGATTATAGATGGTATGATTATAAGTCATTGCTTATAGATGGTTGATATTGATTACTTTGAATGGTTTGAATCTCAGAGATGAGATTAGTAATGTTGATTGATATGGATGCATTGGTTGCATTGTGATATTGATATGGATTATCTTTTGATAGTGATAATGTGGATTATCTGTGGTTTGATAATGATAATTATCTGTTGTGAATCTATGAATTATCTATCTGTGTATATATAGATGATATAATTAAATTGCTTTAAACTCTAAAACAACTTGGACCTAAAAGACACGCTTTGGATTTCGATGAGACCAGGATCGGGTTTCCATATTTGGATATCCGAAAACCACATCGATCCAAATTAACGATAGGTCGTGAATCTTATGTGAAGAGTGAAGACTCGAGGTGTAAGGGTTATACGTCAGTATAACTCTATGGGTGATTCCGTAATGAGTTTGACGGAATAGTACTTATAGATTCGAGATGGAGATTCAGAGTGCAAGGGTTATCGTCGTTAGCTCTATGGGTGATTCCGTAATGAGTGTAACGAGATAATGCCTTCGGTTTCGTTTGAACCCGGAACGAACTTGTATGGATTGAATGCTTTCAGCACATCGTCAGGTGGACGATGAGCATTCTAAGAGATGTGTCCTCTAAAGGTAATCGTAGCCTCTAGCCTCATCAACCGGGAATGACTAAAACAGGGGAGGTGTAGCAAGGCTTCGTGGGTAGCACCCACTGGAGAGCAAGATTGATCCATGTCTAGAGGTCCCTTTTTATTCGGCTTAGTGGGCAGTTGGAATTGCACACCAACTGCGGGGTTGTCTTGTTCGAAACTGTTCAGTAAGGAATGGGTCCGAGCTTGTGTTGTAGGGGAGTTGGATGGCTCCTCGGTACGTTGATCTAGGCCACGTATTGTGACGGGCGGTACCCCATTAACCCTGCCATTGCATGGAATCCAAAATCCAATAAGTGCCAACGGTTTTGATTGTATTACCCACTTTTGTGGCTAGTAGCTGGAATTTAATAGATGTAACAATTTCGGCTATTTCATATTTACTTGAAAACCCTAGACCTATTATAATATCACTGGATTTCCTATCAAATGTTTTGATTAGCGTAAGTTAAAAACTTTTCCATGTTTATGTGTGGGAAGTCTTACGTGATATCTTTCTTTTCAAAAGGTTTTTTAAAATTAAGCAACTTTAACCTGTTACTCACACCAGACCCATGTCTGACCCGAAGTTTATCTTTTGTTTTCATAAACTCTTGGGTACTCAAATTTTTACGAGTAGCCAAGGGATTCAGGTTAGCTTTGACGAATATTGGAGGAGCAATGGAGCAGGTGGCTTCTGGGTTAGATATATAGTATTCGGCTGTGTTTCTCTGTGTTGTCTCTAGATTGTATTATGTTGTAAATACTAGACAGGTGTTTATAACTGTCTAGTATATGTTGTATATCTGTGTACTCTGATAGTGATTATAAACTATGTAATATTTTATGTTATTAATAATATTTATTCGTTCCGCTGTTTAGATTTTGATGTGTTGTTTCTTCTTCTTTCTTTCTTTCTCTTTTCTATCCCTTTCTTTTCTTATTAGCGATGCAACTTTCTAGTGTTAGGAAGTTGGGTCGTTACATACAATATCATTCAATTATTCATAAGCAAGATTTATTAGTCCCAACATTCCAATTAATTTAAATAAATTAAATTAATTCCTTTAATCACTTTTAAGTCTTGCATATTTAATCATTAATTAATCACAACCCAATTAATGATCCATCTTAATTAATCTTCCTTGATTAATTATTTTATAATTACATTTAGTAATTTACATTTAATCAATCACTTAGATTAATTAGCCTTTACCACTCTACATTAATTAAATAACAATAAAGAAGATCTACAAATGCTGGGTCGTCACATTCGGTAATTATCCATTAATTGCTTTACTAAGTCATCACATTAAGTAATTATACTTAACTAATTTCCAAAAATGATTATCTTAATTAACTAATCTAATTGATTATCTTAAATTAATCACATTAAATAAATCAATTCATAATCACTACTTAATGACGTTTAAACTAAATGATAATCATTAACAATTCACTATTCACTTATACTAAGTAATTTACATAATATTAATTAATTAACCTTATTAATTTCATAAAGTGATTAACAATTAATTAATTTTACTAATTAATTGTCTTTAGTTACTTCCTTTCTTAATTGATTAAAGATAACTTCTTTGTTTTGATATATAACTTAATCACATCATTTAAACTTATTTGAAAAATATTTAGAAATCAATTATAATTGAAAATATATAATTTACATAACAATACGGACTATAGCATTTAAATTATCAATTATCATCTTTAAACTTGTATAAGCTTGATTAATAAATTTTTATTCTTTAAAAAAAACTTAATTATCAACTCCAAATTAAACTTATTAAATTCCTAAACATATTTAAACTTGGTAAAACACTCTTCTTTGAAATCAAATCATTTTATTAACTTAAAAACTTGATTAAATACTTTACTTTGGAACCTTGAATAATATTTCAACTTGGAAAATTCGTTGAACATTCTTTACCTTTAAAACTTGATTTCCTTTACCTTAAAAACTATTCATATTAAACTTTATATTTTTAAAACCTGGAAGCAAATTTACAAAGTTAAAAAGAAACAGCAGCTTAAAAGAAATAGCAAGGGTCTAAACTAATGAAAATCCCAGCCAGCTCAATCTTTTCACGAGTCAATCTTGTTCCACTCGCAAATCCCCAGTACTTCGAGAAAAACTCAAATAATCTCGAGTCATACCCGAGCACGAGCTGCTTCCTCAAACTCGAAAACAAAACCGGATACAACAATGGGCATGGTGCACGTGCACGGCTAACTTCGCGAACTTCGACCAACTTCCTGGCCTCCAACAAGTCGACCTGGCCTTTGCCTTACTCCCCGACTTTCCAGATCAATGATTCCAACAGCGAAACAAAAATCAGCCATCCGATAGAAAATCGAGAGTTTAACCTGTTCGAAAATTTGCCCATCGACGACGACTCTGACCACTGGATCACAAGCCGAACTTCCCGAAGCGACTCCACTCTCCGATGATCCATTTCCCCTACTGCGAACCACTCCAGCCTCTGCACGGCGAAAAATTTGCCTCGAGTTCCTCGTCGACTCAAACAGTCGTTAAAAGCCTACATCGTCTCTGATGGAATGCCACAGCCATCAGAAAAATCCCAGACTAATATTCCTACGATCCTCCACTTCCCATCCTCCCCCATCCTAAGTTTTGACCACTCACTTGCCTCCGATCAACGGTGATCGCACAGCATAACCCAATAATCTCTACACTAAAAATCCTGATTTTACTTCCTAAAATAATCATCTTCCATTACTAATCTATTTCTAAATTCAAATTACTAAATTATGATGATTTATTTTTGACACATGCATATATATTTGTATTTACTGTAAAAAATCTAATTTGAAATAACGTCTTAATATAATGTTTTGAAACTATTTTTAAGAATAAGGTTATAATCTTTCAATCATCTTTTATTTAAAGATCGAAGCTTAAATTCGATCACATGAAGAGATTTGATATATTTTTCTGTAGCATGTAAATAAGACAGAGGAATATAATTTATATTCCTACAGACATTTCATAGACATTGCCATCTATACACTTGCATTCACATCAGCCTTCATATAAACACTTTTAATCTATATTACAGCAACATTTATCACTGATAAGAATTATAATTTCATATTAAAACTGTTTGTAAAATAAAATTTACTCACCTGTAAAATGAAACAGAGGAAAGGGTTAAGCCTGGAAATGACATTAACTTGGTTTCCAAAACAAAAGACTGGTAATTGATCTGAAGCGCGCTTGATTTAGCTGTTGTAGTTGTTAGATTTGATCTTTGAACCGATCTGAACTTGTCTTGAATTTTTTTTCTCCAGGTTTAATTTGAAAACTATTTTTATATATTTGTTTTTTTTGGTTTTTACAGGTTTGGTTCTCTATGAAAATGAATAAAAGAGATGAGAAAAGGAGAGTAGAGATATTTTGTAGTTTCATTTTCTTTTCATCTAATTGTTTTTTAAAAAATGGAATAAATGAAACTTGTACAATTTTGATAACACTTGTCACTAAACATATTTCCTTTGCTTACATTTGTTATTTATGCTTAATATATTTAAAAATGTTAAAAACTTATGTTATATATCTCCTATAATTTATATGTAAAATTCTATATCATATTTCCTATTTAATTCAATATTTATATATGTAAGTTCATAATTATATTTAAACTTTATCATTTTAGTTTAGACTTGTACAATATAAAAATCCAATTATACACCCATAGATAATTATATATACATTAACTTTTAAAATAGAGAGATTGTTTTAGAATCTATTTATTTTTAAATGTTTGAATTTCAAATCCAAACTTTTATTTGCCATCTACTAATATACATACATACATACATACATACATACATACATACATATATATATTGTAGTTTTGTTGTAGTAAAATTATATAATTTATCCTTAATAGCTTTAAAAATAAATATTGATTTTAAACCATAGCTTAACCATTTACAACATTCATATACACTTTAAAATAGAAAACATATTTATTTGTAAAAGATAAATTCTTCCAAATTAAATAATAATAATAAAGAAGATCATTAAATAAACATTATCAAATTTCAATAATTGTATTAGGAGGTTATTAAACGAATATTTATCCAAATATTTATAATTCAGCATTTATTATAGTTCAAATCCATCTATATACATATCCAGATATATATATATATATATATATATACATACACACACACACATATATATATGTATGTATGTATGTATTTCTGAATTAGATTTGTTCAATTAACAAATGAGTATTTCAATAATTTTAATCATGTTAATTTCCAATTAATAGATGCCGAAATATTCAGGTTATCACAATCTCCCTGAGAGGTAGAATAAGGCCTTGATGGGTTGGTTGCGAGTCGAGAGGTTGGCCGTAAAAGCTAATTCGAGGTACCACTGTATGCCACGGCGGAGAGTGGCCGCTGTCGATGGTTGAAAAGCCTAGACTATTACATTTGGCATCAGAGCCATGTTAAGCGAGAAGCTAGGCTTTGGTGGGTTTACAAATTAAGGATAGGGTCAGTGGAACCTAGAATGAGTTGAGAGTGTGTGTGTGTGTGTGTGTGAGCATACTTGTTATTTTCTTATATAAAGGTTTAAAAATGGATTTTAAAAATAGATGACTTTTATATAAGTTTATATTTTGATATACAAAGCAATAATTTTCTAACCACTATATATAAAAATAATTGGTTGTTGTATTATTTGAATTAAAATAATAATAAGAATTAAGTGGTAATAGAAACACAACCAAATGGGAGTTTAGATAATATGAACTATATAAATAAGATAACCTAGGAAAGGATTCAAATTAGAAAATAAAATCCTGAATTTGTAAAAGTATTTTCAGAATAAGATGATAATGAATTGGTTTCCAGATATGATAATCTTGGTAATTATCATAAATGGTTGTTGTGTTTAATAATAAAATTGTGACGACCCGGAATTTTGAGTAATATCAATTTAATAATCTTTGATAATAATTAAATTAATTTGATCATTTTACATTATAAACTGACAAGTTAAAATTCTTTTAAAAGCTGATAATAATAATTTGATAATATCTATTAACATTTTTCTTAACAATATAAAATAGGCAAGTTTAATTCTTTTGCAAACTAATGATTTGGAAATATTTATTTTATCAATTTAAAATTGGTAAGATTTATTTTCCAAAAGCTAATCAAAATATTTTCTATTTATAATATATATATATATATATATATGTATATGTATATGTAAATATATTGATATATCTTGTAAATACGAAGTCTCTAATGCAATAAAAACTTTATATTCAAATTGTAATATATATGAATGTATATATTATGATTTGAAATTGTGTTTCAAAATTTAATACGGTAATTTTCAAATCTAATATTAAGTTTTTTTCCATTTGAAATGTGTGTATATATATTTGTATATATTAGAAATAGGAAAAATATTGATTTGAATTTAATAAGTGTTTCCAAACTTTATTATATATATAATTTGTAATTTGAAATTTTAATTTGACTTAATACTTTTGAAAATGATATTTGAGATTTAAATTTTAATAACAAAGTTAATTTCTTATATATATATATATATATATATATATATTAAGCTTTTGTTTTAAATAAGAATTAAATTTGAAGTTCACTTTCAATTGTTTTCAATATTCTTTCATTTTAATTTTAACATAAGGTAAGTTTGTTTTAAAATTTTATATGAAGAGTTAAATTAAAATAGATATCTCAAGCATATAAACATTAAATTGATTCAAAAATATAAGTTATTTATAAATGTTTACATGAATTCATTTTTGTGTACTTATTAAAATCTAAAGCTTATTTATTAAAAGATAAATACACATTTTATAATCACATAAATATTACATTCATAATTAAAATAGATTATTAAAAAGAGAAAATAACATTTAAAATATTAATAAAACATTAAATAACACTTGTATGTATTTTGAACTTATTAAAGACATTTGTAAACTTATGTGCATATGTGTAACCAAACTAGAGCATTAAAGTGACAAGTGTTATTCTCTTGATAATATAAAATTTAAAATTAAATTGTAAAATAGAAGAAGAGTTTATTTTCAGCTAAAAATCTTTTCTTCATCTCAACCAAAACACAAAATGAAATCTGTAAAATCTAAAAAAAAAAATGAAACCTGGAATTGCAATTTGAAACAAAAAGAAGAAGATGATCTGGAAAATTCAATCAACATGCAAGATCTTCAAGTACAATCAAGCAACTCAGTAATCAACTGCAAGAAGACTTATATGCAAGGATATATTCAGATTAAAATTCAAGAACATGCAGTGAAATTTCAAAAGCCTGGAAAGCAAATCAGTTTCTGTCCTCTGCAATTTTTGGTGAGTAAATGAATTTTTTTTAAAACAATTTAAAACCTGGATTCAACTTGTTATTGTGTTGAATATCATGATATTAATGAAATATTTGAATTTAAATTGGACGCATGTTTGAATTAAGTATATTGAATGCCTGTATAGTTAAAATTGTTACTGTTTGTTTACAAACAGTCTCAAATTTCATAATAAATTCAATAACTAAATTTTGAATTCGATGGCCTTTGATTTGTAAACAATAGTTGTTTGATATCATGTAATCTTCCATCTAAAAATAGTTATAGGTTTTTAAAATGTATGATTAGCTCAAATTTTGAATTTACAGTAAAAATTAATTTAGGTCAAAAAATTAATCAAATCAATTTTGAGTTTGAATTATATATTTGAATTCGTGATGTTAAATCATGAATTTAATGGTTGAAATATGATTTTTAGATAAATATTTGGAGTGGATTCTTGGGTTGGCTGTTTTGGGTAAATTGATCAATTCACGGCGATCGGCGGCATATGGGACGTCGTGATTGAGCTTGAAGGTGGAAGGGGTGTCGAGGATCATGGGAAAAATGCTTTGGGAATTTTTAGTGGATCGAGATGGCCGGAATTCGATCGAGTAGGGTTTTGCATCCTGTTTTTGTCGACATTGTTCAACTTGACTTTGCGGTGTCAAGGCGCAACCGGTGTTGGTCGTAGGTGTTGTCATGGGGTTAGGAGGTCGTGACGAAGCTACGGTGGAGATGGTGGGTTTTCTCGAAGTTGGGATTGCCGTGGAGGGCCGATATTCGGATGAGGTGGGTTCGAACCAATGGTTTTAGAGAGTCAATTTTTGATTCTCGATAGAAACGTGGTTGCTGAGTTTCGCGTAGCTATGTCATGGTCGTGAATGACTTGTCGAAGTCACGGTGATGGTCGTTGGTGACCAGAGGAGCGGTGCATGTTGCACGCGTGATGATGTTCAGTGGTATTTGGGTTTTGGGGAAGGAAGATGAAAGCTCGAAGTTTATGGCGTGTATCTGATGTTTTGGCTAGGAGTAGGTGAAGGGTTGGGGATACTCGGGGTTGACGTGAGTTTTTGCAGTAGGTTGCTCGAGTTTTGTTGAGCAGGTTTTTGTTTTGGGTCAGGAAGTTTTAAAAGCTTTAAAAAAATTTAACACTAAAGTTTTAAAAGTTTTAAAAAAAAGATTATATGATTTTGTAGATAATTTAAGTTTTAAAACCAAAGGTAAAAACAAGTTTTTATTTATAAAACCAATTTGTTCAAAGTTAAGTTTTAAATAAGTTTTATATATATTTAAATAGAAAAGTTTTTAAAATAAACAAGTGAAATTTTAATAATAAAGTTTGTATTAAATTTTATTTAATAACTTTGGAAAGTTTAAAAGTTTTAAATTTGAATGTTTAGATTATTTTAATTATAATTGATTTCTAATATATTTTATTTTAAATAAAGTGTAATGGTTTAGAATTTGGTAATCAATTATAATAAAGATTATCTTAAGTAACTTAGAATTTTGATTAATTGAAGATAAATAAATTTGTGAAAATAATTAAGATAACTCAATTATTATTAATAATTAAAAAGTTATTGGTTAATATAAATGATTTAATTAAGATAATGGTTTTCTTAATTAAGAATCTTTATAATATAAGAAGTTAAAGAATCATTTAATTAATTTAAATGATTAATTAAATAATTAATTAAATAATTAATTAGTGATTAGTTGAAGATAATCAATTATGGATTAATTAAGTGTAATTACTTGGTGAAGTAATTAAGTAATTAATTTCTAGAGGAATTTAAGTAAAAGGAAATTATTGAACAAAGTAATTAGAGGTTAATTACTTTATGAAAATAATTAGGAGGAAGTGATTAAGGCTTAATCACTTGTGTTATTAATTAAAAAATTAATTAATATAATTAATTAAAGGTTTAAAATTTAATTGAAGACTAATTAATTAATAAAAGGATTAAGAGAATTTAATATTGTGATTAATTACTTGTTAAAGTAATTAATTAAGAAAGAAATTTATTTCATGAAGTAATCATTAATTAATGGAAATAAATAATTAATTGGTAATTTATGATTAAAAAGTTAATTGATCTATAATTAAGTTTTAATTACTAAATGTAATTAAGAAGTAATTAATCAAATGTGATTAAAAAGTAATTAATCAAATGTGATTAACTAAAAGTAATAAATCAAGTATGATTAATTAAAAGTAGTTAATCAAGAGTGTTTAATTAAAACAAATTAATTAAGTATGATTAACTAAAAGGTGATTAATCAGGAATGATTAATTTAAAAGGGATAATTAAGAAATAATTATCAGGGTAATTAAATAATAATTAATCAAGTGTGATTAATTTATAGGGTAAGTAAGAGATAATTACTTGGTATAATTAGAAGTAGTTAATCAAGATGATTAATTAAATTTGTAATTAAGGAATAATTACTTAAAGTAATTAAGTAATAATTAATCAAAGATGATTAATTCAAAGTGGAGAATTAAGTGATGTTTTGTTAATTAATTTGAAATTAATTAATGAATAAGTAAGTTGGATTGATGATAATCCAAGTGATTAAGTAAGAATTAATTTAATTAAGGATCGATTAAATTAATTAAGTTGGATCAAACCTTGTTTATGGATGATTAATGATTGGATGATAAATATCATTGGATGAGATAATGATATTGGATGATATTGAATGTCATTGATTGATATGTAATGATATGAATGTGCTATATCTGAGATATGATATATATGCTGCTTTGTGATATGTGTGGATGCATTTGATAATAGTAAATTATCTATCTGTGTGTTTTGAATCATCCATTTATCGTAAGTGATATTCTGAATATCTACTGTTTAACACCCTTAAGTACAACTTGGACATTAAAATGGCGTTTGGATTCGATGAGACCGGGATCGGGTTTTATATCTGAAAACCACATCGATCCAAATTAAACGTTAGGTCGTGAATCCAAGTGGAGTGCAAGTGAAGACTCGAGTTGTAAGAACTATTCGTTAGTATAACTCTGGGGTGATTTCGAGATGAGTTGATGGAAATAGTACTTACAGGTTCGAGATGGTGATTCAGAGGGCAAGGGCTATGGTCGTTGACTCTGAGGGTGATTCCAAAATGAGTGCAACGAGATAATGCCTTTGGTTTCGTTTGAACCCGGAAAGAACTTGTATGGATTGAATGCTTTCAGAACATCGTCAGGTGGACGATGAGCATTCTAAGATAAATGTGTCCTATAAAGGTAATCGTAGCCTCAAGCCTCATCAACAGGGAATGGCTAAAACAGGGGAGATGCAGCAAGGTTAAGTGGGTCATGCCCAAGTAGGACGAGATTTACCCCTGTCTAAATGTTCCTTTTTATTTCGGCTTTGTGGGCGGTTGGATTTGTAGCCAACTGCAGGGTGGTCTTGTTCAGGACTATTCAGTAAGGAATGGTCCCGGCCTTGTGTTGCAGGGGATCGGGAGTAGTCCTCGGTACGGTGATCTAGGCCACGTACTGTGATGGGCGGAACCCCAGTAGCCCTGCCATTGTATGGAATCTAATCTCCAATAAGTGCCGTACATTTTTATTATGCCCAACTATGTTGGAACGTGAGATGTAAGCATTCTAGCTATTTCTGTATTTTACTTGAAAACCCTAGACACTATTTTAATATCACTGGATTTCCTATCAAATGTTTTGGTTAGCGTAAGGTAAAAACTTTTCCATGTTTATGTGTGGGAACTCTTACGCGATACCTTTCTTTTCAAAGGATTTTCTAAAGTTAATCAATTTTAAACCGTTTAGTCACACCAGACCCCTGTCCGACCCGAGTGTTTATTTTATGTTTTATTAAACTCTTTGGTACTCATATTATGTATGAGTAGTCAAGTAATTCAGGTTATCCTTGACGAATTCCGGAGGAGCTTTGGAGCAGGAGGCTTCAGCGTGTTGATATATAGTTAGAGTTTCATTGTGTGTTATTCTGTATAGTTGTTCTTGTACTGTATATTAGACAGAAATGTTATAACTGTCTAAATTGAGATGTATAGTTGTGTACTCTGATATTATGATACTATGTATATGTTATATATTATATTTCATTCGTTCCGCTGTGAGATTCTGATGTGTTGTTGTTATTTCTTCTCTTTCTTTTCTTCTTCTATCTCTTTCTTTCTCAAATAGTGATGCATCTTTCTGGTGATAGAAAGTCGGGTCGCTACAGTTGGTATCAGAGCGTTAGGTTGAGCGAATACCTAGGCTCTGAAGTGGTGTCTATCTTGAGAGAGCGTACTTGTAATATATATATATATATATATATATATATATATATATATATCTACCTAATCTGTTGAGTTATCTGTTCGAATTTTCCAACATGGGTTATAGAGGTAGATAAGGTAGGAGTGTGTGGAACATGACTACCATTAATGGAAGAGGCTCATATGTTGTAACGACCCGCTATTTTGGACTATTCGCACCCGCACATGTCGGACTTGAATAATTCAAAATACCGAATTGTTAATTTAAATTTGGCAAAACTCAGATATACGGTAAATAAATAATCACAGAATCACAGACACAGAGTAATAATATGCAGCGGAAATAAAAGAGATAGTAGTTCATGAAGCTACTATATAAATATATAAGATACATCAGAGTTTACAACAGAAGAGTAATACGATACATCAGATACAAATCAGAATACATCACTGGAATCATCGAATACTGGAAGCAGAATAGATGGCTGGATCTTCAAGCAAAGCTCCAACTCCAAAGGTGAGCCTCGAATACTGGTACACTCAGTCTGACCGGAGCGTAAAGCAAAACACAAAACACTCGAGTCAGGATTAATATTCTCATATCAATAAATCCAACTCAAGTGAAATATCAATCGAAATACAAGTAACTCAAAGGATGTTGGAATCACCATCCTCTAAGGATCCGTTAAACTATCTACTATGTAGTAGTGTACGCTAAATAGATAATGTCTATCAGTAATATAAAGTATCAAAATAGTGTTAAGGCGTTACCATTATCCCCCTTAACACATTTTATAAGCATCATAGTCTATACAGCACTGTAAACTCCACCGTAAACTAGTGGAATATCAGGGAGTACTCCATAGGTATAACACAAAACAAATTCGTAGTTGTCGCGTATATAGGGATACAAGTATGACAAGGCACATGAGGCAATACCCAAGGTAGTGAAACTACCGTTCGCCTGATCCGGACTGGTGAGAACTGAAAGTTGGGTGTGTATACAATTATATGTGCTAATATAGTACACACGGATCGTGTAATATGGACTACAATATAAATGCGGAAATAGATGATAATAGCATAGTAAATAAAAAATAGAAAAATCACACCAGAGATTTTTATACTGGTTCGGAGCACCGTCCTACGTCTAGTCCCAGACTTCTATCTGGATTTTCACTATTAACAACCTCGCTTCACCCGGAGGAACAGGTTTACAACACCCGAGCAACCGAACGGGATTTCACGCCTCTAATACACTGAGGACTTCAACACTTGCCTCTTACAACACAGAGGACTTCAAAACAAGAACAAATACAATTGTTGTTGACAACTTGTGTTCTTGAAAACACGGATTTGTCACTAATAGTACACCCTTCCTATAATCTTATCCTCAAAGTATGCGAATGATGTTTTGAAAAGATTAAGGAAAGTATATTACTTATTGAATCAAAAGATATGAAATAGTTTCGATGATTCAATAAATAATCGAGAGCTTTTTAGAATGCAGGAGTATGTAGAAAGTAAGATCAGAGATTAGATTAAAAAGTATATAAAATCATGTTTTGTGTTAATCAACGAATTAGATGAGTTTATATAGATAAGAATGATTGTAACTCTTTGTGAGCAGTTGCCATTAAGAGATATGATCTTTGGTGAAAGGTAAGAGATGCAACCTTTGGAGAAGAGAAGTGTCTTTTGGAAAAATTGCTTTCTGTTGAAAAACAGTCGACAGGTTAAAAAGTGACCAGTAGACAGGAATTTAAATATATATACGTTATGTGCATGCGTGCACGTTCAGTGTGCAAATTATGCAGGAACGGTCGACCGCCTATATTGTGACCGGTCGACCGGTCCCTGTAAAGTTGCACACTGAATGTGCAACTACATTCTAATCGTATATATATATTAATTTTCTTGAAAATGCATGATTATTTGAGGATAGATTTTAACAAGTTTATCACTAATATAATATCAAATAATCAATCTACAATCTAGAGTACCATATGTAGCTCTTTATAGCCATAATGACCTTGTTTTGTCGATCGCCTTTAGTTATTTGTCAGAAATCAAAAGCTTCATAAAACTTGTGACTCAACATTCTCCCCCTTTTTGATTGATGACAATATATCTGCAAATCTGAATCTCCCCCTGAGTATGTGATCTCTCTCTCTTTGAATTCTTATATATGTATGTTCCTGCAAGCAATTGTTAGCCCTTTCTCCCCCTTCGTCATCGACAAAAAAGGAGTAACAGAAACTAGAATAGTAGAATGAATATGATATGCATAGCAAAATAAATCATTAACACATCCAAAACATAACAGAGTATACTACAGATCATAATGTCAAATGAAAAACAGGAATAACGACACTATTTAGTACAAGTGTCGATGAATGTTTTTTAAAGAGCTAAACCATAACAGAATCTAGGATGAAGCAGATCGTATCTCCTCTTCATCATCATCGTCGTCGTCGTCGTCGTCATCTTCTTCTTCTTCCTCATCATTGTTCCCTCTAGATGATTCTCCATGTCCATGACCACTCATACCTGTAGACTCGTCAGATGATGTCCAGGTGAAAACAGGAGCAGCAGGACGTTTTCCTGGGTCTTGTGCTTGAACAGAGGTGGATGTGGAACATGATATAGCATCCCATAGCATACCAAAGAATGACTTGACCTTATTGAAGCGCTTATCAATTTTAGAGTCCATTCGCTTGAGACGTGATTCAAGCAAAAATTGGTTACGCGCAATTGTTTCAAGTGATTCTTTTGTTGATGATTTTGATTTTAATAGTTTCACTTCATCGGAACGAGGACGAGAGGAAGTTGCTCTTTGTTTTCTTGGTCCTCTTTGCTGCCATTCTTCAAAAGACATAATCTCAAGATATGGTGGAGGAAGCTTCATTCGTTTGATGGTTATTGAATCAATGCATTTTGGTTTTGAGGTTGCAGAATCAGGAGGATTTACTCCGCAAGCTAACAAAAGTCGCATGATATATTCATTGTAGAAGAAATGAGGCCGTGTAGAGTTATTTACCTTGAGAATTTCATCAAAAAGCATGTGTACCCAATTGATTTGGATTTCACCATAAATAGCATAGAGTGCTTTGAAGTTTTCTTTATATACTGCATCATAATTTCCAAGTCTAGGAAAAAGAGAATGCATCAAAACACGATGTAGTAGTCTAGCTGTCGGTCGAAGTCCAATAGATTTTGTGCCATCACTATTGTCTTCTATGAACCAATGACTAGTACTATTTCGAGTGAAGACTTCGCAGAAGGTAGATGAAAACTCATCGCCTCGATTTGGTATACCAAGTATAGAGGCAATTCTAGCATGAGTAAGAAAAATTTGCTTACCACAGACCAGATTACTCCGTTTGGATTATCAGGTTGATATTCATCGAGATTCATGTTGGCGTAAAACAATTTAATCATCAAATGATTTATCTCCACATTATTTTCTGAAAAATCTATCAATGGAGTAATGTTGGCATTATTGGCTAACCTCCGAACGCCATAAGCCGTGAAATCATCAAATTTGATAAAAGAGCCTGGATGAAACTTGTAATTTGTCATCTGATTCCATCTTGTTACAGCAATTGGACTTTGAAGCCACTTTTTGGCGGAGATGCTTAGAGATGAAGTTTCAGAGGTTGTTCCTTTCTTAGATTTCTTTTGAGGAGGAGCCATTGTTGGAAGATTTGAGATTTGGGAATTGAAAATAGGAAACTAGGGTTTGTGATTTTGGGAAAAAGAACAGCTTGAGTCAAAAGAGAAAGAGGGTAGAAGGAAAAATGACGCATAGGTATATATAAAAACTGAAAATACGTCAACCGGTCGACCTATGAAATATGGCCGGTCGACCGTTTTCAACCAGGGAGCAAACGGTCGACCGGCTATATATGGGGCGGTCGATCGGTTCTGGTCTGCTGAGAATAATATGTTATTTTGCAAGTTTTTATTATATATATCAACCTATATATATTATATTTCATTCTTAATACAAAATATAACCGTTATTACACAAGTGATAGATAAAGATATAATAACTATATATAAATCTAATGAGAAGGTTCGTCATTAGAATTATCGTTGTTTCCTTCAATACGTTTTGACCATGGACTCCATTGTTTCTGAGCTCCTTCATTCTTCTCATAGTTCCGATCCCACGAGTTAGGACTTTTAGATGTTGATGGCCTAGACGGCATTGGTTCATGCACGTCATGCTTGTTGGAACCGCAGAAAAATGTTGCCAACTTTTCTAAAACGGATAATCGTGTCGATGTCCGTTGTTGCTCGTGATAAAGTTGACTTTGCCCATAATGGAGCTGTCTCTGAAGGTCTGTCTGATGTTTCTGGTAGTGGTATATTTCATCGATTTGTGCTTTGGTACGAGGAGAACAGTGTCCTCTTCACTCGTTTTGAATTTGGAGTTTTATCAGACATACAAGAGCATTGATGATGACAACTTGGTTTTTGTTTTGGTGTAGTAGGAGAATAATATTCCTCCGACTCAGAACTCGTAATAGAAATGTATGATTCTTGAGCACATTTATCACAAATGTGAGCCATAGTGTATGTTGTATAGAATATTATGGTTAGAAAAAAAAAAGATGATCAAAATAAAAAAATTTGTAAGCTTATATACAAGTTTCTTATGTATAAACCTATGGATGTGAGTTAATGGAAAATTTTAACCAAGAAAACATAAGCAGAAATTTTATTTTAACTCTAAAAATAGCTCTCCTTTTAAAACTGAAATTATAAAATAAGAAAGGAAAGGACGATTACTAAAAGAAAAAAATGAGTAAAGAGAATTTAACCATTAAATAAAGCAGTGGCTTATATTTAATGTAAAAAAAGTTTATGCAAAAGTTATGGTTAAAGGATAACTAAAAAGAAGACGTTCTTTAGAAATTACTTAGTCAAGATTTTTTCTTGAAATTAAACCAAGCTCTCTTCGTAATCTAATAAAATTAGATTCGAGCAGAGGCTTAGTAAAAATGTCTTCTAATTGATTGTCAGTATGAACATATTCAAGACATATACTTCCTTTGTCAATATTATCTCGAAGGAAATGATGACGGATATCAATGTGTTTGGTTCTAGAGTGATTTACTGGATTTTTAGAGAGATTTATAGCACTGGTGTTATCACAGTATATAATAGAATTTGATAAATGAATATCAAAATCTTGAAGTGTTTGTTGCATATATAGTACTTGAGTACAAGCGAGAGCTGCTGATATATATTCAGCTTCACATGTTGATAGTGAAACACAATTCTGTTTCTTACTGAACCAGGAGACAAGTGATTTTCCAATAAAATGGCACGTACCACTTGTACTTTTTCTATCCGTTCGTGAGCCACCGAAATCAGCATCACTATATGATACTAATTCAAATGGACATTCTTTTGGATAAAAAAGACCAAAATCTTTGGTATTATTAAGATAACGAATTATACGTTTCACTGCTCGTAGATGTGATTCCTTTGGATCGGCTTGAAAATGAGCACATAAACAAACACTCATTATTATATCCGGACGACTAGCTGTAAGATAAAGAAGAGAACCAATCATGCTTCGATATAATTTCTGGTCAATATTCTTACCACTTTCATCTTTTTCAAGATGTGTAGTTGTACTCATAGGAGTTGGTTTACCAGATGTATTTTCTAATCCGAAGCGTTTGATAAGGTTTTCACAGTATTTTCTTGATTGATAAAAATACCGTTTTAAAGTTGCTTTATTTGAAGTCCAAGAAAATAAGATAGTTCTCCCATATGAGACATTTCGAATTCTTTGGTCATAATACTTGCAAATTCTTTGCAGAGTTTATCGTTTGTTGAACCGAAGATGATATCGTCTACATATACCTGGATAACTAGAATATCTTTTCGAGAATGTTTAATAAACAAAGTTTGATCGACTTTGCCTATTTGAAATCCTGAGTTAATAAGATAGCTACGTAGTCGTTCATACCAAGCACGAGGTGCTTGTTTTAAACCATACAAAGCTTTCTTAAGTTTGAACACATGGTCAGGATATTTTTCATGTACGAACAAAGGAGGTTGTTCGACATAGACATTCTCTTTGATAAATCCATTGAGAAAAGCACTTTTGACATCCATCTGATAAAGTTTGAAATTATGGTGACAAGCAAAAGATAATAGGATTCTAATAGCTTCTAGTCGAGCAAATGGTGCAAAAGTTTCTTCATAATCGATACCTTCTTCCTGATTATATCCTTGTGCTACTAATCTTGCATTATTTTTGGTGATATTTCCTTGTTCGTCGGCCTTATTTTTATAGACCCATTTAGTACCAATTACTGACTGATCAGTTGGTCGTGGAACAAGTTCCCAAACGTCATTGCGCTCAAACTGATTTAGTTCTTCCTGCATGGCAATGATCCAGTAATCATCTGTAGCAGCTTCTTTTGGATTCTTAGGTTCGATATTTGAGAGAAAAGCGACATGACCCATTTGATTGAGTTGACTTCTTGTTCTGACATGTGATGTTATTTCACCGATTATATTTTGAGCCGGATGGTCTCTTAATATTCTTGGTGGTGATTGTAACTCACATGTTTGAGGAATATTCTCAATAATTATTTCCGAGTCAGAATCAATATTTGTGATGATTTGATTGTCGGTGACTATTGATTCGTCATCATCTGATATAGTGTGAGGGTACTGGTAGATTTCATCAAAAGAGACATGAAGTGATTCTTCAATAGTTTTGGTTCTTTTATTAAATATCCGATAGGCCTTACTTCGTTCCGAATAACCGACAAATATTCCTTCATCGGCCTTTGGATCGAATTTGCCAAGCTGGTCTTTTGTATTTAAAATAAAGCACTTGGAACCAAAAACTTTGAAGTATGAGATTTTAGGCTTCCTTTTGTTAAATAATTCATAAGGAGTATTCTTGGTAAGAGGTCTTATGGATACACGATTTAAAACATAACAGGCAGTTGCCACAGCTTCTGCCCAAAAATGTTTTGGTAAGGTGGTTCCATTCAATAATGTTCTTGCACATTCTTGTAAAGTTCGGTTCTTCCGTTCTACAACTCCGTTCTGTTGTGGAGTTCTGGGAAACGAAAAATTATGATATATACCTTTCTTTGTACAAAAATGTTCAAATTCATTATTTTCAAACTCTCCGCCATGATCACTTCTTATATTTTTAACTTTAATCCCTTTTGATTTTTGAATTCTTTTGACGAAAGATTTGAAATGATCGAAAGTGTCACTTTTATTTTTTAAGAAAATTGTCCATGTATAACGAGAGAAATCATCAACAATTACAAGCACATATTGACTGTGATTTATTGATTGAACCCTAGTAGGTCCAAATAAATCCATGTGTAGTAACTCAAGTGGTTGTAATGTTGATATGACTTTCTTGGATTTAAAAGATGATTTGGTCAATTTTCCTAATTGACATGCATCACAAATGTTGTTAACTTTAAAACTCATTTTGGGTAGTCCTCTAACTAGATTGTTTTTGGCTAGCTTGTCAATAGTTCTGAAGTTTATATGACAGAAGCGTTTGTGTCATAGCCATGGATCATTGTCATTAGCCACAAGACACATATCTGAATTATGATTAATATTCATATTCAGAATATATATATTTCTGTCTCTATAACCTTCGAAAACCAAATTATGGTCTTTATCTAAAATACTACACTTATTATTTGAAAATGAAATTATAAATCCCTTGTCACATAACTGACTAATACTAAGCAAATTGTGTTTTAAATTTCTAACTAGCATGACATTAGTAATAAGAGATAAGTTAGATGTACCGCAATTGCTCACATCGCCTTTGCCGATGATATAGCCTTTTGAATTGTCTCCAAAAGTGACGGAGCCACCATCTGAATATGTAATATTTGTTAATAGACTCTTGTCTCCTGTCATGTGCTTTGAGCAACCACTGTCCAATATCCACTTTCCTCTTTTCTTAAGTGGGACCTGCAAAAAATAGAATTAAGTCCATGGTACCCACTTTTTATAGGGTCCTAAGAGTTAGGTCTTAGGAGTCCAAACCCATATGGGTCCGGTATCCCCTTTATATATATAATTTTTATTAAAATGCACAGTATTCATGAATTGCTGAATGTATTTGTTCCTAATCAAATTGTTATTTGTTTTAGGAACCCATATTTTGATAGTCTTGATATTTTTCTTTTGAAATTTCACAACTGGTTTTGGTTTGGAATATAATAAACTAAGATTTTTCTTAGCTTCAGTTTTTTGTACTTTCTTCTTCCGTTTATTTCCAAGATGTTTCTTGGTTTCTTGTTTGTTATATCCCAATCCTTGTTTGTCTGAAATATATTGTGAACTTTCAATTATTTTTGTCAAATTTTCTCGACCTTGGTTAAAGTTAGAAACATTTTGAGTAATGTCATCAAACTTTGTTTGTAAGCTAGCTTTTTCTAGGTCTAGAATTTTGACTTTTGCTTTAAGCTCATGATTTTCAGTAGTGAGAGCATTATTTTTCTCTTTTTGAGCTTCTATTTCTTGACTCAAAAGAGATATTTGAGAGTCAACATTAGATGATGATTCTTGAATATTTTCAAGTTCCTCTTCTAATATTTTCTTCTCATCTTTTAACATATCTCGTTCAAACTCTGCTCTACTTAAAACTGCTTTGACTACTTTTAATTGACGTTTTATGTCTTTATATTTGACTATTAATTCAGCATTAATATCAAGTAATTCATCAAATGTAGGAATTTGTACCTCATCTTCTGTTGCCATAAAACAAACATTAGCTTGTTCATTCTCTGAATCACTTTCACTTTCTGATGAAGATGACTCTGAATCATCCCATGTTACTGAGAAAGCTCGTTTCTTAGATTTGTCCTTCTTATATTTGAATTTGTCATTTTCTGACTTCTTCTTTTGTTCTGGACAATCTTTCTGCATGTGTCCCTTTTTGTGGCAGTTGAAACATTCTATAGCAGATGAAGATGGTTTGTTTGATCCAGGTTTCCTTTTATTGTAACGACTGTCTTTTCGATATTTTAGGAATATTTTAAATCCTTTCGCAATGAATGCCAAATCTTCGAATTCAGAATCTGATTCATTTTCATCTTTCTCAACATGAAATGCTACATTTTTCTTTTCTTCTTTCTGTTCCTTTCTAGCCTGCAAATTTGCTTCATAGGACATTAAATTTCCTTTCAATTCATCTGGCTTCATGACGGAAAGGTCATTAGCTTCTTCAATTGCTAATACTTTTCCTTCCCATTCACTAGTCAAAGAATGTAGGACTGTTGAAACAACATCGAAATCAGAATACTTTTGTCCTAAGCCAATAAGTGCATGGTGAATAGTTTGAAACCGTGAATACATGTCATTTATTGTCTCATTTGGTTTCATTTTGAAATTTTGAAATTTACTTTTCAGCAGGGCTATTTTGGCTTGTTTAACCTTGTTAGTACCTTCATGAGTGATTTTTAGTGTTTGCCAAATTTGATATGCAGTAGTGCAGATACTAACACGGTTATATTCATTTTGGTCTAATGCACAGAACAACATATTTATTGCTCTTGCATTTACGGCTGCTGCCGTTTTCTCAGCTGCAGTCCATTCTGAATAATCAGTTGTTGGATTCACTATTTCTCTTTGAGTGGCATTCCAAGCATCATAGCTATTTGATTGCATAAAGAATGACATACGTGTTGCCCAATAACTATAGTTAAGACCACTGAAAAATGGAGGTCTTTGTGTCGATTGACCCTCCGTGTAAGTAGTGTTTTGAGTGCTAGTACTTACGTTATTTGCCATATTACTATAATATATCAACTAACTGTGTTACGGTTATATGATGACCTTGCTCTGATACCAAATGAAAGTTGGGTGTGTATACAATTATATGTGCTAATATAGTACACACGGATCGTGTAATATGGACTACAATATAAATGCGGAAATAGATGATAATAGCATAGTAAATAAAAAATAGAAAAATCACACCAGAGATTTTTATACTGGTTCGGAGCACCGTCCTACGTCCAGTCCCAGACTTCTATCTGGATTTTCACTATTAACAACCTCGCTTCTCCCGGAGGAACAGGTTTACAACACCTGTAACATCCCGCCTTTTCGTACGATTTAAACAGACACACGTGCCAGTTCAAACCATACGGAAGGGCGGATTGTTATGGGGTAAATAAGAAAAAAAGAGAAGAAATAAACAAATAGAATCTCACAGCGGAAGGATAAAATATAATAATAAAATATACAGTTTATAAAACTGTTTACAAAACATTTGATTCTTCTTTATACAATTAAATATCAGAGTTCACATACCAACAATATCAATGCAGCGGAATACAGTGTAGTGGAATAAAATAGTAGGTAGTAATATTAAAATCTTCGTCTTCGTCCTCCAGAGCTAAACTTCAAATCCTGAAATGCTAGGACTGACCCGAGCGAATGGAAAAGACAAAACACTCGAGTCAGAACTAAAAGATCTTATGTGAGTTAAATTAATAGAAGTAAATATGAGTGCAGTAACTCAAGAGATGCTCGGGATTTACATCTCCTAAGGATCCGTTAAACTATTTACTATGTAGTATATTGCGCTATTATACTAGTGTCTAATTGTAAAATAAACTTACTTTTAAATAGCGTTAAGGGGTTACCCATATAGCCCTTAACACAGAATATATTCCCATAGTCTATACAGTACCGTAATCTCCCCCGTACTGGGCGTCGTTAGAGGGCACTCCATAGGTATGGTACAAAGCTAAAATCGTATAAGGCGCGCTAGGGTAGGTGACACGGCACAACTAGGCAATGCCAGGGTAGATATACCAATTACGCTTCCGGGTCGATGGTAACGCGTAGCCGCAGCTACCGCCCACCTCGAACAAACTCCCCCAAAATCAAAAATAGAAGTGGCCACTGAAATCAATCCAAAGTCAAAGTATAATATCGAAGAGGAGTGTCCGATCAGAGGAATGACCTCATTAACCCGTCGATCGCTCCTGTTTTAGCCACCTTATGCCAACTCACGGGACTTGGGTCCACGTATTTACCTTACAGGAAACGTCACCACCATCCTACTTCATTCTGGAATCTCCACCGCGTACACGGTTAGTCAAAGTGGTTTTCGGTATCGACAGAGAGTATGTCCATATCCGATCCCGGTCTCTTTGCCAACCAATCGTTATTATAACACCGCGGTCATTTAAAAATAGTTTATATTTAAAAACCAGAATAAATTTTCCATTTCAAAAACTATGAATTAGATATCAATTTAAAACCCCAAAATAATATGATATCATTTTATCTCAAATATAACTCTTTTTCCAAAATCATACTGGTTTAAAATATTAATATCTAGAAACCAACCATTTGAATTATATTTTCAAAACATAATATTTCGGAATTCATACTTTTAAAATCATACTTCTAAAACTTGAATGGTTTGGATATTCAACGATGTATAGAATAAATGGTTTAACTTTAAAGTTACTTCGTAAAGAAAATAATTTACATGGCTTTACAATATAGTTCTTACTTAATGTTTAAACCATAATTTAAATATTACATCAAGTTCCAAAACCCCCTTCAATTTCTATATATATATAAATCCATTTGGAGTATTAATATTTCAAACTAAAGTTGGATTATATTCTTTCAACAATTTAAATGTTCTTTTATTTAGTTTTGAATATTCACATAGGATTCATAAATAAAACTCCAAATTCTAGTAATTAATAATTTCTCAAATTTACTTTATACTAGAATATCCGTTATTAAGTTTATTTAGAAAAATTCAGTTTGTAAATATCATATCTTTAAAATTTCCAAACTTAGCATATATTATAAATTTTCAATCTCATTTCTAAATTTTTATTCCATTTTATTTAACGGATTTATACACAGTTTAAATTCAAAAGTTTAACTTCATATGTATATATATATAAATGGAAGAATAATATTTATAAATATAAAAATTTAAATTTTTATAAATCGTATCACATCCAAACCATAGAAATCACTTTTAAAATAATAATTTATATATAGACCACGGTGCTTGTATATAATTTTCTATCCTATGGTCAAGTGATACGGATATTTATCATTTCAATCCGCAATTTAAAAATAAAATTTTGCGGTTGTATATCATTTCAAACCACAATCCCGAATGAAATGAAAATGCATGATAACTTGCAATTTAATGATATCAAATAAACATCCATTCACCAACATCATCCATTATCCAAATCACAATCATCAATCAATATCAATCAATATCAATATATATTTGAAATTATAAAGCAGGTAATAACTGGCAATTATATTCAAATTAAATTTAACAACTATAAATCTACAGTTTATATTCAGTGATAAATTATATAACTGTTAACTAGCAGTTTATATGCAAACAAACAAATTCTAGCTGTCAAATACTACGCAATAAATAAATTAAATTGGCAGTTAAATTCAATAAATGCAATTTAAGAGATATGACGAAATAAACATGCCAAATAGTCATAAATAAATTTCTATTCATTTCTAAGATAAATTTAACAAACATAAAAACTTCTAGAAGTTGTGAGTGGGTTAAAACACTCACCTTTTGAATTTAAATCGAATTTAAATTCAATTTAAACTCAAAAATTTGCCCGTCTCAGAATTCGTCCAAACTAGCGTCATCGAGTCTGGAATTAAATTACGATCCTAACAAAAGAAATTTCGTGTGAATCCGACTTCGTATGAGAAAGTTATGACGGAAAATGGTGATTGAATTCAAATAAAAAAAAAAAATAAGAGAACACTTAAACCCCCCAACATGCCACCTCAGCAACCACGTTCCCTGTACACGAAAACATGCGGCCCCTCTTCATCTTCTACAGTAAGCATGCGCGAGGACCTCAAACCCTATAGCCGCCACAAATTTTCTCCCAAACGCAAAATCATCCGAGCCACCGCGCCCACTAGCCTGCCCTTGCCGAGCCGCCTCTACCCCCTTGGTCCGGTCACCCAGAACTTCCAGCCGCCGCCTAGCATATTTAAACCCCAATTGAATTTTGACTCCAATCTGACCTTTGAATTGCCAAACAAATTACATAGATGCGCTCCCCATCATCCATACTACAATACCCAGAAACAGAATCTCGATCCGATGAAGTTTTGTGCGACGATGATGAACGGTTTTGGGGCTGTTTGAATTTATTCTGGATGGGCGACAGCTCCAATTGAAAAACGAACTACACCATGAGATTACGCGTATCGAATACTTCAACGTATATTTTTCTGGAATTTTCTGAAATTTTTGAGTTTTGACTTTTGATTTTGAACTGTGGATAGATCTGGAATTGGATCTGAGATGTATCCATTGAGGAAGAAAGAAGGTTGAAGAAAATGAACGTACAGCAAATAGTCAATAGGGTGAAGTTAGGGTTTATGATCGCATATATATAGACAAATAGAAGAAGGCTAGGTGGGTACGGATAACGAACGCGCTAGACGGTAGTTGGCCCAAAAAGCCCGTTCTGACCCCGGAACGAAATTTATCAAACCCATATATCCAGATAGGTATTTTAAAATATTTTGAACGCGATGGAAAAAGTTTCACGACCAAATTCGATCGTATGAAGAAGTTATGCTGAAAACAAGATTTTCAAATTGATTTCAAATTGATTTTTAATAAAATCGATTTCAAGGCGTTTCGCGTCCGTACGATCAAACGACAAGTCCGATCGATACGAAACGTGAAACCCTATAATAATTCACCGATACGGATTCGATGAAACTGGTTTCGTCGAAATCCGAGTCCGTGCCCAAAATGGCTATTTTTAATCTTTATTAAATAAATTAAAATAAATTATAAATCCAATTTTTATATTTCAACTTCTAATATTGGCCAAATTTCATTCCTTATATAATTCAATCTATTCCAAATGATTTAACAAGCTTGGATGTGGATTAAAATCTATAAGTATATCAATTTTGCAGTGTTAATTTCTGCACTTCTTATTATTTGGAATTAAAATTTTTATTCTCAAAACCCAATTATTAATTCTTATAATCTTATACTCTCAACTTGAATCCAATTAGATAAATAGATTTGATTTCCATTCCAACTCATTTGATTGCAAATAAACTTTTTACCATACATTAAATTCCAAATTATTAATAAACTTTTATTCCCATTTCCTTTACACACAATCATCGTATTATAAAGGTATCTTCCATTGATTTGCCTTAACTTATTTAAGGTAACCTTACATTAATATCTATTGCTATGATTTCAAATTATTATCCCCTCATTTTTCTTAACTATTATTAATTCCAATCTTAATGAATTCAACATTATAAGTTTGATAAATTTATTAAATTCACTCAATTGTTTACAAATTCCATTTTAAATTCAATAACGTAATATTTTACGTTTAATTCTATTTTATTTGTAGTAAATACCCTTTGTTGGATTTAATATTCAAATTATAGATAAAATCTTGCTTTCCAAAGTTATATCAACATGTCCAACTAAATTTGAATTAGCTTTCACTTTATTCTATGGAATTAACTATTGCAATAAATCCAAATTACCATAAATTACATCCAAATAAATAAAGCTTGATTTCTATTATTCAACTCAAAATATATCAATTGTCAATTCCATAAGAAAAAATTAACATTTGGTTCATACTTTTTACAAATAACTCCCATTTCTTCCAAATAATAATTACATAAACTATTTGATATTAAATCCATTAAATTGCAATAAATTCAATTGATTGCAAACAAATTTGGATTTTTATTTGGTTATACACAAAATTTCCGTCATCACTTGCCTAACAGAGTTATTATCACTTAAGATCTCATTGCATCCACATTTTCACATTTTCATTTCTTAGTTTCTATACTTTATTTTACATAAATTATTATAAATGGGATTTCCCTTGGTTACATCTTATTTGTATTTAACATTACTCATATATCAATCTATTCCACCTTAACTACGGTAAATTGGCGGGTAAATTGAATAAATTCCCAAATTTAAGTTAACAAGAAACAAGAATAGGTAACATACAATAGTCGTTTACTCTAAATTCTAATCACCTAAATAGGCTTTTATTACTTGCAGATAAATGTTACTATTTATTTTCATAGTACAAATCTCAAGAATTATCCCATTTTAATTTGCTTAGGCCATTTATTTCACTATACATATCTACATAAATGGACAATTTATTCAATTCATTAAGTATCAATTCTATTAAGCCCTATTTATATTTTATGCATTCTTCTATTACCTTACAAAAAGGAATAACTTTTAACTCACACACGAAAAACCAAAACCGTCATAAATCCGATAAATTCCCAAATCGAAGTTTGTACATTTTTTACACAACTATTATGATTTCTCACAAACGTTGAATTTATTAAATGACCATTTATTATAATTTAATTCCCTTAATTGAATCAAATGCTTATTATTATATATATTCTTTTCATTCTACCATTCCTTCCCATTTTATATTCATTAACGTATTTACACATCTCTATCTTTCAAATATTAATAACCAAACTTGATTACAAACACTGTCCTTATCAATCTTCATAAATTTGTTCAGATCTATACTCCTTTATATAATTAGAGTTTATGTCTCTATTAGATTTATTTTTCACTACAGGCATAAATTATTACTATCTACACTAATTACATCTTTGTATTAATGAACACCATTCAAGTTAATATTTGTACTACATTCACAGATTCAACATTTGTTTGTTTCTTAAAATTTACTTTAAATCAAATTGTGACAATTTGCATTATCCACATTTATCGTCATAAAATTTATAATTTTACACTAAATTTCAACTACTATACCCAATCTCTACATTTATTCCTCAACAAATTTGAAATTATATTAATTCAATTTATTAAATATCATAAATTTAACGGGTCGTTACAATCTCCCCCACTCAAAACTTTTCGTCGCCGAAAAGGAAAAGGAAGGGAGAAGGAAGAATAACACAGTATTTCTAATTTCAAATATTAACTTATATTTTACTGGATTAATTTCCTTTAATGAAATATACTTGTTTTATAATCAATCATATCCTTTAATGCTTGAATTATTAAAGTTGGAAAAATATTTTTAACAAAATTCTAAGTCCAAAATTTTACGGAAAATTTTGACAGAGTCTCCTTTGTACGGAGGGACTCTGTAGAAAATATAATATCTAAATATACAAATATATTACATATATTATCCAAAATAAAATATCCCAACACGGAAAAATATATAAAATAGCGCTTTAAACGTAATCCGAAAACGTACCTATTTGTCGGGCAGTACGCTTATTATTTTTATGGAACCAAGCAGTAGCAGTGGCTTCCATCACCTGTATTCACTTATATAATCTAAAAGTTAAATATTTATATCAAAGTGAAAAGTCTAGGTGGTATACAACCATTAATCAACCAATCAACTGCAACAACCATAGATTTTAACAAACAGCACACACCGCAAACAAAAATCATTCAATCAAACAAACAATTTGTTGTTCGGGTTCAAATTCTGAAATTGTACGGAATGAAGAATAACTATCAAGTGCATCCGTTACTCAACAGTCTTAGATGGAACAAAGATAGATTATTTGTTCATCCCATAACTCCAAAATTCCTTACCCACAAACATACATCAACCAAACAATCCAAACCAACACCAAAATAGCTTATTATACATTTATTTCATACTTCAGTGGTTTGATTTTCTTCCCTTCATTTATGAGGGATTTCTTTGTTCTTACAAGTTTTATTTTTCAATTATCACCTGTTTATTATATTTGTATTTCCTTTTTATTACTTAAGTTTATAAAATAATTCTCATTAATAGCAACAAATATTTGAATATCTTCATTTCCTTACTCTTCACTTGTAAGATTCCCCTTAAATTCTTAATCTGCTAACATTCATTCTTATAAGTGGAAGTTTTTATTTATCCATTAACTATGGATTACAGTCATTTAAATTCTTCCTACTTTCCATTATATTAGAATAGGGGAGATTAAAACATACTTAAGTGAATAATCATATAATAAATTCTTATTTTGAATTTCATTTTATATACTTAGGTTCATGTCATCTATTAATAATTCTTAACCCTTTTCAGTAAAATTTCAATTATAACCTAAGTTTATACCATTAAATTCTTATTATAACAGTAATTTATTGAATACTTCATTTTTCTAAATTCCTACTTGTAAAATATTCAATTCCAGTTTCTCATTTAACACTTCAACTTTTATATTTGGGTAAGTTATTTATGTTAAGGAAATTGCAATTGAACTTATACAAGTTTAATCTCCATTCTTTTAATTAAATTTAATGTTTATCCATATTACTCTTTGTCTCATATGTATGCAAATTCATCTTCATAGCTTTGCAATTATTCTCTTATTTCAATTAGAGGTTTCAATTCATTTATTACTTAACTTTTATTTCACTAACAAATTTTAAACAATTAATTAACGGAAAAATTTAGAATTAAGTACCGGGTTAAATTTCAATTTATTTTCAAATAATAGATAAATAAGTTCTTACAACTCAATATCTCTAATTATAGTTAGAGCAATAAAAGAAAATTTTTTTAGAAAATTTCATAATAAATCTGCAGTAGAATTTACTACAGTGGCCTTTCCCCTTCGAAACTCGAAAATGAAAGTCGATGATGCGGCCGTCATCACCGAATTTATTTTCCAGCGACAGAGAGGAAAGTACAGAATTTAATTCTTTTCCAAAATCTTCTTTAAAACAATTCTTCCAATTTATACGAAATATTTATATAAGAAAATACTTATAAACCGAACCATTATTTTTCATAAATTCTTTGAAAACATATTTGGAAAAATCCCGGACTTAAGTTCTAAAATCTCCAATTTGATTTATCATAATTTCGACTTAGCTTCAATTATTATAGATATTTTTATTTTCTAACACCCAATCTATAGCAACCAAATATATATATATATCTTTATAAAACTATTTTTATATATAGAAAATATAATAGGCAAAATTATTTCATTCACCTATATTAAAAACGGATATTATGTCGGTCTGTCCTATTAAGTGTTTAGAAATCCCTATTGATGGCATAGCGTCCCATGCATCAACCAGAATTTATAAATACAAAGCGGAACAGATTAACACAATATAAAAATCTTTTTATTAATACTAACAAATACGCTCTCTCATATATATATATATACGCTCAGTGACTCCCATAGGGTATTACTACTCTATTAACAAAGAGTCAAACCCCACAAAGCCAAGGTTTATCGCTAAACCAAAGCTCTGATACCAACTGCCGCCTTTTCGTACGATTTAAACAGACACACGTGCCAGTTCAAACCATACGGAAGGGCGGATTGTTATGGGGTAAATAAGAAAAACAGAGAAGAAATAAACAAATAGAATCTCACAGCGGAAGGATAAAATATAATAATAAAATATAAAGTTTATAAAACTGTTTACAAAACATTTGATTCTTCTTTATACAATTAAATATCAGAGTTCACATACCAACAATATCAATGCAGCGGAATACAGTGTAGTGGAATAAAATAGTAGGTAGTAATATTAAAATCTTCGTCTTCGTCCTCCAGAGCTAAACTTCAAATCCTGAAACGCTCGGACTGACCCGAGCGAATTGAAAAGACAAAACACTCGAGTCAGAACTAAAAGATCTTATGTGAGTTAAATTAACAGAAATAAATATGAGTGCAGTAACTCAAGAGATGCTCGGGATTTACATCTCCTAAGGATCCGTTAAACTATTTACTATGTAGTATATTGCGCTATTATACTAGTGTCTAATTGTAAAATAAACTTACTTTTAAATAGCGTTAAGGGGTTACCCATATAGCCCTTAACACAGAATATATTCCCATAGTCTATACAGTACCGTAATCTCCCCCGTACTGGGCGTCGTCAGAGGGCACTCCATAGGTATGGTACAAAGCTAAAATCGTATAAGGCGCGCTAGGGTAGGTGACACGGCACAACTAGGCAATGCCAGGGTAGATATACCAATTACGCTTCCGGGTCGATGGTAACACGTAGACGCAGCTACCGCCCACCTCGAACAAACTCCCCCAAAATCAAAAATAGAAGTGGCCACTGAAATCAATCCAAAGTCAAAGTATAATATCGAAGAGGAGTGTCCGATCAGAGGAATGACCTCATTAACCCGTCGATCGCTCCTGTTTTAGCCACCTTATGCCAACTCACGGGAGTTGGGTCCACGTATTTACCTTACAGGAAACGTCACCACCATCCTACTTCATTCTGGAATCTCCACCGCGTACACGGTTAGTCAAAGTGGTTTTCGGTATCGATAGAGAGTATGTCCATATCCGATCCCGGTCTCTTTGCCAACCAATCGTTATTATAACACCGCGGTCATTTAAAAATAGTTTATATTTAAAAACCAGAATAAATTTTCCATTTCAAAAACTATGAATTAGATATCAATTTAAAACCCCAAAATAATATGATATCATTTTATCTCAAATATAACTCTTTTTCCAAAATCATACTGGTTTAAAATATTAATATCTAGAAACCAACCATTTGAATTATATTTTCAAAACATAATATTTCGGAATTCATACTTTTAAAATCATACTTCTAAAACTTGAATGGTTTGGATATTCAACGATGTATAGAATAAATGGTTTAACTTTAAAGTTACTTCGTAAAGAAAATAATTTACATGGCTTTACAATATAGTTCTTACTTAATGTTTAAACCATAATTTAAATATTACATCAAGTTCCAAAACCCCCTTCAATTTCTATATATATATAAATCCATTTGGAGTATTAATATTTCAAACTAAAGTTGGATTATATTCTTTCAACAATTTAAATGTTCTTTTATTTAGTTTTGAATATTCACATAGGATTCATAAATAAAACTCCAAATTCTAGTAATTAATAATTTCTCAAATTTACTTTATACTAGAATATCCGTTATTAAGTTTATTTAGAAAAATTCAGTTTGTAAATATCATATCTTTAAAATTTCCAAACTTAGCATATATTATAAATTTTCAATCTAATTTCTAAATTTTTATTCCATTTTATTTAACGGATTTATACACAGTTTAAATTCAAAAGTTTAACTTCATATGTATATATATATAAATGGAAGAATAATATTTATAAATATCAAAATTTAAATTTTTATAAATCGTATCACATCCAAACCATAGAAATCACTTTTAAAATAATAATTTATATATAGACCACGGTGCCTGTATATAATTTTCTATCCTATGGTCAAGTGATACGGATATTTATCATTTCAATCCGCAATTTAAAATAAAATTTTGCGGTTGTATATCATTTCAAACCACAATCCCGAATGAAATGAAAATGCATGATAACTTGCAATTTAATGATATCAAATAAACATCCATTCACCAACATCATCCATTATCCAAATCACAATCATCAATCAATATCAATCAATATCAATATATATTTGAAATTATAAAGCAGGTAATAACTGGCAATTATATTCAAATTAAATTTAACAACTATAAATCCACAGTTTATATTCAGTGATAAATTATATAACTGTTAACTAGCAGTTTATATGCAAACAAACAAATTCTAGCTGTCAAATACTACGCAATAAATAAATTAAATTGGCAGTTAAATTCAATAAATGCAATTTAAGAGATATGACGAAATAAACATGCCAAATAGTCATAAATAAATTTCTATTCATTTCTAAGATAAATTTAACAAACATAAAAACTTCTAGAAGTTGTGAGTGGGTTAAACCACTCACCTTTTGAATTTAAATCGAATTTAAATTCAATTTAAACTCAAAAATTCGCCCGTCTCAGAATTCGTCCAAACCAGCGTCATCAAGTCCGGAATTAAATTACGATCCTAACAAAAGAAATTTCGTTTGAATCCGACTTCGTATGAGAAAGTTATGACGGAAAATGGTGATTGAATTCAAATAAAAAAAAAAGAACACTTAAACCCCCCAACATGCCACCTCAGCAACCACGTTCCCTGTACACGAAAACATGCGGCCCCTCTTCATCTTCTACAGTAAGCATGCGCGAGGACCTCAAACCCTATAGCCGCCACAAATTTTCTCCCAAACGCAAAATCATCCGAGCCACCGCGCCCACTAGCCTGCCCTTGCCGAGCCGCCTCTACCCCCTAGGTCCGGTCACCCAGAACTTCCAGCCGCCGCCTAGAATATTTAAACCCCAATTGAATTTTGACTCCAATCCGACCGTTGAATTGCCAAACAAATTTCATAGATGCGCTCCCCATCGTCCATACTACAATACCCAGAAACAGAATCTCGATCCGATGAAGTTTTGTGCGACGATGATGAACGGTTTTGGGGCTGTTTGAATTTATTCTGGATGAACGACAGCTCCAATTGAAAAACGAACTACACCATGAGATTACGCGTATCGAATACTTCAACATATATTTTTCTGGAATATTCTGAAATTTTTTAGTTTTGACTTTTGATTTTGAACTGTGGATAGATCTGGAATTGGATCTGAGATGTATCCATTGAGGAAGAAAGAAGGTTGAAGAAAATGAACGTACAGCAAATAATCAATAGGGTGAAGCTAGGGTTTATGATCGCATATATATAGACAAATAGAAGAAGGCTAGGTGGGTACGGATAACGAACGCGCTAGACGGTAGTTGGCCCAAAAAGCCCGTTCTGACCCCGGAACGAAATTTATCAAACCCATATATCCAGATAGGTATTTTAAAATATTCTGAACGCGATGGAAAAAGTTTCACGACCAAATTCGATCGTATGAAGAAGTTATGCTGAAAACAAGATTTCCAAATTGATTTCAAATTGATTTTTAATAAAATCGATTTCAAGGCGTTTCGCGTCCGTCGATCAAACGACAAGTCCGATCGATACGAAACTTGAAACCCTATAATAATTCACCGATACGGATTCGATGAAACTGGTTTCGTCGAAATCCGAGTCCGTGCCCAAAATGGCTATTTTTAATCTTTATTAAATAAATTAAAATAAATTATAAATCCAATTTTTATATTTCAACTTCTAATATTGGCCAAATTTCATTCCTTATATAATTCAATCTATTCCAAATGATTTAACAAGCTTGGATGTGGATTAAAATCTATAAGTATATCAATTTTGCAGTGTTAATTTCTGCACTTCTTATTATTTGGAATTAAAATTTTTATTCTCAAAACCCAATTATTAATTCTTATACTCTTATACTCTCAACTTGAATCCAATTAGATAAATAGATTTGATTTCCATTCCAACTCATTTGATTGCAAATAAACTTTTTACCATACATTAAATTCCAAATTATTAATAAACTTTTATTCCCATTTCCTTTACACACAATCATCGTATTATAAAGGTATCTTCCATTGATTTGCCTTAACTTATTTAAGGTAACCTTACATTAATATCTATTGCTATGATTTCAAATTATTATCCCCTCATTTTTCTTAACTATTATTAATTCCAATCTTAATGAATTCAACATTATAAGTTTGATAAATTTATTAAATTCACTCAATTGTTTACAAATTCCATTTTAAATTCAATAACGTAATATTTTACGTTTAATTCTATTTTATTTGTAGTAAATACCCTTTGTTGGATTTAATATTCAAATTATAGATAAAATCTTGCTTTCCAAAGTTATATCAACAATGTCCAACTAAATTTGAATTAGCTTTAACTTTATTCTATGGAATTAGCTATTGCAATAAATCCAAATTACCATAAATTACATCCAAATAAATAAAGCTTGATTTCTATTATTCAACTCAAAATATATCAATTGTCAATTCCATAAGAAAAAATTAACATTTGGTTCATACTTTTTACAAATAACTCCCATTTCTTCCAAATAATAATTACATAAACTATTTGATATTAAATCCATTAAATTGCAATAAATTCAATTGATTGCAAACAAATTTGGGTTTTTATTTGGTTATACACAAAATTTCCGTCATCACTTGCCTAACAGAGTTATTATCACTTAAGATCTCATTGCATCCACATTTTCACATTTTCATTTCTTAGTTTCTATACTTTATTTTACATAAATTATTATAAATGGGATTTCCCTTGGTTACATCTTATTTGTATTTAACATTACTCATATACCAATCTATTCCACCTTAACTGCGGTAAATTGGCGGGTAAATTGAATAAATTCCCAAATTTAAGTTAACAAGAAACAAGAATAGGTAACATACAATAGTCGTTTACTCTAAATTCTAATCACCTAAATAGGCTTTTATTACTTGCAAATAAATGTTACTATTTATTTTCATAGTACAAATCTCAAGAATTATCCCATTTTAATTTGCTTAGGCCATTTATTTCACTATACATATCTACATAAATGGACAATTTATTCAATTCATTAAGTATCAATTCTATTAAGCCCTATTTATATTTTATGCATTCTTCTATTACCTTACAAAAAGGAATAACTTTTAACTCACACACGAAAAACCAAAACCGTCATAAATCCGATAAATTCCCAAATCGAAGTTTGTACATTTTTTACACAACTATTATGATTTCTCACAAACGTTGAATTTATTAAATGACCATTTATTATAATTTAATTCCCTTAATTGAATCAAATGCTTATTATTATATATATTCTTTTCATTCTATCATTCCTTCCCATTTTATATTCATTAACGTATTTACACATCTCTATCTTTCAAATATTAATAACCAAACTTGATTACAAACACTGTCCTTATCAATCTTCATAAATTTGTTCAGATCTATACTCCTTTATATAATTAGAGTTTATGTCTCTATTAGATTTCTTTTTCACTACAGGCATAAATTATTACTATCTACACTAATTACATCTTTGTATTAATGAACACCATTCAAGTTAATATTTGTACTACATTCACAGATTCAACATTTGTTTGTTTCTTAAAATTTACTTTAAATCAAATTGTGACAATTTGCATTATCCACATTTATCGTCATAAAATTTATAATTTTACACTAAATTTCAACTACTATACCCAATCTCTACATTTATTCCTCAACAAATTTGAAATTATATTAATTCAATTTATTAAATATCATAAATTTAACGGGTCGTTACAATCTCCCCCACTCAAAACTTTTCGTCCCCGAAAAGGAAAAGGAAGGGAGAAGGAAGAATAACACAGTATTTCTAATTTCAAATATTAACTTATATTTTACTGGATTAATTTCCTTTAGTGAAATATACTTGTTTTATAATCAATCATATCCTTTAATGCTTGAATTATTAAAGTTGGAAAAATATTTTTAACAAAATTCTAAGTCCAAAATTTTACGGAAAATTTTGACAGAGTCTCCTTTGTAAGGAGGGACTCTGGAGAAAATATAATATCTAAATATACAAATATATTACATATATTATCCAAAATAAAATATCCCAACACGGGAAAATATATAAAATAGCGCTTTAAACGTAATCCGAAAACGTACCTATTTGTCGGACAGTACGCTTATTATTTTTATGGAACCAAAGCAGTAGCAGTGGCTTCCATCACCTGTATTCACTTATATAATCTAAAAGTTAAATATTTATATGAAAGTGAAAAGTCTAGGTGGTATACAACCATTAATCAACCAATCAACTGCAACAACCATAGATTTTAACAAACAGCACACACCGCAAACAAAAATCATTCAATCAAACAAACAATTTGTTGTTCGGGTTCAAATTCTGAAATTGTATGGAATGAAGAATAACTATCAAGTGCATCCGTTACTCAACAGTCTTAGATGGAACCTCACACTATCGGGTTCAAAGCAGGAGTATGTAGAAAGTAAGATCAGAGATTAGATTAAAAAGTATATAAAATCATGTTTTGTGTTAATCAACGAATTAGATGAGTTTATATAGATAAGAATGATTGTAACTCTTTGTGAGCAGTTGCCATTAAGAGATATGATCTTTGGTGAAAGGTAAGAGATGCAACCTTTGGAGAAGAGAAGTGTCTTTTGGAAAAATTGCTTTCTGTTTAAAAACGGTCGACAGGTTAAAAAGTGACCAGTAGACAGGAATTTAAATATATATACGTTATGTGCATGTGTGCACGTTCAGTGTGCAAATTATGCAGGAACGGTCGACCGCCTATATTGTGACCGGTCGACCGGTCCCTGTAAAGTTGCACACTGAATGTGCAACTACATTCTAATCGTATATATATATATATATTAATTTTCTTGAAAATGCATGATTATTTGAGGATAGATTTTAACAAGTTTATCACTAATATAATATCAAATAATCAATGTACAATCTAGAGTACCATATGTAGCTCTTTATAGCCATAATGACCTTGTTTTGTCGATCGCCTTTAGTTATTTGTCAGAAATCAAAAGCTTCATAAAACTTGTGACTCAACAAGAACGCATCGCCGCAGCGATCGCAACACCGCGAAATAACACTCCTGAAATTCCGAGGGTGCACCAATCAATCACAAGTAATGAGTAGTAGTTACGAAGAAGTGTGTTCGCTCGAGGTGGCTAACCCCATTTGGCCCGGCACGGCTCCTGATTTTAGTCATTTCCAATTTGACACAAGCTGTCAAGGCTATCCATTATCGTTCTCTTTCTTCAGTCATCACGTACATCATTCCAACCACTTCATTCTGGATCATCACTCCGCATATAGTTATTAAAGTGGTTTTCGGTTTAGATAGAGAGTATATCCCTAACCGATTCTGGTCTCTTTAATTACTCTCGTAATTATTATACCGATTGGTCGTTTAATAAATTTCAAAAACAAATCAATTTCAATTTTGATTCGAAAATCAACATTTTGTTTGTCTTCCTAAATCAATTTCCAAAGTTTACGTTCCAAAGCTTCCAAATTACCATTTCAAATTCTTATAATTCGATTTCAACTTTTATTTAAACAATTCAAATATTGATTCAAGTTCATATATAAATTTCATTCCGAAATCATTTAAAATGGTTTAATTTTCATTTCAAATCAATTTAAATTCATTTATCGATTTCATTCCATATTCATTAAGTAAATTTGTCATTCAAAACAACTTCTATTTAAATTCCAATTCATTTAAATCAATTACTTACGTTCAACTTCATTATATCAAAACATCAAATTGAAATAAATCAAATTCGTCAAATCAATTCTTTAAATTACAAGTCTTACGTTAATTTCAATAAATCCCATTCTTTTCAGTAAATCACATTTTATTTCTTGTTAAAGAAATTCTATTTTTACTTATTTAATAACTTCGTTACAAATTTCAAACTCAATCAATAAAGGACTAAATTTCACATAATCGAGAAGTTTCAATTTCACTTATCGACTTACTAAAAAAATTTCAAACTTAATAAATTAAGAAAACCCAATTTCATTTATTAACGAAGTTCCAATTCACTTATTCGAAAGTTCAATTTCTTTTATCAAAGAATTCAATTTTTATTCAATTATCAATTAATTAAATCTTATTCAATTATTATATAATTTCAATCTTAATTATTAATAATTTCAAAACTTAATAATTACAATCTTGATTATCAATTCAAACTTAATTGTTAAATCACTTCCACGTAATTTTGAATTCAAACTTAATTATCAAATCATTTCAACCTAATTATAAATTCAACTTAATGATTTGAAACTTAATTATAATTCCAACTTGATTATAATTTCAAATTTAGTGTGACGCCCCACCTCTATACCCACGGTAGCCAAGAACACTACGGTGTAGTGCTGTCAACTAGCGCGGAGAATAAGGCTGTTGAGGAGCGACCATCCATGTAATTTCTTATCACACGGTGGCTATAAAATAATCTTCGGAAACAAATATAGAAGTAAGCATAACATGCGAATCAATCACATATATCCATATCACAAAGGCGGAAAGAGATATTAATATATATCACATAAAAGTGTACATCAGAGAAGTGGTCTAAAAAGATCCACGATAATACAAAAGAATAGCAACGCGTGCTATACAAAAGAATACAACCATGAGTCTATAACTCAAGTGTAAACAACAAAAGCTGCTAATCTAAACAAGTAGCCAAAAGTCTGAGTAGTGAATCACTGGGGGAGGAGTCAAGCAGTAGCACCTGTAACATCTCGGTCTGACCCGAGTATTATTTATAAGAAAATAATAAACGGATCAGTCTAGCTATAAATATCAGATGACATGATATAACATAAAAGATATGGCATAAACATAAAATATCCATACTGACATACTACTATAAGTATGCAAATAATGATCAACAGGAGATCAACCGATAAGAGATATATCAATATCACAAGAATCTTCTCAAAGATCCAAAGAGGGCATCATACCCTAAACTTGTACTCATGACAAGTCAAAGAGATAAATTCCAGAAATCAACACAAGAAATCCAGAAATCATAAAAAGGGAAAGAGGCCTATCACATGACGGTCCGAAGACCAAGGGGAGCTACCCCGCATGTGTGAATGGAATCACACAGATTGAGGTCAAGACTAACCAAAAAGCAGAAAGGTATGTGTGAGTGGAATCACACAAGTGGTGTCTAGTCTAACCTTGCAATGAAAGAGACGTCGCGCAATTGCTAGTCTAATTCATAAAGCGATCGTCAAGATCAACGAGAAGTGTCAATTACACTAAGCTAGTAAATATAGAAGTTTAGCTTCATGTCCCATAACCACTTGCTTAACTTAAATATTTACGAACAAACTGTAAATCTTCACTAAAAAAATTGTCACAAGAGGTTCAATCGAACAAGTCCAAGAATTAACCGACGAAGTGAACGCAAGCGTTTCATACCACTTGTTTTACTAAGTCGTTTAATTAGATTTCTCGTTCGAGTGAGGTAAAGGCTTGTATATACTAATAGATTGGAAAACGGTTTAAGAAAAGAGCTTTGTTATTAAAAATAGAGTTGAAATCGTTTGTTAAAAGAGTTTTGATATTTACTACTAGTATTGAAACCTTTATATTATAAAGTGACAAAACACAGAAGCAATTGTAGAAACAATCAGTCACAAAAATCGCATACGGAGATGTGAATAAAATCCAAGGAAATCAGCTCAATGTTTTTCAGATAAGATCCCCTACGGAGGGGGGGTCCAGGGGGGGTGGCAACCCCCCAAGGTGGGGGTGCGAGGGCAACGCCACCGCTTACGGGGTTCGACCTGCCCGGTCAGGTCGCGGGGGTCCAGGGGGCAGCGCCCCCGGCGGGGTGCGGGGCAGCGTCCCGACCAAAACGGTACGACCTAGTGAAGACAAAATGAGGTCTAACGACCTAAGGGGAATAGGGTCGAGCGACCTATAAAACTCGCGACCTAAAAGTTAGCAAGGTCGAACGACCTATAGAGGCATAGGGTGCAGCGACCTAAAACATCGCGACCTAGTGAAGACCTAAGGGAGGCGAGCGACTTATAAAACTCGCGACCTAAAAGTTAGCAAGGTCGAACGACCTATAGAGGCATAGGGTGCAGCGACCTAAAACATCGCGACCTAGTGACCTAACGGTTTAAGGGTCTTGCGACCTAACTGGAAACAAGGTCCAAACGACCTAACGACTTAAAGTGAAACCTGGCTGAGCGATATAAGGTCGGAGACGACCTACGACTTAACTCCGTGTGAGCGACCTACGACCTATGGTTGCTACGACCTAACGAGTTCCAATAGTGAAGGCTTAAGGTCTAACGACCTAAGGGGTACGACCTAAGGTCTTACGACCTAAGGTGTTGAGGTTGGACGACCTAACCAAATTGCATAGGCCATACGAGCTAAGGCCTAACGACCTAACTCCGAACAAGCTATACGCGAGTGACCTAGGGCGCTAACTCGCAAACGACCTAACGTTAACTCGCGAACGACCTAACTCCAGACGTGCCTTTTCAACGCGTGCGAGCTGAAGACCTGCCGACCTACGACCTAACTCCAAGCGACCTAAGGCCTAACGACCTATAGTGGACGAATGGGCTAAGGCCAGAAACGACCCAAATGAAGGTGACGACTTTTCCACGCGAACGACCTATAGATGCTGGGCGACCTAAGGGGGACAGAGCGACCTAAGCCAGAAATTCACCCCAAAACACTAAAAAGTGGAGTTTTTCGCCAATCCAATCCAAACCAAATGCAAATGTGCATGCAAACATGATAGGGATGCATTTCCAATAGCCCAAGATAGATATAGACTAGAATTGTGAGATAAAAATCTCACCTTTGCTCCAAAACCCAATTAAAATGAAGAACAAAGCTTGAAGGCAAATGGAGAAGCAACCACAAGCTTAAATCCGATGTCTTCTTCTTGAATTTGGAGTTGAATGTTGGAGTTACAATAAAACAAAGACTTTGGAGTTTTAATTTCTCATTCCATTCACCATTTTTGTTGAAGCTTTAGTGTTAGGAAATGAAATGAAGCAATGAAGAAGAAGGGGGGTGGAACTTGGGCCTAATGGGCTAAAAGTCCAAACCAAAGGCTCTAGTGAAAAAGTGGTGAAATTCCACTAACCCCAAACATATCAATGTTTATACTTAGAAGATTGCAAACGACGTTTCGAACTCAATGGAAGTGGTCTCGAGTCCTAATTTGACCGTTTGCAAAAAGTAGCTTCGGACCAAAATCCGATTAACGATAAAATATTTAAATAAAATATTTAAATATAAAAATCGATAAATATGCGGGTTGTTACATTTAGTTATTAAATGATCTCAACTTAATAATTTCAAAACTCAATTATTACTGATTCTAATTTATTTATTAATAATTCCAAATTTAATTATTAAATAATCAGATTTCAAACAACGTTCTTTCATCAATTACTACGTTAATATTTGTTTTAGATTTCAATCTTTACATTTTCCTTTAATAAAAATTCAAATTCCAGTTTCATTTCAAAACTTATTCTTTATTCGAATAAAATCATTATTTTATTTTTAAATCAAATTATTGACCAATCGGATTTATTAAATTCTCTATCCTAAGTCAAGTTTATTTGAGTATTTATCATTTCAACCGGATTCCAATTCCAATTCAAAAATCAAACATAACAAAGGGAACTTGCAGTGTGATAACTGGGATGGTGACAAAGTAAATAAACAAGCAACAACAAACAAACACAATCCAATAATCAATCCAAATAATCCCGAAATAATCGTATTAATTCGCATTGTTGTTTGTGCGAATTAATATAATTAATTCTAGAATCTACACTATCATTTCATGTAGATTAAAGATTATTACATTACGGTTTTCACTTGTCGTTCAATTTCAATTTCAAATCTAATACTACAACAAATTAATCCAATATACGTTCAAGGGTACAAAGTGTAATTTATCAAATTTTACGTGTCGATTAACTTAACAATTAAAAGGGGTCATATTATTCAAGTTAGCTAATCAAATTCAACACATATGTCGATTCACATTTTTAAACTATCCTATGTCAAATTCAATTGCATAATATTTATCACTTTATACATTACAATTTAACATCCAATATAAACCACAAACAATCAATCAATTATCAACCAAACTGGATTATCATTGCATAAATAATTTACAAATAATGGTGTCAGATGTCAAAGGTGAACTGATACGTAAATAACAGTGCAATAAATAACAGCAGCATACTTCAATTGTCGTTTCAATTGAAATCAAATTTAATAAATAAAAGAATATCAATCGTGAGTGATTGCTCACCTTCTGAGGCTAGAGACGGACGAGCATGAGATGAGTTACGAAATCCAGGCACGAATCCAAAACGAACAAAGTTGGCACGAATTTGGCGACAAAGCTGATAGATAAGAATCGAATGAGAACAAGATAATCAGTCGATATAAACTGAGAATATGCATTATTGTTATATTATATATATTTTTACATTATACTAAAATAACCTGAAACTAAAATACTCATACATAATACCTATACGGACCTTGTATATACCTCTAGACTAACATATATATGAACCGATGCACGTACAATGAAACATGCAGACCATGCACATATGTAGAATACATATATAACCGTTATATACATTGTACTAGTTACCAACTCATACATATACTGCTATGTGAAACAATAAACTGTAACCCTTATATAAAATATATATGTAGTATAAATGAAATAAAACAAGCCACCATTTGGAAGAAAACTGAAATATCAATATACATATTATACGCGTTAAAAAACGTTTTTAAAATAGAAATTATAAAACAATATGCTTGAACTTTACTTTTTATTTTTTTATAAACTTACAATTTTAAATCTGTACATTTGAATACACTGCAAACCCCAAAAATTTGTTCGGCTGATAAATTTACAACATTTTATAATATAGTTAACAATATATACAAACTAATCAAATAAAATACAGTATATTTAAATTTTAACTAATTAAATAAAACACAAAAAATAATATTAATACTTTTAAAATCATCAATATATCGCGAGCAGAGGCACCGGGCATATCCATTTGGAAAGGGAAAACATACTCATGCAAAACTACAGACATGCAATAAGCTACACATAAATAAGAAGAAAAGGCCAATGACTTGTACATAATAGACTGCAACTTATATACCTGCTGTAGTCAAAAGAAACCCAACCAAAGCTCAACCATTACAGCTACAGACACATATAAACTATACATTATTATAAAACCTACCTAACTCACTAACGTCTTTTTTTTGTTTCTTTTTTGTTTTTTTTTTGTTTTTTTTTTACTACTGCAAAGATGTAACAACAACTGACTAAGCTTTAAACAAATTATACTATATATGCTAGCTACTACATCCATCTATATCAAATTTTAACCTATACAAACTAACAGAGGATCAAAATTTTCTGTTCTCAAATTGTGTATAAAAAAATGTACTAACATTTCAATAGCAGATCCATATAATAATGTATATATACTAGATCCACAAACAACTATATATACGCACCCATATGAAAGCACAGAAGGGGACAAATCGGCACCGCTAGGTGGATGAGGAGCAGAGGCCGCACGGAGGAGGGGAAGGAGAGGTTTTAGGCTGAGATTTCTAAGCTGTGGTTGTTATACAGTGAGGTGGATCTTGGCAGCCACGGAGGTGGGTCGTTGAAGCGGGAGGAGGGGAAGGTGGCGCGAGCGGTTGTTGGGTTGCGTTGATGGCCGAGCTAAGTCAGCACGTTGGAGGGTAGGGTGGAGTGAACAGCGGCGGCAAGGTCGGTGGAAGGAGCATGATCCGAGCTTGGGTTGTGGCTCGTTTTCTTTTTTTTTTCTTTTCCTTTTTTATGAATGGAAGTTTCAGCCGAAAGTGAGGAAACTAAAACTACGTTGGAAAGGAAGAAAGTGGTTTCAAAAATGTGAACAGACCAAAAATGAAGATGCTGTTATGTTAGATGATAGGAGATGAAAAGCTAAAGGTTATCTTGTAAGTTGAATTTAACGCAAATATTAAATGCAAATGTCCTTTTGATTTAACACGGTAGATAATGAATGGTCACGCGAAGTTAAAAAGCTCAAAATTTCAGAACCGATACGGTAACCGTCTCTGTGAATTTCGCCGTCTTCCGGACTTCGACATACACAAACAAATATACCGTAAAGATCAGCGCGACGAGACAATCAAAATGGTATAGAGATATTAACGGTACGATTGAATTAAAAAATTTCGAAATTTTATACTAGCGAAAATGCATAAAAATCGCAGAAAAATAAGATCGATGGAGCCAAATATGTCCGATTTTGGACAAAACGACAAACTGACAACTTGCTCAGAAGATGTTTTAGAATTTTTCTATGTAAAAATATTTTGGTTTTGAAAATGTTTTATTTTCATCGCTTTTTAACTTATTAAATTGAAGTAAATTTACGCTCGAAATAAACTTTCATATTTTCGGACGAAAATTTACCGGGTGCTTTTCTTAACTAGAGGCATTCCAAATATAAAATTTATATTTCAAAATTTTATCGTTTAAAATTCCAAAAATTCAATTAGTAATGTTATTAAAACCGGTTAAATTTACGGGTCGTTACATTCTCCCCCACTCAAAACTTTTCGTCCCGAAAAGGAAGGAAGTAGGAGAATAGAAACAATCAAAAAAGAATAAACTTGAATTACATTATAAATAATTAATTTAAACCATATAAATTTCAATTTAGATAAATTCTATATTCAACAGTTTTTATTCAAGGTTTTCATTAAATTGATTTGATTTCACATTCATTAATGTTAGGTACAAAAAGTTTCTTTCAAATAAAATTCAATTTAATTTCAATTAATTCAAGATACTCTCTTAAGTTGATTCAATTTCAATTTGTTAACTTTCAAAACAATTTTTTTTCATCTATTAATCGTACCTATCATATAACTTATTATTCAATTTATCTCCATAAATATTTTATAATTAAAATTTAAGTGAATAACATTTATTATACGCACTCACATTTTATTTATAAAGACATTTTATATTTTATATTATCCAATTATCTTAAATTAACCATTTCAAAGATCATAAATTTGAATAGTCCTTTATTATAATCATATTTTATTCGAAAAATTTAATTCTTCTTTATTCCAAATTATTATTAAATTTATTCTACTTAATATATCTTATCACCTATGTTAAGTATATTTACATTCATTATAACTACTCAAATTTATATATAAAAAATTCTTTGATATCGTTTCTACTGTATAATATTTAATTACGTAGTTAACTTTTGAAAATTTTAGGTAAGTTATATATAATGCAATTGAGTATTATCCAAATGAAATTTTACAATTCGTTTATTTCAAGTTAAGTATTTAGTCAAAACTTTTGGCTTCATTGAAAATCATCCGTAAATTAAAAAAAAATTAAGAAATAAATTTCCGATTAACTTCAAACAATCTAGAAATAAATAAATATATATATACATAATATATCAAATCAAATTTAAAAATTTCAATATATATTATAAATCAAGTCATGTTTTGAAATTTAAATCAATTTATTTTTCAAAACAAACCGTACAGAAGAGTCTCTCCGCTTCGAAACACGAAAATGAATGTCGATGATGCGGCCGTCATCACCGAAAATTATTTTCTAGCGACAAAGAGAAGAGCACTTATTTAAACATTTTAAATTCTTTGAAAACCCTTTCTATTCCAAAATATTTTATATAATATACATTTTAAAACCATAGTTCGAAATTATCGGAAATTAAATTCTTGAATTCTAATTTAAATTCACTTCAAATTCCAATCAAATTATACCCAAGTTTTATAAATTCGTTTATTTATATTGCAATAGTCAATGGTTTATAATACAAGAAATGAAGGTATTATCATTTCGGACAACAGGTTCATTAAAAATTTAATTCCAGAAAATTTTATACTTATATATATATAATATAATCATTCAAAGCTTTCCATTTACCAATTTTGAAAATGACATTGTGTCAGTTTGCTCTGTTAAAGTGTTTTGGAAATCCTATCGATAGCATTGATCAGACGAATCGATCGGAAATCCAAATCAACATCAACAACACAAACAACACAATATATATATAACATTTTATTATAAATTTACAAATACACTTTCTCGTTCGACGATTCAAGCATGGATCTCAAAGAAAGAATATAGATTCAAATTTGATGGAAATGAAATCAAAACGAATTTTGATTCGATAATAAGTTCGAAACAGAAGATAAGATAATTCAATTAACAGAATCGAGAGATGGATAAGCTTATTTAATTCACGGGCAACCTTAACCGGGTCGACCGTAACTTCAAGAATAAGATCAATGCCGAATTTCGAGGTAAATCGACATTCGTTCTCAAGAGATATAATTCAGGTATAACAAGGAATAGATAGCATCTTAAACCGAGGATGCATAAATCTCCGGTTAATCAATGCCTATTGTAAAGGAGTTCTCCCTTTTTCAAATCATTCGAAGTTTGGCGAGACCGTCGATTCGTTAAAGGGTCATTTGGAGTGGAGTTATGGGATACTCCAGAATTGAAAGAAGATGAATAGTGAGGGACATGAATGAATTTTGAAACCGCAGCGAACGTTCCAAAATTCAAAGGAATTAAGTCAAAAGGAAGAGATTTAAACTCGAATGAGAGTGATTCAGTAAATACATTTACCATATATACTAAGTTTTGCCTAGAGCTACCAAAAGCTCTGATACCAACTGTAACGACCCGCTATTTTGGACTATTCGCACCCGCACATGTCGGACTTGAATAATTCAAAATACCGAATTGTTAATTTAAATTTGGCAAAACTCAGATATAATCACAGAATCACAAACACAGAGTAATAATATGCAGCGGAAATAAAAGAGATAGTAGTTCATGAAGCTACTATATAAATATATAAGATACATCAGAGTTTACAACAGAAGAGTAATACGATACATCAGATACAAATCAAAATACATCACTGGAATCATCGAATACTGGAAGCAGAATAGATGGCTGGATCTTCAAGCAAAGCTCCAACTCCAAAGGTGAGCCTCGAATACTGGTACACTCAGTCTGACCGGAGCGTAAAGCAAAACACAAAACACTCGAGTCAGGATTAATATTCTCATATCAATAAATCCAACTCAAGTGAAATAGCAATCGAAATACAAGTAACTCAAAGGATGTTGGAATCACCATCCTCTAAGGATCCGTTAAACTATCTACTATGTAGTAGTGTACGCTATATAGATAATGTCTATCAGTAATATAAAGTATCAAAATAGTGTTAAGGCGTTACCATTATCCCCCTTAACACATTTTATAAGCATCATAGTCTATACAGCACTGTAAACTCCACCGTAAACTAGTGGAATATCAGTGAGTACTCCATAGGTATAACACAAAACAAATTCGTAGTTGTCGCGTATATAGGGATACAAGTATGACAAGGCACATGAGGCAATACCCAAGGTAGTGAAACTACCGTTTGCCAGATCTGGACTGGTGAGAACGCATTGCCGCAGCGATCGCAACACCGCGAAACAACACTCCTGAAATTCCGAGGGTGCACCAATCAATCACAAGTAATGAGTAGTAGTTACGAAGAAGTGTGTTCGCTCGAGGTGGCTAACCCCATTTGGCCCGGCACGGCTCCTGATTTTAGTCATTTCCAATTTGACACAAGCTGTCAAGGCTATCCATTATCGTTCTCTTTCTTCAGTCATCACGTACATCATTCCAACCACTTCATTCTGATCATCACTCCGCGTATAGTTATTAAAGTGGTTTTCGGTTTAGATAGAGAGTATATCCCTAACCGATTCCGGTCTCTTTAATAACTCTCGTAATTATTATACTGATTGGTCGTTTAATAAATTTCAAAAACAAATCAATTTCAATTTCAATTTCGATTCGAAAATCAACATTTTGTTTGTCTTCCTAAATCAATTTCCAAAGTTTACGTTCCAAAGCTTCCAAATTACCATTTCAAATTCTTATAATTCGATTTCAACTTTTATTTAAACAATTCAAATATTGATTCAAGTTCATATATAAATTTCATTCCGAAATCATTTAAAATGGTTTAATTTTCATTTCAAATCAATTTAAATTCATTTATCGATTTCATTCCATATTCATTAAGTAAATTTGTCATTCAAAACAACTTCTATTTAAATTCCAATTCATTTAAATCAATTACTTACGTTCAACTTCATTATATCAAAACATCAAATTGAAGTAAATCAAATTCGTCAAATCAATTCTTTAAATTACAAGTCTTACGTTAATTTCAATAAATCCCATTCTTTTCAATAAATCACATTTTATTTCTTGTTAAAGAAATTCTATTTTTACTTATTTAATGACTTCGTTACAAATTTCAAACTCAATCAATAAAGAACTAAATTTCACATAATCGAGAAGTTTCAATTTCACTTATCAACTTACTTAAAAAATTTCAAACTTAATAAATTAAGAAAACCCAATTTCATTTATTAACGAAGTTCCAATTCACTTATTCGAAAGTTCAATTTCTTTTATCAAAGAATTCAATTTTTATTCAATTATCAATTAGTTAAATCTTATTCAATTACTATATAATTTCAATCTTAATTATTAATAATTTCAAAACTTAATAATTACAATCTTGATTATCAATTCAAACTTAATTGTTAAATCATTTCCATGTAATTTTGAATTCAAACTTAATTATCAAATCATTTCAACCTAATTATAAATTCAACTTAATGATTTGAAACTTAATTATAATTCCAACTTGATTATAACTTCAAATTTGTTATTAAATGATCTCAACTTAATAATTTCAAAACTCAATTATTACTGATTCCAATTTATTTATTAATAATTCCAAATTTAATTATTAAATAATCAGATTTCAAACAACGTTCTTTCATCAATTACTACGTTAATATTTGTTTTAGATTTCAATCTTTACATTTTCCTTTCATAAAAATTCAAATTCCAGTTTCATTTCAAAACTTATTCTTTATTCGAATAAAATCATTATTTTATTTTTAAATCAAATTATTGACCAATTGGATTTATTAAATTCTCTATCCTAAGTCAAGTTCATTTGGGTATTTATCATTTCAACCCGATTCCAATTCCAATTCAAAAATCAAACATAACAAAAGGAACTTGCAGTGTGATAACTGGGATGGTGACAAAGTAAATAAACAAGCAACAACAAACAAACACAATCCAATAATCAATTCAAATAATCCCGAAATAATCGTATTAATTCGCATTGTTGTTTGTGCGAATTAATATAATTGTTACTAGAATCTACACTATCATTTCATATAGATTAAAGATTATTACATTACGGTTTTCACTTGTCGTTCAATTTCAATTTCAAATCTAATACTACAACAAATTAATCCAATATACGTTCAAGGGTTCAAAGTGTAATTTATCAAATTTTACGTGTCGATTAACATAACAATTAAAAGGGGTCATATTATTCAAGTTAGCTAATCAAATTCAACACATATGTCGATTCACATTTTTAAACTATCCTATGTCAAATTCAATTGCATAATATTTATCACTTTATACATTACAATTTAACATCCAATATAAACCACAAACAATCAATCAATTATCAACCAAACTGGATTATCATTGCATAAATAAATTACAAATAATGGTGTTAGATGTCAAAGGTGAACTGATACGTAAATAACAGTGCAATAAATAACAGCAGCATACTTCAATTGTCGTTTCAATTGAAATCAAATTTAATAAATAAAAGAATATCAATCGTGAGTGATTGCTCACCTTCCGAGGCTAGAGACGGACGAGCATGAGATGAGTTACGAAATCCAGGCACGAATCCAAAACGAACAAAGTTGGCACGAATTTGACGACAAAGCTGATAGATAAGAATCGAATGAGAACAAATAATCAGTCGATATAAACTGAGAATATGCATTATTGTTATATTATATATATTTTTACATTATACTAAAATAACCTGAAACTAAAATACTCATACATAATACCTATACCGACCTTGTATATACCTGCAGACTAAAATATATATGAACCGATGCACGTACAATGAAACATGCAGACCATGCACATATGTAGAATACATATATAACCGTTATATACATTATACTAGTTACCAACTCATACATATACTGCTATGTGAAACAATAAACTGTAACCCTTATATAAAATATATATGTAGTATAAATGAAATAAAACAAGCAACCATTTGGAAGAAAACTGAAATATCAATATACATATTATACGCGTTAAAAAACGTTTTTAAAATAGAAATTATAAAACAATATGCTTGAACTTTACTTTTTATTTTTTTATAAACTTACAATTTTAAATCTGTACATTTGAATACACTGCAAACCCCAAAAATTTGTTCGGCTGATAAATTTACAACATTTTATAATATAGTTAACAATATATACAAACTAATCAAATAAAATACAGTATATTTAAAATTTAACTTATTAAATAAAACACACAAAAAAAATATTAATACTTTTAAAATCATCAATATATAGCGAGCAGAGGCACCGTGCATATCCATTTGGAAAGGGGAAACATACTCATGCAAAACTACAGACATGCAATAAGCTACACATAAATAAGAAGAAAAGGCCAATGACTTATACATAATAGACTGCAACTTATATACCTGTTGTAGTCAGAAGAAACCCAACCAAAGCTCAACCATTACAGCTATAGACGCATATAAACTATACATTATTATAAAACCTACCTAACTCATTAACGTTTTTTTTTGTTTTTTTTTCACTACTGCAAATATGTAACAGCAACTGACTAAGCTTTAAACAAATTATACTATATATGCTAGCTACTACATCCATCTATATCAAATTTTAACCTATACAAACTAACAGAGGATCAAAATTTTCTGTTCTCAAATTGTGTATAAAAAAATATACTAACATTTCAATAGCAGATCCATATAACAATGTATATATACTAGATCCACAAACAACTATATATACGCACCCATATGAAAGCACAGAAGGGGACAAATCGGCACCGCTAGGTGGATGAGGAGCAGAGGCCGCACGGAGGAGGGGAAGGAGAGGTTTTAGGCTGAGATTTCTAAGCTGTGGTTGTTATACGGTGAGGTGGATCTTGACAGCCACGGAGGTGGGTCGTTGAAGCCGGAGGAGGGGAAGGTGGCGCGAGCGGTTGTTGGGTTGCGTTGATGGCCGAGCTAAGTCAGCACGCTGGAGGGTAGGGTGGAGTGCACGGCGGCGGCAAGGTCGGTGGAAGGAGCATGATCCGAGCTTGGGCTGTGGCTCGTTTTCTTTTTTTTCTTTTCCTTTTTTATGAATGGAAGTTTCAGCCGAAAGTGAGGAAACTAAAACTACGTTGGAAAGGAAGAAAGTGGTTTCAAAATTGTGAACAGACCAAAAATGAAGATGCTGTTATGTTAGATGATAGGAGATGAAAAGCTAAAGGTTATCTTGTAAGTTGAATTTAACACAAATATTAAATGCAAATGTCCTTTTGATTTAACACGGTAGATAATGAATGGTCACGCGAAGTTAAAAAGCTCAAAATTTCAGAACCGATAGGGTAACCGTCTCTGTGAATTTCACCGTCTTTCGGACTTCGAAATACACAAACAAATATACTGTAAAGATCAACGCGACGAGACAATCAAAATGGTATAAAGATGTTAGCGGTACGATTGAATTAAAAAATTTCAAAATTTTATACTAGCGAAAATGCATAAAAATCGCAGAAAAATAAGATCGACGGAGCCAAAGATGTCCGATTTTGGAAAAACGACAAACTGACAACTTGCTCAGAAGATGTTTTAGAATTTTTCTATGTAAAAATATTTTGGTTTTGAAAATGTTTTATTTTCATCGCTTTTTAACTGATTAAATTGAAGTAAATTTACGCTCGAAATAAACTTTCATATTTTCGGACGAAAATTTACCGGTTGCTTTTCTTAACTAGAGGCATTCCAAATATAAAATTTATATTTCAAAATTTTATCGTTTAAAATTCCAAAAATTCAATTAGTAATGTTATTAAAACCGGTTAAATTTACGGGTCGTTACATATGTTGTGGTTGGAGGTATATCTGTCGAGATTGTAGATCTAATACCGTCTCGAACAAGCTTTATAGATTGGTGAAAGGATTTCATTGATCCCGGAGAAAGTATTTTCAAGGATTGGAGTATATTCTTAAAGTGTGAGGTTGATTTGCTCTCGAGTGAGCGGGATTTCCAAGAGTTGAATATGTCAGCTAAGCAGAAGCAGGTGATGATATCTTGGTGACTTCAGGAAGGAATAGCTGTGTGATGGGATGCAGTATCCATAGATGGTTCTGAAGATGTTCTTTTGGAGCCAAATTAAGATGGTATTGAAGGAACGTTGATGCCTATTGCAGGGAAGATTCGGATGTTTAGGGATTTTCTGGATCTTAAGTAAGGGAGTCTTATCTATATTGAAGTATAAGGCTAAGGTCGATGAGTTACCTCATTTTGGACATGGTCTCATTTGTTTTCCTTAAGAACAATAAGTGGTTGGTGTTTGATTTAGAGCCGAGTTTCTTAAGAAGATGTCTACCCGACTCAAGGATTTTTAGTGGAATTGGGTGATAGTTTTGAGTCTCAAGAAGCTTGGGGTTAAGGATGATCTTTTGGCATAGAAGTATCATTGAAGTGAAGTTTGGAAGCAGCAGCGTGGATCCATTTCTTCGATGATTCAGAAATCTTTGGGATTCTAGTATCGGCAGACCAGGCAGATAGTGAAGGCTTATCCATTTCTTCGGGAGGCTCAGCAGAGCAGGATATTTGCTGGGAGTGATCTATCCGTTTTTCTGATAGATAAGCCATTCTGGAAAGATTGACCTCGACTAGGAAAGCTGTTATAGTTGATGAAGATAGTTCCTTGGAATCTGAACTGGGTAAGATCGCAAAAGTGACTTGCGATTAGTTTGGGAGTTCATGAAATATTCTTTGGTTTGGAAATTGAGGCATCTCAAGTGGAGGTAAAAGCTATTAAAGTAGTCAGAGATTTTCCAGAGGTTATAGAGGGAATCAGAAGTCTACCGCATCAGAATTTGAGTTTCTTATCGACTTGGATTCCAGAAGTAATTTTGATGGTTCAACCATGTAGAGGGATGACTCTTAGAGCGAGAAGAGTTTGGTGAAGCAGCTCAGGATTCTTTGGAGAAGGATTGATCGTCTAGTTTTCTAGTTAAGATTCTGCTGGGATGTTTTGACTGAGTGGAATAGTCGCTAAGATTTTATGAGTCGGATGATATGTGTATGGAGAAAGATTGTGCTCGAGTTCTCCGACAGCATTCTTACCTACTCCAGATCAGAGTTGTGCAGCGGAAGCGAGATAGCAGTTATTCTAGAATGGGAGCAACCGGGAGTTGTAGTGTGACGCCCCACCTCTATACCCACGCTAGCCAAGGACACTACAAGGTAATGCTGTCAACTAACATGGAGAATAAGGCTGGTTGGCAGCAACCATCTATAGCCTTGCTCTAATTATCTATTGAATACATCGACAATAAACATACCAAGCAGGTCGACATACCCAAGAATACTTAAAACAAAACCATAGGTGGTTGGATCTATCAGAACAGAATATAATAACTCAAATGTAATATACATCACAGAACAGTTGATCATCATATACACAAATATTGATACGCAACAGAGTATACAAAATAATACATGTCAAGTGGTATAGCAAACCACAGTATACAAACGAGTCAAAAGAATACATATCAGAGTTACAACAAAATAGGACTACACAAAAAGCTATGACAAAAAGAAGCTAGCGAAGTAGTCCATGCGGAAGCAAAAGAGGCTAAGTCCAAAAGCACCTAACCTGAGACATCTCGGTCTGACCCGAGTATAAGATACGCGGGTCAGTCTAGCTAAACAAATCAGTTAGATAAACTGAATAACAATGAACCTGCAAGGTTACAAGGTATAACAAATATCTCTAAAAGAGATAACACAATCATCTAACAAAAGATGAATCATATGATAACAAGCCTCATCTCATCGGCAACATATAGAAACAAAGGATACGAATATCCCAAAACAAGCCAAAAGGCAATAACAAATACCAATAAGGTATACAAGTTCCACAAGGTAACCGCTAAATATCGTGCGGTTCAAAAAGACCTACACCGAGGGGCGATACCTAGGGAATATACATATGAATAAAACATCAGAAAATTGCTCGAGCTCGGTACTGTATAAACAAGGAACCATGAGCCCGAAGACTCCAAACCCAATATCACTCGAGCGGTGACGAATGACCAACTCCGAAAGCGATACAATAGGGCAACAAACCCGAAGGCAACAAACCCAAGTATCTCTCGAGCGGTGACGATGGACCAACTCCAAAAGCGATACTAAAGGGAAACCCACCCGAAGGCAACAAACCTGAAGGAGACAGTCCGAAGACACTATCCTAAAGGCAACAAACCGTAGTGGTGAAGGTCAAAGACCCCATACTGCGCACCACTAACTGGCGGAATGTGTCACAACTCTCGAAAAGAAATCCGAAAAGTGGTAACGTGAGTCCCATAACCACTCGTTCGCACTAAACGGTTTACTATCCGTTAGTTAATTTCACACTCAAAGCAGTACAAAGTTCACCTCATTTCATCGGTAAACCAGACCCGAAGGTCAAAACGATCAATCGAATAGGTCGGCGATTAATCAGAAGGATAAACGCACAGATTCATGGTCCGTGTTTTGCCCAACCATTTAATCACCCTTCCACTTCGCTCGAAGTGCGAAATTGTACGTGTGTTTTAAATAGGGTCTATAAATTGGAGAACGAACTTTTAATATGATTTGAAGAATTTATTTATAAAAACCCGTGAATGAATTCAAAAAGGAATTATCAAGGTCAAATATGCATAAACAACTAATTGGAATCAGTATACATCGATCAAATTTGGAAAATTAAACGAACAAGGCAAATTGGCCAAAACAGCAGGTTTAGACGTCTGAAAGAAGGGATTCAGACGTCTGAATCTGGAAATCAATTTGTTTTCCAAAACAGGATTCAGACGTCTGAATCCAACCATCTAGACGTCTGAAACATGCAATATTTTGCCTATTTCCTTTCTGGTCGAAATTAAGCACTTTCAGACGTCTGGAATATAAATTCAGATGTCTGAATCTGGGGATGAAAATGTTCCCCAGAACAATATTCAGACGTCTGAAATAAGGGTTTCAGACGTCTGAAACTCAATGTTCAGGCATTTCCTGAACCAAAGCCAATTATGGCCAAACAAATCGAAAGCAATCGGATGCGTGTTGATTATGGGCTTACGTCAAACGACTACCCAACCTTAACGACACACCTAAACACTCCGAACCACAAAAACATCAAGCATATAAGATTTTCATAGATTTGGCTTAAAAAATCATAATCTGGCAATTTCACCGAATCAACCCAAATCTAAAGCAAAAGAACATATGAACAATTGTTAGGAATTCATGCCTAACATCAATGATATCAAAAGAAGTAGATGTGAGTTCAAAACTCACATTTTATCTCACAAACAAAGAAGATGGAGGAGCTAAGTCACAAGGAGAAAACCAACTAATCACTACTTCAACCCAACAAGCTTCAATCTAAGAACAAACAAGTATTTTTCTAAGTTAGGTTTAGGAAAACTTTCTGAAATTGAAGTGGAGAAGAGTTGGAGAAGATGAAGAAGAGCTTACCAATGGCTTCTCTTTGATTTTGGAGCAAGAATTTGGACTTGCAAGAGGATCTAGGGCTAGGAGTTTCTAATTCCCATTCTCTTCCACCATTATCAGTTTTTAGCTTAAGTTTTTATGAATGAATAAGTGAATGGAAGGAGAGAAGGGCTGAGTTGGTTTATAGAACAGTTTGGGTGAAACCCAAACCCAAAAGCCCACTTAGCAAATAGAAAAATTCGACTTACTCCAAATATATCAAAGCTTATACTCAAAAAGATCGCAAACGACGTTTTGAACTCAATGGAAGTGGTCTTGAGACCCAATTCGACCGTTTGCAGAAAGTAACTTTTCGGACTATGATCCGACAAATGATGTTATATTTAAATAAAATATTTAAATATACAACCGATAAATATGCGGGTTGTTACGGACTCCCCTCCTTAAATAAATTGCGTCCTCGCAATTCTTAAGAAGAAATAAGAAGTAACAACCACAAACATATCAACAAAAAAGAATAACAGAATAAGAAGTTCACCATATAGTGCACGAAAGGATTAGTTCGAACTTTCTTGCTCACAGAATTCTATGGATTCCTAAGCTCAAAATAATTTGGAGCACCGACGTGGTACAAACAATACGTCAAATGATCCAAAGCTCAACAAAATGAAATACAACAAAACGTCCGATGAACTTGGTAAAAAGATCATTCCATTCAGACATATCGACAAAGAAACCATCACTTGTTGCTTACAACTAAATGCATTGGCAACACGATCCCTCTTACAGGAATTAAAATATCAAGATCATAAGATGCTAGGAACTCGAACCAACATTAAGTTCCCTATGAGAAAATAAACATTTCAAAATTATGATTGGTAAGGAGAGCAAAAATCCCTCACCCAAAGTAATGATGTCAATTACAAAAAGCGAAAACAATAGCTGCGAGCACTAGATCATAGGTGGCATATCTAGTCTCGGTAAGCTTTAATAGTTTAGAAACATAAGTGATAACGCGTTCTCTTTTGCAAGGGAACGACATCCAAACCAATACGATTAGCTTTGGAACAAAAGATAAAGTCTTGGTTCCCTTCGGGAATCCCAAGAATAAGGGTATCCAAAAATAGTTATTTCAAGTAATATTCTTTACCAAAGAGCTAAAGCTTCAAAATTTCATTTACCTTCGTGAAATCATCTTTCTGGAAAAATTTCCTTATTCCAAATCAATTTACTGTGTCTGATTGTCTCATCAAAGTGTTTAGGAGATTCCTATCGATAACGTCGATCAAGCGCATCGACCAGAACTCTTAAAGCACTCAATGGGCAATACAATCACAAAACAATCTTCTATATGATAAACATGTTTCTAAAAACTTTTTGAAAATTCCCTTTGTTTGTTTTAAGAGCAAAAATCCCATTTATACTTGTAAATAAATCTTATGAAAAAGATTTGCAAAAATTTTTAGATTGCGAATCTCAACCAAAATCAATAAACATTAGAATGGAGTCATCGAGATATTCGCAGAATAATCGATTCATAAAATGGATGAAATGAGCTAGACAAACTGAATGACAAAATAAATCATTCATAAGAATCACAACGAGTGCGGAATGCGGTAAGTGGACTGCTAACCTCCGCAACTCATAGCCAAATCAAAACCGGTCGCAAGGTCGAGCTGAAAAGACCTTAATACCACCCAAAGAATTGCTTAGGTGATAATCCTAAGACAAGACTAAAAATACCAGAAGATTCTCAAACTAAAAGAATGAGAGAACCAACACTCACCTCATCATGAGGGCTTAAAGAATAAAATGATGCCATCAAATTGGAAACCAAATAAAAAGAAAAGTAGAAACCTACCAAAATAGATGGAGACATACCTTATCCCCGAGAAGGGCCTCCAGAAGTACCTGTTACATTTAGCTTGCCAGACTGAGAATTATTCGGAGCAATAGGACAAGTGGAAAGACGATGGCCTTCCTTCTTGCAATAGCGGCAGAAGAGAGGCTTAGGACAGGCTCGAATTATATGATCAGGAGAACCACAATTGAAACACTTCCGAATGGAAGGCGTTCCAGCAGGCTGAGACTGAGAATAAGATTCAACAGGCTTTTTCTTCTTGGAAGGGAAAAATTCCCGCTCATCGAATGGAGACTGCTTTTTGTTGGGGTTCTTGCAAACCTCAACATCATCACCACTATCACACTCCTTCTCGACAGTTTCAAGATGAAGTGCAGAATCTACCAACTCCTCAAAAGAAAGCTTAAGCTGGAGCAACAAAGACTTCTTAAGATATTTCTTAAGACCAGACACAAACTTCAAATTCTTCTTATAAGAAGTACTGATAAATTCAAGACCATACTGAGATAAAGCCTCGAACGATGCGACATACTCAGAAACAGAAGATTTCCCTTGCTTCAACTCAAGGAAGCGACGGGTCAATAAAACTTTTTCAGATTCAGGAACGAACTTGAGTTCAAATCGCTCCCGAAACTGAGTCCCAGAAAGAGTAGACTCATCAATCTCGGCTACAAGAAGCTCGTACCAATCAAGGGCACGCTCTTGCAATAAGCTAGAAGTTACAAGAACTTTATCATGGTCAAAAAGATCCATACGAGAGAAGATACGCTCGCACGTGCGAACCCAAGCTTGGACTTCAAAAACGGACTCGGAGCCCTTAAACGGCTTTCCTCCAAGATGAACAAAATCACTGCACAGGCGGGCAAAGGTAGACTTACGAGGCGGAGATACACGAGTAGGAGCTGGAGGCTGAATGCTCCTAAACAATTCCATAAACCGATCGGCAGACATATAAACACCATCCGGATGTGAGCCACTGGATTGCCCAACACCCGAACGTCGTCCCCTGCCTCTTCCAGCCATACACTGAAGGTAAGATAAGAACAACATTATTCACAAGGTAGATGATTCAAGATGGAATACTACGGAATAAAATGCATTCCTAGACGTATTCCCAAACTCTATCTAACCTTGATGGAATAAAGAGACACAATGATTCGAAGAATTGTATCACTTGTACACTTTGATGTACCACAATATGTGCATCTATTCTGTGTTTATCATATTTTGCTCCGAACCTCGCTTTGATACCACGCTGTGACGCCCCACCTCTATACCCACGCTAGCCAAGGACACTACAAGGTAATGCAGTCAACTAACACGGAGAATAAGGCTGGTTGGGAGCGACCATCTATAGCCTTGCTCTAATTATCTATTGAATACATCGACAATAAACATACCAACCAGGTCGACATACCCAATGAATACTTAAAAAAAACCATAGGTGGTTGGATCTATCAGAACAGAATATAATAACTCAAATGTAATATACATCACAGAACAGTTGATCATCATATACACATATATTGATACGCAACAAAGTATACAAAATAATACATGTCAAGTGGTATAGCAAACCACAATATACAAATGAGTCAAAAGAATACATATCAGAGTTACAAAAAAATAGGACTACACAAAAAGCTATGACAAAAAGAAGCTAGCGAAGTAGTCCATGCGGAAGCAAAAGAGGCTAAGTCCAAAAGCACCTAACCTGAAACATCTCGGTCTGACCCGAGTATAAGATACGCGGGTCAGTCTAGCTAAACAAATCAGTTAGATAAACTGAATAACAATGAACCTGCAAGGTTACAAGGTATAGCAAATATCTCTAAAAGAGATAACACAATCATCTAACAAAAGATGAATCATATGATAACAAGCCTCATCTCATCGGCAACATATAGAAACAAAGGATACGAATATCCCAAAACAAGCCAAAAGGCAATAACAAATACCAATAAGGTATACAAGTTCCACAAGGTAACCGCTACATATCGTGCGGTTCAAAAAGACCTACACCGAGGGGCGATACCTAGGGAATATACATACGAATAAAACATCAGAAAATTGCTCGAGCTCGGTACTGTATAAACAAGGAACCATGAGCCCGAAGACTCCAAACCCAATATCACTCGAATGACCAACTCCGAAAGCGATACAATAGGGCAACAAACCCGAAGGCGACAAACCCAAGTATCTCTCGAGCGATGACGATGGACCAACTCCAAAAGCGATACTAAAGGGAAACCCACCCGAAGGCAACAAACCTGAAGGAGACAGTCCGAAGACACTATCCTAAAGGCAACAAACCGTAGTGGTGAAGGTCAAAGACCCCGTACTGGGCACCACTAACTGGCGGAATGTGTCACAACTCTCGAAAAGGAATCCGAAAAGTGGTAACGTGAGTCCCATAACCACTCGTTCGCACTAAACGGTTTACTATCCATTAGTTAATTTCACACTCAAAGCAGTACAAAGTTCACCTCATTTCATCGGTAAACCAGACCCGAAGGTCAAAACGATCAATCGAATAGGTCGGGGATTAATCAGAAGGATAAACGCACAGATTCATGGTCCGTGTTTTACCCAACAATTTAATCACCCTTCCACTTCGCTCGAAGTGCGAAATTGTGCGTGTGTTTTAAATAGGGTTTATAAATTGGAGAACGAACTTTTAATACGATTTGAAGAATTTATTTATAAAAACCCGTGAATGAATTCAAAAAGGAATTACCAAGGTCAAATATGCATAAACAACTAATTGGAATCAGTATACATTGATAAAATTTGGAAAATTAAATGAACAAGGCAAATTGGCCAAAATAGCAGGTTCAGACGTCTGAAAGAAGGGATTCAGACGTCTAAATCTGGAAATCAATTTGTTTTCCAAAACAGGATTCAGACGTCTGAATACAACCATCCAGATGTCTGAAACAGGCAATATTTTGCCTATTTCCTTTCTGGTCGAAATTAAGCACTTTCAGACGTCTGGAATATAAATTCAGACGTCTGAATCTGGGGATGAAAATGTTCCCCAGAACAATATTCAGAAGTCTGAAATAAGGGTTTCAGACGTCTGAAACTCAATGTTCAGGCATTTCCTGAACCTAGGCCAACTATGGCCAAACAAATCGAAAGCAATCGGATGCGTGTTGATTATGGGCTTACGTCAAACGACTACCCAACCTTAACGACACACCCAAACACTCCGAACCACAAAAACATCAAGCATATAAGATTTTCATAGATTTGGCTTCAAAAATCATAATTTGGAAATTTCACCGAATCAACCCAAATCAAAAGCAAAAGAACATATGAACAATTGTTAGGAATTCATGCCTAACATCAATGATATCAAAAGAAGTAGATGTGAGTTCAAAACTCACCTTTTATCTCACAAACAAAGAAGATGGAGGAGCTAAGTCACAAGGAGAAAACCAACTAATCACTACTTCAACCCAACAAGCTTCAATCTAAGAACAAACAAGTATTTTCCTAAGTTAGGTTTAGGAAAACTTTCTGAAATTGAAGGGGAGAAGAGTTGGAGAAGATGAAGAAGAGCTTACCAATGGCTTCTCTTTGATTTTGGAGCAAGAATTTGGATTTGCAAGAGGATCTAGGGCTAGGAGTTTCTAATTCCCATTCTCTTCCACCATTATCAGTTTTTAGCTTAAGTTTTTATGAAATTAATAAGTGAATGGAAGGAGAGAAGGGCTGAGTTGGTTTATAGAACAGTTTGGGTGAAACCCAAACCCAAAAGCCCACTTAGCAAATAGCAAAATTCGACTTACTCCAAATATATCGAAGCTTATACTCAAAAAGATCGCAAACGACGTTTGAACTCAATGGAAGTGGTCTTGAGACCCAATTCGACCGTTTGCAGAAAGTAACTTTTTGGACTATGATCCGACAAATGATGTTATATTTAAATAAAATATTAAAATATACAACCGATAAATATGCGGGTCGTTACATGTAGTTTTCTTGGATTAGAGGATTTCTATAGGAAATTCAAGTATGAAGAAATTTTCAGGATTTGAAGGCAAGGTTGTCCAGTACAACCGTTTGGCTATTCCAGATAAGAGAAGTAGGTTTGAAGTCCACTAATACTTGTGGAATAGAGTTGTGTTTTGTATTTCAGCAAATTTTTGGGAGAGCCATTTTGTTGAATAGGATCTGGAAATTAGTTTTATTTTGGTCCAGTTTGTTCATGAAGCAATCAGCAAGGGTTAAACTGATCAGGAAAGATGTAGGTGACTCAGAATCATCAGAAGAGTTATGCAGTTAAAATTGAGGAGATTTGAAATGTGAAGTTGGAATGTGGATATTGTTTTAGTTTTATCCGATCAAAAGAGATAAGAGATTTGGTAAAACTGGAGGGCTAGCTCCGGAAGTATTTTGAGATTTTCCTATTTTCTAGAAATTAGATTTTGATCTACAGGATTGAATTGCCAGTTTGGATAGCTGAAATTCATTGTATTTCACATATCTCTGAGGAATATGTGTATGATTCATCGAGTGATAGAATCAGCAGTTCAGAAGGATCTGGTGGTTGAGCCGATCTTGAGTTTAGTCTGATATCTTGTTCAGATTTGTAGGATCAGATGAGGGAGTTCTTGGTTATAGTAGTGTAGTTACTTAAGATTCTATAGAGCGAGTATTCCAGAATAGGTACCTGGAAAACTCTAGATAATATTAGGAAGATCTATCCAGAATTATGTTTGGATAATTAAAATTGTTTGTTTGAATTGTTTGCTATGGTTGCTGTTTGAAGTTAAAAACTTTTGTTGGGTTATTAAATTATCTTCGCTTTTAAATTTCGGGGACGAAATTCTTTTAAGGGGGAAGGAATGTGACGACCCGGAATTTTGAGCAATATCAATTTAATAATCTTTGATAATAATAATTAATTTGATCATTTTACATTATAAATTAACAAGTTAAAATTCTTTTAAAAGCTGATAATAATAATTTGATAATATCTATTAACATTTTTCTTAACAATATAAAATAGGCAAGTTTAATTCTTTTGAAAACTAATGATTTGGAAATATTTATTTTATCAGTCTAAAATTGGTAAGATTTATTTTTCAAAAGCTAATCAAAATAGTTTCTATTTATAATATATATATATATATATATATATATATATATATCTTGTAAATAGGAAGTCTCTAATGCAATACGAACTTTATATTCAAATTGTAATATATATGAATGTATATATTGTGATTTGAAATTGTGTTTCAAAATTTAATACAGTAATTTTCAAATCTAATATTAAAATGTTTTCCATTTGAAATGTGTATGTGTATATTTTTATATACTAGAAATAGGAAAAATATTGCTTTGAATTTAATAAGTGTTTCCAAACTTTATTATATATATAATTTGTAATTTGAAATTTTAATTTGACTTAATACTTTTGAAAATGATATTTGAGATTTAAATTTTAATAACAAAGTTAATTTCTTATTTACATGTATATTTTAAGCTTTTGTTTTAAATAAGAATTAAATTTGATGTTCACTTTCAATTGTTTTCAATATTCTTTCATTTTAATTTTAACATAAGATAAGTTTGTTTTAAAACTTTATATGAAGAGTTAAATTAAAATAGATATCTCAAGCATATAAACATTAAATTGAAACAAAAATATAAGTTATTTATAAATGTTTACATGAATTCATTTTTGTATATTTATTAAAATCTAAAGTTTGTTTATTAAAAGATAAGTACACATTTTATAATCACATAAATATTACATTCATAATTTAAATAGATTATTAAAAAGAGAAAATAACATTTAAAATATTAATAAAACATTAAATAACACTTGTAAGTATTTTGAACTTATTAAAGACATTTGTAAACTTATGTGCATATGTGTAAGCAAACTAGAGCATTAAAGTGACAAGTGTTATTCTCTTGATAAAATAAAATTTAAAATAAAATTGTAAAATAGAAGAAGAGTTTATTTTCAGCTAAAAATCTTTTCTTCATCTCAACCAAAACATAAAATGAAATCTGTAAAATCTAAAAAAAATTGAAACCTGGAATTGAAATTTGAAACAAAAAGAAGAAGATCATCTGGAAAATTCAATCAACATGCAAGATCTTCAAGTACAATCAAGAAACTCAATAATCAACAGCAAGAAGACTTGTTTTTAACATGCAAGGATAAATTCAGATTAAAATTCAAGAACATGCAGTGAAATTTCAAAAGCTTGGAAAGCGAATCAGTTTATGTCCTCTGCAATTTTTGGTGAGTAAAAGAAATTTTTTAAAAAACAATTAAAACCTGGATTCAACTTGTTATTGTGTTTAATATCATGATATTAATGAAATATTTGAATTATATTGGATGCATGTTTGAATTAAGTATATTGAATGCCTGTATAGTTAAAATTGTTACTGTATGTTCATAAACAGTCTCAAATTTCATAATAAATTCGATAACTAAATTTTGAATTCGAATTGGCCTTTGATTTGTAAACAATAGTTGTTTGATATCATGTAATCTTCCATTTAAAAATAGTTATAGGTTTTTAAAATGTATGAGTAGCTCGAATTTTGAATTTACAGTAAAAATTAATTTAGGTCAAAAAATTAATCAAACCAATTTTGAGTCTGAATAATATATCTGAAATCGTGATGTTAAATCATGAATTTTAATGGTTGAAATATGATTTTTAGATAAATATTTGGAGTGGAATCTTGGGTTGACTATTTTGGGTAAATTAATCAATTCACGGCGATCGGTGGCATATGGGACATCGTGATTGAGCTTGAAGGTGGAAGGGGTGTCGAGGATCCTGGGAAAAATGATTTGGGAATTTTTAGTGGATCGAGATGGCCGGAATTCGATTGAGTAGGGTTTGGCATCATGTTTTTGTCGACATTGTTCATCTTGACTTCGCGGCGTCCAGGCGCAACCGGTGTTTATCTAGGTGATGCTGTGGGGTTAGGAGGTCGTGACAAAGCTACGGTGGAGACGGAGGGTTTTCTCGAGGCTGGGATTCCGTGGAGGGCCAATATTCTGATGAGGTAGGTTCGAACCAATGGTTTCAGAGAGTCAATTTTTGATTCTCAATAGAAACGTGGTTGTTGAGTTTCACGTAGCTATGTCGTGGTCGTGAATGACTTGTCGAAGTCACGGTGATGGTCGTTGGTGACCGGAGGAGCGGTGCATGTTGCACGCGTGATGATGTTCAGTGTTATTTGGGTTTTGGGGAAGGAAGATGAAAGCTCGAAGTTTATGGCGTATATCTGATGTTTTGGCTCGAAGTAGGTGAAGGGTTGGGGGATACTCGGTGTTGACATGAGTTTTTGCAGTAGGTTGCTCGAGTTTTGTTGAGCAGGTTTTTGTTTTGGGTCAGGAAGTTTTAAAAGTTTTAAAAAAATTAATAGTAAAGTTTTAAAAGTTTTACAACAAAGATAATATGATTTTGTAGATAATTCAAGTTTTAAAGCCAAAGGTAAAAACAATTTTTTATTTATAAAACTAATTTGTTCAAGGTTAAGTTTTAAATAAGTTTTATATATATTTAAATAGAAAAGTTTTTAAAATAAACAAGTGAAATTTTAATAATAAAGTTTGTATTAAATTTTATTTAATAACTTTGGAAAGTTTAAAAGTTTTTAATTTGAATGTTTAGATTATTTTAATTATAATTGATTTCTATTATATTTTATTTTAAATAAAGTGTAATGATTTAGAATTTGGTAATCAATTATAATAAAGATCATCTTAAGTAATTTAGAATTTTGATTAATTGAAGATAAATAAATTTGTGAAAATATTAAGATAATTCAATTATTATTAATAATTAAAAAGTTATTGGTTAATATAAATGATTTAATTAAGATAATGGTTTTCTTAATTAAGAATATTTATAATATAAGAAGTTAAAGAATCATTTAATTAATTTAAATAGTTAATTGAATGATTAATTAAGTAATTAATTAGTGATTAATTGAAGAGAATCACTTTTGGATTAATTAAGTGTAATTACTTGGTGAAGTAATTAGGTAATTAATTTCTAGAGGAATTTAAGTAAAAGGAAATTATTGAACAAAGTAATTAGAGGTTGATTACTTTATAAAAGTAATTAGAAGGAAGTGATTAAGGGTTAGTCACTTGTGTTATTAATTAAAGAATTAACTAATATAATTAATTAAAGGTTTAAAATTTAATTAAAGACTGATTAATTAATAAAAGGATTAAGAGAATGTAATAATGTGATTAATTACTTGTTAAAGTAATTAATTAAGAAAGAAATTTAATTAATGAAGTAATCATTAATTAATGGAAATAAATAATTAATTGTTAATTTATAATTAAGAAGGTAATTGATCTATAATTAAGTTTTAATTACTAAATGTAATTAAAAAGTAATTAATCAAATGTAATTAAAAAGTAATTAATCAATTGTGATTAATTAAAAGTAATAAATCAAGTATGATTAATTAAAAGTAGTTAATCAAGAGTGTTTAATTAAAAGAAATTAATCAAGTGTGATTAATTAAAAGGTGATTAATTAGGTATGATTAATTTAAAAGGGATAATTAAGAAATAATTATCAGGGTAATTAAATAATAATTAATCAAATGTGATTAATTTAAAAGGTAATTAAGAGATAATTACTTTGTATAATTAAGAAGTAATTAATCAAGATGATTAATTAAATTTGTAATTAAGGAATAATTACATAAAGTAATTGAGTAATAATTAATCAAGGATGATTAATTCAAAGTGGAGAATTAAGTGATGCTTAGTTAATTAATTTGAAATTAATTAATGAATAAGTAAGTTGGATTGATGATAATCCAGGTGATTAAGTAAGGATTAATTTAATTAAGGATCAATTAAATTAATTAAGTTGGATCAAACCTTGTTTAAGGATGATTAATGATTGGATGATAAATATCATTGGATGAGATAATGATATTGGATGATATTGAATGTCATTGATTGAAATGTAATGATATGAATGTGGTATATCTGAGATGTGATATATATGCTACTTTGTGATATGTGTGAATGCATTTGATAATAGTAAATTATCTATCTGTGTGTTTTGAATCATCCATTTATTGTAAGTGATATTCTGAATATCTACTGTTTAAAACCCTTAAGTACAACTTGGACATTAAAATGGCATTTGGATTCGATGAGACCGGGATTGGGTTTTATGTCGAAAACCACATCGATCCAAATTAAACGTTAGGTCGTGAATCCAAGTGGAGTGCAAGTGAAGACTCAAGGTGTAAGAACTATTCGCCAGTAAAACTCTGGGGGTGGTTCCGAGATGAGTTGACGGAAATAATACTTACAGGTTCGAGATGGTGATTCAGAGTGCAAGGGCTATGGTCGTTGACTCTGAGGGTGATTCCAAAATGAGTGCAACGAGATAGTGCCTTCGGTTTCGTTCGAACCCGGAACGAACTTGTATGGATTGAATACTTTCAGAACATCGTCAGGTGGACGATGAGGATTCTAAGATAAATGTATCCTATAAAGGCAATCGCAGCCTCAAGCCTCAACAACCGGGAATGGCTATAACAGGGGAGGTGCAACAAGGTTAAGTGGGTCATGCCCAAGTAGGACGAGATTTACCCCTGTCTAGATGTTCCTTTTTATTTCGGCTTTGTGGGCGGTTGGATCTGTAGCCAACTGCGGGGTGGTCTTGTTCGGGACTATTCAGTAAGGAATGGTCCCGGCCTTGTGTTGCAGGGGATCGGCTCAGTACGATGATCTAAGCCACGTCCTGTGACGGGCGGTACTCCAGTAGCCCTGCCATTGTATGGAATCCAATCTCCAATAAGTGCCGTACGTTTTGATTGTGCCCAACTATGTTGGAACGTGAGATGTAAGCATTCCAGCTATTTCTGTATTTTACTTGAAAACCCTAGACACTATTATAATATCACTGGATTTCCTATCAAATGTTTTGGTTAGCTTAAGGTAAAAAAATTTCCATGTTTATGTGTGCGAAGTCTTACGTGATACCTTTCTTTTCAAAGGATTTTCTAAAGTTAAGCAATTTTAAACCGTTTACTCACACCAGACCCCTGTCTGACCCGAGTGTTTATTTTCTATTTTATTAAACTCTTGGTACTCATATTATGTATGAGTAGTCAAGTGATTCAGGTTATCCTTGACGAATTCCGAAGGAGCTTTGGAGCAGGAGGCTTCATCGTGTTGATATTTAGTTAGAGTTCCGCTGTGTGTTATTCTGTATAGTTGTTCTTGTATTGTATATTAGACAGAAATGTTATAACTGTCTAAATTGAGATGTATAGTTGTGTACTCTGATATATATGATACTATGTACATGTTATATATTATATTTCATTCGTTCCGCTGTGAGATTCTGATGTGTTGTTGTTCTTTCTTCTCTTTCTTTTCTTCTTCTATCTCTTTATTTCTCAAATAGTGATGCGTCTTTCTGGTGATTGAAAGTCGAGTCGCTACTGTTGGTATCAGAGCGTTAGGTTGAGCGAATACCTAAGCTCTGGAGTGGTGTGTATCTTGAGAGAGCGTACTTGTAATACATATATATATATATATATATATATATATACACACACACACACACACCTAATCTGTTGGGTTTTCTGTTCGGATTTTCCAACTTAGTGTGTAAAGGAAATAAATATGTATAATTGAAAACATAATACCAAAGATGATTTGAAATAAACTCTAAGTATTGAGTTTTAAATTTTTATGTGGAATGTGATGTGAAAACCCAAAGTGATAAGTTTTTGAACTTAATAGTGGGAAGTTTATTAACATAAAGTTTAAAATTTGAAATGGGAATTCAAATTGGGTAGGGTTGACTGGATTAAGTAAATTGAATTTAAATTTGGGAAAGTTGAATAAGTTAACAAACAACCAGAATTGGGAATTTCAAGATGAAATTGAGATTTGACTTAGGGAAGTTAAATGATTGGTTTAAATGGAAAGTTATGTGTGATCTCAAAATGGGTTTGAAATCTGAATATTGGAAATGGATTGAGATAATATATACATTATTGAGATAAAATGGAAAGTTTAATTTGAAATCAAGGATATGGAATCACTTTGAACTTAAGATTTGAATGTTAAGAATTGAACTTGTAAAACTAAAATTAATTATGAATCGATTTCAAAGTTTGAAGTTAAAATGGATAATAAATTAGAATCTGAAGATTAAATTGTTTTTTTTGAAACTCTTATTTGAACTTTGAAATAAGTAAAGTAAAGATAATTTAAAATAAAATTTGGAAATTTGGACTAGGAATTAAATGGTTTTAAAAAAAAATTAAGCTATTAAAGTGAAAGTAAAGGTTGATTTGATTTAAAGGATTAAATTAACTTTTAAAAATTTTCACTCGAATTTATGAAATTCGAGATGGTTTTAAGTTAAGATTTGAATAGGATTAGTTCAAATTGAATTTGATTTGAATAAATTGGAATTGTGATTGAAGATGGATAAGCATAAATTTAAATGAAAATTTTGAATTGAATTAATTTAAAGAGAAGTTGAAGTTGAATAAGTTTAAATTCAAAATGGAAATGGAAGCAATTGTGAAAAAGTGAATAGAATCAAAGTGAAGCCGAATAGGAAAGAGAATTGATTTAACTAATAATCGATGAAGATAAATATGTAGGATGTCCGTATGTTATTCTATTCTTATAATGATTTAATCCAGATTTAAGCATAGAATTTCAAGATAATAGGCTGATCCGCGTTGAGATTTTTCACTCGATTTTCGACGGCGAACCCTGGATATGGATTTTTGATTGGTTCTGGAAATTCTCTATCATAGTTATGGCTATGCAAGGAGAATGATGGTTTCTGGCCAAGAAACCAGATTTGAGTCCGCACTAGGATGTCGGGTGGACGATACTGGTTCGGAAGTGAAATTGTGTGATCGAGTGAGCGATAAGATTTGATATTTTATACGGATGGTATATGTACATCGTATGTGCTTAAATGAAATAGATATTGAAATATTGAAAGAATGAGAAATGGTTTTGAAAGGAAAGGTATATTTTGAGAAAATTTTTGATGATTAAAGTGGAAGTTAAATATCTATTATTGAAATTTACTTTTTGGAAAGTAAGTATTATGGTGAATAAATTTATAAAAATAATCAAGCTTGAACATTTGATTTGGAATAAACAAAGTTGGGTATCTTTCATATATATGATAAAACTCCCTTTTTTGAATCTATAGCCAGAAGAAAAGGTTTTTGAAATTATGTATAAAAAAGGACTTTATACAAGTATGAAATGATCCAAAGATTTTTCAAGGTTATATATATATATATATATATATATATATATATATATATTATATATATAAAGGGATCTTATGAGAATGATTTTGGAGAAAAGGTTTTTAGAACCTATGGATTTTGGAAAGGCTTTTGATTTTTGGGTAAAATCAATTTTGGCATTTGGAAAGCCTAATTTAAGAATTATCAATTTTGGAATAATCGATTTTGAGAAAAGAAGATTTATATAGGATTCATACTAGCTGTATGATTGGAAAATACTATATGTGTATAGTATAAAGTGTTTTGAGAATGGCTTTGGGGGAAAAGGCGCTCCCTTGAAATGAACTTCTTAGGAGTATCATAGGTTGGTACTGCCTTGAGCCCCAAGGGGGAGGCTCTAAAGTGGATCTTGTAAGGAAGTCTAAACAAACTGAAGTTCCTGAGGATTATTGGGTAGCAAAAGTCGAGGGCGTTGATGCCTACTGAGGCATTTGGGTTATGCTTTATCGACAGTGTAACTTGATGTCGTTGCGATCTACTGAGGACCATAGTAGAAATCGTGTGGAGGTGTGTGTCAACGGTCTACGTTTGATTTTGTCGAGATGGCAACGTAAAATCGGTAGACTGCGATCTATGGTTAAGGGGAGAAGTTTAATTTTATTTGGCAGCGAAATTCGAGGGCGTTGATGCCTACAGTTACATGGGTTTTTGTCGTGATGGCAACATAACCCCGGGTGTAGCTATGATCTATAGTGGATTCCATGGTGTAATCGAGGGGCGTGGAGGTCTACAGTTATTTATGGTTTTATCGTGATGGCGACGCAATCATCGGATTAACTATGAGCCGGGTGGGGGTGATGATTTCCAAAGCATTCTCACCAAAGATGTTTCCTCTATTTTCAAAAATGATTTTATTCCCACAATGTTTTCAAAAATGTTTTTCAAATATTTTCACTGGGTGTTGAAAATGGTTATGCTAAGTACTTATAGATTTTCAGTCCTACGCCTGATCAACGTATGACTGAATATCTGTGAGAACAAGGATGGACGGGTTGGGACATCGAGTTATAAAAATTATTTTTATAAAACTATTTTTGTTATATTATATAGATTTTGAAGGGTTTTAAAAATTCTTAATAAAAGAGTTTATAGTTGAAAATGGTCAAAGAGAAATTTAACTGATAATAACTATTTTAATAAGATTCTGGTTTTGTTCCTTTTCGAGGACGAAAAGATTCTAAGGGGGTAGGAATGTGATAACTTGGATTTTTAGACATCAGGTAATGGAACAATTATCTGATTTAACTATTTAAAAATACGATTTATAGATTGAACCAATAAATCTGATAATAAATATTTATATCTGGATAAATATTTATTTGATAATCTCCTAATATAATTACATAAAATTTACAGATTTTTCTTTTAAAAAATAATAATAATTGTTTATATATAGATATAAATAGATTTTAAATAGAATTATTATTTTCAAATTGAATTTGTGTTTGTTTAATATATATATATATATATAATTAGTATATTTGTATAACTATTTATAAGTGTATAACTGGAATTTTATATTATCTACTTTTAAAATTATAAATTGATAAATAGGATAGAAATTTTAGATATAAACACATAAGGAAATTTTAAAAAAATTAATTAAGATTAATTTAAATCTTAATACAATATAGGTATAAACGTACAAAAACAATTTAGTTCATGCAATAAACAAGTGTTGAGATATAACTTATGCAATTGACAAATGTAGGATTATTAAACAAGTGTCATTAGTTCTTTATATATTTTTTTAAATGAATAAATGTAGGATAAAGTTATATATATATTTATATCCCTACCTTACTCATTTTCCTTTCCATATTTCAAACAAAAGAAACAAAGATATAAGAGCAAATCAGATCTGAAGCAGATCAAAACAAACTAAATTTTAAAAAAAAAATCTAAACCTAGAAACAAATCAAACTGTAAGGAAAAAACAATTTCTCTTCAAAATTCTACTGGAAGTTCAAGTTCAAAACTCAAAGCAAAGTTCATAATCAAACTTAAAAGCTAATAGATCCATTTTAAAATCAAATATCAGAACATCTCAAACAAAACAAATGAAAGTTCTACATCGAGACAACTTCCAGTTTTTCAAAATGAATTTGCTCCTCTGTTCAAGCTAGACAGGTGAGTAAACCAACTTTATTTTATTTTAAACTTGATGCATGTGATGATCCTTAAATTGTATGTTATAAATGATGCTTGCTTGTATGTATAATGTGATCTTCCTGTATATAAGAATGTGGTATAAGTGGGCATGTCAGAGAATAAATAAATTTGATCTGTTCTTGCTTTACAGGTTTCAAAAACCTTTCAAAAATTAAGATATCATTCTCTAATTCTTTTTAGACTGATTATTCCAAAAAAAAGTGTTTAGAAAAGTAAGATCTTAAATTTAAAAATAATTTTAAGTATGCTTAGTTTAGATCTCTAGAAAATTAGAGAAGACGGTGAAAAACACTAAAATACATTAAAGTAAATCATCACAATCCTTTGATTTACATATGTGATTTAAATCGACTTCGAAATTCATGAATTTTAGAGGTTAAATCTGGATTTTTAGTTAGGGTTTGTATGAGGAATTCATGGTTGATCAGAAAGGAAACTTGAGATAAATTCTGGTGATGTAAGAAATATTAGGCGGTGGAATTTGGTCGAAAGGTGGCCGAGGCAGAGGGGAGTGAGGGGAAATAGTGTTAGGATTTATAGGCCGGTGTGGTGGCGCGGCGAAGGTAAAACAGTGTTTAAGGTTTGTTCAGAATCAAGAATGGGCTTCTGGTTACTGTGGCGTCGAGGAAGCATCGGAGTGGTTCGAGTGCAGTGGGAAGTGAAGTAGGCTGTCGGGCGAAGCTCTGGACACAAAGGCGTGGTGGCCGATGGTCAAAGGTGAAGATACGAGGTGGGTTTCTGGTGATCAATTTTCGTTCCATTGGTTCGTTTAACTCGAATTTTGATTTGTGGACGATTTTGGAAATCTAGTGGTCGGAATTGAAAGGTAGGGTCATAGGTGACTTGCCGACGGTGGCTTTGGGTGGTCGATCGTTGTCGACTATCTACGCACGTGCATGCGTGGTTGTGTGTGTCTTAGTTGTTTTTTAATGTTGAGGAAGATGAAGTTTACTCGGGGGCATGCTCGAGGCTGACTCGAAGTTGGGATTGACACGAGAAACACGGGATTAGCTCGAGAAATCTTTTGAGCTGACTCTGGTAATTGAAGTTTGGGGCTCGGGTCTATAGAAAGTTTTATGCTTAGATGATAAATAAATCAAGTTTTAAAAAGATTTAACAAAAGGAAGAAGTTTTCAAAAGAAATATAAACCAAGTTCTGAACAGAGTATTGATAAGCTTTAAACAAGTTTTTCCAAAGTTAAAATGTTTTAACATTTGTTTGTTTAAAATAATTTTATAGTAGGTAAATTTCTACATGTTTTTTCAAGGTGATTTAAATGATGTTATTAAATAAAGTATAATTTATTTAATGTATTAAGGATGGTTAATTGATTAATGAAATCAGGTAAGAAATTATTAAGGTAATTAATAATTAGTTTGTGTAATCAATTTAAAGGAAAATTATTAATACGATTGAATAATTAAGTTATTAATTAAAGGATGATTAATTTGTTAATCATTTAATGAAATAAATTAATGATGATTACTTAATATAAGTAATTAAAGAATAATTGTTTAATGTCATTAACTAAGGTGGGTAATTAATGGACAATTACTAAATGTGATTATTAAATGACGATTTCTTGATAAAAGTAATTAAAGGAAAATTACTTAATGGAAGTAATTAAGGATTAATTACTTAGTGTAATTAATTAAAGGAATGATTGATTAAGGAGGTTAATTAAGGGTTAGTTAATGCAACTACCCATATTTTGATAATTAAAAATATTAAATTTAATAAGGTTTTGGGCTTTAATATTGTCAGAAATTAAAATTTATGATTTATTAAATTGAATCTTATTAGATTAGAAATTTTGACTTTAAGATAAATCTTAAAATAAATAATTTAATGAGATAAAACATATAGTTGGCTAATATTGATTGAATGTAATTGACTACTGTACCATGTTAACGAAATTTCAATCAATTTAAATAATAAAGGTTAATAAGGAATAGAATAAATGATGTATAAATTGATGTAATCTTATGTTATTAATTGCAATTGGTTTTAATATGGAGTATGAAAATCAATTATTTTGTACGTAAATTTATTAACCTTTGTTTATAAACAATAAGTTAATAGATATGGATTATTAACGTATAACCATTGTTTTATTTATTTTCTTATTATTGAATCCATTAGAAATTTATTTGTAATTAATGGAGAATTAATGTAATTTAAATATTACAATTGATATAAGAAGAAACGTTAACTGTTGAGTGGTGAGTGTAAAACTTATGATAATCAATTGCATAAGGGAATAGTTGATTTGATAATAAGAATGTACATCAAAATAAAATGATTTGTTTGAAATTTAAATATATAATGAACAGGTTTTATTACTTTTGTAATTAAATGTTGGAATTAAATTAGTATATAGATATTGGGTTTAACTAGAAAATTGGATTTCAAAGAAAACAGTTGGATTAATTATCTTCCTGTATTAGGGTATGTTTTTAGATTTAATCATTGTAAGTAATAGTAATTATATCTTGCCACTAATAAGAGATAGAAGTAAATGGTAATTAATTAATGATATGTGCAACATATGTTTTGTGTTAAAAATATAATGAGAATTTCATTGAGAAATATTACGTTGAAATTGTAAGCACTTAAATTTGGTACAAATATAACGATTATATGAAATTAATTGATAAAGAAATGATGTGGTTGTATGATGTATTATTTCTGTGACTCTTTAATGGGATAATCTTTAAATATAAGTTGGTTTTAAAGGGGGATGTGTTAATTGTAAATGAATGTGTAATACAAAGAAATATGTTTTGATAAAAATAAAAGAAAATGATGGTTTCTTGATAAGAATATTCTTATCAAATAAAGTGAATATTTCATCTATGAATGTTAATTTAATTTCATCAAAACAAAGAATTGAATTTTGTTGTATGTTCTAGTTGTATTTAAATATTCCTTAATTTGAATTTAATTAAAAAATATACAATAATAAAATGGTAAGAAAACAACTTGAAGGTTTGGTTAAGTTTTTGATTTAGAATAGTTAGCATATTAACATAGGAGATTTATTCCGTTTCAAATTTGACTTTGGGGTCTCAGTTCATCTTTTAATGTGTGGGGTGGCGGTCCTCATTATGTTAATTGTAGTATTTAATTTTATTTATTGTTTACTAAATAAAAATACATATATGTTGTAAATTTGAGCGTATTAGGGTTAATAAAATATGTTAAAATGAATACTTTTTTTAGTATATTTGATTTGTGATTTCTATGTACGGACTACATTCTCAAATTTAAATCTGTCGCTTTCATTTATTTTATTTTATTACTACTTTATTTCATTAAATACATGCCTCTTGTGGTCTTCCATTAAGTTTTATTTATTTACACGCGAGACTTGCCTTGAAATATTTCATTTGTGAATGTAGATTTAATTTCATTAGAGTAAAAAATAGAATGATTTGTTAAAAAAAGGAAATATATATTTGTTTGAACGCTGTTTTAGCATACAGATTGATTTCAAGAATAGGAATATAATTTAAGTTATTTATTACGATGGTGTAAAACAACAAATTTATAAACGTGTTTAAATGACTTAAGCAAACAATTATCCTATATCTCATCTATTTTGGGTTATCTATTTTGAAATTTAACTTTGTTATTAATTTCAATTAATGTAATGGAAAGATTTTGATTAAAAGGAAAGAAAACTTTGATTGCAATTAATAGATTTAATAAAAGAAACGTACATTTTTGTTAAACAGAAAGTGGTGCTTTAATGGAAATAAAAGAATTGAACGTTCTCATTTTTAAGGTAGATATAATTTTATTAATTGTGCGTAGATAAAAATTTGTATGTGTAAAAATTGAGTGAATGAAATTAATTTGGTTACATTTCGAAAGAAATTGAATTTCAAAATGTGTATGTGGTCCCTTCATTTCTTTTTATTTATTGCATGTACGTTTTAAAATAGTTACCTCATTATTAAAACTTGGTCCATTCATTTCTCCTTCGGTTTAGTACCTAAGCCTAAGCTTTTAGGCTATATTTAATTCTTTCCATCTCATTTTTGGTTATAAATTTTTTTATTTTCCTTTGGTTTGCAAATTTTCTCATTCCTACATACATTTCCTTATGCATTATCAATGCCTAAAGCATTTAAAACTAAACGTGCATTTTGTCCCTCCACCTTTATTTCCTTATTATTAAATAATCTATAATTTTATTTCTTCATTTGCATTTTTATTTCTTCTATCACCTCATATTCATTTAGTTACATCTTTCAATACTACGTTTTAGGGCTATTCATATTTTACTTTATTTCAATTCATAGTTTGTTTATATATACCTTATTAGCTTTTCATTTGTTTCCACCTTCATTCCTTTAGTCATATTTCATTTTCTAATCTCATCTTCTATAGCTTCATTTTCCAAATAAAACTTCCATCTCATTTTTCTCTCTCTTCACCTTCCTTCCGTTTTCATTTTTTCTTCTTTAAATCTCCTTCTTCTCTTTTTTTTGCTTCATTCTTTATCTTTTGTTTCTTCTTCTTCAAATCTTCTTCTTTTTGAAAGCTTCCTTTTCTTTTTCAATTCTTCATCTTCTTTAAATTTTCTTCTTCTTTTCCAAACATTCTTCTTTTTTTCAAATCTTTTTCTTCAAATCCAAATCTTTAATAACTTCTCTATCTCTTCCAAAACATTCTAAAAAAAGATTAAGATAGAAGGAAACAAATCAAAAGGATGAAGTAGTAGCGGATTCAAATCCGACTGGAAAAGGGAAATCCAGAAGGTGAGTGTTTAAAATCACTCACGAAATGCTAAAATTTTATTGCAAGTTAAACCAGGTCATATAGTGATAAATTTTTGATTGTTGGTTTGAAATATTTATTAATATTTAATTTAAATAGCTAAATTCTAATATGTGATGACTAATAATTACTGTGACATGTTATTGAATTGGTTGATTTGTTTAATTGATTGATTTGAATGTTGATTGTATGTTGTGATGGATGTTATTGTGATTGAATATATATTTGTTCATTTATATGATATATCCTTGTTATCACCCTATAGTTTATTGTAATTGTTTAAATTTTCATATTGATTATTTGCACGCTGAATAAGGATGTAAAACCCATGAATTTCAAGTATTTACATCAGAGGAAAAATAGTATGTTTAGATTTACTATTTGAACCATAAAAATGATTTGCGAAGCAAACCGTCGTTACCTTACTTGAAAGTTTTCAAAATTAAATTTTGAAACACTAGGAAGTTTCCAAAAAGGTGAATATTGGAACTTTGGAACATTTTTATAAATCAATCTCTAAAACAATGAAATTTAACTGGGAATTGTTCTGTAAATTTGTAATTTACTAGAATGGGTCTATTGTGAAATCCATTTTATTTTGAATATGGAAACAAAAACATTTCCAGAAATTTGTACCATCAAAAATGTAGTTGTCTACATTCCTTATTTCATATACTTTTGATTTAATATGCATAAGAATTTTAGTTCTGACTCGAGTGTATTATTTACCTTTATGCTCGGGTCAGCCTGAGTTTTTCTGTGATGCCCCACCTCTATACCCACGCTAGCCAAGAACACTACAGAGTAATGCTGTCGACTAGCACGGAGAATAAGGCTGTTGAGGAGCGACCATCTGTATAATTGCATTGTGCGAGTACCGATATGCCAGAGAAAAATATAACTTTTCATCTCAAGAGGAAATCCGACATACCGACACAAACTTAAAGCTACTACACAGCGGCTATAAAGGTCTTCGGAAACAAATATAGAAATAAACATAACACAAATCAGTCACAGACAATTCATATCACAAAGGCGGAAGAAGATATGAATATATAACTAACACATGAAAGTGTATATCAGAGTAGTGGTCAAAAAGATCCACAATAATACAAAAGAATAGCAACACGTGCTATACAAAAGAATACAACTATGAGTCCATATCTCAAGTGCATACAACAAAATAAACTACTAATCTAAGTAGTTAGCGAAAAGTCAGAGGAATCAATCCCAAGTGAGAAGTCAAGCTGAAGCACTTGTAACATCTCGGTCTGACCTGAGTATTATTTAATAAGAAAATAATAAACGGATCAGTCTAACTATAAATATCAGATGAAACGATATAGAGTAAGAGATATGACTAAACACGTAATAATCACAATGCCAAGCTGTGATATATATAAGTAATTGAAAATCAACAAGAGATTAATCAATATCAAAAAATCTACACAAGAATCAAAGAAATGTCATACTCCTTATTTCGTTCACCAAACCATAAATATTGACGATTATATCAATGTCAATCACAAAAGTCAATGACACACAAATTCACCAATGCACAAATATTGATAAAACTTATCAATGGAAATCACGAAAATTGGTGAAGCACAAATTCTAGAAATCATCTCAAGAAATCCAGAAATCACAAAAAGGGGGGAGGCCTATCACAAACGGGAGCATAAAGCTCACCAACACGTGTATCACAAACGGAACGCTAATTCCATGGTTGCTAACCAACACAAATTGAGCCGAAGCTCCACAAACGGCCCGAAGACCATGGGTTGCTACCCCACCAATTTGAGTCGAAACTCCACAAAACGGGGTTTAGTCTCCCTCGTAGACAAAGAGACATCGCACATTGCTAGTCTAAATCACAAAGATGATCGTCATGATCAACGAGAAGTGTCAATTACACTAAGCTAGTAAATATATGAGTTTAGCTTCATGTCCCATAACCACTTGCTTAACTTAAATATTTACGAACAAACTGTAGATCTCCACTAGAAAATTGTCACAAGAGATTCAATCGAACAAGTCCAAGAATTAACCGACGAAGTAAACGCAAGCGTTTCAAACCACTTGTTTTACTAAGTCGTTTAATTAGATTTCTCATACGAGTGAGGAAAAGGTTTGTATATACTAGTAGATTTGGAAAACGGTTTGAGAAAAAACAAGCTTTGTAATTAAAATAGTGTTGAAATCGTTTTGATATTTACTACTAGTATTGAATCATTTATATTTTTAAGGTGACAAATCACAAAAATGATTGTAGAACAATCAATCACCAAAATTCTCATCCGAAGACGTGAACAAAATCCAAAGAAATCGATACCAAATCCATAGAAATGGATATTTCCAAAAATCCATAAAAAGAAGTCATCAGAGTCGACAATAAGTGATAACGACTAATAGGATCGCTAAAATCGATAAATAATAGAAATTCACACAAAACAGCCTGAATAGGCAAAAATAAACATCTCCAGACGTCTGATTTGGAATCCAGACATCTGGATTTGTTTTCTGAAAAATAGTTCAGAAAGCTACCCAGACGTCTGGAATAGCCAAAACAGACGTTTGGTTTTGAATCCAGACGTCTGGTTTTGTTCTCTGGAAATAACCCAAAGAACACCCAGACGTCTGAAACATCAAGTCAGACGTCTGAGACTTATCCAGACGTCTGATTTGAATTTCAGATGTTTGAAAATAGTCTCTGGCATTTTTTTATAATATGCGTGCATACATTTTTCTTTCCAGGTCCGAACCAGACGTCTGGACTTGATCACCAGACGTCTGGTCACCTGGTCTAGGCAACAATTTGTCTAGGCCAAAGTGGCCAAAACGTATCGAAAGCGATCAGACGAGCAATGTCGACAAGGGATTTATGCCAAGCGACAACCCGGCCATAAAAGCCCTTCGATGCACCCCGAATATCAATGTCCAAATGTCCATAAAAGGATTTTCGTAAAATTGGACCAAAACACAAAAATTTGGAAAATTCACCAAATCCATTCAAATTGAAAGCAAGTGAATATGCACATATGTTAGGAATTCATACCTAACCACAACGATAGATATAGAAAAAGATGTGAGATAAAAATCTCACCTTTGAACCCAAACGATTGAAGAAGAAGCTCGAAAGCAAAGGAGAATCAACCACTCTTCAAATCCAACTCAAGAACCTTGATTCTAAGCTAAAAAGAGAAACATTCCCAAAGTTAGGTTTAGGAATTTCTGAATTTGATAAGAGAATGAGTTGGAGAAGAAGAAGAGAATCTTACCAATGGGTTCTTCTATTAGTTTGGAGCTAGAGTTTGATTTGCAAAAGAAAACTAGGGTTTTGGAGTTTTAATTTCCTCTTCCACTCTCCATTAATATAAAGCTTGAGTATAAGGAAATGAGAATGAAATAATGAAGAGGAGAAGGGGTAGGGACTGAATACATAAGTGGGGTTAATGGGCTCAGCCCAAACCAAAGCCCTAAGTGAAAAAGTAGCAAAATTCTACTATCTCCAAACATATCAAAGTTTACACTCAAAAAGGTCGCAAACGGCATTTTAAACTCAATGGGAGTGGTGCCGAGTCCTAATTCGACCATATGCAAAAAGTAGCTTTTCGGACTAAATTCCGAGTATCGATAAAATATTTAAATAAAATATTTAAATATAAAATCGACAAATATGCGGGTTGTTACAGACTCCCCTCCTTAAAGAAATTGCGTCCTCGCAATATTTAAGAAGAAAATATAAAGTAACAACCATAAAAGCATATTCAACACAAAAGAAATTTGAAATAAGAAGTTCACCTCAAAGAGCCTGAGAAAGTAAGTTCGGATGTGTTCGCTCGATGAACTCTCTAGATTCCCAAGAACAATCCTTAGGATTTGAAGACCATTGAACTTTAACAAGCGGAACATCTTTATTTCGAAGTCGTTCGTCTTCCGAAGCAATGATACGAATAGGATGTTGCTCATAAGTTAAATTAGGCGAAATTTCAATCTCTTCCGCAACACCGGGCTCAAGAATAGAATCGGAATCTCGAAGGCACTTCCATAATTGAGAAACGTGAAACACGTCATGAATAGCAGAAAACTGAGCCGGTAATAAAATACAATAAGCCATGGAACCAATACGTTCAGTGATAGGAAATTGCCCAATATATCGAGGTGCTAACTTTCCTGATCGACTGAAACGCACAACACCTTTCATAGGTGAAACACGAATAAAAACAAGATCTCCAACAGAAAATTCTAATTTCCTTCTTCGGTTATCGGCATAGGATTTTTGTCTACTCTAGGCTTCTTTCATTCTATGTCGAATAAGGTCAATTTTCTTTGTGGAATCCCGAATAAAATCTGGACCTAAAACCAGCTTCTCAACTGCCTCAAGCCAACAAGAAGGAGATCGGCATGGCCTTCATAGAGTGCCTCAAAAGGTGCCATAGCAATACTAGACTGGAAGCTATTATTATAGGAAAATTCAACAAGGGAAATATGATCTTCCCAACTTCCACCGAAATCAAGCACACAAGCACGAGAAGATCTTCAAGAGTTTAATTCACACGCTCGGTTTGTCCATCGGACTGGGGGTGATAAGCGGTGCTAAAACTAAGCTTCATTCCCAAAGCTTTTTGAAGACTCTTCCAAAATCCACTAGTAAACAATGGATCACGGTCGCTAACAATAGAAGTAGGAACTCCATGTAATTTAACAATCTCTTTAATAAAGAGTTTGGCCAAAAGAGGAACGGTTCGATTAGATCGAACGGGAATAAAATGAGCAGATTTAGTAAGCCTATCAACGATCACCCATAAGCTATCATGACCCGAACGAGAACGGGGAAGGCCATCTATAAAATCCATGAAAATTTGGTCCCACTTCAAAATTGGAATTTCTAAAGGTTGCAATAACCCACCGGGCCTTTGATGCTCGGCCTTAACGAGTTGGCAAGTCATGCAACGCTTAACGAAGTTAGCGATGTCAAGTTTCATTCCCTCCCAATAATAAAGTCGCTTCATATTAGCGTACATTTTGCTACTACCGGGATGAATGGTGAATTTAGAACGACGGGAATCTTCTAAAATATCTTTGTGAAGATCACCAATATTTGGCACGATAAGTCTACCAAATTTTCGAATGCCACCACGAGAATCTATATAAAAGTCTTTCAAACTTTCAATATCAATCTTATCCTTAATATTTTGGTCAAGAAGAGCCAATTCAGGATCTAGCCCTTGAGCTTCAAGAATGCGGTCTAAAAGAGAAGGATGAGCCTCAAGGCTACACAAAATAAATGATGAGCATAAATCGGATACGCGCTCTCGAATCTCACAAGTGGATAAGATCTCGAGATCATTTCATTCGGATATCATCATAGAACCAACAGCTTGTTGTTTACGGCTAAGAGCGTCGGCGACACGATTACCCTTACCGGGGGTATAAAGAATATCAAGATCATAAGGGGCAAGGAACTCGAGCCATCGTTGTTGACGCAAATTAAGTTCCTTTTGAGAGAATAAATACTTCAAAGACTTATGATCGGTATAAAGAACAAATTTCTCTCCCAAAAGATAATGACGCCAAATCCGAAGAGCAAAAACAATACCCGCGAGCTCTAAATCATGAGTGGCATATCCAGTCTCGGCTGGCTTTAATTGCCTAGAAGCATAAGCAATAACACGTTCTCTTTGCATAAGAACGGCACCCAAACCAATGCGACTAGCATCGGTAAAAACAACAAAATCTTGATTCCCCTTGGGAATAACAAGAATAGGAGCATCGGAAAGGAGTTCTTTTAATTTCTGAAAAGAAGTTTCACATTTGTCCGACCGAATGTATTTAACACCTTTCTTCGTTAAGCTAGTGAGAGGCACGACAATCTTAGAAAAGTCTTTGATAAAACGGTGGTAATAACCCGCCAATCCAAGAAAACTACGAATCTCCGTCACACTCTCCGGTCTCTTCCAATCTTGAATCGCTTCAATCTTTGAAGGATCCACGGAAATTCCGGATTCGGAAATAATATGACCGAGAAACTTCACACGAGATTGCCAAAAGTGGCATTTAGAAAATTTTGCTTTTAATTGATTACTCCTAAGAGTTTCCAACACAATTCTAAGATGCTTTTCATGTTCCTCCTCGGTTTTTGAATACACAAGAATATCATCAATAAAGATGAGAACAAACCGGTCGAGGAAGTCTTTGAAAACTCTATTCATAAGGTCAACGAAATAAGCTGGGGCATTCGTCAACCCAAATGGCATAACAAGCCATTCATAAGGTTCATAACGAGTACGGAACGATGTCAAAGGAATACTATCATCAGCAATACGAAGCTGATGAAAACCGGTAGCCAAGTCCAACTGTGAAAATACTTTAGCACCACTAAGATGATCGAATAGATCATCAATCTGAGGTAAAGGATATATTTTTTTGATAGTAAGATCATTAAGCTTGCGGTAGTCAACGCAAAGCCTAAGTGTACCATCGGATTTCTTCACAAAAATAGCTGAAGCTCCCCAAGGCGAGGAACTAAAGCAAATAAATTGCTTCGTCTCCAATCCGGATAATTGTTTACGCATTTCCTCGTTTTCTTTATTGGACATACGACAAGGAGGACGAGTGATAGGTTGAGCTCCAGGAATGTGATTAATTCTGAACTCAATTGCTCGCTTAGGTGGTAATCCTAAAACGGGCTCAAATATGTCGGAAAATTCACGAACAACGTGAATAAGAGAAATAATATCTTCCTCATCATCATTATCGTCATCACGAGGATTTAAAGAATATAAAGATGCAACCAAGCTGGAACCCGAATCTTTAAGATTAATAGAAATCTGCTTAACAGATTGAGATGTCGAAGATGAATAGTCCGCTCAGGACATATGATATGAGCTTCATAACGGTTAAGCCAATCCATTCCCAAAATCATTCCAAAGCCTAAATAACGCATGACATGCAAATCGGCTAGGAAAGGAAAATCACACAAAATAATCTCCACATCTTTACAAAGCAAACTAAGAGTTGCGGATCCACCAACCGGATTCGCAATTCTCAAAGAAGTCATTAAAGCAACAACACTTAAATAAAAAGTATCAACAAGCTCTTTTGATATAAAAGAATGGGACGCGCCCGTATCAAAAAGAACTCGAATAGGATGATCACGAAATAAAATAATGTCATCAAGGATAGAATGAGAAATACCTTGGCCACGAGATGTGTTGCCAGGGGCTTTAGCAACATTTAACTTTCCCTCCTTCCTGCCCTGAAGCTTGGGGCATGAAGATATAACATGACCGGGAACTTTGCAGTAGGAGAGACTTTGGTCACTTGTTCGCATAATGGTCCTTCGAACCACAATTATAGCATTCCCCACGACCAAAAGAAGAAGTCTTTGCCACTGGGGTTGCTTGCTTCCCTTTCTTATTGGGATAAGGACCCTTGAATTTGTTTGGCCTCTTCTTGCTGTTGAAGTTTGATTTGGAACGCACCACTTCAACATCATTTTCCCTATCTGCCTCTTCAAGACGAAGAGCGATATCAATGAGTTGGTCGAAAGAAACTTCTAATTTTAGAAGTAATGGCTTCTTGAGATTTTTATATAAGCCATAGACGAATCTCTGATTTTTCTTCAATGGGGTGTTGATATATTCAACCCCATATTTGGAGAGAGATTCAAAAGACGCGACATAATATGCCACGGAAGATTCACCTTGAACAAGATCTATAAAACGGCGAGCCAAAGTCACCTTCTCAGCTTCTGGTACGAATTTTAACTCGAAGCGCTCTCGGAATTTCTCCCAGGTGAGATCCGCTTCATTAATCTCAGAAATAAGAAGTTCGTACCAGTCCAATGCTCTTTCTTGGAGCATACTAGAGGCCACCTGAACTCGGTGAAGATCAATGAGGTTCATGCGAGAGAAGATTCGATCGCATGTCCTTAACCAAGCCTGGACTTCAATAATAGTTTCGGAACCTTTAAATGGCTTCCCGCCCAGGTTGGTGTAATCACCGCACAAACGTGCAAACCCAGATTTAGGGTGAGTAGGTTCCGGATTAGAACTAGCTGCTTGAGCATTCGTGACAAGGTCAAGAAGTTGTTGGGTAGTCATAAAAACTCCATCTTGGGGTGGAGCACTAGATTGATCGGCGTTGGGACGGCCAGGTCTAACCATTTCTCTTCCTTTAGAAAGAAATAAAGAAGAAGAAAAAGGTTATTCACCAAATGAATATCAAGCAATCTTGATAGATAAAGCAAGGAATCATAAAGAAAATAGGATGAATCGGTACGAGGATTCGAATAAATCCTAAGGCACAACTCCTAAGAAAAACTTAGGACATGATCCTTGCTATAATATTCCATATTGTTCCGAAGTTTGCCTCTGATACCAAGCTGTGACGCCCCACCTCTATACCCACGCTAGCCAAGAACACTACGGAATAATGCTGTCGACTAGCACGGAGAATAAAGCTGTTGAGGAGTGACCATCTGTATAATTGCTTTGTGCGAGTACCGATATGCCAGACAAAAATATAACTTTTCATCTCAAGAGGAAATCCAACATACCGACACAAACTCAAAGCTACTACACAGTGGCTATAAAGGTCTTCGGAAACAAATAAAGAAATAAACACAACACAAATCAGTCACAGACAATTCATATCATAAAGGCGGAAGAAGATATGAATATATAACTAACACATGAAAGTGTATATCAGAGTAGTGGTCAAAAAGATCCACAATAATACAAAAGAATAGCAACACGTGCTATACAAAAGAATACAACTACAAGTCCATATCTCAAGTGTATACAACAAAATAAACTACTAATCTAAGTAGTTAGCCAAAAGTCAGAGGAATCAATCTCAAGTGAGAAGTCAAGCTGAAGCACTTGTAAGATCTCGGTCTGACCCGAGTATTATTTAATAAAAAAATAATAAACGGATCAGTCTAACTATAAATATCAGATGAAACGATATAGAGTAAGAGATATGACTAAACACATAATAATCACAATGCCAAGCTGTGATATATATAAGTAATTGAAAATCAACAAGTGATTAATCAATATCACAAAATCTACACAAGAATCAAAGAAATGTCATACTCCTTATTTCGTTCACCAAACCATAAATATTGACGATTATATCAATGTCAATCACAAAAGTCAATGACACACAAATTCACCAATGCACAAATATTGATAAAACTTATCAATGGAAATCACGAAAATTGTGAAGCACAAATTCTAGAAATCATCTCAAGAAATCCAGAAATCACAAAAAGGGGGAGGCCTATCAAAAACGGGAGCATAAAGCTCACCAACACGTGTATCACAAACGAATCGCTAATTCCATGGTTGCTAACCATCACAAATTGAGCCGAAGCTCTACAAACGGCCCGAAGACCATGGGTTGCTAAACCCACCAATTTGAGTTGAAACTCCACAAAACAGGGTTTAGTCTCCCTCGCTGACATATAGACATCGCACATTGCTAGTCTAAATCACAAAGATGAACGTCATGATCAACGAGAAGTGTCAATTACACTAAGCTAGTAAATATATGAGTTTAGCTTCATGTCCCATAACCACTTGCTTAACTTAAATATTTACGAACAAACTATAGATCTCCACTAGAAAATTGTCACAAGAGATTCAATCGAACAAGTCCAAGAATTAACCGACGAAGTAAACGCAAGCATTTCATACCACTTATTTTACTAAGTCGTTTAATTAGATTTCTCATACGAGTGAGGAAAAGGTTTGTATATACTAGTAGATTTGGAAAACGGTTTGAGAAAAAACGAGCTTTGTAATTAAAATAGTGTTGAAATCGTTTTGATATTTACTACTAGTATTGAAACCTTTATATTTTTAAAGTGACAAATCACAAAAATGATCGTAGAACAATCAATCACCAAAATTCTCATCCGAAGAAGTGAACAAAATCTAAAGAAATCGATACCAAATCCATAGAAATGGATATTTCCAAAAATCCATAAAAAGAAGTCATCAGAGTCGATAATAAGTGATAACGACTAATAGGATCGCTAAAATCGATAAATAATGGAAATTCACACAAAACAGCCTGAATAGGCAAAAATAAACATCTCCAGACGTCTGATTTGAAATCCAGACATCTGGATTTGTTTTCTGAAAAATAGTTCAGAAAGCTACCCAGACGTCTGGAATAGCCAAAACCGACGTCTGAGCCATGGCCAGACGTCTGGTTTTGAATCCAGACGTCTGGTTTTGTTCTCTGGAAATAACCCAGAGAACACCCAGACGTCTGAAACATCAAGTCAGACGTCTGAGACTTATCCAGACATCTGATTTGAATTTCAGATGTTTGAAAATAGTCTCTGGCATTTTTTTATAATATGCGTGCATACATTTTTCTTTCCAGGTCCGAACCAGACGTCTGGACTTGGTCACCAGACGTCTGGTCACCTGGTCTGGGCAACAATTTGCCTAGGCCAAAGTGGCCAAAACGTATCGAAAGCGATCGGACGAGCAATGTCGACAAGGGATTTACGCCAAGCGACAACCCGGCCCTAAAAGCCCTTCGATACACCCCGAATATCAATGTCCAAATGTCCATAAAAGGATTTTCATAAAATTGGACCAAAACACAAAAATTTGGAAAATTCACCAAATCCATTCAAATTGAAAGCAAATGAATATGCACATATGTTAGGAATTCATACCTAACCACAAAGATAGATATAGAAAAAGATGTGAGATAAAAATCTCACCTTTGAACCCAAACGATTGAAGAAGAAGCTCAAAAGCAAAGGAGAATCAACCACTCTTCAAATCCAACTCAAGAACCTTGATTCTAAGCTAAAAAGAGAAACATTCCCAAAATTAGGTTTAGGAATTTCTGAATTTGATAAGAGAATGAGTTGGAGAAGAAGAAGAGAAGCTTACCAATGGGTTCTTCTATTAGTTTGGAGCTAGAGTTTGATTTGCAAAAGCAAACTAGGGTTTTGGAGTTTTAATTTCCTCTTCCACTCTCCATTAATATAAAGCTTGAGTATAAGAAAATGAGGAATGAAGTAATGAAGAGGAGAAGGGGTTGGGACTGAATACATAAGTGGGGTTAATGGGCTCAGCCCAAACCAAAGCCCTAAGTGAAAAAGTAGCAAAATTCTACTATCTCCAAACATATCAAAGTTTACACTCAAAAAGGTCGCAAACGGCATTATAAACTCAATGGGAGTGGTCCCGAGTCCTAATTCGACCGTATGCAAAAGGTAGCTTTTCGGACTAAATTCCGAGTATCGATAAAATATTTAAATATAAAATCGACAAATATGCGGGTTGTTACATTTTCAGCATTGAAGACTATTTCTGGTGGACGAAGACAAAGATTCAGTATATTATTGCTATTTATTATTCCGCTACATTCTGTGTTCTGCCGCATTATTTGGTTATTTATGATATATGTATAACTCTGATTTGAATTTGTAAAAGTGTAATGAAATGTTATTTGTAAAACAGCTTCATGAACTATTTATTTGATTATTATATTTTGTCGTTACGTGCGCGATTCTGTATTTTGTTTTTCTCTTTCCTTTTTCTTTTTTTTTCTTATTTACCCCATTAACAATCCTCCCTTTTGAATGGTTTGATTCTAACATGTGTGGTTTATTGTCGATTTGAACCATCCAAAAAGGTGGGTCATTACAGTTGGTATCAGAGCTTTGGTTTAGATATACCTTAGCCTGTTGGTGTTAACTCATTAGAGATATGGTAGTAATACCCTAGAATGAGTTTTTTGAGTGTATATACGAGAGCGCATATTTGTTAGTGTTATAAAAATGTTTTATATAAATTTTGAAATGAAATTATTTTTCCTAATATTATATGATATAAATAAAGGAAGAAATTTTTAAGACTAATATAGTTATTTGTAATGTGTTTGATTTATGAAATGGTAATATTTAATTATTACCTTTTTGTTGACTTATTGTATTTAATCAAATTATAAACATTGGTTATTTATTGTTGATTGAATTAATGGACTAAACACTAGTTTAATAATGGTGTATTAAAGAGAATAAAATGAATAATTAGGGTATTTGTTTATGAAATTGAAATGTTTATGTGAATTTTGTTGTTTGTTGACATGTAGTTTCATCTATTGGAAAAAATGGAATATTTGGATATATTGGATAATCGAAACCTTTTTGTATTAATATATGAGTGAAACTTGATAATTAGGTTGAATTAGATGGTTGAATTGATAACCTTAATTTGAAAGCAAGTAAAATAAGGTTTAATTTGTTATATCTATGTTTAGTAAATGAATAGAATTGGGTTATACATTCTTAGCATGTAATGTAATAATATACAAGTGTGAACTTTAAGCCTTGGGATGTTTAAATTGAAATTGTGATTAAGGAAATGTTGTAAATGAGATTAAATTGGAAAAACATGTTTATAAACTTAATTAACATTTGTGAAACATATCATAAATAAATTTAAAGGTAAAGGTGAAACCAAATGGAATAAGCGATATGAATTAAAAGTGAAATGATTTCAAATAAAGCATGACTTGTAAATTGTTATGAAATAAATGGATGTTCAATAAATGGTTATAAATAAAGTTGTGATACTCAAACAATATCTTATAAAAAGGAATTAAGTTTTATAAATTGGTCGTAAAGAAATTCCTTATGAAATGATTTGCAAATAAATTAGTTTTAAATGAGAAATATTACATGTGAAATGAATGTAATTTAAATTAAAGAGAAATATAAGCAATATTATGAGAATGGATATATTAATGTTTATATTAAATGGAGAAATTCTGTGAAACAAATATTAAAGTATGAACTGATATTTGTGTTAATCGATGAGATTAAAAATGAATTTAATTGAAATGGAATTGTGATGAAACAAATTGGAATAATTACATGTATGTATATTATTTTATTCGCAAAATTAATTTGATCCGGATTTGAGTACACAAGTTCTATGTGAATTACATCACTTTGTGTGGAGATTTTTCATTCGATTCTTGATGGCGAATATTTGATATGGATTTTTGGTTTAATTATAGTATTCCCTATCATAGTATATGGTTATGAAAGGAGAATGATAGTTTCTAGTCAAGAAACCATATCGAAGTCCGCATTAGGGAAGTTGAATGGACAATACTAGTTCGAAAGCTAACTTGTGTGATCGAGCGGGCGATCGAATGTGATTTTACGAAATGATGACATACATACATCTTATGTTCTAATATTATTGGTATGCTTTGGCGCTGAAATTGAAAGTTGTTGGGTTGGATATATTTATAATTTAAATTGGAATTTTCTTCTTTGCAAAATTACTATTGATTTAAAACCATTTTTACAAAACTATTTCTTTTATTTTTCTTATACAAACTATCTTATTCTATTTTATTTACCAAACTTTTTTATAAACTATTTCACAAAACTGTTTTATGTACAAAACTATTTTACACAACCATTTTATATACAAAAATACAATTATTCTAAATTCAAAACTTTTTATAAACCAAAGATGTTCAATCTTATATGGCTTTTCATACAGCGAAATTTATTTTGGAAATTTTTTATTCTTGTATAAGATGGACTTTGTATAAGTACAAGTGATTTTGAAACTGTTGATTTTGGAAGGTATTCGATCTGAAGAGATAAATTTTATATATAACGGAATTTATATAAGAATGATTTGATATATTCGAGATTATTGATTTTGGAAAGTACTTTATCTGAAAATGAAATCTTATATATACTGGAATTTATATAAGTGCGATATTTGAAACTATGATTTTGAAAGGGAACTATATATGGTATGTTATATTTTGAAGTAAGAGGTATGGGGAAGTACCCTCCGTGAAGAAGTATAGTATGATATGCTTCGACCTAGACGGACTTGGGGAATCTAGGAATGGATTCGACCGATAAACCCCAATGGACTTAGGTGAATTCAGAAATGGATTCGAATTGATATGGTTGTCCGGACTTAAACTCATGAGTTTCTTGATATTTTTTTTTCAGGGTAGATGGTTCTTTAGTTTACCCAATGGAGGCGCTTTCAATCCTGGGATCTGTTGTTTATGGATCTTCCGGGAAGGAAGTGCATCCATTGCGTAAATCATTAAATCATCAGCGTACCACTGCAGTAGGGGTCGATGATCCCTTGTTTATGAACTGGCTACAATATTTTTCTAGAATCCGGAAGGTAGAAGGATCTTCTGGAAAGTTTTGTGTCCATTGCGTAAATATTGGATCAACAACGGGCCACTGCTATCGTATTATCATCATTTGACATTGGATTTTGAGCGGTACTTCTCATACCTATTTTTAAGTATTTTCACTGGGTGTTGAAACAGGTCTACTAAGCACTTGGAGAATTCTAGCCTTGCGTCTGATCAACGCATGGCCAGAGTCTGCATGAACGAGGATAAACCTGTTAAGACATCGAGTTATAAAAGTATTTTGATAAAGTATTATATAAAAGACATTTTGGTCATTTTTTTGTCATTTCTAAATACTTTAAAGTGTTTAAAATATAGTTTAATAATTTACCACATGGTTTAATAGTAAATTATCAGTGTTGTAAATATTTTAGAAGTTAATAATTAAATAAAATATATTTAAAGTAAATGTTTATTGATTTATTAATAATATTTGGAAAGTATCTTGAGATAAAATTAATAAATTAATAAATAATGGATTTAATGTTTTTAATAGCTTCTTTACAAATATAAGTAATGATGTAAATAATTATTTTTAAATAGTTTACATATATTTATAAGGATGTTATTTAAAATATTTAAATGGTATTTATAAATGAAGCAAGAAACTTTACCAATGAATTTTTTAAAAGTATTAAAGATGATTGATTTGCAAATAAAGCTTTCAAATGAATATTTCAAGTAAAATTTATATAAGTTTCTTTGTATGTATAATTTAAAGATATTGTATAAATGGAAAGAAGAAAAAAATTTGATTTGCGAAGTTTATTTATAGCAATATAAATGACAAATAAATTTGAATCCCTACGTTGGAAGTATAGTTTGAAATATTTACATGATTTCAAAGTACTAATAGTAAAGTTTATATGTTTATTTACTATTTGAATTTTGTATTAGAATATTATTTTTTTGGCAAAGCCAGCGGGGTTGACTGGACCCCTACCAGTTTATTGCAACACAATAAAAGTTACAAACAAAATATTAGAAAAAGATAAAGGTAGAGAGAAAGGAAAAAGCAGAAAAAAAAACAATTGAAAAAACAACAAAAAATCATGCCCATCGAATAATCAAATTGTCAGGGTAATCTCTGTTGCAAGTCTTCAATTGCAAGTGGATGGCAGTCTTAACTTCATGCCATAGGTCCTCCAGTTTCTTCCTTTGCGTATCAAAAACAATCGCATTCCTTTCCTTCCATATGAGTCTCATGTATATTTTCAAACTTACAACCAACACTCTAGATCGAGCACTTCTCCATCTCGTAGCCTTATATATGATGCTACACACAATACTCGAGCTTCCAGAAGATAGATTATAACCAGTTGTGCTACTGATGCAGTTGATCAAGATCTTGAGTGCAGGGCATTCAAAAAAAAGGTGATCTGCACTCTCCTCATACATTTCACAAAATAGACACATAGGTGAGCAAGGCAACCCAATACTGTTTAATTTACCTCTGGTCAGCAGTGCCTGATTTAACACTTTCCACATCATCAAATTTTGTGAAGGAACAGAGTCGTTCGACCAGATAATTGAGTACCACTTAGATGCAGGTAGGGGAGAGAAGTCAGAACAAAAATTGTACACACAGTGTACACTGTGTGGCTTCAAGTCCCAAGTGATAGCATCATGATGATGAGTAGTGCAGTATTTGTCTTGGATATCCTTCCACATGACTTTGAGCATTTGATTACTAGTATTTGGCATCTACACCTTGGTACTTATTGCACCTTGGTACTTATGGCATCAAAATGAGTACTTATTGCAGCTTGGTTCCACCTCCTAGGGTTAATAACACCAAGACCACCAAGCTTCATGGGATTTTCAATTTTTGTATAGGAGCAAGGCATCAACTTCCTGTTATGAACACTGCCAGTCCAAAAGAATCTAATCATGGCCGACCTTACAAGTTGCATCAGTTTCATAGGGAGGATCATTGAACGTGCCCAGTAGACCAGAGAAGAAAAAACAACAGTTTTGATTAGAACAAGTCTAACACTTTGTGTTAATTTTCTATTCTCCCAAGCACTCATAACTAAAGTAATCTTATGGTATAATGCAAAACAGTCAGCATTAGTAATTCTCTTAGAGATTAGAGGGAGACCAAGATACTTCATATCGTTATCCATGCATGTGAAGCCAATATGTTGATAAAGAGCAGTTTTCATAGCATCACTAACTCCCACAACAAGCATGGAAGACTTAGCATGATTGATAGTAAGTCCTGTCATACAGTAAAAGGACTGTAATGCGTCCATAATGGCAGACAGAGATGTAAAATCAGGTTTAGTAAACAACATCACATCATCAGCAAACATTATAGAGTTAATTTGAAGAGTATTGCACTTTGGGTGGTACTTTATTAATTTCTGTGAGTATTTAGTGTTAAGTATAACAGTGAAAACTTCCATAACCAACAGAAATAGATATGATGTATTGGATCTCCCTACCGTATGCCCTTGCTACTACTGAAAAGGCCCACAGGTCTTCCATTAATAACTACAGAAAAAGTAGGGGAGGAGACACAAACATATATCCAGGACACAAAAATTCTGGGGAATCCCATGTATGCCATAATTCGAACTATTGATGTCCAGTGAATAGAATCATAGGCCTTTGAAATATTAATTTTAAGAGCTGCCGCAGAGGCAACATTATTTCTACCATATCCTTTAAGCGGCTCTTGAGCTAGAAGCACATTGTCGAGAATATTCCTTAATGGTATGAAAGCTGCCTGATTCATTGAGACAACAGAAGGCATAACATTAACCAGACGAGTGGCTAGAATTTTGGTGATACATTTATATATCACATTGCAGTAGGAGATAGGCCTGAAAGAGGTCACACTAGTTGGCGGTGTGACTTTACGGATTAATGCAATATTAGTGCAATTCACTTCACGAAGAAGTTTGCATTTAGAAAAGAAATTGTGTATTGCCTGGCAGAAATCATGACCAAGCACATCCCATGTTGATGTGAAGAAAATCACGTTAAGGCCGTCTGGACCACCTGAAGAGTGTTTGTTCATTGAGAAAAGGGTGTCTTTGATTTCTTCATCTGTAACAGGATTAATAAGAGTGTTAGCTTCATGGGAAGTAATACATGGCAAGGCAAGAGATGAAATTTGATCAAGGTCAGGTGAGAAACCAGTAGTATTGCCAAGAAGATTAGTGAAGTATTCGACAAAGGCTTTATCAACTGAATCAGCAGTAGTACACAAGGTACCTTGTTCATCAAAAATTCTGTAAATATTTTCTCTAGCATGTTTTACCTTTAATGAGATGAAATTTGTATTAGAATATTCATTTTGAAACAAGTGTTTAAATTAATTATGAAGGTATGAAATTTTATACTTTGATTTAGAAATTTAATGTAAGATTTGAGTATACTATTAGTTTCAGTTTAATAATATTGAGTTTATAAACTTTAAAAATAATGAGTCAAATAATTTTTTTGGATTTAAGGAACCTTATTTTAAAGCTTATTATAATGTTTTGATATAAATTTCTAACATTGTTTTAGACTTTTGAAAAATCTTTGCATAATGCTATGAGGATGTTTTAAATATATCTTATATTTTTACTAAGTGAATTAGGTTAAATGTTTTAACTGAATTTTTAGATATGTTGAAATATTTCTTTTCTCTTCAAGGGCAAATACCAAAAAACTTAAATTTTATTCAATAACCAAATAGAGTTATTTTCAGATTTATATTAAATTTAAATATGTAAGTTAAATTGTTTATAAATTGATCATTTTGAATAAAATATTTCAAATTCCTCGATTCCTTCTCGTTCCTTTTCGAGGACGAAAAAGTTTTGAGTGGAGGAGACTGTAACAACCCTTATTTTGATAATTATGAATATTAAATTTAATAAGGTTTTGGGATTTAATATTGTCAGAAATTAAAATTTATGATTTATTAAATTGAATCTTATTAGATTAGAAATTTTGACATTAAGATAAATCTTAAAACAAATAATTTAATGAGATAAAACATATAGTTGCCTAATATTGGTTGAATGTAGTTGACTACTATACCATGTTAACGAAATTTCAATCAATTTAAATAATAAATGTTAATAAGGAATAGAATAAATGATGCATAAATGGATGTAATCTTATGTTTTTAATTACAATTGGTTTTAATATAGAGTATGAAATCAATTATTTTGTACGTAAATTTATTAACCTTTGTTTGTAAACAATAAGTTAATAGATATGGATTACTAATGTATAACCATTGTTTTATTTATTTTCTTATTATTAAATCCGTTAGAAATTTATTTGGTAACTAATGGAGAATCAATGTAATTGAAATATTACAATTGATATAAGAAGAAACGTTAACTGTTGAGTGGTGAGTGTAAAACTTATGTTAATCAATTGCATAAGGGAATGGTTGATTTGATAATAAGAATGTAAATCAAAATAAAAGGATTTGTTTGAAATTCAAATACATAATGAACATGTTTTATTACATTTGTAATTAAATGTTGGAATTAAATTAGTATATAGATATTGGATTTAACATAGAAAATTGGATTTCAAAAGAAACAATTGGATTAATTATCTTCCTGTATTAGGGTATGTTTTGAGATTTAATCATTGTAAGTAATAGTAATTATATCTTGCCATTAATAAGAGATAGAAGTAAATGGTAATTAATTAATGATATGTGCAACATATGTTTTGTGTTAAAAATATAATAAGAATTTCATTGAGAAATACTACGTTGAAATTGTAAGCATTTAAATTTGGTACAAATATAACGATTATATGAAATTAATTGATAAAGAAATGATGTGGTTGTATGAAGTATTATTTCTGTGACTCTTTAATGGAATAATCTTTAAATATAAGTTAGTTTTAAAGGGGGAGGTGTTAATTGTAAATGAATGTGTAATAAAAAGAAATACGCTTTGGTAAAAATAAAAGAAAAGGATGGTTTCTTGATAAGAATATTCTTATCAAATAAAGTGAATATTTCATCTATGAATGTTAATTTAATTTCATTAAAACAAAGAATTGAATTTTGTTGTATGTTCTAGTTGGAATATTTGATTTATTTAAATATTCCTTAATTTGAATTTAATTAAAAAAATATACAATAATAAAATGGTAAGAAAACAACTTGAAGGTTTGGTTAAGTTTTGGATTTAGAATAGTTAGCATATTAACATAGGAGATTTATTCCGTTTCAAATTTGACTTTGGGGTCTCAGTTCGTTTTTTAATGTGTGGGGTGGCGGTCCTCATTATGTTAATTGTAGTATTTAATTTTATTTACTGTTAACTAAATAAAAATACATATATGTTGTAAATTTAAGCGTGTTAGGGTTAATAAAATATGTTAAAATGAATAGTTTTTTTAGTATATTTGATTTTTGATTTCTATGTACGGACTACATTCTCAAATTTTAAATCTGTCGCTTTCATTTATTTTATTTTTATTACAACTTTCTTTCACTAAATACATGCCTCTTTTGGTCTTCCAGTAAGTTTTATTTATGTACACGCGAGCCTTGTCTTGAAATATTTCATTTGTGAATGTAGATTTAATTTCATTAGAGTAAAGAATAGAATGATTTGTTAAAAAAAGGAAATATATATTTATTTGAACGTTGTTTTAGCATATAGATTGATTTCAAGAACAGGAATATAATTTAAGTAAGTTATTTATTACGATGGTGTAAAACAACAAATTTATAAACATGTTTAAATGACTTAAGGAAACAATTATCCTATTTATCATCCATTTTGGTTTATCTATTTTGAAATTCAACTTTGTTATTAATTGCAATTAATGTAATGGAAAGATTTCGATTAAAAGGAAAGAAAACTTTGATTGCAATAATATATTTAATAAAAGAAACGTACATTTTGTGTTAAACAGAAATGATGCTTTAATGGAAATAAAAGAATTGAACGTTCTCATTTTTAAGGTAGGTATAATTTTATTAATCGTGCGTAGATAAAAATTTGTGTAAGTACAAATTGAGTATTATTTGAGTGAATGAAATTAATTTGGTTACATTTCGAAAGAAATTCAATTTCAAAATGTGTATGTCGTCCCTTCATTTCTTTTTATTTATTGCATGTACGTTTTAAAATAGTTACCTCATTATTAAAACTCGGTCCGTTCATTTCTCCTTCGGTTTAATACTTAAGCCCAAGCTTTTAGGCTATATTTAATTCTTTCTGTTAACGCTTGAATTTGAACGCTAACACCCCGATGTATGAGTTGTAATTGTGAAAGCACCACCCGACGACTCGGGAACAGATTACAAGCAGATAATAGTAGAAAAGCGGTAAACAACAACAATTTTATAGTGGTTCGGCTTTAGGGTATAGCCTACGTCCACTTTAAGTACTTTTATTAATAATCTCGTTACAAGCTGATACAATTCTTCCCAAATACAATACACTTTGAATTACAAGATACTTAGAACAAGTAGCTTAAACTTCGATGGAGATGAGAGTTTTCGAATCCATGTTGGATGTATGTGATTTCTTCTTGAAGTTGTTTGTAGCGTTCTTAATATCTTGAGAGCTTCAAGTGTTGGATTGGATTAGTTTGGAATGCAGCAGAGTAACGGTGTTTGAAGTAAATCAGCCCAAAAGTCCTTTTTTCAGTTGGAATTAGGGGTGTATTTATAGGCTTTGCTCGGACTTAGGTCGTAGGTCGTGACCGACCTAAGTAAGGTCGTAGGTCGTCTCCGACCTATGAAGCTCCGGTTTTCCTTTTTCATGAGTGGGCGCATGCTTATTTGCACATGTCCTAGGTCGTGAGCGACCTATCCCCCTGTGGCACAGCATAGTCAACTTTTTTACTCTGGCATTTAGGTCGTTAGCGACCTACCCTAGGTCGCGAGTACTTTCCTGTAGCCATAGCTGATCTTAGGTCGCTGAATCCCTTAGGTCGCGACCTTCCTTAGGTCGAAGCACTCCTTTAGGTTGTGAAAGCTTTAGGTCGCTAAGCCAATCATGCCGTTAGGTCGCAGAGTTTCATAAGTCGAGACCGTCTTTAGGTCTCATTCACTCTTAGGTCGCGAAGCTTGATAGGTCGAAACATCTTCTGAGTCGCAGCCTTCCTGTTAGGTCGCGAGGCTTCATAGGTCGCGGCCTCCTTTAGGTCGCGAAGCATTTTTAGGTCGTTCTCCTTTTTAGGTCGAGCCATCTTTAAGTCGCAGCCTTTTTTAAGTCGCTAGGTTCTTGAATTGGCTAGGTCGCTTTTCCATTTAGGTCGATGGGTAGTTAGGTCTCTAGAACCGTTCCATAGTTAGGTCGCTCGCATGTTAGGTCGTAGCCTGTTAACTCGTTAGGTCGCTCCATCCTTTAGGTCGCTCTGGCCTTTAGGTTGCTAGGTTGGAACTTCCTATAGGTCGCTAAATACCTTAGGTCGCTGCTGTAGTTAGGTCGTTAACTCGCGTAAGTCTTAGGTCGCTTCAGAAATAGGAGTTAACACTTGCACCTCGAAGTACAGGCCTATGCCATAGGTCGTGTGCTTCGATCTGTCCGAGTTAGGTCGTGAGTGACCTAAGACTTGTACTAAGTCGCGTGCCTATTCTCCTTCTCCTTTTTGTCCCATATAAATTTGCTAGGTCGTGAACTCCTCCTCACTCTACTGGTCCAATCTCCCACTGCCATTGACGAATTTTCAAGCTTCCAAAAGCAAGTTCAACTCGTTCAATCACCGATTCATCTTTATCATTATATCTCGTAAGTGAATCTGCTCTCCATCCCACCATAATCACCATTGAATTATGAATCCCCATTTTCCGATCGTAGTTCAATTCCTCGTGTCGTCCTTCATTTTGAGTGACTGTTATGGTCGACTGTTGATTGTCATTTGACTGATTTAGGAAGGCACGGAGATGCGTTGAATCTATGATGGATCGGGGATGTTTTGCATTGTTTTTGAAGTGATCAGGTGGTATGAAGGGATGGTGAATTTCATGAGGAGGAGGATGAATTTCTATGTGCAGTTGGTAATGGGTTATCGGGTTGCAGTTTGACGAGATGGATTGCGTGAGGAGGAAGCTAGCGATTTAGCAGATCTGAGCGACTTCAAAACCTCCGCGACCTAAGAAACCTGGCCGACCTAACAAATTCTCACGACCTAAGGATCCTTCGAATCTGCGACTTAACTTTTAGGTCGCGCTGGGATTTAAACGACCTAGGACTTAACAGATTTGCACATGAATTTCAAGCAGGATGACTTAACAAATGAGCGACCTAATGTTTTTTGCGGCATAGGCTGTAGGTCGCGGCCGAGTTAGGACTAACGAATTGCCTTGAACCTTTTAACTTACACAGTGCGACCTAAAGAGGCCCTGACTTATGCTAGGTCGCTGGACGACCTAAGACTTTGTCAAATTCTGAGCAGACTTGGCTGAATTGTTTGAACTTGAATTTTGTTGTACTTCTTTGCAGATTATTTTAACTTTTAAAGCTGTCAACCTGTTAAATACAACATTTGCAGAAAAATGGGACGAATATACTGTCATTGACTGCCCACATCGAATGACAGATTAGTCGACAAAGAATAATCAACTTACATGAACTGTGTGAATGAAATGCTGCGAACTAAAGAATTCAAGTGAAGTATTAAAGCAAAACTAAAACATCCAATTAAAGCCGATTCGTTTGCATTAACACTACACTTGAATTTTATATTAACAAGTCCTGAAATCTCATAATCGACGAATTGTCAACTAGCTTAATTTCAGTTATGTTTGCTTTCTGTTTTTGTTAGTTCTGCACAACACTTCACACTTTTTAGGAAACGTGCACCTTCTCATCTGAACATCCAGTCGCTTATGTAGAATGATGTCTCAACAAGAAGAGATGATAGAACACGCTGAAGGGGTTTTCCCGATTGATATTCCACTAGAGAATCCTCCGGAAAGAACTCCTACCCTTTTGAAACAGCGGGCGCTTAATCAATTATGCGTTCAATTTGGCATTGCCGAGGCAGAAGTTCTACTCCCTGGACCAAATGACTCTGCTGATAGACCACCTTACGGTTTTGTTGCCATTAATCGACAAATGTGCTTGAGTGGAGCAATTCCTCCTTTTAATGAATTTCTCCGGCAAATCCTACTTCGACTGACGATCTCTCCTTTTCAGCTGCACCCCAATGGCTATGCTATTTTGATGGGATTGTGTGTTCTGTTCAGGAGGACTCTTGATCGTTTTCCGCGTTTTGAGGAAATCTGTTACTTGTGCACTTTTGCGAAGAACAAGGACCATCCTTCAATTGTACTTGTAAGGGGTGCGCGGAACCGCAAACTTATTTTGGATTTGCCGGAGAGTGCACATGGATTCCTGAATCAATACTTCTACATTCGTTGCCCCGCAGAATTTTACGCAGACTGGAGAGTAGGAAGTGAGATCTTTTTTCTCTTTAATTTTATTCTAAGTTTTACCTGGTTCGTATTGCTAGATGCTGATTCCATTCCTTATTTTTCCAGCACTTCCTCCTCCTTCTAGAGATTCCAGCCATAAGTCAGTTTTTGAAAGGCTAAGCACTGTGGCTGCTGAAGAAAGAAGCGCAAAATTTCTATTGACAGAAGAACTTCTTCATCAGTTTGAGCTTCTGCATCCTTCTCGTTCCACTCAAATACATGAAGTTCCAACGGAGGTTCCTGATTCTTCGACGAGCACTCCTGATGCCCCAGTCTCCACTAAAGAGCACTTGCAGGGAGGAACCTCTATAGAAACTTCACTAGTTAAGTGTTCAATTCCGAAAGATGTTGCGGGGCCATCTGACAAGTCTGTACTTGCCCCAGTTACTGAAGAGGAAGAACCCCCTCAATCTACTAGTGAAGAAGTTAAGAAAGCAAGCTCCAAAAAACAAGATGGCGATGATGTTTTTGAGGGGTTGAGCGATTTAATTGTGACATCTCAAGAACTTTTCAAAGATGATGTTTCTAAAACTGTCTCTTCTGTAATCGAGGCGACATCTTCTTTTCAACAGATGTCAACTCCTCCTACTCAAGTTGTCACTACCTCTATTCCACAGAGTGGTTTGTAACTCGATGCGCGTAGTTTACACGTTACACGACACTTTGGATTTCTCATCACTTCTATGCACTTATCTTCTTGTACTTTAAAGATTTCTAAAGCTTATTATTTTAATTCCAGATTCTCCTATGGGGCGCAGCGGCTCGTACTATGATGATTTCCAGCGCTATGGGAGGCGTAGCCAGTATGATTACATGCGTTACCTTCCTTCTTACAGAGAGTCGGATGAAGAGAGGGCCATCAGGAAAGCCGACGAGAGACGAGCATATGAAGAACGTCGCCGAAGGGAACAAGAAAGACATGATCTTCCCCACAGAGATGATGATACCCAAAAGAGAAAAGCTCATGATGAGAGAGGAAAGAGTCACATAGACGATTCTTCTAGCAAGCGGGCTAGACTTACTGAAGAAACAACTCCTTCAGCTTCTGAACATGTCCCTGCTCAATCTCCTGCTCCCGTTCGCTCCGACATTCAAGCAATCATCAACCGGCCCGCATACCAAGTCGGGCAAGGTCCTCCCACTCTTCAAAGTCGATTTCCTCAGTGGTGCCTGAGAGGGGTTCGATTTGATCTCGACTTGGTTCCTCTCGACAAACCGGCTATGCTGCGAAATCTTGATACTGTCAGGACCGATATCGAAAGAATGTCGAACTGGCAAAAACTCGTCGACGAACTTCAGAGGGTTAACCGAGCCAATCTCGAGGCCATGCTAACAATGGAGAATGATAAGGCTGAGTGGCAGAAGACTCTCGAACAGCATGACGCCGAAATGAGAAGTATTGCTTCCTACAATGAAAAGCTGGAAGCGGAAGTAGAAAAACTTAAGGAAGAATTAGCTACTTCATCTACTTTCCATTCACAAAAGGAGAGCATGCTTCAGCAACAAGTACGAGATGCGCATGCCAGTCAAAGAGCATTCGAAGATAAGCTTGCATACAAGGAAAAGGTCATAGAAGAATATCGTGCTGAAACTGTACAACTGCGAGAACAGACCGGCTCTCAAAGCTTGGAGATAGAGTTGTTAAAAACTCGACTTGCTATGGCCGAAAAGGAGCGCGACGGGGCTGTTGCTGGTAAACTTGCGGCCGAAGAGGCTCATCAAGCAACCAAAGCTGACATTAGCTCCACATTATTCGATTTTTATCTGCACAGCATTTTGGGACGTGGCAGCCTTGCCTTTCTAGGCCCCAAGTATGAAATCACACTGGCTGAAGTTTGGGAGGCAGCACTTGATATGCTCGGTGGTAAAGGTGCTGGATATGCTGAGTCAGCCCTTGAAGAGCATTATCTTGATGATGAAGCCCGTGCCGCTCTTGCCAAGGGAAAGGAGCAGCTTGCCAGAGCGCGGGCCGGGATGGCGGAAGAGGAGCGTTCTGAAAAAGAAGTACCGCCTACTACCTCTGAACGTCCTCTAGTTTCTCCCGAGGTGGACATTACAGGCTCTAGTGCTCATTCGCCGCCTCCTACAAGAACCGGGGTAATTACCCCTACTGATGAAGAGGCTTTGGAGGACATTGGGGCTCAGAATTATGAGATTGAACTGACGAAGCCAACATCTTTAGGTAATTTCGACATTGGTCCGATTCAGGTGGATTACCTGCTTATTCCTCAAAAATTTGATGAGCTTCTCGATTACCTCTTGAATCTCGATGAACCCATATCTCCCTTCTTTCGGGAAGATACTAACATTTTCAATTTTTCTTCTTCTGCAGTTGAAACAACAAGTGCCGTGCAGACTTCGCCTTCTCTGGTTATTCCTCCTCCATCTCTTCAGGTGACTCCTCCTTCTGCTTCACAACCTGGGTCACAAGAGGAGAAAATTGAGGCTCTTCATGGTTTGGATGACCCTATTGCTTCGCAGGAGCAAAAAGATGAGGGACTCGAAGGAGGCGAGATCTCTCCGGAGCGGACTCCTTCTGACGACGTAGTTTTGTCCGCTCTCGTTACTCCGGGGAGTGAGTCTTCTTCGAAGAAAAGAAAGAAGCATGGGACATCGAAGAGGAGGGGGAAGAAAATTATCACCACTGAAGAGGAACCGGAAATTGCACCAGTTGCACCTCCCTCCCCTTCTTCCCTTATGCCTTCAGACCAACCTGAAAGACCTGAAAAGCTAGCCACTCGGCCGGGTAAAGGGTCTAAAGGCGGCAAGAAGAAATGAAGAGTTGAGCTTTTTGATTCCTTTTTTGTGTAATGGTCGGATGTTGTGCAGGCACCGGCCCCTGCTTTTTTATTTTGAAACCTGTATCTGCAATATCTGCAATTGAATAAAATGATTCTTTATTTGTACAGACTTTTGTTTGAATTTGAGAATGCATTTATTATTCATTTTTGCACAAGTTTATTTATACGATGTTGCGGTGAGCTTGTGGTATGTTGTTTGAGCGTACTTTACCGACATAGTTATACCGCTTTGTATGTAACTATACCATGTTGCCCCTATACCATGAGCTTACTGCAATATCGTATACTTTGAGGGGACTTGCACTCTCGTTTTCTAAAGAATAATTACTTCATTCTCGAAGAGAATTTTCGTAGAGTGCAACTTCCTTCATATAAGTTTCTACGCTTTGTCCTTCGAAGAAATCACTTTTTCCTTTTGCGTATGTATATATTTTGCCAAGTGAATTCTTCTATGTGGTAAAGCGGACCTCTGAATGTACTTTCACTTTCTTCCCCCTTCTTTTTTTTTAAGAATAGGTAAAGTCATCAAGTACGCTCTTGGTGAGGATTTTTCTCTTTCTTCTTTTTTAATAAAAATTTGTGCCTCTGAGGAGAGATTTTTTCACGTTTCAACACTTGGAAGTTTTATTTCAATCTCGGTGAAACGTGGGCTTCTGAAGAGGTCTTTCTTTTTAATTGTGTCCCCGGGAGGGGGTTGTACCTCTGAGGAGGGATTTCTCACGTTTCAACACTTGGAAGTTTTATTTCAATCTTGGTGAAACGTGTACCTCCAAAGAGTTGGGCCTTCGAGGAAAGCCTTTTCACGTTTCGACACTTGGAAGTTTTGTTTCAACCTCGGTGAAACATGGGCTTCCAGGAAGGTCTTTATCTTGTTTTGCATTTCAACTTTGGTGAAGTGAAATTCCGAAGAGCGGTTGTTACACTTCAACTCCTGGTGAAATGGGCCTCCGAAGAGGGCTTTTATTTTGTTTGCATTTCAACTCTGTTGAAGTGAAATTCCGAAGAGCGGTCATAACACTTCAACTCCTGGTGAAATGGGCCTCCAAAGAGGGCTTTTATTTTGTTTGCATTTCAACTCTGGTGAAGTGTAATTCCGAAGAGCGGTCATAACACTTCAACTCCTGGTGAAATGTGCCTCAGAGAGGGTTTTCATCGCCTGGAAGTTACTCTCTCATGGTTGGAGGGTCATGACTCCTCCAATCTTTTTTGTTGCGTAGAGAACTTTCTTTTTTGTGGCGTATGACCCATTAGAGGTCTTTATCCTCCGAAGAGTCGTGCCTCCGAAGAGGACTTGTGCTGCCGATGATAGCTTTGGTTGTTCCTCTGTTCACTTGCTTATGCCTTTTCAATGATCCTCTGCCCCCCCCCCCCCCTTTTTTTTTTTTTTTTTTTTTACAAGTAACTTGTTTAATCCAAGGAAGTGTGCTTCATTGTCAGGCAATTTCGTGAGAACGAGCACTAGCTTTTTAATTGGATGTTTGTTTGTTCAAACGATCTCAATTTATTAGCAAAGACCCGTTTCTATCGAAATCATAGGCTGTTCAATTGAAGTACTTCCTATCTAGGATTTGAATTCGGGGCTCTTGTGACTTGAAATTTGGCGAGAATCACTTGGTCTTTTTATGTGCAAGTTTCACTTCCATTGTCTGCAAAAATTCAAATCGACATTTCAGCAATACATTCTATGTACCTTTTATATCGAGAATAAAGCAAACATGTAATAATAATAATAAGGAACACAAGATTTATAGTGGTTCGGCCATGAAATTGGACCTACATCCACTTTATATCCTTTCATTATTTACTTGCATCAGTTTTACAATTGCTTTCAATTACAAGAATCATACATTCATAATTCTTTTTACAATGTTTCAACAAAATTTTCAAGTAAAGTATGGACGCAAATGGTTGCTGTTCCATGCCCTTGGAATTTGATCTCCATCAACAGTGGTGAGTTTGAATGTGCCGTCAAGAAGCTTCTGACCTATTACATACGGTCCTTCCCAATTTGGCCCAAACACACCTGTCGCTGTCATAATTCTCTTCAGGACTAGGTCTCCAATCTCAAAGCTGCGTTGGCGAACTTTGGAATTAAAATGTCTGGCTATTCTTTGCTGATGAGCTGCAATTCTGAGATTGGCCTCATCTCTTTTTTCATCAAGGAAATCTAGCGCTTCAAGCTGTAGCCTTTCATTTTCTGCTTGGTTGAAATGGATCCTTCTGTGTGAAGGAACCTCTGTTTCTATCGGGATCATTTCTTCCGACCCGTATGCTAATGAGAAAGGAGTGTGCCCAGTCGCTGTTTTGTGAGTGGTTCTGTATGCCCATAGTGCAAGTGGTAGCTTATCAACCCAACCACCTTTTACTCTTTCGAGTTGCTTTTTGATGGTTGATTTGATGATCTTATTTACTGCTTCCACTTGCCCGTTTGCCTGCGGATGAGCAACTGCTGAAAAGCTTTTCTGGATTTTGAATCGCCTGCAAAAATCTTGGAATTCCTCGCTTTCAAACTGAGTACCATTGTCTGTGATTATTTTCTGAGGCACACCATACCTGAAAATGATATTCTTGGTCACGAAACTTATCATCTTCTTAGAGGTGATAGCAGCCAATGGTTCAGCTTCAGCCCATTTCGTAAAATAATCAACTGCAACAATAGCATATCTAATCCCTGATTTGGCAGTTGGTAGCGGCCCAATGAGATCCATTCCCCAAATTGCAAATGGCCATGGACTGACCATTTGTGTGAGTTCAGTTGAAGGTGCTCTAGGAATTTTGGCAAATCTTTGGCATTTGTCGCACTTTCGGGAATAGCTTGCAGCATCATGATTAATTTCTGGCCAAAAATATCCGTATCGGAGAATTTTCTTTGCTAATGTTTGACCACCTGAATGATCACCACATTCTCCTCCATGCACCTCAGCTAGGATTGTTTTGGACTCTTCCCAGGATACACATCGAAGCAATGGCATCGAGAATCCCCGTCTGTATAATCGGCCATCCTAAATTACATAGCGAGAGGCTTTCCTTAGTAGCTTTCGTCTTTCTATCGAATTTTCTGGCAGAGAACCTCTGAGTAGGTAGTCCAGAATTGGAGTCATCCATGACTCTTGTTCTTGAGATACATTCATAATCCAGTCAATATCCATCTCGTCTATACTTGGTGCTGAAAGGACTTCTACAGGGACCAATCCCAATAGTTGAGCTTCACCAGAACTTGAATATTTTGCGAGGGAATCTGCCTTCATATTCTCTTCCCGAGGAATGTGGCTTATTGAATAGTGATCGAGCTCACACAGAAGTTCCCAAGCCTTCGACAAGTAAGCGGGCAGGTTTCCCCCTTTCGTTTGAAATTCCTTCTTAATTTGACATACAATAAGCTGAGAATCGCTAAAGATCTGTAATGCTCGTATGTTTAGTTCTTTAGCGATTTTCAGTCCTGCGATAAGAGCTTCATATTCGGCTTCATTGTTTGTTGAAGGAAATTCCAATCTTAGTGCATAGCATAATGACCGACCTTCAGGAGTCTCAAGTACGACTCCGGTTCCAGAACAGTAATCATTTCTTGCACCATCGACATATAACCTCCACTGGATAGGGGAATTGTCGAACGTTTCTTCCTCACTGTTTTCTTTATCTGTAAACTCTGCAATGAAATCTGCTAAAGCTTGTCCATTGACCGCTTTCCGGGGATGATAAGTGATGTCATACTGACTGAGTTCAATATTCCACTTTAGAAGACGACCCGAAGTTTCAGGGAAAAACAGGACTTGCTTTAAAGGTTGATCAGTGAGGACTCTGATAGGATGAGCTTGAAAATATTGCCTCAACTTCCTAGACGCAATTAGTAAGCAATAGGCGAGTTTTTCCAACTTAGAGTAATTCATCTCTGCCCCAGTGAGTCTTTTGCTGATATAGTAAACTGGATGTTGAATCCTTTTGTCTTCCCGTATCAGCGCTGCACTTAAAGCGTGTGATGATACTGCCAAGTATATAAGAAGATCCTCGCCATCGCCAGGCCTAGAAAGTATTGGAGGCGTCTCCATATGGCAAATCAACTCATCAAAGGCTTTTTGGCATACGGGAGTCCAATTGAAGTTTTTCTTTCCTTTCTTTAGGGCGTCAAAGAATGGGATACATTTATCTGTGGCTTTGGAAATGAACCGACTTAAGGCGGCAACTTTTCCATTGAGATTTTGCAATTCCTTCTTTGTTCTAGGAGCTTTGACTTCTTTCAAGGCAGTAATTTGAGCTGGACTAGCCTCAATGCCCCTAGCGCTGACGATAAACCCTAAGAATTTTTCGGACTCGACCCCAAACGTGCATTTCAGAGGGTTAAGCTTCATTCTGTATTTCCGGAGGACTGCGAACATTTCTGCCAAGTGTTCAATGTGATCCGCTGCTTTCTTAGACTTTACTAACATGTCATCAACGTAGACTTCCATAGTTTTGCCCAATTGCGGTTTGAACATAGCATTAACAAGTCTTTGGTAGGTTGCCCCTGCATTCTTCAAACCGAAGGGCATAACTCTGTAGCAATAAAGACCAACATCGGTGATAAAGCTCGTGTCCTCCTGATCCGGTTCATGCATCATGATCTGGTTATATCCGGAGTAGGCATCCATGAAAGATAACAATTCATGTCCCGCTGTTCCATCTACCAGTTGATCGATCCTGGGTAAAGGAAAGCAATCTTTGGGGCAGGCCTTGTTCAGATCTGAAAAATCGATGCACACTCTCCATTTTCCATTAGCTTTCTTAACCAACACAGGATTTGAAACCCAGTTCGGATATGTAGATTCTCTGATGAAGTTATTTTCCATGAGTCGATCAATTTCTTCTTTTAATGCTGCTGACCTTTCTCGACCTTGGGTTCTTCTTTTCTGTTTTACTGGTGTAAACTTTGGGTCAATATTCAGAGCGTGTACTGCAACTTCTGGAGATATTCCACACATATCAGCATGAGTCCAAGCGAAGACATCCAGATTTGCTTTCAGGAATGATATCAAGATATTCTGAATTGACATATTAAGTTGTGAACCCACATTCAACACCTTATTCGGGTCCTTCGGGTCAACAGGTACCGGTACCGTCGTTTCAACCGGCACTACTCTATTCTCCCCTGCACTGGCTTTTCTGGGATCCATCTCTTTCCGTGCCCCGCTATGCTCGCCAGTGCAGGGTCCGCCCCGTAATTGCTACAAGGCTGGCTCTTTGATGCGGACCGGAGTGGCCGCATCCTTTCCCATTTCCCTCTTTCTTGACTCTCGCAACTCTGTCAAATAGCACTCTCGCGCAGCATTTTGATCCCCTTTTATAACTCCTACTCCATTGTCTGTAGGGAATTTAATAGTGAGGCACCACGGGGCTAGAATAGCTTTGAATGCTGCGAGCGTTGGACGGCCAAGGAAAGCATTATAAGCAGAAAATTCATCGACAATCACAAATGTTTGCTTGCGGACCACTTTCCTTTCTCCTTCCCCAAGTTCTACTAGCAGATCGATGGTTCCTATTGGTTGCTTTGGCTCCCCGGTGAAGCCAGCGATCTTCTGCGATGAGGCTTGTACATCGACCATAGGGATTTTCATTTGGTCGAATGTCTTCTTGAAGAGGATATTACATGATGCTCCGCAGTCAATGAGAACTCTTCTGACAATGGCCGGTCCAATACCAGCAGAGATGACCAAGGGATCTAGGGTAGGAGCTTCGATACCTGAGGAATCTCTGGCTCTGAAAATAATATCATCACTGAAAGTTTTCTGTTGTTTCAGGGGCGTAGTGTCTTCTAAAACAAAGACGTCTTCTTCGGCTGGAACATATTTCAAAGCTCTGGCATATCTCTCCATCTCTCCCCAGCTGGGTGAGGCCCTCCTGTAATGACATTGATAATGGGCCTTCCAGATTCATGCCCCGTAGCTTTCTCACCTATCCTAGGCTGATGAACATGAGCCTGTTGCCCCTGACTTGACGATGCAGGATTGTTGCTATTCTTTTTCACAAATTGCTGCAGCTTGTTTTCTCTTAGCAATTCTTCAATCAGATTTTTCAACTGGCGGCATTCATCAGTCTCATGACCGGGTTGATTATGGAAGCGGCAGAACTTCCCACTTTGTATAGCCTTTTTTCCGGTCCTCAAAGGGATAGGTTTAGGGAGGTCAACAGAATCTTTAATGGCAAGGAAGATATGCTCCGGCGTGTCTGATAAAGGAGTATACTCTGATGGCTTGAAGGATCTGGGCTTCTTCAGATTACTCTGCTTCTTCCCATTGTTATTTTCCCTTTTTTGCCCTACAGATTCAATCTTGCGTGGTGCAACAGTGTTATCTTCAGCTTTTTCTGACACTACCTTCACCGGTACAGGACGGCTTTCCAGGCGTATGAATTCGTCTGCCTTTTTATAGAACTTTTCGAGGGAGGTTGGTTCCTTCATGTTTAACCATTTCCCAAATTCGCTCGACTTATCAATAGCCCTCATCAGATAAGTCAATATCATTCGCGGTTCAGCATTGTCCACCTCTGCCAGCGCTATATTAAAGCGGTTCAAGAAAGATCTGATAGATTCACCAGGATTCTGTTCTATACTTGACAATGACATGATGTCTTTGGCCTTTGAAGCATATAGTCTAAATTGTTCCTTGAACTTTCGGGTCAAGTCTGAAAACTGATCAATAGATCGGACTGGCAACTTGGTGAACCACAGTAGAGCCACACCTTCAAGGTATACGGGGAAATATCGGCACTTTATCTCGTCTGAGGCCCTGGCACCTGTCACGTGCCAATCATATTTATACAAGAATTCATTCGGATCACTTGTCCCTTTGTAAGCTGGGATAGTTGGAGGGACAAACTTCCTTGGAAACTCCGCCTTTAAGATTTTCTCAGTAAATGGAGTTTTACTTGGGGCGAAACCCCATTCTTTCTCATCTTCAACCCTTTGCATACTTTCTCTCATGATTTGCCGGACCATTCCAGAAAGATACTCCTCATCATGTCGAGTTCCAGATCCACCAACCTCAGGAAGCGTTTGCTCAAAGGGACTGGCAGCCCTTTCTGGAGCATTCCTCTCATTAGCATCATGAATGTTGCCAGTATAATTCCTTCCATTACCAGCCGGTTGATTATTTGCCCCGAGCAAATTATTCAGAATTAGAGCATTTTGGGCACTCTGAGCTTCTAATTGTGCATTCTGGGCGTTTATCTGCTGGTTCAGTCCTAATATTACAGCATCCAACTCTGCTTTCGTAACCCCAGCAGACGGAATGGGTTGATTAGGTACAGGGGAAGCGGAGGTTCCCTCTTGAATATTCCCAGATCTGACAGATCTACTCTTCCTTCCAGGAGCCATTATCTCGGATAGACTTCTGTTTTTCAGGGAAATTCTCTCTACAAACCTCTGTGAAGCAATGATGATAACTTGCCTGAGTTCAATTCTCATTGAAAGCACCAAAAATGTTAACGCTTGAATTTGAACGCTAACACCCCGATGTATGAGTTGTAATTGTGAAAGCACCACCCGACGACTCGGGAACAGATTACAAGCAGATAATAGTAGAAAAGCGGTAAACAACAACAATCTTATAGTGGTTCGGCTTTAGGGTATAGCCTACGTCCACTTTAAGTACTTTTATTAATAATCTCGTTACAAGCTGATACAATTCTTCCCAAATACAATACACTTTGAATTACAAGATACTTAGAACAAGTAGCTTAAACTTCGATGGAGATGAGAGTTTTCGAATCCATGTTGGATGTATGTGATTTCTTCTTGAAGTTGTTTGTAGCGTTCTTAATATCTTGAGAGCTTCAAGTGTTGGATTGGATTAGTTTGGAATGCAGCAGAGTAACGGTGTTTGAAGGAAATCAGCCCAAAAGTCCTTTTTTCAGTTGGAATTAGGGGTGTATTTATAGGCTTTGCTCGGACTTAGGTCGTAGGTCGTGACCGACCTAAGTAAGGTCGTAGGTCGTCTCCGACCTATGAAGCTCCGGTTTTCCTTTTTCATGAGTGGGCGCATGCTTATTTGCACAAGTCCTAGGTCGTGAGCGACCTATCCCCCTTTGGCACAGCATAGTCAACTTTTTTACTCTGGCATTTAGGTCGTTAGCGACCTACCCTAGGTCGCGAGTACTTTCCTGTAGCCATAGCTGATCTTAGGTCGCTGAATCCCTTAGGTCGCGACCTTCCTTAGGTCGAAGCACTCCTTTAGGTTGTGAAAGCTTTAGGTCGCTAAGCCAATCATGCCGTTAGGTCGCAGAGTTCCATAAGTCGAGACCGTCTTTAGGTCTCATTCACTCTTAGGTCGCGAAGCTTGATAGGTCGAAACATCTTCTGAGTCGCAGCCTTCCTGTTAGGTCGCGAGGCTTCATAGGTCGCGGCCTCCTTTAGGTCGCGAAGCATTTTTAGGTCGTTCTCCTTTTTAGGTCGAGCCATCTTTAAGTCGCAGCCTTTTTTAAGTTGCTAGGTTCTTGAATTGGCTAGGTCGCTTTTCCATTTAGGTCGATGGGTAGTTAGGTCTCTAGAACCGTTCCATAGTTAGGTCGCTCGCATGTTAGGTCGTAGCCTGTTAACTCGTTAGGTCGCTCCATCCTTTAGGTCGCTCTGGCCTTTAGGTTGCTAGGTTGGAACTTCCTATAGGTCGCTAAATACCTTAGGTCGCTGCTGTAGTTAGGTCGTTAACTCGCGTAAGTCTTAGGTCGCTTCAGAAATAGGAGTTAACACTTTCCATCTCATTTTTGGTTATAAATTTTTTTATTTTCCTTTGGTTTGCAAATTTTCTCATTCCTACATACATTTCCTTATGCATTATCAATGCCTAAAGCATTTAAAACTAAACATGCATTTTGTCCCTCCACCTTTATTTCCTTATTATTAAATAATCTATAATTTTATTTCTTCATTTGCATTTTTATTTCTTCTATCACCTCCTATTCATTTAGTTCAATACTACGTTTTAGGACTGTTCATATTTTACTTTATTTTAATTCCTAATTTGTTTGTATATACCTTATTAGCTTTTCATTTGTTTCCATCTTCATTCCTTTAGTCATATTTCATTTCCTAATCTCATCTTCAATAGCTTCATTTTCCAAATAAAACTTCCATCTTATTTTTCTCTCTCTTTACCTTCCTCCTTCCGTTTTCATTTTTTCTTCTTTAAATCTCCTTCTTCTCTTTTTTTTTTTGCTTCATTCTTTATCCTTTTGTTTCTTCTACTTCAAATCTTCTTCTTTTTGAAAGCTTCCTTTTCTTTTTCAATTCTTCATCTTCTTTAAATTTTCTTCTTCTTTTCCAAACATTCTTCTTTTTTCCAAATCTTTTTCTTCAAATCCAGATCTATAACAACTTCTCTATCTCTTCCAAAACATTCTAAAAAAAAGATTAAGATAGAAGGAAACAAATCAAAAGGAGGAAGTAGTAGCGGATCCAAATCCGACTACAAAAGGGAAGTCCAAAAGGTGAGTGTTTAAAATCACTCACGAAATACTAAAATTTTATTGCAAGTTAAACCAGGTCATATAGTGATAAATTTTTGATTGTTGGTTTGAAATATTTATTAATATTTATTTGAATAGCTAAATTCCAATATGTGATGATTAATAATTACTGTGACATGTTATTGAATTGGTTGATTTGTTGAATTGATTGATTTGAATGTTGATTTTATGTTGTGATGGATGCTATTGTGATTGAATGTATATTTGTTCATTTATTTGATATATCCTTGTTATCACCCTATAGTTTATTGTAATTATTTAAATTTTTATATTGATTATTTGCACACTGAATAAGGATGTAAAACCCATGAATTTCAAGTATTTACATCAGAGGAAAAATAGTATGTTTAGATTTACTATTTGAACCATAAAAATGATTTTGGGAAGTAAACCGTCGTTACCTTACTTGAAAGTTTTCAAAATTAAATTTTGAAACATTGGGATGTTTCCAAAAAACTGAATATTGAAACTTTGGAACATTTTTATAAATCAAATCTCTAAAACTATGAAATTTAACTGGGAATTGTTCTGTAAATTTGTAATTTACTAGAATGGATCTATTGTGAAATCCATTTTATTTTGAATATGGAAACAATAACAGTTCCAGAAATTTGAACCTTCAAAAATGTATTTATCTGCATTCCTTATTTCATATACTTTTGATTTAATTTGCATAAGAATTTTAGTTCTGACTCGAGTGTATTATTTATGCTCGGGTCAGCCTGAGTTTTTCAGCATTGAAGACTATTTCTAGTGGACGAAGACGGAGATTCAGTATATTATTGTTATTTATTATTCCACTACATTCTGTGTTCCGCTGCATTATTTGATTATTTATGATATATGTATAACTCTGATTTAAATGTGTAAAAGTGTAATGAAATGTTATTTGTAAAACAGCTTCATGAACTGTTTATTTGATTATTATATTTTGTCGTTACACTGCGAGATTCTGTATTTTGTTTTTCTCTTTCCTTTTTCTTTTTTTTCTTACTTACCCCATTAACAATCCTCCCTTTTGAATGGTTTGATTCTGACATGTGTGGTTTATTGTCGATTTGAACCATCCAAAAAGGTGGGTCGTTGCAGTTAATTAATGAGTGTGGTTAATTAAAGAATAATTAATCAATGAAAGTGATTATAAAATAATTAATTTGAGTAATTAATTAAGGATCAATGTAATTAATATGGATGGGTAAAGGTTAATTAATTTGTGTAATTAATTAAGGGTTAATTACTTAATGTAATTAAAGGATAATTATTTAAGGGAGATTAATTAAAATAGATAATTAAAAGATGATTAATTATTAGTTTGTAATTGATTAATGTTAAGTAAAGGTAATCTAAGTGATTAAAGTTAGCAATTAATCTAATTGGAGATTAGTTAAATTAATTAGAAATTGTACATCTGATTCATCTTGCTTATAATGATTGAATGATATTGGATGCTTTAGATTTTTGGGATGTGACTGTGATGCTATGCGATATGGTGTGTGGATGTGGACTTTCTAACTGTAATAGAATTGCTATGTTAATATGTTACTCTGAGTATAAATTGATTTGTTTCCACTTAAACAATTTGGTTTAAAGAATGACATTGGATTCGAAGAGACCAGGGCCGGGTATCAGTAAATACTCGAAACTATCTCGATTTGTAATCTACAATAATTCTTTATGGATTCTACTTTGGAATCAATAGGCTTGAATGGAATAATTTTAAGTAAACTGGACCATTGAAATTATGTAATGGTACTTAAAGGATTGTAAGCGAAATAAGTATTGACTATAGCAAGTTATAAACTTGTAGTGAAGTACGAGTTACCCCGGGTTTTAAGTAAGTTTTATGCATTAATATTTCTTGTTAGATGGGTTTACTCACGCTGTTTTCCAACTTGACACAGGTGTTACTTTGATGTAATGCTCGGGTCAGACCGAGAAATACAGCTTTTCAGAATAGGTAGTTCTAGAGCTCAGGAGGCGAGCTGGATGACAGGAATGTATGGTGTATTCCGCTGTGTATTATTATTGTTTATCCGGGACAAGTTGATTTTAACTATCCACTGTTTGTGTAAAGGTTGTAACTCTAATGTAATAAATGTAAATTGACAGATACAGTTTTCTTTTCTATAACTGTTATTATTTGATATTATATTTTGGTCCGCTGCTGATGTGAGATTCTGTGACTTGTTTTCTGTTTCTTCTTCTATCTCTTTTCTTCGTTTTCCTAACTATATGGAATTTTCGGGGATGAAAATTTCGGGTCGTTACAAAAAAACGACATGTTTATTTGTGGCGTGGTCTTACGAGATGCCTTTGATTTCAAAGAATTTTGAAAACTTTAATAATCTAATTGAGTGTGTTTTCTCACGCTAGTTTTTCAGACTGACTCGGGTGTTATTTCACTATAATGCTTGGGTCAGACCGATTATTATAGGATACAGGATAGGACGTTGTGGAGCTCAGGGATGAGCTAGATGGCGAGACGTATCATACGTGCTTGATGTATATTCTGCCGTGCAATGTAAGATGTGTATTTAGTTGTGGGGACAAGTTAATATAATTGTCCAGTATTTTGCTGTTGCTGTGTTGTACTCTGATGATGTAATATATTATTCGGTTACAAATTCTTTTGTGTAAAAATCTGTTGTTATCTATTATATATTATTCTACTACGGTTGTGAGATTCTGATGTTGTTTTCTATTTCTTCTTCTATCTTTTTCTTCTTTTACCATAATGGTTTGTATTTCTGTCCACTTTGAGTTGAACTGATGGTGAATTTGGTCGACTCAAAGGGGTACGCATCTCCGGGATGTTACATGACCCATACAAATTGCTAAGGCGGGGCCTTATTTTCTTGGAGGTAGAGATCTTCTTGGAGAGATTTTAGGCCTCTACCTCTATAAATCGAAAGGTATGGCTCATATTCCAAGAACTTTTGGCTCTTACTCTCCTTTCTCCAATTTCTTGTAATCTCTGTCGGAGTTATATCGACTCATAAGAACTTTTTCCTCCAAGTTAGAATATAAGCAACAAAATCATTTAGTGGACGTAGGCCAAGATTACCCGAACCACTATAAACTATTATGTGCTCATTTCTCATTTTTCATTTATTTTCTTCACCTTTATTCTCTACTTAATCTATCAGGTGTTTGCGTCATTTTTGGTTCAAATATTTTGGGGCATTCATTGAGAAATCACTAGAATTCATTGACTTAGGATTTTAAAAAAAATTAAAATGACTAGACAATCAACTAGAAAGACCAATTTTGAAGGAAATACACAAGGGGGTCGCTAGGAGATGTCCTTAAGAGCTAACCCTCCATTAATCTACATATCCAGGGATGAGATGGAAACTATGATGAATGAATTGCAGGAGAAGATGATTACTCACCAGGAAGAGACGATGGAGAATTTATCTTCATGAAAATGAGACATATTGGAACAATCGGAATTGTTGCAAATTAGAATAAAAAACTAGAAGCTGAAGTGCAGGTAATTGGAAGCAGAGTAGATCGACCTAGGATAAATCCAAGAAAAAAAATACGAGTCGATACCAACCCACGGGTATTGGTCGGTAACGACACAAAGGCTCGGGGGCGTGGGACGTTATAGCCTAAGAAGGAATGATACGCGTTCTGGGAATGACATTGAGCATATAAATGCAAATCAGAATGTGGAAGCACGACCATAGGTTTTCAAGCTAGAATTCCCTTATGGAAACGAGGAGCAGGCTGAGAATGCAAATGTGAGACTTCCATTGGATGACAACCACATGATCGGGATGGATGTGGTCAAGTTTGATTCCCTTACCCTGACTTTAAATAAATAATGCAATATAACCTCAGTTCGCTTACACGTGTATGGAATCCCGTACGGTCCATGGGCACGCTCTGAGTTGGATGCCTGAGATGATCATTTAGGGCAATAATAACCTCGGGCCACTTACACATGTACGAGACCTAGATTGGTCTCTAGGCATGCTCTGAGTCAGATTTCTAAGAATAAAACTTAATAATATTAGAAATTTATTGTTTGTGTTGGCTTATGGGATGCTGGGGAGGTGATACTTTAAATTATTTAAGATGTATGAATAATCTATTATGTTTTATCTAAGACTGTTGGGTGTATTGTATACTTAGTAGTTTGTTTATCATTCCACATGATTTAAAGTTTCTAAACCAAAATAAACCATTTGTTTAGTATGCTATGGATGTATGATTGGTTACTTTAATTACATGTGATGGTTGTATACTTTTGGCTGCAAGTGGTTGTTGTTATATTGTGTTGGTTTGTTCACTATTGATAGAAACAACTTTAATATTTCTCTTCTATATAATAATTAACTTCTTTGGATCATATAAGCGGAATATAGATTATGGAAGCAATATCTATTGCTTTTTGTTTCATAAATTAAGCTTTGTTTATCCGACAAATAGGTAAGTTCTCGGATTACGGTTTTATAGGGATATTGTGTTGTTTTCCCATGGTCTGAGATATATTATATTTGAAATATGTGGTACATATTTTTATTATTGATATTATTATTTCTCCCAGACCTCTCCGTGCAAATGAGACTTTGCCAAAATTTTCCATGACTTTTGGACATAGAAAATTTGTGAAAATGGAAATGTTTTCGAACTTTTGGTAATTTGAGTATGAAAGGATTTAATTGTTTATAATTGGTATATTTTACCTAAATTATTTAATTATGTGAATTAATTGTTTATAAATTTAATTTTGAATAAGATATATTAATTCCTTCTTCTCCCTCCTTTTCCTTTACGAGGATGAAATATTTTGAGTGGGGGAGAGTGTAATGACTCGAAAATTTCGATAATTAATTTTTTTTAATTTAAATAAGTTTTGGAGTTTGATGCTGTGAAAAAAAATTAAGATTTAATAATAAGATAGTAACTGGAATGAGATGTGATATTATTAATTTAAGGTAATCGATAACTGCTTTTAATGTAATTCTAATTAATTGAAATGATTAAATGGTTATAATTGGTTACAGATTATAAATTAATTGTAATAATGTGTGTATTAATTGATAATTGGATTAAAGAAGTAACTGATGATTTAAATGTATATAAATTAATGAAATAGTATGTAATTAATTGTAATTGATAAAACTGGTGTTGTGGTAGTAGTTATGACATTTGTGTGTAGATAACAGACTTACAAATGTTATTAAATTAAGAAAAGATAGCAATTGTCATTTGTTAACAATTTATTTAATATATTGAATTAAATTGGAAATCAATTGCAATTAAATGTCATTAAATATTACGTTAATGGAAATTAAGATGAAATTAGAGAACATTAATGTAATAAGATATAAACTGTAACGACCCAAATTTTTTAATGGTTTTAATAACGTAATTAACTGAATTTTTGTGAAACTTTAAATAATAAAATTTTAAATTGAAAATTTATTATTTGTAATACGTCTATTTAGACATAAAAAATGGTAAATTTTCATCAGATAATATGAAAGTTTATTTTATTGTGTAATTCTGTTTTAATTTGAATCAGTTAACAATTGATGATAATAAAATAATTTTCAAACCTGAATTTTTTTCTATAGAAATTTTGTAAATCATCTTTTGAGTGAGATGTCATCTTTCATTTCTTCAAATTTGGATTTTTCTAGCTCCGCTTATCTTATTTTCTGCAATTTTGCAGCATTTCCAGTAGCGGAAATTCGAATTTTTAAAATTTGATCATATTACTGTTATCTGTATACCGTTTTGATCGTCTTATTGTACTGATCTCTAGGGTGTATTCAATTTTATGTTTTGAAGTCCGGTACACAGCGGAATTTGCAAAACCGGTAACCATACCGGTATTAGATTTGTAACCTTTTGTTTCCTTTGTCTTTTCAAACTTGTATTGTGCTGCCCAAACAATTAAATATTGCTCCAAATTTTTGCTTCAAATTTTCAGCTAACTACTATTGCAATTGCTAATTGAATCGTGCTGTCCATATTCTTTTATTTTTGTCTGTGACCTTTGTTATTCTACCCGTTCTGAATTTAATGTTTTAATACATATAGCCATGGGTTATAATTATATATATACGTTTATGTATACCGTTTTATAATGTTGCATCAAACTGAAGTAAAATACGACTTGGTTATTGCATATATATGTTCGTTCAAAAAAGAAAGTGTACAGGCCTAAGCTATTCATCTCCCCTGTTTACTTTTTCTCCGCCTTATATTTTCTCTACCCTCTCCCTTCCTTATTTTCTTCCTTCAAACCTGCGTGCTTACGCCTCCATTTTTATCACCAACGCAAGCCCCTCCACGACGACAACCCCATTTCTGCGTTCACTCGCCTGCAGCTCCACCTCCAACCTTCGCCGAGCACAGCCCTTCCTCCTTGCTGCCGAACCACATCTCCTCCTGCTCCATAAGCCACGGCCTTGCGAACAACTTCCATAATCATGTAGTGCTTATCACCTTCTTTTCGGTCGCCAGTAGCAGCAGCCCGTTCCGTGCCTCCTCCTTCTCACCAGCTTGGCCATGCCGCAACACTTCCCGATCTCTGTTTTTTTTGCAACCCGACTTCTCTTTTTTTGTGGGAGTTATGCACGGGTTGTTATATATATTGATATGAATATATATTAGTATATATATTGTTTATAAGTATGTATGTTTATGTTATTATAATTTTTTTTCGAGCTGCCATGTTTTCTTCGTTCATTCTTACTATTTAAATTTGCAAATGCTTGTTTAAATCACTGATTTTGCATGATAATCTATGTACGTATATATATACTTTACCTAGTATTTTAATTTATTCAACTGTTCTTAGCCGTATGGGCTACGTATTCTGGGCTTATGCTAGTATATGTGTGTTATATATTGAGTAAGTTTATATATATAATTTTGATAATATAAATACAATGTTTTATATAGTTCGTATGTTGCTATGCGAAGGCGTTTGAGGTCTGGCTTACAAAATTTCATATAAGCAAGTTTTATGTATAGTTGTTTATAATAGTCTATAATACATTAGTTATATTATATGTTGGATTTTATAGATCTTCACATATATATATATATATATATATATATATATATATATATATATATATATATATATATGCGTTAGTTTAAATAATATTATTATATACATATAGTTTATATATGTTATAGCCGGTTTATGGTTTTAGTATATAAGTTATATTGGGAAGTCTGGTTATATATTATACCATATTAAACTATACAAGTTTTAATAGCTATAAAAAAAATATGCTATACGGTTATAAGCTTTTCATATATATTAACTATTTCACTGTATATAAGTAGTAAATGAAATGTATGTTATAGTAGGTTATGTTATAAATAGTTACGGTTATATTATAAAGTATGAATCATAATAGGGTTATATAGATTACTATATAACTTATACCTGTATGTTGTTGGGTCTGCATAGATTTATAATGGGTCTGCATACATTTAAGTAACATGAATGTAGTGGGTGACATATATGTAAATAGCTTACATATGTTTATTTATATACACAAACAAACACACACACACACACTATTTTGGACTTAAGTTGATTTCGTCAATACTAAATGTATAACAAATATTGTTTTAATTATAACATATAATTTACTTTACATGTTTGACTTAGTATTTGAGTTTTAGCTCATTTCCTTGTCAAATCTATCTAACCTCGAAAGGTGAGCAATCACTCACGATTAACGTTCTTATATTTATTAAATTTGATTTCAATTGAAATGACAATTGAAATATGCTCCTGTTAGTTATTTTAAATTGTGGTATATATGCTATTATTATGTAACTTTTCACCTTTGGGATATGACACCATATCCTGTGGTTTATATTATATTGTTATTTATGATATATGCCTGTTATTATCATTATCGTATCTGTCATCACTCTGCAAGTTCCCTGTCAGTATAGAATTCACTATGGGTTGAAATGATACTTATCCGAACGGACTTTGGAATAGGAGAAAATCGTTATGGGTTGAAATGATAGACCAAAGCGATTTTCATTTGCATTGAATTTGGGACTACGAGTTGAAATGATATATACCTGTATATGTTAAATTTCGAATGGAAATGATAAATATCCATATTACTTGACCATAGGATAGAGAATTATGCAGGCACCGTTGGTCTATATATAAATATATTGAAAATGATTTCTATGATTTTGAAAGGGAATATATATGGTTTCTTTAATATTGAAATATTTTATATAAATATGTTTAAATATAAAGTAGACTCAATTTAATGAAGTTCGACTTGATTGATATAATATGTTAAATATTATATTTTAAATAGATTTTCAATGATTTGTATAAATTAAGGAAGATAAATTGAATTGATCGAAATCGCATTTAATTATGAAATTTACTTAATTAGATCGATTTGAAGCTATTGAATTTGAAACTCTAAAATATAATTTTATAACTTGATCTTGATTTAAGTAATTTAGTGGATATTTCACATCTAAAGAAATCAAAGGTAATATATAGAAATTGTAATTTAAGGTCATATAAATAATATTGAATTTATTAAGTGAATATTTCAAAACTAAACAATAGTGAAGTCAAATTGAGAGATAAATGCAATTATCAAATTTAGTCTTTGAAATGTTGAATATTTAAAACTTCAAAATATATTGACTTTGAATTACATTGAAATTTAAATGATTTATTTGTGGTTCAAATCTGTATTTGTAATCGATAAAATTTGAATTTGTTTAGTCAGAAAATGAATCGAATGGAAATTGATAAATTGAGATTGAATTAAATTTGAATGGGAAAGTCGAGTTGATTTTGAAGCGATTTGTGAAGTTTGAGGAATTTACAAATACTTTACTTTATAAATTATTTATTTTACATATACTATTTTGGGAAATAGATATATTTGAAATGAAAATGATATTTTGGTTTTGAAGTATAAAACAATTTGAAATGACCACGGTGTTATAGTGTATATTTCTACATTATAGATCGTTCCATGGATCCTTAGAGGATGGTTATCCCAAACATGCTCTAAGTTATTTGTATTTCAGTTGATATTTCACATGAGTTGGATTTATTGACATGAGAATGTTAATCCTGACTCGAGTGTTTTGTGTGTTGCTTTACGCTTGGGTCCGACTGAGTGATACAGCGTTTGAGACTCACCTTTGGAGTTTGTACCTTATTTTGGAGATCCAACTATCAATTCAGATTTCAGCTTTTCCAGTCGATTTTTTCAGAGATGTCATCTGTTTGTATTCGAGACTTCACTGTATTTGAGATATTCTGCTGTATTTTATTTCTTACTCTGATGTTTATATAGTAGCTTCATGAACTGCTATTTATCTATTCTGCTACATTATATTACTCTGTGTCTGTGATTCTATGATCGATTTGTTTACTGTATATGCTGAGTTTTGACAAATTTAAATTAACAATATGATATTTTTAGCAATTCAAGTCTGGCATGTGTAGATACGAATGGTTGAAAATATCGGGTCGTTACATAAATCAATATTAACTATCCCCGTAGAGTAATGATTGGTTGAATAAAAAGATTGAAATCAAATTTAATCAATTTATTAATTAATTGGATTTAATTCCAGTTGAAATTGATGCTGTAAATAATGTAATATTTGGCTCTGAATTGATACGTAAATTTGTTTTAAATTACTGTAAATATCTTAGGAATCAAAAATGATAAAATTTGTTAATTATAGAATTTGAATTGAAAAGTGATTTAATTAATTTAATAATAATTTATTTATTTAACGTGAAAATAGCCATTTTGGCAACTTGCTCGAATTTCGATGAACCATTTTCATCGAATCCGTAATAGTGAATTATTGTAAGATTTCAAGTTTCGTAGTGATCGGACTTGTCGTTTGATCGTCCGAACTCGAAATGCGTAGAAATCAATTTAGTTGAATTCAATTTGAAATAAGCTAATTTTAAGCTAACTTCTTCATTTAATGGAATTAGGACTTGAAACCTGTTCAATTGAGTTTAAATTTATCGAAAACTATATTTTGATATATAGAATGTCCTAATTTTGTATCGGGGTCAGAACGGGCTTTTTGGGTTGCTATTCGTCGTTCGTACAAATTCGATATGTGTTTATTTTCTTATTAGGCTTAGTTAATATAAATATTCTTGTTTCCCAAAGTCTAGCAGTCATTTTTCTTATTCTGTACGTATATCAACTCCTGCATGTTCCTTCTTCAATGGCAGAAGCAAAATAAAATTGCAAACCCTTAGTCAAATTTCAAAACCAATTTCAAAATCAAATTTCTTGAAACCTTATCATATTATATACCGGTTCAAAGCTCTCGATGAGCACAATCTCGAACCATAGTTTTTTTTTTCGATTTAGGTCTTTATATGTCCAGAATTTAAGGGATCAATCTCAGCCATTCATCGAGTTTGATCACCATCGATGGATCGTCGAATCGATTTATGGTAGCGTAGAAATGGTTGAGGGGAGCGCATCGGTGATGGTAGTTTGTCAATTCAACGGCTAGATTAACGGGATAAATTCAATGTGGGTTCGAACCCTAGGGCATTTTCGACGGCGGCTGTGCATGCGTGAGGGGTCGAGCGACGTTGTGGGTCTGGCGAGGTTCTCTGGTGATGTAGGGGAGTGGCCGCGATGGATAGCAATGGGCATGTGGAGCTTTGCGTGGTGGCGGCTTGCATTTGCATGCATGTGTTAGGGTTTGCCTGGGATGTAGAAGATGATGATTGTCTGTGTTGTGAGGTGTTTCCTTTATTATTTTATTTAAATTTCAAATTCTAGTGTTCTAACATACATATCTTTTTCATATGAGCTCGAATTTACACGCGATTTGTTTCTTTGAGATCGTACCGGAATTTCAGACATTATGAAACTGGTTTGGATGAATTCTTAGACTGTAGAATTTTGGGCCTTTATTTGGATTTCAAATCGATTTGAATTCAAAGGTGAGTTTTTAACCCACTCACAACCATTTAATTTTCTTATGTTAGTTAAATTGAATTTATGATGTGATTTGAAATTGATTGATTGATTTTTAGTATATTTAAATTGTCATTCCAGTTAAATTGGACTTTTATTTTATTTAATCATCATTTAATTTAATATTAAATTTAATTCACAATTTAATACCTGTTAATGATAATCAGATATCTACGGATGTTTATTGGTTGATATGGACGATGATTGGGATATATGTTTGATTGTTGATACTGTATGACTAGATGTTATATAAATTTGATATTGTTTTAACACTACAAGTTCCCTATAGGTTAAAATGATACATAACCGAACGATCTATAGATTAGGAAAAAGGGGTTTTTAGGCTCAAGGAAAAAGTTAGAAAAAAATTTAGTCTCAGGGACAAGAAGTTTGTTTTTTAGGCTGAAGGACACTTTTTAGTGTAAATCACAGAATGATAGTTGTAACTATCATTGTCAATTTACACTAAAAAGTGTCCTTCAGACCAAAAAGCAAACTTGTTGTCCCTGAGACTAAATTTTTTTGCAACTTCTTCCCTGTGCCTATTTACCTGTAGGAAAAATGGTTATGGGTTAAAATGATAGACATAAGCGATTTTATGGATTTTATTTTATTTTGAGATTGCGGGTTGAAATGATATATACCCGTAAATTTAAATAATAGCGAATTGAAATAATAAATATCCGTACCACTTGACCATAGGGTAGAAAATTATACACGGACACCTGATTGGTTAAATTAAATGATTTTAAATCTTTAAATTTCAAATTTAGCTAAATGTTATTTTGAAATAGGATTTGCTTTATACAAACTGAAGTTTTTAAAAGATTAAAATTTAAAAATTTTGAATTGTGTTAAGTAAATTGCTTAGAGTTTTTAAATTGGAATTCTAAAGTTGAATTTGAAGTATAAACGAAATTTATCTAAGTTGAGTTATTGAAGACATTTGAAATTGTAACTTTGAAATCTACTAAAATTGGAGTAGCTTTAATTGATACTTCAAGATTTGAAAATGGATTTTGATTTGAAATCTGGATATGGTCAAGATTTGTTGAAATGAAAGAAATAGTTAAATTTGATGTTAACTTCAAATTTGTTATTTTAATATAAACTATTGAAAATGTTATTTTAAATTCTAAATAGTAAGATTTTCAAACTATTAAACTAAGCTAATCTATTTTAAAATATTTTAAACTATTTAATCAATTTAACTATTTTAATTTATTTAATTTTAATCTGTTTAATCCAATTTAATCTAATTTATCCTATTTTAAACTAATTAACCCACTTTAATCTATTTTAAGTCTATTTTTAAATTTATTTAATCTATTTAAATCTTTTTAATCCATTTTAAATTTATTTAATCTATTTTAAATCTAATTAATCAATTTTAAATCTATTTAATCTATTTTAATTCTATTAAAACTATTTTAAATCTTTTAAACTATTTTAATCCACTTTTTAAAGTATTTTGAAGTATTTCAAACCGGTTAAATTATATTTTCAAACTATAACTATTTAAACTATTTGTAACTGTTTATACTATATTCTAAATTCTAAATTGTAAATTAGATGTGGTTATATTTAAATCCTTGATTTAATAGCAAATACGATTAAATGATGTAATAACCTAAGTTGGGATTTAAATAACAAATTTTGAGTAAATATGATGATTTTAAAATGAGAGTTTATCCTATTTTCAGATTATGATTTTGTAAAGTGATACGGTTTAAATTGAATATGATATCTTGATATCAATATGAAATGGTTTTGGAAATGTAAAAGAACCATCCGGTGTGAAAATAAGCGTTTGGTTGTTAAAGAGACCGAGATCAAATATTGTCTACTCTCTGCCAATACCAAAAACCATTTTAACAACTATGTACGTATTGGAGATTCCAAAAATGAAGTAGGATGGTTTGGCGAACGATTCTGTATGAGGTATTTACATGAACCTGATTCATGCGAGTCAGCTTAGATGTGACTAAAACAGGAGCCATGCCGGGCCAAGTGACGTCATTCCTCCAATCGGGCACATTTCTTTGATACCATATTATGACTTTGTGATGATTTGGTGGCCACCCTTGATTTCGATTATGTGACTGTGTTTCGAGGTAGGTGGTAGTAGCTGCTATGCGCTACCACCAATCAAGATCCGCAAATCGGTAGAATCATACCTTGGCATTCCTCGCATGCTGTGTTCACATGCTCTATCCTGCCTTCTACGAGTTTGTTCTGTACCATACCTATGGAGTGCCCTTTGGGCAAACCTCTTGTTTACGAAGGAGCATATGGTACTGTATAGACTATGGAAATATATAAAATGTGTTAATTGGGATATGGGTAATGCCTTAACGCTATTTTAATACTTTACTTCACTGTAGACACTATTATAATAGTGTATTGTACTATGTATGTAGATAGTTTAACGGAGCCTTAGGAGATGGAATCCTGAATATCTCTTAAGTTATTGCACTCACGTTACACACTGGATAGGAGATGTCAAACCCCATAAACATCTCTGACGTCGTTACACTCATATTTATTTACTGTTGATTTAACTTACATAAGATCTTTTAGTTCTGACTTGAGTGTTTTGTCTTTTCAATTCGCTTGGGTCAGCCTGAGCTTTTCAGTTTATCGAAGACTGCTTTTGGATGATGAAGACAACGATTTAGTACTATTACTATTTAATATATTGTTTGCACTGCATCATGTTGTTTCGCTGTATTTATTTAGTCATTCTTGTTGTATATAACTCTGATCTGTATTATAAATGTATAATCAATGTTACTTGTAAACAGCTTCATTAACTGTTTATTTGATTATTATATTTTGTTATTCCGTTGCGAGATTCTGTATTTGTTTTTCTTTCTTTCTCTATCTTTTTTTATTACTTCATAACAATCCTCCTTTTTGAATGTTTTGAGTCTGATGTGTGTGGTTTATCATCGATTTAAACCGTCCAAAAAGGTGGGTCCTTAGATTAATATTGTAACGACCCGAAATTTTCGAACCTGAAAATTTCTGATAGTTATGAAAATGAAGAAAGAGATAGAAGAAGAAGAAGAAGAACAGAAAGAACAACATCTCACATTTGCAGCGGATAAAATATAATAATAAATAATAACATTTTACTAAACATTCTGTATTTGTCAATTACATTTAAAACACATCAGAGTCACATATATACAGACATTGAATATACTCAACTATCATGTCACAGTTACACAATAATATTATAGAGCGGAAGCACTCCATACGTTCTTGCCATCCAACTCAACTCCTGAGCTCCAGACCGTCCTTACCTGAACGTCTGTAATACTCGGTCTGACCCGAGCATTACACCAGAGTAACACCCGGGTCAGGCTGGAAATCAACGTGAGTAAACCCAACTAACATGAAATACAACATCAAAAACTACATAAAACCCGGGGTAACTCGTATCAACTTACAACCTCACAAGTCGTTATAGACACTACTTACCTCCCACATCAATTTCTAAGTACCAAAACTTAGATTAAATGATCCAATTCACTTAAATCATTCCATTCCAACCTATTGATTTCACATATCAATATATAAAGAATCAAAGTGGTTTCGGGTATTTACAATTACCCGACTCCGGTCTCTTCGAGTCCAATGTCATCTTAACCCAAGTTATTCAATGTGATACAATTCAACTTTAATTATTGGATAACACTTTTACATAGCAATTCAAATTTATAGATACTCATATTATCATTGTTTCCCAAACATATCATATCATAAATCAATTCCTATCGGAGATATCAACCAATCCCAGGTACTTATTATCATTCAATCATTCATAAGCAAGATTGATCACTTTCATTAATTACATTAATTAATGATCCTCTAATTACTTCCATTAGTTAATTTTTCTTGAGTTTCATTTAATAATTAACCTTTAACTTAATTACATTCATTAATCAATCCTTGATTAATCACAATCAATAATTAACTTTCCTTATTTACTTCATCAATTAAATCAACTCCTTGATTAATTAATTAAAATTTTAATTACACTGAGTAATTATCACTTAATTTCTTCTATAAAGTAACTATCCTTTAATTATTTCCCATCAAGTAATTTCCTTTTTACTAATTACATCCAGTAATTATCCATTAATTACTTCATTAAGTAATTACACCTCATTAATTACCTTAATTAATTATACTTAACCCAACATCAAACGATTATCTTTAATTAATTAATTAAAATTAACCATATTAACTTAATTAATTACATTGAGAAATTAATTTTCTTTAATTACTTCATTTAGTACTTACTCTAATCATATTCTTAACATTAAATAATTATCTTTTAAATAATTAATCTCTAATTACTTAACAAATTTATCCTTATTTAGGGATTAATTAATCTCTAATTAATTAACTCATAATAATTAAATTAATTAACTATCCTTTAATCATTAATTAATTACTCTTAATCAGTTATTTATTTATTAATTAAATCTATAATTATCCAAGACTTTCAGTTATTATAAGATAAACTCTTCAATCCTTGTTACTTCCTAAATCATTTTTAAGCTCTTATTAATAAATCTTAAATCTCTTATTATTAACATATTTAAATTAAGTTTAAATAAACTTAAGATTCAACTAAATTAATAACATATTTATTCAACTTCTAAATCCAATAGTTAAACAAAAATTGGTTACAAATAAAAGTAATTTATTTAAGATCATTTTAGACCTGATAAAAACTTGATTTTTACTTGGATTTTAAAACTGTATAAATTTTCCCCGAAATCAACTCGAATGCACTCGACCCAGACACCAAAACAAACCTATCATTCCATATTAACTTTGTTTTAAATTAAAACTGATAGAATACAGGTGAACTATCGAAGGCAACTCGTTAGTGACTCGAGTAGAACACCGAGTAACCCCTTCTTCTCAGATTCAAACTTCATCTTCACCTTCCTTCTTCTCCCAATTACTGTTCTGACATACACGAGCACAAACGCGTGCACCTGCACACAGCTCCGTCTCACTGGAGCACGACGTCGTCCCTATCCACAAACCATCTCCGACATCCTAAATCACCTAATCACCTCAACACCCCACAACAATTCCAGTATTGAATTTCGAACAACCGAAACCCCCTTACAGGAGCAAGAACCCATCATTTCGCCTCGTTCATCCTTTTTTGGCCACCGGAAACTCCAAAAATTAGCCAGCGCCATCGCCATCGTCTCCTTATCCACTTCCCCCTATACCGCAACCTCAACCATCCGCCCCGACGCCGAAATTGATAGATAAATAACCTCGACCCAAAACAATGGCTAAACCCTAACCTCACCTTAATCGGCCACCACTGGCACCTAGAAAACGTGGTTCCAATTTTCCCATGTCCCTCGAATCCCAAGCAATCTTCAGCCAAGACATCAATGACCAAATCTTTCTCGATCGATGAGAGTCGACATTTTTCCCATTATCGTTCAACTCGAAATTTCTACTGATTTACCCACTTAAAACCTTGAAATAAAACTCAAAATTTACCATTTTCCAATGCAATATAGTTTACATAATCCAATTATGAAATAAAAAGAATCGATTTTCCGGGTTGAATAAGATTTTCAATGTAATTCCTTCATCCAGTAAAATAACTTAATAATTAAGTTATAAAAATAACTTTAAAATCGAGTTTGGTTATCAGAACCAAATCTTCTTTAAAGATTATAACTTACAGGAGATTGGAAAGTAAGTAATTGATTATTGAAATAGTTTTTGGTCCGATGATAATAAGAACAGTGACACATATTTATATACAGACATTCAAACTCAATCAGTTCCATTTTATATATGCAGGCAGATCTTGCATACATTTTATTTCACAACTTTCTTTAAGCTTCCCACATGCAAACAAAGTTAACAAATTTCAAGCTTAAAATTTTAATTTACTCACCTTATATTTTTTTAAAGAGAAATTAAAATTTAAAACTGGATTATAAACCTGTAACTAAAGTCAGGGGATTTACACACATATGCATAGTCACATAGGTTCAAACATCAGCATACTTGTCTATATACGAACATGTTTTAACATGCAAACAATTCTCACAAGGTTGTTTAAATGCTTATTCACATGCATCAGTTTTCAAACAGGTTAAAGTATAATAAAAAAACAGTTTACTCACAGAAAATATTAAACGGAGATGCTTTAGAAATGCATCGATCTGGAAACAACAACTTGACTCCTACAATTTGCAGCTTGTTTGATAAACTGATCTTAGAATTGCTCAAGTTAGAAGTTATGAAGTTGAATATGCTTGCAAACTGATTTGCTTTGAAACAGTGATTTTCTTTGAAACAGTTGAAGCCTAGTTTAGTTTTCTTTTGAAATTGGATTTTTAGTTAAATTTTGAAGATGAAAGAAGATTGAAAAAAAGAAAAAGAAAAAAGTTTTGATCTGAAAATAAATTTAAAAAAATCAGTTTTTCCAAAATGTTTATTTTGTAATTTAATTTTTTAATTGAAATAATGAAGGTTGACACTTGTTTAAATTTATGCTAAAATCATTACACTTGTGGATTTGCTAATTCCTTTAACCTACACTTGTTATTTGTGAAAATTTTATGTTTAAATCATCTTTTAAAAAAAATTATAAATCTTGTTTAACCCTCTTTAGCTTATGTTTATATAATTATAGTTATGTAATATAACATATGTTTTAGTATTATATCTATATATTTCCCCTAACAAATTTTCTCCATACTATATTTATAAAATCTTTTAAAGGAAATAATATAGAACTACCTATATTCTAATAAAAATCAAACATACATTATTAATATATTTTTTATAACTAATTTATTTTAAGATTTTAATCTTTGGATTTCAATCTCAGGTTCAAATTAAATTTAAATTGACTCACATATATTTTTGCCAATTTTAAATAATTATACTAGTAGATTATCAAAATAATATTTACCATCAGATGTTCAAAAATCCGGGTTATCACATTCCTCTCCCGTTTGAACCTTTTCGTCTTCGAAAAGGAACGAAACAAGAAGTTATTTAAATACTTAATATCAGTTAAATTACTTTTTGATTATTTTTAAAACACTTTTAAAATCCACATAATATTACAAAAAATAGTTTTTATAAAAATACTTTTATAACTCGATGTTTCAACAAGACCATCCTTGTAACAACCCGCATATTTGGAAATTTTATATTTAAATATTCTATTTAAATATTTTATCGATACTCGAAATTTAGTCCGAAAAGCTACTTTTTGCATACGGTCGAATTAGGACTCGGGACCACTCCCATTGAGTTTAAAATGCCGTTTGCGACCTTGTTGAGTATAAACTTTGATATATTTGGAGTTAGTCAAAAATCTGACCTTTTTTCACTTTGGGTTTGAGTTTGGGTTCAGCCCACTAGCCAACTTATACTCAAAACTGAACTACTCTTCCCCATTCACCCTCACTTCTTCCTCTTTTCAGTTCTAAGGCAATAATGGTGGGAGAGATTGGAAATTAAAACTCCAAAACCCTAGTTCCTCTTGCAACCTCAAATTCTTAGCTCCAAATTCAAGAGAACCCATTGGTAAGCATTCTCTTCTTCTTCTCCAACTTATTCTCTTACCAATTTCAGAAATTCCTAAACCTAATTTTGCGAATGTTCTTGTTTTGAGCATAGATTCAAGCTCATTTGGGTTGTGTTGAAGAGAGGTTGATTCTCCATTTTCTTTCAAGCTTCTTCTTGTTCGATTTTTGTAAAAAGGTGAGATTTTTATCTCACATCTTAGTCTATAATTATCTTCGATTGTTAGGTATGAATTCCTAATGTTTATTCGTGTGCAATTGATTTTGGTTTGGATCGATTTCGTGTATATTCCAATTTTTGGTGTTTTGGTCTAATTTATGAAAATCCTATTATGGATATTTGGACATTGATATTTGAGGCGTATCGAAGAGCCATTTAGGCTGGGTTGTCGTTCGACGTAATTCCTTAGTCATCGCCATTTGCTCGTTCGATCGTTTTCAATATTCGTTTGGCCATTTTTGGCCTAGGTTCAGGGAATGCCCTACGGAATATTCAGACGTCTGAATATTGTTTGGGAAGATTTCTATTCCCAGATTCAGACGTCTGAATATAGGGTTTCAGACGTCTGAATTGGTTCATTTGGAACCAGAAAGGAAATGGGCTAAAATATGCCTATTTCAGATGTCTGAAACACTTGGTTCAGACGTCTGAATTGTGTTCTGAAAATCTTTATATTTCCAGATTCAGACGTCTGAACCACTTGTTTCAGACGTCTGAAACTGTTGTGTTTTGCCTATTTGCCTATTCGCTTGAGAATTCCAATTTAAATCGATTCGTGATGATCCTATTTGTTGTTATCATTTATTATGACTTTGATGACTCCTTTTTAGGGATTTTTGAATATCCATTTCGATGGATTCTTTATCGATTTGTTTGGATTTTTATTCACGTCTTCGAATGTGAATTTTAGTGATTGATTGTTCCAACAATCTTCTTTGTGATTTGTCACTTTAAAAATATAAAGGTTTTCTATACTAGTAGTAAATATCAAAACTCTTTCTTCAAATGATTTCAACACTATTTTATTACAAAGATCGTTTTCTTAAACCGTTTTCCAATCTATTAGTATATACAAACCTTTACCTCACTCGTATGAGAAATCTAATTAAAGACTTATTAAAACGAGTGGTATGAAACGCTTGCGTTTACTTCGTCGGTTAATTCTTGGACTTGTTCGATTGAATTCCTTGTGACAATTTTCTAGTGGAGATCTACAATTTGTTCGTAAATATTTAAGTTAGGCTAGTGGTTATGGGACATGATGCTAAGCTCATATATTTACTAGCTTACTGTAATCGACACTTCTCGTTGATCACGACGATCATCTTTGTGATTTAGACTAGCAAATGTGCGATGTTTCTTTGTCTACGAGGGAGACTAAACCCCATTTTATGGAGTTTCGACTCAATTTGGTGGGGTGGCAACCCATGGTCTTCGGGCCGTTTGTGGAGCTTCGGCTCAATTTGTGATGGTTAGCAACCATGGAATTAGCGTTCCGTTTGTGATACACGTGTTGGTGGGCTTTATGCTCCCGTTTGTGATAGGCCGTCCCCCTTTTTGTGATTTCTGGATTTCTTGAGATGATTTCTAGAATTTGTGCTTCACCAATTTTCATGATTTCCATTGATAAGTTTTATCAATATTTGTGCATTTGTGAATTTGTGTGTCACTGACTTTTGTGATTGGCATTGATATAATTGTCAATATTTATGGTTTGGTGAACGAAATGAGGAGTATGACATTTCTTTGATTCTTGTGTAGATTTGGTGATATCGATTAATCTCTCGTTGGTTTTCAATTACTTATATATATCACAGCTTGGCATTGTGATTATTATGTGTTTAGTCATATCTCTTACTCTATATCGTTTCATCTTATATTTATAGTTAGACTGATCCGTTTATTATTTTCTTATTAAATAATACTCGGGTCAGATCGAGATGTTGCAGGTGCTTCTGCTTGACTTCTCTCCAGGGATCCATTACTCTGACCTTTTGCTTACTAATTAGATTAGTAGTTTTTGTTGTATACTCTTGAGATATTGACTCATTGATGTATTCTTTTGTATAGCACATGTTGCTATTATCTTGTGTTATTGTGGATCTTTCTGACCACTACTCTGATGTACATTTTTATGTGCAATATTCATATCTTATTCCGCCTTTGTGATATGAATTGTCTGTGACTGATTTATGTTATGTTTATTTCTATATTCGTTTCTGAAGATATTACAGCCACTGTGTAGTAGCTTTGAGTTCGTGTCGGTATGTCAGATTTCCCTCTTGATAAGAAATGCATGTTATACTATCTGACATATCGATGCTCGTGCAAAGAAATTACACGGATGGTCGCTCCTCAACAGCCTTATTCTCCGTGCTAGTTGACAGCATTCACCGTAATGTTCTTGGCTAGCGTGGGTATAGAGGTGGGGCGTCACAGCTTGGTATCAGAGCCAAACTTCGGAACAATATGGGATATTATAACAAGGATCATCGTCCTAAGTCTTTCTTAGGAGTCGTGCTTTAGGATTTTATTCGGGTCCACTTACCGTCCTATCCTATTTTCTTTTATGATTCCTTGTTTTATCTATCAAGATTGCTTGATATTCAATTTGGTGAATAACCTTTTTCTTCTTCTTATTTCTTTCTAAAGGAAGAGAAATGTCTAGACCAGGCCGCCCCAGAGCCGTGCCATCTAGTACTCCACCCCAGGATGGAGTTTTTATGACTGCTCAACAGCTTCTTGATTTGGTAACTAATGCTCAAGCAGCTGGAGCTAACCCGGAACCTACTCACCCAAAGTCGGGATTTGCACGCTTGTGCAACGATTACACTAATTTGGGTGGGGAGCCATTCAAAGGTTTCGAAACTGTTATTGAAGTACAGGCTTGGCTAAGGTCATGCGATCGAATCTTTTCTCGCATGAATCTTATTGACCTTCACCGAGTCCAGGTGGCCTCTAGTACGCTCCGAGAAAGAGCATTGGACTGGTACGAGCTTCTTATTTCTGAGATTAATGAAGCGGATCTCACCTGGGAGAAATTCCGGGAACGCTTCGAGTTGAAATTTGTACCAGAAGCAGAGAAAGTGACATTGGCTCGACGATTTATAGACCTCGTTCAAGGTGAGTCCTCCGTGACTGATTACGTCGCCTCCTTCGAGTCGCTTTCCAAATATGGGGTTGAATACATCAACACCCCTTTAAAGAAGAACCAGAGGTTCGTCTATGGCTTAAACAAAAATCTCAAGAAGCCGTTACTTCTAAAATTAGAAGTTTCTTTCGACCAACTCGTTGATATCGCTCTTCGTCTTGAAGAGGCGGATAGGGAGAATGATGTTGAAGTGGTGGGTTCCAAACCAAACTTCAACAACAAGAAGAGGCCAAACAAATCCAGAGGCCCCTATCCTAATAAGAAAGGGAAGCAAGCAACCTCCGTGGCAAAGACTTCTTCCTTTGGTCGTGGGGAATGCTATAATTGTGGTTCGAAGGACCATTACGCGAACAAGTGTCCAAAGTCTCTCTCTTGTCGCTACTGCAAAGGTCCCGGTCATGTTATATCCTCATGCCCCAAGCTTCAGGGCAGGAAAGAGGGAAAGCTTAATGTTGCTCAAGCCCCTGGCAACACATCTCGTGGCCAAGGTATTTCTCATTCTACTTTGGATGGAATTATTTTATTTCGTGATCATCCTATTCGAGTTCTTTTTGATACGGGTGCGTCCCATTCTTTTATATCAAAAGAACTTGTTGATACTTTTTCTTTGGATGTTTTGTGTTTAATGACTTCTTTGAGAATTGCGAATCCGGTTGGTGGATCCGCGACCATCAGTTTATTGTGTAAAGATGTCGAGATTATTTTGTGTGATTTTTCTTTCCGAGCCGATTTTCATGTCATGCGTTATTTAGGCTTTGGAATGATTTTGGGAATTGATTGGCTTAACCGTTATGAAGCTCATATCCTATGTCCTGAGCGGACTATTCATCTTCGACATCCTCAATCTGTTAAGCAGATTTCTATTAATCTTCAAGATTCAGTTTCCAGCTTGGTCGCATCATTATATTCTTTAAATCCTCGTGATGACGACGATGATGATGAGGGTGATATTATTTCTCTTATTCACGTCGTTCGTGAATTTTCCGACATATTCGAGCCCGTTTTAGGATTACCACCTAAGCGAGCAATTGAGTTCAGAATTAATCTTATTCCTGGAGCTCAACCTATCACTCGTCCTCCGTATCGTATGTCCAATAAAGAAAACGAGGAGATGCGTAAACAATTATCCGAATTGGAGACGAAGCAATTTATTCGCTCTAGTTCCTCGCCTTGGGTAGCTTTAGCTATTTTTGTGAAGAAATCCGATGGAACACTTAGGCTTTGCGTTGACTACCACAAGCTTAATGATCTTACTATCAAAAATAAATATCCTTTACCTCGGATTGATGATCTATTCGATCAACTTAGTGGTGCTAGAGTCTTTTCACAATTAGACTTAGCTGCTGGATTTCATCACCTTCGTATTGCAGAGGATAGTATTCCTTTGACATCGTTCCGTACTCGTTATGGATCTTATGAATGGCTTGTTATGCCATTTGGTCTAACGAATGCTCCGGCTTATTTCGTTGACCTTATGAATAGAGTTTTCAAAGACTTTCTCGACCGGTTTGTTCTCATCTTTATCGATGATATTCTTGTGTATTATAAAACCGAGGAGGAGCATGAGAAGCATCTTCGGATTGTGTTGGAAACTCTTAGGAGTAATCGGTTAAAGGCAAAATTTTCTAAATGCCATTTTTGGCAATCTCGTGTGAAGTTTCTCGGTCATATTATTTCCGAATCCGGAATTTCCGTGGATCCTTCAAAGATTGAAGCGATTCAAGATTGGAAGAGACCGGAGAGTGTGACAGAGATTCGTAGTTTTCTCGGATTGGCGGGCTATTACCGTCGTTTTATCAAAGACTTTTCTAAGGTTGCCGTGCCTCTCACTAGCTTGACGAAGAAAGGTGTTAAATACATTTGGTCGAACAAATGTGAAGCTTCTTTTCAGAAATTAAAAGAGCTTCTTTCTGATGCTCCTATTCTTGTTATTCCCGAGGGGAATCAGGATTTTGTTGTTTATACCGATGCTAGTCACGTTGGTTTGGGTGCCGTTCTTATGCAAAGAGAACGTGTTATTGCTTATGCTTCTAGGCAATTGAAGCCTGCTGAGACTAGATATGCCACTCATGATTTAGAGCTTGCGGCTATTGTTTTCGCCCTTCGTATTTGGCGTCATTATCTTTTAGGAGAGAAATTTGTTCTTTATACCGACCATAAGTCTTTGAAGTATTTATTCTCTCAAAAGGAACTTAATTTGCGTCAACAGCGTTGGCTCGAATTTCTTGCACCATATGATCTTGATTTCCTTTATACTCCCGGAAAGGGAAATCGTGTTGCGGATGCACTTAGTCGAAAGCAACAAGCGTTTGTTTCGATGATGATATCTGAATTGAACGATCTCGAGATTTTATCCTCTTGCGAAATTTGAGACCGTGTTCCCGATTTATGTTCATCACTTGTGTTATGTAGCCTTGAGGCTCATCCTTCTCTTTTAGACCGCATTCTTGAAGCTCAAAGGCTAGATCCCGACTTGGCTCTTCATGGCCAAAATATTAAGGATAGAGGTGATATTGAAGGATTGAGAGAATTTGATATCGATTCTCGTGGCGGCATTCGAAAATTTGGTAGACTTATCGTACCAAATATTATTGATCTTCGTAAGGATATTTTAGAAGATTCTCATCGTTCTAAATTCACCATTCATCCCGGTAGTAGTAAAATGTACGCGGATATGAAGCGACTATATTATTGGGAGGGAATGAAATTTGATATTGCTAACTTTGTTAAGTGTTGCATGACTTGCCAGCTTGTTAAAGCCGAACATCAAAGGCCCGGTGGGTTATTGCAACCTTTAGAAATTCCAATTTGGAAGTGGGATCAAATTTCCATGGATTTTATAGATGGCCTTCCCCGTTCCCGTTCGGATCATGATAGCTTATGGGTGATTGTTGATAGACTTACTAAATCCGCCCATTTTATTCCCGTTCGGTCTAACCGAACCGTTCCTCTTTTGGCCAAGCTCTTTATCAAAGAGATTGTTAAATTGCATGGAGTTCCTACTTCTATTGTTAGTGATCGAGATCCATTGTTTACTAGTGGATTTTGGAAGAGTCTTCAAAAAGCTTTGGGAACGAAGCTTAATTTTAGCACCGCTTATCATCGCCAGTCCGATGGACAAACTGAGCGTGTGAATCAAACTCTTGAAGATCTTCTTCGTTCTTGTGTGCTTGATTTTGGTGGAAGTTGGGAAGATCATATTTCACTTGTTGAATTCTACTATAATAATAGCTTCCAATCTAGTATTGGCATGGCACCTTTTGAGGCACTCTACGGAAGGCCATGCCGATCTCCTTCTTGTTGGCTTGAGACCGGTGAGAAGCTGGTTTTAGGTCCAGATTTTATTCGAGATTCCACAGAAAAGATTGATCTTATTCGTCATGGGATGAAAGAAGCCCATAGTAGACAAAAGTCCTATGCCGATAATCGAAGAAGGAAATTAGAATTTTCTGTTGGAGACTCTGTTTTTATTTGTGTTTCACCAATGAAAGGTGTTGTACGTTTCAGTCGATCGGGAAAATTGGCGCCTCGATATATTGGGCCATTTCCTATCACCGAACATATTGGTTTCATGGCTTATCGCCTTTTATTACCGGCTCAATTTTCTGCTATCCATGACGTGTTTCACATTTCTCAACTTCGGAAATGTCTTCGAGATTCCGATTCTATTCTTGAGCCCGGTGTTGTGGAAGAGATTGAAGTTTCGCCTAATGTAACTTATGAGCAACATCCTATTCGTATCATTGCTTCGGAGGTCAAACGCCTTCGAAATAAAGATGTCCCGCTTGTTAAAGTCCAATGGTCTTCAAATCCTAAGGATTGTTCTTGGCAATCTAAAGAGTTCATCGAGCGAACACATCCAGACTTGCTTTCTCGTGCACTTTGAGGCGAACCTTTTATTTCAAATTTCTTTTGTGTTGAATATGCTTTTATGGTTGTTACTATATATATCTTCTTTTTAAATATTGCGCGGACGCAATTACTTTAAGGAGGGGAGTCTGTAACAACCCGCATATTTGGAAATTTTATATTTAAATATTTTATCGATACTCGAAATTTAGTCCGAAAAGCTACTTTTTGCATACGGTCGAATTAGGACTCGGGACCACTCCCATTGAGTTTAAAATGCCGTTTGCGAGCTTTTTGAGTATAAACTTTGATATATTTGGAGTTAGTCAAAAATTTGACCTTTTTTCACTTTGGGTTTGAGTTTGGGTTCAGCCCACTAGCCAACTTATACTCAAAACTGAACCACTCTTCCCCATTCACCCTCACTTCTTCCTCTTTTCAGTTCTAAGGCAATAATGGTGGGAGAGATTGGAAATTAAAACTCCAAAACCCTAGTTCCTCTTGCAACCTCAAATTCTTAGCTCCAAATTCAAGAGAACCCATTGGTAAGCATTATCTTCTTCTTCTCCAACTTATTCTCTTACCAATTTCAGAAATTCCTAAACCTAATTTTGGGAATGTTCTTGTTTTGAGCATAGATTCAAGCTCATTTGGGTTGTGTTGAAGAGAGGTTGATTCTCCATTTGCTTTCAAGCTTCTTCTTGTTTGATTTTTGTAAAAAGGTGAGATTTTTATCTCACATCTTAGTCTATAATTATCTTCGATTGTTAGGTATGAATTCCTAACGTTTATTCGTGTGCAATTGATTTTGGTTTGGATCGATTTCGTGTATATTCCAATTTTTGGTGTTTTGGTCTAATTTATGAAAATCCTATTATGGATATTTGGACATTGATATTTGAGGCGTATCGAAGAGCCATTTAGGCTGGGTTGTCGTTCGACGTAATTCCTTAGTCATCGCCATTTGCCCGTTCGATCGTTTTCAATATTCGTTTGGCCATTTTTGGCCTAGGTTCAGGGAATGCCCTGAACCCCAGATTCAGACGTCTGAAACGAAATATTCAGACGTCTGAATATTGTCTGGGAAGATTTCTATTCCCAGATTCAGACGTCTGAATATAGGGTTTCAGACGTCTGAATTGGTTCATTTGGAACCAGAAAGGAAATAGGCTAAAATATGCCTATTTCAGACGTCTGAAACACTTGGTTCAGACGTCTGAATTGTGTTCTGGAAATCTTTATATTTCCAGATTCAGACGTCTGAACCACTTGTTTCAGACGTCTGAAACTGTTGTGTTTTGCCTATTTGCCTATTCGCTTGAGAATTCCAATTTAAATCGATTCGTGATGATCCTATTTGTTGTTATCATTTATTATGACTTTGATGACTCCTTTTTAGGGATTTTTGAATATCCATTTCGATGGATTCTTTATCGATTTGTTTGGATTTTTATTCACGTCTTCGAATGTGAATTTTAGTGATTGATTGTTCCAACAATCTTCTTTGTGATTTGTCACTTTAAAAATATAAAGGTTTTCTGTACTAGTAGTAAATATCAAAACTCTTTCTTCAAATGATTTCAACACTATTTTATTACAAAGATCGTTTTCTTAAACCTTTTTCCAATCTATTAGTATATACAAACCTTTACCTCACTCGTATGAGAAATCTAATTAAACGACTTAGTAAAACGAGTGGTATGAAACGCTTGTGTTTACTTCGTCGGTTAATTCTTGGACTTGTTAGATTGAATTCCTTGTGACAATTTTCTAGTGGAGATCTACAATTTGTTCGTAAATATTTAAGTTAAGCTAGTGGTTATGGGACATGATGCTAAGCTCATATATTTACTAGCTTACTGTAATCGACACTTCTCGTTGACCATGACGATCATCTTTCTGATTTAGACTAGCAAATGTGCGATGTCTCTTTGTCTACGAGGGAGACTAAACCCCGTTTTGTGGAGTTTCGACTCAATTTGGTGGGGTAGCAACCCATGGTCTTCGGGCCGTTTGCGGAGCTTCGGCTCAATTTGTGATGGTTAGCAACCATGGAATTAGCGTTCCGTTTGTGATACACGTGTTGGTGAGCTTTATGCTCCCGTTTGTGATAGGCCTTCCCCCTTTTTGTGATTTCTGGATTTCTTGAGATGATTTCTAGAATTTGTGCTTCACCAATTTTCGTGATTTCCATTGATAAGTTTTATCAATATTTGTGCATTGGCGAATTTGTGTGTCACTGACTTTTGTGATTGGCATTGATATAATTGTCAATATTTATGGTTTGGTGAACGAAATGAGGAGTATGACATTTCTTTGATTCTTGTGTAGATTTGGTGATATTGATTAATCTCTCGTTGATTTTCAATTACTTATATATATCACAGCTTAGCATTGTGATTATTATGTGTTTAGTCATATCTCTTACTCTATATCGTTTCATCTGATATTTATAGTTAGACTGATCCGTTTATTATTTTCTTATTAAATAATACTCGGGTCAGACCGAGATGTTGCAGGTGCTTCTGCTTGACTTCTCTCCAGGGATCCATTACTCTGACCTTTTGCTTACTACTTAGATTAGTAGTTTTTGTTGTATACTCTTGAGATATTGACTCATTGATGTATTCTTTTGTATAGCACATGTTGCTATTATCTTGTGTTATTGTGGATCTTTCTGACCACTACTCTGATGTACACTTTTATGCGTAATATTCATATCTTATTCCGCCTTTATGATATGAATTGTCTGTGACTGATTTATGTTATGTTTATTTCTGTATTCGTTTCTGAAGATATTACAGCCACTGTGTAGTAGCTTTGAGTTCGTGTCGGTATGTCGGATTTCCCTCTTGATAAGAAATGCATGTTATACTATCTGACATATCGATGCTCGCGCAAAGAAATTACACGGATGGTCGCTCCTCAACAGCCTTATTCTCCGTGCTAGTTGACAGAATTCACCGTAATGTTCTTGGCTAGCGTGGGTATAGAGGTGGGGCGTCACAATCCTTGTTCTCACAGAAATTCGGTCATACGTTGATCAGGCGTATGACTGAAAATCTATAAGTACTTGGTAAACCCGTTTCAACACCCAGTGAAAATACTTGGAAAATAATTTTATTGAAAATATAGAAAACAGTTTTTGAAGATAGAGGAAATATCTTTGGTGAGAATGCTCTGGAAATCATCACTCCCATCCATGGTCGCAGTTACATCCTGGGTTACGTTGCCATCGCAGCAAAAGTCCATGTGACTGTAGGCACTCCACGCCCCTCGATTATGCCATGAAACCCACAACAGAATCGCAGTTACATTCCAGGGTTACGTTGCCATCACTGCAAAAGTCCATGTAACTGTTGGCTCTCAGCGGCACACACGATTTTCGCTGTTAAAATGAAACTTCTCCACTCCTACATAGGTTGCAGTCTACCGATGTAAAATCAAACGCAGACTGTTGGCTCTCAGCGGCACACACAACTTTTGCTATGTTACCATAGGTCGCAGTCTACCGATATAAAATCAAACGCAGACTGTTGGCTCTCAGCAGCACACACGACTTCCGCTATGGTACACAGTACTCATAATCTCTAGGAACTAGTTTTTTCCGGACTCCTCACATGATCAACTTTAGAACCCCCCTTGGGGCTCAAGGCAGCACCACCCGGTGGCACTCCTGAGAAGTTCATTTCAAGAGAGCGCCTTTTTCCCCAGAGTCATCATCAAAACACTTTATACTATACACATATAGTATCTTTCAAATCATACACCTAGTATGATCTCATACAAAGTTCCTTTACACAAAATCGATTATCCCAAAATCGATAATTCTAAAACTAGGCTTTTCAAATTTCAACATTGATTTTACCCGAAAATCAAAAGCCTTTCCAAATCCAAAGGTTCCCAAAACCCTTTTCCAAATTCCTTATAAGATCCTTTATATATATATATATATATATATATATATATATATATATAATTTTTAAAACTTTGGATCATTTCAAACTTGTATAAAACCCTTTTTATACTTCAATTATTTCCAAAAATCCATTTTCTTCTGGCTATAGATTCAACAAGGGAAGTTTCATCTTATATAACAAAGATATATAATTTTGTTTATTCAAAATCAAATATTCCAATTTGATTACTCTTTTCAAATCAATTTCATTCAAATCTGTATGATATACACATATCATCCGTACACTATACCAATCTGATCGCACACTCGATCACACAATTTCACTTCCGAAATAGTATCGTCCACCCGACTTCCTAGTGCGGACACAGATCTGGTTTCTTGATTAGAAACCATCATTCTCCTTGCATAGCCATAATTATGATATAGAATATCCAGAAACAATCAACAATCCATATCCAGGTTCACCGTCGAAAATCGAGTGAAAAATTCCGACTCGGATCGATAAACTATCTCGAAATTCTGTGCTCGAATCTGGATCAAATCACTATGCGAATAGAATAATATACGTAGATCCTACGTAACTATCTTCGTTGATTATTTACTAAATCAATTTCCTTTCTATTCACATTCACATTCACTTATCCACAATTTATTAAATCCTCATTTGGATTATCACTTCAATTCTTATTTATTCTGGAAATTTAATCATAACCAGTTCGAACTCTGTCCAGTTTAAATTTAGAAAATAGCTTGACAAATTTTAAATAGATAAGTAGTTGAAAAATAATTATTAGTTCGCAAAATAGCTGTAAAATAGTTAAGAAATTTTAAAATAGTTGGAAAATAGATAAATAATTATAGAAATTTTAAATAATTGCAAAGTAGTTGTAAAATAGTAATCAATTTGTAAAAGAGATTGAAAAATAGTAATTAGTTTATAAAACAGTTGCAAAATAGTTAAGTAATTCCAAAAATATTTGTAAAACATGTATTAGATAGTTTTAGGTCTTAAAAGATAAGTTGTATAGTAAAAAGTTTGAAAAAAAATAGATTTATATTAAAACAATTTATTTTGAAAATAATCCAGAGGCAAACTGTTTAATTTTCAATCTCCAATCCTATCAATTCAACTTAAATTTCCACTTCCATTTAAATTGATTCAACTCCAATTTGAATTGATCCCAATTACAATCAATTGCCAATTCCCAATTAACTTTCAATTTCAATCCAAATTAAGTTAATCCATTCTCATCCCAAATTCTAATCAACTTCCTATTTGAATTTGAACTCATTCAACTTCAATTTCTTTTCAAATTTTCCAATTCAAATTTTCCATTTGAATTTTAAACTTATCCATCTTCATTCACAATTCCAATTAATTAGAATCAAATTCAATTTGAACTAATTCAATTTAATCTCAATTTTAAACCATCTCGAATTAAATAAATTCGAGTTAATTTCTTAAATGTTGGTTTAACCTTTATTTAAAGTCTTTAAACAACTTAATTTCTGAGTTCAAATTCCAGAATTTCATTTTAAATCAATTTAATCCTTCAAAAACCAATTTATTACCCAAATTCAACCTTAAAACCAATTTTCAACAATTTCAGTTGAAATTCTATTTTAAACACACAAATCTCGAGTCCAAAGTGATTCCATTTCTCTAATTTCAAACTAAAGTTTATTTTTTTCCCTCAATAATGGATATATTACCATAATCCATGTCTTTATTTATTTAAACAAATCCAATTCACATTTTTTTTTAAAAATTATTAATAACAATAGGTTGATATCATTCAAATTATTTAAAACATCCATACATTTCAAATTTCCAGATTTCAAACCCACGTTGAGATCATACAAACTTCCAAATTTTGTCTTGAAATTTTCAAATCAAATTGTTCATTCACCTTATTTAACTTTTTCTAAGTTAAATTCAATTTACTTAATCCAGTCAAATTTACACAATTTGAATTCCCATTCAAATCTTAAACTTCAAATTAATATCCTTCCCACTTAAGCATAAACCTACTTCACCTTGGGTTTCACATCACATTCCAAGGAAAATTCAAAACTCAACCTTCGAGTTTATTTCCTTTACACACCTGTTTACTTTTAAATTTTAAACCACCTTTGGTTTTAAATTCAAACAAATTCCATTAAAATTTCAAACAACCCTTGTTTGAAATAGGACCCTTTCATTCAATTATATTAAATAACATCTCTTATTTTAAGATAAGATCATATTAAAAATAGTATGAAAAATATTATTTTCTTTAACATTTCGAAAACAATTTCAAATGTTTAGATTTAGAATTTAAAACCTCACAATTTGAAACCCACTTTAATTTACATCCTCTTAAATTTACAAGTTACTCTCTTTAAATGGTTACTTCCTTAAAACATTCTATTATTTATTGGAAAACAATCATCCCATTATTAAACACAATAACCATTTATGATAACGACCAAGATTATTGCAACTGGAATCCAACTCACTATTATCTTTATTCTGAAAATTCTTCTCCAAAATCAAACTTTTAATTTCAGTTTGAATCCATTTCAAACTTGTTCTTTTTTCCATTTAAATTTGGTTGTATTTCTATTACCACTTAGTTCTTACTATTACTTTTAATTTAATTAATACAACAACCAATTTCCTTAATATGATAGATAATCTATTTCTTAATAAACTTATATAAGATTCATTTACTTTTGAAATCATTTTAAAACCTTTACATAAGAAAATAACAAGTACGCTCTCTTATATTTATACACTCAACTCATTATAGGGTACTATTGACCCTATCCTTAATGAGTATCGCACCAGAGTCAAGGTTCTCGCTTAACCTTTAGCTCTGATACCAACTGTAACGACCCAAAATTTTCGAACCCGAAAATTTAAGATAGTTATGAAAAAGAAGAAAGAGATGAAGAAGAAGAAGAACAGAAAGAACAACATCTCACATTCGCAGCGGATAAAATATAATAATAAATAATAACATTTTACTAAACATTCTGTATCTATCAATTACATTTAAAATACATCAGAGTCATATATATACAGACATTGAATATACTCAACTATCATGTCACAGTTACACAATAATATTATACAGCGGAAGCACTCCATACGTTCTTGCCATCCAGCTCGACCCCTGAGCTGCAGAACGTCCTTACCTGAAAGTCTGTAATACTCAGTCTGACCCGAGCATTACACCAGAGTAACACCCGGGTCAGGCTGGAAACCAATGTGAGTAAACCCAACTAACATGAAATACAACATCAAAAACTACATAAAACCAGGGGTAACTCGTATCAATTTACAACTTCACAAGTCGTTATAGACACTACTTAATAATGTGATAACCCGGATTTTTGAACATCTGATGGTAAATATTATTTTGATAATCTATTAGTATAATTATTTAAAATTGGAAAAAAAATATACGAGTCAATTTAAATTTAATTTGAACCTGAGATTGAAATCCAAAGATTAAAATCTTAAAATAAATTAGTTATAAAAATATATATTAATAATGTATGTTTGATTTTTTTTAGAATATAGGTAGTTCTATATTATTTCCTTTAAAATATTTTATAAATATAGTAAGGAGAAAATGTGTTAGGGGAAATATATAGATATAATACTAAAACATATGTTATATTACATAACTACAATTATATAAACAAAAGCTAAAGAGGGTTAAAACAAGATTTATAAATTTTTTTTAACTAATTTATTTTAAGATTTTAATCTTTAGATTTCAATCTCAGGTTCAAATTAAATTTAAATTGACTCATATATATTTTTTCCAATTTTAAATAATTATACTAGTAGATTATCAAAATAATATTTACCATCAGATGTTCAAAAATCCGGGTTATCACAAATATGTGTGTTTATATATATATATATATATATATATATATATATATATATATATATATATTCTTTTATATGGTAATGGTTTTAAATCCTTGTAGTATAAATATAAATATATAACCCTAGTGTAACAGCCTGCAAATCCGTACCCCTTGAGTCAACACTATTCTACAACAATCAACTCAAGTTGTACAGAAATACGAACCATTTGGGTTAAAGAAGAAGATGTAGAAGAAGAAAGTAGAGAAAACAACAACAGAATCTAACCATCGCAGCGGAATAAAATATAATAGATAATAAATAATCTTTACTCAAAAGTCAAATATTTCTGTTTACATATATAACATCATCAGAGTACATCAATCACAACTCATACATCAATATCATACAATGGATACACAACAACTCAACACAGCGGAATACATAGATAAACAAGTACGTAAATACGTATCGTCATCCAGCTCGTCTCCTGAGCTCCAAAGCATCATATCCTGTATTCTATAATACTCGGTCTGACCCGAGCATTACAGTTAAATAACACCCGAGTCAATCTGGATTACCAGCGTGAGAAAATCACACCCAATTGATTATTAAAGTTTCAAAAATCCTTTGAAAACAAAAGCATCTCGTAAGACCACGCCACAAATAAACATGTCGGTTTTTACCTTACGATAGCTAAAACATTTTTATTAAAGTCCTCTGATATTATAATAGTGTCTATAGAAAGTAAAATAGAATCTAGCTGAAATGTTTGCATCTCACGTTTCAGCAATAGTTGGGCACAATCAAAACCGTACGGGCGCGTAGGGAAAATGGATTCCAACTAATGGCTAGGCATTGGGGTACCACCTGTCACAGTACCTGGTCTAGATCAGTATACCGAGGAGCTACCCTAACTCCCCTGCAACACAAGACCGGAACCATCCCTTACTGGATAGTCCCGGGCAAGATCACCCCGCGGCTGGGATCAGCAACCGCCCACTAAGCCGAAATAAAAGGGACATCTAGACAGGGATGACCTCACCCTCCAGTGGGGGCTACCCACTAAGCCTTGCTGCATATCCCCTGATTTTCAGCCATTCTCATTTGATGAGGCTTGAGGCTAAGCGTTACCTTTATAGAATATATCCCTTAGAATGCCCATTGTCCGCCTGACGATGTTTCGCAAGCATTCATCCATACAAGTCCGTCCTGGGTTCGAACGGAACCGAAGGCACTATTCCTACTACATCCATTTTGGAAATATCCTCAGGATTAATAGCGACTAGCCCTTGCACTTCACTGCTCCATCTTCGAATCCAAAATCGTTTACACGAAACGTTCAAACCGGATCGAAGTGGTCTTCGAGAAATAAATCTCGATCCCGGTCTCTTCGAAACGATCAGCGTATTTGTCCAATATTGATAGTCGGTTATTTAACTATCAATTAATATTCACAAGAATCATCAACCAATAAATAATTTTCCAAATTATTTATTAACCTCAAAATATCTTCACAAGATATATTTCTATTTTCAATCCTTTGAAAACAGTTTCAAATCATCTTTCCCTTTAAAATAAACTTCCCGAAAATATTTCTATCTCCACTGAAATCACCAAGCACAAAACTAGATTTTAAAAATAATTTAAAAACACTTTATTGTAAAATATATTAGAAAATTTTACTTTAATACTTAATATAAAACAATACTCTAGAAATACTAAAATAATATTACCTTATAACTATACATTAGATTTCCTTTATTAAATACCAAATCATTCTTTATATAATTATTACGATAATATATTAAAATAAAATACTTACTTTGGAGTTTACTTTAGAATATTTAAGTTAAGACTTCTTCAATAATTGGTTAAGATAGATTCTATATGAATATTTAAAAATAAGGTTACTTTATAAAATATAGAACTACGTTTTCACTTTTTAAAAACATTATACTGAGTCATTCTTAAAATAATTATTACTATAATAGATTAAAGGAAATACTTACTTTAGAATTTAAATATTAGAAATAATAAATTTACAAAACATACTCTTTTTTTTAAACAATTTTAAACCTTTAACTTATATTTAAAAATTTACTTTGAAAACGTACTTAGTTATCCAGGGAGAATTCCAACTTCAATCACTTAAATCAATTGTCCAAATTGATTCCCAATTTGTTCCATTTGAAATAGGTTTCCTTAATTACTCAATTCATTTCAAATTTCATTAATTATGCACATAATAAATATTGTTATTATTTTCCATTTGCTTTTAAATCTTTCAACTGAAATATACAAATTTCAGCTTTTTCCAACTTCTTCTTTATTTTTTTCCCTCAAAATTTTAAATATTAAATATTAAATAAATGTTTTAATCGTTTAATTAATATCATTGAAGATTAAAATTCATTATCTTCCTGTTTATTCAACTTTCCATTCTATACCAGGCTCTATTTAGTAGAATTTTAAAGTCACTTTATTTCTTTCCAACCCATTTAAAAGTCTGTTCAAATTTCTATAATTATTTCACATACAATTCCACTTCTTTTATTATCTTACCAAAATCCAATTTATATATTTTTGGTAATTCATCATACCCAAAGGTATCCAATCTAACCATGGCATTCAATATTCCAATAAAGATCATCATAGGATATCAAATAAATCACAACAGAGGGTTTTAAATAATTTAAATAAATATTAAGGGGTCCAGTTGGATCCCTCCAACCTATTTTTCCCTACATCCACAGACGTTAGCACAATATAAGATATCTTCACTATAAAATGAGGGAAATTAATCATTTCAAGGTGTAGTGTATACTACTATATAACACAACAATCAATTCAACCATACAAAAAAGTATTTAAATTTAATCATTTAAATTTAAATTTAACTGAGTGAGATCAACTCACCTTTAATTTGTTTGCGGTCCACTTCAATTCTGTCTTGGTTTTCTCGGTTTATAACCTTGTATAAACATTTATAAAGTTTATTAATATTTGAATAAACCGAACAATTTATTTCCACTTAGTTAACTAATTATTTAATTATACGATTTTCCTTTAAACCATTTAGTAACTGAAATATTTAAATATGTTAATAAAACAAGTTAATTACTAAATCCATTGTTTAAAAAATAAACTAGCAACTTTAAAATAGGTATATGCATATTAATTTATTGTTCTGAAATTACATATACTTTAAAAATTTCATTATATATAGATCAAAATCTAATTTCCTATAAATTCCTCAATCATTTAAAATTCATATAATTTATTATTAGTTTTCCAAACCCTATCTAAAAATAAATAAGTTTTATTAGATGAGTTAACCACCCCAGTACATCATTTTTTTTAACACGTCCTTTTAAATTTAAAATACAATTTGAATTAAAAGAACAGAACAGAGCGCCATACCCACTAGCTGAACCACCTCCTCTCGAGACTACGATAATTCCCAGCCTCCCCTTTGCTCAACGATGTCACCAACGACGATCACCGCAGTCCCCATACCTCTACCGGTTTTCGTAAATACCAAACGCCCCACATCGAACTTCGCCTCCTCCAGATTCTCCACCGAGGCTCGTTGTTCGAGATTTGCGACCACGTCGCCGTCGCGACCTTCGATTCCAGCACGAACGACGCCCCACATTCAAAGCTCACGACTTGAATTGAAAAGGTAAGAAAATATTACTTGATGGCTTTGATTTGTAGATCGATTTTAGAGAGAGGGTGATTTCGGCCATTATTGAATTATGATAATTTTCTTTCGTTTGTTCTGAAGAGGGAGATGAAGCTCGGTTTTATAAAAGAGGGGAAAACAAAGTTGCGTGATTATATATAAAAAAAACATTCGGCTTGGCTTCCAGAGGAAGACGCGAGTAATACATATTTTATTTTTTATTTTTATATTTTAGGCTTGCAAAGGAAGGGACGAAGTTATAAGTCTTCGTCGATTCGATTAAGAAAACCCGGAATAAAAAGAAATTTCGATATAAAATCCCAACGCGTTTGTATATCATATACTCACACACTAGCTTCAATCAATACGAAATTTGAAATCTGATAATAATACAATATTACGGATCCAATGGAACTGGTTTCGTCTAATTCCGAGACTGTGCCTCGGAAGGCTATTTTTAAATTCAATTTAAATTATAAAATTTCAAAACCGAACAAATCAGTGTTAAATACAATTTTAACACTTCTATTATTCTCAGTATTAACAATACAAATTTTTCGAGCCTTCAAATTATTTTTAATAGGCTTAAAACTCCAGATTCAACAATTTACCCAACTTCACTTATTTAATTTAATAATTAATTATCAAATAAATTGTGATATTTGTAATTCAAGTTAAATTCTGCTCTATTGAATATTGAAAATCAATTAAATATTCTGATTTTAAATGCTCGAAAATCCCTTGTCGTCACACCTAGCTTTAAGTGTTTGCAAATCAAAATCTTATACCTAAATACATTCCTAATTAAAGCATATCTTCCTGCTATTATTATTCTTTTTAAACCAATATTTCAAAAGTGGTTTTAAATCAAAAGATTTTTCTTACAAAATGCACATCCACGGGTGGACAAGAAATATAATTAAACGGTTTAGTAGAACAAGTGGTATGGAATGCTTGCATTTACTTCATTGATTAATTCTTGGATTTATTCCGTAAGGACCCAGAAATTTGGTCAGTTGAATTCGAAATATTTAATCAATTTAGAATATTTAAAAGTTAATTTTATAAGTCAAACAACTAGGATTTTAAATATAGAGATTAATTTGACAATTAAATTATTGAATTTAATATTTGAGAACATTTAAAATGATTGAACCTTTAATTTGAAATGAATGAATGATTTTGAAAGTTGATCTAAATTCTATTTAAATAAGAATGGAGATAGTAATAATTTAAATTAGATTTAAAAGTGATAAATTTGGTTTTTATAATAATTCGTTTTAATTGACTTATAAAAATAGCCTTTCGGGGCACTGTCTTGGAATTGGACGAAGCTAGTTGTAATGACCCGTAAATTTTAATGGTTTTATTAACGTCATTAATTGAATTTTTGGTGAAATTTTAAATTGTAATATTTTGAAATAAAAATTTAATATTTGAACCCCTCCCTCCTCCACTCTTAGCACTTGCCACAACCGAGCCAATCACGTAACCCACATTCTCCTTCCATCCTCCCTTTCTCACTCCACCGCAAAAACTTCAGCCACCCACTACGTGTACAACAGCCTGCGCTCCGCCTTCACTGACCAAACTTGCCTCCCCCGCCACTTGACCGAGCACCACAGCCGAGTAACCCCTCCACCTCGGCAGCTAGGTACCGCCATCGAGACCTATCATGCCACCCGAGTTCAACACTTCACCATTTTTTCTCTCTTCTCTCCATTCGACTTCCCAATCCCCATCCCCTTCGACCACTCACTTTAAGCCTCCTCTTTGCATCGGTTTGTACAGTTTGGGTAAGAGATATATATTTTTATTTACATGTTGGTTTCTTTTATTTAAATATATATGTATGTATGTTTTTATATTCTTCTATGTGTGTATATCCAGTCAGTCATATATATGCAAGTTTTGTAAGTTGAGTGAAATATATATTGCTTATAAATTTTGACCCTTTAATTTTATATAACTATACTAGTTTGTATATACATACTGTTATATATATAGATGTTAAGGTTTGTTGTTTATATGAGATGCTTGAGATATATATTTTGTTATATATATATATAGTTTACACATGCATTTAGTGTTGGGTTTACAAATAGAAATTTGATGCAGCAAAGCTTTAAAGGTTGTCAAAAAGAATATATATATATATATATATATATATATTATAGTTTGCCGTATGAGTATTTACCATATATTTTATTATAGAAAGAAGATATATATATATTCATGTCAGTTGTTATTTATATAATATGTTAAAGTATATATTTATAATTTAAAATTTGTTCAGACATAGGTTGCAGAATTTAAAAAAAAGTTAGAATTTTAAGAATATATAATATGTTCTGATGTATTTAACATACGTCATTTATGTATTCTTATAATGTTTGAATCACATGCATTTATAAGTTATATTTTGTAATAGATATTAAAAGCACATATATGCATTGATTTAAAGAACAGAACATGTATATGTGCTACAATTTTGTATGTGAGTTGATGTATAGAGTATCTTGACTTTCTATAATATATATAGAAGCATACATATATACCTTGTTGTATCGGTTTGCTTCTCACATTTCAGATATACTATTACCTAATACTTACTATGAAAGAAAATGCATGTCTAGCAATATTTTTGTTTTGTTATACATAATATATAGGAACTTTGATTTCAAATTTGCCTATAGATTTTATATTACAACCTATATAGATGTATTTTAATTTTATACATATAGATTTTTAATTTGAATACATTTATATATATGTTTAAACTTAATGTCAATTTCCATATATATATATATATATATATTATAAGATTTTTATATGTGTTTGAATTAAGAATATGATTTTTTTTTTTGTGTGTGTGTGTATAATTTTATATGTTATACCTATATCAGTTCACTTATACCATTTATCTTCATCAATCCATTCATCATGCCTTACTCTTGTACTCTTGTCTCCCTAATACCCAAGTTGGTCACAACATCTTTTGATTTGTTTGTGTCTGGGTCAGTGTGCGTATCCTTGTCAACTTTTGTATTGTCTAGCCTCGAAAGGTGAGCAATCACTCAGGATTAACATTTTTATATTTATTAAATTTGATTTCAATTGAAATGACAATTGAAATATACCACTAAATTGAACTGTTAATTATTTAAATTGTTATATATGATATATGATATGCATTTATATGAAATTGTTCACCTGTGGGATATGGCACCATATCATGTTGTTTATATTATATTGTTATTGATGATATATGCCCGTTATTATTATTACCGCATCCGTTATCACTCTGCAAGTTCCCCATTAGTATAGAATTCCCTATGGGTTGAAATGGTACATACCTGAACGATCTGTAGAATAGTATAAAATCATTAAAGTTTGAAATGACAAATCCAAGCGATTTTCATTGAATTGAATTTAGGATGCATGTTGAAATGATATATACCCGTATATATTTAAATTGCGAACTGAAGCGATAAATATCTGTATCACTGGACCATAGGATAGAAAATTATATACAAACACCGTTGGTCTATATATAAATATTTTGAAATGATTTCTATGGTTTTGAAAGATATATGGTTTTATTTAATATTGAAAATATTTGATATATAAATAAGTTGTAATATAAAGTACATTTAATAATAAGTTTTAATCTAATAAAGTTTGATTTAGTATATATATATACAATATGTATAAGTATTTATTTAAATTTTTATTCTAAAAAAATAGATTTTTATATTGATTCTATAAGTTAAGGTTGGGAAGGTAAATTTGAAATTTATTTGAAATTGTATTTAATTAAGAGTTTTATTTAATTAAATCGATTTGAAACTATTGAATTTGAAATTGAAAGATATGATTTTATAACTTAATTTTTGATTCAAGCAATTTAATGAATATTTCACATTTAAATAAATTGAAGGAAATATTTAGAAAAATGTAATTCAAGGTTATTTAAATAACATTGAATTTATTAAGTGAATGTTTCAAGACTAAATAATAATAGAAGTTAACTCAAGATCTATATGAAACTGTTAAATTTAGTTTTGAAAATGCTGAATATTTAAAGCTTTGAAATATATTGAAATTTAATGGTTTATTTTTTGGTTCAAATCTGTATTTGAAATCGATATAGTTTGAATTTGTTTATTTAAAAAATGAATTGAATTGAAATTGATAAATTGAGATTGAATTTAATTTGAATTTGGAATTTGAGTTGATTGAATCGATTTGTGAAATTTGAGAAAATTATAAATATTGTACTTCATAAATTATTTAATATATAAATATATACTATTTTAATATAAAACTATTTTAATATAAACTATTTTAGTATAAACTACTTTATTTTATATACTATTATTAAATTGTTTAAGTGGTGGAAGTTATGATTTCAAAGTTATGGTTTTCCAAAAAATTATGATTTCAAAGTGTTTTGGGTTTCGAAAGTGTTGTAACTTTGAAAGTGTTATAATTTGGAAATAGATATATTTGAAATGGAAATGATATTTTGGTTCTGAAGTATAAATTATTTTCAAATGACCACGGTGTTATAATGACGTTGGTTGTTAATAGCGTATATTTCTACATAGTATATAGTTCCACGGATCCCTAGAGGATGAGTATCCTAAACATCTTTTAAGTTAATTATATTTCAGTTGCTATTTCACTTGAGTTGGATTTATTGATATAAGAATGTTAATCCTAACTTGAGTTTTTTGTGTTTGCTTAATGCTCGGGTCAGACTAAGTGATACTGCATTTGAGACTTACCTTTGGATTTTGGAGCTTCACTTAGAGATCCATCTATCGATTCAGCTTTCAGCTTTCCAGCTGATTTGTTCGAAGATATCATCAGTTTGTATTTGAGATATTCTATGGTATTTTATTTCGAACTCTGTTGTTTATATAGTAGCTTCATGAACTACTATTTATCTATTCTGTCGCATTATTATTATTATATTACTCTATGTTTGTGATGTTGTGATTGATTTATTTACTATATATGCTATTTTTTGCCAAATATAAATTAACAATCTGGTATTTTGAGCAATTCAAGTCCGACATGTGCGAATGCGAATGGTTGAAAATACCGGGACGTTACATGTGGTATCAGAGCTCTGGTTTTAGGCAAAAATCAGCAAATGTAGTAGATTTAATTACAGAATTACTTTCGTTCGTGCTTGAATCTCTTCCTCCTTGATTCCATTTTTTATGAACTTTGGAACGCTCCCACTTATTCTGAAATCCATTCTTGTCTCCCCCTATTTGTATTTTTTGATTATGGAGCATCTCGTAACTCCACTTCGAATGATCTCTATAAAAATCGGCGATCCCGCCAATCTTTGTAAAGGGATGAAACTCCCTTACAATTGTCATTGATTAACGGGAGATTTCTATACCCTCGATTTAGATGTTGCTATCTCTTGCTATGCCAAATTCTGTCTTTGGCGATCGCATATCGATTTGCCTTAGAATTCCGCGTCGATCATATTCCTGAAGTCACATTTGACCCGGTTAAGGTCGCCTGCGATTTATATAAGTATATCTATCTTCTAATTTGTAATATAATTATCACATCTTCGTGCAAGCCTATCTTCGAATTAGAATTCTATTTGATTAGAGTTCCTCTAGTATAGATCTCTGTCTATGTTTTGAAATCCATTCTTGATTCATCCTTTGAAAAATCGTGTTTGTTTTTAGAAATTGTTTTATATATCAAAATTTTTATTTTAATAAGTATGATTATATTCTATATAAAAGTGAAAATGTTTCCGATAAGGATTATATACCTTTTAAAACTGAGAATTTGAAGTTTCGAAAGGATTTGAAATTTCAAAAATTATATGCGAAATTGATTTATATAAAAATGATTTATAACTAAAAGGTTTTAAATTTGAAATTTGGGAAATTAAACTCCGATATTTTTAATTTAGTTTTAAGATTTTGAAAATATATAATAATATGATTTGAAAGTATTTTTCAAATAAGAAATGTTTCAAATGACTTCAAATGAGTTCTAATGATTTCGAAGAAATTTCAAAGAAGTTTTCTTATTAATACTTAAAATCTTCCTTTTAAAATAAATTTAAAATTTTCGGAAAATATATTTCAACTCCAATATAGCCAATCCAGTCTTTAGTAAATCCCTCTCGATTTACTCTCCAGTTTAATTTACGTCCAATTTCACAGATTCCTTTCCACATTTTTAAAAATAAATCTACCATTTATTTTTAAAACAACTTACCCATTTCTTTATAAATTCCCACCATGCATTTATAATTTCAAATAATCCACTAATAATTACTTCATTTTAATTTATAAACCTCGTTTATAATTTCCATACTCCCATTTTCCCCTGGATCACTGTTTCACACACTTAGTCGATTTTCAAATCGATTTCCTCAATTGAATTCCATTTTAAAAATTTATTTCTTGATTTCCCAAATTTATTGCAAACCCCCTTAATTTTCAAATTCACTTTTTTGTGATTTAAAATCTTATTTAAAACTGGAACATCAATTTCATACTTTATTTTCAAAAAATTTCCTTTTATTTTTCCTAAACTATTGAAATCTTAAATTTAAAATGCATTCTTTCAAAACCCCATTTTCACATTTACTCAAAAATCTCTATTTTTCCATATACGAAATCTATTAAATAAAGTTTTAAAATCAAACTATTTACTTTTTCCAAACTCATTCTTTAATTTATATAACTTCACAATAATATTTTACTTAAAAATTTCTTTTTATTTTCCTTCAAAAATCTAATTTTTGTATTGTTGATATTTAAAATACCAAAAATATATCCACCATTTCCATAGCATTAGATAATTTAAATTTTCAATATCATCAATCACAGATTAATCAATAATTCATATAACTGAATAAAGAAATAATTTCAACATTTTTGAGGAATCCCATTAGATCCCTCCAACTAGTTTTACATGCATCCACAGATGTTAAAACAATATAAAAATACCAATCCCACTTCGAGGAGGATATCGTGGAATAAAGGATCATCCGCTATTATGTAGGGCGCATAAGGTCTCATCCGCCATATAATGCGGGATTATCAGTCACTCCATATACACACACTACTATATAATATCACATTCATAATTATCAATTTCAACAATCAACTAATAATTAATTTTGAATACTTAAAATTTAAAATTTACCATGGTAATCCAAATTTGAATGACATTAACTCACATTGGCTTTTCTATCGCTTTCCCGTTGCGTTTTCAAATGAATCCGGACGTGTTTGAAATTATCTAAAATTTTCAAAAGCTCCAAACCTATCTAAAACAATTCCTACGCGTAGATAACGATGTCACGATCCCAACGCCACTTGAATCGGACCTCATACGCATGAAATACGCATTTATAAGTTTTGAATTTTTTTTAAAAAAATTTATAACCATTTTTATTGTTTTAAAAAAAAATAGTCCATACCTCAACAAACCTGGCCCGCTAAACCCTCCCTTCTTTCCCAAATCATCTCTTCTCCTTCTATAACGTGCAAATTCCAAATCATGCACGAATGCACAATGGATATGATGCTATAGATCATGAATTGACCCACTGATTTCACCATTCGACTCCCTTCCCTCATCTGATCGCATCCATCTCAAAGCTCACGTCTCTCCCTCTTCAATCGCAACTTGATGGCAGTGCCTCCTTTTCCCAAATGTTGCAATTCCCAAAGTTTGATCGCATCACTTAAAATTCTAATCGAAGGTGCCGATCTCTATGGCGAACTCAAATCTAATATTACTTTCCCAAGTCAAGTCAGAATTTTCATAAATTTTGAACCCTAAGTAAGAAACTGCCACACCGATTACCGAAGAACAATGCCGCGACCTCCAACTTGAATATTAAAGTGAAGGGGATGTAGAAAGATGAATTCAGAAGGTCGTCTCAGGATTTATAAATCAGTAGATTAAGAGATAGAAATTTCCAAAGATTGGCCATTTTTTTCATCAAAGCGACCGTCTTACTTTTTTTTGAACTGTTAGCATTTAAAAAAGGAAAAAGGGGGAAAGGCATTTGCGTACAAAAGTATTTTGCATGTTGGCTGAGGTTTATACAGTGATGTGAAGGGAAACGAAAAAAGTCTGATGTGAACATAATGCAAATCAAAATAAACATATATTTATTCAAATTAAAATCGTCTCGAATCTGCATAACAAAATCTCGTCCTTCTATCGAGGTGTGCCGCTAGGTGTCCATAATGTTATACCTCTACCCCTATTCCGAATGAAATGGAAATGGTTTCGAGTCGGAAATCGATCGTATGGAGAAGATAGTTTTTGGACCCAGTTATTATACTGAATTTTCGATATAAATTTCAACGCGTTTATACCATACGGCCAAACGATAATTTCAAACACTACAGAATTCGAAATCCAATAATAATACACTATTATGGATCCAATGGAATGGGTTTCATCAAATTCTGAGACTGTGCCCCGGAAGGCTATTGTTAAAAGTCAATTTTAAACGATATATTTTTGAAACTGAATGTAACAATCCTGTATTTTGTTATTATTTTAATTGAATTATTAATTAAAAAATTATTTTATTTATTAAAATGGATAAATTTTGTTATTTAAATATAAATTTTGATTTTGATGCAAATTAGAATTCTAAAAATGAATAAATATAATATTTTCAAAAATGCGAATTTTGGTCAATATGGTCAAACTTTGACTTTAAATTTAAAATTTAAATATTTGAAAATTTTAATTTTATATTTTATTATGAAAATAAATCAAATTTCAAGAATATTGATTTTTGTTTCGTTAAAATCTGATTTATATTGTGAAAGTTATGCTTTTTACAATATTGTGTGTAAATTGTTTTATTTAACAAAATTGTTTATTTTAATTTATACAAATAATATTTTTGTTTATCAAATCATGTTTTAATTTGTGTAAAATTTCATGTTATATATATATATATATATATAATTTTTAAAACATTTTATAAATGTAGTTATATTTTTCAAATGTTTATTTTATATTGTTTTCATTTTTATAGTATAGTTTCAATTATTAAACTATTTCTTTAACTATTTTCTAGTTTTCGTTAAAGTAATTATTTATTTTCTTTTTCACTTTATATTGTTTCCATTTTTATTTTTAATTGCTGAAATTTATTTAGTTTATTTTAATTTAAAAGAAATGGAAATTCAAAGAGTCATAGACCTTTCATTTCCATATGACTTTTCATTTCAATATTTGCCTTTTCATTTCTTTCGTTCGTCATTTCATGCTTGATTTTCTTTTTCTTCAGCCATGCTTTCCTATTCTCATTAACGTGAGAAATACTTCTCACATCTGAAAAATCACGACAAAGAAAAAAACAAAAAAAATTGCTAATGGCTTCTCTCTTCCTTTATCTCACTTTTTCTCCTTTGTTTTCTTTGTTTTTTCCTTTGCTCCTCTTCAAGTTTGCTCGGCCTAGCTCCCCTTCATCACCACCGACCACACCATCACCTTACACAGCAGATCCTCCTCTCCTTTTCTCTGACCAAGACCAGGACGTGACCCCCACATGAAGTTAGCATCACAAATTTGCAAAGCACCTCTTCAAACAATGCCTAGACCACAACACTTCACCCTATCCCGTTCATATGCACTTCGGCCACCCCCTTAACCACCACCACCAACACCTAACCTCCTCTGGCTGCTTCTCCAGCCATCACCTGTACTGACCAGACCTGTACAAGCATGAGCTGAGCCATATGTGACCAAGCCGAGCCAAGTGGTGCATCCAAACCCTTCCTTTTGCCCTTGTCCTTTACATACTTCACTTTGCAACTCTCCTACCCCTTCACTTCATGTTGCTGTGCTATTTTGATGCCATAACCCGAGCTTTAGCACATCATAGCTGAACATATGCTCCACTTAGGCCGAGCATTGGAGTGATAAAAGGCAAGGTCAAAACTATCTTGTCTTCGTTGCATTTTATTTCAATCTGTTTCATGTTATTTTGTGTTTAAAATTCATGTGTTATATTGTCTTTCTTATTGTTGTTTGCAAGATCATCACTTTGGCTCTTCACTCACTTGAATCAATTATCATGCTGTGTCATGCCATATCATGCTTTTCTAGAAGTTATTTGTGTAGTTTAATTTGCTAGCTTCAGCTTGAAAATGTGAGTCTTTCTCACTCTGACATTATTACTTATGAAATGGTAAATGGATGACAAGTGATTAGTAATTAAAATGTGATGCTAGTTAATGATGATTATATGATATTTTATTCCATGTTATTACCATGTTAACTTTGTTAATTATCACCTGACATATGATATATGACAGTATATTGTGACATTGACATGTTAGTGTATTTGTTTATATTGTTTATGCATATGTTCACACTTTAAGTTCGCTGTTAGAATAGAATCACTATAGGTTGAAATGATACATACCCGAACGGATAATAGAATAGGGAAAATTCGTTATGGGCTGAAATGATAGGCCTGAGCGATTTTTATTTTATTTTTATTTACTTGGGATTGCGGGTTTGAAATGATAGAACCCAGTTTTCTTTTTAAACTGCGGATTGAAATGATATATATATATATATATATATATATATATATATATATGTATCACTTGACCTAGGTTAGAAAATTTTATACAGACCGCGTGGTAAATTTTTACACGATTTATATAGATATGTAATTTTAAAGTATGAAATTTTGATTTAAATATATATATATATATATATATATATATATATATATATATGGTTTTAAGAAGGCTAAATATTAAGTTTTGAATTTGTGAAATTAAGTATGTAAATTTGAAGTAAATGTGAATTTTGACTTTAAATTTATTTTTAAAATGTAAGTAAATAATGGAAATTTAATTTAAAGTTTTGAAATGATATTTAAAGTAAAATGTTAAGTTTTACTTAATTTATATGTTAATAAATAGTGAATTTTGACTTAACAAACGAATTGAGTTTTTAAAATTTGATATTCAATTATAAAATTTTATTATGATAAATCATATGTTAAATTGATCTAAATGTGAAAGTTTAAAAGCCTAAAAAAATTATGATTTATAAGTTTAAAATTTGCTAAAAATTGAAGTTTTATTTTTTTCAAAAGTTAAAATAAAATCTAGAACTTTATTAATAGCATTTCCAAAGTGCTATTGTCTTATGACAACATTTTAAATGCTGTTGTTTTTGAATTTAACTATGTTTAATAATTAAATATCTATTACGGCATTTTATAAATGCCGTTGTTCCTGAACTAAACTATTTTGGAAATTATAAGCTACGATAGCATTTTATAAATGTTGTCGTTGCGATAATTTAACAATGTTTTGAAATGTTATAGATTTTAACACTATTTGAGTTATATTTTAAAGTGTTAAATGATTTAACTTTTGAAAATTGATTATTTGGGAAATTTAAGGAGTTTTGAATATAATTTAATATTTAAATTTGAAATTTAAGGAATTTAAATTGAATTTTAATTTAAATAAGGTTTACTTGGTTATGTGTTAAATGGAATGAAATGTAATGAGATAAATGAATTTTTGAATGAAATTTTGAAATATGTTTTGTAATGATATTTGGCATAATAAATGAATGACTTATTTGACTTAAAAATGATGTTAAATTTAAATATTTGAATTTGAATTCAAATAATGATTTGATAATGAGGTTTTGAAAGGATATGATATTTTGATGATTGAAATTGTTGGAAATGATTTGATCTTTATTTTGATAAAGAATATGAATTTGGAATGATATTTTATTTTGATCTATTTGATAAATGAATGTTTAAAATTTATATTATTATGAAAGATATTTAGTTACTTGTAATTCTGGTTTATTTAAATGATATTGGATTTATGAAATGAATAATTCAAAACTAAGTAATAATGAAGTCAATTCAAAGGTATGTGAAATTGATAAGTTTTGAAATGGTTTGTTGGGAAATTGAATTGAATTGAAACTGATGGTTTGAATTGAATTAAACTGGAAATTTGGGTTTAATTGAATAAATCGTAATTAAGGGAATGCTTTATGATTTCAAATGTATGATTTCGAAATGTTATGATTTTCAAAGTGTAATGACTTCAAGTATTTTGTTTTGAAAGAATTATAACTTTGAAAGTACTATGATTTTTGAAAGTGAATATATGTTTGAATGGAAATGATATAGTATAACTATTTTGATTTGAATATAGTTTTGAAATAAAAATAGTTTTGGTTTCGAAGTATAGACTATTTTGAAAAGAATATAGTTTGAAATGAAATGATTTGATTTTTGAAGTATAAACTATTTTGAAATGACCACGGCGTTATAATAACATTTGGTTGTTAAAGAGACCAGTATCGAAAGTTGTCATACTCTCTGCCAACTCCGAAAACCACTTTAACAACTGCGTACGCGGTGGAGATTTTAGAATGAAGCAGGATGATGGCGATGTTCTTCAGGTATATTACATGGACCCGACTCCCGTGAGCTGGCATAGGGTAGCTAACATATGAGCGATCTTGGGCCAAAAGGGGTAGCTCCTTTGATCGGACGCACTTCTTCGATATTATACTCTTACTTGTGGTTGATTTGATGTCTGTCCTCTGATTTTGATTTGGGAGTGTGTTTGGAGGTGGGCGTATGTGGCTGCTACGTTACCACCAGCCCGTGTGCGTAATTGGTATATCTACCGTGGCATTGCCTTGTGTGCCGTGTCACCTACCATGGCGAGCCTTACTACGAGTTTGGTTTTCTCCCGTAGCCTATGGAGTATTTAGTATAGTCTCCCGATCTGGAGATATGCTGATACTGGATGGACTACTGGGACTATTACGTGTTAAGGGGAATACTGGGTCACTCTTTAACGCTATTTTAAAGTAAGTTTATTTTTCTGTAGACACTATTATAATAGCGTAATACTACTACATAGTAAATAGATTAATCAATCCTTAAAGGATGGGCGATCCCAAGCATCCTTTAAGTTACTGATGCATTTTTGTTATTGTTCACTTGAGTTGATTTAAAGTTTATATGTATTAATGTCCTGACTCGGGTGTTTTTTGTTTTGCTTTACGCTCGAGTCAAACTGAGTGATTCAACATTCTAGACTCACCTTCGGAGTTGGAGCTTTGCTTTAAGGTCCAGCCATCTATTTTGCTTTTGGTATCCAATGATTCTAGTGATGTATGCTAATTTGTACCTGATGTATCTTGTTACACTTCTTTTGTATCTTGTTTAACTCTGATGTATCTTATATATATAGTAGCTTCATGAACTACTATCTCTTTAAATTCTGCTGCATTATTATTTACTCTGTGTCTGTGATCTATGATTATTTGTTTAGTGTATATTCTGAAATTTGCCAAATTTTATTTACAACGCGGTATTTTAAGAAATTCAAATCCGACATGTGCGGATGCGAATGGTTGAAAATATCGGGTTGTTTCATGTGGCATTAGAGGTTTGCTACCTTTAGGCAAACCATAACATGTATGGTAAATGTATTCACAGAATCGCTTTCATTCGAGTTTGAATCTCTTCCTTTTTTACTCGATTCCTTTGAATTTCGGAACGTTCCCTGCGGTTCCAAAATCCATTCATGTCCCTCACTATTCGTCTTCTCTTGATTCTAGAGTATCCCATAACTCCACTTCGAATGATCTTTATAATGAGTCGACGGTCCCACCAATCTCAAATTGATTTGTAAAGGGGTGAAACTCCTTTACAACAGCATTGATTAACCGGAGATTTTACATCCTTAGTTTAGATGCTAGTATCTCTTATAATTCCAAACTCTATCTCTTGAGACCGAATGTAGATTTACCCCAGAAATCCACATCGATCTTATTCTTTAAGTCACGGTTGACCCGTTAAGGTTGCTCGCGATTTATATAAGCTTATCCATCTTCCTATTTTGTTATTTAATCATCCCATCTTTGTTTCCAACTTATCTTCAAATCATTCTTGAAATGTATTTGTAATCTAATATTTAAAATGTCTTATATATTGTGTTGTTTAGGTTGTTGATGTTGATTTGGGTTTCCGATCAATTTGTCTGATCAACGCTATCGATAAGATTTCCAAAAAACTTGAACAAAGAAAACTGACACAATATGTTTTTTTTTAAATTTAGCAATGAGATAAATTTTGTAACTATATTATAAATTTTTTTCTGGATTTTATTGAATTGGTAGTTAAGAAATAATATTTGATTTTATATATCATTATCTCTTATTTCATATATAAATAATTAAACTACAAAACATGGTTATAAATTTATTTGGAAATTTAAAATGAATGTAAAACAAAGAATTTGAGAATTAAATTTTCGAAGGTTTCAAACTCGTATTTAAAGTTTTGAAGGACATACTATTTAAAGTATTTTCGAACAGAAATTTATTTCTAAAGAATTTTAAAGTTTAAAATTATTGCTCTTCTCTTTGTCGCTGGAAAATAACTTTGGTGATGACTGCAGCATCATCGACATTCATTTTCGAGTTTCGAAGTGACGAGACCATTCTGTAGTCATGCTACAGTTTTGTTTCGGGGAATTTAATTGATTTGAATTTCTAAAATAAGACTGGATTTATAACATATGCTGATATATGATTTAAATTTGAATGGATACGTATAGTATATGTACATTTATTTATCTCTAAATAGTTTGGAATTTATCAGAAATTTAATTCCTAAATTTTATCTTGAGGATAATTTCAACTATAATTTCAAGATTTGGATCAATATTAAAGCTTGAAATGATTGAATTAGAAAGTTTTATTTGTATAATACACAATTTCATTCCAATATAACTTACTTAAATTTTTCAAAAGTTGAATATGTAATTGGATAATATATAATATAAAAAGATTTTTATAAATAAAATTTTAGTGGTTATAACGAATGTTATACACTTAAATTTTAGTTATAAAAGATTAATAGAGGTGAATAACTAAAAAAGGAGGTAATGGAATAACTTATAATATAAAACGATGTTAAAGGAACTAAGAATAAATTAAAGCATTTATAATAAGTAGAAATATATTTAACATAGGTGAGAAAATATATTGAGAGGAATAAATTTAAATTATAATTAGGAATAAAGAAGAATTAATGTTATTGAGTACATTATGAGTATAATAATTTTTTTTTTCAAATCCATGGTTTTAGGGATTGTTAATTTAAGATAATTGGATGATAAGATAATGAAATTAGAGATGATTAAGCTTTATTTAACTTACGTAAAATTAATTTTCAATTTAAATTGAAATTTTCACGGTTTCAAATTTATTATCTTATTTTTTTTTCAAACTATATTTTGGTTGTCCTTATTTCCCTTTTCTTGCCCCAGTATGGGGAAACTATTGCTTATACCAGTCTGTTTAGAAACCTTTCTATAATCTTTGGTTCTCATTTTGAATCTGAGCACTGCTTGCCAGCCATAGATAGTCGGTCAAAGGGAAAGGGTGAATCGGATTCTAGAGATCTTTTTCGTGCTTGTGTTCTTGATTCTGGAGGATCTTAGGAAGTTCATCTCCACCTTGATAAACTTACCTATAACTGTAGTTATCAGGTATAATTTCAATTTTCTCATCATCTTGTCTTAATCCGATTTCATTCTATCTTTTTCTATGCTTTCCCGTACCTCATTCCTTTTCAAGGACGAAAAGTTTTGAGCGTGGGAGAGTGTAACAACCCTGTATTTTGTAATTATTTTAGTTGAATTCCAGATTTAAAAAACTTTATTTTATTTATTAAAATGGATAAATTTTGTTATTTTAAATATATATTTTGATTTTGATGTAAATTAGAATTCCAAATACGAATAAATAGAATATTTTCCAAAATGTGAATTTTGGTCAATATGGTCAAACTTTGACTTTTAAATTTAAAATTTAAATATTTGAAAATTTGAATTTTATCTTTTACTATGAAAATACAATAAATTTCAAGAATACTTCTTTTCATTTCGTTGAAATTCGATTTATATTGTGAAAGTTATGCTTTTTACAATATTGTGTGTAAATTGTTTTATTTAACAAAATTGTTTATTTTAATTTGTATAAATAATATTTTTGTTTGTCAAATCATCTTCTATTTTGTGTAACATGTCATGTTGTATATATATATATATATTTTATTTTTAAAACATTTTTTAAGTGTAGTTATATTTTTCAAATATTTATTGTATATTGTTTTCAATTTTTAAAGTCTAGTTTCAATTATTAAATTATTTCTTTATTTATTTTCCATTTTTCCTTAAAATAATTGTTTATTTTCTTTTTCACTTTATTTTGTTTCCATTTTTATTTTTAATTACTGAAATTTATTTATTTTATTTTAATTTAAAAGAAATGGAAATTCAAAGAGTCATAGACCTTTCATTTCCATATGACTTTTCATTTCACCATTTGCATTTTCATTTCTTTCTTTTGTCTTTTCATGCTTGGCCGTCCTTTTCTTTTTCTTCATCCATGCTATCCTATTCTCATTCATGTGAAAAATACATCTCACATATGAAAAATCACGGCAAAGAAAAAAAGCAAAAAAAAAAAATGCTAATGGCTTCTCTCTTCCTTTATCTCGTGTTTTCTCCTTTGTTTTCTTTGTTTTTGCCTTTGCTCCTCTTCAAGTTTGCTCGGCCTATCTCCCCTTCATCACCATCGAACACACCATCACCTTACACAGTAGCTCCTCCTCTCCTTTTCTCTGACCAAGACCAGGCCGTGACCTCCACATGAAGTAAGCATCATAAATTTGCAAAGCACCTCTTCAAACAATGCCTAGACCACAACACTTCACCCTATCCCCTTCATATGCACTTCGGCCACCTCCTTAGCTACCACCACCAACACCTAAACCTCCTCTGGCCACATCTCAAGCCATCACCTGTACTTACCAGACCTGTACAAGCATGACCCGAGCCATATGTGACCAAGCCGAGCCAAGTGGTGCATCCAAACCCTTCCTTTTTGCCTTGTCCTTTGCATACTTCACTTTGCAACTCTCCTACCCCTTCACTTCATGTTGCCATGCTATTTTGATGCCATAACCCGAGCTTTAGCACATCATAGCCGAGCATATGCTCCACTTAGGTCGGACATTGGAGTGATAAAAGGCAAGGCCAAAACTATCTTGTCTTTGTTGCATTTTATTTCAATTTGTTTCATGTTATTTTTGTTGAAAATTCATGTGTTATATTGTCTTTCTTATTTTTGTTTGCAAGATCATCACTTTGGTTCTTCACTCACTTGAATCAATTATCGTGCTGTGTCATGCCATATCGTGCTTTTCTAGAAGTTATTCGTGTAGTTTGATTTGCTAGCTTCAGCTTGAAAATGTGAGTCTTTCTCACTCTGACATTATTACTTATGAAATGGTAAATGGATGACAAGTGATTAGTAATTAAAATGTTATGCTAGTTAATGATGATTATATGATATGTTATTCCATGTTATTACCATGTTAACTTTGTTAATTATCACCCGACATATGATATATGACAGTATATTGTGACATTGACATGTTAGTGTATTTGTTTATATTGTTTATGCATATGTTCACACTTTAAGTTCGCTGTTAGAATAGAATCACTATAGGTTGAAATGATACATACCCAAACGGATAATAGAATAGGGAAAAATCGTTATGGGCTGAAATGATAGGCCTGAGCGATTTTTATTTTATTTTTATTTACTTGGGATTGCGGGTTTGAAATGATAGAACCCAGTTTTCTTTTTAAACTGCGGATTGAAATGATATATATCCATAACACTTGACCTAGACTAGAAAATTTTATACAGACCCCGTGGTATATTTTTAAAAGATTTTATATAGATATGTATTTTTAAAGTATGAAATTTTGATTTAAATATATATATATATATATATATATATATATATATTTTATGGTTTTAAGAAGGCTAAATATTAAGTTTTGAATTTGTGAAATTAAGTATGTAAATTTGAATTTAATATGAATTTTGACTTTAAATTTATTTTTAAAATGTAAGTAAATAATGGAAATTTAATTTAAAGTTTTGAAATGATATTTATAGTAAAATGTAAAGTTTTATTTAATTTACAAGTTAATAAATAGTGAATTTTAACTTAACAAATGAATTGATTTTTTAAAATTTGATATTCAATTATAAAACTTTATTGTAATAAATAATATGTTAAATTGATCTAAATGTGAAAGTTTAGAAGCCTAAAAAAATTATGATCCATAAGTTTAAAATTTGCTAAAATTGAAGGTTTATTTTTTTAAAGTTCTTATAAAATCTGGAATTTTATTAATAGCATTTCCAAAGTGCTGTGGTCTTATGACAGCATTTTAAATGTTGTTGTTTTTGAATTTAACTATGTGTAATAATTAAACATCTATTACGGTATTTTATAAATGCATAGTTCCTGAACTAAACTACTCTGGAAACTATAAGCTATTATAGCATTTTATAAATGCTGTCGTTGCTGTAATTTTTCAACGTTTTGAAATGTTATAGATTTTAACACTGTTCGAGTTATATCTTAAAGCATTAAATGATTTAACTTTTGGAAATTGATTATTTGTGAAATTTAAGGAGTTTTGAATATAATTTTATATTTAAATTTAAATTTAAATTTTAAGGAATTTAAATTGAATTTGAATTTAAATAAGGTTTACTTGGTTTTGTGTTAAATGGAATGAAATGTAGTGAGATAAATGAATTTTTGAATGAAATTTTGAAATTTGTTTTGTAATGATATTTGGCATAATAAATGAATGAGTTATTTGGCTTTAAAATGATATTTAAATTTAAATATTTGAATTTGAATTCAAAAAATGATTTGACAATGAGGTTTTGAAAGGATATGATATTTTGATGATTGAAATGGTTTGGAAATGATTTGATCTTTATTTTGATAAAGAATATGAATTTGGAATGATATTTGATTTTGATCTATTCGATAAATGAATGTTTAAAGTTTATATTAGTATGAAAAATATTAAGTTACTTGTTATTCTGGTTTATTTAAATGATATTGCATTTATGAAATGAATATTTCAAAACTAAGTAATAATGAAGTTAATTCAGAGATAAATAGTTATGCTTGAAACTCAAGTTAAAAATTAACTTTTAAATATTTAAAATCAATTAATTATTCAAATTTAAAATATCGAAAATTGCTATTCATTACAGAGGGTTATAACGTGATTCAACACACCATTGATCTATTTTCAAATAAATTGATATATGATACGTTGGATGCTATAATTGATGACATGGATATGAATTTTCTTATTTAGTGCTTTAATAGCTCTGGGCCATATGTTTTGATATTTTAAAATACCATAAAATAGTGATTTATTTTAAAAAGGGGATTTCAAAGTGATTTTGGAAATTATATATGTTTTAAATAATTATTCTTGAATTATTTAAAGAAGTAATTTATTTTAAAATAAAAGTTATGGTTTTTATTGTTATTATAATTTAATAGTTATATAAATCATTTAAATAGAGTTTTTGAACTGTGAATAGAGAGTTTAAAAATCTTGGAAAATAAATCAGTCTTTTATAATAAAGGGTTATTATTTTAAAAAGAAAGTAGAAATATTTTGATATAAATATTATTAACCATTTTATGTAAAGTGATATATATAGGTGCATATATTACAATTTATTTATGAAGGTGAAATTTATAAATATGATAATTTATAAAAGTGACATTTCAGAAGAAAGTGAAGATTTGTAAAATTGTATTTTCGTCAGTAAAAGTACGGATTTATGAACGGTATTTATAAATAAAAGTAAACTATTATCATCGGATAGATTGGAAGAAAAAATAAATCAAACGATGGATTAATTATACAAAGTGGAATGATATTTTAGAAAATAGTTAATTTTACTTTGGAAATTGAAAGTGGGGGTAAACTGGGATTGCTAAACGATATTTTATAAATTGAAAGAAGATTAAAAAAAAAATTATACATATGGGAGCGAGTTTAAAACGGTTGAAATTATGTTCTGAATGGGACTTTATGGATAAGTAAAATTTATAAGGAATGGAGTTATAAATGAGGTTCATAAATAAAGGGATTTTACGAAAGGTTTATAAAATAGAACAGAATTTATAGATATGGAATCGATTATGTGAAAAGTTAAGTATAGATTTTTATCAAGGAAATATAATTGTGTTTTAAAAGTTGTTTATCTATATTAATATTGTTTTAAAGTTGTTATAAATATTTTAATAATTGAAAGGCTGATTAATTAGAATATTAATAAGGTTTGAAATTAAATATAGTTATTTATCAATGCGGTTTTAGAAATTAGTTATTATTATTTATAATAACATTTAAGATAAATTATTATTGTTTTATCTAAAATGTTTTGAAATTTTTTGTTACTATTTTAGATGTTTTAAAATTAATATTTATTTATTATATTTTTTATTATTATATATAATAGTGTTTTAAAGTAAAAGGTTAGAATTTGTTTATAAATGTTTTCGAGATTTATATATAGGGTTTATAAACAGATGTAAGTTTTATAAAAAGAATCATATAACATGGTTTGGAAGACTTAAAGGAAGATTAGAAAAGGGTAAAAGAGTATTATAATGGTTAGATGTTTGTAATGAATTTTAAAATGAGCTATAGGATATAGAAGGATTTTTTCAAATGGGTTTAAGGATTTACAAAGGGTTATAAATGATTTTGGAGGTTAAAAAGATTATAAGTAATTGAAATTGATTAAAGAGATTGTAAGTGATTTTCAAAGTTTTAGGAAATGGCTTATAAACGGTTTTAGAATTGAACAAAAAGAGAAATCTTCCCACATGTTGGTGAATATACTTACACTGTTAGGATAAGTATATGGATGTTCTTTCCAAGTATTGAATTATAGGGATTTATTGATAAATATGCATATATATGTATGTATGTATGTATGTATGTATGTATGTATGTATGTATGTATGTATGTATCTGTGTGTGTATGTATTTTTAAAAGGATTTTGAGACAAATATTTAAAAAGAAAATTTAATTAACGAAAGATCAATTAAAAGGAGGTTAGTGGTTGCTTGTTTGCTTAACCATTATTGGTTTTCCCTATGAAATTAAATTTCTGATTGAATGTTGTTATTCGACAGTTAAATAATTAACTATCGAATTTGGATCCAAACATAACTTTAGAAATATCTAGCAGAAACATGTGAGATATATAGCATAATCATCTCCGATGATGCTATGTTGTGCGTATAAATCTCGTTTTGTAATGACCCAGATTTTTAGCCATCTTTTATTAAAATAATTAACTGTTTTTAAATATTGAAATATTAATTTTTAGCAATCGAATAAAATAAATTTCTGATATAGGTAATATCTGAATATATAAATTATAAAGATTATATTTAATATTTAAATTTTAATTTCTGAAAATAATAAAATATATATACATAGGTGTATATATGTATGTAAACTTCACTATTTCGAATTTATGTTAAAAAATTCTATACGTATGTACGCATAAAGCTTTGTGATGTTTAAAAATATATATAAGTGTATATATATGTGTGTGTGTATGTTATAAGAATAATGTACATGAATATATATATATATATATATATATAATTTATGATGGCAACTTTCAAACTTGGGATAATATATAAATATATATATATATATATATATATATATATATATATCTGTGTATGGATATGTATATGTCTAAATGTATATGTATATATATTTATATTAAAATATAAAAAAATGTAAATGTGTATTTGATAAAATATGTAAGTGTATATATCTATATGTATATATACACACACACAAATGAGCTTCATTATAACAAATATCAATTCAAGCATACAAAACATTCAATGAAGCCCACATAAGAAATCAGGTCATGCATACATATAAAATCAAATAAATACATGAAATCAAATCATCCACAGCAAAAGTAAAAGAAGAAAATATTATAAAATGAAGCCTGTACAACAAAACTTTAGCCACCCTATAAATGCATAACAACTACTCTAGTGGATCACTTTCCTTCCATTCTCCTCTATATATATGCACATAGCCGTGCCTTGTTCATTCATATATAAAAGAAAAGAAAAAAAAATCTTTGTCATTAAAAAACAAGAATGGATTAAGTGTTCAAAAGCATGGAGGGAAAGACTTAAGCAAAGCAGCAGTGTACATCATTTTGATTACTGTGAGCAAAACATCTTAACTTTTGCTATTGATTATTATATATGTATACAACAGTGTTTATGATCGATGCCAAGGGTATGTGTGATTTTTTACGCAAATATGTGAATGTATGGTTGTGTTCGAACATGGTCAGCTCATTAAACCACTGTAATTCTTCTAAAAAACCTCTCTGATCATTTTTTTGATAAAATGGTTAAGTCATTTTACTTTAGAAATCCATATCTCAATATATACTCAGTTTTAAAACATGATTCCAAAATGAAAGTCATTTGGTTTTGAGCATAGAACATTTTAAAATTTATTTCAGTGAATTTCATCAAGTATAGGAAGAATAAACAACTTAAAACATGAAAGGGTTCGTGATAGTCAAAAATTTGACCATCATAATTTGATCAATGGATCATATGGTTGGAATCGTTGTTCAAAAACTCGATTTTTAAGACAATTTTGAGAATTTTAGTGATATATGGAAGGAGGAATGTTGAGATGATCTTGTTTTGGTTCGTTGAATTTCGGTGATGTAGCCGATGTTGTGGCCTGGTGTTTGACGTGGAGGAGGCTTGGTGCTAGGCCATTGGAGAAAAATGTTGTAGTGCATTTTAATGGAGTGTGTGAGCTAGTCGAGTTCGACTTTAGGTTTAGAGTGGTTTAGGGTGGTCATAGGTTCATTGACAATGAGGGTGACGAGAGAAGAAGGGAAGCATGTGGACCAAGGGGAAATCGTGAAGGAGACGATGACGAACCTACGTGCGAATTCTGGTGATGGATGGTGGCCTGTGGTGAGGTGGCATGGTGTTATTGTAGCTTGGCATTGATTCTAGTTTTGGTAAACGAGTTCGATTTCGTATCGAAAGCTATGGCAGCAGGTTAGGTGGGTAGTCGTGATGTCGAGGTCGTGGGCGGTTTGCTGGGGTGATCGACGACGAGTGTTGTTGACTGGTGATCGTGTGCAAGTGCACGTCTTCGTGCACAATTCCCTGGAGTTCAAATGAATGAAGAAAGGAAAGGAACCGGGAAGAAAAAGGAAGAAAATTGGAAAGAAGAAGAGAAGAATTTTGGGTCGGGTTTTGTTTGTTTTGGGCTAGGAATGTTTTTAAAGAATAATGGAATTTATTTTTATTTTATATAAAATAACCTAAATTCAAAAAATAATTCTTTTTCATTTTAAAATCAATCGAGGCGAGAGTTTTTGTATTGGAATCTTATCATCAAGTACTTTCATGTAGACCAGTATCGCCATGATTCCTGCAATGTGAAATTAAATGATTTATAACAATCTAAAGAAATAAATAAGTAATTTCTTATTCGATTTATTATATGGTTTAATGATCTTTTTAATTTTAAATTGATTAAGAATAAATCATTTGTTTAAATCTTTTGATTAACAAGAAGTCTGGGTCCAAATATAATTTGACTTGGTTAATTGAAACCAATTCAATTTTGGTTTTTTAATTGATTTTAAATCGTTATTAGTTAATGATCTATGCTTTGACTTTTATTCAGATATTGATTTCAATTATCCTTTGTATGTGCCATCAAGTAGCCAAAATACTATTGAGCTAGATTGAATTGAATAAGGTTAATTAGATATTTGTTTAGCAGAAATAGGTCACAGTTCCGCTAATTAAATTAATTGGACCCTGTTTAGCGGAATAAATCACCATTCTGTTATTGTTTATTTGAAAAGTTGTCTTGGGACATTTACTTGAAAAAATAAACCCCGCTCTGCTATTACATTAGTCTGGACACCTGATTGCATTCCAATTGGTTGGTAATGGATTGTATTGTATCAACAATAAATTGTTAATGGTGACTTTAATTTACATATTTGGCGTTATGTAAATACTGGAATTATAACTTAGATAGTTACTGAAATTAACAGTGACTTGATTAAGTACCATTGGAGTTACTAAGCCTCTTTCCAAATTTGGAAGTTAATTTTTGAATCAAAGTTATTTTAAGGATGATTATCACTAATTATGACATTTTAAAGATAACTAATAATTGGATGAAAATGAATTAAAGTTAATTATTTTATGAATCTTAACAGTTATTTAAAGGTATTTAATTACTGTTTCCTAAGTAATTTAATTATTTAAATTGTTTAAAAGTATATTTTAATTATAAACTGAAGCTATCTTAAAATGACTTGATTTAAAAGTTAATTAAGAGTTAATTAGTATTGAATTATTATCATTTCAAAGATAATTTGTTCAAATACTAATATTGTTTTTTTAATAATATATTATATAGTAAACTTTTATAAAAGAATATTTTCCTAAATTTAACTTTGGAATTTACATAGAAATTTTATAAGCATTATTTTGAGATAATTATTTAGGGAAGAAATGGTATACTTTCATAGCGTAATTCAAGGGGCAGGGATTGCCTATAGTTTGTTAAGTTTTTGCTGGGATAGCGATGTAACCATTGTGCAAACTACAATCTACGAGTGATTTCATGGAGGAAAAAAAAGGAGGCATAGATTGCTTAAGTTATGTGACGACTCGTCTTTCAATCCACAGAAAAACGTATCATCAATAAGAAAAGATAGAGATAGAAATAGAAAAGATAGAAAGAAAGAATAATAACATCAGAATCTCACAGCGGAAACGGAACTAAATATAATATTACACATATTCATTACATAGATTTTACATACTAGAGTACACAAAATAATACGACTAACATTACATTAGACAGTTATAAGAGTCCGCCTAACCATCACATCCAAAGTACAACATCAAAACGTCACAACACAGCGGATATAGATAGATAGATACGTCTAGACTCCAGCTCGAGCTTCCCAAAACATTTGACAATCCTATCCTGATCACTTGACTACTCATAAAAATTTGAGTGCCTAAGAGTTTAAGAAAAACAAAATAAACTCTGGGTCAGACATGGGTCTGGTGTAAGTAAAAAGGTTAAAGTTGTTTAACTTTAGAATCATTTGAAACAAAAGGTATAACATAAGACTTCCCATACATAAACAAGGGTAATTTTTTATCTTACGCTAAGAAAATCATTTGATAGGAAATCCAGTGATATTATAATAGGGTCAAGGGTTTTCAAGTAAAGAAATGGCTGAAATTGTTACATGATTAAATTCCAGCATACTAGCCACAAAAGCGGGTAATACAATCAAAGCCGTAAGGTCACGTAGGAAGAATGGGTTTCCATCAATGGCAGGGCTACTGGGGTACCGCCCATCACAGTACGGGGCCTAGATCACCGTACCGAGGATCACTACCGATCCCCTACAACACAAGGCCGGAACCATCCCTTACTGGACAGTCCCGAACAAGACAACCCCGCAGTTGTGGCGAACAACTGCCCACACAGCCAAAATAAAAGGGACCTTTAGACAGGGGTAAATCTCGTCCTACTTGGTGCTACCCACATAACCTAGCTGCACCTCCCCTGTTTTAGCCATTCCCAATTGATGAGGCTTGAGGATACGATTACCTTTATAGAACACATCTATCTTAGAATGCTCATCATCCACCTGATGGTGTTCTCAAAGAATTCAATTCCAACAAGTTCGTTCCAGGTTCGAACGAAACCGAAGGCATTATCTCGTTACACTCATTTTGGAATCACCCTCAGAGTTAACGACAATAACCCTTGCACTTTGAAACTCCATCTCGATCTTCACTTTGAGATGTCACGACCTAACGTTTAACTTGGATCGATGTGGTTTTTGGATAATCAAACTTGATTCCCGATCTCGGTCTCATCGAAATCCATACGCCATCTTAAAGGTCAAGTTGTTTAAAGATTTAAACAATTCAATTCAATTTAAAACATTGAATTCACACGGAATTATCCATAGAGAATAACAAACATCTATCACAGATATATATATATACAATATCTCATCATAGAATATCTTAGATTATCATTCAATACAACCAAATCCAGACATTCAACTCAAAACAATCATCCATAAGCAAGCATATCTCTAATTCATATTATAATTAATTTAATTAAATTAATTACTTAAGAATAAATCACTTTACCTTGCTTAACCGATCATTAATTAATTAATTACAATCATTTAATCTGGGTGGATATTTAATCTGGAGTGATGACTCTTAGATAAGACCTCCTGCTTCAATTCCTTGAAATTCGAAACGCAGATCCTTCTGTTGATCCTCAGTGTCCCTTGGTCATCAATCTTAAAACTGGAACACTGACCCTTCTTTACTCTCCTGATGATTCCTCTTAACCTACTATCTAATTCTTGCTTGCTCGAAATCCTTTCGAGAAGAGATGGAACCACTTCCAAAAGAGATAGAACTGCATTCCTGCTAAGAGCATCTGCCATAACATTTGCCTTTCCCGGGGTATATAGGATATCCAAATCATATGATGTCAGAAACTCGACCCAACGTTGCGTCCTCAGATTAAGATCCTTTTGAGAGAAAAGGCATTTCAATGGTTTGTGATCCGTGAATAACTCAAACTTCTCTCCCAAAAGATAGTGCCTCGAGACCTTTAAAGCAAAAACAATGGTTAATAACTCCAGATCGTGTGTAGCGTAGTTCCTTTCATGAGGCTTCAATTGCCGACTCGCATACGCAATAACTCTTCCATTTTGCATCAGAACTGCTCCCAGACCAACTATATAGGCATCCGTATAAACCTCAAACTTACTCTTCCCATCCGGAATTTCCAACACAGGAGCACTCGTCAACTTTGTCTTCAGATTCTGGATGGTTTCCTCGCATTCAGGTGTCCACTTGAATTTAGCTCTTTTCTTGTCATCTTGGTTAGGTATGAAAAGATCTTGGAATAATCCTTAATAAATTTCGTATAGTAGCCAGCCAATCCCAGAAAAACTGCGAACTTCAGTCGGTGTCTGAGGCTGCTTCCATTCCAGAATAGTCTCAACCTTCACTAGATCTACAGAGATGCCTTCTCTAGAAACAATGTGCCCCAAAAATTTTACTTTCGATTTCCAAAAATGGCACTTATAGAACTTCGCCTTCAAAACATGCCTTCTCAGAGTCTCCAAACCTGTTCTCAAATGCTGCTTATGTTCTTTTTCAGTCTTAAAGTAGACCAGGGTATCATCGATGAACATCAGAACGAACTTATTCAATACATCTCGAAAGACTCGGTTCATCAGATCAACAAAGTAAGCAGGAGCGTTGGTTAACCCGAAAGGCATAACCAACCACTCATAGAAACAATTTGGCCCCCTAAAAGCAGTTAAGGGGATACTGTCCTCAGCTACCCTTAATTGATGGAAACCTGATGCTAAATCCAGTTGAGAAAAGATAGAAGCTCCATGCAGCTGGTCAAAGAGATCATCAATACGAGGAAGAGGTTACTTATTTCGGATGGTCACTTTGTTGAACTCTCGATAGTCAACACAGAACCTTAGCGACCCATCTGACTTGGTGACAAACACCGTAGTAGAACCCCAACAAGAAAAACTGGGCCTAATCAATCCATTCTCCAATTGATCTCGAGATTGTTCACTAGCTCCTCCCTCTCCCTAGGAGCCATCCTCCTGCTAGGCTGAATTACTGGTATTGCTCCTAGAACCAAATCAATGCAAAACTCTATATCTCGATGCGGAGCTAAACACTTGACTTCCTCGAATTTATCTGGGAAATCTTGGACCACATCGAAATCTTTAACTTCCTCTTAAGAAGTCTCAACTTCATGTAAAAGACTACTCAAGTGAATTCCAGAGTTATCACACATCACTCCAGCAATCCTACCCAGATCAGTTTCCAACGAAACTATTCTCTTATCAAAATTCAGGACAGCCTTATACTTATCAAGCCAATCCATTCCCAATATAAGGTCAAACCCCTTAGAATCCGATACATAAGGGTCACAAGAAAAACTGTGGGATAGATAGGAAATCCTCAAATCCTTACAGATCATATCTAATTTGGTTACCCCTCCTATAGGATTAGATACAAAGATGGGATGATCAACAGTACTAGGGGTAAGAAAGAACTTCTCTACAAATTCCAAAGAAATAAAACTCAAAGAAGCACCTGAATCAAACAAAACTTTAATATACTTGCCATCTAAAAGTAATGTACCTTCCAACACTCCCTTGACTTTAGATGAAGTTGATGGTGCACCCTCCAAAGCAAACACTTTATTCTGCTGAGCTTTATGAAGAAGTGGACAATCTTTGATCATGTGACTTGGTTGGTGGCAGTTGAAGCATAGAGATTTCTAAACCAAACCCGAACCCGGTCAACTTTGATGTGGCTGCTGCTGTTGTTGCTGAGATCCTTTCCTGGGACACTTATTCACCAAGTGACCTTCTTGTTGACATATATAGCATTTGAGAGGTCCATTTTGCTTCCAGGCTTCTTCTTGTTCTGCTTCTTCCAATTGGAATTGAACTTTCTCTTATTTGGGTTGGTGGAATTCCCTCCAGACGATGCTACCGGTGCCACTGGTATCTTATTTATCAAATCCTCATATCTCAATGCCATATCAATTAACTCCACAAAAGATCCTTTCAAGTGCACTGTCATCTTTTCATGAAATTTTGGCCTTAATCCTTGCGTAAACATTTTGTTCTTTTTGAGAGGAATATCAATGAGCCCTGGTCCATAGCAAGATAATTCATTGAATTTGGTCTCGTACTCTGCTATAGTCATGCTCCCTTGCTTCAAATTCAAAAATCTCGGTACAGATGAGTTTTCCCTGCTGTTGGCATGAATTTCTCCTCAAACAACTCTTTAAATCTTTCCCAAGACATGTCATCCTCAGAGACATTTATAGTCACTGCATCCCACCAGGCCGTAGCACCTTCTTGTAATTGCCATGAAGTCATTACCCTCTTCTGCTAGTCCGACAATTTCATACTCTTAAATATACACTCGCAAGAGCGTTGCTAAGCTAGGACTTAAATTATAGTCTCTAATCCTTTAAATAGTTTACCACCAAGGTTGACGAAGTCCTTGCATAAGGCAGCAAAACTGCCTAGAGGTGGTGCTGGATTAACAGCCTCATTATCAGCCTGACCTCTTCTATCATTGGTCGATGTGCTTCCTACAACTCTTCCCCTTCTGCCTCTTTCACTCATTTTGGCTACCTGGACAGGTAACCCAACCGGTTTAGATAGAGATATAGTTATATAAGAAAATTACAAACACGCGCTCTCAAGATAGATACTACTCCAAAGCCTTAGTGTTTCTCAACCCTGCTCTGATACCAACCGTGACAATCCATCTTTCAATCCACAGAAAGACGTATAATCAATAAGAAAAGAAAGAGATAGAAATAGAAAAGATAGAAAGAAAGAATAACAACATCAAAATCTCACAGCGGAAACGGAACAAAATATAATATTACACATATTCATTACATAGTTTTTACATATCAGAGTACACAAAATAATACGACTACATTACATTAGGCAGTTATAAGAGTCTTCCTAACCATTACATCCAAAGTACAACATCAAAATTTCACAACACAGCGGATATAGATAGATAGATATGTCTGGACTCCAGCTCCAGCTTCCCAAAACATTTGACAATCCTAATCTGATCACTTGGCTGCTCATTAAAATTTTAGTACCCAAGAGTTTAAGAAAAACAAAATAAACTCCGGGTCAGACATGGGTCTGGTGTGAGTAAACAGGTTAAAGTTGTTTAACTTTAAAATCATTTGAAACAAAAGATATCATGTAAGACTTCCCACACATAAACTCAGGTAGGTTTTTACCTTACGCTAACCAAATCATTTGATAGGAAATCCAGTGATATTATAATAGGGTCTAGGGTTTTCAATTAAATAAGAAATAGCTGAAATTATTGCATGATTAAATTCCAGCATACTAGCCACAAAAGTATGTAATACAATCAAAACCGTAAGGTCACGTAGGAAGAATGTGTTTCCATCAATGGCAGGGCTACTGGGGTACCGTCCGTCACAGTACGGGGCCTAGATCACCGTACCGGGGAACACTCCCGATCCCCTACAATACAAGGCCGGAACCATCCCTTACTGGACAGTCCCGAACAAGACAACCCCGTAGTTGTGGCCAACAACTGTCCACATAGTCGAAATAAAATGGACCTCTAGACAGGGGTAAACCTCGTCCTACTTGCGTGCTGCCCACTTAACCTTGCTGCACCTCCCCTGTTTTAGCCATTCCCCGTTGATGAGGCTTGAGGCTACGATTACCTTTATCGAACACATCTATCTTAGAATGCTCATCATCCACCTGACGATGTTGTAAAAGCATTCAATCCATACAAGTTCATTCCGGGTTCGAATGAAACCGAAGGCATTATCTCGTTACACTCATTTTGGAATCACCCTCAGAGTTAACGACAAAAATCCTTGCACTCTGAAACTCCATCTCGATCTTCACATGTCACGACCTAACGTTTAACATGGATCGATATGGTTTTCGGATAATCAAACTTGATTCCCGATCTCGGTCTCATCGAAATCCAAACGCCATCTTAAAGGTCAAGTTGTTTAAAGATTTAAACAATTAAATTCAATTTAAAACATTGAATTCACACAACATTATCCATAGAGAATAACAAACATCTATCACAGATATATACACAATATCTCATCATAGAATATCTCAGATTATCATTCAAGACAACCAAATCCTGACATTCAACTCAAAACAATCATCCATAAGCAAGCATATCTCTAATTCATATTATAATTAATTTAATTAATTCAATTACATTAATTACTTAAGAATTGATCACTTTACCTTGCTTAATCGATCATTAATTAATTAATCACAATCATTTAATTAATTAATCACTTCCTATTTCCTAATTAACCTCATTATCAATTAGTTAATCTTTAATTAATTAATTAATTAATTAATTATCCTTTAACTATTAATTAATAACCCTAATTATTAATTAATAAAACTTTATTAAAAATTAATTATTCCTTAATTATTAATTAATTAATTCTTAATTAACAATTAATTAATCTTAATTAATTAATTAATTAATTAACTACAAATTATAAATTAATTTATCTTAATCACTTAATTAATTATAATTAATTAATTCTTAATCATTAATTAATTAAATATTGATTATAAATTAATTAATATTTAATTACTTAATTAATTAACCCTAATTATTAAATTAATTAATTCTTATTATTAATAAATTAATCACTTGATCACTTAATTAATTAATTACTAATCATTGATTAATTGATCTTTAATTATTTAATTAATTATCTATTAATTATAATTAAATTAATCTTTAATTAGTTAATTAAATTAATTCGTAATTATCAATTAATTAATCCATAATTAATTAAACCTTTATAAATTAATTAATCCAAAATTATTAATTAATTTAACTTTAATTACTTTATTAATTAAAGTAAGCTTTGATCATAAAAACTTAATTAACTTCCAAAATAAAACAATTTCATTCATTACTTAAAATTATCACTTGTTTAAACATTTCTTCTTTATTTAAACTTAATTACTTTTTAAAAGTCAAATTTAAAAGAATACATAAACATCTCAAATTTTACTTAACAAAGTATAAAACTTATTTAAATCAAATAGTTTTAAACATTTATCATAAGTAGTTTAAACCAATTTGAATTTAAATTTTAAAACTAGTTTGAATTTTTTTAAAATATCAACTTTAATCTTCGGGTTCGACTCGTTATCAACTCGAGTTGATTCTTCATCTTCCCTTTCCTTTTCTTTTGTTTAAGATCAGGTTAAAATAAACAGGGTAGACATGCCTTTGAATTCGGGTTCCAACCCGAGTTATCTTCTTCCACTCTCGATCATAACTTCAAAATTGCACATGAACCCATCATCCAGAAACAGAACCATGGCTGTGCACGTGCACACGCCATCAATGGAGTCGCGACCTCCAGCGACCCATTCCACACATCGGCGATTGACCAAACAAACATATCCGACCCTCAAACCCAAGTCGTGAAGCTCGAAACTAAATCGAGTTTCACAGTCGAACCAGAAACTCTTAACCTTGCCAGAAAACATCTCATCATGGCCATCCTGACCACCAGAAACGCTGCGCCCTTGCCTACGACTTCGTTCATGTCTCAGGTATAACCTCCTTCAATTTAGCCAAGCTCGATGCATCTACGAATTCACCGCGACAAATTCTATGGACCCAGACCGAACTAGGGTTTAACAAAATCGCCAATTGCCGACACCACAGTGAACAAACTCCACATCCACCATTTTTCTCAACTACGCCGATCACCATACCAGCTTCGACCTAAGCCTCGACCACTTGAATCCACCCAGTCACCTGATTTCAACCAAAAACTCATTTCTGGTCAACCCATAAATGCAATCTCAAATCTCAACTATAATTCGCGAATTTAGTTTTAAAAATATAGTTTTTCAATGTCAATTTAAGTTGCATGCTTGAATTTAGAAAATAAAATGTTTGATTTTTTTATCAATTTAAATTTTTTATTGTCTTTTCTTTATTTCAGAAATTTTTCAACGTTAAACTCCTTAAACACAATTTCAAAACTTAGATTATGGTTATACAATCGTGTTTGTTTGAAACTTTAAGCCCAATAGTAACTGGATAAGGAGATTTGAAATTTTTTTATTGGTTCTGGACTCTGTATTTTCAAAACAGAGAAGAATACACACTACAACATACACAGATTCAACATTCATATATGTAGAAGCTCAAACATATACATACATACATATATATATATATTGTAGCAACCCGCATATTTATCGATTTTATATTTAAATATTTTATTTAAATATTTTATCGTTAGTCGGATTTTAGTCCGAAAAGCTACTTTTTGCAAACAGTCAAATTGGGACTCGAGACCACCCCCATTGAGTTCAAAATGACGTTTGCGACCTTTTTGAGTATAAGCTTTGATATGTTTGGAGAAAGTTGATTTTTGCTACTTTTCACTTAGGGTTTTGGTTTGGGCTGAGCCCACTTATGTATTCAGTTCCAACCCTCTCCTCTTCATTCACTTCTTTTCTATTTTCCTAATACTCAAGCTTTTATGTTAATGGGGGAAAGGAAGTGGAAATAGAAACTCCCAAGCCCTAGTTGCTCTTGATAATCCAAATTCTTGCTCCAAATTCAAAGAGAAGGATAGGTAAGCCTCTTCTCCATCTTCTTCATCTCTTCTCCTCTTCAATTTCAGAAAATATCCTAAACCTAATTTAGGAAAATATGTGTTTTATTCTTAGATTGAAGCTTGTTGAGTAAGAGTGAAGAATGGTTAGCCTTTCCTTTGCATTTGAGCTTCTTCTTCTTGTTCTTGAGTTAAAAAGGTGAGATTTTTAATCTCACATCTATGCATATAATTCTCTTCTATTGTTAGGTATGAATTCCTAACACTTATTCATGTGCATTTGATTTTGATTGCTTTTGTGAATATTCCAATTTTTAGTGTTTTGAGTTCAATCCTTAAAAATCATAGCTTTGATGTTCAAACGTGTTTTTGGTGGTGCATCAAGGAGCCAATAGGGCCGGGTAGCCGATAGGCATAATTCCCTAGCGTCCGTGCTCGTTCGGTTGCGAATTGGAGGTTGCACATCAATTAAATGGGCACCAATTTGCAGAGCATCAGGTTCGGCCGACCGACCCCCTGGTTCGGCCGACCGACCCCCTGGTCCGGTCCACTGACCTGCTTGTAAAAATCTTCTCTGTTTCTGGTTCGGCCGACCGACCCCCCTGGTTCGGTCGACCGACCTGAGGTCCCGAGAAGTTTTCAAAACAGGGTCCGGTCGACCGAGCCCTGCAGCCGGCCGACCGACCTGTGCAATTTTGCCAGATTAGCCTATATTGCTTATTCGTTTGAATATCCAACTTTAATCGATTCGTGTTGTCTCCCTTTTGTTGTTGTCATTTATTATCGACTTTGATGACCTTTTCTTTGGGAATTTTAGACATATCCACTTTGATGGATTTTATATCGATTTCATTGGATTTTATTCACGTTTTCGAATGTGAATCTTAGTGATTGATTGTTCCTACAATCTTCTTTGTGATTTGTCACTTTAAAAATATAAAGGTTTTCTGTACTAGTAGTAAATATCAAAACTCTTTCCTCAAACGATTTCAATACTATTTTAATACCAAATTCGTTTATAAAACCGTTTTCCAATCTATTAGTATATACAAACCTTTACCTCACTCGTATGAGAAATCTAATTAAACGACTTAGTAAAACAAGTGGTATGAAATGCTTGCGTTTACTTCGTCGGTTAATTCTTGGACTTGTTCGATTGAATCTCTTGTGACAATTTTCTAGTGGAGATCTACAATTTGTTCGTAAATATTTAAGTTAAGCTAGTGGTTATGGGACATGAAGCCAAGCTCATATATTTACTAGCTTACTGTAATCGACACTTCTCGTTGATAATGACGATCATCTTTATGGTTTAGACTAGCAATGTGCGATGTCTCTTTGTTTGCAAGGTTAGGCTAGACACCATTTATGTGATTTTGACTCACACATACCTTTTTGCTTTTTGGTTAGCCTAGACACCATTTGTGTGATTTCGACTCACACATATCTTTTTGTTTGCAAGGTTAGGCTAGACACCATTTGTGTGATTTCGACTCACACATACCTTTTTGCTTTTTGGTTAGCCTAGACACCATTTGTGTGATTTCGACTCACACATATCTTTTGTTTGCAAGGTTAGGCTAGACACCATTTGTGTGATTTCGACTCACACATACCTTTTTGCTTTTTGGTTAGCCTAGACACCATTTGTGTGATTTCGACTCACACATATCTTTTTGTTTGCAAGGTTAGGCTAGACACCATTTGTGTGATTGCGACTCACACATACCTTTTTGCTTTTTGGTTAGCCTAGACACCATTTGTGTGATTTCGACTCACACATATCTTTTTGTTTGCAAGGTTAGGCTAGACACCATTTGTGTGATTTCGACTCACACATACCTTTTTGCTTTTTGGTTAGCCTAGACACCATTTGTGTGATTTCGACTCATACATATCTTTTTATTATTTCTGGATTTCGTGTGTTGATTTCTGGAAATTTTATCCTTCGCCTATTCTTGTGATTTCTGGATTTCTTGTGTTGATTTCTGGAATTTATGTTTCACCAACTTTTACGATGGGCATTGATATGTATGTCATTTATTGTGGCTTGGTGAATGAAATTAGGAGTATGACATTCCTTTTTATCTTGAGTAGATTATTGTGATATTGATTAATCTCTTGTTGATTTTCAATTACTTATTTATCACAGCTTGGCATTGTGATTATTATATGCTTATGTCATATCTCTTATTATATATCACTTCATCTGATATTTAGCTAGACTGATCCGTTTATTATTTTCTTCTTAAATAATACTCGGGTCAGACTGAGGTTTTACAGGTGCTTCTGCTTGGCTACTTATCGGACTTTCATCTGATCTTTTGGTTAACTACTTTAGTTTAGTAGTTTTTGTTGTATACATTTGAGATACAGACTCTATGATGTATACTTATTCTTTTGTCTAGCACTTGTATCTATTCTTTTTGATATTGTGGATCTTGTTTGACCACTACTCTGATGTACACTTTCATGTGTAATATTCATATCTATTTCCGCCTTTGTGATATGAATTGTCTGTGACTGATTTATGTTATGTTTACTTCTATATTTGTTTCCGAAGATATTATAGCCACTGTGTAGTAGCGTTGAGTTTGTGTCGGCATGTCGGATTTCCACTTGAAAAGAATTGCATGCTATACTATCTGACATATCGATGCTCGCACAAAGCAATTACACGGATGGTCTCTCCTCAACAGCCTTATTCTCCGTGCTAGTTGACAACATTCACCGTAATGTTCTTGGCTAGCGTGGGTATAGAGGTGGGGCGTCACAGCTTGGTATCAGAGCCAAAGTTCGGAACAATATGGAATATTATAACAAGGATCATCGTCCTAAGTCCATCTTAGGAGTCGTGCTTTAGGATTTAATTCGAGTCTTCGTACCGATTCATCCTATTTTCTTTATGATTCCTTGTTTTATCTATCAAGATTGCTTGATATTCAATTTGTGAATAACCTTCTTCTTCTTCCTTCTTTCTTTCTTAAGGAAGAGAAATGGTTAGACCAGGCCGTCCCAGCGCCGGTCAATCTAGTGCTACTCCCCAGGATGGAGTATTTATGTCTGCCCTGCAGCTCCTAGATCTTGTTAAGAATGCTCAGGCTGCAGGACCCAATCCAGAGCCTACTCATCCTAGATCTGGTTTTGCATGCTTGTGCAGAGACTACACCGATTTGGGTGGAAGGCCATTCAAGGGATCCGAGAGTGTTATTGAAATTCAAGCTTGGCTCAAATCATGCGATCGAATCTTTTCTCGCATGAACCTTATTGATCTACATCGAGTCCAAGTGGCTTCTAGCATGCTCCAAGAAAGAGCATTAGATTGGTATGAGCTTTTAATTTCAGAAATCATTGAAGCGGATCTCACTTGGGAGCAATTCCGGGAAAGGTTCGAATTGAAATTTGTGCCGGAGGATGAAAAAGTAACTTTGGCCCGGCATTTTATTGATCTTGTTCAAGGTGAATCTTCTGTGACGGAATATGTCGCATCTTTTGAATCTCTTTCCAAATACGGGGTTGAATGCATTAACACCCCAATGAAGAAAAATCAGAGATTCGTCTATGGCTTGAATAAGAATCTCAAGAAGCCATTACTTCTGAAACTTGAAGTTTCATTTGATCAGCTTATTGATATCGCTCTTCGTCTTGAAGAGGCCGATAATGAAGGCGATGTTGAAGTTGTGCGTGCCCAATAGAACTTCGACAATAACTTGAAGAGGCCTATCAAATTCAAAGGCCCCAATCCCAACAAGAAAGGGAGGCAAGAAACCCCGGTAGCAAAAGCACCTACCTCTAGTCGTGGACAATGCTACAATTGTGGTTCCACGAACCACTATGCAAGGGAGTGTCCGAGACCCCTCTTTTGTCGCTATTGCAAAAATTCGGATCACCATATTACTGCATGTCCCGTACTTCAAAGTAAGAAGGAGGGAGAGCTCAATGTAGTGCAAGGTCCTGGTAATACTTCTCGTGGTCAAGGTATTTCTCATTCAATCCTTGATGACATTTGCTTTTTGATTATCTTGTTCGTGTTCTTTTTGATATGGGTTCTATCTCACTATTTTATATCAAAAGAACTTGTTGATTCTTTTTCTTTGAAAATATTTTGGGCTTGATGACTTCTTTGAGAGTTGTGAATCCGGATGGTAGATCCGCAACACTCAATTTGTCTTTATTGATGTCGAAATTATTTTATGTGATTTTTCCTTCCGAGCCGATATTTTTACTTAGGCTTCGGAATTGATTTTTTGAAAGGATCGGCTTAATCATTGTGAAGCCCATATCCTATTTTTCGAGTGGACTATTCATCTTCGACATTTTCAATCTGTTAAGCAGATTTCTATTTTTCCTTTATGATTTTGATTCCAACTTAATGGCATCATTTTCTTCTTTAAGCCCTTATGGTGAGGAAAGTATTATTTCTCTTACCTAAATAATTTGTGAAATTTTTTTCCGGTATTTTGAGTTTGTCTTAGGATTATCACCTAAGAGATCTTTTGTGTGGTGCTAAGGTCTTTTCAGTTTGACCTTGCCACCGATTTTCTTTTGGCTACGAGTTGCGTGAGTTAGCATTCCATTTACCGCATTCCGCACTCGTTACGATTCTTATGAATGACTTATTTTGTCATTCAATTTGTCCAGCTTATTTCATCCATTTGATATATCGAATATTCTATGAATATTTCGATGAGACCATTCTTTTATATATTGATTTTTGGATGAAAATAGCAATTTAAAATTTTGCAAATCTTTTTCATAAGATTTATTTATAAGTATAACTGGATTTTTGTTCTTAAAACGAACAAAGAATATTCTTAGAAGTTTTTGAAAAAACTTACTTATCATAAAGAAGATGATTTTGTGATTGTATTGCCCATTGAGTGCTTTAAGAATTTTGGTCGATGCGCTTGATCAACGTTATCGATAGGAATTTGCTAAACGCTTTGATGAGACAATCAGACACGATATATTGACTTGTAAAATGTAAATTTTTCTAGAAAGATTTTTACGTAAAGATAATTGTAATTTTGAAAGTTTTAGTTTTTGGGAAAGAAGATTATTTAAAAGAAATTCTTTCTTTTCGATACTCTTATTCTTGTGATTCCTGAAGGGGAACCAAGACTTTGCTATATGTACCGATACTAGTCGTATTGGTTTGGATGCCATTCTCTTGCAAAGGAGAACGTGCTATCACTTGTGCTTCTAAATCATTATAGCCTATCGAGACTAGATATACCACTCATGATCTAGTGCTTGCGGTTATTGTTTCTACTTTTAGAGTTTTGCATCATCATTTTTAGGGGAGGAATTTGTTCTCCATCTCGATCATAAATCCTTGGAATATTTATTTTCTCATAAGGAACTTCATGTCAACTCGAGTTCCTGGTATCTTATGATCTTGATATTCTTTTTATTCCCGGAAGGGAAATCGTGTTGCTAATGCACTTTGTCGTAGGCAACAAGTGGTTGATTCTTTGATGATGTCTGAAGGGAGTTATCTCTTTATCAAGTTCATCGAACGTTTTGATGTACTTCGTTTTATTGAGTTTTATCTCATTCCTTTTATGGACTAGTGTCCGGTGTTCTTTTATGGTGTTCGGTTCATCGGATGTACTATTATTATACTACATCGATGTTCCGTCTTATCTGGATCAATGGATGTACTATTATACTGCATCGTTGTTCCGGTTTATCGGTTCATTGGACGTACCGTTTTTGTACTACGTCGGTGTTCGAAATTATTCGAGTTTCTAGTTTCTCGGGCGTACCGTTTCTGTACTACGCCGTTGCACTGGCTCAATTTTCTTCTATTCTTGACGTTTTCCACGTCTTTTATCTACGAAAATGCCTTAGGGATTCCGAATTTTTATTCTTGAGCCCGGTGTTATTGAGGGGATTGAAGTTTCACCAAATTTGACTTTTGAGCAACATTCTATTCGCATCATTGCTTCGGAGGTTGAGCGCCTTCGATATAAAGATATTCTTTTTGATAAAAGTTCAATGGTTCTCAAATCCTAGGGATTACTCTTGGGAATCTAGAGAATTCATCGAGCGATCCCGTTCATGCTAACTCTTTCGTGCTCTTTATGGTGAACTTCTTATTTCAATTTTATTTTGTGTTGATATGCTTCCATGGTTGTTACTTCTTATTTTCCTCTTAAGTATTGCGAGGACGCAATTTCTTTAAGGAGGGGAGTCTGTAACAACCCGCATATTTATCCATTTTATATTTAAATATTTTATTTAAATATTTTATCGTTAGTCGGATTTTAGTCCGAAAAGCTACTTTTTGCAAACAGTCGAATTGGGACTCGAGACCACCCCCATTGAGTTCAAAATGACGTTTGCGACCTTTTTGAGTATAAGCTTCGATATGTTTGGAGAAAGTTGATTTTTGCTACTTTTCACTTAGGGTTTTGGTTTGGGCTGAGCCCACTTATGTATTCAGTTCCAACCCTCTCCTCTTCATTCACTTCTTTTCTATTTTCCTAATACTCAAGCTTTTATGTTAATGGGGGAAAGGAAGAGGAAATAGAAACTCCCAAGCCCTAGTTGCTCTTGATAATCCAAATTCTTGCTCCAAATTCAAAATGAAGGATAGGTAAGCCTCTTCTCCATCTTCTCCATCTCTTCTCCTCTTCAATTTCAGAAAATATCCTAAACCTAATTTAGGAAAATATATGTTTTATTCTTAGATTGAAGCTTGTTGAGTAAGAGTGAAGAGTGGTTAGCCTTTCCTTTGCATTTGAGCTTCTTCTTCTTGTTCTTGAGTTAAAAAGGTGAGATTTTTAATCTCACATCTATGCTTATAATTCTCTTTTATAGTTAGGTATGAATTCCTACCACTTATTCATGTGCATTTGATTTTGATTTGGATTGCTTTTGTGAATATTCCAATTTTTAGTGTTTTGAGTTCAATCCTTAAAAATCATAGCTTTGATGTTCAAATGTGTTTTTGGTGGTGCATCGAGGAGCCAATAGGGCCGGGTAGCCGATAGGCATAATTCCCTAGTGTCCGTGCTCGTTCGGTTGCGAATTGGAGGTTGCACATCAATTAAATGGGCATCAATTTGTAGAGCATCAGGTTCGGCCGACCGACCCCCTGGTCCGGTCGACCGACCTGCTTGTAAAAATCTTCTCTGTTTCTGGTTCGGCCGACCGACCCCCCTGGTTCGGTCGACTGACCTGATGTCCCGAGAATTTTTCAAAACAGGGTCCGGTCGACCGAGCCCTGCAGCCGGCCGACCGACCTGTGCAATTTTGCCATATTAGCCTATATTGTTAATTCGTTTGAATATCCAACTTTAATCGATTCGTGTTGTCTCCCTTTTGTTGTTGTCATTTATTATCGACTTTGATGACCTTTTCTTTGGGAATTTTTGATATATCCACTTTGATGGATTTTATATCGATTTCATTGGATTTTATTCACGTTTTCGAATGTGAATCTTAGTGATTGATTGTTCCTACAATCTTCTTTGTGATTTGTCACTTTAAAAATATAAAGGTTTTCTGTACTAGTAGTAAATATCAAAACTCTTTCCTCAAACGATTTCAATACTATTTTAATACCAAATTCGTTTATAAAACCGTTTTCCAATCTATTAGTATATACAAACCTTTACCTCACTCGTATGAGAAATCTAATTAAACGACTTAGTAAAACAAGTGGTATGAAATGCTTGCGTTTACTTCGTCGGTTAATTCTTGGACTTGTTCGATTGAATCTCTTGTGACAATTTTGTAGTGCAGATCTACAATTTGTTCGTAAATATTTAAGTTAAGCTAGTGGTTATGGGACATGAAGCTAAGCGCATACATTTACTAGCTTACTGTAATCGACACTTCTCGTTGATCATGACGATCATCTTTATGGTTTAGACTAGCAATGTGCGATGTCTCTTTGTTTGCAAGGTTAGGCTAGACACCATTTGTGTGATTTCGACTCACACATACCTTTTTGCTTTTTGGTTAGCCTAGACACCATTTGTGTGATTTCAACTCACACATATCTTTTTGTTTGCAAGGTTAGCCTAGACACCATTTGTGTGATTTCGACTCACACATACCTTTTTGCTTTTTGGTTAGCCTAGACACCATTTGTGTGATTTCGACTCACACATATCTTTTTGTTTGCAAGGTTAGGCTAGACACCATTTGTGTGATTTTGACTCACACATACCTTTTTGCTTTTTGGTTAGCCTAGACACCATTTGTGTGATTTCGACTCACACATATCTCTTTGTTTGCAAGGTTAGGCTAGACACCATTTGTGTGATTTCGACTCACACATACCTTTTTGCTTTTTGGTTAGCCTAGACACCATTTGTGTGATTTCGACTCACACATATCTTTTTGTTTGCAAGGTTAGGCTAGAAACCATTTGTGTGATTTCGACTCACACATACCTTTTTGCTTTTTGGTTAGACTAGACACCATTTGTGTGATTTCGACTCACACATATCTTTTTATTATTTCTGGATTTCGTGTGTTGATTTCTGGAAATTTTATCCTTCACCTATTCTTGTGATTTCTGGATTTCTTGTGTTGATTTCTGGAATTTATGTTTCACCAACTTTTACGATGGGCATTGATATGTATGTCATTTATTGTGGCTTGGTGAATGAAATTAGGAGTATGACATTCCTTTTTATCTTGAGTAGATTATTGTGATATTGATTAATCTCTTGTTGATTTTCAATTACTTATTTATCACAGCTTGGCATTGTGATTATTATATGTTTATGTCATATCTCTTATTATATATCAATTCATCTGATATTTATAGCTAGACTGATCCGTTTATTATTTTCTTCTTAAATATTACTCGGGTCAGACTGAGGTTTTACAGGTGCTTCTGCTTGGCTACTTATCGGACTTTCATCTGATCTTTTGGTTAACTACTTTAGTTTAGTAGTTTTTGTTGTATACATTTGAGATACAGACTCTATGATGTATACTTATTCTTTTGTCTAGCACTTGTATCTATTCTTTTTGATATTGTGGATCTTGTTTGACCACTACTCTGATGTACACTTTCATGTGTAATATTCATATCTATTTCCGCCTTTGTGATATGAATTGTCTATGACTGATTTATGTTATGTTTACTTCTATATTTGTTTCCGAAGATATTATAGCCACTGTGTAGTAGCTTTGAGTTTGTGTCGGCATGTCGGATTTCCACTTGAAAAGAATTGCATGCTATACTATCTGACATATCGATGCTCGCACAAAGCAATTACACGGATGGTCGCTCCTCAACAGCCTTATTCTCCGTGCTAGTTGGCAGCATTCACCGTAATGTTCTTGGCTAGCATGGGTATAGAGGTGGGGCGTCACATATATATATATATACAGACACACATGCAGGAAAAGATTCATCACATAAGTCAAATGCAGGAGATTAAATTTCTAAATCCTTTCTAATTATGTGTTTACTCACCGAATATTTGTTTTAAAGCAGTAACTCCAAAATATTGCAATCTGGAAAGGTTTTTAACTGCAGATCTCTAAAACTGGAGATGCCTTACTAGATTTAGTTGCTTTTAAATTCTGAGAAAGCTCCCTGATGATTTTAGCCTAATTTTGTGAAGAGTTGTTGCAGATTTACTTAAGCTTTGAATTTCTTGATCTAAGCTTTTTGCTGGAATTTAATTTATAGGCTTTTGTATTTTTGCTTGTAGATTTAGGAATTTTGGAATGAAAATGAGTTTTTGTTTTAATTTTTTGGTTGAAAGGGTAGAGATTGATGAAATTTTAGATTTGTAATTTAATGGCCTTATTTCTTTTGCTATTAGAAAATGAGATGGAAAATTTTGAATGAAGAAGATGAAGTAAAGTTTTATAGATTAAAATTTTGATTTATTAAAATTAAAGAAAATAATATATAAATGTGACACTTGTCACTAAACATGCTTAATTAGTTAACACATGTAATTATAGATATTCACAAGTTAACACATGATTAGATATCATGCAAAATAGATTTTAAAATGTTTTTTACAATTAATTTTCTAATTTATAAATACATTTTTAATTTATATAAATCAATCTTTTCTAAAAAGAAATTAACATAAAACAAATTTTATATTCTAAATAAAATCATAAAAATACACTTTAAAATCAAAGTATGATTTAAGATATAAATAACTATCCTTTGAATTTCAATTTAAATATTTAATTTCAAATTGAATTTCAAATTGAATTGAAATATCAATTTTGATATATATATACAATTTTTAACAAATCTAATTTCCATTTGTATATAATATTTCCATTTAAAATCAACATATTTACAACAAAATTATTATTATTGTTTAGAATAACAATTGTATCAATTTTAATTAATTTATTAAAGGGATTATAACATTTAAATTTGGTTTGAAATTCCGGAATATCATAAGTTAAGTTTGGTTTTTCTGGGATAGAGATGCGACCATCGAGCTGCGATCCACGGTCGATACCGAATGATGCTTTCCATATTTATTTTAAAAGGTTTTCAAGTATTTTTGGAAGATATGATTTGTTAATATACTTATTTCGGTGAGATAAGTATATGTCTGTTTTGATAAAGAGATTAAATTTTTTGAAATTTAATTAAATAAGGTTTGGTGGTTATAGGGGGAAATGTGATATTTGTTTGAATGTTTGTTTATTTGATAGTTAAATAACCGACCATCAAAACTTGGCCGAAATATGTAATCCTTCGTAATTTTGGTGGTACGGAATATTCCCTACTTAACACCAAAAGATTTTAACTCTGGATAATATCTAGGAGAAATTCGAGAATTATATGGTACAGTTACCATCAGGTTGTTATACTATTCGTATAAACCTGTGGATCTTCTAGGACAAATGATAAGAAGATCCATCCACTTAAAAGGTTAAGGAGTTATTCCAGATCTTATGTGTTGTCTAATTATTTCCTAAAGAACCGGTCTTGAGCATTTCGAAAATCGATGAATAGTCTTTGGAGCACCTAGAAAATAGAGAGTTTGCTCATAAGAGATGGCTAAGACCCATGAGCTACTCCGAAACCATATACGGTTAAATGGAGGAGATGTGTTATATTTTAGGATGTTGAAGTCCATATGTGGTTCCATGACTCATTGGAATGTGGGAATCTGTGTGAGATTCCAAGATCTATTAAGATGTGGAATTCAGAAGTGATCTCGTGAGCTGTTAAGGTATGGGAGTCCATATGGGATTCCATAATTTATTTGGAGATGGTGCATGAGATGGAATGCCAGACGTGGCCTCGTTAGCGAAGATGACAAAACCTAGAGATAGGATGCATAGCCAAGGGGCCTAGCTATCCCATGAGGTTGTAGTCGTCTCTCTTTCTAACAAGTCCCTATTGTTTATTTAATTCATGCTGGGAGCGATTCACTCGGCCTTGATGGCCTGTTATGTATTTCCTATGTACCTCGGCTAGACAGGTACTGTCCCTCGAAAGGATAAATCTGATCCTTGTGCAAGAGGACCGTTCTCGAAGTACTGAGAGCGCCTCCGTGTAAATCCTACACAATTAGCGAACGAGCTTATCGGATTTTGATTTTATGACTAGTATCGTTGTGATGTACAAAGCATGAGCATCATAGTTACTTGATTATTGTTATTTTGACGATTAGATGCTATTATAATATCAGATGATTTTCTATGAAGGAGTTTTGATTACATAAGGTAATAACCCATTCGTGTTTATTTACGGTAAGGCTTACAAGATACCTTTGTTTTGAAAAGGTTATTAGACTTTATGAATCAAGTTGGTTGTTTTTTCTCATGCTGGTTTAACCAGACTGAACCAGGCGTGGTTTTTCCTATATGTTCGGGTCAGACCAGGTATATTTTCCAGTTATAGATGGATATTTGGAGCTTCAGAAAAGGAGTTGGAGGCCCAAAGGTATATTCATGTAGATGATTATATTTTGGTTGCTTACATTGTTGTATATTATTCAGTAATTGTGAGGACATGTGATTATAACTGGTCGTGTCGAGATAGGTTAGTGTACTCTGATTGATGTCTGTATATGTATAAAGTATAATTTTAATTTAGTGTAAAGGATTGTTATATATTATAAGTTATTCGTTCCGCTGTGAGATTCTATGTACTTTAGTTCTTCTGACTTCTTTCTTGTTTCTTTTCCCTAACTATCCACCGTTCCATTTGATTTGGGCGAGACATGTGTGGTTTATTGTCAGTTTAAATTGTACAGAAAAGTGGGTCGTTACAATTTTCGTTCTCCTAAGACAATGATAAGGAAATCCTTCCACTAACGGTTTGGAAGTGATCCTCGCTCTTATCTTTGATTATTTATTTCATAAAGAAGCAGGGTTGATTTTACCGGGAATTGTCGAAGTGAAGATATCCAGAAGATGATGGAATTGAAGACGGAGCTCTCAAGTGTTTTCTTCAGTCCCAAAACAAACTTATATCGATGGTTGGTATTGCGTTGTTGCTAGGAGGGAAATGTTAGCATTCTAAGTGGGAAGTGCTATAAATGTACCTCAAGCCTTATTAATCGGGAATGACTAAAATAGGGGAGATGCGACAGGGCTAAGTGGGTCACTACCAAGTAGGGTATGATCATCCCTATTTAGAGTTGATATTATCTCTCAATTTTGTGCTTTGGGGACCACTAACGGAGGGGTGATCATATTCAGTACTTTCGAGTACGGGGTAGGCCGGTTGTGTGTTGGTAGGGGATCCAACCAAGTTCCTCGGTGTTTTTTTATCTAAAGATGCACCATGACAGGCAGTACCCCAGTAGCCTAGTCATTATATGGAATCCATTCTCCAATACGAGCATTTACAGTTTTATTTGTATACCTTGATATAACTATTTCGGCTAAGATTAATAATTATGTGTATCTTAGACGCTATTATAATATCAGAAAATTTCATATGAAATGTTTGGTTATCGCATGGTAAAAACCCATCTGTGTTTATGTGCGGCATGGTCTTACGAGATACTTTTGATTTTCAAAGGTTTTCTATAACTTTAAAATTCAGCAGGGTTTGTTTTCTAATGTTGGTTTTTTAGACTGACTCAGGTGTTAGTTTATGATAATGCTCAGGTCAGACCGAGCATATTTACAAATCTTTGCACGCATTAGAGCTCAAAAGATGAGTTGGAGGTCTTCAAGTCGTATTCACATATATGTTTATTTTCCATTGCTTTGTTGTTGAAATCATCAGTAATTGTGAGGATGGGTTGTTCTAATTGTTCGGGCTGATGATTGTGATTTGTTGTTATACTCTGATGGATGTATGTATATAACAGTTTCTCTTCTGTAAAGATTATTAATATTGTATTATATATTGTTCCGCTGTGATTATGAGATTCTATATTGTTTTTAGTTTCTTTTCTCTTCTTCTTCTCTTTACTTCTTCTTTCCTCTTTCTTTCCCATGACTATCTGTCTTTCCATTTATTTTAGGTTGGTCATGCATGGTTAATTGTCAACTTGAATAGTGCGGATTGGTAGTTTGTTATACTTGGTATCAGAGCAAAAGGTTAAGCGAGAACTTTGGCGTTGGTGGGGCAACTCATTAAGATAAGATAATGGAATGCCTTATTATGAGTTTTGAGTGTATTGTATATAAGAGCATATCTGTTAGTGACATAAAAATGTTTTATAATGTGTTAATTTAATTGTTGATGGCTTATGAATTCTAGCCGGTATGTAGGATGCTATGTTACCGATAGGGGTTTTTAAACACTTAAACAAGGCAAACCGACATGGTATTGTTCTAAGATTTGGGTAAATAAAATAATTTTATCTAAATTATATCTTATATATAGAGGAATAATATTTTAGAAATTATTACAACTATATATGGTGTATTTGGTAGTTAGTGAATGATAATATTTGATTATTACCATTTGTTGTTTGTTGAACTAATAAAAGTTGTTATAATCGAAAAAGGATAACCTTTATAAAATGAGTTATATAAGAATGTGAATTTGAAAATATGGATTATAAAATATTGATTATAATTAAAATAGTCAACATTTTTGAAATGATATTGCATAAGACTATATGAATATCATTTATAAATGTGATTTATAAATGGAAAGGAAACAAAAATTGTATATGTATATGTGTAGATATGATTTGTAAATAGAAAATGGATTTAAAACAAGAAATTTAAGAATTTAAAAACAGTTGTTTGAAAATGGTTTTTCAAAAGGTTGAAAAAATAATAATAGTATTATTTTGAAAATATTTAACTAGAAACATTTTAAATTGGGGTTTAAAAGAGATAGAAAGCATTAAACTCACTTTAGTCGATGGAAAATAAACTCGATGATGACTACAGCATCATCGGCGTTCATTTTTGAGTTTCTAAGTGAGTGATTACTACCATTGAGATTTTGTTTTAGATTCTAGAAGTGTAATTTGATATGTGAAGGAGTTATGTATATATATGATTTCAAAATAATTTGAAATAAAACCGGGTGTTTAAAAATCTTGAAAATTTTTGTCCCAATGTTTTGAGAAAACATAAGATAATAAGTTTTTGAACTTTGAAAATGGTATAGATAAGAAAAAAAGATTGGAATTGAGATACTTAATTAAAATTTTAAATTGAATAAAGTTAAATAAATTGAGTAGTGGAATAAATTAAGTTAATGAAATGAAGCTCGACTGAAGAAAGGATAAATGAGATTGAATTGATTTTGAAATGGATTGGATGAAGTAAAGTGAATTAATGAAATGAAGAAAGGGGATGAATATAAATTTGAATTATAAAATAAAACTAGATTTAAGTCGTAAAATGAAAATATGGTTTAGAGGGTTGTTTGATAAAGTTGAATACGAATTTAAGCTGTGAAGTAATACAATACATTAATGGTGTAGTATAAAATGTTTATAATGAACTTAAAAAAAAAACTATTGTTCCTAGGTGTTATTACTATTAAAAGAAGTATACTGAACAAATTGGTTGCAAATCAATTGAAAGTAAAATAATAGAAAAGGAACTAATTGAATATGAGTAGATGAGTGTAAGTAACATTAATGTGAATAATTGAATTTGATTTAAATTTATTGTAAATCAATTGAATGCAAATGGGTTGAATGATAATTAATTGAATGCGAATAAATTGCAGGTGAATCGGCTGCATGTTAATAAGAAACAAAAGTGTATAAATCAGATTTTTTTCCATTTGAAAATGCAATTTGATTGTTAATAAATAAATTAGATGGATATTATTCGTTTAATGGTTTGTCTTAGTGCATTTGCTAAAATTGCATATGATTATGGTATATTCTATACTATATATTGATAATACTTCCCCTATTCTTGTTTTCATTAGTTTTAATTGTTTAGTAGGTGCGGATGGCGTATGCTTCGCAATCGGAGCTCGCTTTTGCAATATATTCGTTGTATATGCTTGCAAATACTAAAATAAGGTACACATCTTGGATTACATACTGTATTTTTAAATTTTTCACTACTGGATGCCTCATCCTCGAAAATGAGATGCATATTTATGATTTTATATATATCATAATTTTTTATGATCGAGCCGCGCGAAGTAGACGCTAGCGAAATTTTCAAGAATTTTAAGGTGTTAGAATCTTTTTGAGAATTTTGGAAAATTTTTGATATCTAAACTTTGATTTGAGTGATAACTTGAAATGAATGAATGGAAGAAAATTAGTAGGTATTGGTGGGTGAATTTAAAAGAGTTAGAAATTTTAAAATCTATTACAACAGATTGGTTTTGAAAAAGTTAATAGGTTTGTGGCATTTTCTTACTTGCTAATTTCGAGGACGAAATTCTTTTATAGGGGGAAGAATGCAATACCTAGAAATTTAGTCATTTGAATTTGAAATATTTAATTGATTTTAAATATTTAAAAGTTAATTTATAAGTTAAATAATTTGGATTTCGAATATGGCAAATTACTTGATAATTAAATTGTTGAATTTAATATATGGGAACATTCAAAGTAATTGAATTCAGAATTTGAAATGAATGAATGATTTTGAAAGTTGATACAAATTCTATTTAAATAAGAATGGATATAGTAAACTTTTAAATTATATTTAAAAGTGATAAATTTGGTTTTTATAATAATTCGTTTTAATTCACATATAAAAATCGCCTTCTGGGGCATTGTCTCGGAGTTGGACCAAACCAGTTCCATTTGATCAGTAATAGTAAATTATAGTATTGCATTGAATTTCATGGCGATCGGACGTGTCGTTTGGTTATGGGAGATCGAAACGCATAGAAGTTAATTTCAGAAATTTATATAATAATAATTGGGTTTGAAAAGCTAACTTATGTATATGATGGAATTGGTTCCGTTATATTTCCATTGTGTTAAGAATATGGGTATAACACATAGAACGTCACGCGACACGCTTCATTTGGAGTTTGAAATTTTAACGGATGAATAAAGCTGCGAAATTTTTCTATAAAAGGCCATCCATTCCTTTCATTTGCAAACTATAGTTTACAAACCAGAGCCGCCACTAAAAATCCTAACCTTAGAAATCAACGGCTGTAATTGCACGGCGAGCTAGGTGCAAAATTAGCCCAAACATATAACATGAAAATTGGAGGGCTCGATTCCATTAACCAATCCATACCAACCGATTGTCGGTCGATGAGCCGTGGAAGCGGATCATATTCGAGGTGTTGGGCGTTCATTTTTGGGTATTCATGGCGCGCAGATGCATGTGGCAAGGTTGCGATGGCAGCACTGGCAGGCGGCGATGGTGCGGGTGCGAGCGGAGGCGTAGGTGAAACAGTGGCGAAATTGGGTCGCGATCAAACGTTATAAAAAAGAAGAAGAAGGAGATGTCGCTTGGAACAAGAACGAGGAAGAAGGAGGGAAGAAAGGTTTAATTTTAAAAAATTCATTAATTGAAGTTAATTTTTAATTTAATTATTTCGTAAGATCATTACTCCATAACTTGTTCATACAAGGTACAAATCGAGCGCGACAAGTTGCGCCGCGATCGTATCGATAAAAGCTATGCTATGGAGTTGGATTGATGGAGCCTGTTGGAATTTATGCTAAAATCGAATGGGCATTTGGTTTTTGTCCAAATTGGAACGTTTCGACGAAACGAAAGTCAATGTGAGTTAAACTCACCTTTTTGGTTAACTAGTATCGTATATCGTTGATAAAAATTATTGAATGATTTTTTGGATAATTTATTATATTTATTAGTTGGTTTGGATATATTCCAATCCTGCAGCCGATGAGACCCTATTACGTTCCTATAAAAGAGCAAACGACCCTTGTATACGAATCCTGCCTCGAAGCGGTTGGTTTATATTTTTATGATTGTATATGTGATGCAAGGGGACGGGTTTGAAGGATCCAACGGGTTTCCTCACACTATTGATCCGTTTTCATATAAATTGATACATAATATATTGGACGCTATAATTGGTGACATGGATATAAATTTTCTCATTTAGTGCTTTAATAGCACTAGGCAATATATTTTGGTATTTTAAAATACCATAAAATAGTGATTGATTTTAAAAAAGGAGGTTTCAAAGTGATTTTTGAAATTATATATGTTTTAAATAATTATTCTTGAATTATTTGAAGAATTAATTTATTTTCAAATCAAAGGTATGATATTGCAGATATTGTAATTTAACAATTATATAAAACATTTTAAATAGAATTTTTGAACTATGAATAAAGATTTTTAAAATCTTGGAAAATAAGTCGGTATTTTATAATAAAAGGTATGGTTCTAAAAGGAAAATAGAAGTATTTTGATACAAAAAATTATTAACCATTTTATATAAAGTGATATATATATATATATATAGGTAGGTAGAGCTGTTCGATGGAACAAAGAGCAAAATTGATAGAAATCGACGTTGGTCTACAACTAACAAGGCGTTTTCAACAACGCCCCTTTCAATCACTAGAAAGAAGGAAACTTTTACTATAGGGAATTGATTTAGAAGACCTTGGTTGGAATGTTGCTAGCTAGTTTTGATGAAGGGTTTTCTATGGATGTCGTTTGGTATTGTTTTCATGGGCCGGGATTGGTGGCTTTATTGGCTTGCGGTGGTGTTTCTCCTTTACCTAGTTTTGGGTTAGGCTTAGTTTTTTTTTACGTTTATTATGGTTTGGGTGTTGTTTCTTATTTTCCAAGTATTTTATACAACTGTATTAGAGTTTGTTACAATAGAGGATGTCGTGCTTTTTTTCCTTACCACAAAGGTAAGATTTTTTTAAGGAGGCGATTCTTTCTATTTATGGTTCTCATCCTCTATTTATAATAGAATCTTTATCTTTCAAAAAAATAATAATTCATTTATGAAGGTGAAAATTATAAATATGATAATTTAAAAAGTTATTTTTATAAAAAAGTGAAGATTTGTAAAATCGTGTTTTTGTAAGTAAACGTATGGATTTATAAATAGTATTTATAAATAAAGGTAAACTATTATCATTGGATAGATTGAAAGAAAATCAAAATGTGGATTCACTATATGATGAATAATGGTATTTTAGAAAATAGTTGATTCTATTTTGGAAATTGAAAGTGAGGATAAATTAGGGTTATTAAACGGTATTCTATAAACTGAAGGAAATTTATAAAAGAAATTTATACCTATGGGTGCAAGGTTAAAAATTGTTGAAATTCTGTTCTAAATAGGACTTTATGAATAAGTGAGATTTATGAGGATTGAAGTTATAAATGGGGTTCATGAATAAAGGATTTTTATGAAAGGAAGTTTCATAAAATAGAAGAGAATTTATAAATCTATCTTTATAAATATGGAAACAATTATATGGAAAGTTAAATATGGATTTTTATCAAGGAAATAAAATTATGTTTTAAAAGTTATTTATTATATTAATATTGTTCTAAAGTTGTTATAAATATTCTAATATTTGAAAGGTGAATTAATTAGAATATTAATTTGGTTTGAAATTAAATATAATTACTTATCAATAAGGTTTTGGAAATTAATTGTTATTATTGATAATAACGTTTCAGATGAATTATATTGTTTTATTTAGTATGTTTTGAAATTTATTTATTACCATTTTAAGATGTTTTAAAATTAATATTTACTTATTATAATATTTGTTATTATATTATAGTGTTTTAAAGTAAAAAGTTAGAATTTGTTTATAGATGATTTCGAGATTCATAAATAGGTTTTTATAAACAGATGTGAGTTTTATCAGAGGAATCTTATAACATGGTCTTTGAAGACTTAAAGGAAGATTGAAAAAGGGTAAAAGAGTATTAAAATGGTTAGATGTTTGAAACAAATTTTAGAAATGAGTTATATATTATATAAGGATTTTTATAAATGGTTTTAAGGATTTACAAAGGGTTTATAAATGATTATAGAGGTTAAAAAGAGTTATAAGTAATTGAAATAGACTAAAGAGATTATAATTGATTTTCAGGGAATTATGAAATGGTTTATAAATGATTTTAGAATTGAAAAAAAAGAAACCTTCCCAAATGTTGGTGAATATACTTATACTGTTGGAGTAAGTATATGAATATTTTTCTAAGTATTGACATATATAGATATTTGTGGATATATGTATATATATATATATATATATATATATATTTGTAAAAGGATTTTGAGACAAATATTTATAAAGTAAATTTAATTAATGAATAAAAGAAGGTTAGTGGTTGCTTGTGTGCTTAACCATCGTTGGTGTTCCTATGGAACTAAATCCCTGGTTGAATGTTGTTATTCGATAGTTAAATAACCGACTATCGAATTTGGTCCCAAATGTAACTTTGGAAATATCTAGGAGAAAGATGTGAGTCATATGGCAGAACCATCTTCGATGATGTTATGCAGTGCATATAAATCTTGTTTCGTTCTCACAGGACAATGATTTGTCCACTAACGATCAAGAGGTGATCTCCGCTCTTATCTTTGACAGTTTATTTCCTAAAGAACTAGGGTTGAGCTTACCGAGAATTGTTGAAAGGTTGTTTTCAAAGAGACCGAGATCGGATATGTTATCCGAAAACCACATCGATCCAACTCAAGAATTTCAAAGTGAAGACATCTTAAAGACGATGAAATTGAAGATATAGCACTCAAGTGTTTCGTCAGTCCTAGAAAAAACTTGTATGGATGAATGTTTTTATTGCATTGTTGCCAGGAGGGCAGTGTTAGCATTCCAAGCGGGAAGTGCTATATAAAAGGTAAAACGTAGTCTCAAGCCTCATCAACTGAGAATGACTAAACCAAGGGAGATGCAGTAGGGCTAAGTGGGTCGCCTTAATGTACAGTATGATCATCCCTATCTAGAGTCGATATATCTCTCAATTGTATGCTTTGGGGTCCATTAACGGAGGGGGGGTGATCATATTCGGTACTATCCAATAAGGGGTAGGTTGGTTCTGTATTGGCAAGGGATCCAAGCGAGATCATCAGTGGTATTTTTTCTAGAGATGCATCGTAATGGGTGGTGCCCCAATAGCCTAGTCAATGTTTGGAATCCATTCTCCAATACAAGACTTTACGATTTAAGTCATATACCTATAATGATGGAATTCAATTAATGAATCAATTTCAGCAAAGATTAATAAGTATGTGTATTTTAGACACTATTATAGCATCAGAGAATTTCATGAAATGTTTGGTTATCATAAGGTAAAAATCCGTCCGTGTTTATGTGCGACGCAGTCTTACAAGATACTTTTGATTTTCAAAGAACTTTAAAATTCAGCTGGGTGTGTTTTCTCGCGTTGGTTTTCTAGACTGACGCATGCATTATTTTATGATAATGTTCGGGTTAGACCGAGCTTTTTTACTACGCATTAGAGCTCAGGAGATGAGTTGGAGTCTTCAAGTCGTGTACACATGTATGTTTATTTTCCACTGCTTTATTAATAAAACATCAGCAATTATAAGGACAGGTTGTTATGGCTGTCTAGGCTAATGATTGTGATTTTTTTGTTGTACTATGATGGATGTATGTATATAACAGTTTCTCTTTTGTAAAGATTATTAATATTATATTAAATATAGTTCCGCTGCGATTATAAGATTCTATGTTTTTTTATTTTCTTTTCTCTTCTTCTTCTCCTCACTTTTTCTTTCCTCTTTCTTTCCCATCTTTCCATTCGATTTGGGTGGTCATGTGTGGTTAATTGTCAAATTGAATAGGGCGGATTGGCAGGTCGTTACATATTTGATTAAACCCTTCTTGAGGCACAAGTGGAATTTAACAATTAGTAGTAAATATTCAAGTAAACCTATACGGGTTGGGATGTACAGTCGTTACTTGATTAGTTACTATTCAAAAGTATATAACACTTACTTTGACAAGTTTACAAAGTTGTCGTATGTGGAGCTTTATGCTTATCTGTGGAGCTTTATGCTCATTTGTCTTTTATAGGTTTTCATCCACATCTATGGGCCATCTACGTATAACACATGTGTTTGGTAAGTCTACATGCTCACCAATCTATGATAGGCCTCATCCTTTGTGATTTCTAGATATCTACTGTTGATTACTGGATTCTATGAGTTTTGACTTTTTGCCAAAATTAAATGGAGAATGGCTTTTTAAAGCTAGAATAATATTTTGAATTTTGATGAATGAATTTTAGAGAATATTGATGTTCTTTTGTGGTTTGATACTTTATATTTGAGTGTTGTTTTAAGATCTATTGTACCATTATCATGCTATCTAACATTTACTTGAATGAAGACTAGGCTGACCCATTTATTATTTTATAGTACTCGTATCAGACTGGGATATTTTAGATGCTTCTACGTGATGTCTTCTAGAGTTTGGCTTTCAGGAGTTAGCTAGTCATCCTTTCTATAATCTTATATACCACTTATTATTTTGAGTTGTTATATATGTCTATTGAGTGGATCTCTTATGACCGCTATTTGTAGTCCACCTCATGTATATGCTCTTATTTGCTTAAATTATGTATCTTATGTATATTCTGGTATTCATTCTATGATTATATGTCAATGATTTCTTATATTATTCTGAACCATAATATGCCGCCGTATTATAGTTTTGCACCAGGATTGTATACGTTGAATTCCTCCTCATAAGAAAAGGGAAAATATATAGTCATATAACTCGACGTATTTGATACTCGTCCAAAGAAATATTACGGATGGTCGCTCCTAAACAGCCTTATTCTCCACATTTGCAAAAGATATTTCATATTATTATCCTTTGTTAATAAGGGCATAATTGTGGGGCATTACAGTTGGTATCAGAGTCAGTTTAGAACAACATAAGGTATTAAAAACAGTAATTTTGGCGTAGGCAAGTCTTGAAGACCACCCCTCGAGTTTTCTTTAGCTTAATAACATTCTTTCCTTCCTTGAATAGGAAAAGGGATGCACTAATTTGACCATTGTCCTTGTGTAATTACTTCCATCAAATCATATAAATCTTGAACGACCTATTATACCTTGACTCCGCAATAATCAGAGTTGCGCAGCGAAAGTGGATGGACTGCTTTCCACGAGCACATTGTCCTAATGGATATTTGTCTATATGATTGATTGTTTTGTTAAATGCATGGTTTCTTAAGAATATTTAGTAATGATCATTACTTGAGATAGCGATCTACTTGAATTTAATAATTAGACCTCGCGGTGTCTTTGAGTTAGTAATTATAGTAAAGGATATTAACATAGTAAAATATAAATGAGGGCCAAACCTTTTAATTTTACATTTGTAAAAAACGAATGAAGTTAAGATATTAGTATTACATTATTTCTAATCATTGTATATGAATTATTTGATGTTTATAAACATAGACGTTAATTAAGAAGTATCTTGGTAAAAAAATCATTTAATTAAATATAAAAATATTATTATCCTCTAGATTAAGAGTATACTTATGGGGTGTTTACTTACGATTAATATAAGCATGCTAATATTTAAAAAGACAAGAGTGTAAAAGATGTAACTATACTATATTTAATAAGAATATATAGAACACCTATGTCTATATATGCATGCACACGTTGAATTGTTTGTTGAGCACTTTAAGAATTCTAGTCGTGACATCTGGCCATATTTGTTGATGGTGGTTCTTAAAACTTAAATGAGACAATTGAACATAATATTTTATGTACTCAAATAGTGTTTTGATAATGCGTATGTTGAGAAGATGGCACTAAAAGAGAAAATAAATTTTGAACCTAATATTACTTAAGGTGGAATGCCACCTTGAAAATGCATATATATGTGCACATACTGTAGGATCGATTTCACCCTAGATGGAGGGTGAATAGGGTGATGTTATCAATTATAAAAATTTATCGTGGAAGTTTGTAAAATAATGTCAATGCAGATATATCAGAATAGTAGCAGCATAGACAAAAGCAGAATAATAAATACAGAAATAGAACGACATAGAATTTACCCAGCTTCGGCAAAACCCTGCCTACGTACTGCCCCCAAAGTTTCTACTAAAAATTAAGCAGTCAGACGCTTACACACGTAAAATCGCGACACCCGCGATCGACTAGCCTTAACTCTACACTCAAAACCCTACCACAACTTAGCCACTGAGTTGCGAATTCTCGAACTACACCACCGTAGTTCGTCCCTTTTGTTAAGTGAAAATATTATCCTTTTTTATTCCTTTGTCGACCCGCCTCCTTGTATCCTTTTCCTTTGTCGTTCGTTCCTCTGTGAGAAACTAGGGCTTGTGAAAATTGAAGCTGCCACTTGAATTCTGAAGCAATGATTCCTTTCTTCTCTCTGTCGATCATTGTTGGCTACTTCAATTCGATCGAGTTTTAATTAAAATTGGTATGTTATTTTCCTTTTTGCTTTTCTGGTTGATTGTTTGAACTCGATCGACGATTCGAGTTATTGGTTTACTGTTGTCAGTTATTCTCGAAATCGAATAAATTTTCGGCCGGCGATGATTTGGGTTTATATAGGATTCGAATTCCTATATTTCCGTTCGTATAAATTTACTTGAATTCATCATTTACTTTGTTCCGGCTGTTCGATGTTGTTTGGATGTTGATGATGATTACTGACTTGTTCAAAGTCGTATAATGTGTTTACTTGATTAACACGGTGTTGATTAATTTCTTGGTCACCACGGCTTGTTTGATTTGTTCATTTGTTCGATACCTTGTTCATCATAGCTCTGACATTTTCCTTGATTGGTTGAATTTTTGACTGTTGTCGTGGTTGTTGACATTGCCAAACTTCGGTCATTTTCTCACTTATATCATGACTTTCATACTGCTGTGTCTTGGACATATTCATGTGCATACTTATTTTGTTCTCTGGTCTACCCGAACCTGTTAGTCGAGTTTGCACTGCATATATATATGTGTTCATATTTGTAGCATACTCACCCTGATGCTTGGATTTTTGACCCACTGCATCTTCACGGTATTGATTTAATCCTCTATGTCTTCGGCATTGCCACTGCTAGTATCTCCGACATTGTTTCTCTGACTTGGTTCATGATGACACTGTTCATTTGAATTTATTTGTTGCTAGTTCCCATTTTACTGACATGTGTTCGTGTTGCTGTAGCCACGAGCTACAGTCTTCACTACACCCATATTATCCTTGTATATGCATGCTGCATTCATGTGTGACCTATTTGCATTGTTGTTTCATTTGTTATGTTTATTTTCTCGTTGCCTCAAAGTTTTGCTGCACATATATATTCTTGTCTACTCATGTATATATACATGTCTTCACTTGTTCCACATGAATTCGTTTGCACTGCACTGTCACATGATCATTTGGTTGAGACATTGTTGTTTCACTGTTTTTTTTACTTGTGCACTATTTTGAGTTCGAGCCAGTTCATGTATATAGTCTGCTTCACCATTGACTGTTGCATTGCGATAATTTGAGTCAGCTTGCAGTTTGCATTCTATTGTGTACAATCGTTTGAGTGCAGCTTTGTCCCATTGTAGTCTACACTTCAACCATATTGGAGTCTTGTGTATGGACTTGTAGCATACTGTCACCATGTGGTTGTATACACTTGTTTTGTCACTGCATACTTTGTTTGCATATCAACTTGTTGAAGTCACTTGTAATTACAGTTTTCTTGTATCCACGCATCTCTTGTTTTTGCAGCATATATATGTTACTTATTCATGTACATTTCGGTCTGGTATGTCATATATGTGTGTATTGAGCATATCCATCACTCCACTGCATATTGATCAGTGTCACATGATCTTTGCTTGGAGTTGAGTAGCTTGTCTGTATTATGTGTTCATGTCCAAGTTTTATATTGTTCTGATCTATGACATTACCTGACTATATGCATACATTGATGTCACCTTTGACTTTGGTTCTTGTGCATAGCATATTGAGCTAGTCCATGTTTGTGATGAGTTTCACTGAGTCACTACTTGTATCAATCCATATCATATATCATTGTGCATATGTATGTTGCATCGCTGTTGCATATTCAAGTGGTTGTGTTCATTGTGTGACCTGGTTTAACCACTTGCTGCACTAGTTTTATTCTCTGCTCTAGGATACTTATTTGAAATTGCATAGGTGCAATATTGACAATTTGTTCATTTTGTTTGGGGCTTTTGTTTCCAGTTTTGGTGTTGTTTTGAACATGGCCATTGCATTGTTGAGGCTGTGTTGCTTTGATCGAGCATTTTCACTTGTACTTGACAATTTTGTATTACACCCGAGTTGAATCTGGCTTAAAGGTCGGGTTTGACCTTGTGCTGATATTGTGACATTATTTTTATTGCACTTGAGTTGAACCCGGCGTTTTGGGTTTGACCTGTGCTCACCTCTCCCTGCAATTTTATCAAGTGTATATATCGGTGTGCACGGCCTTGTGGCATGTACAGTGATACACTGTGCATGTCACAAGTTATTCGTGTATGATGAATTCAAATGTAAATGATGACAAACAACCCAAATAATTGAGGCAAATAATATTTTCAAAATCACATTTTATTTTACACTGCAAAATATTTTCTTTTCAATTTTACTGCGTTAGTGTGTATTTTTGCAGATTGCTCAGATGCTAGATTCAATTTGGAATGAAGTTGAAGATAAATTATGAGTGAACGAGCGATATGTAGTGAGGACATCTGTAAATGAAAGATTGTGATGCAATTGAATTTATATTGTAATCAAAATCGTGTATGTATAGTGAGAGCTTGAATTTGTACTCTTCAAAATTGTAATAAATATTTGTTTGAATAAAATATCTATTTGAATTTAAACTCTGTGTTATTTATTTTATTCAGCAAATGTTTATTTAATTATGTGAAAAATAAAATAGCACATTAACAAATACATTTAAATGAATATATATATATATATATATATATGTTTATTATCATCAAACAAAAATCATATACTCGCATATTCAACAACCTCCCCCTTTTGATTGTAATAAACATATATTTAAGATTTTGAATATGTTAAATGCATTTGATCATTGATATACTCTAGTTTCTCCCCCTATTTAAATGCATCCTCTCTACACAAAGCTCCCCCTTCATATATGCTTACAATTAAAAATACGCAAATGAGCCTAGATGAAAATAGAAAATATTTGACCTTTTCTTGATTTTATTTGACAAAATCTTAACTTTTCTCTCCCCCTTTTGTTAACAGCAAAAGAGTAATAGTGTTAGAAAAATAAAGATAAAGTGATAGATATTAATACAACATTAAAACTCAATTGAATATAAATGTAACAACATACATATTTTACGATTGAATATTTAAATATTTTATTTTAATATTTTATCGTTAGTCGGATTTTAGTCCGAAAAGTTACTTTTTGCATACGGTCGAATTAGGAATCGGAACCACTTCCATTGGGTCCAAAACACCGTTTGCAATCTTTTTGAGTATAAACTTTGATATGTTTGGAGTTAAGGGAATTTTGCCACTTTTTCACTTTGGGCTTTGGGTTTGGTTTAGCCCATTAGCCTAAACTATTAACTCTAGCTCAACCCCCTTCCCTTCATAACTTCACTTTCATTTCCTAACACTCAAGCTCCATCAAAAATGAAGGAAGGAATGGGAAACTAAAACTCCAAGCTCTAGTTCATTTGCAAATCCAACATCTATCTCCAAATTCAAAGAGAAGCCATTGATTCTTCCTTTGCTCTCAAGCTTCTTCTTCATTCATTTTGTATAAAGGTGAGATTTTTATCACACATCTTTGTCTATAACTATCTTTAATTGTTGGTTATGAATTCCTAACTCTTTTTCATATGCATTTGCTTTTGGTTTGGATTGAATTGGTGAAAATCCCAATTTTTAGTGTTTTGGGTTTAAATCTTTCAAAATCCAATCTTTAATGTTTGAACACGTTTTTGGTGATGCATCGAGGAGCCAATAGGACCCGGTAGCCGATATGCGTGATCCCCTAGCGTTCGTGCTCGTTGCAAATTGAGAGAGTTTTTGGCGCTTTTTTTGCTTAGGTCGTTCGGCCTGCACATATCATTCTCGGCCTGCACTTAGGTCGCCCCCTTATAGGTCGCGCCATGCTTAGGTCGTTGCTCGGCCATGTTATATCACGCAACTCCTTAGGTCGCGACAAGTTAGGTCATTTCGTCCCTAAGTCGCTCGACCTACTTTACCCCTTTAGGTCGCGACAAGTTAGGTCGTTTCGACCCTAAGTCGCTCGGCCTTCTTTACCCCCTTAGGTCGCGACAAGTTAGGTCGTTCGCTACGTAGGTCGCTCGGCCTATCCTTACCCCCCTTAGGTCGCACCGTGCTAGGTCGCGCCATCCTTAGGCCGCTCACCTCCTTAAGCCGTGAGTTCCTTAAGTCGCTCGGCATTGATTGGGTCGCGACGTGCTAGGTCGCTCTTAGTATAACTCGCACCACCTAGGTCGCCCCATGTTAGGCTGCATGCTTTCTGGTAAGTAGCACGTTCATCTTAGGTCGCTTGCATCCTTATGCCCCAACTCATTAGGTCGCTCGGCTTGTTAAGTCGGCCTGCACATAAGTCGCAACCACTAGGTCGCTTGGCCTTCTGATTTAGGTCACACCTCCTATATCTTGCAACCAACTTAGGTCACGCCATGTAAAGGTCGCACTTGCTCTTAAGTCGCTCGGCCGGTTATGTCGCACCATCTTAGGTCATACGCCGTGGAGTCGCATGTGTTGAGCCGCTGATTTCTTGTGTTGAATTATGTTAAGTCATAAGTCATGGCTATTAAGTCGCAAGTGTATTTCCACTTTAATGAATTTAGAATCGAATTCTTCGGATTTTATTCACTATTTGAATGTGAATTTTTGTGATTTATTGTTTCTACAATCATTTGTGATTTGTCACTTCATCTCACTCGTACGAGAAAATTTAATTAAACGGCTTAGTAAAACAAGTGGTATGAAACGCTTGCTTTTACTTCGCCGGTTAATTCTTGGACTTGTTCGATTGAATCTCTTGTGACAATTTTCGAGTGGAGATCTACAATTTGTTCGTAAATGTTTAAGTTAAGCTAGTGGTTATGGGACATGAAGCTAAGCTTATATATTTACTAGCTTACTGTAATTGACACTTCTTGATGATCGTTGATGATCATTTTTTGTGATTTAGACTAGAAAATGTGCGATGTCTCTTTGTCTACGAGGGAGACTAAACCCCATTTCTGTGGAGCTTCGGCTCAATTTTGTGGGGTAGCGACCCATGGTCTTCGGGCCATTTTGTGGAGCTTCGGCAAAAATTAATAGTTAGCAACCATGGAATAACGTTCCATTTTGTGATACACGTGTTGGTGAGTTTTCATGCTCCCGTTTTGTGATAAGCCTCCCCCTTTTTGTGATTTCTGGATTTCCATTTGATGATTTCTGGAATTTTTGTTTTCACCAACTTTCATGATTTACATTATTAATAAGATTATCAATATTTGTGCATTGGTGAATTTGTGTGTCATTAACTTTTGTGATTGGCATTGATATAATTGTCAATAGTTATAGTTTTGGTGAATAAAAATAAAGAGTATGACATTCCTTTTGATCTTTGAGAAGATTCTTGTGATATTGATTAACCCCTAGTTGATTTTCAATTGCATACTTATCACAGTATGGCTTTATGGTTATCATATATTTATGTCATTTCTCTTATTCTATATCATTCTATCTGATATTTATAGCTAGACTGATCCGTTTATTATTTTCTTATTAAATAATACTCGGGTCAGACCGAGATGTTACAGGTGCTTCTGCTTGACCTCACATCTGGTATTATCACCCTTACTTTTGGCTAACTACTTAGATTAGTAGTTTTTGTTGTAGACATTTGAGATATAGACTCATTGATGTATCTATATTCTTTTGTCTAGCACTTGTAGCTATTCTTTTGAGACATTGTGGATCTTGTTTGACCACTACTCTGATGTACACTTTCATGTGTTATATATTCATATCTATTTCCTCCTTTGTGATATGGATGTCTGTGACTGATTTGCATTATGCTTATTTCTATATTTGTTTTCAAAGAATATATATATAGCCACTGTGTAGTAATTTTGAGTTTGTATCGCTATGTCGGATTTTCCAAATGTATGTTGTACTATCTAACATATCGGTGCTCGCACAAAGCAATTACACGGATGGTCGCTCCTCAATAGCCTTATTCTCCGTTCTAGTTGACGGCATTACTCCGTAATGTCCTTGGCTAGCGTGGGTATAGAGATGGGGCGTCACAGCTTGGTATCAGAGCCAATCTTCGGAACAATGTAGAATAATCTAGCAAGGATCGTTGTCCTAAGTCCATCTTGGGAGTCGTGCTTTAGGATTTAATTCGAGTCTTCGTACCGATTCATCCTATTTTCTTTATGATTCCTTATTTATCTATCAAGATTGCTTGATATTCATTTGGTGAATGACCTTATCCTTCTTCTTTCTTTCTTTCAAAAAGGAAGAGAAATGGTTAGACCTGGCCGTTCCAGCGCCGGTCAATCTCATGCTACTCCCCAAGATGGAGTATTTATGTCTGCCCAACAGCTTCTTGATCTAGCAAGGAATGCTCAAGCAGCCGGATCTAATCCGGAGTCTACTCACCCTAGGTCTGGATTTGCACATTTGTGCAGGGATTATACCAATTTGGGTGGGAAGTCATTCAAAGGTTCTGAAACTATTATTGAAGTCCAGGCTTGGATGAGAATGTGCGATTGAATCTTTTCTCGCATGAATCTTATTGATCTTCACCGTGTTCAGGTGGCCTCTAGTATGCTCTAAGAAAGAGAATTAGATTGGTATGAGCTTCTGATTTCTGAAATAAATGAAGCAAATCTTACCTGGGAGAAATTCCGGGAACGCTTCGAATTAAAATTTATGCTAGAAGCTGAGAAGGTGACTTTGGCTCGCCGTTTCATTGACCTTGTTCAAGGTGAAACCTCTATGACAGACTATGTCGCATCATTCGAGTCACTTTCTAAATATAGGGTCGAGTACATAAACACCCCATTGAATAAGAACCAAAGATTTGTCTATGGCTTGAATAAAAATCTCAAGAAGTCATTACTTCTAAAGTTAGAAGTTTCTTTTGATCAACTCGTTGATATCGCACTTCGACTTGAAGAGGCAGATAAAGAAAGTGATTGAAGTTATGGGTGCCAAACCAAACTTCAACAACAAGAAAATGCCTAATAAGTTCAAAGGTCCATATCCCAACAATAAGAAAGGGAAGCAAGCCTCTCCGGCAACTAAGACTTCTACCTTAAGTGGTGGGTAATGCTACAACTGTGGTTCTAAGGACCATTATGCGAACAAGTGTTCAAAGCCTCGTGCTTGTCGCTATTGCAAAAGCCCAGATCATTATTTATCTTCTTGTCCCAAACTTCAAGGCAGGAAGGAGGGAAAGCTTAATGTTGCCCAAGCACCTGGCAACACATCTCGTGGTAAAGGTATTTCTCATTCTATCCTTGATGGCATTATTTTATTTTGTGATCATCCTATTCGAGTTCTTTTTGATACGGGTGCTTCCCATTCTTTTATTTCAAAAGAACTTGTTGATACTTTTTCTTTGGATGTTTTGTGTTTAATGACTTCTTTGAGAATTGCAAATCCGGTTGGTGGATCCACAACAATCAGTATATTGTGTAAAGACATCGAAATTATTCTGTGTGATTTTTCTTTCTGAGCCGACTTGCATGTTATGCGCTACTTAGGCTTTGGAATGATTTTTGGAATGGATTGGCTTAACCGCTATGAAGCCCAAATCCTATGTCCTGAGCGGACTATTCATCTTCGACATCCTCAATCTGTCAAGCAGATTTCTATTGACCTTAAAGATTCGGATTCCAGCTTGGTTGCATCTTTATATTCTTTAAATCCTAATGAGGACGATAATGATGATGAGGAAGATATTATTTCCCTTATTCACGTTGTTCGTGAATTTTCCGACATATTTGAGCCCGTGTTAGGATTACCACCTAAGCGAGCAATTGAGTTCAGAATTAATCTCATCCCTGGAGCTCAACGTATCACTCGTCCTCCTTATTGCATGTCCAATAAAGAAAATGAGGAGATGCGCAAACAATTATCCGAATTGGAGACGAAGTAATTTATTCGCTCTAGTTCCTCTCCTTGGGGAGCTTCGACTATTTTTGTAAAGAAATCCGATGGTACACTTAGGCTTTGCGTTGACTACCACAAGCTTACTGATCTTACTATCAAGAATAAATATCCTTTACCTTGGATTGATGATCTATTCGATCAACTTAGTGGTGCTAGAGTATTTTCGCAATTAGACTTAGCTACCGGTTTTCATCAGCTTCATATTGCAGAGGATAGTATTCCTTTGACATCTTTCCGTACTCGTTATGGATCTTATGAATGGCTTGTTATGCCATTTGGTTTAACGAATGCTCTGGCTTATTTCGTTGACATTATGAATAGAGTTTTCAAAGACTTCCTCGATCGGTTTGTCCTCATCTTTATTGATGATATTCTTGTGTATTCAAAAACCAAGGAGGAGCATGAAAATCATCTTCGGATTGTGTTGGAAACTCTTAGCATTAATCAATTAAAAGCAAAGTTTTCTACATGCCACTTTTGGCAATCTCGTGTGAAGTTTCTTGGTCATATTATTTCCGAATCCGGAATTTCCGTGGATCCTTCAAAGATTGAAGCGATTCAAAATTGGAAGAGACCAGAGAGTGTGACGGAGATCCGTAGCTTCCTTGGATTGGCGGGCTATTACCGTCGTTTTATAAAAGACTTTTCTAAAATTTTCGTGCCTCTTACTAGTTTGAGAAAGAAGGGAGTTAAATACATTTGGTCGGACAAATATGAAGCTTCTTTTCAGAAATTAAAAGAACTCCTTTCCGATGCTCCTATTCTTGTGATTCCCGAGGTAAACCAAGATTTTATTGTTTATACCGATGCTAGTCGCGTTGGTTTGGGTGTCATTCTTATGCAAAGAGAACGTGTTATTTCTTATGCTTCTAGACAATTGAAGCCAGCCGAGACTAGATATGCCACTCATGATTTAGAACTCGCGGCTAGTGTTTTCGCCCTTCGTATTTGGCGTCGTTATCTTTTGGGAGAAAAATTTATTCTTTACACTGATCATAAATCTTTGAAGTATATAGTTTCTCAAAAGGAACTAAATTTGCGTCAACAACGTTGGCTCGAATTTCTTGCAGCTTATGATCTTGATATTCTTTATAACCCCGGAAAGGCAAATCGTGTTGCGGACGCACTTTGTCGCAAGCAACAAGTGGTTGTTTCTATGATGATATCCGAATGGAATGATCTCAGAATTCTATCCACTTGTGAGACTTGAGATCGTGTTTCCGATTTACGTTCATCTCTTATTTTATGTAGCTTTGAGGCTCATCCTTCTCTTTTAGACCGCATTCTTGAAGCTCAAAAGGTAGATCTCGAATTGGCTCATCTTGGCCAAAACTTTAGGGATAAAATTGATATCGAGGGTTTGAAAGACTTTGATATTGATTCTTGTGGCGGTATTCGAAAATTTAATAGACTTATTCGTAAAGACATTTTAGAAGATTCTCATCGTTCTAAATTTACCATTCATCCCGGTAGTAGTAAAATGTACGCGGACATGAAGTGACTTTATTGTTGGCAGGGAATGAAATCTGATATTGCTAACTTTGTTAAGTGTTACATGACTTGCCAACTCGTTAAGGCCGAACACCAAAGGCCCGGTGGGTTATTGCAACCTTTAGAAATTCCAATTTGGAAGTGGGACCAAATTTCCATGGATTTTATAGAAGGTCTTTCCCGTTCTCGTTCGGGTCATGATAGCTAATGGGTGATAGTTGATAGACTTACTAAATCCGCCCATTTTATTCCCGTTCGGTCCAATCGAACCGTCCCTCTTTTAGCCAAACTCTTTATCAAAGAAATTGTAAAATTGCATGGAGTTCCTTCTTTTATTGTTAGTGATCGTGATCCATTGTTTACTAGTGTATTTTGGAAGAGTCTTCAAAAAGCTTTGGGAATGAAGCTTAATTTTTGCACCGCTTGTCATCCCCAGTCCGATAGACAAACTGAGCCTGTGAATCAAACTCTTGAAGATCTTCTTCGTGCATGTGTTCTTGATTTTGGTGGAAGTTGGAAGATCATATTTCTATTGTTGAGTTCTCCTATAATAATAGCTTCCAATCTAGTATTGTATGACACCTTTTGAGGCGCTCTATGGAAGGCCATGCCGATCTCCTTCTTGTTGGCTTGAGGCCGGTGAGAAGCTGGTTTTAGGTCCAGATTTTATTCGTGATTCCACAGAAAAGATTGACCTTATTCGTCATAGGATGAAAGAAGCCCAGAGTAGGCAAAGTGTAACGACCCGTCTTTTTGGACAGTTTAAACCGACAATCAAATACATATGCCGGTTCCAAACCATTCAAAAGGGCAGATGGTTATTGGGGTAATTAAGAAAAGAAAGGGGAGGGAAATAAAAGAAATGAAACAACATAGAATCTTGCAGCGGAATGATAAAATATAATAGTCAAATAAACAGTTCATGAAGCTGTTTACAATACTTTGATCATTATTTATACAACAGGAAAAATAAAGTAATGCAGCAGACAACATGATGCAAAGATAATAATAGTAATAGTGTACCAAATCTTCGTCTTCATCCTCCAGAATAGATCTTCGAAAATCTGAAAACTCAGGACCGACCCGAGCGTAATGAAAAGACAAAACACTCGAGTCAGGACTAAAATATCCTTATGAAAGTTAAATCAATCGTAAATAAATATGAGTGTAACGGCGTCAGAGATGTTTACGGGGTTTGACATCTCATATCCAATGTCAACGTGCGTGCAATAACTCAAGAGATGTTACGGGATTTTCCATCTCTTAAGGATCCGTTAAACTATCTACTATGTAGTACAATACGCTAAGTAGACAATGCCTATCAGTAATATAAAGTATCAAAATAGCGTTAAGGCGTTACCATAATCCCCCTTAACACATTTTATAATGCCATAGTCTATACAGCACCGTAAGCCCCACCGTAAACTGGTGGTTATCAGAGGGTACCCCATAGGTATAACACAAAACAAAAGGTAGTGGTCGCGAATATGATAATCAGTATGACAAGGTACATGAGGCGATACCAACTAGGATACTAGTAGTTGCGTTATCCGGACTGATGTTGAGCATAGCCAGCAGCTACCCCAACACCGCGAAACAACACTCCCAAATCAAGGGGTGCACCCAAATCGAATCACAAATGTAATAGATATGGTATCGAAGAAGTGTGTCCGCTAGAGATGGCGAGCCTCAATGGCCCGGCGCAGCTCCTATTTTAGTCATGTCAGGGGTCATCCAATATCGTTCTCTTTCTTCAATCAACGCGTTCACCAAACCATCCACTTCATTTTAGATCAACACTCCGCGTATAATAGTTATTAAAGTGGTGTTCGGTATCGACAGAGAGTACGTCCATATCCGATCCCGGTCTCTTTAATAACTACGTATTATTACACCGTTGGCTCTTTTACATTTCAAATCGATTCATAATTGATATCAAAATATCATATTCGCTTCAAAAATCAAATCCATTTCAAATATCATCATATCTATTCAAATGTAAGATTCCGTTTCAAAAATCATTTTTCGCATCAATATCTCATTTCGATTTCAAAATCATTTCGAATTTCAATTTAGGTTGCAACTTCATTTAACCCAATTCGTTTTTACATTTGAGATTTAAACATAAACATTTCACCTTATTGACCAGCTTGAATTTTTTTTAGGAAATAGTTTTAAGTAGTTTAAAAGTAGTTTAAATAATTAAAATAGTTAAAATACTTAAAAACCTTAAAATGGATTTAAAATAGATAAATTAGTTTAAAATAATTTAAATTGGGTTAAGTAGATTTAAAATAGATTAAAATAGTTAAAGTATTCAAAAATGGTTTATATAACAGAGTAATTTGGAAAAACAAAATAAAACAGCTTCAAAACCAGTCCATTTCAATTATAACTTCCCAATTCAAATCAATTTCAATTTCCATTCTACCGATTCAATTTCGATTTCAATTCAAATCAATGTCAACTTTGACTTCAATTTAATTCAATTTTACATTCACCTTCAATTAATTCAATTTCAATTTATATCGATTTGGAGCTTGATTTTCAAAATATCAATTTATAGCACTCAACAAAATTGTCCTTCAATATTCAAATTTTAAACCCAACTTCCAAATATGATTAAATTCCAAGCTCGATTTCAAAATATCATTTTTATCTCACTTTTACTTAGTAATATTCAAAGCTCGAATTAAGGTTCAATCTTTAAACAAATCAATTTTTGAAATTCAATCATATCCCGATTTTAAATTCCAAAGTCTCAACTTTAATTATTTAACAATTTCTTTTAACCAAAATTTATTTCAACATTCCAAACTCAATTTTTCGATAAATTCGATTTCTATTTATAACTTTTAAATCAAAACATTTAAATAAATTTCAAATCGACGATTTTAAAATTTTTAATTTAGCCAATTCGGTGTCTGTATATAATTTTCTATCCTATGGCCAAGTAATTATTTATTTCAATTAAATGTCACGGATGAATATATATCACTTAAATCAAATCACAATTTCATATGTATGCATAACAGGATATATATAAGCAAATAAACATCCAAACATTTAAATATCAACCAATAGCATCCATCGAAATACATCATCCAATAGATAATACAATTCATGGAAATTTCATAGTTATCAATGTCAGGTAATTCAATCGCAATTCAATTTTAATTTCAATTTCAATTTTAACGGTTAATTCAAATGACAATCTATATGACAATTAAATTTTATCAAACAGCAACAAATAAAATTCATAACACTTCATAATGTCAAATTTAACTAGCATAAAGATATTCAGTACGTTGTGAGCGTTATAAACACTCACCTTGATTTCAATGTAGTTCCAGCGTTTTATTTCGAATAAAAATAAACGAGCGTTTAATTTTACCCGAAATTTCCACTAGCTCCAAACGACTCCAATCCAGCTCCATAGCATAGTGCTCGAGAAAACGAAGCCAACGCAATTCGTTTCGTTGAATTCCGACCTCGTATGCAAAAGTTAGAGCATTTTAAAGATTGAACAAATTAAAATGTAAATTAATTAACATTTCTTTTTTTATTTCAAACCCTATGCAATCCCAGCCATTGATTTCCAACCCAAGCAGATCAGGCTGTTGCCTCCCTTTCTTCCTCAACGTGATATTCACGTACATGAAACCCATTAGCCGTCGATTTTCAAGCAATTATCACGACCTCCTCGTCGACTTCTAGAACGATCAGCTAGCGCCACCACGAAGCTCATCACCAGAGCCACCTACACCGTAAGTGCGGCCAGACCCGGCCCCCCCCCCTCTGCCTCGAATTGCATGAGAAATGCAGCAGCTTTGACCATTATTTCGCGTCGATCGGTGGCTCCGTTTCCGATCTCCACCATTGGATAGCTAGATCTTGATGCCCTCTACAACTTTGTAGTTGAGGACTTTTGCTAATTGTTTGTTGATTTGGAGATAATAGAGGAGGAAGTTCGACAATTTATGGCCATTGAAAATGATAGTGGCGGCTGGCTTCAGAAACTAGGGTTAGGGTTTGGTTTGGTTGCAAAAGTGAAGTAGAGAGGTCCTTATATAGAAAATTGCAAAAACACTATTCACCGAAAATTTTCCAAACTCCAACCGAAGCGTGCCGGCAGGCGTTTCTAAGGTTTACCCCGCGTTCCGAACACAATGGAACATGTTTCGGAGGCTAATTCGATCGTATGTGCGAGTTACGGAAATAAACGATCAAATTTAAATTAAACCGATTAAACGAATCTCTATGCGTTTTGGCTTGCCCCGGACAAACGGTAAATCCGATTGACACGAAATTTGAAACCTTACAATAATATGACATTACGGGTCCGATGAAACTAGTTTCATCGAAATCCGAGACTGTTTGAAAAATGGCTATTTTAACTCGTCAAATTAATATTAAAATATTCAATTTTTACAAATTTACTTTTAATTCGATTTTAAAAGTTCTACAACATCATTCTAACTTTAATATGATAAAATAAAATTTTACAAATCATTTTTAATCATATTAAACCCGTTGTTCAATTATTCAATAAATTCCAAATATTAAATTTAAACAATTCGATTATCCAATAATTCATTATCCTATGAAATATTTGAAATTGAACTTATAAGATTCAACTTTTTAAAACCAATTCACATCTTAGAACACTATTTCCATTTTACAGTTATTCAATTATTCAACAAGTCTTAAATATTTACTTTAAACAATTTACCTATTCAATATTCAATTATTTGATTTTAAATAGATTTTACTTATCAATCAATTACTCTATTATACCCGATGAATTCGACATTTATTATCCTATCCAACTATTGATTGCAAAGGCATTCACTAAGTAGCATTTATTTTTCAATACTTATTACTATTCAAATCTTCGAAACCAATCTATTAAAATTTGTATTACTACCTAAATAATTCACAATTCTTATTCATTTATTTACATTTGTTTTTCCATATATTCCCTTATAACCAAGTTATAACATTTGAGTCAATTCAATTAGATTGGAACTCCATTCAATCTATAAATAATTATTTGGATAATTATTGTTGCAATTCATTCCAGTTATTATTATTCCAAACGACTTACAAATTTTTTCCTAACACTAAATCACGAAATCTTATTAAATTATCTATTTTAATTATCGGAAATTTACGGGTCGTTACACAAAGATCCTATGCTGATAACCGGAGAAGGAAATTAGAATTTTCTGTGGGAGATCTTGTGTTTATTCATGTTTCACCTATGAAGGGTGTTGTATGTTTCAGTCGATCGGGAAAGTTAGCGCCTCGATATATTGGTCCATTTCCCATTACCGAACGTATTGGTTCCGTGGCTTATCGCCTTTTATTACCGGCTCAGTTTCCTGCTATTCATGACGTGTTTCACGTTTCTCAATTACGAAAATGCCTTCGAGATTCTGATTCTAATCTTGAGCCCGGTGTCATGGAAGAAATTGAAGTTTCACCTAATTTAACTTATGAGCAACATCCTATTCGTATTATTGCTTCAGAGGTCAAGCGACTTCGAAATAAAGATGTTCCGCTTGTTAAAGTCCAATGGTCCTCAAATCCTAAGGATTGCTCTTGGGAATCTAGAGAGTTCATCGAGCGAACGCATCCGGACTTACTTTCTCGTGCTCCATGAGGTGAATTTCTTATTTCAAATTTCTTTTGTGTTGATATGCTTTCATGGTTGTTACCTTATATTTTCTTCTTAAATATTGCGAGGATGCAATTTCTTTAAGGAGGGGATTCTGTAACAACCCGCATATTTTACGATAGAATATTTAAATATTTTATCGTTAGTCAGATTTTAGTCCGAAAAGTTACTTTTTGCATACGGTCGAATTAGGACTCGGAACCACTTCCATTGGGTCCAAAACACCGTCTGCGATCTTTTTGAGTATAAACTTTGATATGTTTGGAGTTAAGAGAAGTTTTCCACTTTTTCACTTTGGGCTTTGGGTTTGGTTTAGCCCATTAGCCTAAACTATTAACTCTAGCTCAACCCCCTTCCCTTCATAACTTCACTTTCATTACCTAACACTCAAGCTTCATAAAAAATGGAGGAAGGAATGGGAAATTAAAACTCCAAGCTCTAGTTCATTTGCAAATCCAACATCTAACTCCAAATTCAAAGAGAAGCCATTGATTCTTCCTTTGCTCTCAAGCTTCTTCTTCATTGATTTTGTGTAAAGGTGAGATTTTTATCTTACATCTTTGTCTATAACTATCTTTAATTGTTTGGTATGAATTCCTAACACTTTTCCATATGCATTTGCTCTTGGTTTGGATTGAATTGGTGAAAATCCCAATTTTCAGTGTTTTGGGTTCAAATCTTTAAAATCCAATCTTTGATGTTTGAACACGTTTTTGGTGATGCATCGAGGAGCCAATAGGACCGGGTAGCCGATAGGCGCAATGCCCTAGCGTTTGTGCTCGATCGGTTGCAAATTGAGAGATTTTTTGGCTTTTTTTTGCTTAGGTCGTTCGGCCTTCACATATCCTTCTCGGCTTGCAGTTAGGTCAGCCTGCACTTAGGTCGCCCCCTATAGGTCGCGCCATGCTTAGGTCGTTGCTCGGCCATGTTATATCACGCAACTCCTTAGGTCGCGACAAGTTAGGTCGTTTCGTCCCTAAGACGCTCGGCCTTCTTTACCCCCTTAGGTCGCGACCAGTTAGGTCGTTTCGTCCCTAAGTCGCTCGGCCTTCTTTACCCCCTTAGGTCGCGATAAGTTAGGTCGTTTCATCCCTAAGTCGCTCGGCCTTCTTTGCCCCCTTAGGTCGCGACAAGTTAGGTCGTTCGCCACATAGGTCGCTCGGCCTATCCTTACCCCCTTAGGTCGCGCCGTGCTATGTCGCACCATCCTTAGGCCGCTCACCTCCTTAAGCCGCGAGTTCCTTAAGTCGCTTGGCACTGATTGGGTCACGCCGTGCTACGTCGCTCTTGGTATCACTCGCACCACCTAGGTCGCCCCATGTTAGGCCGCACGCTTTCTGTTAAGTCGCAAGTTCATCTTAGGTCGCTTGCATCCTTATGCCCCAACACCTTAGGTCGCTCGACTTGTTAAGTTGGCCTGCACATAGGTCGCAACCACTAGGTCCAACCACTAGGTCGCTTGGCCTTCTGATTTAGGTCGCACCTGCTATATCTTGCAACCAACTTAGGTCGCGCCATGTATAGGTTACATCTGATCTTAAGTCGCTCGGCCGGTTATGTCGCACCATCTTAGGTCGTACTCCGTGGAGTCGCATGTGTTGAGCCGTTGATTTCTTGTGTTGAATTATGTTAAGTCGTAAGTCGTGGCTGTTAAGTCGCAAGTGTATTTCCACTTTGATGAATTTGGAATCGAATTCTTTGGATTTTATTCACGTCTTTGAATGTGATTTTTTGTGATTTTTTGTTTCTACAATCATTTTTGTTATTTTGTCACTTCATGTCACTCGTACGAGAAAATCTAATTAAACGGCTTAGTAAAACAAGTGGTATGAAACGCTTGCGTTTACTTCGACGGTTAATTCTTGGACTTGTTCGATTGAATCTCTTGTGACAATTTTGGAGTGGAGATCTACAATTTTTTCGTAAATATTTAAGTTAAGCTAGTGGTTATGGGACATGAAGCTAAGCTTATATATTTACTAGCTTACTGTAATTGACAATTCTTGATGATCGTTGATGATCATTTTTTATGATTTAGATTAGCAAATGTACGATGTCTCTTTGTCTACGAGGGAGGCTAAACCCCGTTTCTATGGAGCTTCGGCTCAATTTGGTGGGGTAGCGACCCATGATCTTTGGGCCGTTTTGTGGAGCTTCGGCTCAAAATTAATGGTTAGCAACCATGGAATAGCGTTCCATTTTATGATATACATGTTGGTGAGTTTTCATGCTTCCGTTTTGTGATAGGCCTCCCCCTTTTTGTGATTTCTGGATTTCCATTTGATGATTTCTGGAATTTGTGTTTTCACCAACTTTTGTGATTTACGTTGATAAGATTTATCAATATTTGTGCATTGATGAATTTGTATGTCATTAACTTTTGTGATTGGCATTGATATAATTGTCAATACTTATAGTTTTGGTGAATAAAAGTAAAGAGTATGACATTTCTTTTGATCTTTGAGAAGATTCTTGTGATATTGATTAACCCCTAGTTGATTTTCAATTGCATACTTATCACAGTATGGCTTTATGGTTATCATATATTTATGTCATATCTCTTATTCTATATATTTTATCTGATATTTATAGCTAAACTGATCCGTTTATTATTTTCTTATTAAATAATACTCGGGTTAGACCGAGAGGTTACAGGTGCTTCTGCTTGACTTCACATCTGGGATTATCACCCTAACTTTTGGCTAACTACTTAGATTAGTAGTTTTTGTTGTATACATTTGAGATATAGACTCATTGATGTATGCATATTCTTTTGTCTAGCACTTGTAGCTATTCTTTTGAGACATTGTGGATCTTGTTTGACCACTGCTCTGATGTACACTTTCATGTGTTATATATTCATATTTGTTTCCGCCTTTGTGATATGGATGTTTGTGACTGATTTGTATTATGCTTATTTCTATATTTGTTTCCGAAGAATATATATATATATATATATATAGCCCCTATGTAGTAGTTTTGAGTTTGTATCGCTATGTCGGATTTCCCAAATGTATGTTGTACTATCTGACATATCGGTGCTCGCACAAAGCAATTACACGGATGGTCACTCCTCAACAGCCTTATTCTCCGCGCTAGTTGACGGCATTACTCCGTAATGTCCTTGGCTAGCGTGGGTATAGAGGTGGGGCGTCATAATAAATATTAAATTTCAACAAAAAATCAAACAATAATCATAAATACTCTGTTAGGCGTATAGTCCACTTTTAGAATGATGGGAATGATGTCATTAAACAAAACCATACAGTTACGTCTATTTATGGTATATTTATTCCCGGAATTTGAATATCTACTAACCATGCATAACCGTTAGGATTTTTAAATGAGATTAGTAGTATTCCATTTTTTTTTAAAATGAATTCAAGTATCTTCTAACCAAGCATAACCGTAAAGACTTTGAATGGGATTAGAATCAACTTGTTTATTTAATAAAATAATTTTGATATGTGTTCTGTACATGCATCACCGTGAGGACTTTTAAATGAGCACGGAAGCATGTAGAAAATTCCAAGTAATTCACCCATGCATAACCGTGAGGACTTTTAAATGAGAGTGAATACTTTGGTTTTTAAAAAAAAAATATAAAATGAAAAACAAATGATTCCTATTTAAATCACCACATATTGACATACTATATTGGATTTTGATGAGTGATGGTCGATGGAAATATGATAGAACTAGAGATGGTCATGGAATTTTTACCAACAAAAAGTGCTTATAATTCTTGTTTAAATTTCAAAAGAAATTTACTAATTATGCCATCTCAAGTTATAACATATGATTAATATTAACCCTCATCACTTTTTCAATCGCTCTTTATCTTTTCGATAATCATTAGCGAGTCAGATTAGTCGATGTAATCATTTAAAATCATATTCAAATATAATTATATAATCAATTTTTCTAAAACTGACCAATATGAAAACAAGGTCAAAAATGATTTTCTAGAAGGAGTTTTATGAGAAAAAATTTCTGCTATTTGAAAATAAAATGAAAAATATGTAGATATTTTCTTTGAAAAACGATGCAGTTACAAAATGTCTCAACATAAATCACGTTGCACTAGTAATTTTTCTATCAACTAGATTACCAGTGTAATCTGCATTTGAATTTTTCTCTCACTCAAAAATATTGTTAGTTGAATTTAATAGACCAGATCATGAAATGTGCAAAAAAATATCTCAAAATCATTTTTAACAACTTTTAAAATGAAAGTCTCTTGAATTTGAATTGAAGCCGTGTAAATAAACAAAAACCGTGAATATAGAGTCAGCCGTAAAATAACCAAATATATTATCATCCAATAAAACACTATTATTGATCCAAACTAATATATATGAAGTAATTCAAAGGCTCTAGAGTTTTTTATAGTGTTCTTGGCATAAGAATATAATTGGCCAACAATTTTGAATAAGTCATGTAACAACCCTGTATTATGCAATTATTTTAATTGTATATTTTAATTATTTTAATTTAATTTTTGATTCAAAATCTTATTTTATTTATTTGGAACGATTAAATTTTTGTTACTTTAAAAATAAATTTTGATTTATATGTGAATTTGAATTCCAAACATAACTAAATAGAATATTTTTCCAAAAAGTGAATTTTCGTCAATATGGTGAACTTTGACTTTTAAATTCAAAAATTTAAAAGTTTGAAAACTTGAATTTTATCTTTTAGTATGAAAGTAAATAAATTTTTAAGAATACTGGTTTTTGTTTCGTTGAAATCTGATTTATAATGTGAAAGTTATGCCTTTTTAACTATTGAGTGTAATTTGCTGTATTTAACAAAATTGTTATTTTAAATTATATAAATAATATTTTATTTCGTCATGTAATGTTCTGATTCATATTTATATGGTTAAAATAACATGTTATGTATATATTTTGGTTTTAAAACATTTTTAAAAGTGTAATTGACATTTTCCAATGTCAGTTGTATTCTGTTTATAATTTCTAATTTCTAGTTTCAATTTATTAAAGAAATTCTTTATTTATTTTATATTTTTCTTAAGAACTTGTTTTCTTCTCATTCCCACTTTATTTTGTTCCTCTTTTATTTTATTTATTTGACTTCTTATATGTTTTAAAGTGATATAGAAATTTTATAAGGTTAGTAATATTTTATTTGTAAATTTTAAGTCCTGTTTCTAATTTTTAAACAATTTCTTTAGCTCTTTTCTATTTTCTCTAAATTAAATTATTTATTTCACTTTGAAAATGTTTAAAAATAATTTTTTATTTCAAATTTTGTTTTAGAATATTTTTAAAATGAAGTTGATAATTTTCCAAAGTCAATGGTGATTTATTTGTAAATTCTGCACACTGTTTTGGATTTTTAAGCAATTTCTTATACTCTTTTCCATTTTCTTAAATTTTAATTATTTATTTTCATTTCATATTTCTTTGTTTCAGTTTTTAAAATTATATTTATGATTTTGTTTTGTTTTAAATTTAATTAAAGAAAAGGATATATGAAAGGTTTAAAGTGCTTTTAGAAACTTAAGTCTTTTCGTTTCCAAAACTCTTCATTTTCCCACAACCTCCTCGTTATTCTTTTTGGTCGTACATTTTTCTTATGATAGCCATGAGTTTCTCAGTCCTCTTTCACGTGAAAACCTCATCTCAACTTCATTTTTCATGGTTCGGAAAAATATTGGTAATGGCTACATGTTTTTCTTCCTTTTCTTCTTATTTTCGTGTATTTTTGCCTTGCTTTCTTGCCTAGTTTGCTCAGCCTCCACTCCATAGTCACGGCCACCACATCCTGCATAGCTTCCTTGTCACCACCATCACATACTCCTCTGACCATGGCCAGGCCGCACCAATCCATGAAGAGAAACTCCACCGAAAATGCAACAAATCTCTTAAAACAATGCATAGCCACCACTAGTTGCAACATACCTTCCTCCATCACCTTGGCCACCACCTCTAGCCGCCACTACCCCCTTTCTACCACCCATACACACCACCACCTATACTGATCAGACCTGAGCATATCAGGGCCGAGCCCAAAACCCCATGGCCGAACCAATATCATGAACCAAACTCCTCTATCAAGCCTAGACCCTTTGTATTCAGGTGTAGTAACTCCCCACCACTTCAATGCCTTGTAGTCGTGCCTCTTTGAACCCAAACCTAAGCCAAAGTATGTCCAAAATTGAGCCAAAGCATGTCCAAATCTGAGCCAAAGCACTCCTAGGTTGAGCAAGCAATTGTAGAAAGCAAGGCAAAAAAATTCATTCCATTATTGCTTCTTATTTCAAAATTGTTTTAAATTGAACGTTGTATTGATTTATAATTTTATTTGTCATGTTCATGCGTTGTGTACAAGATCAATAATCGTGGTTCTCATCCACTTGAATCCATCGTTGTGTCATCATGCTTTCTGGTATCCGGTTATGTCGTTCGAATACATATCTCCAGCACAAAGAGGTGAGTAAATCTCACCTGACATTCATACTTATGCAATTATGTGAATTGACAACAATTGAATGTGTAGAATATTATGATATGTTATGACTGCTTGTGATTATTAATATATGATGTTAAACCTGCTTATTTACATGTCATCTCATCCAATACTGTTATATGTTTTTGACTGTTCATTTATATATGTTTATCACACTGCAAGTTCCCTGTAAATTAGAAATCATTATGGGTTGAAATGATACATACCTAAATGGACTTTAGAATAGGGAAAAATCATTATGGGCTGAAATGACAGGCCTGAACGGTTTTTAATTATTTATTTTGACTTGGGACCGCGGGTTTGAAATGATAGAACCCGGATTTTTCTTTTTAAACTACGGATTGAAATGATATATATCTGTATCACTTGACCTAGGCTAGAAAACTATATACAGGCCCGTGGTTATTTTATAAAGTGTTTTGGATATTTTAAGTATTTTAAAATATAAATTTATGAAATTTTATTTAAATAGATTTTGAAATGTTTTAAAATAAAGAAATTATGATTTTTCTATGAGTTAAAAATGTGATTAATGAATGATTAAATTAAAATTTTGAAATATAACTTAAATCCGAACATTTGGACTTGGCTTTTAAACTGACCTTTAAGTTATACAAATAAAATTTTAAGTGGTTTAAAATGTAAATTTATGATAATTTTATTTAATTAGATTTTAAAATGATTTAAATAAAGGATTTATGATTTTTCTATAAGTGGAAAATGTTAAATGAATTAAAATAGTTAAATAAATGAATGCTTAAAGGTAAAGTTTTAAAATATAACTTGACTTGGAAATGTGAAATTTAGGTTTTAATTAAAGATTTAAGTTAATAAAATAAATTGAAAATTTAGTTAATTTGTGAAATGGTAATTTAAAGTTTAATGTTAAGTTTATTTGCTGAAAAGTGAAGAAAAGGAAACTATACACTTGAATTTGTTAAGTGAAATTATTGAAAAATTTGGATTTTTCTATAAAGGTTACTTTATAAAAATTGCAACGACCCCAAATTTTCAATCCCGAAAATTCCAGATAGTTATGAAAAAGAAGAAAGAGATAGAAGAAGAAGAAGAACTGAAACAACAACGTCTCACATACGCAGCGGATAAAATATAGTAATAAATATTAATAGTTTACAGAAGAATACTATATCTGTCGATTACATTTAATGCATTAGAGTTACACATATATACCGACACTGGATATACAAAATCATCATGTCTCAGCTATAAATACAGCGGAAATACTCTATACGTTCCTACCATCCAGCTCGCCTCCTGAGCTCCAGAACGTCCTTACCTGAAAATCTGTAATACTCGGTCTGACCTGAGCATTACATCAAAGTAACACCCGGGTCAGGCTGGAAACTAGCGTGAGTAACTCATCCAACATGGAATACAAAGCATACAACTTAAATAGAACCCGGGGTAACATGAAGCAATTCACAAAGCCACCATTTATTATACACATCACTTATTTCACATATAAGTTTTCTAAATGCCAAAGTTTAGATCAAATAGTCCGACTCACTTGAATCTTTTCATTCCAACCTATTAATTTCACATATCAATCTATAAAAATTCGAAATGGTTTTGGGTATTTCCTAATACCCGAACCTGGTCTCTTCGAGTCTCATATCATCCTAACCCAAATTATCCAAACGAAACACACAACATTTCATATCAGAGATATCAACTCATTCAAAGATTTCAATACCATTATCATCCATAAGCAAAGCTTGATCGCTACCAAAATTAATTTAATTAATTTTAATTGAATTTCTAACCTCAATCACTTAGATTTCTTTACTTGTCAATTAATTAATTTCAAATCAAATAATTCAATCATCCCTTCAATATTCATCTTAATTAATCAACCTGGATTAATTATCCTTCAATTTCATTTAAGCAATTATCTTTAATTAACTTCACAATATTAATTATCCTTAACCAAAACGATAAGTAATCTTAATTACTTCATGAACTAATTAACTGTTTTAGTTACATTAATCCTTAATTACTTATATATTAACTTCTCATAAGTCACTCATTATTGATTAATCAACCTTAATTAATCAACCTTTAATTACGTCATTGATTATATAAATTAATGATTTCCAATTATATTTTAATTTATCTTAATCTAAATTAATTACATTAATTAAACCACAATATTAATCATTCTTGATTTATCTCAACCTGTAATTAACTCTCCATATATTTCCTTTATTAAATAAATCAAATTTCTCCTTAATTAATCATCTTAATTAATCTCTTGATTAATTACACAAAATAATTATATTTTGTTAATTTGATTAAGTAATTATTTATCAAACCATCCAATGATTATTCTGAATTACTTACACTTAATTAATTAACTTAAACTTAATTAATTCAAACCCTTCATCACTAAATTAATTAACCCAAATCATTAATTAATTGAATTAGTTAATTATCCATTTTAATTACCTTACTAATTTAATGAATCACAAAACATCAAGCCCTTATTAACTTGAAAATGAGAACATTTTCTTATTTATGATGTAAGTTTAAAACAACTTCAAACCCCAATACTTCAAGTCGGACCACAATTAACTCAAGAATCAACCAAAACCAAAGTCACATCATCGTCAGTGCACATCCAATCAACTTAATCATTCAACCAATTATTTAAATTTAACTATTTAAATTTAAATAAAAATCTAACAGAGTGAGATTTACTCACCTTTGCTTTTATTTGCAATCCATTCCAGACCAGCTTGTTTCTTTTCAGATTTTAAACCTTGAACAAACATTATGTGATTTATTAATATTTGACTAATTGAACAATTAATTTCCATTTAATAGATTGAATTAACTAATTATTAAATCTAAAACTAAATTTCCTTTAATACATTATTTTAAAATAGTAAGTTTAAACATGTATCTTTATTTATTTATCTTCGCTTTCGAAACCACATATATTTTTATAAAATAATCTATATGGGCTTTAAAATCAAATTTTATATAATCTACTCAAACCCTTTAGGAATTCATATTATATACTTATATTTTCTTACCGTAAAATATATATATTTCAAAATGTATAGATATATACATAATTAACACTAGAATAGGTTTTACACCTTACTGAAAATCAACTGATGTGTTGAATACCATATTTACTTTTTCTACAAATATGTAAACATTGTTTATTCAATTAAATTGGATAAAAAGGGATCATTACCTTACTTCAAAATGACGGTCTTCAACATCGAAGACCCCTACCCAACATCTCAAAACCCGAGCCTTAACCTTCTGCGACGCGCAGAACCCACGAGAGCAAGCATCGCCACATCACTGCTTCACCGAGTCTGCCGTCATCGTGAAACCCTAACTGATCCGACCTCGCCTCATTGTATCACGAACGCCAACCCATGCCACCGCGCTCGTCCCTCTCCGTCGCCGCCATCGCAAGGGTCACGAACCCCTTAGAAGCTGCATGCTCTTGCGCGACTCGCCCTAAATTGCCACCCCCCTTCTCGCGACTCACATCGAACACGGCTTCGGTTTCCCTGATTTCGATTTTGATTAGGTCGAATAAATTAAAAATAGAATAAATGAGGGACGCGATTCTATTTAGCAGCCTTTTTTTTGTGAATTTGAACTCGATTTACTATTTGAAGATTAAGAGGACGGAGATAAATATCAATTTAGGGAAGCTTCTTGAGTATGCGTGTATTAAATAATTAAATATTGAAAATATCTTGTGTTGCATAACGCGAAATCTCGAACTCTGAATCAGATATGTCGACAGACGTTTATAAGGTTTTACCCGCATTCCGAACACAATGGAACGTGCTTCGGAGGCTAATTTGATCGTATGCGCGGGTTACAAAAGAAAATGATCAAATTTAAAGTAAAACGATTAAAATAGTTTCTAAGCGTTTTGAACTGTCAGGGTCAAACGACAACTCCGATTGCTACGAAAATTGAAATCCAATAATAACTAACTATTACGGATCCAATGGAACAGGTTTCGTCGACTTCCGAGACTGTGCCTCGGAAGGCTATTTTTAAATTCAATTTAAACGATATATTATTTAAAACTGAACAAATCACCTTTAAATTAAATTCCAACCATTCTATTATCTTCAGTATCATCATTATAAATTTTATAAGCCTTCAAATTATTTTTAAAGGCTTAAAATTCCATACTCAACATCTTACTCAATTTCGAATTATATAATTCAATAATTTAATTATCAAGTAAATATTAATATTTGGAATTCAAGTTAAAATTAACCTTTAAATATTTAAAATCAATTAATTATTCCATTTTAAATTGTTAAAAATTCTGGGTCGTCACATTCCTCCCCCTTAAAAGAATTTCGTCCCCGAAATTACTAGTTAGGAAGAATGGTCCAATACCCGTTTACTTTTCCTCCAAATCCAAGAGTTATATCAACTTGCCATAACATATTCTTTTATTAAAGATCCACTATTACTTCAACCAACTTCCCAAAACCTTCCATAGTTTCCAACAACATTATTTACTTTATTTATTCAAATCTAATTTAAAATTCAAATTTGAATTATCACAATTTCTCAAAAAAATTCCAACTCTCTAAATTTTCGAAAAATTTCGCCAGCGTTTCCTTTGCGCGGCTAGCTCGGTACTACTACAAAATGCCTCTACGGGATTCCAAATTCCAAAAGGAAACAAAAGCCAAGTGGCTAGATCAAAAACCCGATCCAATTTCATACAGAAATTTAAATACATACCTTTTTGTCGGGCAATTCAAATTTATCTTTTGGAATCAAATTCAATTTTCTTTTCCCTTTATAATACCTGCATATCTTACTTAGCAATAATATTCAATCGCAACTTTTCAGATTATTTTATACATTTCATTACATAAGTTTCATACCCACTTCTATTCAAATTAACATTTCCCATTTCCGTATGGATTCAGTTTGTCTTGAATTCTGAATATTGAATTTATCTTCCATTTATAACTGATTCATATTAGTTTCAACTACTAAGTTATTTCAGTTTAATATTTAAAATCGTTTTGTTGCTAACAAAAATTTTTTCCCAAATTTTTTTTCTAACTCCCAAAATTTTCAAAAATTTTTGGCAGAGTCTCCTTTGTCCGGAGGATCTTTTGCAATTCGACAAGAGATATAAATATATATATATCGACCAACGCGGTCAGAAAAAGAAAAAATAGTTCATGTTTCCTATTTTTATTGCGTAGGCGTACCTTTATTTAGAATTTTAAGCAAGCGGCTTATTTTTTTTAGCAAATAGCGCAACCAAATCCAGCCAAAAAGCTTCCCGGTACCTGTACTTACTCAATTAAACATGTAAGTGCCATATATAGAAAATCTATTTGCATTCACTTACTTTTAATGGCTAAACACAAGCATTTCAAAAGCAACAAACACCAAACGCTTACCATAAGCGATTTATATGATTTAAAGCTAATTCCAATTGCCTCCAACCAAATTTATATGCCATTTCATTCGATTTTAATGGTTTACAACTCAAATGCTTACATTCAATTTATTTTTAATCCAAACAAGTTCATATTCACTTCAATTAATTTCAAAATCAAGTTATTTAACTTCTCTCAACCCATAGGATTTTAATTATCTTCATTTACGTCAAACGACAATTCATTCTATGCAAATTCGACAATATTCGCTTAATAGAGTATTTATTTTTAGTCTATAACTACTTTAAATTAATTTCAACTCATTATGTATTTAATTCCATTTCATTTCTAATTTATTCACCAACCATTCATTGCTTTTCATTTTAATTCACTTACTTAATTCATTTTCGAATTTATTTCATTACTACAAAGCCATTCTCAATTTATTTCTTCTCACCTGGGTTTTGTTTGCAACTCAAACCATTTCTATTATAATTCAATTTCATTTCATTCGACAACACTTTCCTTATATCTAATTTACTTGCAAATTTCGTTAAATATTATTCATATCACACTTGAATTTTATTTGCAATTCATCCCATCACTACTTCGATCCCACTCTATTTTATTTCTATTTTTATAGCATCTCCACTTATTTAATCCATTATCAAATCCAAGTCGAATTCTATTCACAATTCGAATTCATTTCCAAACTCCATTATTAACTTACAATCCATTTTATTTAACCAAATTAAATTTTATTAACATACTCAATCAAATAATTATTTAGCTAATAAGCTTACTTCCAATTTTTGAATCAATATTCGATTTTATTACAAAAATCACTTCAATAAAATTTTCCGAGTTCAATTTTTTTTTTATAATTCCAGTTTGGATTTCCCTTTTATTTTCCGAAATTCCAACACTTTTATTTTAAAAATTTAGAAATACTTTTAAATTCACATCATACTATTAAAATAACTCTTTATAAAAATACTTCTTATAACTCGATGTCCCAACCAGTCCATCCTTGTTCTCATAGAAATTCAGTCATATGTTGATCAGGCGTAGGACTGAAAATCTATAAGTACTTAGTAAACCCGTTTTCAACATCCAGTGAAAATACTTGGAAAATAATTTTATTAAAAATATAGAAAACAATTTTTGAGAATAGAGGAAATATCTTTGGTTAGAATGCTCTGTAAATCATCACCTGCATCTGTGGTCGCAGTTACATCCTGGGTTACGTTGCCATCGCAGCAAAAGTCCATGTAACTGTAGGCACTCTGCGCCCCTCGATTACGCCATGGAACCCACAACAGATCGCAGTTACATTCCAGGGTTACGTTGCCATCGCAGCAAAAGTCCATGTAATTGTTGGCTCTCAACGGCACACACGATTTTCGCTGTCAAAATAAAACTTCTCCACTCCTACATAGGTCACCGTCTACCGATGTAAAATCAAACACAGACTGTTGGCTCTCAGCGGCACACACGACTTTCGCTATGTTACCATAGGTCGCAGTCTACCGATATAAAATCAAACATAGACTGTTGGCTCTCAGCGGCACACACGACTTTCGCTATGGTATACACTACTCATAATCCTCAGGAACTAGTTTTGTCCGGACTCCTCACAGGATCAAATTTAGAACCCCCCTAGGGGCTCAAGGCAGCACCACCTGGTGGCACTCCTGAGAAGTTCATTTCAAGGGAGCGCCTTTTTCCCTAGAGCCATCATCAAAACACTTTATACTATACACATATAATATCTTTCAAGTCATACACCTAGTATGATCTCATACAAAGCTCCTTTACACAAAATCGATTATCCAAAAATTGATAATTCTCGAACTAGGCTTTACAAATTCCAATATTGATTTTACCCAAAAATAAAAAGCCTTTCTAAATCCAAAGGTTCCCAAAACCTTTTCCAAAATCCTCCTAAGATCCTTTATATATATATATATATATATATATATATATATATATATATTCAGATATATAATTTCAAAAATATTGGATCATTTCAAACTTGTATAAAACTCCTTTTATACTTCAAACACTTTCAAGAATCCTTTCTTCCAGTAATAATTTCATCAAGGGGAGATTTATCTTATATAACAAAGATATATAGCTTTGTTTATTCAAAACAAATATTCAAATTTTGATTACTCTTTCCAATATCAATTTCATTCAAAATTGTATGATGTACACTCATCATCCATACGCTACATCAATCTGATCGCTCGCTCGATCACACAATTTCACTTCTGAACTAGTATCGTCCACCCGACTTTCTAGTGCGGACACAGATCTGGTTTCTTGATTAGAAACCGTCATTCTCCTTGCATAGCCATAACTTTGATAGAGAATATCCAGAACCAATCTACAACCCATATCCATGTTCGCCGTCGAAAATCGAGTGAAAAATCCCAACTCGGATCGATATAACTATCTCGAAATTATGTGCTCGAATCTGGATCAAATCGCTATGCGAATAGAATAATATACGTACATCCTATGTATTTATTTCCATTGATTATCGGCTAAATCAATTTCCTTTCTATTCATCCTCACTTTGAATTTTATTCACTTAAATCACATTTGCCATAATTCTCATTTGAATTATATCTTCAATCCTTATCTCCGTTGGGTATTTAATCAATAACAGTTTGGACTCCGACCAGTTTATTTTTAGAAAATAGCTTAAAAATTTTAAAAATAGATAAGTAGTTGAAAAATAATTATTAGTTTGCAAAATAGCTGTAAAATAGTTAACTAATTGCAAAATAGTTGAAAAATAGTCAAATAATTATAGAAATTTTACATAACTATAAAACAGTTGTGAAATAGTAATTAATTTGTTAAATAGTTAGAAAATAGTAATTAGTTTGTAAAACAGTTACAAAATAGTTAAATAACTCCAAAAGTAGTTATAAAGTAAGTATAAGATAGTTTTGGGTTTAATAAGAAAGGTTGTATATATAATAAATAACTTGAAAAAATAGATTTATACACTAACAATTTATTTAAAATAGTCTAGAGTAAAACCGTTGAATTCCCAATCTCCATTCTCATCAATTCAATTTAAATTTCCACTTCCATTTAAATTGACCCAATTCCAATTTAAATAACTCCAATTTCCATTATACTTGATTTATTCCCAATTCAAGTTGAATTAATTCTCAATTTCTTTCCAACTTCTAATCAAATTCCATTTGATTCTTACTTATTCAACTTTATTTACAGTTCCAAATTATCCAAATAAATTTGGACTAATTTCAAATTGAATCCACTTTAATTTCAAATCATTTCAATCCTTGCTTGAATTTAGTCCCAATCCCCATTCAAATTTTAAACCTTCAGATTAATAACCTTCCCACTTAAGTTTAAATCTTGCTTCACTTTGGGTTTCGCATCCATTCCAAGGAAAATTCAAAACTCAACCTTAGAGTTTATTTCATATTTATTTCCTTTACACACTAGTATTCTTTTAAATTTTAAACCACCCTTGGTTTTAATTTCAAAACAAATCCCTTAAAAATCTTCCAAACATTTATTGCTTTAAAATAAGACTTCAAAATAGTCTAAATTATATTATTTGTTATTTTCTTTAACTCTTTTTGACAATTGATTGTTTCTAGACTTAGGTTTTAAAACTTCAAAATTTTAAAACCTACTTTAATTTAGAAGTACTCATCTTATAAATTTACTTCATTGGGCTTACTTAATAACTAATATATCATTATTAAACACAATAACTATTTATGATAATACCCAAGGTAATCATATCTAGACACCAATTCCTTTTTATATTATCCTTACTTCTATATATTGAAGATCAAATTTAAACCATCCCGAATTAAATAAATTTGAGTTAAATTCTCAAAGGTTGGTTTAACTTTTTAAACCAAATTAACCCTTATTTAAAGTTTTTAAACAATTTAATTTCTGAGCTCAAATTCTAGAATTTCATTTTCAATCAATTTAATTTTAATTTGGTTGTATTTCTGTTACCACTTATTGTAATTCCAATTCAAGATTTCAATTTGGTTGTATTATATTACTTCTTAATTTAATTCCATTTTTTTGATGTCCAATCACCTTAATATTTATTAAAAGGAAATATTGCTATATATACCATAATATATTTCTATATAAAATCATTTAAAACCTTTATATATGAAAATAACAAATACGCTCTCATATATATATTCTCAACTCATTCTAGAGTACTACGGACTCTATTTAATGAGTAATCCCCACCAGAGCCAAGGTTCTTGCTTAACTTTTCAGCTCTGATACCAACTGTAATGACTTTAAATTTTCAATCCCAAAAATTTCAGATAGTTATGAAAAAGAAGAAAGAGATAGAAGAAGAAGAAGAACCGAAACAACAACATCTCACATACGCAGCGGATAAAATATAATAACAAATATTAACAGTTTACAGAAGAATACTATATCTGTCGATTACATTTAATACCTCAGAGTTACACATATTTACAAACACTGGATATAACCAATCATCATGTCTCAGCTATAAATACAGCGGAAATACTCTATACATTCCTGCCATCCAGCCCCCCTCCTGAGCTCCAGAACGTCTTTACCTGAAAATATGTAATACTCGGTCTGACCCGAGCATTACATCAAAGTAACACCCGCGTCAGGCTGGAAACCAGCGTGAGTAACTCATCCAATATGGAATACAAAGTGTACAACTTAAATAAAACCCGCGGTAACACGAAGCAATTCACAAAGCCACCATTTATTATACACATCACTTATTTGACGTATAAGTTTTCTAAATGCCAAAATTTAGATCAAATAGTCCGACTCATTTGAATCTTTTCATTCCAACCTATTAATTTTGCATATCAATCTATAAAAATTCGAAATGGTTTTGGGTATTTCCTAATACCCGATCCCGGTCTCTTCGAGTCTCATATCTTCCTAACCCATATTATCCAAACGAAATACACAACATTTCATATCAGAGATATCAACTCATTCAAAGCATTCAATACCATTATCATCCATAAGCAAAGCTTGATCGCTACCAAAATTAATATAATTAATTTTAATTGAATTTCTCACCTCAATCACTTAGATTTCTTTACTTGTCAATTAATTAATTTCAAATCAAATAATTCAATCATCCCTTCAATATTCGTCTTAATTAATCAACCTGGATGAATTATCCTTCAAATTCATTCAAGCAATTATCTTTGATTAACTTCACAATATTAATTATCCTTAACCAAAATGATAAGTAATCTTAATTACTTCATGAACTAATTAACCGTTTCAGTTACATTAATCCTTAATTACTTATATAGTAACTTCTCATAAGTCACTCATTATTGATTAATCAATCTTTAATTACGTCATTGATTATATAAATTAATGATTTCCAATTATATTTTAATTTATCCTAATCTAAATTAATTACATTAATTAAACCACAATATTAATCATTCTTGATTTATCTCAACCTGTAATTAACTATCCATTTATTTACTTCATTAAATAAATCAAATTTCTCCTTAATTAATCATCTTAATTAATCTCTTGATTAATTACACAAAATAATTATATTTTATTAATTTCATTAAGTAATTATTTATCAAACCATCCAATGATTATTTTGAATTACTTACACTTAATTAATTAACTTAAACTTAATTAATTCAAACCCTTCATCACTAAATTAATTAACCCAAATCATTAATTAATTGAATTAGTTAATTATCCATTTTAGTTACCCTATTAATTTAATGAATCACAAAACATCAAGCCCTTATCAAATTTAAAATGAAAACATTTTCTTATTTATGATTTAAGTTTAAAACAACTTAAAACCCCAATACTTCGAGTCAAACCACAATTAACTCGAGAATCAACCAAAACCGAAGTCACATCATCGTCAGTGCACATCCAATCAACTTAATCATTCAACCAATTATTTAAATTTAAATATTTAAATTTAAATAAAAAGCCAACAGCGTGAGATTTACTCACCCTTGCTTTTATTTGCAATCCATTCTAGACCATCTTGTTTCTTTTCAGATTTTGAACCTTGAATAAACATTATGTATTTTATTAATATTCGACTAACTGAATAATTAATTTCCATTTAATAGATTGAATTAACTAATTATTAAATCTAAAACTAAATTTCCTTTAATACATTATTTTAAAATTGTAAGTTTAAACATGTATCTTTATTTATTTATCTTTACTTTCGAAACCACATATATTTTTATAAAATAATCTATATAGGCTTTAAAAATCAAATTTTACATAATCTACTCAAACCCTTTAGGAATTCATATTATATATTTATATTTTCTTATAGTAAAATATATATATTTCAAAATGTATAGATATATATAATTAACACTAGAATAGGTTTTACACCTTACTGAAAATCAACTGATGTGTTGAATACCATATTTCCTTTTTCTGCAAATATGTAAACATTGTTTATTCAATTAAATTTGATAAAAAGGGATCATTACCTTACTTCAAAATGACGAACTCGTTCTTCAACATCGAAGACCCATACCCAACATCTCGAAACCCGAGCCTTAACCTTCTGCGATGCCTAGAACACACGAGAGCAAGCATCGCCACATCACTGCTTCACCGAGTCTGCCATCATCGCGAAACCCTAACTGCTCCCACCTCGCCTCATCGTATCGCAAACGCCAACCCATGCCACCGCGCTTGTCCCTCTCCATTGCCGCCATCGCAAGGGTTGCGAACCCCTCAGAAGCCGCATGCTCTTGCGTGACTCGCCCTAAATCGCCGCCCCCTTCTTTCTACTCATATCGAACACGGCTTCGGCTACCCCGATTTCGATTTCGATTGGGTCGAATAAATTAAAAATAGAATAAAAGAGGAACGCGATTCTATTTAGCAGCCATTTTTTTTGTGAATTCGAACTCGATTTACTGTTTGAAGATTAAGAGGATGGAGATAAATATCGATTTAGGGAAGCTTCTTGAGTACGCGTTTATTTAATAATAAAATATTGAAAATATCTCGTGTGGCATAAACGCGAAATCCCGAACCCCGAATCAAACATACCGACGGACGTTTATAAGGTTTTACCCGCATTCCGAACACAATGAAACGTATTTCGGAGGCTAATTTGATTGTGTGCTTGAGTTACAAAAGAAAACGATCAAATTTAAATTAAATTGATTAAAATAGTTTCTAAGAGTTTTGAACTGACCGGGTGAAACGACAACTCCGATTGCTACGAAAATTGAAATCCGATAATAACTAACTATTGCGGATCCAATGGAACTAGTTTCGTCGACTTCCGAGACTACGCCTCGGAAGGCTATTTTTAAATTCAATTTAAATGATATATTATTTAAAAATGAACAAATCACCTTTAAATTAAATTCCAACCATTCTATTATCTTCAGTATCATCATTATAAATTTTATAAGCCTTCAAATTATTTTTAACAGGTATAATTCCATACTCAACATCTTACTCAATTTCGAATTATATAATTCAATAATTTAATTATCAAGTAAATATTAATATTTGGAATTCAAGTTAAAATTAACCTTTTAATATTTAAAATCAATTAATTATTCCATTTTAAATTGTTAAAAATTCTGTGTCGTCACAAAAATCATATGTTAATGGTATGTTAATAAACAGTTTTGAATGTTAAAATATGATTTTTATAATGTTTGGTTTAAATTGAAGTTTATTATTTTTGGAAATTGAATACTTAATTTGAAAGTATAATAACTCCGCTTTTAAATGGTTTAAATGAGTTAATTTAATTGGAATATAAACTATTTAAAGGTGATTGAAAGGATAATAAATGAATGTTATCTTGAATTTAGAAGGTACTTAAAGTTAAATATTTGGATTTGAACTTATAAAATGATTTGAAAATAAAGTTTAGAAAGATATGATATTTTAATATTAAAATGATTTGAGAAGGGAAGTTCTGAAAGATATGATATTTTGATATTAAAATGATTTGAAAATAAAGTTTTGAAAGATATGATATTTTGATATTAAAATGATTTGAAAATGAAGTTCTGAAAGATATGAAATTCTGATATTAAAATGATTTGAAAAATGAAGTTCTGAAAGATATGATATTTTGATATTAAAATGATTTGAAAATGAAGTTCTGAATGATATGATATTTTAATTTATTAAAATAATTTGAAAGGAAGTTTTGAATGGATATGATAATTTAATATATTGAAATGGTTGGAAATGACTTGATATTTATTTTGATAAATATTTGAATTTGAAAGATAAGGTATGTTGGTATATTGAAATGGTTTGGAAACGATTTAATCTTTATTTTGATAAATATTTTGGTTGAAATGATAATTTATTTTGAAGTATAAAATATTATTTTAAAGCTATAACCATGGGTTATAATAATGATTAGTTGGCAAAGAGTCCGGGATTGGGTATCGGCATGCTCTTTGTTGATACCGAAAACCGCTTTGACAACCGTGTACGCGATGGATATTCCAGAATGAAGTAGGATGGTGGCGACGTTCTTGTTGTATGTTATGTGGACCCAACTCCCATGAGTTGGCCTAAGGTGGCTAAAATAGGAGCGGTCTCGGGCCAGTGAGGTCGCACCTCGTAGTGGATGCATTTCTTCGATACCATTCTATTATTTGTGAATGTTTGGGTGCCCTTCTAATTTTTAGGAATGTGTTCCGCGGTGGGCGTATATGGCTGCTGCGTTACCACCAGCCCGAGTGTCGTAATTGGTATATCTACCCTGGCACTGCCTTGTGTGACGTGTCACCTACCTTATCGAGCCTTTACTATGAGTTTGGGTTTCCCCCGTAGCCTATGCATATCTTCTCCTAGTCTCCCGATCAGGAGATATGCAGATATTGGATGGACTACTGAGACTATTACGTGTCTAGGGCTATATGGGTAACCCCGTGATGCTATTTTAAAGTAATTTTGTTTTACTATAGACATTATTATAATATCGCAATATTACTACATAGTAAATAGTTTGACGGATCCTTAGAGGATGGGCGGTCCCAAGCATCATTTATGTTACTTGTACCTTTACTACAGTTCACTTGAGTTGGCTTACATCGTATAAGTATGTATGTCCTGACTCGAGTGTTTGTATTTTTATTTACGCTTGGGTTAGCCTGAGATATTCACAGATTTGGATTCCCACTCTCTGAAGATTGGAATAGCTGGAGATTATCTGCTTATCTTGTTTATCTATTTCACTTCCAGTCATCCCGTTGATTCCGGTGTTGTATTCAGCTTGTATTTGGTTATCATATTTAGACTTCTGTTGTACTTTATTTCTTCTGTTGTGTCTTATGTAACTCTGATATATTTATATAGTAGCTTCATGAACTACTATTCCTTTTACTTCCGCTGCACTATTATTCCTCTGTGTCTATGATCTGTGATTTTTATTTACTGTATATTTTGAGATTTGCCAAATTTTATTTACAATGCGGTATTTTGAGAATTCAAGTTTGACATGTGTGGATGCAAATAGTTGAAAATATCGGATGTTACAAGTCAGAATAAAAATCATCATTTATTTCATTATCACATTATTGGCTGATTCAATTCAAATCAGATATGATGCAGATTATCACATTAATATATTATTCAAGATGAATATACCATTACCTCTTTTAGCTTTACGATAATTTTTCGTTGTCACTGTTGTGATTCTGTCACCTTTATACTAGGCTAAGGAACTTTACTTTGTCGTCCGTTGTGTTTCTGGAACAGCCAGAATCCAAGTAACACTATTGTTGTTCCTTAGCCTGCCACCACACCTACACGTTAAAAGATTTTTGTAACCTATTTATTTTTATAGGTCCATGGTTGTTAGTGGCAATTGATTTAGAAAAATAATTATATAGAGACCCATAACTATTTATATATGTTTCTTTTGGCACCCAAATTTGTTTAATTTTGAGAGATTTTATATTTGTGCCTTTTGGAACCCAAATTGGAATGGTTTTTACGTGTTTGGGTCTATACCAACAATTATTTTGATTGTTTCCAAATTTTCTACAAATTGTGCACATTGAATTGACTTGATTAAATTCACTCCTAACAAGTTTAGTTTGATTATATCCAAGTCCTTGTCTAACTGTAATAACAGTTTGTTTCCCTAATAGCATTTTCAACGATCTTTCATTTTTTGAAAATTTATCTAAAGTTGTTGACAGTTGTTGGACTTGTGTTTTGAGAGATTCATTTTCGTTCAATAATTGTGTGCACTTTTTAATAGAGTTCTCTCTCCTAGTATTTTCACTTTCCTTTAAAATCAGAATTTCATTTTCAAGCGATTTTATATTAATTTTAGATTTTTTAATTTCATCTTCAAACAATGGACACTTCTCACACTTAGGGCACTTATTTTGATAGTTTTTAATTAATTGTTCAAGATGTTCATTTACTTCAATCAAACTATCTCTTTGTAATTCAATTTTAGCATATTTCTTCCTATGTCGTTCAAAATAGCCATTTACTTCGTGTTAAATATATAAGTAATTCAAAGTGAGTAAGTTTTGATACCTCGCTTGGCTCGTCATCGTCGCTATCAGTTATAATACCTTGAAGGCACATATCTGCTTTCTCACTCTCACTGCTAGTACTTTTATTATCTTCATCGCTTGTATTCCACGTGACTACAAAATTTCTCCTTTTTGATTTCTTTTCAAAGTCGTGTCAGTTTTGAGGACAATTGAGCTTGATGTGTCCGGGTTAGTTGCACATATGACAGGTGATTTCTTGCTGTTCTGTGTTATCTAGAACTTTGATTATTCTGCTTTTAAATTTTTGATTTAGTGCTGGATTTCTATATTTGCGGTTCCACTTTTTTAATCTCTTTATTGCCATTTCCAACTCTGCTGCTCCATCATCGTCGTCGTCATCATCACTTTCAGTTGTTCCTTTGAGAGCTATTGATTTCTTTCGAGTATCTCCTCCTTCACGCTCTTCCTTGAATTTCGTTTCTAGCTCATAAGTGGTGAGATTTTCGATGAGTTCTTCAATTTTGATTTGTTTTAAATCTTTTGATTCTTGAATGGCAGTCACTTTTGCTTCAAAACTTCGTGGTAGGAGTTTGAGGATTTTTCGGACTATTTCTAATTCCGTGTACGATTTTCTGAGAGCTTTTGATTTGTGTACGATGTTGGAAAGCCCTCCGTACATCTCTTTAACATTTTCTTCCTTGGCCATTGTAAAATTCTCGTATACGCTACTCATCATGGCAAGGCGGGATTCCTTGACTTGAGATGTTCTTTCGTGAGTCACTTCTAGTGTGTGCCATATTTCCTGCGCAGTTAGACAATGTGAGACACGATTAAATTCAAACTGATCTAACGAATAAATAATCGAATTCATAGCTTTGGCATTAATATTCTGTAACTCATTTTCTAGATCTGTCCATTAATCCTTCAGTTTATTTATTTCCTGATTATTTACAATTATAGTTGGTGCTCTATACCCTATCTCAACAATATCCCAAGCATCAATGGTTTTTAGAAAAATTTCCATCTTATTTTTCCAGTAAGCATGTTCACCATTGAACATTGGTGGTCTAACTATGGATTGACCCTCCGCAAAAGCATTATTAAAAGAAGCCATTTTTAAAATTAAATTTTATTTTTAGAAAAAACATTGGTTTTTGAAAAATCAAACTTTTTTAAAAACAAAAATGGCTTTTGTTCCTAGTTCTGATACCACTTGTAGGATCGATTTCACCCTAGAGTGGGGGGTGAATAGAGTGATGTTATCAATTATAAAAATTTATCGTGGAAGTTTGTAAAATAATTTCAATGCAGATATATCAGAATAATAGCAGCACGGATAAAAGCAGAATAATAAATGCAGAAATAGAACGACACAGAATTTACCCAGCCTCGGCAAAACCCTACCTACGTGCTGCCCCAAGGTTTCTACTAGAAATTAAGCAATCAAACGCTTACACACGTAAACTCGCGGCACCCGCTATCCACTAGCCTTAACTGTACGCTCAAAACCCTGCCACAACTTAGCCATTGAGTTGCAAATTCTAGAACTACACCACCGTAGCTCGTCTCTTTGTTAAGTGAAATATTATCCTTTTTTATTCCTATGTCAGTCCGCCACCTTATATCCTTTTCCTTTGTCGTTCGTTCCTCTATGGGAAATTAGGGCTTGTGAAAATTGAAGCCGCCGCTTGAATTCTGAAGTTATGATTTCTTTCTTCTCTTTGCCGATCGTCGTCGGCTGCTTCAATTCTATTGAGTTCGAATTAAAATTGGTATGTTATTCTCCTTTTTTCTTTTCTTGTTGATTGTTTGAACTCGATAAATGATTTAAGTTATTGGTTTATTGTTGTTAGTTATTCTTGAACTCGAATCAATTTTCGGCCGGTGATGATTTGGGTTTATATAAGATTCGAATTCCTATATTTTCATTCATATAAATTTATTTGAATTCGTCGTTTACTTTGTTCCGGTCCTTCGATGTTGTTTGGATGTTGATGATGATTACTGACTTGTTCAAAGTCGTATAATTTATTTACTTGATTAACACGGTGTTGATTAATTTCTTGGCCACCATGGCTTGTTTGATTTGTTCATTTGTTCGACACCTTATTCATTACGGCTCTGACATTTGCTTTGACTGGTTGAATTTTTGGCTGTTGTCGTGGTTGTTGACATTGCCTAACTTCGTCATTTTCTCACTTGTATATCATGACTTTCATACAGTTGTGTCTTGGACATATTCATGTGCATACTTATTTTGTTCTCTGATCTACCTGAACCTGTTAGTCGAGTTTGCACTACATATATATGTGTGTTCATATCTGTAGCAAACTCGCCCTGATGCTGGGATTTTTGACCCACTGCATCTTAACCGTTTTGATTTAATCCTCTCTGTCTTCGGCACTGTCACTGCTAGTATGACTTTGACATTGTTTCTCTGACTTACTTTATGATGACTCTGGTCATTTGAATTTATTTGTTGCCAGTTGCCATTTTACTGACATGTGTTCGTGTTGATGTAGCCACGAGCTACAGTCTTCACTACACCCATATTATCCTTATATATGCATGCTGCATTCAGGTGTGACCTGTTTGCAATGTTGTTTCATTTGTTATGTTTATTATCTGGTTGCCCCAGAGTTTTGCTACACATATATATTCTTGTCCACTCATGTATATATACATGTCTTTACTTGTTCCACATGAGTTCGTTTGCACTGCGCTGTCACATGATCATTTGGTTGAAACATTGTCGTTTCACTGTTTTGTTTACCTGTGCACTATTTTGAGTTTGAGCCAGATCATGTATATAGTCTGCTTCACCATTGACTGTTGCATTGTGATAATTTGAGTCAGTTTGCAGTTTGCATTCACTTATGTACAATCGTTTGAGTGTGGCTTTGTCCCATTGTAGTCTACAATGCAACCACATTGGAGTCTTGTGTATGGACTTGTAGCATACTGTCACCATGTGGTTGTATACACTTGTTTTGTCACTGCATACTTTGTTTGCATATCAACTTGTTGAAGTCACTTATAATTACAGTTTTCTTGTATCCACACATCTCTAGCCTTTGTAGCATATATATGTTACTTGTTCATGTACATTTGGGTCTGGTATGTCATATATATGTGTGTATTGAGCATATCCTTCACTCCACTGCATATTGATCACTGTCACTTGCACTTTGCTTGGAGTTCAGTAGTTGTCTTTATTATGTGTTCATTTGGAAGTTTTGTATTGTTCTGATCTATGACATTGCCTGACTATATGCATACATTGATGTCACCTCTGACTTTCGTTCTTATGCGTAGCATATTGAGTTGGTACATGTTTGTGATGAGTTGCACTGAGTCACTACTTGTATCAATCCATATCATATATCATTGTGCATATGTATATTGCATCGCTGTTGCATATTCAAGTGGTTGTGTTCATTGTGTAGACTGGTTTGAACACTTGCTGCACTAGTTGTATTCTCTGGTCTAGGATTCTTATTTGAAATTGCATAGATGCAATATTGAAAATTTGTTCATTTTGTTTGGGGATTTTGTTTCCAGTTTTGGTGTTGTTTTGAACATGGCCATTGCATTGTTGAGGCTGTGTTGCTTTGATCAAGCATTTTCACTTGTACTTGACAATTTTGTATTGCACCTGAGTTGAATACAACTTAAAGATCGGATTTGACCTTGTACTGATATTGTGATAGGATTTTTATTGCATTTGAGTTGAACCAGGAATTTTGGGTTTGACCTGTGCTCACCTATCCCTGTAATTTTATCAAGTGTATATATCGGTGTGCACGGCCTTGTGGCATGTACAGTGATACATTGTGCATGTCACAAGCTGTTTGTGTATGATGAATTCAAATGTAAATGATGAAGAACAACCCAAATAACCGAGGCAAATAATTTTTTCAAAATCACATTTTATTTTACACTGCAAAAATATTTTCTTTTCAATTTTACTGCGTTAGTGTGTATTTTTGCAGATTGCTCAGATGCTGGATTCAATTTGGAATGAAGTTGAAGATAAATTATGAGTGAACGAGCGATATATAGTGAGGACATTTGTAAATGAAAGATTTTATATTGTAATCAAAATTGTGTATGTATAGTGAGAGCTCGAATTTGTACTATTCAAAATTATAATAAATATTTGTTTGAATAAAATATCTGTTTGAATTTAAACTCTGTGTTATTTATTTTATTCAGCAAATGTTTATTTAATTATGTGAAAAATAAAATAGTACATTAACAAATACATTTTCACTTGTACTTGACATGGCCATTGCATTGTTGAGGCTGTGTTGCTTTGATCAAGCATTTTCACTTGTACTTGACAATTTTGTATTGCACCTGAGTTGAATACAACTTAAAGATCGGATTTGACCTTGTACTGATATTGTGATAGGATTTTTATTGCATTTGAGTTGAACCAGGAATTTTGGGTTTGACCTGTGCTCACCTATCCCTGTAATTTTATCAAGTGTATATATCGGTGTGCACGGCCTTGTGGCATGTACAGTGATACATTGTGCATGTCACAAGCTGTTTGTGTATGATGAATTCAAATGTAAATGATGAAGAACAACCCAAATAACCGAGGCAAATAATTTTTTCAAAATCACATTTTATTTTACACTGCAAAAATATTTTCTTTTCAATTTTACTGCGTTAGTGTGTATTTTTGCAGATTGCTCAGATGCTGGATTCAATTTGGAATGAAGTTGAAGATAAATTATGAGTGAACGAGCGATATATAGTGAGGACATTTGTAAATGAAAGATTTTATATTGTAATCAAAATTGTGTATGTATAGTGAGAGCTCGAATTTGTACTATTCAAAATTATAATAAATATTTGTTTGAATAAAATATCTGTTTGAATTTAAACTCTGTGTTATTTATTTTATTCAGCAAATGTTTATTTAATTATGTGAAAAATAAAATAGTACATTAACAAATACATTTAGTTGAAAATATAGATATATATGTATGTTTATTATCATCAAACAAAAATCATAACTCACATATTCAACACATACAAGAGTTCTAAAAATATAAATATATGTAATTAGAATGTATAATAATAATAACCACCATATAAAAGTATTTATGTAACAACCTGTAATTTAATGGGCCTAAATTTTGCAAAAATCAAAAGTCGTGTCCATCAAAGCACAGATTGTTGGATACGGTTGCAAATAAGCATGAGCATCATCAGAGATTGGAGAAGTCTAAACTTGCAATGGAAACAATACTAGGATAAAAATACGGACTACGACAACTACCTTAGAATTACTGGTATTCCTTGGATAGCACTTTGCAACATCGGCATCATGCACGAGGGAAAGAAGAATTCTCAAATGACAAAGCATATCTGGCTCCAGTGACCTATTCCCTCTAGATTATCCTGTGGGTTGTAATAAGGAGGCGGTCAGAACCATGTTCTGGTGACTGGAAAATATAAATTGTCCATAACATAAGCTTAAACCGATCAGTTTCCATTTAATTTTTTATGCCCATTAAGGCTAGCGATTCTAATATGACCTTGCATTGCATACACGATTACTTACCTACCTTTTCCTAAGGTATTAAATAACGATGAAGCCTTATCAATCATCTGATACTTTTAAACTCATTTGCCATTTAATACTTCTAAATATGAAGCGGGCTTCTATGATACTTTTAAAAAGAGAAACATATAGACTTTGCCATTTAAGACTTTAATTAAGGTAGACCTTATCGTTTGAGACATATTCTCAAGGTGGTTTTCTAACAATGTTGCCAATGGTTAGTGGGTCCTAGATACAAAACCTTTAACCACTGTTTATGGCTTCCAATATTTAATTTCCAATTATTACTACATCAATCGCTAATAAAAGCATAGCCATGTAATAAATAGAACCAAAGCCACTATATGCCTTTTATTAGTAAATAGAAAGACTTTGGTCATTTAAGACCTTAATGAAGGCAGAACCAATCATTTTAGACCTATTTTTGAGGCGTGCTCCTAAATGGTACTATTGTTATTATGGCTTTAGCTAAGTGAGAGACTGTTTCTAAGCTACTTAATATTTCCATATGGAAAATAGGCAAACACTGGCATTTAAGACCTAAATTAATGCAGACCCCATCATTTAAGACCTATTTCCATAAGCGTGCTCCTCAATGGTACTCTCTAGCTGTATTGCTTGAAAATCTCATTAGGCTACTTAATACTTCTTTTATAGAAATAAGAAGGACGCTACAGTTAATTAAGATACCAAACCTGAAGCGAACCTTTCTCGAGATATCCACTATCACTCTTTAATTATAGATATGGCATCTCATTAGGTTACTTCTTTCGGTAAGAAGGCAGACCATATAGCCACTTAAGACCTCGACGCTGAAGTAAACCCTTTTTAGAGACATCCTTATTTATCTGGAATTTCACTAGGTTACTTAATACCTCCATTTAGAAGAGAGGTGGACCCTTCAGCCACTTAAGACCACAAACCAAAAGCGAACCCCTATGGAGATATCCCTTACCGATCCGAACTTCAAATTTGGACCATTTAATACTTTCCAATTAAGAAAGCAAGCCCAATCTCTCACGTTGTCTGGGATTCTAGGATATTAAATCTCACATCAGTAGCAAGTATACCCGGCTACTAGTAGCCTCAAAGCGAAGGACGGTCTTCTACCGAGTGACTCTACTGACCTCGCATCACTAACCTACTAAGTCCAATTAACCATCCTAAGTCTTTACTTATATTATCTTAGGTAGACATTAGATGTAGCTCACTAATTCCCCTTTTTATTTAAGGCATAAGATTTACCTTAAATATTTATCTACTCATAAAATTTGTCCATAAAATCTTAACGAACATTTCCGAAGACATTTATGTACGACTAATAATTTCAAATTAGTAATCTTTTATATTTATTCCATTTTTATTTGTCCAATTACTCCACTTACCTTATCATATTATTGCAACTCCCATATTTACTACCATTATTGGACTTACAACTTTTTAAATTCTTTTCCTAATGATTAATTATCCTAAATGCAAATATTACGTGCAAGCATCATTATTAGCATTTTATTTATTTATTATAAATGCAGTAAATTATATACAAATATTTACTTTTATCAAATATGTTCTAGTTATACATCTTCATTTGAATATATTTTTTCCATGTTAAATTGTTGGTATCAGATCTGAAAAGATGACCCGCTATAACTTTCATAAATTATTCCAAAACAAAAGATTTAACTTTAAAAGATTACATCATTTGAAATTATAAGGAATAGTCATTTTATATTACTGAAATAGACTGTGTAAACTATAATGAATTCATACTTTACACATCTCTTTCTCTTTCAAGTTGTATCTTTTCCTTGTTATATCAAATGATGTATCTTTCTAAAAGGGAAAGAAATCAAACTAATTACAAATATTAAACGGATCTAAATTCCAACAATTTAAAATATAAAAAAGCTTATATTCGAACGAGATTTGGGTAATAATCCAAATTTATAAGATTATTATAAAACTTATTTCATATTTGGAACAAATTTCACTCAAATCAATATTCTAAATTCATACCTTTGGGACTGATTTCCAGATCAGATTATATAAAATGCTAAACAAATTCATAGACTAGAATATGTTGGCGATAATTATTATATTCAGATCATATTCAATTTGTTGTCCACAAATCATATTCAATTATCCAACTAGGCATAATAATCAAACAAATACCAAGTGGATAATTTTTATATTATAACAGTCTATGAAAATTCCCACTCACCTTTTAAAAGCGATCCAAATATCCATATCTAAATTAGGACATTTGATTCATCTCCAAATTATTTTTAATCCAACAGATCTGTATAAAAGGTTATATATATATATACATATATATATATATATATATATATTAGAATTATATATCTAAGAAGAGACTTGGGGTAAAGAGAGAAAATAGATACGAATAAATAAATATATAAATTACTTCAAATATGCATATAGTTGATTCTCTCCTCTTCACCTTTTAATTATATTTCCACTCTCCTCTGATTTGTATGAATATAGATAAAAATATCTTATCTTTATTATTTAGAAAGGAAGTGGAGAAGAAGAAATGGCAGAGATTCGTTATTGCCTCCATAATAATATGAGAAGAGAAGGGAGGGTTAGGCCTGAATTTATAGGCCCTAGAATCAACCAGAACTGTATGATTTAATATATTAAATACGGACTGTTGTGGCCTAGGCTAACCCTAGCCGCCTAAAGGCGATCGGTCAATCGCCCTTGGACCACCGGTCGACCGCTAGGGTCAAACAGTCCCAATGATAGGTCGACCTGTGACCCCAGGTGATTAATTAATAAATGTTAATTTTACTTATTTAATTTTTTTCGTTCCAAATTCGTTTTTTCTCTGTAACATCTTTGTTTGGACTCGCAAAACTTTAAATATGAAAGTTGCTTAGAATTTCACCACGAAAGCAATGGTGCAAACTTTGTTTTCAAATTCTGTCATTTGCACAAATTCCATTTTCGGAGCCTAATTAATTACGTAACTAATTAAACAACTAACGCCAAATCATGCGATGTTACATTCTTTCATTTTTAAAAAGAATTTCACCCCTGAAATTTCACCAATGACTAAGTCAAAGCATTGGCCCCAAATTATCCTAAACTACACAATCAATTAGTGTACAATAAATTATGCAACCAAACGTCCATTGTGCATAGTGTATTACTGTATCACCACACAAAAATATTATTGCAGTATGATTCTAAATCAGATCCTCCTACATGAATACATTTCTTTTGAAGTTATTTTTGAAAACATGATGCATACAACATACATATATACTGGCAGTTCTACATGTATGCAGCATTTTGAAAAAGCTTTTCAGCCAAAGCCTTCATGCTCCTAAAAATAGAAGTACTAAGGAACCAATTTTACATCCACTTCCTACGTCCAATAATCTAACGCATCGAAAAATCACTTCCTAAACTTTACTCTTATGCAGGAAAAAAGAATTCAACAGTCTTACACCCTACAATCTTTCTATTCCCATAATATAGTGGATATTTCTTCGCCGTCAAGATTTACTCCTAATTTGTCTCGCACAAAACGCATAGGGAGACATATTTTCAAGCTCCAAAATGGAATTAAGCCTAAAAATAGACTTTTATGTGCCGTCGAAAAGGTATGGAAATAGAAATTCCAAGGATAAAATAGCTTTTCCCTTGTTATCGCTTGCATTTATCGCATCCTCAACCCTAATGCAGTGCTAAATTCGAAAATTCTAACTCTATTTGCTCTCCCTACGCCTAACATGTGGCCTTCAAAATCAAAGTTTTCACAAAAAATCTTTCTCACTTTCCAAATCTGTACATTATTTAGAAAATAAAATCCTAAAATATTTAGATGCACATTTTCCGTTGAAATAAAAATTTAGGACAAAAACCCTAAAATTAAGTTAAGACTCAAAAATATTTTAAACATGGACCATTTTCTTTCTTTTGTTTTTTTTTCAAAAGGAAACTTTTCAAATTAAGGGAAAAATTTTAAAATATTTTCCTTCTCAAAAATATTGATAAATCAAGCCACAATTTCAGCGTAATTGGAAGTTGGTTATGCGGCAAATGCATAAACCAAATTCTAAAATTCTATAATTAACATTGACCCAAAAATTTGACATTATATTTTACAATGTCAACATATCTATTATTCAAAAAAGTCAACTTTTAAGGAACATGAGCAATGACCCATGATATCAAAATAACTTTATCATGCCCTTTGCTAAAATTTCCAACCATTTTAAACTTCCAATCTTATATTGCTTTTACTATTAGCTAAGTGTCTTTATGAGATTCCGTATTTATATTACTTCTCCATTATGCATATGTATAAGAGCGGTTCACATATCTAGAAAAAATAACACAGAAAATGAATAAAAAGTCGTAACATCGTGCATGCCTTTTATAAGTAACAGTTTTATAATCCAATAACCTAAAAGGAAAGAACAAACGCTGGAAAGGAAAAAGACAACAACACCAGGTATCCTAAAATAATGCCTACAAATTATGAGATGCCTTCCTCTACTATTGGAGCTCAATCCATTGCTATGATCCTTAAATGGTCATAGCATAGCGGCTATACACCCAATCTTGTGCTGTCGGTGTTACTGGTGTCGTTGACTGCTTCAAAATTGCCATCTTCGAAAGAAATGATCTAATAATGGCAGAAGGAACCTTCTACTAAACTGCCTCTCCCTGGAGATTCGTCCATATTGCCTAAAGATAAGAGTGGATAGGTGAAAATATGGAAAATGACTCTATGGAGTGCTAATAACAAATCGAATCAAATAGTTGTGGGTCCAATTGACAACGATATCGCCAATACTAGCATAGATGTTCTTCCTTATCATGGGCTAAATATAATCATAACTTCTTGTCTTAGGTATGAATTTGTGTCGAATGATGCACATAATCAGATGGGCAGTTGGATGTGGATTATCCATCTTCCAAACACCAACATCTTGTGAAAAGATATGCTGCAAAAATATTTGAATCGGTCATTCAAAATTATCCAAGTCAGTGTCCTTTGTGGACTCTAAAATCTCAATGAAATCAATATTAGTCAGCTTAATCAAAACATCCTTCACCATTGAACGAATCAAACGATTGCCTCCACCATAATTTTGTCCTAATAGGACACCCAAAAGCCTGATGCGGTGCTGGCAATATTCTCACTCATAAGTTTCAAAATGGAGGATCGATGCAAGTTCCTCCGCGACGAAAAGTTCTTCCAGTCCATAAGCAACGAAACCTTCTACTCGTTCCAGTTTAGGCAAGCGGCCTTCTTGAGGGTTGAGACAATAATGATGAGAGGAAAAACCGACAGTGCAGAAAGGTGTATTGGGCTAAGAAGTGGTTGGAGGAAGGAAATAAGGTTAAATTTGGAGTGGTAGAGGGGGAGATCTAACGTGCAAAATAAGGATGAGAGGGGACGGTGCTACTGCTCCTAGGGAAAAACAACATCACCTAAGGGAGGAACGAAAAAGTGAGGTTGATACTTAGATGAGGAGGAGGATGGAGATTAGGTTTGGCTTGTTGAGGAAGGAGGAATAAAAGAATGCAATTGGGGAAATTCGAACGTGACTTTTATAGTCCCATTTCAGGTTTAAGTTGTGCCAATACTAGTTAACTATTAGACCACGATAGGTTTACCGCTAGGTGGTCAACCGCTAGTTGGCCTTCGCTTGCTAATTGAACATAGACCAAATTTAGGGTTAGATTAAATATTAATAATCGTTTCATGCCGTCTCCTTCTATAATGACCTAGAATTTTGGCTATTTGAAATTGAAATATTTAATTGATTTTAAATATTTAAAAGTAATATTTATGGATTTAATAACTTGAATTTCAAATATAATGATTTATTGGATAATTTATAATTAAAAATCATTTAAATAATTGAATATTAGGTTTTAAGATGGATAAAAATAGTTTGAAGGCTTATTAAAATTATATGAATAAGAATGTATATAATAGAAACTTTTAAATTTGATTCAAAGTGATTTTTCTAATTTTTAAAATATCTCGTTTGAATTAACATATAAAATAGCCTTTCGGGGCACAGTCTCGGATTTCGACGAAACCAGTTCTATCGGATCTGCAATAATGTATTATTTTCAGCTTTCAAATTTCATAGCATTTAGAGTTATCGTTTGATCATACAGGATAGAAACGCATTGAATTTAATATTGAAAATTTAATATATTAGTTAGGTTCAAAAAAGCTATATTTTACATACGATCGAATTACGTCTTGAAACTAGTTCCATTGCGTTTGAAATAGAGGTATAAGATTAGGAACATGGGTGGCGCATCTCGATCGGGATTCGAAATAACATATTTAGATATTTTATAATTTTAAATATACATATTTTCTTTATTTCACATCTGCTCACAATCAGCCACCCTATTCTTCAGATCCGACCACCCTACCTGATCTACATACCTCCAATCTTCTCTTTTGTATAAAAATCATCTCCAGGCATAGAGAAAAAAAAGGAACATCTTCAATTTCAAAAATACAAATCAAACTCGATACAACTCTATAAATCACGAAATTAGTTTTAAATTTCACGTTTTGGCAAGAAATTCCTCCTGATATGCTCGAATTGAAGTGCGGCATCTGCTTTTGGAACTTGATAGTAAGTCAAGTAGTAGAAGATGACTACGGTTTGGGTTTCACGGAGATAGGAGCATCGATGCACAAAGAGGGTATGGTATTCGAGTTCGCGGCGAAGTTTGGCACTTGGGGTCGAAGTTTGTAGGTGCGCAAGAGGAGCATCGCGGCCTGACAGGGCTGAAGGGGGGTCGTGGGTGATGCGTTTTGCTGTGGAGAGGCGTGCTTGGTGCAACCATATAAATCTTAGTGGGCCAAGCTGGATTTGCATAGGTTATTTTAGTTTAAAATTTTAATTAAAGTAAGTTAATTATATTCTAATTCATGCAACCATATAAATCTTGTAAAGTTGTCATACGAGATCTAAATAAAACGAAACAAGTTGCATTAGATTCGTATTGATGAAATCTCCAACATGGGACTGGATTGACTGAATTTAGAGGTTCTACAATATTTAGCTAAATTCGTATACCGTTCGAATTTAGACAAAATTAGAAAATGGAATCGACGACCGAAATCAAGGTGAGTAAATCTCACTTACCTAGGATAGTTGGTTTATTTTAAATAGTTAAAAATACATATTGGTTGATTGGATAAATGGATATATTATTATTAGTTGAATGTTATATTATATATATATATATATTAGTATATATATTAATAGTTGGATATATTCACGCCATTGGAGCGAATGGGACACTATGCTCCCGCATAATAGCATATGACCCTATATTACCGCGATATCCCACCTTGAAGCGGGACATGTACTTTATATTGTATAACATCTGCTGTTGCAAGGAAACGGGTTGGAAGGATCCAACTGGATTCATAAAAAATGCTGATTTTTAATTTTGTACGTAGTAGTATATGAATGTGATAGATTTTGATGTGATTTGAATTTATTCATTGTTATAATAGCACTGGGATTGATTTTGGTACTATAGATACCATAAATAATATTTTTGAATTAAAAAAGGCAATTCAAGGGCGTTTTTGGAAATGAAAATAATTATATTGAATTTTAGGATTATTTAAAACGAAATTTATTTGAATAAAATAAACGATTTGATTTTTGGTATTTGTTTAGTTATTCCGTAAAATTATTTATAATTGAGAATCTAATTTGAGTATTTCTAGAAAGTGGATTTTTAATTGGGATTTCAGGAATACGAAATGGAAGTCGAAATCAAGATTTGAATGGTTTTGGAATATAGTTTGGATTATTTAAGAAATAGATTTATAAATGGAATTTTAATTAGAAATCGATTTATAAATACGTTTTTTTAATATAAACCTTTATAAACTGGGAATGAGTTTATGAAAATTTATAAATGGTGTTTATAAATAAGTGAAACGATTGTCATTTGATAAATAGGAAATATAAATTCACAGTGTGAATGTAACGACCCGAAGATTTTCGACCTCTAAAACCGACATTAATATGTTCACTATATAGAGTGTCGAGCAATCGAGTGCTGGAAAACCCAGACCGTTAGGGTTAAGAAGAAAATGAGATAGAAGAAGAAACAGATATAACATCACAGAATCTCACAATCACAGCGGAACAAAATATAATATGAAATAATAGCATTTACACAAAGAAAAGCTTCAACTATCAATTTATGTACAAGATATCAGAATATAACCATCAACAATAAATTTGGATAGTTTAATAACTTATCCCTAAATACTATCTATACAGTCTATAATACAAAGTAGAATCTAGTCAATATGTCTCTGCCATGCAGCTCGTCTCCCGAGCTCCAGAACGTCCTAACTTGAAAGTCTGTAATACTCGGTCTGACCCGAGCATTACAATAAAGTAACACCCAAGTCAGGCTGGAAACCAGCATGAGTAAAACCAACTTAATTTGAAATACAAGAGTTATCCAAATCTTTAGACCCAAGGTAACTCGTACAATGCGACGAGTTTTTATTTTTATTATAACCAAAACACTTTGACAAAAAATCATCAATACTGAAATAATGATGTCCAAGAACAGATACTTATTTAAAATGGTTAAAAAAATTTGTAATTAAACCAATTCCAGCTTATAAAACTCTAAATCAACCAGTAAAGTTTTGTAGAGATTATTAAAATAAAATGGTTCCGGATAACACTGTTATCCGATCCCAGTTTTTCCGAATCCAAGTAATAAGTTTAAGTAAATTGTTTAAAATAAACAATTTATCATCCATGGTGATAATAATAAGTTTATGGGAATTTATTACAGATTCCGTTCAAATAAACGTTTCATTATTTTAATCTCATTATTTTAAATTTTCCCGACCATCTGTTACCACGGCCACGAAAAGATTTGCAACTATACATCCAGTAGAACTGAGCCAAGATATAGATCGATAACCAAGTTAACGATTTGTAACCATATCAACAATTTCACATCAAGATTTTATAGCTTTGATTTACTGAAAACCATTTACGTTTAAATCCAAATTAATAACAAACACAAGCATTTATAAAATAATTTATTCCTAGTTAGTTAAAACTAACACACTATTTAATATCTCACTTGGCATTTGCATAAGTTGCGTCAATGATAATATTGTAATTAATTTTGTTACTCATTAATTTATGAAACATCGTTGAAATTTTAACGACGTATTTAGATTAAAAAAATATACCTTCAGTATAAATAAAGAAATATTGAATTGCTATATAAACATATATATATAAATCCCATTATTCTTCTTTCCCTTTCCTTCTTTTTATTTTCATTTTCCCTTCCATTTTCCTTTTCTTCATTATTTTTCTATTTCTTTTATATTTCCTTTGTTCCTCTTTTGTTTATTTTCTTTTTCCTTATCTTTCTTTTTTTCTCTTTTTTTTCCTATTCGTTTCTCTTGGCTGAAAAATCCGGCCCACCCCTCTCTCCACCTTCCTTCTGTCTTTCTTCCCTGCTTCTTTCATTTTCCCTTAAACTGCACATGCACGAGGCTGTGCACGAGGTACGTGCATGCCACCCCCGGCTCCAGCCAGCGAACCATGCCGTCGACCTTCCTAACATGTCGACTTCGACCCACTCACCTTGTCTGCCGACCCGGAACCACCATCCACCTAAAATCCAAAATGTTCACCTTCCAAACCCAATACTGGAAATCATCGCAACCTATCGATGTCTCGGCCCACCACCACGGCCCGCCATACCTCACCCAATCTTGCCTTCGGCTCCACCACAATTATCACCAACCTTCCCCCTTGGACCGCACCCTCCCCAAAGCCCCATGACGTCGCCACTACTCCATGACCGAACCTTCATCCAAAGCTACACTGAAACCCACCCTACAGGAAAATTGTCTACCATTTTTTCCTGATGCCACATTGCCTGTTCCTCATATGTGTCCGATGCTATGTTCCATATATCGCCATACCGCCAGAATTCGACAAAAGAAACAATTCCATTCAACTCTCAATTCCTCCCTGTATACAATACTAGAAATCTCCATACAAGGTTTGAAATTCATGCTTCTAAATAGCGAACAAAGTCATATGATCCAATCGTCTAGCCATGGTAATTGAATTTTAGCAAAATTGGGTAATATTCTTCAAATTATGTTTTTCGCACTTATACTTGATGATATCCCACAAAATCATTTTTAAAACGAAGTATAATCGATAACAACCAATTCTCCTACTAACATCATATCCTAAATCTGATTGGATCAAGAGGTAGTAAATTTTGAAGTTGGTCATGACATTTAAAATTGACAGAGCAGAGGTGAAGGAAAACATATGCAGGCCTGAGCTTCTTTGGTTAAACACTTACATATATCCATATATGAGTATACGTATATGAATACATCCCCACAGCACTTATTTCTCCATGACCAGGCATATATCAGAGTATAAAAATATAGTTCTACTCACCTATTTTTATCTGGAGACAGAGCGATGCTTATATTCCTCTTGTTTTTTAAAAGAACTACAAGCTTTTGTTTTGATCTTTTGAACTTGAGTTGCTCCTGCTTCTTTTAAAATTGTAATAGCTGTTTGTTTTCTGTTTACTTTAGTTAATCGAGTGAGAAAATGAATCAAAGCAGTGGTACTTATAAGAGGAGGTATGCTGCAGTTTTTTATTATTGATTTGAAAATATAGATCTGATTTGATTTTCTAATTTCTAATGATTTGATTAAAAGATGACTTGATTTATTATATGGATTAGATGTCACATGACATGTTTAGTTTTATAAATGTATTTTCGAACAAGAATGATATATGTGTAGATAGCGTATGGTATGTAGATGAGGGAAACTAGAAATTTAGAGGCGGGAAACTATTGTTCACGTACAGGCTTTACATTTCTCTTTTTTTTCTTTGTTTTACTTTGACTTGATTCGTATGAAAGCTGATGTGCTTGAATTGATTTTGTATTGATAAAATGTTTTGTATGCTAGAAGTGATGCCTTACCATGATGTTGTTCCTTTGCACCCATACATATCCTGTCATGTACATATATTTCTTCATATTTACACATGTTGTATACATCTTAACTTTATGTATATTTATTTTTATTTTAATACTATTATTTTTTCCTAAACATTACTTGTGTATATTTGGATATTACATGTATATCATTTCATATAAGCATATATCCATATACTTGTATATTTATGTGCGTGTATATATTTATTTATATACATATCTATGTATATATGTATTTTCAAACATTATAAAACATGTATATACATTTATCTATGTGTATATATATATATATTTGAATATTTTATTTTTTATTTACAAGGTGGGATTTATATATATATATATATATATATATATATATATTCTATAGAGTTTATCATACCCAGAATGTTAAAACTTAAGTTTTAAATATGGTTTTCAAATAATCTTATATGTATACAGAAAATTTATTTATTCGGCTAATAAAATTCAATATTTTGAATAATTAGAATCAATTAGTTACCCAATTACAGTCATTAGAAAACCCAGGTCATTACAGTGAATTTAAAATGAGATAAGGAAACAGGTTTAGAAAGAAATAGTGGATTCTATTTTGAAATATGGAAATAGTTGTGAATTGGGAAATGTAAATTGGATGGTGATAAGTCAAGAGAGATTTATAAGTATAAAAATGGTTATATTGGATTCTAAAAATATTTTTTTTTATCAAGAAGTGAAGTTGTTTTAGAAAAGGATTTTTATTTATTAGACTATTAATTGGGCTAAAATATTTCAGGAAGTTAGTTCCTTAAATATTTAATATTGGTTGAAATAAATTTTAATTTTCAATAAGCTTTGAAAATCTATTATTATTATTTATGAATGAATTGAAAATTTTGCTATCACTGTTGTTTAACAAGGAGTGGTACTATTTCAAATAATTACTTAAATGTGTTTGAAAATTTATTATTTTACTTTCGAATACTTATTTTAAAAGGGTAGAATTTTGGAAATTTATCGAAGTTACTTATAAATACTCTCGCGATTTTTAGATTGGCTTGTAGTAAACATATATAATTTTATAATAAAAATCTTATAATGGAATTCAGGAACTTTAGAATAATTAGAGAAAAGGATATTTCCAAATTGTTCAGATTCGAAAATGTTGAAAATGAATCCGAATTCAATAAAGATGTTATAAATTGTTAGTTGGATTATAAATAAGTATAAATGTTAATTTTTTAAATTTGTAATGGGAGATTACAAATGATTTAAAGTTTGTGAAGGAATATTTCTCTAAATTAAAATTTGAAATTTATAAAGAAGTTTTATAAATCGATTTGGAAATATTTAAGAAATAAAGAAATTTTTGGGAAGTTATGGTATATTTTCATAAGCGTAATTCAAGGACAGAGGTTACCTACAATTTGGGGGTGTTTTCGCTGGGATAGTGACATATCCATTATCCAAACTGTGATTTATGATTGAATGCATGGCGGAAATCAGGAGGCAGAGATTGCCGAAGTTAAGTTTGGTTTTTCTGGGTTAGAGGCACAACCATCGAGCTACGATCCATGGTCGATGCCGAATGGTATTTCGATATCTACTTAATGTGTTTTAAGTGTTTTTGAAAGAAAGGATTTGAGAATATGCTTATTCGGATGAAATAAGTATATGCCAGTTTTAATGGCAAATTTAAATTTATCAAATTTGAATTAAATGAGGCTTAGTGATGTCAGTAGGAAATGTAATCTTTGGTTGAATGTTTGTTTATTTGATAGTTAAATAAACGATTATCAAATCTTAGCCAAAATATGCAATCCTTCTTAATTTTAGTGGTAAGGAAACGATTTCCTACTTAACACCGAAGGGTTTTAACTGTAGAAATATCTAGGGGAAACACGGGAATTATATGGTACAATTGTCATCGGTGGTGCTATACTGTACGTATAACCTCGTTGTTCTTCTAGGACAAATGAAAACAAGATCCATCCACTTAAACGGTTAGGAGGTGATCCCCATTTTGATCTATTGTCAGATTATTTCCTAAAGAACCGGTATTGAGCATTCCAAAAATCGACGATTGGTTTATGGAGCACTCGGGAAGCAGGAGAACTCGTAAGAGATGTCTCGGAACCGTTACCACTCCAAACCCATATACGGTTCTATGGAGGAGTTTTCATGTTATATTAACATATTGAAATCCATGTGTGGTTCCAAGACTGTTGGTTATAGGAATCCGTGTGTGATTCTAAGATCTATTTGAGATGTGGGAATCTATATGCGATTCCATAGCCATTGTGTGGTGGGAATCCATATTGGATCCCGTGATCTATTTTTGGAGCGATGCGTAACCCGGAACGCCAACGTAGCCTCATAAGTGGAAATGACTAAAACCAGATATAGGAGACATGACCAACAGGGTTTGTAACGATCCGTAAATTTAACCGGTTTTCGTAACGTATTTTATTGAAATTTTGTGGAATTTTAAACGATAAAATTGTGAAATATAAATTTGATATTTGGAATGCGTCAAATTAAACATAGCAACTGGTAAATTTTCGTCCGAAAATATGAAAGTTTATTTCGCGCGTAAATTTACTTCAATTTAATCAGTTAAAAAGCGATGTAAATAAAACGTTTTCAAAACCAAAATATTTTTACACATAAAAATTCTAAACCATCTTTTGAGCAAGTTGTCAGTTTGTCGTTTTTCCAAATTCGGACATCGTTGGCTCCGTCGATCTTATTTTCTGTGATTTTTATGCATTTTCCGCTAGTAGAAAATTCGAATTTTTATAGTTCAATCGTACCACTAACATCCATATACCGTTTTGATCGTCTCGCCGCGCTGACCCCTACGGTATATTTATTCGGTGTTTTGAAGTCCGTTACGTGACAGAAACAATAAAATGTTCATTGTAACGGTGCTATAAATTATGAGCTTGCATTTTCTTTCGGTTCCAAAATTCAAACGTGCCGCACACCCTAATATTAATTGCTTTGAATAATTCCAACCTGTTCACCAGCCTTTTATGTTCCCTATAATCGATATTAAATTTTACTATTCCCTATATCTAATATAATGTGCCGGTTCAATATGACTGTATCCTACCGTTTCAAACCTTCTAAATTCTTTTGTCTTTTCGTTTATTCCCGTGTAAATTCCAAGAGCCATCAGTTTTAATTCTTTCCAGCAATCAATGTTTAACCTTTACTATTCCTACCATTTAATATACTTGTGTTTTATTTTCCCTTGCTGGTTCGTATCATTTTATTCTCTGTTCTATCTCCTAAATTCTTTTGATTACACAAGTATGGTTTCATATTTTTTCCTTGCTCATTTTACATTTTGCCTGAAGCCTATTCTCCTTCCCAGCCCAACCTCCATCTCCCCTCCTATTCTCCATGCACAAGCCCAGCCTGATCGAGCCCCACCGCAACCCAGCTCCAGCCGACTGCCTCACCTCCGCCCTCTCTCTCTCCGTCGACAGCCGCGGCCTCCCATCAACTCCACCCTCGACCCCCTTGCTCACCCAAGCCTGCAAGTGTAGCTCCTCCAACTCAACAAGGTCCTTCACCTTGGCATCTACCACCACCGTATGCTTCACCTTCTCCATGTTGCAAACCCAAGCCGCTGCCGCCACACAACCACTGCCGTGCCTCACTTTTCGCCGTCTCATCCACCTCAACATCACAGCCGTTCCATCACCCTCCTCGCCGACCGCATCGCAACCCACTCCACGACCAGCACCTACGCATGCTCCGCCAATTCCATCCTCCACCATTGACGCATCAGATCGCCACCTCCATGCTTTCTTTCCCACTGCAACCTCTCTTCCCTCTTTCGTTTATAAAAAAAATGAAAAAATTGAAGCTATATGTGGCCAAACCACCACTGGAACCATCGGCTGCAACAAATCTCAGGTTCGCCTCCCCTTCCTCTTTGCTCGCCACAACCTTCTTTAGCTTGGCCGCATGCACACTCCAATGCCCACGTGACTGTACCCTCCAGCCTTCTTTTTCTCTTATCTCTCGAAATATGGGTATATTTATATATAATTATAGTATATAGAGTGTTACATTATATAGGATACATGTTCTGTTGGCAAGCATTCTGGTATATATCTAAACATTATTTTGATTTTGGTTTATAAGGTTACAACCTGGTTAGCTTATTTGTTACATTTATAGTTAAATATATATTTGTTTTATAAAAAAATTAAATAAATATGTCTATCCTATATGTTGTATAGTCTTTGCGTTAGTTATATTATGTATGTTTTAAATCTGCTGTTATATTTATACATAGATGTACTTTTATATTATATACCATCTATTACATATAAAAGCTTATAAACTATATGTTTTATGTATATACAGATTTTAATTATAAGAGATACTGGTTTGAAACATAAGTTATATATATTTGTATGTTAACTTATATATGTTATAGTATAGTTATATTTTTCAGTTAGTAGTTACATAGATTTTACATATGTCTTTTTTATATAAAGTTTATATACAGATATATTATAATCTGTTATATATTATGTGTGTAAATATTAGTATATTATAGTCAGTGCCATATATATTATTAGTTGTATAGGTATTTTACATCATATTGTTACAGTAAAGACGTTTTCAAATATTTATATTGTTTCTATTAGTTTGAACATATAATTATAATATAGCTAGTTGTTTGTACTATTAGTTCATTCTTTTACTTTTGAAAAAAAAATGTAGGTTACAGTTTTTAGTAGTTAGTTGTGTAATAATATATTGAACTATATATATATATATATATATATGTATAAAATATACGTTTGAAACTTATTTTAGAAAAAATAATAATTAATATATGTAATATAATAGTAATGTATATATTTTCGGTTATGTCAAAACTGATTCAAATTTGTTTCATCAATTTCTATTATCAGCTCTTTCAGCCAAATTCTTGCCAATCTTGCTTCTTTTCGGGAATTTGTGCTTGGTTTTTTTTTTCTAATCTCATTGTCGTGTTCTTTTCCTGCTGTTCTCTAGCCTCGAAAGGTGAGCAATCACTCACGATTAATGTTCTTTTATTTATTAAATTTGATTTCAATTGAAACGACAATTGAAATATGCTGTTGTAGTTATGTACACTGTTATGACCTATATCTGTTCACCTATGACGTCACCATTATCTGTTAATTATTTATGCGACGATAATACAGTTTGGTTGATAATTGTTTGATTGTTTGTTATTCATATGGGATGTTAACTTAAAATGTATAAAGTGATAAATATTATGCAATTGAATTTGACATAGGATAATTAAAATTTGAATCGACATATACGTTGAATTGATTTGTTAATTTTGTATAATATGACCCCTTAAATGTTTAATTATTTGACACGTAGGAATAGTTAATTACCCTTGAACCATTTGAATTTATGTTGTATTAATTGATGAAGTATGAAATTGAATAATTAATGTAAAGTGTAGAATTGCATAGGATAATTAGTGTAATAATCTTTAATCTACATGAAATGATAATGTAGATTCTAGAAATAATTATATTAATTTGCACAAACAACAATGTGAATTAATACGATTATTTCGGGATTATTTGAATTGAATTGAATTTTTATTGATTGTTGTTATTGCTTGTTTATTTACTTTGACACCATCCCAGTTATCACACTGCAAGTTCCCTTTATTATGCTTGATCTTGAATTGAAATTGGAATCGGGTTGAAATGATATATACCCAAATGAATTTGACCTAGGATAGAGAATTAAATAAAAATCGGATTGGTCAATAATTTGATTTTAAAATAAAATAATGATTTTATTCGAGCAAAGAATAAGTTTTGAAATGAAGTTGGAGTTTGAATTTTTGAAAGGAAAATGTAACGACCCAGAATTTTTGATAATTAAAATTTGAATATTTAATTAATTTTAAATATTAATAAGTGAATTTATAAGTCGAATAAATTTTATTTCGAATTATTGGATTTAATTGGATAATTAAATCGATAATTTAATATGTTAAATTATGGAAATAATTGAAAATTGGGTTAAATATGATTGAAAATGATTTGTAAAATTTTATTTTATCATGTTGAAGTTAGAATGATATTTTAGAACTTTTAAAATCGAATTAAAAGTTTATTTGTGAAAATTGAATATTTTAATATTTAAATCGACTAGTGAAAATAGTCAAATTTTGAACAGTCTCAGAATTGGACGAAACCAGTTCCATTGGATCCGTAATAGTTAGTTATTACCGGATTTCAATTTTCGTAGCAATCGGAGCTATCGTTTGATCGTGGCCGCTCGAAACGCATCGAATTGTTTTTAATTTTAATTTGGCGAGTTAAAATAGCCATTTTTCAAAAAGTCTCGGATTTCGACGAAACCAGTTTCATCGGATCCTTAATGTGATATTATTGTAAGGTTTCAAATTTCGTGTCAATTGGATTTACCTTTTGTCCGGTACAAATTAAAACGCATAGAAAATCGTTTAAATCGGTTTAATTCAAATTGAACGTTTATTGCCATAACTCGCACAGATGTCCGAATTAGCTTTCGAAACATACTCCATTGTGTCCGAAACGCGGGGTAAACCCTAGAAACGCTGGTTACGGCGCGTGAATCGGAGTTCGGAATTTCCGGAATGAATAGTGTCGATTGATTTTCTTATAAATAGCCCACCATCACAAACAAAAAAATAATAATATCAAAACCCTAATCTAAAACGCAGCCGCCTCCCTCATATGAACGGCCAGAAAGTTGTTTCGTTCTTCCCCTTCGATCTCCTTATCCATCAACTTTCATCGAAAACTTCCAACTAGAAACTTATAGTGGACACCAAGATCCATCTATCCAACGGTCAAGATCGTCATCGGAGTGACGTGGTGGCCATAAAGAGGAGATGAAGGCGCACGGTTCGTGCACGCAAAACGATGGAAAGAGGGGGCCGAGCTCTATGGTACTGTAGTCGAGCATGGAGTAGGCGACAAGCTTCGAGATGGCGGTGGTATGATGGAGTATCGATGCTTGTGGACGGAGAAAAAAATTAACCCTAAATTCAAAATTGGGTTCGGCATGTACTGGGTTAAACGCGTGAGTTGGGAAGATGAACGTGAGGCCTTGGATCTGGAACTCACGGCTATGGATAGTTAGGGTATTAAAAATTATAAATTAAGTTGTAAAATTTATATAGTTTAATTCGTGTAAACTTCATAAATTCATATCTTTTCATACGAGGTCGAAAACGCGCGAAACCAGTTGCGTTGGAATCGTATGGACGAGCACTACGCGATGCAATTGGATTGGAGTCGTTTGGAGTTAGTGAGAATTTCGGGTAAAATTAAACGTCCGTTTAATTTTATTCGAAATAAATCGCTAAAACGAAATTGAAATCAAGGTGAGAACTTCTCACTCAATCGAATCAGTTTCGATTTATTTTAAATAGTTAGATTTAAAATATTTGAATGCATGTTTGAATGATGATTGTTATCTTTTGATTGTTAAAATAGACATTATGCGCCTTAGTAAGCGGATGTTATTTATTAAAAACATATACCGCGAATATTTCATAAACAGTGAAATTGGTATTATATATAATAGAAATATATATATATATATTGGCATATGTATATATTACAGTTGTTGATTTCCCGTATTTTTTAGAGGATGAGACCCTATTGCGCCGTCTATTAAGCGGATAATATTTTAAATCCCATATACCGCGATAATTTCGTACTGGAGCGAAATTGGTATTGTGCTAATGTTTGTGGATGCAGGAAAACAGGTTGGAGGGATCCAACTGGATTCCTCAACAGTTTTTATTTGATTTCAGATATTTTGATATTTGATGGATTATCATATCGATATATGATAACGTTGTTGTCGTGATTGACTATTTGGTATGTTGCATCATTGGACCAAATTTTGGAATTTTGAAACGATTTCAAAGTGATTTTTGAAAGTATACGTTTATAAAATATTTTTGGAATTGATTCATTTTAAATAAATAAACGTATAAATTTTAATGTTATAAAAACTATGATCTTTGAGAAATATAGTTAAAGGTTGATTTTTGAAAATATGAGGCTAATGATTTTATAAAATAGTTTAATCGGGATTTTTGGATTTATTATAAAAAGTTGAAGTATAGGATTTATAAAATTTGATAATTTTATAAATCAGAAATGATGGAATTTCAAAGAAATTTAAAGATGTTTTAAAAGAATAATATAAATTGATTTATATAAAAGAATTTATAAATTGATATTTATAAATTAAAAATATTTGAGTTATAAAACGAGTTTTTATAAGTGTTAGAATGAATTGTGAATGAATTTCATAAATGAATGAAATTTATAGAATTATAAACGGTGAAGTTAGAAATAGAATTTTATAAACAATAGGTTTATAAAATTTGCAAAATTATTAAAAGAATAGATTTGGATAAATAATTGAATCTTATAAGTTATAAGATTTATAATTATGAAGTTCAAAGGAACGATTTTTGCAAACAAATAAATTATAAGTATTTCACTTATGATATGAACTTTTGTTTTATAATTGAGTTATAAATTGAATAGGTTAATAAAGGAATTTATAAAAGGAAGTTGTTATAAAATAAATAGAAATGGAGTTTATAAACATTGTTTTATAAATCCACAAACGACTTATTTTGATAAGTAAATTGTTATAACTTATTTATGGAGTTATATTCACGTGTTTGACTGTGAATAATCCTTTGAAATAAAATGAATAAAAGGATGAAATTTGTTAACATGGTATATTCACGTTTTTGAATAGTGAATAATATGTTAAAGAAATTGTTTTGAATGTGATGTTTTAAATAGGATTAAAACGATTTAACGATGTTTTAAAATGTGTTGAGATTCGAAACCATAGATCTCAACATCTATTGTTGAAATAGACGTTTTCGAGAAATAAAAGGAAATGGTGGACTATAACGTTGTTGTTATAGTAAATGATTTCCGAAAGGAAATGTTTTGTATAGTATTGGGATTTATATATCTATTTTAATTTTGAATCCCTATACTAGTGATTTTGGGTTGTCGTAACGATGTTTTACGTAACATTTGTTTTGGCCCAAATAAATATGTTTAAGAGAATGATTTCCTTAAAGAATGAAATATATACTTAATTTCGATTTAAGTATATTGAATATTTTCCAAGTGTTGAAAATAAAAGATTTGTGAATTACTTAATAAATAAGTAAATGTTTTCCAATATAAAGTGAATATTTTGAGAATTTATCTTTTTGAAGATAAATTGAAAAGGAATATTGAAAACTATTGAAAATCGTATATCAGTAGATATTGTGAATATAAATTCACTATGGAATTTATAAAAGAAAGGGGAACTTGTTTAAAAATAAATATTGATTTATTTTTGAGATATTGAATTATATATCTTGTAAAGATATTTTGGGAGAAGAAATAATTTGGAAAATTATTTGGAAACTGGTGATGTGTGCATATCCATTGATAGTTCAATAACCGACTATCAATATTTCCCTTTGAATGGGTAATTGATGTGATTTGTTTGAATTTGAATGCCACAATTATTTTTGAATAAGCGCTCACTATTCGGGTTAACCGGGAAAGGACCATGGGGTCGGATAACCCATTCCGAATAAGTGATACGTCGTTATGAATTGCATTTGAAGACCGGTGTTGAAGACCGAGTCTTTTTGAAAGCGAAAGGACAACTCGTCGATTGTCTTTGCACCGAGTAGCTACGGTATAGAGACTCCATATGCGATGGGAAGTCCGGACGTGATTAGAGATTATCCGGATTGCAAGGACTTCTTTGTAAGTGCCTTCGGTTCTGTTCGAGCCCGGAACAGACTTGTATGGATTGTATGTCTGACATTACAAATTGAGATATAAAGCCGATTTCTTTGAAATATATTTCTGTTGGTGGCGGAGAATTTATTCTTTTAGCTTAACACCCTTCTCTGAGACGTACGAGCTCAGAGGTTATGTAGTTGAATGTTATCAGCAATATATTCCCAATTTGGTAATGTGACATGCTGAGTGTTTCTGTGAAATGATCATTGTGTTGATTATTTGTGATAGGATCATTTATTTGATCGTCTATCCTGGTGATCATTTCTATGATCATTTGTTGACCCAAAGCATGGCTTTTGTATAAAGTATGTTTTTGTGGACGTGACTTCGTCGAGCCTCACACCCCAGAATGGTCAAAACAGGAAAGATGCAGCAAGGTTATGAGGGGTAGCGCCCTTTAGGATATGTGCATTTCCTTCTGGAAAAGGGTGGTATCATGGTATGGAGCCAAGATACTTACTCATGTTGAAAACACTTTATGATTGTGTGAATTGATTGCGAGCGCTCGGTGAAAGGTCCCAAAGGATCGGGGGATGGCATATTCGGTCAGTTGTTACTCAGTTAGGGGTAACCCGGCCTTGTGTTGGTAGAGATCCGGTTTGGTTCTCGGGGATGTCCATCCAGAGGCATTCTCATGTGGCAATGGGAAGTTCCTTGGCCTGATCATTCGTTGGAAATCCAAAGAAACAATACGATCTTGTACGGTTTTAGTTGTAGAACCTGCCATCTAATATGGTAGCTATAGTAGGCATAATATAATGGTACCTATGCTGGCTAAGATTTATATTCTACTTTCGAAATGATTTTCTCTACACTATGCACTAATAGTAATATCAAATGTTTCTTTTTAATGCGTATCAAGCATCTTTGACTAACATAAGAAGAAATCTCCTCCGATTCTGCGTTTGCATTGTGTGTGTGTGCGGGAGGCCTTATGGTAGTCTCATTTTTAAAAGTATTGCGAATTGACTTTAAAAATATTCTTCTATTTTGATTTTAAAGATAAATAAACTGTTTTGAGTTCTCACACCAGTCTCATGACTGACTCGGAGTTTATTGTTTTCCTTCCTAAACTCTGGGTGCCCACCAATTTCTACACGGGCAGTCAAGAGTTAGGCTTATCAGGATATTCTGGAGTTGCTGGAGGCAAGATGGATGGCATGGCGTATTACTAGTTTATATAGTATTTCTTTTCCGCTGTTTGTTGTTGTTGTTGTACACTCTGATGATATGATGTAATGAAATGTATAAAATGTAATAACTGATATAGTTCTTTGTTTAAAGATTTTTCATTTATTATTATATGTTGTTCCGCTGCGAATTGTGAGATTCTGATATTGTTGTGTTGTGTTCTGTTCCGTTCTATGTTCTATTCTCTTTCCGTCTCTATTTTCCATCTTCTTTTCTCTCTATTTTCAATCTTTTCTGTCTTTTTCTTTTTCTTAAACATTGATAATTCGTATTTCCGTTCATCTTGAGTTAATCTATGGAGATTAGTGTATATTCAAGGAGTACGGATTTGCGGGTCATCACAGGTGGTATCAGAGCATATGGTTAAGCGACAACCATGGTTCTGTTGGGTAGTACTCATTAGAGATAGGGTCAGTAGTACTCTAGAATGAGTTTGAGTGTAATAATAGTTATGAGAGCGTATTTGTTAGTGAATATAAAATTGTTTTATATTGTGATGATTGGTTTGTTGAGTGGTATATAGATTCTGGTTAATACGAGTAATTAACGTTGTTGATAGGGATCTCTAAACACTTGTACAGAACAATTCGACACAGTATTGTTTTAAAATTGGGTAAATGAAATAATTTTGCCTTGATTATATTTTTATATATAAAGGGATAATTTTTCAAAATTATTAAAGTGTATGTAAGTTGATTGTTTAGTTGTTTGAATAAACTAAATAAAAAAATAATTGTATAAGTAAAAAGAATTATAAGAATTGAATTTGATTTGGAAGTGAACCAACTTGAATATGAATTAGTGAATATAAACTAATTGAAAATGAATGTTAGTAAGAACATCCACTGTTAATGAATCAAATAAGATTTAAATTGAAAACATATTTCATTGAATATTAATGAGAATATGAATGAATATTTATTGGTTATGAATGCTAGTTGGTTGATGGTTGAATATATAGCTTTTATTGCATTTGCTATGTTGACATATATAGTTATTATGTTGCTATATGTTGTATATCGATACTATTTTCATATATACATGGTTCTCATGTTGTTTGTTGAGTGATTAGTAGGTGCGGATCGCGTTTGCTTCGCATTTGAAGCTCGCTTTCGCGCTATATTAGCCGTATATGCTCGCTAATAAAATATAAGGTACATATCTCGGATTAAATATCGTACTTTTATACTTTTTTCCCTTCGGGATGCCTCATTACTCGATGAGATGTATATTTGTGATATATATACTGTCATTTTTTTCGGATCGAGCCGCGCAAAGGAGACTATGGCGAATTTTTTCGAAAATTTAAGGCGTTAGAAAAAATTTGAGAAAATTGGAAAGTTTTGAAAACTATAACTTTGATTTGGAGTTGAAAGTTAAACAATAGTAGTTGTTTTTGAAAAGATAACTAAGTATGATTTGAAAACTTAGTAAAGTATTATAAGAAATTTAACTATGGATTTTGGGAAAGTTAATAAATTCTGTAACTTTTCTTACTTGTTAATTTCGAGGACGAAATTCTTTTAAGGGGGGAAGATTGTAACGACCCAGAATTTTTGATAATTAAAATTTGAATATTTAATTAATTTTAAATATTAATAAGTGAATTTATAAGTCGAATAAATTTTATTTCGAATTATTGGATTTAATTGGATAATTAAATCGATAATTTAATATGTTAAATTATGGAAATAATTGAAAATTGGGTTAAATATGATTGAAAATGATTTGTAAAATTTTATTTTATCATGTTGAAGTTAGAATGATATTTTAGAACTTTTAAAATCGAATTAAAAGTTTATTTGTGAAAATTGAATATTTTAATATTTAAATCGACCAGTGAAAATAGTCAAATTTTGAACAGTCTCAGAATTGGACAAAACTAGTTCCATTGGATCCGTAATAGTTAGTTATTATTGGATTTTAATTTTCGTAGCAATCGGAGCTATCGTTTGATCGTGGCAGCTCGAAACGCATCGAATTGTTTTTAATTTTAATTTGGCGAGTTAAAATAGCCATTTTTCAAAAAGTCTCGGATTTCGACGAAACCAGTTTCATCGGATCCGTAATGTGATATTATTGTAAGGTTTCAAATTTCGTGTCAATTGGATTTACCGTTTGTCCGGTACAAATTAAAACGCCTAGAAAATCGTTTAAATCGGTTTAATTCAAATTGAACGTTTATTGCCATAACTCGCATAGATGTCCGAATTAGCTTTCGAAACCTGTTCCATTATGTCCGGAACGCGGGGTAAACCCTAGAAACGCTGGTTACGGCGCGTGAATCGGAGTACTGAATTTCCGGAATGAATAGTGTCGATTGATTTTCTTATAAATAGCCCACCATCACAAACAAATAAAAAAAATATCAAAACCCTAATCTAAAACGCAGCCGCCTCCCTCACATGAACGGCAGGAAAGTTGTTTCGTTCTTCCCCTTCGATCTCCTCATCCATCCACTTTCATCGAAAACTTCCAACTAGAAACTTATAGTGGACACCAAGATCCATCTATCCAACGGTCAAGATCGTCATCGGAGTGACGTGGTGGCCAGAAAGAGGAGATGAAGGCGCACGGTTCGTGCACGCAAAACGATGGAAAGAGGGGGCCGAGCTCTATGGTACTGCAGCCGAGCATGGAGTAGGCGACAAGCTTCGAGATGGCAGTGGTATGATGGAGTATCGATGCTTGTGGACGGAGAAAAAAATTAACCCTAAATTCAAAATTGGGTTCGGCATGTACTGGGTTAAACGCGTGAGTTGGGAAGATGAACGTGAGGCCTTGGATCTGGATCTCACGGCTATGGATAGTTAGGGTATTAAAAATTATAAATTAAGTTGTAAAATTTATATAGTTTAATTCGTGTAAACTTCATAAATTCATATCTTTTTCATACGAGGTCGAAAACGCGCGAAACCAGTTGCGTTGGAATCGTATGGACGAGCACTACGCGATGCAATGGATTGGAGTCATTTGGAGTTAGTGAGAATTTCGGGTAAAATTAAACGTCCGTTTAATTTTATTCGAAATAAATCGCTAAAACGAAATTGAAATCAAGGTGAGAACTTCTCACTCAATCGAATCAGTTTCGATTTATTTTAAATAGTTAGATTTAAAATATTTGAATGCATGTTTGAATGATGATTGTTATCTATTGATTGTTAAAATAGACGTTATGCGCCGTTAGTAAGCGAATGTTATTTATTAAAAACATATACCACGAATATTTCATAAATAGTGAAATTGGTATTATATATAATAGCAATATATATATATATATATATATATATATATATATTGGCATATGTATATATTGCAGTTGTTGATTTCCCGTATTTTTTAGCGGATGAGACCCTATTGCGTCGTCTATTAAGCGGATAATATTTTAAATCCCATATACCGCGATAATTTCGTACTGGAGCGAAATTGGTATTGTGCTAATTTTGTGGATGCAGGAAAACAGGTTGGAGGGATCCAACTGGATTCCTCAACAGTTTTTATTTGATTTCAGATATTTTGATATTTGATGGATTATCATATCGATATATGATATCGTTGTTGTCGTGATTGACTATTTGGTATGTAGCATCATTGGACCAAATTTTGGAATTTTGAAACGATTTCAAAGTGATTTTTGAAAGTATACGTTTATAAAATATTTTTGGAATTGATTCATTTTAAATAAATAAACGTATAAATTTTAATGTTATAAAAACTATGATCTTTGAGAAATATAGTTAAAGGTTGATTTTTGAAAATATGAGGCTAATGATTTTATAAAATAGTTTAATCGGGATTTTTGGATTTATTATAAAAAGTTGAAGTATAGGATTTATAAAATTTGATAATTTTATAAATCAGAAATGATGGAATTTCAAAGAAATTTAAAGATGTTTTAAAAGAATAATATAAATTGATTTATATAAAAGAATTTATAAATTGATATTTATAAATTAAAAATATTTGAGTTATAAAACGAGTTTTTATAAGTGTTAGAATGAATTGTGAATGAATTTCATAAATGAATGAAATTTATAGAATTATAAACGGTGAAGTTAGAAATAGAATTTTATAAACAATAGGTTTATAAAATTTGCAAAATTATTAAAAGAATAGATTTGGATAAATAATTGAATCTTATAAGTTATAAGATTTATAATTATGAAGTTCAAAGGAACGATTTTTGCAAACAAATAAATTATAAGTATTTCACTTATGATATGAACTTTTGTTTTATAATTGAGTTATAAATTGAATAGGTTAATAAAGGAATTTATAAAAGGAAGTTGTTATAAAATAAATAGAAATGGAGTTTATAAACATTGTTTTATAAATCCGCAAACGACTTATTTTGATAAGTAAATTTTTATAACTTATTTATGGAGTTATATTCACGTTTTTGACTGTGAATAATCCTTTGAAATAAAATGAATAAAAGGATGAAATTTGTTAACATAGTATATTCACGTTTTTGAATAGTGAATAATATGTTAAAGAAATTGTTTTGAATGTGATGTTTTAAATAGGATTAAAACGATCTAACGATGTTTTAAAATGTGTTGAGATTCGAAACCATAGATTTTAACATCTATTGTTGAAATAGACGTTTTCGAGAAATAAAAGGAAATGGTAGACCATAACGCTGTTGTTATAGTAAATGATTTCCGAAAGGAAATGTTTTGTATAGTATTGGGATTTATATATCTATTTTAATTTCGAATCCCAATACTAGTGATTTTGGGTTGTCGTAACGATGTTTTACGTAACATTTGTTTTGGCCCAAATAAATATGTTTAAGAGAATGATTTACTTAAAGAATGAAATATATACTTAATTTCGATTTAAGTATATTGAATATTTTCCAAGTGTTGAAAATAAAAGATTTGTTAATTACTTAATAAATAAGTATGGAAATGTTTTCCAATATAAAGTGAATATTTTGAGAATTTATCTTTTTGAAGATAAATTGAAAAGGAATATTGAAACCTACTAAAAATCGTATATTAGTAGATATTGTGAATATAAATTCACTAGGGAATTTATAAAAGAAAGGGGAACTTGTTTAAAAATAAATATTGATTTATTTTTGAGATATTGAATTATATATCTTGTAAAGATATTTTGGGAAAAGAAATAATTTGGAAAATTATTTGGAAACTGGTGATGTGTGCATATCCATTGATAGTTCAATAACCGACTGTCAATATTTCCCTTTGAATGGGTAATTGATTTGATTTGTTTGAATTTGAATGCCACACTTATTTTTGAATAAGCGCTCACTATTCGGGTTAACCGGGAAAGGACCATGGGGTCGGATAACCCATTCCGAATAAGTGATACGTCGTTATGAATTGCATTTGAAGAACGGTGTTGAAGACCGGATCTTTTTGAAAGCGAAAGGACAACTCGTCGATTGTCTTTGCACCGAGTAACTACGGTATAGAGACTCCATATGTGATGGGAAGTCCGGACGTGATTAGAGATTATCCGGATTGCAATGACTTCTTTGTAAGTGCCTTCGGTTCTGTTCGAGCCCGGAACAGACTTGTATGGATTGTATGTCTGACATTACAAATTGAGATATAAAGCCGATTTCTTTCAAATATATTTCTGTTGGTGGCGGAGAATTTATTCTTTTAGCTTAACACCCTTCTCTGAGACGTACGAGCTCAGAGGTTATGTAGTTGAATGTTATCAGCAATATATTCCCAATTTGGTAATGTGACATGCTGAGTGTTTCTGTGAAATGATCAATGTGTTGATTATTTGTGATAGGATCATTTATTTGATCGTCTATCCTGGTGATCATTTCTATGATCATTTGTTGACCCAAAGCATGGCTTTTGTATAAAGTATGTTTTTGTGGACGTGACTTCGTCGAGCCTCACACCCCGGAATGGTCAAAACAGGAAAGATGCAGCAAGGTTATGAGGGGTAGCGCCCTTTAGGATATGTGCATTTCCTTCTGGAAAAGGGTGGTATCATGGTATGGATCCCAGATACTTACTCATGTTGAAAACACTTTATGATTGTGTGAATTGATTGCGAGCGCTCGGTGAAAGGTCCCAAAGGACCGGGGGATGGCATATTCGGTCAGTTGTTACTCAGTTAGGGGTAACCCGGCCTTGTGTTGGTAGAGATCCGGTTTGGTTCTCGGGGATGTCCATCTAGAGGCATTCTCATGTGGCAATGGGAAGTTCCTTGGCCTGATCATTCGTTGGAAATCCAAAGAAACAATACGATCTTGTACGGTTTTAGTTGTAGAACCTGCCATCTAATATGGTAGCTATAGTAGGCATAATATAATGGTACCTATGCTGGCTAAGATTTATATTCTACTTTCGAAATGATTTTCTCTACACTATGCACTAATAATAATATCAAATGTTTCTTTTTAATGCGTATCAAGCATCTTTGACTAACATAAGAAGAAATCTCCTCCGATTCTGCGTTTGCATTGTGTGTGTGTGCGGGAGGCCTTATGGTAGTCTCATTTTTAAAAGCATTGCGAATTGACTTTAAAAATATTCTTCTATTTTGATTTTAAAGATAAATAAACTGTTTTGAGTTCTCACACCATTCTCATGACTGACTCGGAGTTTATTGTTTTCCTTCCTAAACTCTGGGTGCCCACCAATTTCTACACGGGCAGTCAAGAGTTAGGTTTATCAGGATATTCTGGAGTTGCTGGAGGCAAGATGGATGGCATGGCGTATTACTAGTTTATATAGTATTTTCTTTTCCGCTGTTTGTTGTTGTTGTTGTACACTCTGATGATATGATGTAATGAAATGTATAAAATGTAATAACTGATATAGTTCTTTGTTTAAAGATTTTTCATTTATTATTATATGTTGTTCCGCTGCGAATTGTGAGATTCTGATATTGTTGTGTTGTGTTCTGTTCCGTTCTATGTTCTATTCTCTTTCCGTCTCTATTTTCCATCTTCTTTTCTCTCTATTTTCAATCTTTTTCTTTTTCTTAAACATTGATAATTCGTATTTATGTTCATCTTGAGTTAATCTATGGAGATTAGTGTATATTCAAGGAGTACGGATTTGCGGGTCATCACAGAAAATGTAAAGATTTAAATCTTAAACAAATATTAACGTAGTAATTGATGAGAAAATGTTGTTTGGAATTTAATTATTTAATAATTAAATTTGGAATTATTAATAAATAATTTGGAATTATTTGATAATTGAGTTTTGGAATTATTTATTAATTAAGATTCAGTTTGGAATTATTAAGTTTGAAATCATTTAATAAATAAATTGGAAATTATAATTAAGATTGAAATTATTAAGTTGAATTTATAATTAAGTTGAAATGATTTGATGATTAAGTTTGAATTCATAATTAAGTGGAAATGATTAAATAATTAAGTTTGAATTGATAATCAAGTTTGTAATCATTAATTTTTGAAATTATTAATAATTATGATTGAAATTATTTAATAATTGAATCAGATTGAATTATTTGATAATTGAATAAAAAAATTGAATTCTTTGATAAGAGGAATTGAACTTTTAAATAAGTGGATTTAAACTTCGTTAATAAATGAAATTGGGTTTCTTTATTTATTAAGTTTGGAAAAGTATTTAAGTAAGTTAATAAATGAAATTGAATTTCTTGAATATGTGAAATTTAGTTTCTTTGGTAATTGAGTTTGAATTTGTAACTAAGAAATAAGTGAAATTGAATTTCTTTAACAGGAAATAAAACGTGATTTATTGGAATAAATATAAGATTTGAAATTTAAAGAATTTGATTTGACAAATCTAATTTAATTCAATTTGAAGTTTTGATATAATAAAGTTGAACTTAAGTAATCGATTTAATGAATTGGAAATTTAAATGAAAATTGTTTAAATGATAAATTAGCTTAGCGAATATTGAATGAAATCGATAAATGAATTTAAATCGATTTGAATGAAGATTAAAAAATTTAAATGATTTCAGAATGAAACCTATATACGAACTTGAATCAATATTTGAATTGTTTAAATAAGAGTTGAAATCGAATTATAAGATTTTGAAATGGTAATTTGGAAGTTTTGAAACGTAAACTTTGAAAATTGATTTAGAAAGACAAACGGAATGTTGATTTTCGAATTTTAATTGAAATTAAATTTGATTTGGTTTGAAATATATGAAACGACCAATCGGTGTAATAATCACGAAAGTTATTAAAGGAACCGGAATCGGTTATGGACATACTCTCTGTCTAAACCGAAAACCACTTTAATAACTATACGCGGAGTGATGATCCAGAATGAAGTGGTTGGCATGAGGTTCGTGATGATTGAAGAAAGAGAACGATAATGGATAGCCTTGCCACTTGTGTCAAATTGGAAATGACTAAAACAGGAGCCGTGCCGGGCCAAATGAGGTTAGCCACCTCGAGCGAACACACTTCTTCGTAACTACTACTCATTACTTGTTATTGATTGGTGCACCCTCGAAATTTCAGGAATGTTGTTTAGCGATGTTGCGATCGTTGCGGCGATGCGTTTTCACAAGTCCGGATCAGACAAACGGTAGTTTCACTATCTTGGATATTGTCTCATGTGCCTTGTCATACTTGTATCCATATATACGCGACCACTAGGAATTTGCTTTGTGTTATACCTATGGAGTACTCCCTGATATCCCACCAGTTTACGGTGGAGTTTACAGTGCTGTATAGACTATGATGCTTATATAAAATGTGTTAAGGGAGATAATGGTAACGCCTTAACACCATTTTGATATTTTATATTACTGATAGACATTATCTATTTAGCGTATACTACTACATAGTAGATAGTTTAACGGATCCTTAGAGGATGGTGATTCCAACATCCTTTGAGTTACTTGTATTTGGATTACTATTTCACCTGAGTTGGATTTATTGATATGAGAATATTAATCCTGACTCGAGTGTTTTGTGTTTTGCTTTACGCTCGGGTCAGACTGAGAGGTTCAGGTTTCGAGACTCACCTTTGGAGTTGGAGCTTCGCTTGGAGATCCAGCTATCTATCCAGCTTTTAGATATTCGATGATTCCAGTGATGTATTCTGATTCATATATTTGACTGTTGTATTCGAGACTTCTGTTGTAACTTATTTAACTCTGATGTATCTTATATACTTATATAGTAACTTCATGAACTACTATCTTTTTTACTTCCGCTGCATATTATTACTCTGTGTCTATGATTCTGTGATTATTTATTTACTGTATATCTGAGTTTTGCCAAATTTAAATTAACAATTCGGTATTTTTAATTATCCAAGTCCGGCATGTGCGGATGCGAATAGTCCAAAATAGCGGGTCGTTACAGTTGGTATCAGAGCATATGGTAGCTCTAGGCAAACCTCAGCATATAAGGTAAATGTATTTACAGAATCACTCCCATTCGAGTTTCAATCTCTTTCTTTTGACTCAATTCCTTTGAATTCTGGAATGTTCCCTCGGTTCCGGAATTCCTTCTTGTCCCTCACTATTCGTCTTCTTTTAATTTTGGAGTATCCATTACTCCACTTCAAATGATCCTTATAATGAGTCAGCGGCCTCGCCAATTCTTCGAATTATTTGTAAATTGATGAAATTCCTTTATAATAAACATCGGTTTACCGGAGATTTCCGTATCCTCGGTTTACGATGCTATTTATCTCCTGCTATACTTGAATTCTATCTATTGCGATCGAATGTAGATTTGCCTCGAAATTCTACATCGATCTTATACTTGAAGTTACGGTCAACCCGGTTAAGATTGCCTGTGAATTAAATAAGCTTATCCATCTGTTAATTAAATTATCTTATCTTCTGTTTCGAACTTATTATCGAATCAAAATTCTCGTTGATTTAATTTACATCAAAATTTGAATCTTTATACTTATTCTGAAATCCATTCTTGTATCGTCGAGCGAGGAAGTATATTTGTAAATTAATGTCAAAAAAGTTTTATGTATTGTGTTGTTTGAGTTGTTGATGTTGACTTGGGTTTTCGATCGATTCGTCTGATCAACGCTAAACGCTTGAACAGAGCAAACTGACACAATAGTATTTTTGAATTTGGAGAATAAAATAGTTTTGTATGATTATATTATATATAAGTTTTCTGAAATTAAATTGATAATGAATTTGTTGTCAGAAATGATAATATTTTATTTTCATTTATTGTTTGTAAACCATTGACTATTGCATAATATAAATAAATGAATGTATAAAAACTTAGTTATAATTTGATTTGTAATTTGTAATGAATTTAAATCAAGAATTTGAGAATTTAATGTCCGATAATTTCGAACTAAGGTTTTAAAGTTTAAAATGTATATTATGTAAATATTTTCGGATAAAAATGGTTTTGAAAGAATTTTAAATGACTAAATTAGAGCTCTTCTCTTTTGTCGCTAAAAAATAATTTCGGTGATGACGGCCGCATCATCGACATTCATTTTCGAGTTTGTAAAGGAAGAGACCAATTCGTAGCTTTGCTATAGTTTTGTTTTGGAAATTAAATCGATTTAAATTTCTTGAGCATGATTTTATTTATATATATAGGTATATTATTTTAAATTGATTTGATTTGATATATATAGTATATACATAATTATCTCTAAATTGTTTGAAGTTAATCGGAAATATAATTCTTAAAATTTGGGTAAAAGATGATTTCAATTATAAAAGAAACCAAATTTTGAATTAATATTTAAACTTGAGAGAATTGAATTAGGAATTTTATTTGGATAATACTCAATTGCATTCAATATAACTTGCCTAAATTTTCAAAAGTTAACTATGTAATTAAATATTATACAGTATAAAAATGATGATAAAGGAATTTATAAATAGATTTGAGTAGTTATAATAAGAGTAAATATACATAATATATGTAATACGATGTATTAGGTAGAATAAATTTAATAATAATTTGGAATAAAGAAGAATTTAATTTGTCGAATAAAGTATGATTATAATAAATGACTATTCAAATTTATGATCTTTGAAATTGTTAATTTAAGATAATTGGATAATATATAATATAAATTGTCTTTATAAATAGAAATAATATCAACTTAATGAATTATCTTGAATTTAAAAACAAATTATTGAATATAAGTTTATTTAAATTGAATTTTATATGGTTTAAATTAATTGTTTATTATGAAATTCAAGTCTATTTTCTTCTGATTGTTTCTATTCTCCTACTTCCTTTTCGGGGACGAAAAGTTTTGAGTGGGGGAGAGTGTAACGACCCGTAAATTTAACCGGTTTACGTAACGTATTTTATTGAAATTTTATGGAATTTTAAACGATAAAATTGTGAAATATAAATTTGATATTTGGAATGCGTCTAATTAAGCATAGCAACTGGTAAATTTTCGTCCGAAAATATGAAAGTTTATTTCGCGCGTAAATTTACTTCAATTTAAACAGTTAAAAAGCGATGTAAATAAACGTTTTCAAAACCAAAATATTTTTATATAGAAAAATTCTAACCCATCTTTTGAGCAAGTTGTCAGTTTGTCGTTTTTCCAAATTCGGAAATCTTTGGCTCCGTTGATCTTATTTTCTGCGATTTTTATGCATTTTCCGCTAGTAGAAAATTCGAATTTTTATAGTTCAATCGTACCACTGACATCCATATACCGTTTTGATCGTCTCGCTGCGCTGACCCCTACGGTATATTTATTTCGGTGTTTTGAAGTCCGTTACGCGATAGAAACAATAAAATGTTCATTGTAATGGTGCTACAAATTGTGAGCTTGCATTTTCTTTCGGTTCCAAAATTCAAACGTGCCGCACACCCTAATATTAATTGCTTTAAATAATTCCAACCCGTTCACCAGCCTTTTATGTTCTCTATAATCGATATTAAATTTTACTATTCCCTATATTTAATATAATGTTCCGGTTCAATATGACTGTATCCTACCGTTTCAAACCTTCTAAATTCTTTTGTCTTTTCGTTTATTCCCGTGTAAATTCCAAGAGCCATCAATTTTAATTCTTTCTAGCAATCAATGTTTAACCTTCACTATTCCTACCATTTAATATACTTGTGTTTCATTTTCCCTTGCTGGTTCGTATCATTTTATTCTTTGTTCTATCTCCTAAATTCTTTTGATTACACAAGTATGGTTTCATATTTTTTCCTTGCTCATTTTACATTTTGCCTGAAGCCTATTCTCCTTCCCAACCCAACCTCCATCTCCCCTCCTATTCTCCATGCACAAGCCCAGCCTGATCGAGCCCTACCGCAACCCAGCTTCAGCCGACTGCCTCACCTCCGCCCTCTCTCTCTCCGTCGACAGCCGCGGCCTCCCATCAACTCCACCATCGACCCACTTGCTCACCCAAGCCTGCAAGTGTAGCTCCTCCAACTCAACAAGGTCCTTCGCCTTGGCATCTACCACCACCGTATGCTTCACCTTCTCCTTGCTGCAAACCAAAGCCGCCGCCACCACGCAACCACTGCCGCGCCTCACTTTTCGCCGTCTCATCCACCTCAACATCACAGCCGTTCCATCGCCCTCCTCGCCGATCGCATCGCCACCCACTCCATGACCAGCACCTAAGCATGCTCCGCCAATTCCATCCTCCACCATTGACGCATCAGATCGCCACCTCCATGCTTTCTTTGCCACTGCAACCTCTCTTCCCTCTTTCGTTTATAAAAAAAATAAAAATTTGAAGCTATATGTGGCCAAACCACCACTGGAAGCATCGGCTGCAACAAATCTCAGGTTCGCCTCCCCTTCCTCTTTGCTCGCCACAACCTTCTTTAGCTTGGCCGCATGCACACTCCAATGCCCACGTGACTGTACCCTCCAGCCTTCTTTTTCTCTTATCTCTCGAAATATGGGTATGTTTATATATAATTATAGTATATAGAGTGTTACATTATATAGGATACATGTTCTGTTGGCAAGCATTCTGGTATATATCTAAACATTATTTTGATTTTGGTTTATAAGGTTACAACCTGGTTAACTTATTTGTTATATTTATAGTTAAATTTATATTTGTTTTATAAAAAATTTAAATAAATATGTCTATCCTATAAGTTGTATAGTCTTTGCGTTAGTTATATTATGTATGTTTTAAATCGGCTGTTATATTTATACATAGATGTACTTTTATATTATATACTATCATTGCATATAAAAGCTTATAAACTATATGTTTTATGTATATACAGATTTTAATTATAAGAGATACTGGTTTGAAACATAAGTTATATATATTTGTATGTTAGCTTATATATTTTATAGTATAGTTATATTTTTCAATTAGTAGTTACATAGATTTTACATATGTCTTTTTTATATAAAGTTCATATACAGATATATTATAATCTGTTATATATTATGTGTGTAAATATTAGTATATTATAGTCAGTGCCATATATATTATTAGTTGTATAGGTATTTTACATCATATTGTTACAGTAAAGACGTTTTCAGATATTTATATTGTTTCTATTAGTTTGAACATATAATTACAATATAGCTAGTTGTTTGTACTATTAGTTCATTCTTTTGCTTTTGAAAAAAAAAATGTAGGTTACAGTTTTTAGTAGTTAGCTGTGTAATAATATATTGAACTATATATATGTATAAAATATACGTTTGAAACTCATTTTAGAAAAAATAATAATTAATATATGTAATATAATAGTAATGTATATATTTTCGGTTATGTCAAAACTGATTCAAATTTGTTTCATCAATTTCTATTATCGGCTCTTTCAGCCAAATTCTTGCCAATCTTGCTTCTTTTCAGGAATTTGTGCTTGGGGTTTTTTTCTAATCTCATTGTCGTGTTCTTTTCCTGCTTATCTCTAGCCTCGAAAGGTGAGCAATCACTCACGATTAATGTTCCTTTATTTATTAAATTTGATTTCAATTGAAACGACAATTGAAATACGCTGTTGCAGTTATGTACACTGTTATGACCTATATCTGTTCACCTATGACGTCACCATTATCTGTTATTATTTATGCGACGATAATACAGTTTGGTTGATAATTGTTTGATTGTTTGTTGTTCATATGGGATGTTAACTTAAAATGTATAAAGTGATAAATATTATGCAATTGAATTTGACGTAGGATAACTAAAATTTGAATCAACATATACGTTGAATTTGATGAGTTAATTTTGTATAATATGACCCCTTAAATGTTTAATTATTTGACACGTAGGAATAGTTAATTACCCTTGAACCATTTGAATTTATGTTGTATTAATTGATGAAGTACGAAATTGAATAATTAATGTAAAGTGTAGAATTGCATAGGATAATTAGTGTAATAATCTTTAATCTACACGAAATGATAGTGTAGATTCTAGAAATAATTATATTAATTTGCACAAACAATAATGTGAATTAATACGATTATTTCGGGATTATTTCAATTGAATTGAATTTTTATTGATTGTTGTTATTACTTGTTTATTTACTTTGACACCATCCCAGTTCTCACACTGCAAGTTCCCTTTATTATGCTTGATCTTGAATTGAAATTGGAATCGGGTTGAAATGGTATATACCCAAATGAATTTTACCTAGGATAGAGAATTAAATAAAAATCGGATTGGTCAATAATTTGATTTTAAAATAAAATAATGATTTTATTCAAGCAAAGAATAAGTTTTGAAATGAAGTTGGAGTTTGAAATTTTGAAAGGAAAATGTAAAGATTTAAATCTGAAACAAATATTAACGTAGTAATTGATGAGAGAACGTTGTTTGGAATTTAATTATTTAATAATTAAATTTGGAATTATTAATAAATAATTTGGAATTATTTGATAATTGAGTTTTGGAATTATTTAATAATTAAGATTGAGTTTGAAATTATTAAGTTTGAAATCATTTAATAAATAAATTGGAAATTATAATTAAGATTGAAATTATTAAGTTGAATTTATAATTAAGTTGAAATGATTTGATGATTAAGTTTGAATTCATAAATAAGTGGAAATGATTAAATAATTAAGTTTGAATTGATAATCAAGTTTGTAATCATTAATTTTTGAAATTATTAATAATTATGATTGAAATTATTTAATAATTGAATCAGAATGAATTATTTGATAATTGAATAAAAAAATTGAATTCTTTGATAAGAGGAATTGAACTTTTGAATAAGTGGATTTAAACTTCGTTAATAAATGAAATTGGGGTTCTTTATTTATTAAGTTTGGAAAAGTATTTAAGTAAGTTAATAAATGAAATTGAATTTCTTGAATATGTGAAATTTAGTTTCTTTGGTAATTGAGTTTGAATTTGTAACTAAGAAATAAATAAGTGAAATTGAATTTCTTTAACAGGAAATAAAACGTGATTTATTGGAATAAATATAAGACTTGAAATTTAAAGAATTTGATTTGAAAAATCTAATTTAATTCAATTTGAAGTTTTGATATAATAAAGTTGAACTTAAGTAATCGATTTAATGAATTGGAAATTTAAATGAAAATTGTTTAAATGATAAATTAGCTTAGCGAATATTGAATGAAATCGATAAATGAATTTAAATTGATTTGAATGAAGATTAAATTTTTTAAATGATTTCAGAATGAAAACTATATACGAACTTGAATCAATATTTGAATTGTTTAAATAAGAGTTGAAATCGAATTATAAGATTTTGAAATAGTAATTTGGAAGTTTTGAAACGTAAACTTTGAAAATTGATTTAGAAAGACAAACGGAATGTTGATTTTCGAATTTTAATTGAAATTGAATTTGATTTGGTTTGAAATATATGAAACGACCAATCGGTGTAATAATCATGAAAGTTATTAAAGGAACCGGAATCGGTTATGGACATACTCTCTGTCTAAACCGAAAACCACTTTAATAACTATGCGCAGAGTGATGATCCAGAATGAAGTGGTTGGCATGAGGTTCGTGATGACTGAAGAAAGAGAACGATAATGGATAGCCTTGACACTTGTGTCAAATTGGAAACGACTAAAACAGGAGCCGTGCCGGGCCAAATGGGGTTAGCCACCTCGAGCGAACACACTTCTTCGTAACTACTACTCATTACTTGTTATTGATTGGTGCACCCTCGGAATTTCAGGAGTGTTGTTTCGCGATGTTGCGATCGTTGTGGCGATGCGTTTTCACCAGTCCGGATCAGGCAAACGGTAGTTTCACTATTTTGGGTATTGCTTCATGTGCCTTGTCATACTTGTATCCATATATACGCAACCACTACGAATTTTCTTTGTGTTATACCTAAGGAGTACTCCATGATATCCCACCAGTTTACAGTGGAGTTTACAGTGCTGTATAGACTATGATGCTTATATAAAATGTGTTAAGGGGGATAATGGTAACGCCTTTACACTATTTTGATATTTTATATTACTGATAGACATTATCTATTTAGCGTAGACTACTACATAGTAGATAGTTTAACGGATCCTTAGAGGATGGTGATTCCAACATCCTTTGAGTTACTTGTATTTCGATTGCTATTTCACCTGAGTTGGATTTATTGATATGAGAATATTAATCCTGACTCGAGTGTTTTGTGTTTTGCTTTACGCTCGGGTCAGACTGAGAGGTTCAGCTTTCGAGACTCACCTTTGGAGTTGGAGCTTCGCTTGGAGATCCAGCTATCTATCCAGCTTTCAGATATTCGATGATTCCAGTGATGTATTCTGATTCTTATATTTGACTGCTGTATTCGAGACTTCTGTTGTAACTTATTTAACTCTGATGTATCTTATATATTTATATAGTAACTTCATGAACTACTATCTCTTTTACTTCCGCTGCATATTATTACTCTGTGTCTGTGATTCTGTGATTATTTATTTACTGTATATCCGAGTTTTGCCAAATTTAAATTAACAATTCGGTATTTTGAATTATCCAAGTCCGACATGTGCGGATGCGAATAGTCCAAAATAGCGGGTCGTTACAGGGTTGGGAAACCCACTGGGTGTAATTGCCTCCTTTTTCTAGCAATATCAATACCTTAAGTTGTTTTTGGCATGCTGGAGCGATGCATTCACTCTTAGCAAGACCAGTTATATTTTTCCTATAGTACCACGGCCAGATGGGTATGATGCTTCGGAAGGATAACCCTGATCCATGTGCAGGAGGATCGTTCTCGAAGTACTGAGAGCACCTCCGAGGAATCCTACATAATTAGCGAACGAGCATTATCGAGTTTTGATTTTATACAAGTATTGTTGTAGAGTACACAGCGCGAGCATCTCAGTTACTTGATTATTATTACTTGGACCCTTACACCTTGGTATAGTATCACTGGATTTTGATATGAAAGGTTTCTGTTATCGTAAGATAAAAACCCACCATGTTTATGTGCGGCCTGGTCTTACGATATCTTTATTTTGAAAAGGTTTTATAACCTTAGAAACCAAATTAGGTGTGTATTTCTCACACTGGTTTTCCATACTGACTCGGATGTTATTTTATTATAATACTCGAGCTAGACCGATGCAGATCCAGGTTATGATGCTTTGGAGCTTAGGAGACGAGCTAGAGTATTTCAGGCATATTATACGTACTTGGTTATTTCTGCTGTATGTTATGTTGTATGTTCAGTATATGTCAGGACAAGTTATTATAACTATCCGAAATTGATTTGTTGATTGTTGTACTTTGACGATGGTATGTTTAATAACGGTTATAGTTCTTTTTGTATAAAGATACGTTATTTTCTATATATACTGTTCTACTGTGATTGTAAGATTCCATATTGTTGTTTCTATTTTCTTTTATGTCTTTTATTCTTTCCCCTAACAATCCGGTTTTCCAGGATTCGATTGCTCGGCATATGATATAGTGGACGTATTGGTATCGATTTTCAAGGGTCGAAAATCCTGATCGTTACACCTTCGATTAGACATGATCCGAAAAATTCATGTCCGCATCACGGTGGTGTCAAAGCCTACGGCCTAGTCCTAAACCATACTCCAACAATTCACAGTAGTCCTAACAAAACTGTTACGACCAACAATAATACTCGAAAATATCCCAACTGCTATTTCCTGACTATTTTGCATGGAAATGTTTCTTCTTGTAGTCGGTGGGTACAACAACGCTTCTAACTACATACCCTAATAAAATCAAATGTCATTCTTATTTTATCCGTATCCTAAAGAGAGAAAATATAAAAACCTCAAATTTATAGATCGAAATACCACCAAGCTAAATATATGCTCATTTATACTTGTTTACGTATAATAACAACTACTTCCTACCAAAACTCCCTTAAAGGTCAAACATATGTGTGTGTGTGTGTGTGTCTATATATATATATATATATATATATATATATATATATATATATTAAGGTGTCCAAAAACACTCTTATTGAAAAAATACAAATTTCCCAAATTAGAAAACTTTTTTCTTGCCAAAAATCAACATCAAGTCTTTGCTAATATATACATATAATATTTTAAGGATTTAAAGAATTAATCTTTTATAAACTAAGAATTTCTTAACATGACCAACTTATTGATATACGTATTTGTTTGAAAATTAAAATTTCAAAACATTCCTGAAATAAGATTTTCGAAATAAATCCTTTGAAAATCCTTTTCCAAATTCTAAGATATTTCCAAAACATACTTTATAAGAATTCTCTCATTATCATTAGACGACGGAATTGACATTAATTATTCAAATTAAAATATGGTTTTTCATCAAAGAGTGGATCAGTGAATGCACCCTAGCAAAACTTTCTTCTAGCCAATTGCAACATACAGACTCTAGTTTTCCATCCATCTAGAATAAATGTGTGTCTTCGACTGGAATTCAAAATCCAAAATCACGAAGTAGCTAGAATCTCAACCGTCAAGTCGCACAACTCCAGTCTTTGGAATTCAGCCATATGTCATCTCATGCTCTTCATTATTAGCATTTTATGGATTGCTAGCACTCCATGGGGTACTTCGAAGTCGGCATGAAAATCTTAGCTCTAAGATATTTCCAACCTATAGTTTCTTTTCCCATTCCTTCGTAGTGGAACTACAATTACTTCTATAACCAGTATTCTTAGAATCTAATGTAAAAATATAATATTATTAGATAGGAAAGTACGAATACGTTCTCTCAATTTATCCTGATTCCTCCTGCCTACTAACCTAGGATCTGATACAAAATATAACAATTCGTACCTTAATGGGCCTAAATATCAACAAAAAATGAAGCCCAAGTCCTTCAAAGCATAGATCATTGGATTTGGCACCTGCAAATAAGCATGAGCATTATCAAAGATATATAGTAATCTAAACTCACAGTGGAAACAATAATAGGATAAGAATACTGACTATGACTACTACCTTGGAATTGATGGTATTCCTTGGGTAGCAGATTGTCACATCAGCATCGAGCATGAAAGAAAGAAGACTTCTCAAACAACAAAGCAAATCCAGCTCCAACAACAAAGAATATCGAACGTAAGTACAAAAACAGATTTGATAAAAGGGTTCGAATGCCTTGTAATTAGAATAGAATTTACAAACCGTAGGTGTTGTGACATTTCCGCCCACTACATGGTGAATATGAAGAGTCATGGGTAAAATTTTCATTGTCTTGGAATGGACCTAAACTAGTTTAGAAGTACTCTTGAGATCAAGATATAAACCTAGATCAAAACCGCGTCTCAATCCTAGTAACAGTTTGAAAGATACGAACATCTTTACATTATCCCATTGCCAAAGATATATAGGTCCCACTTTGGAGAACTACTAATTTTCTCTCTCACATGAAACATCAGGGGCATTGGAATATTCTACTTAGCGATACGCAGCTACCATTTCAAGTCTCATTCAATTCTGCACTGAATTGAAGGGCTATGGAATAATAACATGTGTAGCACAATGGTAAAGACTTATGCCATTTAGCCAACCCACTCGGGTTCAAGTCTTGGAAAACAATTATTTTCATGAAGCAGGAGTAATGGTCCAATAGGGAATTACTAAACATCTAACCATTTCCAATGGAAGGAAGGTTGAACCAAATCCCGAAGAATGAAAGGTTTAACTAAATCCCATATAAAGGAAGGTTGAACCAAATCCCAGAGAAAGGAAGCTTGAACCAAATCGCAGGGGAATGAAGGTTGAACCAAATCCAACTTGAAGGAAGGTTGAACCAAATCTCAGACCAAACCCCAGAGGAAAGAAGGTTGAACCAAATCACAAAGGCTATGTACTCAGCTGTCACTCCTATTATAACCTCACTCTATAAATATCAGTCACATGACATTATAAAATAGGAGGTTGGAAAAGAGTGAAGCTCTCATCAATAATGGCAGACAATTTTTAGAGGAAAAACTCTTAGTTCCAATAGCATGTTTACTCATATTGAAAGCTTGTACATGTAATCAGAAATGAAAGAGATAATAAAAGAGGAACAGTGGACGTAGGCACATTCAGGCCGAACCACTATAAAATCTGTGTCTTTTATATTTAAGCCCTTTACTTATTCTTTATTGTACATTCTTTATTTTCTATCTCAATCTTCTGCAACTAAAATTCGTCAAATAATAGCTCTATACTGAAAATAGTATTCGGGACTCTACTACAACGACTTGGGGGCAATGGATCATTTTTTGTGTAAACATTTTTGATGCTTTCACTAAGAGATGAACTTCCTTTTTTGAAAGGAAAATTCTCTCTTTCTTATTTCTCTTTTTTACTTTGAAACTTAAACCAATCCCTTTTGGACTTTGAAGTTCATTTTTTAGCCTTAAACTACTGTTTCGTTTAAATTAGAAACGCTATTATTTCTAATCTTCGTGCTAGATATTATCTTTTTGTATCATGCGAAAATCTCTTCCGAATCTTTGTAGATGAAATCTGTTTCTCATTTCAGATTTACCATCACTGTTTTCATAAAAAACGTTCTTTTCCTTCTTCAGCTCTGAATCATCTTTTACTTAAAAAATAAGAATATAGTTTCAATCTTTCAAATTTTCAAACTACAATCATTGTTCTAAAAAGAAAAAACTATATTTTCTATTCAAGATCTGAAATAATTGTTTCCATGAGAAAAAGAAACAATTTCCTTTTCTTTTCCAGTTCAAATTCATTGTTTTAGAAAAACTATCTTTTTATTGTTCAAGATCTGAAATAATTGTTTCTATGAGAAAAGGAAACAATCTCTCTTTTTAGATCTAAATTGGTGTTTCTATAAAGAAAGAAACCATCCTCCTATCATACTTTAGAACACCATTCTATATACCAACCCTAATACTCTGACATCAAATTGCTAGAATATATCCTTCCAAGTTGATAAATATTGGGACACTGATGCGTAGATTAACTCTAACATCAGATTGTTGAAATTTATCCTTCAAAGCTGATAAACCCAACGACATTGATGGATAGAAACATTAACATCAGAAATAGAAATGGCGAAGTATTTAATACCTTCCAACGCCTTTCCATACGCCAACCCTGATGCTCTGACATTAGATTGCTAGGATCTATCCTTCCAAGTTGATAAATCTAGCGACATTGATGCATAGGAAAACTCTTACATCAGATTGTTGAAATTTATCCTTCCAAGCTGATAAATCCAACGAAACTAATGGTTAGAAACAAAAAGATCAGAAATCGAAATGGTGAAATATATCATACTTTTCAACACCTTTCCATATGCCAACCCTGATGCTTTAACATCAGATTGCTAGGAACTATCCTTCCAAGTCGATAAATCTAGCGACACTGATGCATAGAAAAAATCTGACATCAGATTGTTGAAATTTATCTTTCCTAGCTAATAAATCCAACAACACCGATGGATAGGAACATCAAGATTAGTAATAGAAATGGTACAACTAACCAAAAGAATAATTAGATTATTGGAATTTATCCTTCCAAACTGGTAAATCCAACTACACCAATTAATCACAATGAAAGGAAGCACATGATTCATATTACATAGCCTACTTTATGTACATGCCTTGGAGCAAGGGGTTGAAATTATTTCATAGTGTTGGACTAAACAACCCAATGTTGTATCATTTTTTCAGCAGTTCAGATCTATACCAACAATTTCATTCAAAAAAGAAAAATTTATTTATTTCATAGATTCAAAACCATTATCTTTTTTCTCTTACTTTAGATCTACAAACATTTTTTATTAAGAAAAAAGAAAACTTTATTTATTTCTTAAGAACTAAAATCGTTCCAAAGTTTTTCTCTTATTTCAGATCTATAAATACTGTTTCATAACAAAATAGAAACATTTATTTATTCAATGGATCTGAAATCATTATCTTTTTCTCTTATTTTAGATCTACAAACACTGTTTCTCAAGAAAAAGAAACATTTATTTACTTCTTAAGATCTGAAATCATTCCAACTTTTTTCACTTATTTCTAACCTACAAACACTGTTTCTTAAGAAAAAAGAAACATTTATTCATTTGTTAAGATCTAAAATCATTCTATTTTTTCCCTCTTATTTCATATCTACAAACACTATTTCTTAAGAAAAAAGAAACATCTATTTTTTTCTTATGATCTGAAATAATTCTATCTTTTTTCTCTTATTTCAGTTCTACAAACACGGTTTCTTAATAAAAAAAGAAACATTAATTTATTGCATAGACTTGAAATCGTTCTATCTTTTTTCCTCTTATTTTAGATGTGCAAACACATTTTATTAACCAAAAAAGTAAACATTTAAATTTTTCAGATCTGAAATCATCACATCTCCTTTTTTCATTTCAAAAAGTTTTTTTTTACCAAAAGGAACTTTTGTTCATTTTTAAAAATCATTGTATATCTTATTCTCTTTTCGTCCAAAATTATTATTCCCTTGACATAAGAAACTCTAGTTCCTCTATAGATCTGTATTTCTCTAACATAAGAAAATCCTCTTCTCTTTTCCGACCTACAACCAATATTCCTTGAAATAAGGAGCTCCATTTCCCTTCTCTTATCTAAGAAAATTCACTTCGAGAAAATTCTTTTCTGTCGTTTGGATCCACAATTACTATATCTTGGAAATAAGGAATCATGTCTCTTTTCCCTCCTTCAAATCTAAAAACATTTTTTCATGGCCAAAAGAAACTTGTGTTCACTTTTGATGTCTGAAGTTATTCAAACTCACTTTCCCATTACTGATCAGATCATTATTTTCATCACTCAAGGAAACCTTACCCTCTTTCCTGATCCGAGATCATTGTTTTGAGAAACTCTATTTCTCTTTTTAGAAATTCTCTCTTTCTTTTAAGAGTTAGGCCACAGATCCTTCGAAACTACAAAACCTCCCCTTCCTTTCCGAAACTTGAATTATTGTCCCTTAAAAATTGCAAGCTCTTCAGGAAATCACAGGAGAACAACTTTCCAACATGCCACCACACGAAGGAACTCTGCTACAGAGAGTACAACTACTGTTAGTACACCCAAACCAGATGTGGAAGGAAAAAAGACCAGTCTAACAACCTCCTCGTGCTAAAAATTAACGGACATAACTTCAAAATAGTTGTGGTTTAAATCAGTACACAGTTCGCTGCTTAATATAAAGCTTTGGTGGATAAACTTTTGACAGGCTTAAGACAAATGAAAGTATTCAACCTTAAAATTTTAATACAGGGGAAGCCCCAATCTATAGAACATGGGGGATTCCGCCTAACACATGAACCCCAAGCAAAGCCCTTATCCATCCAGCATCTAATCAAAATATTACAATCGGGATCCCACTCATGGATCGAAATATCACAACTTGAAGACCGAAGTCACGGCGATTGATACTCAAAATCTAGACATGACAAGCTTGACACTTTGTCGCTCTTATCATGCCTGAAGGCATCACCAATCCAACGCGTCCTAGATAGGACCCAAATTATATAGCTTTCCTTACCTAGGGATGTGTTCAACAAAAATGAACAGAGAAGGAGATAAGAGCAAGAGTTACTTATCCACCCTCCAAAAAATCAAAAAAAATTGAGTGCCCACTACAAACCTTTATAAGGGGCAAACCCAACCCCCTAGACACTTGTCAAGATCTCCACACTTGCTGATAAGCGGGGGGCACAAAGGAGGTACTATATAATTACTTTTCTTTCATTATATGAATCTTAAGCTATTGCAGGGCTCTACAGTCTACTCTTGGATCACCATCCTTGGAAAAAGATGAAGGAAGGATTCATAATCCATTGCATGTGCTGATCAACCCAAAGGTGCTTACACCCTGCACGAAGTAAAGACAAAAAATCAAACTAGCCCTATAACTATGCGTGAGCTCTCCAATGGGTCAGTAAGGCACATAAAGATGAGAAAACGTCACTATCAGGAATTCAGATAGATGGTCACCCAGGGAAGCTAGCATAGCTTGCAGTACAAATGCTATAACAAAATGGAAGAGATACAACTCTCTGCCTTCGGAGCTAGAATGATCAATTATTAGAGAGAAGCCATCCATTTGAGTATGGTGTTGCCTCAAAGGGTGAGAAATAGGACACGATGGAAATGACATCTACCAAGAACTTGGATAACATAATATTTTATACAAAAAGGCTTTGAAAGACCAAGCTCCAGCAATTCCAACATATTTGACCCGCAACAGAAATGCGAGATATATACAAAACCACCACCACTACTCCTCATATCACAATTCAATCCCAATTAGCAATATATGTAGTAAACTGCTAGGACATTGCAGTCACCAATTATGATACTAGCTTCATTACTCCATCATGATCCAATAGTAGAAAACAATTCAAATTGATTAAAAAATAAGGGTAGCTGGATGCACACTGGGGACATCCACTATAAGTCCACCAAACTAGCCGGAGTCAACTTGACAAAATGACCAAATCCATTGACTGCTAGGAGGAAGCACTAAAATTCCAAACAAGATCTTGGAAATCTTGGCCTAGAAAAACCCCTGTTATTAAATAGAGTACTTGTAGAAAATCCTTATGAGAAGCTCTCCGATCACACGATATGCTCGCATAAACATGTTATACACATGAAAATAGATGGTCCTGCAAAGGAGATACCATAACAAACCTTTTGTTTTGTTTTTATCTAACTTGTTGTTGTCATTTCAAGACAATGCCATCGGCTCCTAGGTTCCACACAGCGTTACAAAAATACCAAGCGAGAATTCCTATCCAAGAGAACATCTTAAACTAGGCATACTACACACCCTGGTACTTTGCGCTTCTTTCGAAGCGGCAGGTTTAGTCTAAACTACTCTTTCCCTTTTGACCAAGACAAGAGACTAATGCATTCACTTAACACATATGCATTTATACTCACTTAGCATATATTTAGTTATATTCACTTAACACCTATGTTGTCATAACCACTACTTCTTTTCTAATTAGCAACCCAGATCACAAGCATGTGTTGGCAGCAGTGAAAGTAAGATAGCCATGACTAAGAGCATTAGCCTCAATAGTTCACTGCTGACGACTGCCCCTTTCCCTAGCAATGACATACCAGTCGGTCATCCAGGCACAAATCTAGCTTGAGTAACTCAAAGAATAAATGCATTCGAAGCCAAGCATGGATTGACTCATAACAGGAGATACCCCAAGAGAACGAGCAGATTAGAGCTGTCAACAAAGTTTTGAAAATGTTAATTAAGAAAAAATTAGATGAATCCAAAGGAGCATAGGTTGACGAACTACCCATGGCACTGTGAGTTTACCAAGCCTCCTATAAAATAACAACAGGACATACTCTATTTTCTCTAAGCATATGGGGCCAGACATGTTGAGGAGAGAAGGAATCACACCGCTTTCAAGATCGTCGCACACAGATGGAAAGTGGCAAAACAATACAAATCTAAGGTGAAGTTCCAAGAGTTACAAGAGGGAGATATTGTTCTCAAGCAAGTTTTTACCCATCCAGTCGCACTAGATCCAGTTTAGGAAGGACCATTTGTTTTTCATAAGGATCTCCACAATGTAGCTTACATTCCATCAATAGTTGACGAAAAAGGAGTTTGGAAAAGGAACCAATCTCTAGCATCTCCACCCTCAGCTTGTAAAAAGCATGTATCACTTGAAATAATAAAAGAAAGACAGTGGACGTAGGCATATTCTGGCCAAACCACTATAAAAATTAATATTCCGCTCGATTATTTGTGTGATATTTTTCCTATTGCGATCAATTGAAAGCTCTCTCGGTAGAAGTGAAAGAAAGATAACCATGACTAAGGGAATGAAAATAGCCTGGTAGTCCACTGCTGATGATCGGCCCCCGAGCCAGCAATTACAAACCGACTATAAGCCAAGGATTAGGCACGATTATAGCCCAGGCAGTTTATCAGTGGCGTTCGGTTCGTCGACAACTTCAAATCAATAATAAATCCAACGATTACGGCATGGCTACATCCAGGAGTAGTTCTAGTTGACGAACGGCACCCACGCTAATCGGGCCATAGTAAATTGAATAATACTCACGATACGGGACATAATGGCCTAGATAGTTACTGTGTGAGAATCCTTTCTCTAAATCTTAAGTGCGACAGTCGCAAAAGTTACACTCTCTTGGAACATAGGTTGGGCTAACAAACCATATGACACCAAAATCCACAGTAAGGACAAGTAACTTACGTGCCACTAATTTTAAGTTTACAAGGAATCTCCTGATGGAGAATATAGTTCGTTGCACTTAAACAAGAAGATTCTAACAATTTCTTTTAGTCTTGTGGCATTACATGCAGATAGTAGGAATATGAATTCCACTCTATTAACCACAATAGGATATTCCTTCGCTTCCAATCCGCTAGAGAAACAAAGCATCGACTCAACTCCGTCAGAGATAGCGGAACATCAATCCAACATTGCTACAAGAATTGGAATATCCCTTCCAACCAACTTCACTCAAGAAACTGTAAGGATTCTCCCAAAGCTAATCACACTTATGGAACCTGAGAAATACTCAGTGCAAAGGTATGACTAACTTTTGTAAGATAAGCTAAATTTGACGAAAAATACTTGGGGTCATAGCACCACCTCACCCTTTGGTTATACACATACACTACCACTTATCTTGGTAATAACACATTGGAATCATGACCTCAAGTTCAAAAGTTTAAAACTTATTCATGATACCAGGCAACATGTTGGGAGAAGCAACCAAGTGCACTATACTAGGGGAAAACCCAACCAAATAATGAGCGCTCCTGCCGACATTTGACAATATCGCTAAAGGGTTCTTTGGAGGATGTGATGAGTATTTATGGACTGCCATGTCCCCCAAAATACTCTCTAAACCCAAGTAATATGGAACTACTTCGAATGATAAGGACCTCTCTAAATTCGGCCTCTAACCTTTCGAATGTAATTAATTCATGTTAAAGTATATTTTACATAAATGGCTTGATAACTTTACCTAATAAATAATTCCCGAGGACATGCAGGATGACTCTAACAGATATCTATGGTAAAATTCCAAATAAAAATGTATTAATAGTTTGTAACTGATTTTAAGGCATGGATGGAAGTCCTTGACCATAATATGCCCAAAAAAACCTTAAATTTGTAGGTAAAGTCAACAGAATAGGACGATCCTCTACCGCCAAAGCCGATGAGAAATTTGAGTTGATTTCTACCTGACTAACGTAGAGACAGCAAGTCGATGTCAATAATAAGCACCCCACGTCGGAGGCGTCTGACTATGATAATCGGCATAAAACGAACCAGTAATTGGACTCCTAATTCACAATGCCGACAAATTTCCTTGAGCTTCGGTCAAAAGAGCCAGGACCACTTGCTCAGACCTGACATCTATCCTATTATCGCTTGCCAGTAGTCGACTCCAAATAGATGCATGAGATGTCAGAAGGCAAACTACCAAGGAAATTGGCTAAGCTAATCTTGTATAAATGTGCCTGGGGTAAGTCCTGGAAAAGCTAATAGAAGAACAAGGAATTTCTCCAAACATCATCTCCTTACCAGATAAGATGCAACACAAACCTATTGTAATTATTTAAGCCTAATCAGATATAATGACCCCAACTAAAGCTCGTACAAAATGTACATGTCTTTGTACAAACATCCACACAGAAGATATAAAGCATAGGCTAGGGAAGAAATTGTCAGCCTTTACTCAAAGGCACCACATTACACATCCTACATATGAGTACCCTTCAATGGAGATTCTTACTCTACCAAATCCATTAATAATTAATCACATACATGCATGCGCGAAAGTGGATAAATGTTCATTGAGAAATATGCAACTTCGGCAATCGCATGAGATGGATAGGTCATGATCACTAGACTTACCCATACAATAAACATAAATAGAATGCCATGTTAATAGATCCTAGAACAATACAATAAAGTGTACATCAGCTAGATCACACAGTGTAGAACCTCAATGTAGGAAGCAAGAAGACCAAGCCTGGGAAAAAAGAAACCCACCAGGTGAGGACTAATCAAAGACGGCTAGAGACAGTCACCACACCATCCTTAAGCAGTGTCGAGCCTCACATTGAACTATCAAAGGGAAACTCTTGAGGGAAACAAAAATAATATACGGATAGTCAGACATCAAGATGACGGCTGCAAGCCAAGCAAAGCAACCCCTGATCAGGCAAAGCGCACTTTGCATTCACGAAAGTATGCTTTAGGGTTCACCATGTTGTGGGCATTTCTGCCCACTACATGGTGAATATGAAGAGTCAGGGGTAAAATTTTCATTACCTTGGAATGGACCTAAACTAGTTTATAAGTATTCTCGAGATCAAGATTTGAACTGTTTGAAACCACGTCTCAATCCGAGTAACGGTTTGAGAGATATGAACATCTTAACATTAGCCCATTGTCTAAGTTATATGGGTTCCATGGAGAACTACTAATTTTCTCTCTCACATGGAACATTCAGGGGCATTGGAACACTTTACTTGGTGATACACAACTACCGGTTCAAGTCTCATTCAATTATGACCTAGATTGAAGGGGTCATGGCATAATAACATGTGTAGCACAATGGTAAAGACTTGTGCCTTTTAGCCAACCCACCCGGGTTCAAGTCTTGGCAAGCACTTCTTTTCATGAAGCATGAGTAATGGTCCAATCGAGAATCAAATTATTAAACATCTAACCATTTCCAACGGAAGGAAGGTTAAACCAAATCCCGAAGAATGGAAGGTCGAACTAAATCCCATATAAAGGAAGGTTAAACAAAATCCCAGAGAAAGGAAAGTTGAACCAAATCGCAGGGGAAGGAAGGTTGAACCAAATTCACATGAAGGAAGGTTGAACCAAATCCCAAAGGAAAGAAGGTTGAACCAAATCTCAGAGGCTATGTACTCAACTGCCACTCTTATCATAACGTCACTCTATAAATACCAGGCACATGGAATTATAAAGGAGTAGGTTGGAAAAGAGTGAAGCTCTCAATAACAATGACAGACAACTTTGAGAGGGAAAATTCGTAGTTCCAGTAGCATGTTTATTCATATTCAAAGCTTGTACTTGTAATCAGAAATGAAAGAGATAATAAAAGAGAAATAGTGGACGTACGCACATTCTGGCCGAGCCACTATAAAATCTATGTCTTTTTACATTTAATTCCTTTATCTATTCTTATTGCAAATTCCTGATTTTCTATCTCAATCATCTGTAGTTAAAATTCATCAAATAATAGCTCTATGCGGAAAATAGTATTCGCATCTCTAGTACTATGACTTGGAGGTGTTTGCCGATTTTTTGTGCAAACACCAGGTGAACTCGGGATGATTTTGATATGTGATGTAATAACACGAAATAAAATCGGATTTGCGATGATGTGTAAACGATACTTAGGCAGAATCTAGATTCTTAGGTATTGCGGGTCTTGAGCAACCCATAATTGATAAGAGAATCCAAAGGAATAGGATGATTCACAGTTGTTTGATTGGCTGATAACCAGGAAATTCTACTACAACGTCTCACCAACACCAACATTTGTTCTAGAGCAAATCACATGCTCCATTTGCAAGCATGCTTAGGGGGGCTAGTGTTATCCCGCCTTTTGATCAAGGAGTATACTGACAAATTTGACGAGTCAAACTACGAAGTTATCAATGTAACATAATCGTAAAGGCGACTGCGAAGCCCAAAAACCAAGTACATCCATGAATTCACATTGTGTGCTTTGTAGGGCATGTGTTACGGTCGAATTTAACGTAGCCTCCGAAATACTTAAATGATGGAATCGAATGAGTGATCGATGGAGAAATGATGAGAGTATTTTAAAAAGGCAATAAAAAAGAAAATATCAAAATATGAGCAAAAAAAATTAAAGTTTGAAAGTTCAAGTTTTTGGAAGAGCCGACTTAAAGCAAACCCACAAAATCGTCACGTTTGACTCGAAGCAGGATGGCCTTGGAAAAACTCCAAGTGTGACCCAAAGCAATCCATGCAGAAACCTAAAGCATGACTTAAAGTTGGTTTGGTACCAACCCAAGTGGTTGGATCGGTACCGACCCACGAAAAATCGGGTTTGACTCTAAGCAAGAAAAACCGGGTCGGACACACAAAATTCTCAGGTCTAACTCCAAGAAAACAATGGAAAACTCCGAGCACACAAATCTCAAAAATTCTTCAGGTCAAGCCCTCAGCAAACACTTAAATTTCTCGCATTGAACTCCAAATTAGTTCAAGTTAACAAAGACCAAGCCAACTCAAGCCAAAAGAATCATCGATCCACCATAAGAGGTGGATCGGTACCGAACCAACTCTATGGGTCGGTACCGATCCAAATTCCCTCCACCGATGGTTCCCATCTTCTGTTTACACAACCTACTCGATGATGGAAGCCTATTTTAAGTGTTGATTTGTTGAACCAATGAAATTCTCTATCGATTTTCATGAACTCTTGAATTAGCAACTCTGTTGTTCCATGACTGCATCATTTGGACTCCAAATCAAGCTAGTACTGGTGTAAACAACAATGGAATCATGAAATTAACCACAAGACAAGCTAAAGCGAAGAATGCAAGATGACCAGATTGGCATCTTGTAGAATCGGGCCGACCCATGCAAATTGCTGAGGTGGCACCCTATTTTCTTGGAGAAACAGTATGCAGCGTAGAAAATGAGATGGAGACCTTTTGGGTGAGATTTTTGACGTCTACCTCTACAAATTAAAAGTAAGGCTCATTTTTCAGGATCTTTTGACTCTTGGTCTCCTTTCTCTAGTTTCTTGTGATCTCTGTCTTATTTGTACCAATCCATAGAACTTCTGCCTCTAATTCGAAATATAAGCAACAAAATCATTAAGTGGGAATATGCCAAGATTACCCGAATCACTATAAACTATTGTGTGCTCTTTTCTTCTCGGTTTTCATTTATTTTCCTCGCTTTTTATTCTCTACTAAATCTATTGGGTGTGTGTACCATTTTTGATTCAAACAATATGCATTTATAAAAATATAAGTACAACTATTAACATGACATGATGATATAATTAAATATAAGTCATATAATTAAATTTAGGTAGTATATTAATATATATGTATATATATATTGATTAATAAAATTTTAATAATTAAAATAAAATTTATTTGGCTATGCACTTTAGATCTATATATAAAAATTGTGCCTTTTTAATAAATTAAAACATACATATAATCAATTTAATATGTGACAACATTGATAATACATATAAGAATCTCGTATAACCAGCAATATAATAATGGTACATATAATATAATATTATCCAAAAATTATAAATCATATAGTATAATATATACATACCTAATACTAGTGCCTTAGAGTACACCTTGTAGTGATGAATTATCCCTCCTTCGAAATCTTCTCGACTCAGCAAATAGGTAATCCTTAAAACGCAGACCTTTAGTTATCCAATATCTATCATCTTTAAAATTGATTTGAGATGAATTCATTGGAGCTCCTCATTGATGAGGTCAGGCAGCAATGATGGGGAAAATGGGAGCCATTTTTTTGCATTAGGGTTAGAGGTCCTTTTATGGTGGAAGAAATAGAGAGAAACATGGATCACATTTCACACCATTTCTCACTAAATTTCAACCATCCATCACCAAACCCCTATAGCCTTTTTAGCTACCTCCTATAAGCCCTATTGCTGCAAAAATATCATCTTAACATCATGAGCTAATAGCCCATTTGAACCTAAATAAATATTATTAATTAAATCTAATTTGATCGCTTGTCGATATCGCATATCGATCGATATATTTATAACTATTATAAATATATACAATAATATTTATTCCTCAAATCATATTCAAAATTTTATAATTAATGTTTCATAAATATTAATTAATTAATTAATAACAATTATAAACTAATTAAATCATTTGGTCTAAAAAAAATTCATCATTCCGATTGTGTGACTCGACAAGTATAAACTCAGTCAGCGATTAACTTCGAACTATTAGAATGTTAATGTTTAAACTTCACTTAGTAGGTCGTATGGCATTTTAGCCAAATTTATTGCTTATTAGTTTCGGTAAAAATCCAATTTTATATTATTAAGTGTTACCCAATTGTAACATTTATTTGCATCAATTCTCTTCATCAAAACCATATCACTTTGGACTTATGGAATTTGGTAAAGGTCATAATTAAAATATCATCCATATTCAGCTTACAGTCTAAACACAAAGTCCTTAGTTCAATACTAACAATTATTATTCGAAATACTCTATCCGGATACTTTGACTTTGAGTTGACTTGAGTTGATCATGGTACTAACCTCATATAGCTAAGGAGACAAATCCACTTTGAATAGTGCTTCACTACCATTACTTCTACTCGAACTAACTATATTCACTCGATGGACATCATGCCATGATTTGATTATAATCAAGCGGAGCTTTCATATGAAGATCCGTATTATTCTCAAGTCGAGAGAACTCTATATGTCATGGCCTGTTTTTCCATACCCTTTGAATCGATAATAAACCACATATGTCCAACTTAAATTGCATGAATAAGTGGATCATAAAGGGAAGAAAGAAAATAAAGACAGAATAAAATCTCACACGAATGAAATAACATATACTATTTTAATAATAATCTTTACAGCCAAAAATTTTAAAATACAATATTAGAGTCTAACCTAAATTCAGCTTGGACAGTTATAAACATCTGTCCTTACAATTGTTGACAAACATCAAACCAAAACACAATAAGTACAGCGGATAATAGAATATGTCCATACGTAGATGAATATCTCTAGCTCTCCTTTAGAAACTCCAACCATCTTCGACTAAACCTGAAACTACTCAGACCAGACCCGAGTATTGAAAATACCCGGATCAGGTTTGATAACTAGTTGAGAAAGTCAAATATAAACGACAGTGTCATATATCAGCCTTTGAATAAATCCTTTGAAAATAAAGAGCATCTCATAAGACCACGCCCACACATAAACACAGACGGGTTTTTACCTTATGATAACCAAAACACTTTTATATATCAAAACATTTAGTATTATTTTTAATGACATCTCTTCGAAAACATTTGCAAATAAACTTATTATTCTTAGCTGAAATTGTTACATTGATTAAATTCCAGCATAATAGGTTTACAACCAAGTTCGTAGGTTCTTATTGGAGAATGGATTTCCATACAAATGACCAGATGAAGGATCTACCTTTCGAAATGGGTGCACCTCTAGATGCATTCCTCGAGGAACAGCATAAAGGAACCTCTATCAACACAAGACTGGCCTACCTCTATAACTAGATAGTACCGAATATGTCATCCCCTAGTCGTTACCGACCTTTATCCGAGGGCCCTCATAGCATACAAACCACATTAATTTACATCCCGAACATTGTAGCAGGAAGAAATATATCTAGAAGGGGAAGACCATACCCTACTTGGGAATGACCCACTTAGCCTTGCTACATCTAATCCTATTTCGGTCATTTCCGATTTGATGAGGCTTGAGGTAACGATTACCTTTTCACATAGCACATATCATATCTTTGAATGCCACATTGTCATTTCTGTTAACTACTAATTGTCTTCCACAAAAATAAAACCCTTGAGCTCGTACATCTCAAGGAGGGTGTTAAGATAAGCGAAGTTGCCATCTTCCCCACCACTGATGTATGTTTGTAAAAACCAATGTACTAATCATTAGAAACCCAATGTCAAACAAATTTCCATACAAGTTGTCCAAGAACAGGACAAACCGAAGGCACTCTCCTACTACCACTAGTAGCAAGTAGTCCTTTCGATCCGAAAAATCTCCACAACGAGGAGAACATTGCTTCAAATAACTCTATCATGGGAGCTACCTAGAGCGTGTCAACAAGCAGTCATCACCCTACAAAGATCCACGATCTTTAATAATCATCGTCTTCAACATGTCTTCATATTCGAACGTATACATTGGTTAGAAGTGGTTTTCAAATAGGAATTATCCAAATCCGATCCCGATTCCTTCTAAGCCAATTATCGATTTAAAAAATGTTAAGTTCATATGTGGATAATAATCATCAATCAATTACTTTGATGAAATATCTTTTTTTAATATATTATTTTCAATTTATTCCATTTTCTTTTCAAGAGTATAAGGAATCGTTAAGCCTCATTTATCAAGTCATTTGGTTTATTTAAACCTTTCTTAAGTCCGGGAATAATTCCATATCATTTTCTCTTTAACATAGGAAAACCTTTCCAGATCATTCATTAAATTTTAATCAAAGATTTTCTTTCTTAACTTTCAACTTAGGGAAAATATTCCCTTTTTATAATATCGGTTCCAAAACATCCATTTAATTTAAAGGATTATTCACTGTCCAAAATCGCGAATATAATTCCTTTAATAAACTTTCACATTTAAAATCAATTTAAATTGATTTTCAGATTTACTAAACGGTGTTTATAAATGCCATTTATATTTTATAAACTTCCACAAACAATATTTCTTTACAAACAAATTCCATATATCTTAGTTAAAAGTCAAAATCCAATTATAATTTAATTACTTATAAAACTCTTATTTACAGAATTCATTATTTTCAAATCTTACTATTTATAAAATCCATTATTAATTCTTTTCTAAATTTCTATTGTAAACCAATATGTAAATTTGATTACAATCCCATTTCGAATATTTATTAACACTTTTATAATTCCATTACTTTTATTTATAAAATACTAATTTTATAAAGCTTATATATAGGCCATTTGTAATAAATTCAAAGAAATTATTTCTTTTCGTTTATCTCAAAAACACATAACTATGATCTTTTAGAGCATACGGGCTTTCCTTTCGATATGTTCCACCACTCGCCTAAGAAAAGAAAACATAGCACATATAAGTTCAGGGAACTGGTTGCTTTATTCCTAACCATAGTTAAACACCTTGTTTTATCTTCCACGATCTCACAGGCGGAACAAATGTACTAGTCGTTTCTGCATTACTCGGTTTGTTAATATATTCAATCTTTGTGACGACCCGGGTTTTTGACCCCAGAAATCCGTTTCATAATGAAGAAAGAAAGGGATGCGAAAAATAGAAAAGGTAGAGAGGAAAGAACAACAACATCAGAATCTCACAGCGGAACGAATAAACTAAATTAATCACATAAGTATTTACATAATATACAACATCAATCGGAGTTACACAGATAATACATCACATACTAGACAGTTATAAACACCTATCTAGTTATACAATTCAATATACAATACAACACAGAGATACCAACACAGCAGAACTATATATATATATATATATATATATATATATATATATATATCTACAATGCCGAAGCCTCCTGCTCCATTGCTCCTCCAGAAGTCGTCAAATCTAACCTGAATCCCTTGGCTACTCGCAAAAATTTGAGTACCCGAGAGTTTATGAAAAACAAAAATAAACTCCGGGTCAGACATGGGTCTGGTATGAGTACCAGGTTAAAGTTGCTTAATTTTGAAAAACATTTGAAAACAAAAGGTATCACGTAAGACTTCCCACAAATAAACATGGTAAGTTTTTACCTTACGCTAACCAAAACATTTGATAGGAAATTCAGTGATATTATAATAGGTCTAGGGTTTTCAAGTAAATAGAAAAATAGCCGAAATTGTTACATTATTAAATTCCAGCTACTAGCCACAAAAGTGGGTAATACAATCAAAACCGTTGGCACTTATTGGATTTTGGATTCCATACAATGGCAGGGCTACAGGGGTACCGCCCGTCACAGTACGTGGCCTAGATCAACGTACCGAGGAGTACGCCCGCTCCCCTGCAACACAAGGCCGGAACCATTCCTTACTGAACAGTCCTGAACAAGACAACCCCGACAGTTGGAGCTCATAACTGTCCACACAGCCGAATAAAAAGGGACATCTAGACAGGGGAAAATCTTGTCCTGCTTGGGCATGACCCACCTAACCTTGCTGCACCTCCCCTGTTTTAGCCATTACCGGTTGATGAGGCTTGAGGCTACGATTACCTTTAGAGAACACATCTCTTAGAATGCTTATCGACCACCTGACGATGTTTTGAAAGCATTCAATCCATACAAGTTCATTTCGGGTTCGAACGAAACCGAAGGTATTATCTCATTACACTCATTTTGGAATCACCCTCAGAGTTAACGACGATAACCCTTGCATTCTGAATCTCCATCTTCACTTTAGATTCACAACCTATCGTTAATTTGGATCGATGTGGTTTTCGGACTTCCAAATATGGAAAACCCGATCCCGGTCTCATCGAAATCCAAAACGTGTCTTTTAAGGCCAAGTTGTTTAAAGTTTAAAACAATTCAGTTCAATTATCCATATACACACAGGTAGATAATACACAATATCATAATAGATAGTCAACATCAACATAAACAGGTAATCTATATTATCATCACAACAGATAATCCATATTATCATCATACTTAAATCAGAGCATACCTATCACATAGCATTCATTAATCTCATATTTGAGATCTCAACCCATTCAAAGTAAACAATATCATCAATCCATATATAAGCAATCATTTCAGCTATAATTAATTTAAAATGAATTAAATAAATTATATCATCTCTAATTAATTTAAAGTAAATTAAATTAATTACTTTACCATTTTAAATCCTGCTTATATATTTATTAATTAATTGTCCATCAATTAATTTCTCATCATCCAATTATTCAATTTAATTAATCACTCTCAATCTATTAACTTTAATTACACCCAAGTAATTAGCCTTTAATTTATTTTCACAAATTAGTTAACCTTAACTAAATAGAGAAATTAACCTCTAGTTACTTATTAAATTGATTAACTATAATTAATTACTTAAATCTTTAATTACACTAATTAATTTCTTTTCAATTACTTATTATTGGTTAATTGATCTTAATTGATCAATCCTTAAATTACACCATTATTATATTAATTAATGATTTCTAATCCATCTTAATTAATTACCCTTTTAAATCAATTACTTTAAGTAATTAATCTCAATTAAATCAAAGTTATTAATCACCCCTGATTAATACCATTCAGTAATTAACTTCCTTTAATTACTCCATCAAATAAATTAATTACTCCTTAATTAATTTGCTTTCAATTAATCCCTTGATTCATTATGCAAAGCAATTATATTCCAATTACTTTCACTATTAAATCACCCTCGGTTAATTACATCCAGTAATTATCATTAATTGCTTCCTTAAGTAATTATACTTATCTCATCATCATATGATTATTTAAATTAATTAAACTTAATTAACTAACTTAAACAATTCATATTAAACTGAATTAATTACAATGAGTAATTAATTTCTTAATTACTTCCGTTAAGTAATTACACTTAAACAACTTACAATTGATTATCTTTAAATTAATTAATCTAATTAGTTATTCAAATTAATCACATTAATCAATTATTAAATAATCCTTAGTTCATGACCCTCATTAACTATTAACAATTCTTTAATTTACTTTTCTAAAGTAGATAACTAAGATTTATCATTATGAATTACAATTTAATTAATCATTAATAACTCATTAATTAATCCAATATTATTTAATTAACTAAGTGTTAACTATAACTTAATTAATCCTTAACTACTAGATTAATTAATTACTAATCATTAATTTGAATATTAAAACCTTATTTAATTAATGATCCTTAATTATCAATTTATTTATCCTAAATTAATTATCTTCAACTTAATTAACTAGTTTAAAATCTTAATTACTAAATTAATTAATCCAAATCATTAATTAATTGCATTGGTTAATTATTCATTTTAATTAACTTAATGATTACAAATCATTAAATCTTCATTTATTCAAGAATAAAAACATTTTTCTTATTAATAATAAATTTATCATTAGCAAGGTACTTAAGGACAATTTACTTTCAAATTTTACTTTTAAATTTCATTTTAAATTTTAGATTTAAAATGAAATCAAATTAACTTTTGCAAAGCTTAAAAACCATTGAAAACCTCTTATTTTACAAGTTAAAGAATTATTTATCCTATAATAGAGGTTTTGAAAGAATTTAGACTCCATTTCATTTTTAAATTCTTATCGATTTAAATTTTTACTTTTTCAATAAAAATATTTAAACAATTTAAATTTAAAAAAAAAACTTCTTTTATTTCAAGACTAAGATTCAAATAATATTTGAATCCAGATTTGAATTAAGTTTAAATCTGTATGTTTATTGAAACTTTACCTTAAAGTTTAACTATTTAAACCTTTTAAAAGTTGTTACAAGTAATTTAAAATTTTTAAAACTTAATTTATTTTTAAACTGAGATCCAAACTTCATTTGAACCCAAACTAAGCTTTGATTTTAACTTAGTTTAATTATCTGCTTTACATTTTAAAAACCCAGGTTTAAGCTTAAAAACTTACAGGGTTACAACCTGTAAACAAAATCTACCCGAGCCCCAACCCATATTACTCTGAGTCCATCACTCAAAACTCTCGAGTTAAACTCGAGCAACTCCTCTCTGCTTCACAACCTACCCAACATTACAGACACAACACTCCGTGCACATGCCCAACAACCTCGGTCGATTCCGACCATCGACGGCGAACTCCCCATGCTGACCAGCACGTCAACATACAAACACGATCATCAGTTCCCTCAAACCTAACTCGAAATGGAATTCGAACTAAAATTCCAAACCTGGGAACACACGAGCAGATATCACCTCAAACCTGTCAACACTGAGCTCTCCACTCTTCGACCATCTGACTATCTTCAACTCCGGCCTCATCTTCGACTACAACCTAACTACCACCACCCCAAAAGTCACTGCACTCGATCACCTACTTCGGCCGTGGCTATCGATTCCTCAAACACAGCAAAATTTAGGGTTCTAGAAGAAAACCCACTGCCGCATCTTCCTTGGTGAACTTCACCACCGTCATCCATTTTTCCTAGCATCTATGATCATTCTTCCATCAACCAGAAGAGTCCCGACCTCTCCAGTTACCCATATCATCAAGAAAAACCCAATTTCTCCTATTTTGATAAACCCAGAACTGCACATTCAATGCTTAACTAGAAATATTGATTCTTGTTTTAAAAATCATACTTTTGTTTATGTATTCGATTTATAATAATGAATTTATAAATTTCACGGTTTGGATTTTTCACATATATTGACATACACTGTTGTTTTTTGATATTTCAGAGACACTCAGGCTATTTTTAACTTAAATCAAATTTCTAAACTAAAATCAATGCTATAACAAACATATTTGGTTTAAGACTTAAGTACTAGTAAAGATTTGATCAAGAGAGATTGATTCAAGATTAAATTTAGAACTTGGAAACTGAAATTAGATAGAACATCCAAACATATAGCAAATGCACACAACCAAATATTCACATATATATACACAGAGGAATACATATATACAAAGCATACTTATTCCAGATTTTAACCATGCAACCGGATATATTTAATTAAGTTTAAAAAAAATGCTACTCGCTTTTGTTCCTGAGAAGATAACAGAGCACTTCTACTTGAACTTTTAAAACTAGGAAAAGTTTGCTTTGATCTTCCTCTTTATTTCATCTTGTTTGCTTATTGTTGAAAAATGTTTCAGTTTATATTTGAGTTTGTATAAAATGAAGAGGCTTGCAATATTATTTTCCTCTGGTTTGATATGTTTAGAATGAATAGGAAGGTATGTATATATATAGAAAGATAAGTTTGTATAGGGAAGGGGTTTACTGGGTATAAGCTTATCCTCTTTTGTTTTATCAGGCAGATTTTTTTTTCAAAAGGAGGCTGAAATGATCCTTATATATTTCGAATTGACTCAATAGTTAGCTGAGATGATAAAACATTTAATGCAAATGTACTTTATGTTACACCCTTTCCTTATTAGTGTATGTTGATATTACACTTTGCAGCATATCTAATCTTCATATAAGATTCTTGTCTGATTTGGCTTTACATTTTACTTTGTTTATGTTGATACATTTCACTTGCCTGCAAATCAAATCTTACAGCTACATATATACAAAGCCTGGCACATCTCTTTTTATTTTATAAACATATTTTACTTTCCTTTGTCCTTATACTTAACAGGCCTACACATTTTTACTTTGTTTATAGATTTTTTTTCTTGCCTTGGATTTCTTTTTACTTCACTTTGATTCCTGCCTGCATATGCACTTAATGGTTTTACTCCTATTTATACAACCTGGTTTGCCTTTTTACTCTTTGTTTATTTTTATCTTCACTTTTATTTTTAAACTTAACTATCAATACTTAATTTACTTATAATTTATTTACATACTTATGTTAACATTTATAAAATTTATTTTAAATATTTTTGAAAGATTTTATTTAAAATTTCAAACCACAGCTTCCCTTTATAAATAGATTTTAAAATAACAATCTCCTTTAAATTCATTTGTAAAAAAAACGTTACATTACATTGTTTAAGTATAACTCATCATTAAATTAAAATAATTCATAAAAGAATTTGTCTTCTTATTTAATAAATTACTTATTTTATTAGCTACATAAAAACAAAACAAACCTTTTTATTTAAATTTAAACTTAAGCTAAAAATAGAATTTTAAATAATTAAGTTTTATCTTGAGTATTAAAATCATATGGTTATTTATTTAATAGCTTAATATAAAATTAAATCCAATTTTTAATTTATCAAAAATATTAGAATAAGAACACAGGCCTATATATATTAAATTTAAAACAAAGATTATCTATTTATAATATATACAGATATGTATACATTACAAATATAAAACAATTTATTAGCCTTTAAAGATAGATTATCAGTTTAAATATTTATTTTAAAGAATATTTTTAAATTTAATTCAAATTTATTATTAACATTATTGTCAAATCTATTTAATTTTGACATAGATTATTAAATTGGTATTGTCAAAATTTCCGGGATATCACAATCTTCTTCACTTATTGTTTAAGTGGTATAAACAATTCCTCTTTCTCATTTATTCACACTCTCATTAAAACTTCCAAATCATCTTTAAATGACCTAATTATTCTTTTAAAACCATTCACAAAATATATAGGAAATAATTGTTAAGTTTAAAACTGCATTTCAAAAGTTATTTCAAAATGCTGTGAAAAGCGTTGCAAATAGCGTTTAAAAGCTATATTCTTTAATGCGACTTTTATATCATTTAGAAATCCATCTTTTCAACTTATATATCTTTTAACACATTTTAAAAGATTTCTACAAATTACTTCATATTTTTAAAATATTTAAAATATCAGTTTTAAACTTTGATCACTTTATGCAAAAGCGTGATTTTTCTAGAAAATTATTTTGAACATACTTAAAATATACAAGATAAAATCTTAATTGTCTTCCTTTATTCCCTTAAACATATCAAACTATTTATAAAACATTTCTAACTCATTTTAAAACTATTTCCAAATGGTTTAAGCAACCCATATACAACATTTCATTTTCAAAAAAGTAATTTCCTTTGTGCTTATCGACGTGTATTAAGTTTGGTAAAACAATTTAAGAATCATATCAAATAATCAATACTTTATGATAAAAGCATATATAAGCATTCATAGCAAACATAACACAACATCAAACATGTGTATATATATATATATATATGCTAAATAGAGTTTCTCACCATAAACCAAACCAATTAACTTCCTAGAAACATTCTTGTGACGACCGCCCATGACTCCCGCACGGAAACAAGGGAATGTTGCGCTGAAGGTGTGCCAGGCAGCCATGGGTGACCGTCAAGGTAGAATAAACATCGCAGAATCTATCGTACAACTCACAGCGCATGGATAAAATACAATAGAGAAATATAATATAGTGAAGCTCCATAGAACAGGACATCATCATATAAGCATCATAATAGTTTTATACAAACATATGAATCATCCATACATCAAAGCCTCACTACATAACATTCAAAGAAATACAGCAGCGGAACACCCAGTACATATAATATGAAATAATATGCAAAAGCCTCCTGCTCGTCTTCGTCATCATCAGCGTAGATCTCCAAGAACAGCACCTGTCACCTGCTACCTAGTCTGCCCATCCCAACATGGATGAACAGCCCAAGGTAATAAGAGGAGACATAAAACCTTGAGTCAGACAAAGTCTTAGTGAGCAGTAAATCAACTATCAAACATACCAAAAGAGTATAAGGGATAAAAGGAATAGGAACCAAACCATCCCACTCCGCCTCTTTCTACAGTGATAGCCCCCAGACACACACTAAGGAGAAGCAAGCATAACATGGCAGACAATTAAAGTAAAACAATAATCATTCGAGTCAAGGTCGATGTTTTCCAAATACAAACCCCCAAGGCCTAAACCAAGATCAGATAAGCACCCGGAAAACACCGCTCTTGAGACCGAATGATGATACAACCAAACGTCCAAACATCCATGACTCTGGCTATCACTGTTATCATTGCCTTGATTTCACCGTTAGTTGAACGACCATCTGTCAAGGGCTAACGGTAACCCCGGTTCTAGACATAACTCTGCACGTCGTCGCAGCCCATGCCTAGTAATTTTCGCAACTACCCAGAGTACTAGCACGTCGTCATAGCCCGTGCTTGGAACGTCGTCGCAGCCCGTGCCTAGTAATTTTCGCAACTACCCAGAGTACTAGCACGTCGTCACAGCCCGTGCTTGGAACGTCGTCGCAGCCCGTTCCAACGTACTCTTGCTTTGAGCATGCTAGAACCTTCAACAACGATGAGATCTCAGCCTCCTAGTCATCCTCCTTGACGACTATTTTCATACTAGCTCAAGCGCCTCTCAAGCTAACCATTATCATCAACCCGGATCGCATCACCGAGTTATCAACATAGCTTCGCACGTCGTCGCAGCCCGTGATTGGAACGTCATCATGACCCGTCCCATCTCATCATCATGCTTTGCCTCCTCGCATCATGGCAAAGTCCATCTCAACATCATCTAATCCATACATATGAGCTTCAACATCCGCTTCATATGCCACAAGCAGCTTTCACCATTCAAGAGCCTTTCCACTTAGCTTTTGAATCATCATCAACCAACTTGATCAAATCAAGCTATATATATCAACTAATCAATCAAATCAAACATTAATCCAAGCAACCAATCATTCAAACAAGATCTAAATAAACAATTACAATGATAATGGCAATTTCGTAAATAAATGAGCATAGATCTAACATACATGAATCATGGGTTTTTAGCATAGATCTAACAAATATAAATCATGGGTTTTGTCTCTTCAACTTGATAAATGAACTTGCATAAGTAAACATCTTCATAAGTAATGGATCTACACTTTGATCTAAGGAAAAATGCATAAAATAACTATCTACAACACTCCAACAAACCACCAATCCAATATACTCCTTTGGGTCCGCGTGAGAGATAACCACCACTCACCGAATCACCCAAACACTTCAAAAACTATCAACCTCAGATCTGGACAGCGAAGATTCAAGCTTGATTCGTCGAAATCCCGCTTGAAACGATGAAATCTAGCTTCGTTGGATGAAGATCTTCAACTTTGGCTCTTCAATCTTCAATCTTGGATGGATGTTAGAACTAGATTGAAATGGAGAAAAGGAGATGAAGAAATGCTGTAGTCGAGCTCTCAAAATGGCAGCACTTCGTCGTTTCAAAATCCGGTGCCAAAAAGTGAGCCAAACCCCTCTATTTATAGGCTGAAATCCCCCATGAGTCGTCCGCCCCTATGAGTCGTCCACGACTCATAACTCACGACTCAACGCAGCTCAAGGTAAATACGACACAACACACACACACACGGCACAACATGCACACGACTCAAGCCCCTACCGACCTAACTATGTTGCCGACTCACGACTTAACACTACACAGGGCCACACGACCTAGTTCCCTGCCGACCCAACACTAAGTCGTCTGGACGACTCAACTACCAACCGACTCAACTACCAACGACCTAAGCCTTAACTCCTTAAGCCGCTAACCTATGAGTCGGCATTCCCTAAGCCGTTAGTTCCTTTAGGTCGGTCAATCACCTTAAGTCGTTCATTCCACTAAGTCGTTTAACTATCTTAAGTCGGCAACCCTTAACCTGTTAACTCCTATAACTCGGCCTAGCACTAACACGCTAACTCATCCCAGCCTTGAGTCGTAACTCGTTAACCCCTTATGAGTCGCTCACTACCTTGACTCGGTCCAAACCTTAACTCGTCCAACTGCTAACTCGTCCAAACTTCTATAACTCGCCCACGACCTAACTCCTTAAGGTCGTAAATTTCTTAAGTCGGTCTAAACTATCCACGAGTTAACTTTTCCCACACAACTTAGGCTATGGACAACATAAACAACACTAACAACCTAGTAATTCTACGATTATATCGACACGTAAAATACGGGTCGTTACACTCTCTCCCCCTTAGGAATTTCGCCCCCGAAATTCCAAACAAACAACATCAAACAAAACTATTCTGCATGCCTACCATCCATAGCAATCAACAAACCATGCATCAAATTTCTAGCCTAGCATGCAGAATTCTAAAATTAGAACAAGTTAGAAGTTCATCAGATGTCACGACACCTTAGGGCCATACCTCGAAGAGTTCAGGATGAGCTGCCTTCATCCTCTCTTCCTCCTCCCATGTACAGTCGTTAACATCATCACTCCATTGCACCTTGAGCAACGTAATCGTTTTCCTCCTAAGCTGTTTCGTGTCGGTTTCAACAACACGAAGCGGCTTACTAGGTCTCGTAACCACTAGATCAACCTCCAAGTCTTCACAACTATCAGCAGAAACCACTGTATTCGAGTCGTGCACATACTTCCGTAGATAAGATACATGAAAAACATTGTGCACACCCGCCATCTTTTCCGGTAACTCCAATCTATAAGCGAGCTTTCCAATTCGCTCGATAATCGGGAATGGTCCAACAAATCTCGGAGTTAACTTCCCTTTCTTCCCGAATCTAATAACATTCTTCAGTGGAGAAATCTTCACAAAAACCATATCACCCACGTCAAATTCCAAATCCTTACGACGCTTATCGGCATAACTTTTCTGACGATTTTGGGCTGCCTTCATTCGTTGCCGAATGACCTCTATACAATCCGTAGTCTGTCGAATCATCTCTGGCCCAAGTACCAGTTTTTCTCCAGTTTCCAGCCAACATGTCGGAGAGTAACACGGTCTTCCATACAGTGCTTCATATGGTGCCATACCAATACTTGACTGATAACTGTTATTATATGCAAATTCCACCAAATGAAGGTGATCTTCCCATGATCCTCCGAAATCCAAAACGCAGGCTCTGAGGAGATCTTCCAAAACTCGGTTGACTCTCTCAGTCTGACCATCTGTTTGGGGATGATAAGCTGTACTCAAACACAACTCGGTTCCCAAAACTTCCTGGAAGCTCTTCCAAAATCCACTAGTGAACAATGGGTCTCGATCGCTCACTATACTCTTCGGAATACCATGGAATCGAACTATCCACTTAACATACAACTCAGCTAACTTCGATGCAGTCCTAGTCGATCGAACAGGAATGAATCTTGCACTCTTGGTCAACCGATCTACTATGACCCAAATCCCTTCATTTCCTGCTCTTGTTCTAGGTAGACCATCGATAAAATCCATCGATATCTGTTCCCACTTCCACATAAGAACTTCTAATGGATGAAGCAATCCACTTGGCTTCTTCTGCTCTGCCTTAACCAACTTGCAATTCATACACTTGGAAATAAAATTTCCAACATCCTTCTTCATACCTACCCAATAATAGGTTCTCTTCATATCCCGATACATCTTATTTCCACCTGGATGAATTGTCAACTTCGAGTGATGACTTTCCCTAAGAACTTCATCTCTCAATCCATCTACATCGGGAACAACTAGTCGTCCTTGCTTTCGAAGCCAACCCTCTCGATCGACTTCAAATCCTTTATCCTTTTCTGGATTCATTCCAGATTCCAAATCTCGGATAATCTTGACAAGCTTATCATCTCGCTTTTGGCTCTCGCCAATTCTCTCCACAAGAGTAGGCCTTATCGATAAGTTTGCCAACATCTCAGGTTCCAATTCACATCTAGGCCTGAAGTCAAATTCAGCCAAATACTCTAGACTCTTCCATTCTGAAAACATGGCTCCCAATCCTGCATGTCTTCGACTTAACGCATCTGCCACTGCGTTACCTTTTCCCGGAGTATAGGCTATACCAAAATCATACGATGCTAAAAACTCTAGCCATCGTTGCTGTCGCAGATTCAAATCCTTTTGGGAGAACAGATACTTCAACGACTTATGATCTGTAAACAACTCAAATCTAACTCCCAACAGGTAATGTCTCCACATCTTCAAAGCAAATACAATCGCCGCTAGCTCCCATGAGTCGGATAATTCCTTTCATGCGGCTTCAGTTGTCGACTAGCATACGCAACAACTTTATCCTTCTGCATCATCACTGCTCCAAGTCCAGTACCACATGCATCGGTGTAAACCACCATCTCATCATTCCCACTTGGAATAGTCAAAACATGAGCACTCGTCAGTCGCTCTTTCAGGATTACGAAAGCTTGCTCACACTTATCATCCCATCTGAACACTTGGTTCTTTTTCGTCAATCCTGTTAACGGTGCAGCTATCTTGGAAAAGTCTTTGATAAACCGACGATAATATCCTGCTAATCCAAGAAAACTTCTCACATCAGATGCATTCTTAGGTCTAACCCAATCCTGGATTGCTGCCACCTTAGCGGGATCAACCGCGATTCCATTTCCAGAGATAACATGGCCTAAGAACCTCACTTCACCCTTCCAGAAGTGACACTTCGAAAACTTAGCCTTCAGCTGATGTTTCCGCAAGATTTCCAAAACAATCCTCAAGTGTGTCTTGTGTTCCTCCTCAGTTCTGGAATAAATCAGAATATCATCCACGAACACAAGCACGAACTTATTCAACTGATCTCTGAACACTCTATTCATAAGATCCACAAAATATGCTGGTGCGTTAGTCAATCCAAACGGCATTACCAGCCACTCATAAAAACCGGATGGTGTCCTAAAAGCAGTCTTCGGCACACTATCCTTAGCCACTCTCAACTGGTGAAATCCCGTTCCCAAATCCATCTGAGAAAACACCCTAGCTTCGTGAAGCTGATCAAACAAGTCATCTATTCTCGGCAATGGATACTTGTTCTTCCTAGTCACTTTATTCAGCTCACGATAATCCACACACAACCTCAATGATCCATCCGCTTTGGTTGCGAACACAACTGGTGCACCCCATTCGGACACACTTCTCCGAATGAATCCTTTCTGCAAAAGGTCATCAACTTGCACCTTCAACTCTAGCTGCTCCCTAGGCGCCATCCGCCTAAGAGGCATCACAATAGGTCTGGCTCCCTCAACTAGATCGATACAAAACTCGATCTCCCTATGCGGCGGTAACCCTTTGACTTCGTCAAAGACATCTTCAAATCCATTCACAATAGGCACCGATGACAGTCCATCCCGTGGAACAACCAGCGAATACATGAAGCTCATGAAGACGCCTTCCTCATGCTTACATCGTATCACAACCTTTCGCCCTTCCACATTCCCGACTGTCACCTCCAGCCTCTCACAATCAATCCTTGCCGCATACTTCCTAAGCCAGTCTTTACCCAAAATAATTCCGAACCCCGCAAAGTTCAGAACAAAGCAATCACAAACAAACGAGCAATCATGACTCGACACAACTAGACCACGACATATCATACACAAACATGACGAACCCCCAACTGGATTAGTCACAACCAATGGCCTATCAACAATATCCGGTTCCAAACCTAACCGGCCTACAAGATCATCACAAACAAAAGAATGCGACGCTCCAGTATCAAACAACACTCTAATTGGAACACCACAAATGGAAAGAGTACCTTGAACCACCACACTCTTCCCTTTCTCTTCAGCAGTAAGAGCTTTTGAAAACGACGGCACAGCTCCCAAAGCATAAGATTGCACAATCTGCCTGTCCTTCCTCGGTTCTGGACAATCTTTCCTGAAATGCCCTGGCTTGTCACAGTTGTGGCATTTCGCCGGCGCCTTTGGATTCCCACAATCCTTGGAGAGATGGCCCTTCTGCTGGCAATTATAGCAAGTCACTTCGCCCTTCGGCTTCTTCTGGCCATCCTTACCCTTCTGTTGTTGCTGCTTCCTCTTCTTATTTCCACCCTGCTGTGGCCTAGACCCTTCCTTGGTTACAGCAACAACAGATCCTTCCTTAGGAAACAAACTCTCATGCCTGAGAGCTTTCTCCACAAGCTTCTCAAATGGGTCATCCAAGTGATCCACCAACTGCCTCCCAAGATAAGCGTCCAAGCCCGTCACAAACTTCTCATTCTTCTGATAGGGAGAATCAATATATGACCGAGCATACTTGGATAAAGCTTCAAACTCAGAAACATACTCAAGAACTGGTCTTCCACCTTGCTTGAGCTCCACAAACTTTTTAAACAAGACAGATTTCTGAGCCGTAGAGATGAACTTAGCTTCAAATCTAGCTTGGAATTGCTCCCAAGTAATCTCCTCCTCCGGAGTATCAATGGTGATAGAATTCCACCAATCTGAAGCTCTCCCTTGAAGTTGCCTTGATGCAAGCTTCCTCTTAGTCGCATCCTCAATTCCCAAGTCACCAAAAATCCTTTGACATGCATCAATCCATCTCTGCACCTCAATGGTCGATTCCGACCCCAAGAAAACCTTTCCTCCAAGAGAAGTATAGTCCTCACAAAGCTTAGCAAAATCCACCGGTCTTGGAGCTTGAACTTGAACTCCAACATCTACTGATGGCCCCGAGGCTGGTATCCTTCTCATGATCGAAGTCATCATGGCCTCAAACATAGGAGCATAATCAACAGCTTCCCTAGCAGCACGGCCTTCCCTAGCAGCTGGTCTCCCTCTTCGACTCATCCTTAATATCTACAAAAAGGAATGACTTAGAACACCTTGAGAAACAACTGCATAAGGAGTTCAAATCCTTCTAAACTACTATATTATATATAGTAATCCTTCATCAAAATACAATTACGTCTCTCATACGTAGTTACGTCAGCGAGCGTTGGCAAAAATCGATTAACCAAGTCTCTAATACCAAATGTGACGACCGCCCATGACTCCCGCATGGAAACAAGGGAATGTTGCGCTAAAGGTGTGCCAGGCAGCCATGGGTGACCGTCAAGGTAGAATAAACATCGCAGAATCTATCGTACAACTCACAGCGCATGGATAAAATACAATAGAGAAATATAATATAGTGAAGCTCCATAGAACATGATATCATCATATAAGCATCATAATAGTTTTATACAAACATATGAATCATCCATACATCAAAGCCTCACTACATAACACTCAAACAAATACAGCAGCGGAACACCCAGTACATATAATATGAAATAATATGCAAAAGCCTCCTGCTCGTCTTCGTCATCATCCGCGTAGATCTCCAAGAACAGCACCTGTCACCTGCTACCTAGTCTTCCCATCCCAACATGGATGAACAGCCCAAGGTAATAAGAGGAGACATAAACCTTGAGTCAGAAAAAGTCTTAGTGAGCAGTAAATCAACTATCAAACATACCAAAAGAGTATAAGGGATAAAAGGAATAGGAACCAAACCATCCCACTCCGCCTCTTTCTACAGTGATAGCCCCCAGACACACACTAAGGAGAAGCAAGCATAACATGGCAGACAATTAAAGTAAAACAATAATCATTCGAGTCAAGGTCGATGTTTTCCAAATACAAACCCCCAAGGCCTAAACCAAGATCAGATAAGCACCCGGAAAACACCGCTCTTGAGACCGAATGATGATACAACCAAACGTCCAAACATCCATGACTCTGGCTATCACTGTTATCATTGCCTTGATTTCACCGTTAGTTGAACGACCATCTGTCAAGGGCTAATGGTAACCCCGGTTCTAGACATAACTCCGCACGTCGTCGCAGCCCGTGCCTAGGAATTTTCGCAACTACCCAGAGTACTAGCACGTCGTCACAGCCCGTGCTTGGAACGTCGTCGCAGCCCGTTCCAACGTACTCTTGCTTTGAGCATGCTAGAACCTTCAACAACGATGAGATCTCAGCCTCCTAGTCATCCTCCTTGACGACTATTTTCATACTAGCTCAAGCGCCTCTCAAGCTAAACATTATCATCAACCCGGATCGCATCACCGAGTTATCAACATGGCTTCGCACGTCGTCGCAGCCCGTGCTTGGAACGTCATCATGACCCGTCCCATCTCATCATCATGCTTTGCCTCCTCGCATCATGGCAAAGTCCATCTCAACATCATCTAATCCATACATATGAGCTTCAACATCCGCTTCATATGCCACAAGCAGCTTTCACCATTCAAGAGCCTTTCCACTTAGCTTTTGAATCATCATCAACCAACTTGATCAAATCAAGCTATATATATCAACTAATCAATCAAATCAAACATTAATCCAAGCAACCAATCATTCAAACAAGATCTAAATAAACAATTACAATGATAATGGCAATTTCGTAAATAAATGAGCATAGATCTAACATACATGAATCATGGGTTTTTAGCATAGATCTAACAAATATAAATCATGGGTTTTGTCTCTTCAACTTGATAAATGAACTTGCATAAGTAAACATCTTCATAAGTAATGGATCTACACTTTGATCTAAGGAAAAATGCATAAAATCACTATCTACAACACTCCAACAAACCACCAATCCAATATACTCCTTTGGGTCCGCGTGAGAGATAACCACCACTCACCGAATCACCCAAACACTTCAAAAACTATCAACCTCAGATCTGGACAGCGAAGATTCAAGCTTGATTCGTCGAAATCCCGCTTGAAACGATGAAATCTAGCTTCGTTGGATGAAGATCTTCAACTTTGGCTCTTCAATCTTCAATCTTGGATGGATGTTAGAACTAGATTGAAATGGAGAAAAGGAGATGAAGAAATGCTGTAGTCGAGCTCTCAAAATGGAAGCACTTCGTCGTTTCAAAATCCGGTGCCAAAAAGTGAGCCAAACCCCTCTATTTATAGGCTGAAATCCCCCATGAGTCGTCCGCCCCTATGAGTCGTCCACGACTCATAACTCACTACTCAACGCAGCTCAAGGTAAATACGACACAACACACACACACGGCACAACATGCACACGACTCAAGCCCCTACCGACCTAACTATGTTGCCGACTCACGACTTAACACTACACAGGGCCACACGACCTAGTTCCCTGCCGACCCAACACTAAGTCGTTTGGACGACTCAACTACCAACCGACTCAACTACCAACGACCTAAGCCTTAACTCCTTAAGCCGCTAACCTATGAGTCGGCATCCCCTAAGCCGTTAGTTCCTTTAGGTCGGTCAATCACCTTAAGTCGTTCATTCCACTAAGTCGTTTAACTATCTTAAGTCGGCAACCCTTAACCTGTTAACTCCTATAACTCGGCCTAGCACTAACACGCTAACTCATCCCAGCCTTGAGTCGTAACTCGTTAACCCCCTATGAGGTCGCTCACTACCTTGACTCGGTCCAAACCTTAACTCGTCCAACTGCTAACTCGTCCAAACTTCTATAACTCGCCCACGACCTAACTCCTTAAGGTCGTAAATTTCTTAAGTCGGTCTAAACTATCCACGAGTTAACTTTTCCCACACAACTTAGGCTATGGACGACATAAACAACACTAACAACCTAGTAATTCTACGATTATATCGACATGTAAAATACGGGTCGTTACAATTCTAATCAACCAACACTTCACTAATTAATTCATACTCCATTAAAAACTAGCAAAAAATACTTTCTTCCTTCCAACATCTTGGCCGAGGCTTAAGATGGAGGTTGGCCAAAAATATAGAAAAGAAGCGGTAGAGCATTGAACTTGAATCCTCAAAATTAGACCCGAGAAATAGATCATCTTCTCTCTTGATTTTGACTCTCTTACTCTCAAAATTTGAAAAACTTACTAATTAAAAAGTTGTTAAAAATTATTTTCTCTTTAATTTAAAAAAATAATTACTTGATTTTATTTAGTTTTGAGGTAGATATGATAGAATGAAGAAGAGGTATTGTCGGATTGAAAAAAAATGAAGGCCGAAAATGCACTTCAAAAATTTGAGTTTCATGATTAGCAAACCTCAAAACAGGGAAAAGTTATCAACATAAAAGTTGTAGCCACTGTCATTTTATATGGTTTCAATTTTTATTTTTCTTAATTTGGATCAATTATGATCAAGTTATGATCAATACAAATGGATTATCCTCCGGCTTAAAAACTGGGTCAGAAAATACACTGGAAAGAAGTGGACTTTTGACATGTTTAACTTTAGAATGAGACAAAGTGATCAACATGAAAGTTGTAGCCACTGTAAAAATACATGATTTGAAGAAAAAAATTTGTATTTTGCTTTTGTTTTGAAGAAGTTATGGTCGATAGAAAAAGAGGTAAAATGTGGAGAAAAAATGAGTTTTATATGAAGAAAATGAAAATAGATTTCTTTTAAATATTTTTGTAAATATTTTTACATTATCTCATTCTAATTTTTTCCTATGGCTTGGAAGCCATTAAAGAGAAGAGGAAGAAGATGAAGAAGCTTGTGAAAATAAGAAGAATAAATGTGAATGAAAGTGAAGAAGAAGGTGGGTATTTATAGAAAAGGTAAGAAGTGGTAATTTACCAAAATAACCTCTTACCAAATTACCAAACTAACCTTACTTCAACCTAAAGAAAACTCCAATTTTTCAAAACTTAACATCATTCTTTCACTTTTTACTTATGTTTTAATCCCTTAAGAACTAAGCTAAATAAAATAAAAATTATGTTGGTTTTGATGTGATATTGATTTGATGTTTACCTTTTCTTACTTTTGTTAATTCTTACTTACTTTTACTAACGACTTCTAGAAGTTTTCTAATCTTATCTTGTAAAAGTAAACATGATTAGTTATTAAAATGTTAATGTATATGTTAAAACATGTTAATAAAGGTGCAACAATGTTGCGACAACTTTTAATCGACAAAACGTTGATTTTCGATAAAACGTTTTACGGTCGCATTTTAACGTTTTTGTTAAACTATTTATTCATGTTAACCAAACTTCAAAATAAATTTATTATTATCTTAACATAATTAAAACAAGCATATTTAACTTATAAAATAATATAAAACAAAATCCAAATCTTCTTAATACGACATCCATCTATCGATATGCAACGAAATTTGTCAATTTTCATAAAACGAGTTTTATATATTTATCAAACAATTATAAATTTAATTAATATTATTATCGAATGAGTTTGATATCGATTATATATATATATATATATATATATATATTTAAAAGGAATTATTTATCCTTTAAACAAATTTCATGAATATTTATCTTCTTTATTGGAATCCGATTTTTGTCAATTTTACAATGTTAATCCAAAATCATAATTCAATATCAAAAATAAGTTTACCATTCTTATTTATCATATAAAAATTGATTGTTTAAGTTTGAAAATTCTACATTTGAATATTTAAATAAATTAAATATTTCATTTTCAAAGTAGTAAATTTACGGGTTGTTACATTCTTCCCTACAAAAAAGAATTTCGTCCTTGAAATTACATTGAACCTAAACCTACAAATTTTTACCCAAATCATTATTTCACAAACTTAAACCCATAAGATGTACCCAAACCATCCGTATATAATATCTGATTCAATCTTCTATATGAATTAACAACTTTATTTCCAAACCAGTATCAATCTCTCAATCCTCTAGTGCGGACTCTGATTAAGCTTTTAGATTAGATACACATGCTTTTCATGCATAGCTCTCAACTGTGATAGAAAACTTGAGTAACTAACCACAAAACATCATTAATGCTCGCCGTCAAGAAATCGAGCGATAAATTCTTTTCCAGATCAGTGTAAACACTTTAAAGTTCCGTACTCGGATATTAGATCAAAATTTGTGTGATGAAATATGTTATGATCTCGATTTTTAGTTAAATTTAATTTGGTAAATTATGTTAAATTGGGAATTCAATGTTAATAAGGATATGTTTCGTTATTTTTTATATTTATAAATTTATTTTAAAATTGAGTCTAGGAATTGAAATTCAAAATATTGGATTCGGAAACTCTAAAAATTTAATACTAATACGCAATTTTTTTTGTAATTCTAATATGATGATTTGAAAATTTTATTTTGAAATTGTTTTACAAAAGCTATTTAAAAAGAATAAATTCTAATATATATATGTATATGCATACATGTTTATTTCTTTTGTGTATATAGATAAATGTTTATTTAAAAGTATAATAGTATTAATTTAAATAAGATTTGATAAAAGTGGTTTGTAAAACTAAATTGAAAATATACATATATACATTTAAAAGTATAATAAAATAAGTTTAAAATAAGATTTGAACATTTTCTTTTTAAAAAAATATGGTTTGTAATTATATAAAAGTTTAAAAATATAAATTAAATAAAAGTTTAAACATTTAAACACATGCATAGGACATGTGTAACAATTTAATTAACATCAAAATACAAGTGTAAATGTCTCAACATAAGAATTAAACAAATGTAAGATAATCACATCACAATAATACAAGTGTCAAATATTAATTTTTATTTTTCAAAAAATAATGAATAATCAAAGTTATGTGATCAACTCCTTCCTTTCTAAATTTTCTTTCAAAACATTCAATGAAAGCAAACTCTTGAAAAAAATTAACCCTGTAAAACAAAACCAGAAATCAGACCTAAAAACTTCAAAACGAGAAAAAAAATACCAAAGTCTGAAACCTAAACCCAGATTTGTTTACGAATCTGCAAACAAATTCAAAGATCAAACAAAAAAATCATCTCAAAATCAGAAGATAATCAAACCTAAGAAATGCAATGTAAAGCAAAGGCAAGGATTCATAAAAAATCAAAACTGATCAGTATTCAAGTTGTAAACCTCAAGCAAATCAAATTCAAGTGCAATCTGGAGGCTATCAACTTGAAGAATAATTCAAACAAAACCTGAGCTAGACATTAAACTCAGACCAGATTCAACTTAAAATCATCAAGTTCCTGGAATCAATATCATTTTCCAGTTTTCAACATTCCAGACTCTTGTCCTCTGTCTTCATCAAACAAGGTGAGCAAACTACAATTTAAAGTTTAAATCTGGTTCAAATCTTGATTTGCATGTGATAATCTTCGAAGTATGGAAGTAAAATATGTCTGTATGTATATATATACACACACACATACACACACACACACCTGTGATTGGTTGTGCTTGCCTATAGATGAATATATATATACATATGGCTCTGTTAAGTAACAGATCTTCAAAATTCAAGAAAAAAATTCATATCTCTTTGTATAACAAAAATTTGATTATAATGTCTAAATGAAAGTTGTTTATAATGCTACAATTTAAATTTTAAAAATGGTTCTAAGAAGAAATTTTTAGAAATTTTTTTAAAATTCAAATATCATAGTGATGAACAATATTTGTCAGAAATCAAATGATTTATTTTCGAGTTTAGATTAGATAAGCTGTTTTGAATTGGTAAATGATGATTTTTGGTCAGAAAATTTAGATTTTTAAGAGCAAGGATTGTGAGGATTGGTGAGTTGATCGGAGTTTCTATTTTGGTCAGTTTTCGACAATTAACGACGAAGTGTTCGTCGAGGCCAAAGCTGAAGGTGGCCGGAGCTTCAGAGATTACTAGAAAAATAGTAGCTAAATTTATTAATAGAAGAGGTGGCGTATCGATGATAGCTTAGGGTTTTGATAGTCAGTTGGGTCGATGATGATTTTTGGGATCGTGCGGCATCGTGGGGTGATCGGAATAGATCGCGAGGGAACGGATCAAGGCATCGAGTCATGGCGCATTCCTGACAGTGATGGCATGATCTCAGATGACCGAGTTCATCGTCGGTGAGCCATTTTTGTGGGAAAGTTTGGTTCCATGCTGTGATCGATTTACTTAAATTCAATTTTTGAGTTTGTTCGAGGCTTTGGTAGTCGAAATCGAGAGTGAGGGTTGTGGTCGATATGCCGGCGTTGGCATCGATGGTCGAAGGCGATTAATTCGCCTATGCACGTGAACGTGTGTCAGTAGTACCAGTTTTGTTTTGAGAAGAAGAAGTTGATTCTCGGGTTAAACGCGAGAAATTGATGCATTTGCTCGAGTGAATGCTCGCGTTTTCGATGATTTTAGCTCGGGAAGATTAGTGTTAACAGGGTTTTAAATTCTAAACTAAAACCTGTTTTAGGTTTTAGAATTCAACCAGATTTTAAAAAAAAAGTGGAATTTTTTTTTATTGATTCCAGGTTTTAAAACTAAAGCATGATTTGGATATATATATGTACATGTAAATTTTAGTGAACAAGTTTCCAAATTAAAGTATTAATTAATTTTTAAAAATGGGTTTTCAAAGCCAGTTAATGAAACAAGTTTTAAAGTTTAAAGTTTAATTAAGCTTAAACGATTTATTAACCACTACTTTTAAAAGTAATCGATGTTATTTAAGTTGAAATGTATTTAAGGTTTGAAAGTAAAATTATTCTTTGAGTTTAAAATTATTTTAATATATTATTTTTTAATAAACTTAATAAGATAATTAAGGAATTAATTAAGAAGATTGAATGTTTAGAGATAAATTATTTTGGTGAATATATTTGGTGATTATTAATGTAATTAATCAAAGATTGATTTAGTAATGTAAGTAATTAAAGTTTAATTACTTGATGTAATTACTCAAAAGTTAATTACTTTAATATAATTAAAGGGTGATTTATTTGGGTAATAAATTTAAGATTAATTAAGGGTTAATTAAATTTATAAATTTATTAATTAAGGTGATTTATTAATGAATAAATTTTGAATGTAATTAAAGTGATTAATTAATCAAAGGTTAATTAATTTTGGATAATTAATTAAAAGATTGTTAATTAAGACTTAATTAATTAATGAGATTAATTAAGATTAATTAATTAAGGATAATTAATTAAAGGGTAATTAATTTAGGATTAATTAATTAAAGTGATTAATTTAAGGATAATTAAATAATTAAGGAATAATTTAATGATTAAAAGTCTATTAATTTATTAACTAAGGTTAATTAATTAATAGTTAAGGATTAATTAATTTATTAATTGAGATCAATCAATAAATTATTAAAGGGTAGTTAATTAGATGGTTTGTAATTAATAAATATTAATTAACCAGGATTTGTATTTTATTCATAAGTAATTAATTTGATTTAAATTAATCAGATAATTAATTGATCTTTATTATGAATGTTTGAATTCTATTGGTTGATTGAATTGTTTGATATCCCTGATATGTTATGCTTTGCGCAATGAATTGTTTTGATGTGATCTTTGATGAATGTTATCTATATATCTGTGATAAATTATATTATCTGTGAATCTGTGAATACACGATAAGCGTTATAGATTATACTGCTTATCGATATTGCTGTTTTTGAATCTGTGATGATTGATGTTGTTGCACTATTGGGTAAAACCCCTGGACCACACCATACACACAAAAATATGGATTGCACGAGAAAATTGGTTAAGTCATAGATTTTTGAAATGGTTTTAAAGTTGAATTCTGAATTCAAATAGTTTTAGAAATGGAATTGGGTTAAAAGTGAAAAACTCTTGAAGAGGAGTTTGAAGATAAAAGTTATTTTTGAATGACTAGATAAAGTTTTGAAATTTAAATAATTTGATTTGAATTTAAATTCAAAATTTGAAATTGAATTCCATATTTGAAAATTATGGTTTAAAATGTTATACAAGTTATAAATGTGTTTATATGGGTTTTAAACCATTTTAAAAAGTATTGTTGTGGGAATTTGAATTTAACCCAACGGCTTTAACGTGTACAAATGAAATTGCATTTTTTCGAAATGAAAACTATTTGTTTTCAAATAAAAATAGTTTTCATATAAAGAAAGGAATTCCAAATTGTGTTGAAAAGATTTCAAGTTCGAAATAGAATTTTTTGGAAGCTATGAATAAATCTTTGTGAAAGATGGTTGAACATTGTTTTGAAATTGAAGAGGATTTTGAATGGTGTATCTTTTATACAAAAGATTTTAAATGAGAATTGATTTTGATAGCTATGAATCTTTGGAAATGGTTTTGAAAGCTATGAATTTAATCTTTGATGTAAAAATTGAATGAGCCAATCCAATTTGAAAAGAAAATTGTTTTGAAAGTTGTGAGTGAATCTTTGTGAAAAATGGGTGAACTTTGTGAAGTAAATCTTTTTGTTTAAAGATTTGAAAATTGTAATTTGTTTAAACCATTTGTTTTCGGTAATAAGTTGTGACTTAACTGAGATCCCAATATCTATATATTTCTAAAATATTGCGCTCATTATTCAGTTTAGCCTGGAGAGGACTTTGCATCATATAACCCATTTCGAATAATGATACGACGTTATGGATTGCATTGGAAGACCGGTGGTGAAGACCGGATATTTTCGAAAACGAAAGGATAACCCGTTGAATGTCTCTACATTGGCTGATCCACAGTATAGAGATTTGATCACCCTTTGTGATGGTAAGTCCGGACGTGATTAGGGATTATCCGGACTTGCAAGGGCTTCTTTGGAAGTGCCTTCGCTTCTGTTCGAACCCTAAACAGACTTGTATGGATGTATGTCTGACATTACACTTTGAGATGTAAAGCTAGTTTTTTTCAAATACATTTTTGTTTGGTGGCGGAGATTTATTCTCTAAGCTTAACACCCTTCTCCACGACGTACGAGCTCAGAGGTTATATAGTTGATGGTTACTAGTGATACATTCCCAATTTGGTAGTGTGGCATGCTGAGTGCTGTTGTGTGTTGTTGATCATTTGTTGATCAAAGCATGGCTTTTGTGAAAAGCGTAGCTTTGTGGACGAGACCTCATTGGACCTCACTCCCCGGAAATGGTCGAAACAAGAAAGATGCGGCAAGGTTGCAGGGTTCACTCCCCTAGGGTATGTCCATTCCTTTTGAAAAGGGTGGTATCATGGTATAGAGCCCAGATATTTAACGTATGTGGTTACTGCAAATAGATTGCTTTGTGGTTGTTGGTGTTGAGGGCCCTCGGATAAAGGTTGCAAACGACCGGGGATGGCATATCTTAGGTGTTACTCCCGGGAAGGGAGCAAACCGGCCTTACGTTGGCAGAGATCCGGGTAGGTTCTCGAGGCGTCCCTCTAGAGGCGTTCCCATGTGGCAATAAGAAGTTCCTTAGCCTGACCATTTGTTGGAAAATACAAAGAAACAATACGCGCCCTATACATTTTTAGTTGTATAACCTGCCATGGAATGTGGCGGTAGCCTGCTATTGAACATGGTAGCTATAATAGGCATACGATGAAATGTTGTATGCTGGATAAGATTAATATTATACTTTCAAAATGTTTTCCATTATGCACTAATAATAATATCAAAATAGTTTTTGCGTATCAAGCATTTTTGACTATCATAAGGAGAAATCTCCTCCAATTCCGCGTTTGCATGGTGTGTGCGGTGGGAGGCCTTATGGTAGTTTCGTTTTCAAAAAAGCATCGCGGCTTTCAATGTTTTAAATTCTTTTTATGTTTGTTTTAAAAATAAAACTGTTTTTGTTTGCTCATACTGTGACGACCCGGAATTTTGAGCAATATCAATTTAATAATCTTTGATAATAATTAAATTAATTTGATCATTTTATATTATAAATTGACAAGTTAAGATTATTTCAAAGGCTGAAAATAATAATTTGTTAATGTCTATTAATATTTTCTTTACAATATGAATAGGCAAGATTAAATTCTTTTGAAAGTTTATAATGATTTGATTTGGAAATATTTAGTTTGGTAAATAAGAAGTTTTTAATGTAATAAAACTTTATATTCAAATTGTAATATATATGAATGTATATATTGTGATTTGAGATTTGTTTTAAAATTTAATGTTAGAATGATTCTATTTGAAATGTGTATATATATATTTGTATATATATGTTTTAAATAGGAATTTTATTAATTTGAGTTTAATAAGTATTTCCAAACTTTATTTAGATATATATAGTTTTGAAATTTGAAATGTTAATTTGATTTAATGACTTTGAATTGATAATTGAGACTTAAATTTTAAATAACAAAGTTAATTCCTTATTTATGATAAATATGTACTTTAAGCTTTTAAATAAGATTTAAAATAGAAGTTCATTTGTTTTAGTAATCTTTCATTTTAATTTTAACATAAGATAAATTGTTTTAAAATTTCTATATAAAGAATTGAAATAGATATCTTAAGCTTATAAACATATGTTATATAAATTGAATAAAAAGGCATAAGTTATTTGTTAATAATTGTTAACATGAAATTACTTTTATATCCATTAAAATCTAAAGATTTGTTTAAGTACACATTTTCATATTACATAATTACATATACATATTACATACAAAATTTAAAATAAATTATAAATAAAATAAAATAACACTTGTAAGTATATTAAATTATGTAAGTTACTTGATTTCATATGAATATTTATTAAAATATAAGTATGTACATTTTATAATTCATATGAATATTACATAAATATATGTATACAAAGCTTAAGATAAATTGTTAAAGATAAAATAACATCTAAAAGAAAACATTAATTAAACATAATAAAACTTGTTAATTTTTTTTAAAATGTATGTTATGAGATTTGTAAGTCAATATACATAGGTGTAAGTTGGTTAATGCATCATAGTAGACAAGTGTCATTTATTTTAAAATATAAAAGTAAAAATAAAAATATGATTGAGAAAGAGTTTTATTTTCAGCCAAAAAAATTTCTTTATTCTCTTCAACAAGGATGAATGCAAATCTAAAAAAGAAAAAAAGCTTATCAAAAACAAAGTTGAGAAAAAAAAAGAAGAATCTGTAAAATCTGGAACTGAAAATCTTCAAAAGGGCTGGGAAGTAATCATTCATCATGCAAAGAATAATTCAGAAGAAACATCAACATACAATTTCATTTTCAAGTCCAATCAATAATCAATGCAAAGAATTCTGTTTTCAACATGCAAATAAAATTAAAGCCTGGAAAAATGCAGTTCCGTTCTCTGCAATAAAAGGTGAGTAAATAAAATTTTAAAAACAGTTTTAAATCTTAAATTTCATCTTGTTCTTGTGTATGAAATCTTGTTGAATTGACTGGATTCTTGGATTTAAACTTTTGCATGATTGAGTATGAGGGATTGATGATATTGAGATGCCTGTAATCATAAATATGCTATGTAAACTATAACCGGTTTTCAAATAAATTCAATAACTTGGATTTGAATTCGAATCTGCTTATGATTTGTTTACAAATGTTGTTTGTAATCCCATAAGTTATCACCTAAAAATAATTACAAAATTTTAAATTGAATGATTTATTATAAATAGTTGAATTTACAGTACATTTTAAATTTGGGTCAGAAATTCATGAATTCAATTTTTAATTTTGGATTCATAATTGAATTGCAAATAGAAAATTATGATTTTTAGTACTTGAATCATAATTTTTAATGGGGGTAATCAGTGAGCATTTTGGGATTTACTGATTTGGGGTTTTTGGCCAAATTACGGCGAACGGCGGCAAATTGGCCGACGTGGGTGAACTCGAAGGTGGAGGGGGCTGTAGGGATCATGCGAAAAATACTTTGAGAATTTTTAATAGATTATGGTGATTGTAGATCGAGGAGTTAGGGTTTTTATTATCTGTTTTGCCGGTGTGTTCATCGTGGTTGCACGATGTCGTGGGAATGTCGGAGTTGATCGCACTTGGTGCCAGAGGTACTGGGGAGTGAGGCGAAGCTATGGGGAGGATGGCGCGGCGTCTCGAGTGAGGGGTCGACGGCGTTGATCATTTTCTGGTGGAGTGTGGTTTTTGCAGTTTTTGGTTGAAGGGCAAGTTTTCGATTCTCGATCGTATGGATATTTCTGAGTGGTGCAATTGGATGTGGAGGTCGTGTGTGACTTGGGGATGGCCGGAGAAGAGCTCGCCGTCGACCATCGACGACGTGCACGTTTACGTGCACGATCGTGTATTTTGATTTTGGGTTCTGGGAAGAAGAGGGGAGGGAACTCGAACCCTTCATCGTGTTTTTGTTGGGTGGGACTCGAAGCAAGAAGAAAGTGGAAAGCACGGGGTAGACTCGGGGTTGACGCGATATTTTCGTGTGAGTTACTCGGGTTTTTATCCTGGTATTTTGGAGTTTATCTCGGAGCAGTGTTAGGTTATAATAGTTAAAGTTTTAAAGTTTTACAGCAAATGTTTTTTAACAAAGTGAATTTTATTTTAGAATATTTATAAAATTTTAAACAAAGATAAAACGAGTTTGTACCTATGAATCTAATTTGTTTCAAGATCAAGTTTTAAAATAAATTTTTATATTTTGAAAATATAAAAGTTTTCTTTTTAAAATAAGTGAATTTCTAAAATAAGGCTTGTATTAAGTTTATTTAAATAACATGGGAAAGTTTTAAAGATTTAAAATTTTAATTTAAAACATGTTTTAATTATAATTGATTTCTAATATAATTTATTTTAAATAAGGATCAATGATTTTAATTTAGTAGTCAATCATAATTAAGAATTATATTGAGTAATTAAGAATTTGGTTATCAAACATGAAGATAATTAAGATAAAGTTATTGGTTGACATAAATGATATAATTAAGATATGAATTTCTTAATTAAGAATCTTTATAATATAAGAAGTTAAGAATCATTTAATTTATTTTAAATGATTAAGTTAAATAATTAATTAAATGATTAATTAGTGATTAACTAAGATAATCACTTATGGGTTAATTTTGGGGAGGTAACTAAAGTAATTAAGTGGTTAAGTAACAAATATTATTAAGTAAAAGTTAATTACTTTATTAAAAGTAATTAAGTAAATGTGATTAAGAATTAATCACTTGAGTTATTGGTTAAAGAATGAATTAATAATTAGTTAAAGATTTAAAATTATTTGATTAATGATTAATTAATAAAAGGACTAAGAGTAATTAATTAAGTGATTAATTACATAGAATTTTAATTATTAAAGAAATCATTAATTAATGGAAATAATCAATTAATTGTTAATTAATAATTTAAGGATAATTAATTTATAATTAAGTTTTAATTACTGAATGTAATTAGAGTAATCAATTAAAGGTGATTAATTAAAAGTAATTAATCAAGTGTGATTAATTAAAAGTGATTAATCAGGTGTAATTAATTAAAGGTAATTAAGGAATAATTATCAGGATAATTAAAGAATAGATAATCAAGTATGATTAATTTTAGAAGGTAATTAAGAGGTAATTACTTAGTATAATTTAGAAGTAATTAATCAAGATGATTAATTAATATGGTAATTAAGTAAGAATTACTTAAAGTAATTAAGTGATAATTAATCAGGGAAGATTAATTGAAATGGAATTAAGTAATGTTAGTTAATTAATTAATTTGTAATTAATTAATGAATAGTAAAATGGATTGAAGATAATCCAAGTATTTAATTTAAGGATTAATTAAATTAATCAAGTTTGAATCAAACTTGTTTATGAATGATTAATGATTGGATGATATATATCATTGGATGAGTTAACGATATTGGTTGTTGTGGATAACATTGATTGATGGGTGATGATGTGAATATGCTATATCTGAATGTGATATATATGCTGCTACGTGATATGTATAGATGCATGTGATAATAGATGCTTATCTATGTGTGTAATATGATACATCCATTATGTTAAGTGATATTTCTGAAATATCTATTGTTTAAATCCCTTAAGTACAACTTGGACATTAAAATGACGTTTGGATTTGGTGAGACCGGGATCGGGTTTCCATATTTGGAAATCTGAAAACCACATCGATTCCATTTAAACGTTTGGTCGTTAATCCAAGTGGAGCAAGTGAAGACTCGAGGTGTAAGGGCTATACGTCAGTATAACTCTGTGGGTGATTCCGTAATGAGTTTGACGGAATAGTGCTTATAGGTTCGAGATGGTGATTCAGAGTGCAAGGGCTATAGTCGTTGACTCTGAGGGTGATTCCAAAATGAGTGCAACGAGATAGTGCCTTCGGTTTCGTTCGAACCTAGAACGAACTTGTATGGATTGAATGCTTTCAGCACATCGTTAGGCGGATGGTGAGCATTCTGAGATAATTGGTCCTATAAAGATAATCGCAGCCTCAAGCCTCATCAACCGGGAATGGCTAAAACAGGGGAGGTGCAGCAAGGCTTCGTGGGTCGCTTCCACTGGAGAGCAAGATACATCCCTGTCTAGAAGTCCCTTTATATTTCGGCTGTGTGGGCAGTTGGTCTGCAGCCAACTGCGGGGTGGTCTTGTTCGGGACTGTTCAGTAAGGAATGGTCCCGGCCTTGTGTTGCGGGGGAGTAGGAGTACTCCTCGGTACGGTGTTCTAGGCCACGTACTGTGACGGGCGGTACCCCAGTAGCCCTGCCATTAATGGAAACCCATTTTCCCTACGAGACCCTACGGTTTGTTTGTATTACCCACTTTTGTGGCTAGTAGCTGGAATTTAATGAATGTAACAATTTCGGCTATTTCATATTTATTTGAAAACCCTAGACACTATTATAATATCACATTATTTCCTATCAAATGTTTTGGTTAGCGTAAGGTAAAAACTTTTCCATGTTTATGTGTGGGAAGTCTTACGTGATACCTTTCTTTCCAAAGGATTTTCTAAAGTTAAGCAATCTTAAACCGTTTACTCACACCATACCCCTGTCTGACCCGAGTGTTTATTTTCTGTTTTATTAAACTCTTGGGTACTCATATTCTGTATGAGTAGTCAAGTGATTTAGGTTATCCCTTGACGAATTCTGGAGGAACTTTGAGCAGGAGGCTTCAGCGAATAGATATATAGTTAGAGTTTCCGCTGTGTGTTATTCTGTGTTGATGTTCTCGTATTGTATATTAGACATAAGTGTCATAACTGTCTAAATTGAGATGTTTAGTTGTGTACTCTGATGTATATGGTACTATGTATATGTTCTATATTATATTTAAATCGTTCCGATGTGAGATTCTGATGTGTTGTTTCTTTTTCTTCTCTTTCTTTCTTCTTCTATCCCTTTCTTTCTTAATTAGTGATGCGATTTTCCGGGAGTGGAAAGTCGAGTCTCTACACATACTAGTCACATGACTGACCCGGAGTTTATTATTGCCTTCCTAAACTTTGGGTGCCCACAATTTTCCACATGGGCAGTCTAGAGTTGGATTTTTCAGATAATCAAATAGTAGGTGTAGATTCAATAGCATCCAGCCTTCGGATAATGGAGATCGCATTTGCTTCATTATGGAGTGACCTTGCTTAATACAACGTGATCGGGGTCTCTCGCTTCGCGTTTGGAAAGCATGTTGGTGGATTTAGTCTTGGGAGTTTTTGGAGCTTTAGCTTTGGATTTGCAGATGCAGTTTGATGTTAGAGTTCTCTTTGGAGTTTCTCTATTGATGTTTATCTTTCCACTGCTATATTTTGTCTTTGATATTTGTATTGATATCAATTGTATCAAATTATTGTGTCGAATATTGTATATCGATGTTATATTTGTCATTTTCTTCCACTATGTTATTGTACTTAATGTGTTATAAGCTTCGACGAATCGGATTTGGACGTTTGAATCTACGGCATTCGAATACGAGTTGAAGTATGGATGTCGATTTTCGAACGTGAAAATTCGGGTCGTTACATTTGGTATCAGAGCTGAAAGTTGAAACTTTTGCTCAGGAGTATAACACATTAAGTTGCTCATTAGTTATAGGGTGAGGTATACCCTAGAATGAGTATAACCCTAAGATATCCGTCTGTATGCCTCAATAAATTCTCTTACTATCCACTGATAGTAAGTATGAGTGCAAGAAGAGAATGAGACAGGGGACAGGGAAGTACCACCATAAAAGGTCAATACTTGTAACAACAACAAAAACAACCTTTTCTATCAATCTTCTTTGATCATCATCCAATTTCAAATTCTTTGTTGGCTTCATGGCAGCTCAAGGAAGAACCTTTGGTGTGAAGGTGGCACTGCGAATCGTTATACACAAGTCCCTAATTCATATTCTCGTTATCAGCTTTACGTTTTAATCTTTAATGAATTTGAAATTTGAAACTAAAATAAATTGGTAAATTAAATATGAAATTAAATATGAAGAATTGTATCAATAAAACGATTTCAATTTAAACCAAATTTGAAACTCTATTGTAATTTCTTGTGAGTATCAAAGTCCGAAAAGGGACAAGTTAATATATAATTTTGGGTATTCCGACTTGAGTTTAGAATCCATACATAGTGTTTGAGAGTTATGGAAGATTAAGCCCATTATCTGTTCTTTTTGGGTCCCGATATATTCTATGAACGATTAGTTATCTTTCGAATAAACCAATCCCCGACATACTTCATAAACTGGTGACCCGAGTATCTAGTATAGTATTGAATGAGTTTGTTCTCGTGTCTACTGTTGATGTTCTGATTTGGTTAGCCGAATGCAGAACAGCTATTCAGTTTAATCTAGCGAACCATATCTTTGATATGTTCATCTGTTCTTTGTTATCTTCCCGTTTGGCAAATTTTGGGGACGAAATTTTCTTAAGGGGGGAATCTGTAACGATCCCCTTTTTTGTTAAATTTAATTTGGTAAATTATGTTAAATTGGGAATTCAATGGTGAATTAATTCAAAAAAAATTCAAATTAATAAGGATATGTTTTGTTATTTATTTATATTTATAAATTTATTTTAAATTGAATCTAGGAATTGAAATTCAAAATATTGGATATGGAAACTCTAAAAATTTAATACTACTAGGAAAATTTGTTTTGTATTTCTAATATGATGATTTAAAATTTTTATTTTGAAACTGCTTTACAAAGCTATTTAAAAAGAATAAATTCTAATAAATATATGCATACATGTTTATTTCTTTTATGTCTATAGATAAATGTTAATTTAAAAGTATAATACTTTTAATTTAAACAAGATTTGATAAAAGTGGTTTGTAAAACTAAATTGAAATATAGATATATACATTTAAAAGTATAATAAAATAAGTTTAAAATAAGATTTGAACATTTTCTTTAAAAAAAATATGGTTTGTAAATATATAAAAGTTTAAAAATATAAATTAAATAAAAGTTTAAACATTTAAATACATGCATAGGACATGTGTAACAATTTAATTAACATCAAAATACAAGTGTAAGTGTCTTAACATAAGAATTAAACAAATGTAAGACAATTACATCACAATAATACAGGTATTAAATGTTAATTTTTATTATTCAAAAAATAATGAATAATGAAACTTATGTGATCATCTCCTTCCTTTCTAAATTTGCTTTCAAATCATTCAAGGAAAACAAACTCTTGAAAAAAATTAACCCTATAAAACAAAACCAAAAATCAGACCTGAAAACTTCGAAACAGAAGAAGAAAAACCAAAGTTTAAAACCTGAACCCAGATCTATTTACAAATCGGTAAACAAATTCAAAGATCAAACAAAAAAAATCATCTCAAAATCAAAAGATAATCAGACTTGAGAAATTAAATGTAAAGCAAAGGCAAGAATTCAGAAAAAATCAAAACTGATCAGTATTCAAGTTGTTAACCTCAAGCAAATCAAATTCAAGTGCAATCTGGAGGCTATCAACTTGAAGAACCATTCAAACAAAACAACCTGATCTAGACATCAAACTCAGACCAGATTCAACTTAAAATCATCAAGTTCCTGGAATCAATATCATTTTCCATTTTTCAACATTATAGACTCTTGTCCAATGTCTTCATCAAACAAAGTGAGCAAACTAAATTTAAAGTTTTAAATTGGTTCGAATCTTGATTTGCATGTGATAATCTTGGAAGTGTGGAAGTCAAATATATCTATATGAATACACACACACACACACACACACACACGTGTGAATGGTTGTGCTTGCCTATGGATAAATATATATATGGCTCTGTTAAGTAATAGATCTTCAAAGTTCAAGAAAAAAATTCATATCTTTTGTATAACAAAAATTTGATTATAATGTCTGAATGAAAGTTAATTATAATTTTATAATTTAAATTTTAAAAATGGTTCTAAGAAGAAATATTTAGAAAATATTTTGAAATTCAAATATCACAGTGATGAACAATATTTGTCAGAAATTCAAATGATTTATTTTCGAGTTTTGATTAGATAAGCTGTTTAAATTGGTCAATGATGATTTTTTGTCAGAAAATTTAGATTTTTAAGAGCATGGGTTATGAGAATTGGTGAGTTGATCAGAATTGCTATTTTGGTCAATTTCTGACAACTCATGACGAAGTGTTCGTCGGGGCCAAAGCTGAAGGTGGCCGGAGGTTCAGGGATCACTGGAAAAATAGTAGCTATATTTATTAATGGAAGAGGTGGTGTATCGACGAGAGTTTAGGGTCTTGATAGTCAGTTAGGTCGACGATGATTTTTGGGATCGTACGACATCGTGGGGTGATCAGAATAGATCGCGAGGGAACGGAGCAAGGCATCGAGACGTGGCGCAGTTCTGACAGTGATGGCATGATCTCAGATGACCGCGATCATCGTCGGCGAGTCATTTTCGTGGGAAAGTTTGGTTCCAGGTTGTGATCGATTTGCTCAATTAACGACCCGGGGTTTTAGCAATATTATTTTAATAAATATTTAATCCAATTAAATAAAATGTAGACTCATCATTTTAAAATGAAAAGGACTTTTGGGAATATTTGTCATTTATTTATATATGTTTGTATTTTGAAAAAGGAAATTTGATTTTGAAAATTTAAAATAAATCTCTTAATGATATTTGCAATAAAATCTCTCTTACATAATTGAATTAAAATGCTTTATCTTATTAACATTTGGTATAAATATATATCTGGATGATAATGTTTAAAATAGAATCAAATTCTATCAATATAAAATATAAGTATAAAATGTAAGTAAACCGTATGAATATAATTTGAATGTTGACAGTTAAAATACAAAATAGAAATAAAAATGATAACAAGAATTAAGTAGGTATGCTATGCTTGCAACATAAGCTGAAATTTTGTAAGAACAAAGTACAAAATAAAACCAGACACAAATATATGTATATGGTGACAAGCTAGGAAATAATAAAACAAATGTCTTTATACAAAATATCTTCATTCACAAAACCCAAATGTCTACCTGCAAGTGAATATTTACATACAAGATATCTCTACACAACAAAAATATAATAAGTATGTAAACATATTAGGAAACCATGGCATTAAATGCCATCGTTTCAGCCAAAAATAAATTAATTCAAAATATTTACAACTCTTTTCATTTTCAGTAAAAATAAAGAAGAAAAAATCTGATCAATCAAAAGAAGAAAACACTTGACCAGATAATACCTTCCCTTATACATCCTATTATCTTCTGTATATATGTATGCATCTTGCTATTCCAAGTTTGTTGAGTAAAACTTAGCTAACCAGAGAAAAAAAAGAAGTAAACTCAAATTTAATTCAAACAAAAAAAATAGAAAGAACTCAGGCAGATTGAAACTGCAGTTTACAAAAAAAAGCAAGAAGTGTTCTCTGTTCAGCAACCCTTCCAGGTGAGTAAACATCAATTTTAAAGCTTCAAGTTTCACTTAAAAACAGTTCAGGAGATACATTGATAATATGGTTGTATATGCTTTGGTCATGAATATAATTCTGTGTTGCTCTATACTTCTCTGTTTATTTGTTACAGGTTGAATATTTTTCTCAAAACTCAAATTTATTTTCTTTTAATCATTGTTAAGCTTTAATTTTTCAACAAAATAAGATGTTTAAACTTCAATCAGGATTTTTAAAAGCTGTTTTAAAAATGTTCGAGGAATATACTTCTGTAATCATGTTTTATAGGTAATCAAGTAATAATTTGATAAATTTGATTGTTGTAAAAAGTTAATTCAAGTTTATATCTTGAATTCTTACTGCAAATTATGATTTTTAAAACAAAAATGAAGATTTTTAGTTTAGTATTCTAAGAGTAATTTTTTTTTGAACAAAAATTGCATTTTTACAAATTTCTAGTAATCGATCCAATAATAAATGTAGAAATTTGGTTTGAAGCTAGTATGAACATCTATGATGTTGAGAAAATTGTTGAATAATTTTTCAAATGCACGAATTTGTCGAACAAATCCAATTTAGGGTTTAAGGTTCGTTTGTGATATGATCGGTAAATGAGGCGTGTTTGTCTGCTATGCTTGATCGAGTTTGACGAGACTCGAGGGGATGGAAGAGTAGCGAGTTATAATGGTGTGGACGGAGTTGGGGCAGCTCCGATGGATTGAGCGGTGGTGGCGAGGTGTTTTAGTCAGTGGGTTTTGTTGCAGTTTTTCGAGCATACTATCCTTTTTCGATTTTGAATGTTTGGAGGCGAATCGAGTTTGGTTTTCGAGTTTATGGGAGTTTTGTGACTTGCCGATGGTCGTGGGGTTCGTCGGAGCTATGGCGTGTCGCCGTGCACGTGTACGGTGTGGGGGCTGGTGTCAGTGTTGATTGTTGGAGAGTTACTCGAGTCGTTACTCGAGGAAGAGAGTCGATCGCTTCGAGTTTTAATCGAGGGCACGAGAGGTTTCCCTGATGCTTAATCTATACTTAAGTTTAAACTTAAACTCACTGGAATAAAAAAAGTGAAGAAGATGGAGTACGAGAGGGAGAGAGTGTCTCGGGGGAAGCAGGTGAGAAACGCGTGTGTTTCTCGAGTGAAACAGGGGAAGATCTCGGGTTGGTTTTCAGAACTGTAATGTTATAAAAAAAAGTTAAGTTACTTGTTTTTCAACCAGTTTAAGCATTATATACTTAATAAAGGTTTAACAATTTGAATTAAGACTTTAATAGAAGTTTTAATTATTTTAGTTAATACTTTAAAATGTTTTAAACTCTTAATTAATTATTTCAATTAAGTAATTAATTTAAGTTAAGTATTAACATTTAAAGTTTGTAGTTAGTAATAATTTGATTTTCAAAAATTTAAAGAAGCTTTTAAAATGTTAATTAAGATGAATAATTGTCATTAATTAATTATTTTAGAAAGCGATTAAGAATAGTTAAATTTAATTGTAATTAGAGATTGGTAAATTAATGATTAAGTGATAAATAAATTTGTAATTAACTACTTAAAGTAAATTAATGTAAGATTAGTAGTTAACTAATTAAGTAATTTAATTACGAATTAATAACTGATTAATTAAGTAATTAGTGGTTAATAAATGGGTAATTATGTTTATTTAATTAATAATTATGGTTATTAATTAATGATTAAGGGTAATTAATTAAGTAGTTAAGGTTTAATAAATTAATTAAGAATGATTAATTAATTAAATGATTTGAAATGGAATAGTTAATTAATTGATGATTAAACAGAGTTAAGAGATTAATTCTCAAGTAGTTAATTTAAATGACTTAATTACAGTAAGAATTTAAGATGCTTGCTTGTGAATGTTGTACAACTAGAATATCAGTTTTGTAATATTTACTTGGTGATATTCTGTGATGTTCTATGATATGCTTTGATATATCTATGATGATTGTGTATATTTATCTATGATAAATGCTATGTGAATTCAAAGTGTTGAATTAAATTGTTTAAAACTATTAAACAACTTGACCTTTAAAACGGCGTTTGGATTTCGATGAGACCGGGATCGGGTGTCAGTTATGATTTTTCGAAAACCACATCAATCCAAATTAAACGTTAGGTCGTAAATTTCTCAAGTGAAGATCGAGAGGGCGTTTCAGATTGTAAGGGTTATTGTCGTTGACTTTTAGGGTGATTCCAAAATGAGTGTAATGAGATAATGCCTTCAGTTTCGTTCGAACTCGAAACGAACTTGTATGGATTGAATGCTTTCAGCACATCGTCAGGCACACGATGAGCATTATAAGAGATATGTTCTATTAAGGTAATCATAACCTCAAGCCCCATCAACCGGGAATGGCTAAAACAGGGGATGCACGGCAAGGTTAGGTGCGTAGCACCCAAACAGAACGAGATATACCCATATCTAGATGTCCCTTTTTATTTCGGCTGTGTGGGCAGTTGCTAGCTACAACCGTGGGGTTATCTTGTTCGGGACTGTTCAGTAAGGAATGGTTCTGGCCTTGTGTTGTAGGGGGGTCGGGAGTGATCCTCGATACGGAGATCTAGGCCCCGTACTGTGATGGGCGGTACCCCAGTAGCCCTGCCATTGTATGGAATCCAATTTCCAATAAAAACCGTACGTTTTGATTGTGCCCAAGTATGTTGGAATGTGAGATGTAAGCATTTCAGCTATTTCTGTATTTTACTTGAAAACCCTAGACACTATTATAATATCACAGGATTTCCTATTAAATTGTTTTCGTTAGCGTAAGGTAAAAACTTACCCGTATTTATGTGTGGAAAGTCTTACGTGACACCTTTATTTTCAAATTCTTTCAAAGTTAAACAACTTTAAACCGTTTACTCATACCAGACCCATGTTCGATCCAGAGTTTATTTTTGTTTTTTATAAACTCTTGGGTACTCAAATTTTTATGAGTAGCCAAGTGATAAGTTTTGGATTTTGGTTTCTGGAGGAGCTGGAGCAGGATTCCAGACGTATCTATATATCTATCTAGTTCCGCTGTGTTAGTTGATGTATGTTGTATTTTGGGATGTATGTAGTGACAGATGTATATATGACTGTCATGTGTATGATATTGTGTAACTCTGATATATGTAAAACTATGTAATATTTATGTGATGTATTATATTTTGTTTCGTTTCCGCTGTGAGATTCTGATGTTGTTATTCTTTCTTCAATCTTTTCAATTTCTATCCCTTTCTTTTCTTATTGATGATACGTCTTTCTATGAGTATAAAGTCGGGTCGTTACACTCAAATTCAATTTTTGAGTCTGTTCGAGGCATTGGTACTCGAAATCGAGAGTGGGGGTTGTGGTCGATATGTCGGCATTGGCATCGATGGTCGAAGGCGATTGATTCGCCTATGCACGTGAACGTGTGTCAGGAGTATCAGTGATTTGTTTTGAGAAGAAGAAGTTCATTCTCGAGTTAGAGCATGAGAAACTGATGCGTTTGCTCGAGTTTTCGATGATTTTATCTCAGGAAGATTACCTTAAATTTTAAACTAAGACCCGTTTCAGGTTTTATAATTCAACCAATTTTTTTTTAAAAAAAAGAGGATTTTTTTATTGATTCCAGGTTTTAAAACTAAAGCATGATTTGGGTATATATATATACACATGTAAATTTTAGTGAAAAAGTTTCCAAATTAAAGTATTAATCAATTTTTAAAAGTGAGATTTCAAAGCTATAACGAGTTTTAAAGTTTAAAGTTTAATTAAGCTTAAACAATTTATTAACCACTACTTTTAAAAGTAATCAATGTTATTTAAGCTGAAATGTATTTAAAGTTTGAAAGTAAAATTATTCTTTGAGTTTAAAATTATTTCAATATTTTTTTTAATAAACTCAATAAGATAATTAAGGAATTAACAAAGAAGATTAAATGTTTTAAAGATAAATTATTTTGGTGAATATATTTGGTGAATAATTAATGTAATTAATCAAAGATAGATTAAGTAACGTAAGTAATTAAAGTTTAATTACTTAATGTGATTACTTAAAAGTTAATTACTTTAATATAATTAAAGGGTGATTTATTTGGGTAGTAAATTTAAGATTAATTAAGGGTTAATTAAATTTATAAATTTATTAATTAAGTCGATTTATTAATGAATAATTTTTGAATGTAATTAAAGTGATTAATTGATCAAAGGTTAATTAATTTTGGGTAATTAATTAAAAGATAATTAATTAAGAATTAATTAATTAATGAGATTAATTAAGATTAATTAATTAAGGATAATTAATTAAAGTGTACATAATTAAGGGTTAATTAATTAATGTGATTAATTTAAAGGTAATTAAATAATTAAGGGATAGATTAATGATTAAAGGTTTACTTATTAATTAAGGTTGATTAATCAATAGTTAAGGATTAATTAATTTATTAATTAAGATCAATCAATAAATGATTAAAGGGTAATTAATTAGATGTTTTGTAATCAATTAACCAGGATTTGTATTTTATTCATAAGTAATTAATCTGATTTAAATTAATCAGATAATTAATTGATCTTACGAATGAATGTTTGAATTCTATTGATTGATTGAATAGTTTGATATCCCTGGTATGTTATTCTTGTGAGGACCCGACTTTCCACTCCCAGAAAATCGCATCATCAATTAAGAAAGAAAGGGATAGAAGAAGAAAAGAAAGAAGAGAAAGAAGAAACAACACTAGAATCTCAACAGCGGAACGAATAAATTATATTGATAACATAAGTATTTACATAACATACAATACCAATCAGAGATACACAACATACACATCACATATACTAGACAGTTATAAACACATGTCTAGCATTTACAACTCAATACAATCACAACACAGAGAACACATAGCGGAACTATATATCTATAATGCAGAAGCCTCCTGCTCCATTGCTCCTCCATTATTCGTCAAAACAAACCTGAATCCCTTGGCTACTCATAAAAAAAGTTTGAGTACCCAAGAGTTTAAGAAAACAAAGATAAACTCTGGGTCAGACATGGGTCTGGTGTGAGTAACAGGTTAAGGTTGCTTAACTTTAAAAACCTTTTGAAAAGAAAGGTATCACGTAAGACTTCCCATACATAAACATGGAAAAGTTTTTACCTTACGCTAACCAAAACATTTGATAGGAAATCCGATGATATTATAATAGTGTCTAGGGTTTTCAAGTAAATATGAAATAGCCGAAATTGTTACATGATTAAATTCCAGCTACTAGCCACAAAAGTGGGTAATACAATCAAAACCGTTGGCATTTATTGGATTGTGGATTCCATACAATGGCAGGGCTACTGGGGTACCGCCCGTCACAGTACGTGGCCTAGATCACTGTACCGAGGAGTACTCCCACTCCCCTGCAACACAAGGCCGGAACCATTTCTTACTGAACAGTTCCGAACAAGACAACCCCGGCAGTTGTTGCAATCTCGCTCTCCAGTGGGGGCTACCCACGAAGCCTTGCTGCACCTCCCCTGTTTTAGCCATTCCCGGTTGATGAGGCTTGAGTCTATGATTACCTTTAGATAACACATCTCTTAGAATGCTCATCGTCCACCTGACGATGTTCTGAAAGCATTCAATCCATACAAGTTCGTTCCGGGTTCGAACGAAACCAAAGGCATTATCTTGTTACACTCATTTTGGAATCACCCTCAGAGTTAACGACGATAATCCTTGCACTCCGAATCTTCATCTCGAACCTATAAGTACTATTCCGTCAAACTCATTACGGAATCACCCACAGAGTTATACTGACTCATAGTCCTTACACCTCGAGTCTTCACAAAGCTCCATTTGGATTCACGACCTAACGTTATTTGGAATCGACGTGGTTTTTGGATATCCAAATATGGAAACCCAATCCCGGTCTCATCGAAATCCAAAGCATGTATTTTAGGTCCAAGTTGTTTTAAAGTTTAAAACAATTCAATTCAATATTATCTATATATACACAGATAGATAATTCTCAACATCATAATAGATAATCAATACCATCGTTACAACAGATAATCTATATTATCAACTCAGTACGCACATAGCATCCAAATCACACAACATCATTTATCTCATATCTGAGATCTGAATCATTCAGGGTAATAAATATCAATCATCGTTCATAAGCAAAGACTTATTAATCATCATTCCATAATTAATTAAAATGAATTAAATTAATTACTTCTTCCTAAATAAATAAATTAATTACTTATCCATATAAATCTTGCTTACACATCAATTAATTACTCTTAACAAGTTACCCTAATTAATCATCTTGATTAATTACCCTTTAATTACATTCAAGTAATTAACCTCTAATTAATTTCATAAATTAATTATCCCAAACCAGATACAGTAATTAACCTGTAATTACTTTATTATTTAATTAATTAATTATAATTAATTACATTAATCCTTAATTAATTACGTTAATGAATCCCTTCATTGATTAATTGTTCTTATTAATCAATCCTCAATTATATCATTAATTATATATAAATTAATTATCTCAAATTATTTTATTTAAAATAACTCCATTAAATTAATTATCAATTATCTCTATTGATTAATCATTCTTGATTAATCACATTAAGAAATTAATTACATTAAATTAATTACATCTCTTAATCATTTTCAAATAACTTAATTATCAAAACCTAATTTAATTACACTAAGTAATTAATTATTAATTACTTACTTAAGTAATTATACAAATTACATATTAATTACACAAAGTAATTAATTTCCAAAACTCCCTCATTATCCAAGTATCCTTATATTTAATTACATTAAGTAATTTATCTCCTTAATTACTTTACTAAGTAATTATTCATTTTTAATTACATTTGTAATTACTTCTCAAATCAACCAGTGATTAAATTAAATCAATTAAACTTAATTAATTAACTTAATTAATCAACAACTTAATTAATTACAATTCAGTAATTAATTTCCTTGATTACTTCCATTAAGTAATTATACTTAAATAATTCTCAAATGATTATTTTTAAATTAATTAATACAATTAGTTATTGAAATTAATTATATTAATTAATTATAAAATAATATTAAGCTAATGACCTTCATTAATCAATAATAAATCTTTAATTACTTTTCCAAAGTAATTAATTGAATTAATCAATATTAATTCTTAATTTATTTAAAGAACTCATTAATTTATTGCTAATTATTTAATTAATCAAGTGATAATTAAAAACTTAATTAATTATTAATTACTTGATTAATAATTCAATTCATTAATCAAATCTTATTTAATTAATTTCTAAATCACACTTTAATCAAGTTTAATTAACTTACTTAATCCTTTTAATTAATTAAATAAACCTTTAATTATTTAATTAATATCCTAATTATTAATTAATTAAATTAATTAATAAAAATCTTAATTACCTTGATCAGATAATAAATTATTAAGTTCAAAACAATTTTAATGAAAATCATTAATCTCATTAATGATTTAAATATCATTATCAAAGTAAATAAAAAAACAATTTGCTTTTAAATTTGATCTAAATTCCAAGAAATCAAGTTTAAACCTAAGCAAGGTTTAAGTATTCCTAACCCTATAAATTTCAGTTTAAAGAATTACCTAAGGTAAAATTTAAAAATGGTTTAACCCAAAATCTATTTAAATAAATTTATATTATATTTTAAATATATTCAAGTGTTTCTGAAACCTTTAAATTCAATATCTTATTTATATTACAATTAGAATTTAAATTGTGTTTCAAATTTTCAGATTTAAAAATATGAATTTAAAATCTTGTTTTAGATTTCATTTCAGATTTATACAACATATGTTATAAAATACTAAAATATTCAAGCTTAATTATAACATTAAAATTTATAACTTGTTTTCTTTTGAAAACTTTCAAATTCAAATTCAAATTTGAATTGTGGATTTCAAATCCAGATTTTTAACTTAAATTTAAATTCTTGTTTTAAATCTTATTTCCAGATTTTAACGACCTCATTAAAATACTGTAATCAAGTTCAGTTGTAAAACTTTCCATTTTATAAAATTTATTTATTTTGAAAACAAGAATTCAAATTCATTTTGAACTCAAAATTTAAACTTGGTTTGAACCTTTCTTTAAATCTTGCTTTGCTTCCCTTTTGTGTTAAATTTCGTTTAAAATTTAAAACCTGCATACTGTCAGGTTTCAATTTTCTAAATATTTTATTTCTGCAAATTTTCTATTTGAAATCTGGAATTCAAATCTATTTTAATTCATAATTTAAACTTTCTTCAAATATAAGTTTAAACCTGCTTTGCTTATTTTTAAATTTAGTTTAAAAATTTGAAAACCTGAAACTGTTCAGGTTACAGAAAACAAGACTCTGCAACTAAAAACTACCCGAGCAAAAACTATTTTTACTTCGAGTCATAACCTAAATTTATTCGAGTAAAAACCTGAACTACCCGAGACATACTCGAGTATACTTCACCACTGCTAAAACCTGGAAACCACCATGCAAACCCAAACTCAAAACCTGTCAACGACAAGTTCACCTCCCTCCGATCATCGTTCAAGCTACAATTCCGGCTACTTACTCCACTTGGACCCATCACCTAACCTTCCAAAATGCTTAACACTCGATCAACCCTAGAGGAAGAAATGATTTAATTTCTAACTGTACACAAGACTAGGGTTACAGAACCCAAAACTCCTATTACTGCTACTCCCAAAAATTATCCATTAAATTGATAATTTTACTGAAATGCTTAAACTCTCAACATCAAACATAGGAAATTTCAAACTCCCTAGATTCCAAAATCAATATCATTTCCCAAATTCAACTTCCCAGTTCCTTACAGAACTGCTCCCAAAATCCTAAATTAAAAATTGTGATACAAGTTTCAAAAATCATGTTTTTATTTATGGATCCAGTTTACAATTCTAAATTAGAATTTAACAGTTGGTGTTCTACCTCATTTTAAAAAAAATGTTTTTTCTGTATTATTGTTTGCAGAGGCAAACAGACTCAATTATTAATTTTCTTAAAATTTAAACACGGTTCCATGTTGAATAACAATCTTGCTTGATACTTCAAGTTCTTATCAATACAAGATCAAGCAAATAAGGGATTTACATTTCATTCAGAACCTAGGAGCATCACAGAGAAAAATTTATATAAAAACAGCATATATTCAGCAACAATCATATCAAATTTTCACCTGTATATTCATGCACATCAATTCATTTCAGATATAATAACATGCAACCAGATTTTGTTAAAAGAAATTTAGAAGTTACTCACCAGAAACAGAGCCTTCTTTTGTTATCATTCATGAATGCAGGCTTGTAATTTTAAAACTCTGACCCATTTTATATGCATGCAGGCCATGATAAAAATGCAGAAATTCATTTTGATTTGCTCAAATTTGCAGTGATCTTCAGGTACAACTGCAGACTCCAATATGAATTTGCAGATTGATATTCTGGTTACAAGTTTTGGTTTGAGAGGAGTTACAGATCTTAGAGTTTGTTTTCGAAATGAATATGCAGATTTTGTTATTGAGGGATTTCAGATTTTTTTTAGTGAAGTGTTTCTTTGATTCAGCAAACATTTGATTTTTAAATGATAATAAGAAAAGTGAAAATGTTTTTAAAAGGCTGAAAATACTTTAACAAAAATAAAGAAAAGAATAAAATCAAATGACACTTGTCCTTTTGTTTGCTTACAACTTAACACATGTAGCATATATTGTTAAATTGTTAGCATTTGTCTTTTACCTAAGTAAGTTATATTTTTTAAATGTTTAAAAAGAGTTTTCCTTAATTTATTTTATGTTTATGTAAATATATATGAATTTCCTATTAAAAGTAAATGTAAATAAAACAATTTATAAACTAAAACTTATACAAATATTTTAAAGAATCAATTAATTTGAATTAAAAAAACAATTTCAATTCAATTTAATCCTTTGAAATCAAAATAAAAATCAATTTATTCAAATTAAAATGATAATACTATTTCCTTATTTTAATTCATTTTATATTTATGAAAAAATAGTATATTTATTAATAGGGTTTAAAATAACAATTTAACAATTTTTATATGATTTATAAAGAAATTATAAATCACTTTTATATTTAAATGAATTTAAATCATATGCTATTTTATACTTAGACTTATATAAAATATTCTCAATTCATATTTAATCAAATAATATTTAAAAATAAATAAAAATCAACTTTTATTTAAATTTAAAACAAAAATTAAGCTAAGACAAATTTTAAACAATTTCATTTATTTTATATATTATCAAACCATATAATTACTGGCTAAAATAGATTTTAAAAAGCTTAATGTTAATTTAAAACATAATTTCCTAATTACTCAATATTTTATTTGAATTTAAAAACAAAACTTCATTTACTTATTAAATCCCAAAACAAAAATAAACTATAATATATATACAAATATATATACATTATAATTAAAAACATTTATTTTAGCCTTTAGAAGGTAAAATCACAAATTAAATATTTATTAAATCTGATTATTAAACCAAAACATATTTTATTAATCAATATTGTCAATATCAATTTAGTTTTATATAAAGATTATTAAATTGATATTGTCTAAAATTCCGGGATATCACATTCCTTCCCCCATAAAAGAATTTCGTCCCCGAAATTTAAAACAAAGGTAATTTAATAACCTATTTAAGATTTTAAATTTTAAAACACAAGCATATATCAAACATATGCTAACAACCATAGCAATCAATTCATCCAATCAAACAAAATTAACTATCCAGACAAAATTCTGGATAGAGTTTCCTCGAGTTTCCCCAGTAAACACCGGGTTACTCGCTCTATAAAACCCAAACAATCAACACTACAAAGCTACAGAACCCCTACTCATCTATATCTATAACTGCACATGACATCAGACTATAGACAAGTCTGACTCAACAACCAAATCTCTCAGAACAGCTGACTTCAAAACCAGAATAGATCATACACGTACTCCCTTAGAGATACGTGAAACACATTGAATTCCAGTTGTCCAAACTAGCAATTCAATCCAGAAAATCCAACACTTATCCAAAACAAAACACAGAAGAAATCCAAAACATCTCGGAGCTAGGTTACCTAACCTTACCAAAATTTATAGCTCCTAAAAACTGAGAAACTTATTCAAGACCAGACTTCAGGTCCACAAAACTCTTCGGACGATCTCGGGCTGCCTACTTCCTACCTGATCAGCTCAATCCTTGCTGATGTCTCAAGAAACAAACTAGACCACACCCAATCCACCAGAATGATCCTCCCCGATCAACCAAGATCAAGAACAAACTCCACTCATAAACATCAGAAGAAAACAAACTTCTCCTATCCGGAAAAGAAAAGCAGATGTACTCCCAACTGCTTCCGCTGCACAACTCTGATCTGGAGTAGAAAAGAATGCTGATGAAGAACACAAGCACAACTGGACAGCAAAACCAAGAAGATCTCTAATAATCAAGAGAAAACTTAGAAGTTCCTCGAATCCTGAGTTGCTTCAACAAACTCCATCTCAAGGAACCAACCTTCAACTAGTTGAACCACGGGTACCACTGAATGTCTAGATGAGGACAACTCCTGACTTCTCTGAAAATATTTAGAAAAATCTCCAACAATCCAAGAGAACGCTCAACTACCGCAAGTCACTTTTGCGATCAACTCAATCTAATTCCAAAGAAAACTGTTCTCTCTAAACCAATTAGAACATCTTATACTGGTCTTGCCAACCCATCGAAGAAATGGATTCTACTCTACTGCTTCTGAACTCCTTTTCCAGAAAACTGCTAAGCCAGAAAACTCTGCCGACACACAGAACACTCCGAGCTGCACTGCTGACAACAATGCCAAAGAATTTTCAATCCAAAGCTCTTCGAGAAACTCGGACTTCAAATCAAACAGAAACACCCTGCTGAATCCAGCCACAACACCGAAGCAGACCTACTTCCTTAAACTTGTTCCAAAGAAATATCTTCAGAAACATCCATAGTCACTGCATCTCATCACGCAGCTACTACTTCCCTTAGATATCAAGATATCATTACTTGCTTCTGTTCCGCCAACAGATCAAAACTCTACTCATCCAACTTCAAAGATGTACTCCGAACCTTAACAGGTTACCTTCAGAGATCAATGAAGTCCTTGCACGACTTCAAAACTTACTCGAGACGGTATTAGGTCTACAGTCTCGACAGATACACTTCCAACCTCAAACATTCAAATTCTAACCAATCGGTAGTTGTGTTATACACACCACTACCCCACTCTACCTTTATAACCTATATTGGAAAACCCGAATAGGTAACCCAATAGATAGGTAGAATATATATATATATATATATATATATATAGTAATATAAAAAAATTACAAATACGCTCTCTCAAGAAAGAAAACACTCCAAAGCCTAGGTATTCACTCAACCTAGCGCTCTGATACCACCTGTGAGGACCCGACTTTCCACTCCCAGAAAATCGCATCATCAATTAAGAAAGAAAGGGATAGAAGAAGAAAAGAAAGAAGAGAAAGAAGAAACAACACTAGAATCTCAATAGCGGAACGAATAAATTATATTGATAACATAAGTATTTACATAACATACAGTACCAATCTGAGATACACAGCATACATATCACATATACTAGATACTTATAAACACCTGCCTAGTATTTACAACTCAGTACAATCACAACATAGAGAACACACAGCGGAACTATATACCTACAATGCAGAAGCCTCCTGCTCCATTGCTCCTCCATTATTCGTCAAAACAAACCTGAATCCCTTGGCTACTCATAAAAAAGTTTGAGTACCCAAGAGTTTAAGAAAACAAAGATAAACTCTGGGTCATACATGGGTCTGGTGCGAGTAACAGGTTAAGGTTGCTTAACGTTAAAAACCTTTTGAAAAGAAAGGTATCACGTAAGACTTCCCACACATAAACATGGAAAAGTTTTTACCTTACGCTAACCAAAACATTTGATAGGAAATCCGATGATATTATAATAGTGTCTAGGGTTTTCAAGTAAATATGAAATAGCCGAAATTGTTACATGATTAAATTCCAGCTACTAGCCACAAATGTGGGTAATACAATCAAAACTGTTGGCACTTATTGGATTGTGGATTCCATACAATGGCAGGGCTACTGGGGTACCTCCCGTCATAGTACGTGGCCTAGATCACCGTACCGAGGAGTACTCCCACTCCCCTGCAACACAAGGCCGGAACCATTCCTTACTGAACAGTTCCGAACAAGACAACCCCGGCAGTTGTTGCAATCAACCGCCCACACAACCGAATATAAAGGGACTTCTAGACAAGGATCAATCTCGCTCTCCAGTGGGGGCTACCCACGAAGCCTTGCTGCACCTCCCCTGTTTTAGCCATTCCCGGTTAATGAGGCTTGAGGCTACGATTACCTTTAGAGAACACATATCTTAGAATGCTCATAGTCCACTTAACGATGTTCTAAAAACATTCAATCCATACAAGTTCGTTCCGGGTTCGAACGAAACTGAAGGCATTATCTCGTTACACTCATTTTGGAATCACCCTTAGAGTTAACGACGATAATCCTTGCACTCTGAATCTACATCTCGAACCTATAAGTACTATTCCGCCAAACTCATTACGGAATCACCCACAGAGTTATACTGACTCATAGTCCTTACACCTCGAGTCTTCACAAAGCTCCATTTGGATTCACGACCTAACGTTATTTGGAATCGATGTGGTTTTCGGATATCCAAATATGGAAACCCGATCCCGCTCTCATCGAAATCCAAAGGGTGTCTTTTAGATCCAAGTTGTTTTAAAGTTTAAAACAATTCAATTCAATATTATCTATATACACACAGATAGATAATTCTCAACATCATAATAGATAATCAATACCATCATTACAACAGATAATCTATATTATCAACTCAGTACACCCATAGCATCCAAATCACACAACATCATTTATCTCATATCTGAGATCTCAATCATTCAGGGTAATAAATATCAATCATCGTTCATAAGCAAAGACTTATTAATCATCATTCTATAATTAATTAAAATGAATTAAATTAATTACTTCTTCCTAAATAAATTAAATTAGTTACTTATCCGTATAAATCTTGCTTACACATCAATTAATTACTCTTAACAAGTTACCCTAATTAATCATCTTGATTAATTACCCTTTAATTACATTCAAGTAATTAACCTTTAATTAATTTCAAAAATTAATTATCCCAAACCAGATACAGTAACTAACATGTAATTACTTTATTAATTAATTAATTATAATTAATTACATTAATCCTTAATTAATTACATTAATTAATCCCTTCATTGATTAATTGTTCTTATTAATCAATCCTTAATTATATCATTAATTATATATAAATTAATTATCTCAAATTATTTTATTTAAAATAACTCCATTAAATTAATTATCAATTATCTCTATTGATTAATCATTCTTGATTAATCACATTAAGAAATTAATTACATTAAATTAATTACATCTCATAATCATTTTCAAATAACTTAATTATCAAAACGTAAATTAATTACACTAAGTAAGTAATTATTAATTACTTACTTAAGTAATTATACAAATTACATATTAATTACACAAAGTAATTAATTTCCAAAACTCCCTCATTATCCAAGTATCCTTATATTCAATTACATTAAGTAATTTATTTCCTTAATTACTTTACTAAGTAATTATTCATTTTTAATTACATTTGTAATTACTTCTCAAATCAACCAGTGATTAACTTAAATCAATTAAACTTAATTAATTAACTTAACTAATCAACAACTTAATTAATTACAATTCAGTAATTAATTTCCTTGATTACTTCCATTCAGTAATTATACTTAAATAATTCTCAAATGATTATTTTTAAATTAATTAATACAATTAATTATTAAAATTAATTACATTATTTAATTATAAAATAATATTAAGCTAATGACCTTCATTAATCAATAATAAATCTTTAATTACTTTTCTAAAGTAATTAATTGAATTAATCAATATTAATTCTTAATTTATTTAAAGAACTCATTAATTTATTGCTAACTATTTAATTAATCAAGTGATAATTAAAAACTTAATTAATTATTAATTACTTGATTAATAATTCAATTCATTAATCAAATCTTATTTAATTAATTTCTAAATCACAATTTAATCAAGTTTAATTAACTTACTTAATCCTTTTAATTAATTAAATAAACCTTTAATTATTTAATTAATATCCTAATTATTAATTAATTAAATTAATTAACTAAAATCTTAATTACCTTGATCAGATAATAAATTATTAAGTTCAAAACAATTTTAATGAAAATCATTAATCTCATTAATGGTTTAAATATCATTATCAAATAAATAAATAAAAACAATTGCTTTTAAATTTGATCTAAATTCCATGAAATCAAGTTTAAACCTAAACAAGGTTTAAGTATTCCAAACCCTTTAAATTTCAGTTTAAAGAATTACCTAAGGTAAAATTTAAAAATGATTTAACCCAAAATCTATTTAAATAAATTTATATTATATTTTAAATATATTCAAGTGTTTCTGAAACCTTTAAATTCAATATCTTATTTATATTACAATTAGAATTTAAATTGTGTTTCAAATTTTCATATTTAAAAATATAAATTTAAAATCTTGTTTTAGATTTCGTTTCAGATTCATACAACATATGTTATAAAATACTAAAATATTCAAGCTTAATTATAACATTAGAATTTATAACTTGTTTTCTTTTGAAAACTTTCAGATTCACATTCAAATTCAAATTTGAATTCAGGATTTCAAATCCAGATTTTTAACTTAAATTTAAATTCTTGTTTTAAAATCTTATTTCCAGATTTTAACTACCTCATTAAAATACTGTAAACAAGTTCAGTTGTAAAACTTTCCATTTTATAAAATTTATTTATTTTGAAACAAGAATTCAAATTCATTTTGAACTCAAAATTTAAATTTTGTTTGAACCTTTCTTTAAATCTTGCTTTGCTTCCCTTTTATGTTAAATTTAGTTTAAAATTTAAAACCTGCATACTGTCAAGTTTCAATTTTCTAAATATTTTATTTCTGCAAATTTTCTATTTGAAATCTAGAATTCAAATCTATTTGAATTCATAATTTAAACTTGCTTCAAATATAAGTTTAAACCTGCTTTGCTTATTTTTAAATTTAGTTTAAAAATTTGAAAACCTGAAACTGTTCAGGTTACAGAAAACAAGACTCTGCAACTAAAAACTACCCGAGCAAAAACTATTTTTACTTCGAGTCATAACCTAAATTTATTCGAGTAAAAACCTGAACTACCCGAGACATACTCGAGTATACTTCACCACTGCTAAAACCTGGAAACCACCGTGCAAACCCAAACTCAAAACCTGTCAACGACAAGTTCACCTCCCTCCGATCATCATTCAAGCTACAATTCCGGCTACTTACTCCACTTGGACCCATCACCTAACCTTCCAAAAAGCTTAACACTCGATCAACCCTAGAGGAAGAAATGATTTAATTTCTAACTGTACACAAGACTAGGGTTACAGAACCCAAAACTCTTATTACTGCTACTCCCAAAAATTATCCATTAAATTGATAATTTTACTGAAATGCTTAAACTCTCAACATCAAACATAGGAAATTTCAAACTCCCTAGATTCCAAAATCAATATCATTTCCCAAATTCAACTTCCCAGTTCCTTACAGAACTGCTCCCAAAATCCTAAATTAAAAATAGTGATACAAGTTTCAAAAATCATGTTTTTATTTATGGATCCAGTTTACAATTCTAAATTAGAATTTAACAGTTGGTGTTCTACCTCATTTTAAAAAAAATGTTTTTTCTGTATTATTGTTTGCAGAGGCAAACAGACTCAATTATTAATTTTCTTAAAATTTAAACACGGTTCCATGTTGAATAACAATCTTGCTTGATACTTCAAGTTCTTATCAATACAAGATCAAGCAAATAAGGGATTTACATTTCATTCAGAACCTAGGAGCATCACAGAGAAAAATTTATATAAAAACAGCATATATTCATCAACAATCATATCAAATTTTCACCTGTATATTCATGCATATCAATTCATTTCAGATATAATAACATGCAACCAGATTTTGTTAAAAGAAATTTAGAAGTTACTCACCAGAAACAGAGCCTTCTTTTGTTATCATTCATGAATGCAGGCTTGCAATTTTAAAACTCTGACCCATTTTATATGCATGCAGGCCATGATAAAAATGCAGAAATTCATTTTGATTTGCTCAAATTTGCAGTGATCTTCAGGTACAACTGCAGACTCCAATATGAATTTGCAGATTGATATTCTGGTTACAAGTTTTGGTTTGAGAGGAGTTACAGATCTTAGAGTTTGTTTTCGAAATGAATATGCAGATTTTGTTATTGAGGGATTTCAGATTTTTTTTAGTGAAGTGTTTCTTTGATTCAGCAAACATTTGATTTTTAAATGATAATAAGAAAAGTGAAAATGTTTTTAAAAGGCTGAAAATACTTTAACAAAAATAAAGAAAAGAATAAAATCAAATGACACTTGTTCTTTTGTTTGCTTACAACTTAACACATGTAGCATATATTGTTAAATTGTTAACATTTGTCTTTTACCTAAGTAAGTTATATTTTTTAAATGTTTAAAAAGAGTTTTCCTTAATTTATTTTATGTTTATGTAAATATATATGAATTTCCCATTAAAAGTAAATGTAAACAAAACAATTTATAAACTAAAACTTATACAAATATTTTAAAGAATCAATTAATTTGAATTTAAAAAAAACAATTTCAATTCAATTTAATCCTTTGAAATCAAAATAAAAATCAATTTATTCAAATTAAAATGATAATACTATTTCCTTATTTTAATTCCTTTTATATTTATGAAAAAAATAGTATATTTATTAATAGGGTTTAAAATAACAATTTAACAATTTTTATATGATTTATAAAGAAATTATAAATCACTTTTATATTTAAATGAATTTAAATCATATGCTATTTTATATTTAGACTTATATAAAATATTCTCAATTCATGTTTAATCAAATAATATTTAAAAAGAAATAAAAATCAACTTTTATTTAAATTTAAAAAAAATTAAGCTAAGACAAATTTTAAACAATTTCATTTATTTTAAATATTATCAAACCATATAATTACTAGCTAAAATAGATTTTAAAAAGCTTAATGTTAATTTAAAACATAATTTCCTAATTACTCAATATTTTATTAGAATTTAAAAACAAAACTTCATTTATTTATTAAATCCCAAAACAAAAATAAACTATAATATATATACAAATATATATACATTATAATTAAAAACATTTATTTTAGCCTTTAGAAGGTAAAATCACAAATTAAATATTTATTAAATCTGATTATTAAAACAAAACATATTTTATTAAGCAATATTGTCAATATCAATTTAATTTTATATAAAGATTATTAAATTGATATTGTCTAAAATTCCGGGATATCACAATTCTTTGCGCTATGAATTGTTTAGATGTGATCTATGATGAATGTTATCTATTTATCTGTGATATATGTATTATCTGTGAATCTGTGAATAAACGATAAGCGTTATAGGATTATACCGCTTATCCATATTGCTGTATTTGAATCTGTGATGATTGATGTTGTTGCACTATTGGGTAAATCCCCTGTACCACACCATACACACACAAATATGGATTGCACGAGAAAATTGGTTAAGTCACAGATTTATGAAATGGTTTTAAAGTTGAATTCTGAATTCAACTAGTTTTGGAAATGAAATTGGGTTAAAAGTGAAAAACTCTTGAAGAGGAGTTTGAAGATAAAAGTTATTTTTGAATAACTTGATAAAGTTTTGAAATTTAAATAATTTTTTTAAATTGAACTCAAAATTTGAAATCGAATTCCATATTTGGAAATTATGGTTTAAAAATGTTATACAAGTTATAAATGTGTTTATATGGGTTTTATACCATTTAAAAAGTATTGTTTTGGGAATTTGAATTTAACTTAAGGGCTTTAACTTATATAAATGAAATCGGATTTTGCCGAAACGAAAACTATTTGTTTTCAAATAAAAATAGCTTTCATATAAAGAAAGGATTTCCAAATTGTGTTGAAAAGATTTCAAGTTTGAAATAGAATTGTTTGGAAGCTATGAATAAATCTTTGTGAAAGATGGTTGAACAATGTTTTGAAATTGAAGAGGATTTTAAATGGTGTATCTTTTATATAAAAGATTTTAAATTGGAATTGTTGTTGAAAGCTATGAATCTTTGAAATGGTTTTAAAAGCTATGAATTGAATCTTTAATGTAAAAATTGGATAATCAATCCAATTTGGAAAGAAAATTATTTTTAAAATTGTGAATGAATCTTTGTGAAAAATGGTTGAACTTTATGAAGTAAATCTTTTTGTTTAAAGATTTGAATATGGTAATTTGTTTAAACCATTTGTTTTGGGTAATAAGTTGTGACTTAACTGAGATCCCAATATCCATATGTTTTTAAAATATTGCGCTCATTATTCGGTTTAGCCGAGAGAGGACTTTGTGTCATATAACCCATTCTGAATAATGATACGACGTTACGGATTGCATTTGAAGACCGGTGGTGAAGAACGGATATTTTCGAAAAGGAAAGGATAACCCATCGAATGTCTCTGCACCGGCTGATCCCCGGTATAGAGATTTGATCACCCTTTGTGATGGGAAGTCCGGACGTGATTAGGGATTATCCGGATTTGCAAGGGCTGCTTTGAAGTGCCTTCGGTTCTGTTCGAACCCGAAACAGACTTGTTTGGATGTATGTCTGACATTACACTTTGAGATGTAAAGTTGGTTTCATTCAAATACATTTATGTTTGGTGGCGGAGATTTATTCTCTTAGCTTAACACCCTTCTCTGAGACGTACGAGCTCAGAGGTTATGTAGTTGATGGTTACTAGTGATACATTCCCAATTTGCTAGTGTGGCATGCTGAGTGCTACTTTGTTTTGCTGATCATTTGTTGATCAAAGCATGGATTTTGTGAAAAGAGTAGCTTTGTGGACGAGACCTCATCGGACCTCACTCCTCGGAAATGGTTGAAACAGGAAAGATGCGGCAAGATTGCAGTGGTCGCGCCCCTAGGGTATGCCCATTCCTTCTGGAAAAGTGTGGTATCATGGTATGGCGCCCGGATATTTAACCTATGTGGTTATTGCAAATAGATAGCTTTGTGGTTTTTGTTGTTAAGGACCCTCAGATAAAGGTCGCAAACGACCGGAGATGGCAGATCTTAGGTGTTACTCCCGGGAAGGGAGTAAACCGGCCTTGTGTTGGTAGAGAGACGGGTAGGTTCTCGGGGCGTCCCTCTAGAGGCGTTCTCATGTGGCAATAGAAAGTTCCTTAGTCTGACCATTTTTCGAAAAATCCAAAGAAACAATACGTGCCCCAGTATGGTTTTAGTTGTATAACTTGCCATGGAATGTGGCGGTAACCTGCTATAGAACATGCTAGATATGGTAGGCATACGACGAAATGTTGTATGCTGGCTAAGAATAATATTATACTTTTGAAATGTTTTCTACTATGCATTACTAATGATATCAAAATGGTTTTCGCATATCATTCATCTTTGACTATCATAAGGAGAAATCTCCTCTAATTCTGCGTTTGCATGGTGTGTGCGGTGGGAGGCCTTATCGTAGTTTCATTTTCAAAAAAGCATTGCGGATTTCAATGTTTTAAATTCTTTTGTTGTTTGTTTTAAAAATAAAACTGCTTTTGTTTGCTCATACCAATCCCATGACTGACCCGGAGTTTGTTCTTCCCTTCCTAAACTCAGGGTGCCCACAATTTACCACACGGGCAGTCTAGAGTTGGGTTTTTCAGATAATCAAATAGTAGGTGTAGATTCAATAGCATCCAGCCTTCGAATAATGGAGATCACGTTTGCTTCATTCTGGAGTGACCTTGCTTAATACAACTTGATCAGGGTCTCTCGCTACCCGTTTGGAAAGCATGTTGGTGGATCTAGTCTTGGGAGTTTTTGGAGCTTTAGCTTTGGAGTTGCAGATGCAGCTTGACGTTAGAGTTCTCTTTGGAGTTTCTCTATTGATGTTTATCTTTCCACTGTTGTATCTTGTCTTCGATATTTGTATTGATATCATTTGTATCAAATTATTGTGCCAAATATTGTATATCAATGTTATATTATTCATTTTCTTCCGCTGTGTTATTGTACTTAATGTGTTATAAGCTCCAGCGAATCGGATTTGAACGTTTGAATCTGCGGCATTCGAATACGAGTTGAAATATGGATGTCGATTTTCGAACGCGAAAATTCGGGTCGTCACAAAATGATTTACGTACAAATTACGCATTTATTCTTATTGGTTTTTTCTCAGTTATACCAAATTATCTTTATTCACATCCTTTATTTTTTTCATTCATTTTTAGTATATTTTCTTTAATACTAATATTGTTTATGAATCATTTCGTAAAACTATTACTTAAGTTTATTGTATCTTATGAACACAACTATGTAAATCCATCACTTTTAAAAACTTAAGTCCAATTCCTTAATTAATGGTAGAATTCATTAATAAAACTTTTTCCAGGTTATTATTACATTTTAAAGAGTCATGATTTTACTTAAGGGTATAGATAGTTTATGACTTAAATCTTGTTTTGTATAATACTTTTTACATCCTAACAGTATATATACACACACCCCAAATTCCCGATCGGTTTTGTATCCGGGTGAATTACAGCTTATGGTAGGTTGCTGTCGTTTCAAGTTCATAATAACAAAATTTATTTCTGATTTAATGTTATTATAAATTTCTCCACTTTTAAATCCTTTTTATTTATAATCACATTTATAAATTATACTTGTCCAATTTCATTTACTTAAATCATTTTGCAATGGTTTATCTTTTACCAGAATATTCCATAAATTCCTTAGCTTTGAGTTTGGTGTGACTCAAAAAATTTCGACTGTCTAAATTCGTCAAGAATCCCGCTTTATCTTATCAATTAGTGATTCCAAATTTAGCTTTGGTTTAAACATTTTTATGAATTTTACTAATTAATTTATCCATTGACGATTCACATTATCTCTTTAACTTAAGAAAATTATAAAGATCGAGTAACTCCTAAATAATACCCTTTTCAAAATCCTTTAGAGATTACTTTTGTTTATAAACCCTATTTTGTAAATTCTTTTTATAAATTCATCTCATATTTATTAACTGCATTTAAATTACCACAATTCTTTTAAATTACTCGAATTTTAAACCTTCATTCCTTTTACTTTTTCCTTTTACATAATCATTTTATATTATATCATTTTTTATCTTATATGCCCATTCCTTAAACCAATCTTATTATCAAACACCTTATAGTCAAATCATGAAACTTAGTTCACAAGGTATTTGTACTTTAACTTTTAAATTAAATAATTGATCAATTTATGATAGTAACTTAACATTATCATTTCTTAATTTATTATTTTGGAATAATATTAAAGATCTTAATTACCTTATCAGATTTCTTACTTATCAATTATCTTTATGAAACATCTTATAGTCAAATTATGAAACTTAATTCACAAGATATTCATATTTAAATTTCACTAATCTTGATAACTAACTATACAACTTTTCAAAATATATACTTTGTAATCAAAATATAATCCTAAGTAAAATTATTTCATTTACCAATTTTTCGAAACAAAACCTTTTTATAAAATTAACAAATACGCGCTCGTATATATAATACTCACATAACTCATTCTAGGGTGTTAGTAACCCTGTCTCTAATGAGTTACTCACCTAGGATATTGCTAGCCCTATCTCTGATGAGTCTTTACCCCACCAAAGCCAAGGTTCTCGCTTAACCGTCGGCTCTAATACCAAATGTCATGGCTCGTCTTTCCGTTCCCTTTGAATCGACAATAAACCACACATGTCCGACTTAAATTACACGAATAATCGGATCATTAAGGGTAGAAAGAAAATAAAGTCAGAATAGAATATCACACGAATGGAATAATATATACCATTTCAATAATAATCTTTACACCAGAAAATTTTAAAATACAATATCCGAGTCTAAGCTAAATTCAACTTAGACAGTTACAAACATTTGTCCTTACAATTGCTGACAAACATCAAACCAAAACACACTAAGTACAGCGGATAATAGAATATGTCCATACGTAGATGAATATCTCTAGCTCTTCTTTGGAAACTCCAACCATCTTCGACTAAACCTGAAACTACTCGGATCTGACCGACGTATTGAAAATACTAGATCAGGCTTGATAAACCAGCGTGAGAAACTCAAATATAAATGACAGTGTCATATATCAGTCTTTGAATAAAATCCTTTCAAAATAAAGTGTATCTCATAAGACCACGCATATACATAAACATGGACGGGTTTTTTATTATGATAACTAAAACACTTTTATATATCAAAACATTTAATATTATTTTTAATGACATCTCTTCGAAAACATTTACAAATAAACTTATTATTCTTAGCCGAAATTGTTACATTGATTAAATTCCATCATAATAGGTTTACAATCAAGTCCATAGGTTCTTATTGGAGAATGGATTTCCGTACAAATGACCAGATGAAGGATCTACCTTTTGAAATGGGTGCACTTCTAGATGGATTCCTAAGGAATAGCACAAAGGAATCTCTACAACACAAGACCGGCCTACCTCTATAACTAGATAATACTGAATATGTCATCCCATGGTCGTTACCGACCTTTATTCGAGGGCCCTCATAGCATACAAACCACATTAATTTACATCCCGAACGTCATAGCAGGAAGAAATATATCTAGAAGGGGATGACCATACCCTACTTTGGAATGACCCACTTAGCCTTACTGCATCTAATCCTGTTTCAGTCATTTCTAGTTTGATGAGGCTTGAGGTAACAATTACCTTTTCACATAGCACATATCATACCTCTAAATGCCACGTTGTCATTTCCATTAACTACTAATTGCCTTCCATAAAAATACAATCCTTGAGCTCATACGTCTCAATAAGGTGTTAAGCTAAGAGAAGTTGCCTTCTCCACCACCATTGATGTACGTTTATAAAAACCAATGTACGTAATCATTAGAAATGCAATGTCAGACAAATGTCCATATATGTTGTCTATGAAAAGGACAAACCGAAGGCACTCTCCTACTGCCACTAGTAGCGAGTAGTCCTTGCAATCCGAAAAATCTCCACAACGAGGAGACCAGTGCTATAAATAACTCTATAATGGGAGCTACATAGAGCATGTCAACATGCAATACTCACGCTATGAAGATCCACGGTCTTCAATAATCATCATCTTCAACATGTCTTCATATTCGAATGTATACATTGGTTCGAAGTGGTTTTCGGATAAGAATTGTCCAAATCCGACCCCGATTCCTTCAAAGCCAATTATCGATTTAAAAGATGTTAAGTTCATATGTGGTTATCAATCATCAATCAATTACTTAATCTTTTAGAAAATATCTTTGTTAGATATACTCTTTTCAATTTATTCCATTTCAAGAGTATAAGGAATCATTAAGCCTCAATTATCAAATCATTTGGTTTATTTAAATCTTTCTTAAATCCTAGAATAATTCCAAATCATTTTCTCTTTTACTTTGAAAAACCTTTCCAAATCATTCATTAAATCTTAATCAAAGATTTTCTTTCTTAACTTTTAACTTAGGGAAAATATTCCCTTTTTATAATATCACTTTCCAAAACATCCATTTAATTTAAAGATTTATTCACTGTCCTAAATCGTGAATATAATTCCTTTAATAAACTTTCACATTTAACTTATCAATTTAATTTTATTTCATATTTACAAAATGGTGTTTATAAATTCCATTTATATTTTATAAATTTCAATATACAAAATTTCTTTACTAACAAATTCCATTTATATCTCACTTATAAGTCAAAATCCAACTATAATTTAATTACTTATAAAACTCCTGTTTACAAATTCATTCCTTTCAAATCCTATTATTTATAAAATCCATTATAAATTCTTTTCTAAATTTCAATTGCAAACCCATATATAAATTTGAGTACAATCCCATTTCTAATATTTATTAACACTTTTATAATTCCATTACTTTTATTTATAAAATACCAATTTTATAAAACTTATATATAGACCATTTATAATAAATTCAAAGAATTTATTTCTTTTCTTTTATCTTAGAAAAAACTTAATTATGATCTGTTATAGCATTTAGGCTTTTCTTTCGATATGTTCCACCCCTCGCCTAAGAAAAGAAAAAATAGGCCAGGTAAGTTTAGAGCACGGGTTGCTTAATTCCTAACATTAGTTAAACACCTTGTTTTATCTTTCGATATCCCACAGGTGGGACAAATGCACTAGTCGTTTCTAAATTACTCAGTTTGTTAATATATTCGGCGTCTTACTGATTGTTTAAGTGGTATAAAAATTCCTCTTTTCCATTTGTTCAAACTCTCATTAAAACTTCCAAATCATCTTTAAATGACTTAATTATTCTTTTAAAATCATTCACAAAATATATAGGAAAGAATTTTTAAGTTTAAAACAGCATTTCAAAAGTTATTTCAGATTGTTGTGAAAAGCGTTGCGAAAATTGTTGCAAATAGTGTTTTAAAAGCTATATTATTCAAAATGACTTTAATATCATTTAGAAATTCATATTTTTGACATATATATCTTTTAAAACATTTTAAAACATTTTTAAAATTTATTCATATTTTTAAAACATTTAAAATAATGGTTTTAAACATTGGTCACTTTACTGCAAAAGCGCGATTTTTTTGGAAAATTGATTTGGACATATTTAAAGTATACAAGATAAAATCTTTATTTACTTTTTTTTTATTGCTTTAAACATATTTAAAGGTTTATAAAACATATCTAACTCATTTTAAACTATTTCTAAAAGGTTTTAGCGTTCCATATACACCATTTCATTTTCAAAAGGAAAGCAATTTCCTTTGTGCTTATCGACATGTATTAACGTGACTTGGTAGAAAATATTAACGGTCATATCAAAAAATCAATACTTTATGATCAAAGCATATATATGCATTCATAAAAATCATAAACATGCATATATATATATATATATAAATAGAGATGCTAAATAGAATTTCTCAATATACACCAAAGCTATTAACTTCCTACCAACATTCTAATCAACCAACACTTCACTAATCAATTCCTACTCCATTAAACACTAGCAAAAAAAAACACTCTCTTACTTCTAATAGCTTGGCCGAGGCTTGAGATGAAGGTTGGCCGAAAATATAGAGAAGAAGCGGTAGAGCTTTGAACTTGAATTCTCAAAATTAGACTCGAAAAATAGGTCATCTTCTCTTGTTTTTGACTCTCTTACTCTCAAAATTTGAAAAAAATTAACAAGTGAAAAGTTGTTGAAAATTATTTTCTCTTGAATTTTAAAAATAATTGCTTGATTTTGATTATTTTTGAGGAAAATACGATAGAATGAAGAAGAGGTATTATCATATTGACAAAAATGAAGCCTGAAAATGCACTTCCAAAAATTGAGTTTCAGGAATAGCAAACCTCAAAAAAGAAAAAAGTGATCAAAAAAAGTTGTAGCCACTATAATTTTATATGGTTTCAGAAAAAGTTTTTTTTTAATTTGGATCAGTTATGGTCAAGTATGATCAAACAAAATGGCTTACTCTCTGGCTTAAAAACTGAGCCAGAAAATACACAAGAAATAAGTGGATTTTTGACATGTTTAACTTTAGAATGAAACAAAGTGTTCAACATGAAAAGTGTTTCCAATAGAAAAATACATGATTTGAAAAAAAAGAATTTTCTATTTTGGTTCTTTCTTGAAGAAGTTATGGCTGAGAGAAAAAGAGGTAAAATGTGGAGAGAAAGTGAGTTTGATTTGAAGAGAATGAACATTGATTTCTTTTGAATATTTTGTAAATATTTTGACATTATCACTTTCTAATTTTTTCCTATGGCTTGAAAGTCATTAAATAGAAGACAAAGAAGAAGAAGAAAAGTTTGAGAAAATAAGAAGAAGAAATATGAATGAAAGTGAAGAATGAGGTGAGTATTTGTCGAAAAAGAAAGAAGTGATAATTTACCAAAATATCCTCTTACCAAATTACCAAAGTAACTTTACTTCAACCTAAAGCAAACTCCACTTTTTCAAAACTTAACATCATCCCTTCACTTCTTACTTTATCTCTTAATCCCTTAAGAACTAAGCTAAGTAAAATAGTAATTATGTTGGTTTTGATGTGATATTGATTTGATGTTTGCTTTTTCTTACTTTTGTTAATTCTTACTTACTTTTACTAATGACTTCTACAAGATTTCTAATACTATTTAGTAAAAGTAAAGATGCTTAGTTATTAAAATGTGTAATGTATATGTCAAAACATGTTAAGAAAGGTGCGACAACGTTACGACAACTTTTAATCGACAAAACTTTGATTTTCGACAAAACGTTTTACGGTCACATTTTGATGTTTTTGTTAAACTATTTATTCATATAAACCAAACTTCAAAATAAATTTCTTAATATCTTTAAATAAGTGAACAAGCATATTTGACTTATAAAATAATATAAAACAATATCCAATTCTTCTTATAAAATATGACATCGATTTATCGATATTCGACGAAATTTGTCAATTTTTATAAAACAATTTTATATATTTATCAAACCATTATAAATTAAATTAATATTATTATCAAATGAGTTTGATATGGATTATATATATATATATATATATATTTAAAAGGATTTATTTATCCTTTAAACAGATTTCATGAGTTTTTTATCTTCTTTATTGGATTCTGACTTTTGTCAATTTTACAATGGAAATCCAAAATCTTTATTCAATATCAAAAATAAGTTTATCATTCTTATTTATCATATAAAACTTGATTGTTTAAGTCTGAAAATTCTACATTTGAATATTTAAATAAATTAAATATTACATTTTCAAAGTAGTAAGTTTACGGGTCATTACAGTGTAAATCAGTCGCATCGATATTTTCTATTTGAACTTAGTTATATTATCCAACAGAAAAACATCGAGTGAGTCATTCCATAGTTATTTAACAGCTATTAGTATGTAACCTCTTGGTGCCTCCAGCAGTCATGAGTAATACACTGACTAACATTTGGAACTTATTACATACTCTAATCTCCATGTATACATCGATATTCAATTTCGATTCATTTTAACTAGGAACATTTAAAATGATATATTTAATTATGATAAATTACTCAAAGTAACAACACTTTGTAACTACTATCACAAAACATACCACTTATGGATTTCCAATTAAATGTACTTTTAATTAAGTTAGTTAATTAATATAATACATTATATCAAGCATAAAATAGAAATAAAACACCTTTTATTTTGAACAAAATTGGCTATTGATTTAGATATATGTGACAAATTACGTAATTGCCTCTAGGGCATACCCTTAACTCTATCAGGGTGCATATATAAAGGTAGTATAGATATGTATCAATTTATGATATTGATTGTGAAGACCCGCAAATCCGTACCCCTTGAATATACACTAATCTCCATAGATTAATTCAAGATGAACAGAAATACGAATTATCAATGTTTTAGAAAAAGAAAGAGATAGAAGAAGAGAGAAAAGACAGAAAATAGAGAGAAAAGAAAATAGAAAATAGAACAGAAAGAAAACAACAGAACAACATCATAATCTCACAATTGCAGCGGAACAACATATAATAGATAAATGAATAATCTTTAAACAAGAACTATATCAGTTATTACATTACATTACATTTCATTACATCATATCATCAGAGTGTACAACAACAACAACAAACAATGCAGCGGAAAAAGAAATACTATATACCAGTAATACGCCATGCCATCCAGCTTGCCTCCAGCAACTCCAGAATATCCTGATAAACCTAACTCTTAACTGCCCGTGTGGAAATTGGTGGGCACCCAGAGTTTAGGAAGGAAAACAATAAACTCCGAGTCAGCCATGTGGCTGGTGTGAGAACTCAAAACAGTTTATTTATCTTTAAAAATCAAAATAGAGGAATATTTTTAAAGTCAATTCGAAATGCTTTTTAAAAATGAGACTACCATAAGGCCTCCCGCCATACACACAATGCAAACGCAGACTTGGAGGAGATTTCTCCTTATGATAGTCAAAGATGCTTGATACACATTTAAAAAGAAACATTTGATATTATTGCTAGTTCATAGTGTAGAAGACATTTCGAAAGTAGAGTATAAATCTTAGCCAGCATAGGTACCATTATAGTATGCTTACTATAGCTACCATATTAAATGGCAGGTTCTACAACTAAAACCGTACAAGTCTCGTATTGTTTCTTTGGATTTCCAATGAATGATCAGGCCAAGGAACTTCCCATTGCCACATGAGAATGCCTCTGGATGGACATCCCCCAGAACCAAACCGGATCTCTACCAACACAAGGCCGGGTTACCCCTAACTGAGTAACAACTGACCGAATATGTCATCCCCCGGTCCTTTGGGACCTTTCAACCGAGCGCTCGTAATCAATTCACACAATCATAAAGTGTTTTCAACATGAGTAAATATCTGGGCTCCATACCATGATACCACCCTTTTCCAGAAGGAAATGCACATATCCTAAAGGGCGCTACCCCTCATAACCTTGCCGCATCTTTCCTGTTTTGACCATTCCGGGGTGTGAGGCTCGACGAAGTCACGTCCAAAAAAACATACTTTATACAAAAGCCATGCTTTGGGTCAACAAATGATCATAGAAATGATTACCAGGATAGACGATCAAATAAACGATCCTATCACAAATAATCAACACAATGATCATTTCACAGCAACACTCAACATATCACATTACCAAATTGGGAATATATCGCTGATAACCTTCAACTACATAACCTCTGAGCTCGTACGTCTCAGAGAAGGGTTTTAAGCTAAAAGAATAAATTCTCCGCCACCAACAGAAATATATTTGAAAGAAATCTGCTTTATATCTCAATTTGTAACGTCAGACATACAATCCATACAAGTCTGTTCCGGGCTCGAACAGAACCGAAGGCACTTACAAAGAAGTCCTTGCAATCCGGATATTCACAATCCTGATCGGATTCACCATCACATATAGAGAACTCAATACCGGAGCAACTCGGTGCAGAGTCAATCGATAGGTCATCCTATCGCTCTCGCAAATACCCGGTCTTCAACACCGATCTTCAAACGCAATTCATAACGACGTATCACATATTCAGAATGGGTTATACGACCCCATGGTCCTTTCCCGGTTAACCCGAATAGTGAGCGCTTATTCAAAAATAAGTGTGGCATTCAAATTCAAAAAAATCACATCAAATAGCCATTCAAAGGGAAATATTGATAGTCGGTTATTGAACTATCAATGGATATGCACACATCACCAGTTTCCAAATAATTTTCCAAATTATTTCTTTTCCAAAATATCTTTACAAGATATATTATTTTCAATACTTCAAAAATAAATCAATATTTATTTTTAAACAAGTTCCCTTTTCTTTTATAAATTCCTTAGTGAATTTATATTTCAAAATATCTATGAATATACGATTTCAATTATTCTTTTCAATTTATCTTCAAAAAGATAAATTCTCAAATATTCACTTTATATTGGAAAACATTTCCATACTTATTTAATAAGTAATTCATGAACTTATTTATTTTCAACACTTGGAAAATATTCAATATACTTCAATCGAGATTAAGTATATATTTCATTCTTTAAGGAAAACATTCTCTTAAACATATTTATTTGGGCCAAAACGAATGTTACGTAAAACATCGTTACGACAACCCAAAATCACTAGTATAGGGATTCGAAATTAAAATAGATATATAAATCCCAATACTATACAAAACATTTCCTTTCGGAAACCATTTACTATAACAACAGTATTATAGTCCACCATTCCCTTTTATTTCTCGAAAACGTCTATTTCAACAATGAATGTTGAAACTATGGTTTCGAATCTCAACACATTTTAAAACATCGTTAGATCGTTTTAATTCTGTTTAAAATATCACATCTTAAACATTTTCTTTAACATATTATTCACTATTCAAAAACGTGAATATACTACGTTAACAAATTTCATCCTTTTATACATTTCATTTTAAAGGATTATTCACAGTCAAAAATGTGAATATAACTTCGTTAATAGGTTTCAACAATTTACTTATCAAAATAAGTCGTTTACGAATTTATAAAACAACGTTTATAAATTCCATTTCTATTTATTTTATAACTACTTTTTATAAATCTCCTTTATTAATCTATTCGATTTATAACTCAATTATAAACCAAAAGTTCACATTATAAGTTAAACACTTATAATTTATTTGTTTACAAGAATCGTTCTTTTGAACTTCATAATTATAAATCCTATAACTTATAAGATTCAATGATTTATCCAAAACCATTCTTTTAATAACTTTATAAAATTTATAAATCTTACTATTTATAAATTTCATTTATAACTTCACCATTTTTAATTTTATAAATTCCATTCTATAAATTCCATTCATTTACAAAATTCATTCACAATTCATTCAAACACTTATAAAAACTCGTTTTATAATTCCAACATTTAATTTATAAATATCAATTTATAAATCTTTTAATATAAATCAATTTATATTACTATTTTAAAAATGCCTTTAAACTTCTTTATAATTTCATCCCTTTGATTTATAAAATAATCAAATTTTATAAATCCTATATTTAAACTTTTTACAATAAATTCAAAAATCCCGATTAAACTCTTTTTATAAAGTTATTAACCCATATTTTCAAAAATCAACCTTTAACTATATTTCTCAAAATTCATAATCTTTATAACATTAAAAATTATATCGTTTATTTATTTAAAATTAATCAATTTCCAAACATATAGTATATTTTCAAAAATCACTTTAAAAATCATTTTTAAAGTTCCAAATTTGGTCCAATGATGCTACATACCAAATAGTCAATCACGACAACAACGATATCATATATCGATATGATAATAAACGAATATCAAAATATCCATAATCAAATAAATACTGTTGAGGAATCCAGTTGGATCCCTCCAACCTGTTTTCCTGCATCCACAAACATTAGCACAATACCAATTCCGTTCCAGTACGGAATTATCACGGTATATGGGATTTAAAATATTATCCGCTTAATAGACGGCGCAATAGGGTCTCATCCGCTATACAAATGCGGGAAATCAACAACTCCAATATATACGTATGCCAATATATATATATATTGCTATCATATATAATACCAATTTCACTGTTTATGAAATATTCGCGGTATATGCTTTTAATAAATAACATCCGCTTACTAACGGCGCATAATGTCTATTTTAACAATCAATAGATAACAATCATCATTCAAACATGCATTCAGATATTTTAAATCTAACTATTTAAAATAAAATCGAAACTGATTCGATTGAGTGAGAAGTTCTCACCTTCATTTTAATTTCGTTTTAGCGATTTATTTCGAATAAAATTAAACGGACGTTTAATTTTACCCAAAATTCTCACTAACTCCAAACGACTCCAATCCAATTCCATCGCGTAGTGCTCGTCGATACGATTCCAACGCAACTGGTTTCGTGCGTTTTCGACCTCGTATGAAAAAGATATGAATTTTTAAAGATTACACGATTTAAACTATAATTAATTTACAATTTCATTTATAATTTTCAACCTTCATCAATCCTAGCCCTTGGATCCAAATTCTGCAACATCAGGCCGCACGTACCCCACCCTTCTTCCTCTTCTCTTCGTTCTACAGGTAGATGATCACGCATATACAAACCCATGAACATAAACTAGGGTTTAATTTCCAAGCCTCCACGAACACCGAAAGTTCATCAAACCCTCACCATCCCGACCCCCTTCGCAAGAGCCACCTTCGGCTATGACAAGGTGGAGCTCGGCCACCTGTAGAGCCCTGAAACGCGTGCTGACCTGATGGTAAACGCGAGCAGATAGCTCCCTCTATGGTTGACGAATCGACGAAGTAGCCGTATGGATCTAAAGTACTCAAGACGCTTAACAACTTTCATGTTAAACACTTCTTCTAATTATCTACAGATTTAGAGAAATTGAGGGGAGAAAATCGAAAAATTCTGGCCTTTGAATTATGGGGTGGCGGCTAGGGTTATTAGGGTTTAGGTTTTTTTTTTTTTTAATTTATGAAGGGTGTTGGTCTATTTATAGGAAAACGAACGAACACTATTCATTCCGGAAATTCCGAACTCCGATTCACGCGCCGTAACCAGCGTTTCTAGGGTTTACCCCGCGTTCCGGACACAATGGAACAGGTTTCGAAAGCTAATTCGGACATCTGTGCGAGTTATGGCAATAAACGTTCAATTTAAATTAAACCGATTTAAACGATTTTCTAGGCGTTTTAATTTGTACCGGACAAACGGTAAATCCAATTGACACGAAATTGGAAATCTTATAATAATATCACATTACGGATCCGATGAAACTAGTTTCGTCGAAATCCGAGACTTTTTGAAAAATGGCTATTTTAACTCGCTAAATTAATATTAAAAATAATTCGATGCGTTTCGAGCTGCCACGATCAAACGATAACTCCGATTGCTACGAAAATTGAAATCCGGTAATAACTAACTATTATGGATCCAATGGAACTGGTCTCGTCCAATTCTGAGACTGTTCAAAAATTGACTATTTTCACTAGTCGATTAAATATTAAAATATTCAATTTTCACAAATAAACTTTTAATTCGATTTTAAAAGTTCTAAAATATCGTTCTAACTCCCATATGATAAAATAAAATTTTACAAATCATTTTCAATCATATTTAACCCAATTTTTAATTATTTCCATAATTTAATATATTAAATTATCGATTTAATTATCCAATTAAATCCAATTATTCAAATTAAAATTTATTCGACTTATAAATTCACTTATTAATATTTAAAATTAATTAAATATTCAAATTTTAATTACTAAAAATCCTGGGTCGTTACAATCTTCCCCCCTTAAAAGAATTTCGTCCTCGAAATTATTAAGTAAGAAAAGTTACAGAATTTATTAACTTTCCCAAAATCCATAGTTAAACTTCTTACAATAACTTTACTAAGTTCCAAATCATACTTAGTTATCTTTTCAAAAACAACTACTATTGTTTAACTTTCAATTCCAAATCAAAATTAAAGTTTTCAAAATTTTCCCATTTTCTCAAATTTTTTTCTAACGCCTTAAATTTCCGGAAAAATTCGCCATAGTCTCCTTTGCGCGGCTCGATCCGAAAAAAAATGACAGTATATATATCACAAAAATACATCTCATCAAGTAATGAGGCATCCCGCAGGGAAAAAGTATAAAAGTACGGTATGTAATCCGAGATATGTACCATATATTTTATTAGCAAGCATATACGGCTAATATAGCGCGAAAGCGAGCCCCAAATGCGAAGCAAACGCGATCCGCACCTACTAATCACTCAACAAACAACATGAAAATCATGCATATAGATAATAGTATCTATATACATCATATAGCAACATAATAACTATATATGTCAACATAGCCAATGCAGTAAAAGCAATATACTCAACTATCAACCAACTAACATCCATAACCAATTAATATTCATTCATATTCTCATTAATATTCAATGAACTGGTTTTCAATTTAATCACATTTGATTCATTAATAGTGAATGTTTTTACTAACATTTATTCTCAATTAGTTCATATTCACTAATTCATATTCAAGTTGGTTCACTTCCAAATCAAATTCAATTCTATTCAAGATTCATTCAACTTCCAATTGAATTTCAATTACTTTAGCTTTCAATTTCATTAATACTTAATGAATTACATACAATCAACTAACAATCATATAATAACCAAAGTATATTAATTACAACCAAATTCCTTTGCTTATCAATTGGTTTAATTAATTGATTTTCATTCAATTATTCAACTTCTAATAACATTAGATTTTAATGAATTAACACTTTCATTCATTATTTCATATCAATTATTCACATTTAATTGATTAACATTTAATCCATTAATTCAATTCAATTTCTAAAGTTGAATTTCATTTCATAACTCAAGTTCATATTCATCACTTAACTTTTATTAATTTACTTTGATAACAATATCAACTTCATTCAACATCTCTTAAGTTATACTTCAATTACAAACATCACTTGTTTTTACTTAGCTTAAATTCATTTTTATTTACAACTCATATTCATAAATATAGTTTCACTTTTTATATATATAAGTTTATTTCACAATTGTAAATCACTTTAATTATAATTCAATTCTTATAATTCTTTTGCTTATACAATTATTCTTTTACTTAGATTATTCAAACAACTAAACAATCAACTTATATACACTTTAATAATTCTGAAAAATTATTCCTTTATATATAAAAATATAATCAAGGTAAAATTATTTCATTTACCCAATTTCAAAACAATATTGTGTCGAATTGTTCTATTCAAGTGTTTATAAAACCCCTTCGGCATAGTTGTGCATACCGTGCCGACGAAGGTTCATATGCCACTCAATAAACCAATCATCACAATATAAATCAATTTTATATTCACTAACAAATGCGCACTCATAGCTATTATTACACTCGAACTCATTCTAGAGTACTACTGACTCTATCTCTAATGAGTAATACCCGACAGAACCATGGTTGTCGCTTAACCATATGCTCTGATACCACCTGTGAAGAACGTACCGTCAGCGGTCACAACCGGTAGGCTTTTCAACCATCCCAGCCCCACCGTGGCTCACAAAAGTATCCCAAACTTGCTTTTACGGCCACCCTTTCGAATGTCACGGCTTCGCCTAACCAACCCCGTAAAGAGGACGTGTGGGGGTAAGAGTCTCCCGTTCGCCACCAAACCGCGAAGCGAGAACCCCCCATCACATATCACCTAGCATAAGCAAGACTGGTGTGAGAACTCAAAACAGTTTATTTATCTTTAAAAATCAAAATAGAGGAATATTTTTAAAGTCAATTCGAAATGCTTTTTAAAAATGAGACTACCATAAGGCCTCCCGCCACACACACAATGCAAACGCAGACTTGGAGGAGATTTCTCCTTATGATAGTCAAAGATTCTTGATACGCATTTAAAAAGAAACATTTGATATTATTGCTAGTGCATAGTGTAGAAGACATTTCGAAAGTAGAGTATAAATCTTAGCCAGCATAGGTACCATTATAGTATGCTTACTATAGCTACCATATTAAATGGCAGGTTCTACAACTAAAACCGTACAAGTCTCGTATTGTTTCTTTGGATTTCCAACGAATAATCAGGCCAAGGAACTTCCCATTGCCACATGAGAATGCCTCTGGATGGACATCCCCGAGAACCAAACCGGATCTCTACCAACACAAGGCCGGGTTACCCCTAACTGAGTAACAACTGACCGAATATGCCATCCCCTGGTCCTTTGGGACCTTTCAACCGAGCGCTCGTAATCAATTCACACAATCATAAAGTGTTTTCAACATGAGTAAATATCTGGGTTCCATACCATGATACCACCCTTTTCCAGAAGGAAATGCACATATCCTAAAGGGAGCTACCCCTCATAACCTTGCCGCATCTTTCCTGTTTTGACCATTCCGGGGTGTGAGGCTCGACGAAGTCACGTCCACAAAAACATACTTTATACAAAAGCCATGCTTTGGGTCAACAAATGATCATAGAAATGATCACTAGGATAGACGATCAAATAAACGATCCTATCACAAATAATCAACACAATGATCATTTCACAGCAACACTCAGCATATCACATTACCAAATTGGGAATATATCGCTGATAACCTTCAACTACATAACCTCTGAGCTCGTACGTCTCAGAGAAGGGTGTTAAGCTAAAAGAATAAATTCTCCGCCACCAACAGAAATATATTTGAAAGAAATCTGCTTTATATCTCAATTTGTAACGTCAGACATACAATCCATACAAGTCTGTTCCGGGCTCGAACAGAACCGAAGGCACTTACAAAGAAGTCCTTGCAATCCGGATATTCACAATCCTGATCAGATTCACCATCACATATGGAGAACTCAATACCGGAGCAACTCGGTGCAGAGTCAATCGATAGGTCATCCTATCGCTCTCGCAAATACCCGGTCTTCAACACCGATCTTCAAACGCAATTCATAACGACGTATCACATATTCAGAATGGGTTATACGACCCCATGGTCCTTTCCCGGTTAACCCGAATAGTGAGCGCTTATTCAAAAATAAGTGTGGCATTCAAATTCAAAAAAATCACATCAAATAGCCATTCAAAGGGAAATATTGATAGTCGGTTATTGAACTATCAATGGATATGCACACATCACCAGTTTCCAAATAATTTTCCAAATTATTTCTTTTCCAAAATATCTTTACAAGATATATTATTTTCAATACTTCAAAAATAAATCAATATTTATTTTTAAACAAGTTCCCTTTTCTTTTATAAATTCCTTAGTGAATTTATATTTCAAAATATCTATGAATATACGATTTCAATTATTCTTTTCAATTTATCTTCAAAAAGATAAATTCTCAAATATTCACTTTATATTGGAAAACATTTCCATACTTATTTAATAAGTAATTCATGAACTTATTTATTTTCAACACTTGGAAAATATTCAATATACTTCAATCGAGATTAAGTATATATTTCATTCTTTAAGGAAAACATTCTCTTAAACATATTTATTTGGGCCAAAACGAATGTTACGTAAAACATCGTTACGACAACCCAAAATCACTAGTATAGGGATTCGAAATTAAAATAGATATATAAATCCCAATACTATACAAAACATTTCCTTTCGGAAACCATTTACTATAACAACAGTGTTATAGTCCACCATTCCCTTTTATTTCTCGAAAACGTCTATTTCAACAATGAATGTTGAAATCTATGGTTTCGAATCTCAACACATTTTAAAACATCGTTATATCGTTTTAATTCTTTTTAAAATATCACATCCTAAACATTTTCTTTAACATATTATTCACTATTCAAAAACGTGAATATACTACGTTAACAAATTTCATCCTTTTATACATTTCATTTTAAAGGATTATTCACAGTCAAAAATGTGAATATAACTTCGTTAATAGGTTTCAACAATTTACTTATCAAAATAAGTCGTTTACGAATTTATAAAACAACGTTTATAAATTCCATTTCTATTTATTTTATAACTACTTTTTATAAATCTCCTTTATTAATCTATTCGATTTATAACTCAGTTATAAACCAAAAGTTCACATTATAAGTTAAACACTTATAATTTATTTGTTTACAAGAATCGTTCTTTTGAACTTCATAATTATAAATCCTATAACTTATAAGATTCAATGATTTATCCAAAACCATTCTTTTAATAACTTTATAAAATTTATAAATCTTACTATTTATAAATTTCATTTATAACTTCACCATTTTTAATTTTATAAATTCCATTCTATAAATTCCATTCATTTACAAAATTCATTCACAATTCATTCAAACACTTATAAAAACTCGTTTTATAATTCCAACATTTTAATTTATAAATATCAATTTATAAATCTTTTAATATAAATCAATTTATATTACTATTTTAAAAATGCCTTTAAACTTCTTTATAATTTCATCCCTTTGATTTATAAAAAAATCAAATTTTATAAATCCTATATTTAAACTTTTTACAATAAATTCAAAAATCCCGATTAAACTCTTTTTATAAAGTTATTAACCCATATTTTCAAAAATCAACCTTTAACTATATTTCTCAAAATTCATAATCTTTATAACATTAAAAATTATATCGTTTATTTATTTAAAATGAATCAATTTCCAAACATATAGTATATTTTCAAAAATCACTTTAAAAATCATTTTTAAAGTTCCAAATTTGGTCCAATGATGCTACATACCAAATAGTCAATCACGACAACAACGATATCATATATCGATATGATAATCAACGAATATCAAAATATCCATAATCAAATAAATACTGTTGAGGAATCCAGTTGGATCCATCCAACCTGTTTTCCTGCATCCACAAACATTAGCACAATACCAATTCCGTTCCAGTACGGAATTATCGCGGTATATGGGATTTAAAATATTATCCACTTAATAGATGGCGCAATAGGGTCTCATCCGCTATACAAATGCGGAAAATCAATAACTCCAATATATACATATGCCAATATATATATATATTGCTATCATATATAATACCAATTTCACTGTTTATGAAATATTCGCGGTATATGTTTTTAATAAATAACATCCGCTTACTAACGGCGCATAATGTCTATTTTAACAATCAATAGATAACAATCATCATTCAAACATGCATTCAGATATTTTAAATCTAACTATTTAAAATAAAATCGAAACTGATTCGATTGAGTGAGAAGTTCTCACCTTGATTTTAATTTCGTTTTAGCGATTTATTTCGAATAAAATTAAACGGACGTTTAATTTTACCTAAAATTCTCACTAACTCCAAACGACTCCAATCTAATTCCATCGCGTAGTGCTCGTCGATACGATTCCAACGCAACTGGTTTCGCGCGTTTTCGACCTCGTATGAGAAAGATATGAATTTTTAAAGATTGCACGATTTAAACTATAATTAATTTACAATTTCATTTATAATTTTCAACCTTCATCAATCCTAGCCCTTGGATCCAAATTCTGCAACATCAGGCCACACGTCCTCCACCCTTCTTCCTCTTCTCTTCGTTCTACAGGTAGATGAGCACGCATATACAAACCCATGAACATAAACTAGGGTTTAATTTCCAAGCCTCCACGAACACCGAAAGTTCATCAAACCCTCACCATCCCGACCCCCTTCGCAAGAGCCACCTTCGGCTGCGACAAGGTGGAGATCGGCCACCTGTAGAGCCCTGAAACACGTGCCGACCTGATGGTAAACGCGAGCAGATGGCTCCCTCTATGGTTGACGAATCGACGAAGTAGCCGTGTGGATCTAAAGTACTCAAGACGCTTAACAACTTTCATGTTAAACACTTCTTCTAATTATCTACAGATTTAGAGAAATTGAGGGGAGAAAATTGAAAAATTCTAGCCTTTGAATTATGGGGTGGCGGCTAGGGTTATTAGGGTTTAGGTTTTTTTTTTTTTAATTTATGAAGGGTGTTGGTCTATTTATAGGAAAACGAACGAACACTATTCATTCCGGAAATTTCGAACTCCGATTCACGCGCCGTAACCAGCGTTTCTAGGGTTTACCCCGCGTTCCGAACACAATGGAACAGGTTTCGAAAGCTAATTCGGACATCTGTGCGAGTTATGGCAATAAACGTTCAATTTAAATTAAACCGATTTAAACGATTTTCTAGGCGTTTTATTTTGTACCGGGCAAACGGTAAATCCAATTGACACGAAATTGGAAACCTTATAATAATATCACATTACGGATCCGATGAAACTAGTTTCGTCGAAATCCGAGACATTTTGAAAAATGGCTATTTTAACTCGCTAAATTAATATTAAAAATAATTCGATGCGTTTCGAGCTGCCACGATCAAACGATAACTCCGATTGCTACGAAAATTGAAATCCGATAATAACTAACTATTACGGATCCAATGGAACTAGTCTCGTCCAATTCTGAGACTGTTCAAAAATTGACTATTTTCACTAGTCGATTAAATATTAAAATATTCAATTTTCACAAATAAACTTTTAATTCGATTTTAAAAGTTCTAAAATATCGTTCTAACTCCCATATGATAAAATAAAATTTTACAAATCATTTTCAATCATATTTAACCCAATTTTTAATTATTTCCATAATTTAATATATTAAATTATCGATTTAATTATCCAATTAAATCCAATTATTCAAATTAAAAGTTATTCGACTTATAAATTCACTTATTAATATTTAAAATTAATTAAATATTCAAATTTTAGTTACTAAAAATCCTGGGTCGTTACATTGATAATGATCTAAATTAGATTTAAATGATATAATTTACTAAAGGATATGGAAGTGTTTTGGTCCATTTGTGGCCCTAGATATGGCTAGCTAAATATGGTGGAGAGGAAGTCCAAGTTATGACTTGGTAATGGAGGGATTTGTGCTAGATATTTTTGACCACCTCTCTCTATAAAAAGAAACCTAGAGCTAATTGTTTTACTTCACATTACGCCTCTTCTCTCTTGATCTCTATGCCACAAGCATCCTCACTCCCTTTCTCTATTTTTCTTGCTTTATTCATAGGCAAACAATTATATTATAATAGATCATGTGTTTGCACGCTTCTTATTTGCAGCAGAAGGTGTAGATCTAATCGATCAAGGTGATTATCTAGATTGAAGTGTGAATTTTAGGCCAGATCATTTAAGGTATGCATTTCCTATGCAATATATGTTGATTATATATCACCATTTTCTATATATCATTGCATAATTAGTTAGTTCTAATATTAGTTGTTTATTGAACAAGATATGTGTATTAGATCATGGCATCACATTAATATTACTTTATTTTTGTCTATAATCATATTTATACCATAATTGCATGTCAAAATGTAGAAATAACTGTAAATCGTTAAAAAATTTGAATTTTATGTTATTATTTTAATTAAATAATTGATTTACAAATCAAGAATATTAGTTGTTTTTTTGTAGGACTAAAACAATTATAATATATATCTATGTCTTATGAAAAATTTCTTATGGCAATTTTATTATAAAAAATTAATAAGACCGAATTAAAATTTTAATATATTTATAATATTAAAACACTATTTTATTTATATATTCCTATTTAAATTTGTTTCGGCAATTTTTTAACAAAATTTTTATTTTTAAAAGCCGAACAATATTATATATATTCGTATATTTAATTCCTGTATTACATATAAAACTATTTTAAATTACGTTATATATTTACTTTAAACTTGGTTTTGGAAATTAAAACAAAATTTTTATTTTAACTTTTCTGGAATTATGTGTGACGACCTACCATTTCATTTCCCAAAAATTGTTACTAATAAATCCATGGTATTCACGTGCCACAAATTCAAGCGTCGGAGAGGCGGATGATCAAGGGTAAAAGAAAATAAAGATAGAAGATAGAAAACAAAGATTCTCACATTGCATTGAACAACTTATAAATTTTTCATATCGATAGTTCATACGATCACTCTCAAAATGATGTATCAAAGTTATGGTAAGTACTAACCCAACTAGGGAAAGTTATAACTTCCTATCCCTATACAGGTGTTGGTATAAAGTTATACATAATATAGCGGAAATAGAATTGGATAACAATCTACAGAGGGATCTTCTGCTCCATGCTCAAAGCTCCAAGCTAAATCTAACTACTTGGCTTCATAGAAAAATAGGGCATCTAGAGTTTAAGGGAAAAGAAAATAAACTCTGGGTCGATGAAGAGACTGAGAAAACTCAAAAGAATGGACACTTTTAAAATCAAAGGGTATCATAGGTGTCCACGCCGCACATAAACACAGATGGGTTATTACCTTATGATAACCAAAACATTACCTAAGTAAAATTAGGGATATTGTTTTTAATGACAGATTTTGAAAACCCTTTCAAAATAACATATTAATCATAACCGAAGTTGTTACATTAATTAAATTCTAGCATACTAAGTTCTACAATCATAACCGCAAAGGAACATATTGGAGATTGGATTTCCAATAATGACATGGTAAGAGACTACCTTCCGATGGTACATTTCTAGAGGAACATACGGAGACGTAGTCCCACTGCCCTCTACCAACACAGAATCGGCCTACCTCTACCATATATAGTACCAAACATCCCATCACCCCGGTCGTTCCCGACCTATCAGTGTGATCCTAAAGCATACACAACAAACCTAAACTATAGAGGGTAATCTAGAAAGGTGATGACCATATCCTAATGGGTGCGATCCATATATCTCTACCGCATCTACTTTACTTTTGCCATTACCGATGAGTGAGACTTTAGGTAATGTTTTACCTTTCTCATGACGAATCCCACTTTGAATGCCCCATTGCCATTTCTGATGACACATTAATTGGTTTCCACAAAAGTACAACCCCTGAGTTCATATGCCTAAGGAAAAGATATTAAGTGTAAGAGGGGTTACCTCCCACACCATCAAATAGATGTACGTTTGTAAAAACCAACATACGTGGTCTTAGAAATGCAATGTCAGACATTCGTCCATACAACTTGTCCAAGAATAGGACAAACCGAAGGTACTCTCACTACATCCAGTTTGGGAAACCTCTCCATGATAAGTAGTGAGCAGTCCTTACACCGAATATTTCAAAATCATTGTCTTCAAATTGTCTTCACTTTCGAATGCATATATTGGTCCAAAGTGGTTTTTGGATAGGAATCGCCAAAATCTGATCTTGGTCCCTCCAAAAAAATTATCTATTGGAAAGATGTTGAGAATGTGGGTGATCTTTTATCATCATTAAATCAATTAATATCTTTATATCCAATGAAATATCTTTAGAGATATATTTTAAACCATTTCTTCTTGGTATATACAAATATATCAAATCTCTTTTTAACTGGAAATACTCAATCATTTCCTTTAAATTACTCAAGAAAAATATTTCCATCTTACGTTATTTCAATCTCAATGGAGATTACTTATTTCCAAAACATATCTTTTTATGGGTCAAAAACAATGTTATTTAAAACATCCATTGCAATATATCCAAACCAACTAATACCATTCATTGATTTTAGATTAATTATAATCGATACTAATTTTTGTATTCAACCTATACTATTCGTCGAATAATGGTTAAATCACCTTTTAAATTCACATGGATAGTATGAGTTCCTTCTTGGAGTTTAATATAGATTTTATCTAAAACGTTCTCTTTGTCATCAAAATCTTATTTGAAATATTGTTTAACTTTGGGGAAAATTCCAAGTCTCTTTTCTTTTATCTTAAGATAATATGATGCAAGTAAATCAAATTACCTATCCCGTCTGCCGGACCAGTCCGGATAGCTAGGGGGAGCAGGCAACTAGTTTTCCAAACACCAGAGCAGAGACTACCTCTCTGTCACCCATAAGGCGGTCAAGATATTTGATCAACTCTAAATCTTTAGTATACTTGTATGGTTATTTGGAAAAACATTTTCAGAATATTTTGGAAGAAAAGCCCAAGTTAAATTATTTATTCAAAATTTTCAAGATCAATTGTTAAATTGCTGGTGAATAGTAATTTTAAATCCTTGTAGATAAAAACACTTATTTCATTACATATTTATGTATATTTTTATAACACAAATCCATTTTAAAATATTTTAACATATTTAGTGAATTTATTTCATACTTTTAAAGATTAAAAATATCAAATTTTAAAAGGTTGAAAACTATGGTTTATGAACTGCCAAAATGCGACTGTTTTGGAAACTTGATTTGGACATATCTAAAACTTTATTACATGAAAACTCAATTTTTATTTTTCATTTTTAAACCATGATTGTGAGAATCCAAAAAATTCCTATTCCAAAGAATTCCGACTCACATTCCATTCTATCAGTGGATTTAACTTTTTACGGCGTGAAATCGCAAACTACCGTTATGTGACGCACTTATTTTAACTCTATTTTCCAATCTTTTTCAAACTTTGTCAAATTGAGTTTTAATGTTTATAAAACACTTATAAACCATTTAAAACCATTTAAATCTATTTCAAAGAGGTAACAGTGCTATAGACACCATTATAATTACAAAGAGAAGTGATTTCTTTGTGTAAATTCGACGTGTATTTTGCTATGAATCATTTCCATATCAAGCAAGCATATAATCAACATCTGAAAAATGACGATCAAGCTTATGAAACAAGCAAGGAAAACATATCATATCATCATATAGTTTAGTAAAATAAACCAGCGGAGTAATTCTCCTATATATGCTTTCCAGATCAAACTTTTAATGCTACGAAACCGACTATAGCTAGACTATTTACTTACTGAAGCTTATAAATCCTGCAATGGTACCTTTGGGTATGCTCGATCTTGTAGTTGAGAGGGTGGAGTGGTGGTGATAGCTCATGATGAGCTCGGCCAAGCAAGGAGAAAGAAGAGGTGATCACTAACTTGACCTTGAATTTAAAGTGATATATCTCTCTATATCTTATGGTTATATTGGAAGAACTTTGACTCGATTTTGGAATATTTTAAGAGGAGATAGAGGCCATTACTGTGCCTTAGAAAAAGAAGAGAAGCTTACGAATTTTGAGAGTGAATGAGTGAAAGAATTATGAAGGTATGCCTTGCTATATATAGGCAAAAATGTGTAAAATATCACAAAGATCTCATAAAACATTTCCCATCACCATGTTCTACTCCACCCTCCCCTTTCGTTTGGTCAAATCACCCCCTAGCCCAATCCCCTGCCATGTATTTCTCTTTCCTTGATTGATTGATGGTGAGTTTGCTTTTTCAAGTTGTATTTGTTTATACATAAGGAGTTTATATGTATATATGTTTAGATATTTCTTTTGGCTTAGATTTGACTAATTGTGACACATATTTATATGTATATACGCATGTATATGCATGTGTGTGCATGCTCAAACAAGGTTTCTACAGCTTAAAAAAATTCAATTCGTCAAACTGTTATAAATCTGGAATCCGATTTCTTGTCATGTTTTTAGTTTTTAATCAAACTATTTATTTATGTAAATAAAACTTGAAAATAAATTCCTTATTGTCTTTAAATAAAAAAACAAGATTATTTAAGCTATAAAGCCATGTTAAATTATGTTAAAATCTACGTCTGAAAATACGATGTCGATCTACCGAAATGCGACGAAGTTTGTGTACCTTTATATATATTTATAAAACCATTATAAATCACTTATCGTCATTATAAAATATGTAAAATGGATTATTTATCATTTAAAACAATCAATCGAATATTTAAAATTTATTAAATATTCCTATTCAAAATGATAAAATTACATGTCGTTACATTCTTCCTCTTAAAAAGAATTTTATCCGCAAAATTTAAGATAAGAAGAAGATAACTCAAAAAGGAATATATTAGATACGATGAAATATATACAAAGATATGATAAGTGACTACACCACAGACGGTGAATACACTACATCGATACAACATATATACAGACTATCCATCTATCCTAAACTCAGGATATGTCTTTCTCATTATATCCTCGGTTTCTCAAATGCAGTCTTCGGCATCAACACTTCACTGGACTTTAACTAATTTTACAACCTTTCTTTGCAATTGCTTCTCAACACGGTCAACGATTCAAATTAATCGTCTGATAACTGCCAACTCTAGCTCTAATTCTAAATCTTCTTGGGCAGTTGCCCCTTTAATTAGTTCTAGGTCATGCACACATTTTCGCAAATGGGACACATGAAAGACATCGTGCACATGTGATAAACTTTTTGGTAATTCCACTAGATAGGCTAATGGGAAAATCCGTTCTAGAATAGGAAAAGGTCTAATATATCAAAGCTCTGACTTTCCAGCCCTCCCAAATCTTACTACTCCACTCACCGAAGAGATTTTCAAAAGTATAAAATCTCCAATCGAGAATTCTAAATTTCTACGCCTCTGATCAGTATAACTTTCCTATCTGATATGAGCTTTCTTTAGCTTCTTCCTGCTCAAGCCTACTTTCACCAAGGCTTCTCAAATTATATCAGGAGCAAGTACTAACCCATCTCCAGTTTCAATCCAACTAGACGACCATATAAGGCATCATACAATGTCATGCCAATGCCTACCAGTTGGTTATTATTATAAGAGAATTCCACAAGATGAAGATGATACTCCCACGAACCTTTAAAATCTAAAATGCAATCTCTCAGAAGATCTTCTAATACTCTATTTACTCTCTCGATTTTCCTATCAATCTGGGGATGATATGCGGTCCTTAAATTAAGCTTCGTTCTCAAAGTTTCCTGTAATTCTTTTCAGAACTGACTGGTGAATATTGGATCTCGATCTCTTACTATGCTGCTCGAAACTCCATGCAAACGAACAATCTCCTTCATGTATAAGTCTACAATGCTTGAGGCAGCCTTTGTTGGCTTTATCATAATAAAGTGTGTGCTTTTTGTCAATTGATCTGTTGTAACCAAACGCCTTCATTTTCTTTCCTTTTTCGAGATAGGCCGTCAATGGGATCCATTGATATCTACTCCAATTTGCAAGTTGAAATTTCGAGAGGTTGAAGTGGTCTTATAGTCTTTTGCTAGTCACTTTTGATCTATTGGCAACTGGCACATTTGCTAACATGAATATAAATGTCCATATTCATACCCTTTCGAGAAAATGTTTGCTTTATGACTTTGTACGTCTTATGAACTACGGGGTAAATATTAAGCTTTAATTAATGACATTCAGTTAACACTTCCTGTCTTAAGCTATCAATACTAGGAACATAAATTCTACCATTTAACCGTAGTACCCTTTGGTTATCTATTTTCAAGCTTGAACACCGCTCTTTGCTTATATCCTCAATAATCTTCATTAGACACGGATCTCTTTATTTGCTGGCAATTCTTTCCATAAGAGTCAAAGTCACTACCGGATAAGCTATAACGGCATGCCTTCTGCTTAGCGCATCTGCTACTACGATGGCTTCCAAGTATAATAAAATGTCAATATCATATGATGTGAGGAATTCTACTCAATGTTGCTGCCTCATATGTAAATCCTTCTGAGTGAAAAAATATTTTAAAGATTTATGATATGTGAAGAGTTCATGCTTTTCACCTAATAAATAATGCCTCCAGAACTTTAATGCAAACACAATATCTAATAGTTCTAAGTCATGTGTAACAACCCTGTATTTTCTGATTATTGTAATTGTATGTTTTAATTATTTAAATTTAAATTCCTAATTTAAAAATTTTATTTTATTTATTAAAATGAATATATTTTGTTAATTGAAATATAAATGGTGATTTTTATGTGGATTAGAATTTCAAACATGCATAAATTGAATATTTCCAGAAAATGTGAATTTTGGTCAATCTGGTCAAACTTTTACTTTTAAATCTAAATTTTAAAAGTTTGAAAATTTAAATTTTATCTTTGATTATGAAACTAAATAAATTTCAAGAACACTGCTTTTCGTTTCGTTGAAATCCGAATAATATTGTGAAAGTTATGCTTTTTACAAAATTGGGTGTAAATTGTTTTATTTAACACTATTTTTTATTTTAAATTATATAAATAATCTTTTTAATTGTCATATCTTATTCTAAATTGTATTATAAGTTATGTTACATATATTTTTACCTTTGAAATATTTTTAAAGTGATGTTTGAATTTTTCCAAAGCTCATTGAATTATTTTCTATTTTTAAAGGTTAGTTTCCATTTTTCTGCTATTTTCTTCATTTAAATTATATTTAATTAAAATTTATTTATTCATTTTTATGTATGCATTTTATTTTTATGTTTTTATCTTTATTTATAAATATTTTTCATGTACATACAATTTTCCCAAAGTTCATTTCATTTATTTTCAAATTTTCAAGCCTAATTTACATTTTCTTTGTTATTTTCTTAATTTAATTATATTTAATTAATATTTATTTATTTATTTTTGTTTATTTACTATATTTTCGTGTTTTATCTGTATTTATACATATTTTACATGTATTTAAATTTTAAAAAGAAATGGTGGAAATTTGAAAGGCTTGTGACTCTTTATTTGCTTAAGCCTTTTTGTATTCTGTCTTTTCATTTCTCAACCAACATCTCTTCAATTGGCTACCTTAACTCCATTCTTCAGCCGTGTATTCTTCTTTCTTTTTCACGTGAAAGGGAAGACTTCTCATCCCCTAAAAATCATGTCCATGAAGAAGAAGAAAAAAAAAACAATGGCTTTTCTTTTCACATTTTTTCCCTCTTCTTCACTAATTTAGCCTTCCTCTTCTTCATGTTTGTTTGGCCTCACCTCTCTCCTTGCTGACCACCATCCTCTCCACCATCTACAGCAGCACCCAACCTCCTCTTCTCTGACCACCACCTCTGGCCATGACCATTAGATGAAGCCACCACCTCAAATTTGCAAAGCACTTCACCAAAACAATGCTAGCCAAGCCTATACTCCACTATTGCCTTCATAGTTGCCTTTGGCCACCCCTTAGCCACCACCACCATCATCTACTTCACCTCTGGCTGCTCCTTTCACTACTGTCCAGATCTGACCTGACATGAAGACCCCATGGCCGAGCCTATATGTGGTCATAGCCGAGTCAAAATGCACCAAAAAAATTCACATATTTGCCTTGAACCCATGTATGCTTCATGTTGTAACTCTTCCACCACCTTCATCCACTTGTAACCTGACCTTTATCACTGCCATACCTGACCCAAACCAGAGCCTAGTGTGGTGAGATCAAGCCCATTTGATCATGTGACAAGCTTATGTTGTCGTGTGCAAGTCTTTTGCTTCTAAGGTTTGGTCATCTCTCTTGTTTTGCAACTGTTCTGCAAACTAAAGTTGTTGATTATATTTGTATGTCGATATCTATATTTGTGCTTATGTATGTTATATTTTGTGTTGTTTACAAGGGTCTCCATCAATTCAAATCAAATCGGGCTTGTCGTGCCTTTGGAATCGCTCTTGTGTGTGTTGTTTGTCTCTAGCTTCGTAAAAGGTGAGTCTTTCTCACTCTGACATATTTACTTATGAAATAGTAAATTGATGGCAAGTGTATAGTAATATAAAATGTGTATGCAAGTTAATGATGATCATATGATATGCTATGCCATGTTATTACCATGTTAAAACTGTTAGTTATCACCTGACATTTGATATATTGCGACATTGACATTGTTTATATTGTTTAAGCATATGATCACACTGCAAGTTCCCTGTTAGAATAGAATCACTATGGGTTGAAATGATACATACCCGAACAGACTTTAGAATAGAAAAAATCGTTATGGGCTGAAATGATAGGCATGAGCGATTTTTATTGTATTTTATTTGACTTGGGATTGCGGGTTTGAAATGATAGAACCCGGGGTTTCTTTGTAAACTGCGGATTGAAATGATATATATCCGTATCACTTGACCTAGGTTAGAAAATTATATACAGACCCCGTGGTATATTTTTAATTAATTTTTATTAAAATATGTATTTTTTAAAAGTATGAAATTTTGATTTAAAAATATATATTTTATGGTTTTAAGAAAATTAAATATTAAGTCTTGAAATTGTGAATTTGAGTACGTAAATTTGAAGTAAATGAGATTTTAGACTTTAAATTTTATTTTAAAATGTAAATAAATAATGGAAATTAAATTTAAAGTTTTGAAATTTTATTTGAAGTAAAGTTTTAAGTTTTATTTAATTTATATGTTAATAAACAGTGAATTTTGACTTAATAAATGAATGGAGTTTTTAAATTGAATATTTGATCTAAAAAATTTGTTATGTTAACTCATATGTTAAAATGATTTTCAATGTGAAATTTTAAAGTCTAGAAATATGATTTTTAAGTTATAATAAAAATTTGGATTTTTATTATTATTTTTGAAAAGCTAAAATGAAATCTGAAATTTTATAGCATTTTCAAAATGTTGTAGTCTTTTGACAGCATTTTTAAATGCTATTGTTTTGAATCTAACAATGTTTGAAATAACTAAATATCTATTACGACATTTTATAAATGCCATTATTCTTGAACTAAACCATTTTTGGAAGCTATAAGCTACGATAGCACTTTATAGATGCTGTCGTTGCTATAATTTGACAATGTTTGAAATGTTATAGATTTTAACACTGTTTGAGTTATATTTTAAAGTGTTAAATGATTTAACTTTTGGAAATTGATTAATTGTGATATTTAAGAAGTTTTGAATATATTCTAATATTTAAATTTAAATTTATAAGTAATTTAAATTTGAATTTGAATTTAAATAAGGTTTACTTGGTTATGTGTTAAATGGAATGAAATGTAATGAGATAAATGAATTTTTGAATGGAATTTTTAATGTATTTTGTAACGATACTTGAAATAACAAATGAATGACTTATTTGATTTAAAAAAGATATTTTTATGATTTGAAATGGTTTGGAAATGATTTGATCTTTATTTTGATAAAGAATATGAATTGGAATGATATGTACTTTTGATAAATGAATATTTGAAGTTTATATTAGTATGAAAGGATATTTAGTTTAATTGTAAATTTATTTTATTTAAATAATATTGGATTTATGAAATGAATATTTCAAAACTAAGCAATAATGAAGCTAGATTTGAGATACATGAAATTATAAAATTTAGTTTTGAAATGCGGGATATTAAAGCTTTGAAATATATTAAAAATTGAATAGTTTAATTTGTGGATCAAATCTATATTTGAAATTGATATGATTTGAAATGGTTATTGGGAAATTTAATTAAAACTGATGGTTTTAATTGAATTAAGTTGGAAATTGAAAATTTGGGATTAATTGAATGAATTGTAAAATGTAAAGAATTAAATGAATATCCCATGATTTCAAATGTATGATTTTGAAATGTTATGATTTTCAAAGTGTAATTGTTTCAAGTATTTTTGGTTTCGAAAGAGTTATACTTTGAAAATATTATGATTTTGAAATGAATATATGTTTGAAATGGTTTTGGTTTTGAAGTATAAACTATTTTGAAAGAAATATAGTTTGAAATGAAATGATTTGATCGTTTTGAAGTATAAACTATTTTGAAGTGACCACGACTTTATAATAACGTTTGGTTGTTAAAGAGACCGGGTTCGGAAGTTGTCATACTCTCTGCCAACTCCGAAAAGCACTTTAACAACCGTGTACGCGGTGGAGATTCCAGAATGAAGTAGGATGGTGGCGACGTTCTTGAGGTATATTACGTGGACCCAACTCCCGTGAGTTGGCATAAGGTGGCTAAAACAGGAGCGATCTCGGGCCAAGTGAGGTCATTCCTCCGATCGGACACATTCCTTCGATACTATACTCTTACTGGTGATTGATTAGATGGCCATCCTCCGATTTTGATATGGGAGTGTGTTCCGAGGTGGGCGTATGTGGCTGCTGCGTTACCACCAGCCCCGTGTGCGTAATTGGTATATCTACCTTGGCATTGCCTTGTGTGCCGTGTCACCTACCATACCGAGCCTTTACTACGAGTTTGTTTTTCTCCCGTAGCCCATGTGGTATCCTCTGACAGTCACCCGGAGTGGAGATGGCATGATATTGAATGGACTACTAGGACTATTATGTGTGAAGGGTGATATGGGTAGCCCGGAACGCTATTTAAAAGTATGTTTATTTTACTGTAGACATTATTATAATAGCGCAATATTACTACATAGTAAATAGTTTAACGGATCCTCAAAGGATGGGCGATCCCAAGCATTCTTTAAGTTACTGATGCATTTTTTGTTACTGTTCACTTGAGTTGATTTACAGTTCATAAGTATTTATGTCCTGACTCGAGTGTTTTGTGTTTTGCTTTACGCTCGAGTAAGATTGAGTGAGCTAGCATTCAAGATTCACCTTCGGAGTTGGAGCTTTTCTTGAAGATGCAGCCATCTATTTTGCTTTCTGTATCCAGTGATTTTAGTGATGTATTCTGATTTGTACCTGATCTTCTGTTGTATCTTGTTTAACTCTGATGTATCTTATTTTTATATAGTAGCTTCATGAACTACTATCTCTTTTATTTCCGTTGCATTATTATTTACTTTGTGTCTGTGATCTGTGATTATGTATTTACTTTATATTCTGAGATTTGCCAAATTTTATTTACAATGCGGTATTTTGAGCAATTCAAGTCCGACATGTGCGGATGCGAATGGTTGAAAATATCGGGTTGTTAAAGTTGGTATCAGAGCTTTGGTAGCTCTAGGCAAAACTCAGTATATAGGGTAAATGTATTTACAGAATTACTTTCATTCGAGTTTAAACCTCTTCCTTTTTGACTCGATTCCTTTGAATTTTGGAACATTCCCTGTGGTTCCAAAATCCATTCGTGTCCCTCACTATTTATATTCTTTTGTTTCTGGAGTATCCCATAACTCAACTTCAAAAGATCTTCGTAATGAGTCGGCGGTCTCGCCAACCTCAAATTTATTTGTAAAGGGGGAAAACTCCTTTACAACAACATCGATTCACCAGAGATTCTATATCCTCGATTTAGATGCTAGTATCACTTATAATTTCGAACTCTACATCTTGAGATCGAATGTCGATTTACCCAAGAAATCCACATCGATCTTATTCTTTAAGTCACAGTTGACCCGATTAAGGTTGCCCGCGATTTATATAAACTCATCCATCTCCCTATTCTGTTATTTAATCATCTCATCTTTGTTTCCAACTTATCTTCAAATTATTCTTGAAGTGTATTTGTAAACTAATATTTAAAATGTTTTATATATTGTGTTGTTTGAGTTGTTGATGTTAATTTGGGTTTCTAATCGATTCGTCTGATCAACGCTATCGATAAGATTTCCAAAACACTTGAACAGAGCAAACTGACACAATATGTTTTTAAAATTTAGTAATGAAATAAATTTTGTGAAATAAATTTTGTAACTATATTATAAATCTTTATCTGGATTTTATTTGAATTGGTTGCTAAGAAATAATATTTGATTTTATATATCATTTTCTGTTGTTTCATATATCTAATCGAACTATAAAACATGATTATAAATTTATTTGGAAATTTAAAATGAATGTAAAAAAAGGAATTTGAGAATTTAATTTTCGATGGATTTCAAACTTTGTGTTTAAAATTTTAAAGGATATATTATTTAAAGTATTTTCGAATAGAAATTTGTTTCCAAATAATTTTAAATTTAAATTTAGTGCTCTTCTCTTTGTCGCTGGAAAATAATTTCGGTAATGACTGCAGCATCATCGACATTCATTTTCGAGTTTCGAAGTGAAGAGACCATTCTGTAGTCTTGCTACAGTTTTGTATTGGGAAAATTTAATTGATTTTAATTTCTAAAATAAGAATGGATTTATAACGTATGATGATATATGATTTAAATTTGAATGGATATATATATATATATATATATATATATAGTATATGAGAATTTATTTATCTCTAAATAGTTTGGAATTTATCGAAAATTTAATTCCTAAATTTTATCTTCAAAGATAATTTCTAAGTATAATTTCAAGATTTGGATAAATATTCAAGCTTGAAATAATTTAATTAGAAAGTTTTATTTGTATAATACACAATTTCATTCCAATATAACTTACCATAATTTTCAGAAGTTGAATATGTAATTGGATAATATACAATAAAAAAAAGATTTTATAAATAAAATTTGAGTGGTTATTATAAATGTTATATACTTAAATTTTAGTTATAAAAGGATTAACAGAGGTAAATAAAGAAAAAGTGTAATGGAATAATTTACAATATAAAATGATGATAAAGGAACTAAGAATAAATTTAAGGCAGTTACAATGAGTGTAATTATATTTAACATAGGTGATAAATATATTGAGAGGAATAAATTTAATTTTAACTAGTAGTGAAGAAGAATTAAATTTTATTTGGTACATTTTGAGTATAATAAAAGATTTTTCAAATACATGATTTTAGGGGTTTGTTAATTTAAGATAATAGGATGATAAGATAATGAAATTAGAGATGCTTAAGATTTATTTGACTTATGTAAAATTAATTTTCAGTTTAAGTTGAAATTTTATGGTTTCAAATTTATTATTTTATTTTGTTTTTCAAACTATCTTTTGGTTGTCCTAATTTCCCTTATCTTGCTACAGAATGGGAGGCTATTGCATATACCCGTCCGTTTAGAAATCTTTCTATAATCTTTAATAATCTTTGGTACTCATCTTTGAATCTAAGCACTGCTTGCCATCCACAGACCGTCGGTCAAACAGGAAGGGTGAATCAGATTCAAAAAGATTTTTTTCATACTTGTGTTCTTGATTCTGGAAGATCTTGGAAAGTCATCTCCACATTGTTAAACTTACCTATAGCAACAGTTATCAGGTATAATTTTAATCTTCTTGTCATCTTGTCTTAATACTATTTCATTATATCTTTTTCTGTGCTTTCCCGTACCTCATTCCTTTTCGGGGACGAAAAGTTTTGAGTGGGGGAGAGTGTAACAACCCTGTATTTTCTGATTATTGTAATTGTATATTTTAATTATTTTAATTTAAATTCCTAATTTAAAAACTTTATTTTATTTATTAAAATGAATATATTTTGTTAATTTAAATATAAATGTTGATTTTGATTTGGATTAGAATTTCAAACATGCATAAATTGAATATTTCCAGAAAATGTGACTTTTGGTCAATCTGGTCAAACTTTTACTTTTAAATTTAAATTTTAAAAGTTTGAAAATTTGAATTTTATCTTTTACTATGAAAGTAAATAAAATTTCAAGAACACTGCTTTTCGTTTCGTTGAAATCCGAATAATATTGTGAAAGTTATGCTTTTTACAAAATTGGGTGTAAATTGTTTTATTTAACACTATTTTTTTATTTTAAATTATATAAATAATCTTTTTAATTGACATATCTTATTCTAAATTGTATTATATGTTATGTTACACATATTTTTACCTTTTTAATATTTTTAAAGTGATGTTTGAATTTTTCCAAAGCTCATTGAATTATTTTCTATTTTTAAAGGTTAGTTTCCATTTTTCTGCTATTTTCTTCATTTAAATTATACTTAATTAAAATTTATTTATTAATTTTTATGTATGCATTTTATTTTTATGTTTTTATCTTTATTTATAAATATTTTTCATGTACATACAATTTTCCCAAAGTTCATTTCATTTATTTTCAAATTTTCAAGCCTAATTTACATTTTCTTTGTTATTTTCTTAATTTAATTATATTTAATTAATATTTATTTATTTATTTTTGTTTATTTACTATATTTTCGTGTTTTATCTGTATTTATACATATTTTACATGTATTTAAATTTTAAAAAGAAATGGTGGAAATTTGAAAGGCTTTTGACTCTTTATTTGCTTAAGCCTTTTTGTACTCTGTCTTTTCATTTCTCAACCAACATCTCTTCAATTGGCTACCTTAACTCCATTCTTCAGCCGTGTATTCTTCTTTCTTTTTCACATGAAAGGGAAGACTTCTCATCCCCTAAAAATCATGGCCATGAAGAAGAAAAAAAGAAAAAAAAAAACAATGGCTTTTCTTTTCACATTTTTTCCCTCTTCTTCACTGATTTAGCCTTCCTCTTCTTCATGTTTGCTTGGCCTCACCTCTCTCCTTGCTGACCACCATCCTCTCCACCATCTACAGCAGCACCCAACCACCTCTCCTCTGACCACCACCTCTGGCCATGACCATTAGATAAAGCCACCACCTCAAATTTGTAAAGCACTTCACCAAAACAATGCTAGCCAAGCCTATACTCCACTATTGCCTTCATAGTTGCCTTTGGCCACCCCTTAGCCACCACCACCATCATCTACTTCACCTTTGGCTGATCCTTTCACTACTGTCCAGATCTGACCTGACATGAAGACCCCATGGCCGAGCCTATATGTGGTCATAGCCGAGTCAAAATGCACCAAAAAATTCACATATTTGCCTTAAACCCATGTATGCTTCATGTTGTAACCTTCCACCACCTTCATCCACTTGTAACCTGACCTTTATCGCTGCCATACCTGACCCAAACCAGAGCCTAGTGTGGTGAGATCAAGCCCATTTGATCATGTGACAAGCTTATGTTGTCGTGTGCAAGTCTTTTGCTTCTAAGGTTTGGTCATCTCTCTTGTTTTGCAACCGTTCTCCAAACTAAAGTTGTTGATTATATTTGTATGTCGATATCTATATTTGTGCTTATGAATGTTATATTTTGTGTTGTTTACAAGGGTCTCCATTAATTCAAATCAAATCGTGCTTGTCATGCCTTTGGAATCGCTCTTGTGTGTGTTGTTTGTCTCTAGCTTCGTAAAAGGTGAGTCTTTCTACTCTGACATATTTACTTATGAAATAGTAAATTGATGGCAAGTGTATAGTAATATAAAATGTGTATGCAAGTTAATGATGATCATATGATATGCTATGCCATGTTATTACCATGTTAAAACTGTTAGTTATCACCTGACATTTGATATATTGCGACATTGACATTGTTTATATTGTTTATGCATATGATCACACTGCAAGTTCCCTATTATAATAGAATCACTATGGGTTGAAATGATACATATCCGAACAGACTTTAGAATAGGAAAAAATCGTTATGGGCTGAAATGATAGGCCTGAGCTATTTTTATTGTATTTTATTTGACTTGGGATTGCGGGTTTGAAATGATAGAACCCGGGGTTTCTTTGTAAACTGCGGATTGAAATGATATATATCTGTATCACTTGACATAGGTTAGAAAATTATATACAGACCCCGTGGTATATTTTTAAATGATTTTTATTAAAATATGTATTTTTTTAAAGTATGAAATTTTGATTTAAAAATATATATTTTATGGTTTTAAGAAAATTAAATATTAAGTCTTGAAATTGTGAATTTGAGTACGTAAATTTGAAGTAAATGAGATTTTAGACTTTAAATTTTATTTTAAAATGTAAATAAATAATGGAAATTAAATTTAAATTTTTGAAATTTTATTTGAAGTAAAATTTTAAGTTTTATTTAATTTATATGTTAATAAATAGTGAATTTTGACTTAATAAATGAATGGAGTTTTTAAATTGAATATTTGATCTAAAAATTTTGTTGTGTTAACTCATATGTTAAAATGATTTTAAATGTGAAATTTTGAAGTCTAGAAATATGATTTTTAAGTTATAATAAAAATTTGGAGTTTTATTATTATTTTTGAAAAGCTAAAATGAAATCTGAAATTTAATAGCATTTTCAAAATGTTGTAGTCTTTTGACAGCATTTTTAAATGCTATTGTTTTGAATCTAACAATGTTTGAAATAACTAAATATCTATTACGACATTTTATAAATGTCGTTATTCTTGAACTAAACCATTTTTGGAAGCTATAAGCTACGATAGCACTTTATAAATGCTGTCGTTGCTATAATTTGACAATGTTTGAAATGTTATAGATTTTAACACTGTTTGAGTTATATTTTAAAGTGTTAAATAATTTAACTTTTGAAAATTGATTAATTGTGAAATTTAAGAAGTTTTGAATATATTCTAATATTTAAATTTAAATTTTTAAGTAATTTAAATTTGAATTTGAATTTAAATAAGGTTTACTTGGTTATGTGTTAAATGGAATGAAATGTAATGAGATAAATGAATTTTTGAATGGAATTTTTAATGTATTTTGTAATGATACTTGAAATAACAAATGAATGATTTATTTGATTTAAAAAAGATATTTTTATGATTTTAAATGGTTTGGAAATGATTTGATCTTTATTTTGATAAAGAATATGAATTGGAATGATATGTACTTTTGATAAATGAATATTTGAAGTTTATATTGGTATGAAAGGATATTTAGTTTAATTGTAAATTGAGTTTATTTAAATAGTATTGGATTTATGAAATGAATATTTCAAAACTAAGCAATAATGAAGCTAGATTTGAGATATATGAAATTATAAAATTTAGTTTTGAAATGCGGGATATTAAAGCTTTGAAATATATTAAAAATTGAATAGTTTAATTTGTGGATCAAATTTATATTTGAAATTGATATGATTTGAAATGGTTATTGGGAAATTTAATTAAAACTGATGGTTTGAATTGAATTAAGTTGGAAATTGAAAATTTGGGATTAATTGAATGAATTGTAAAATGTAAAGAATTAAATGAATATCCCATGATTTCAAATGTATAATTTTGAAATGTTATGATTTTCAAAGTGTAATTGTTTCAAGTATTTTTGGTTTCGAAAGAGTTATACTTTGAAAATATTATGATTTTGAAATGAATATATGTTTGAAATGGTTTTGGTTTCGAAGTATAAACTATTTTGAAAGAAATATAGTTTGAAATGAAATGATTTGATCATTTTGAAGTATAAACTATTTTGAAATGACCACGGCTTTATAATAACGTTTGGTTGTTAAAGAGACCGGGATCGGAAGTTGTCATACTCTCTGCCAACTCCGAAAACCACTTTAACAACCGTGTACACGGTGGAGATTCCAGAATGAAGTAGGATGGTGGCGACGTTCTTGAGGTATATTACGTGGACCCAACTCCCGTGAGTTGGCATAAGGTGGCTAAAACAGGAGCGATCTCGGGCCAAGTGAGGTCATTCCTCCGATCGGACACATTCCTTTGATACTATCTCTTACTGGTGATTGATTAGATGGCCATCCTCCGATTTTGATATGGGAGTGTGTTCCGAGGTGGGCGTATGTGGCTGCTGCGTTACCACCAGCCCGTGTGCGTAATTTGTATATCTACCCTGGCATTGCCTTGTGTGCCGTGTCACCTACCATACCGAGCCTTTACTACGAGTTTGTTTTTCTCCCGTAGCCCGTGTGGTATCCTCTGACAGTCACCCGGAGTGGAGATGGCATGATATTAGATGGACTACTGGGACTATTATGTGTGAAGGGTGATATGGGTAGCCCGGAATGCTATTTAAAAGTATGTTTATTTTACTGTAGACATTATTATAATAGCGCAATATTACTACATAGTAAATAGTTTAACGGATCCTCAAAGGATGGGCGATCCCAAGCATTCTTTAAGATACTGATGCATTTTTTGTTACTGTTCACTTGAGTTGATTTACAGTTCATAAGTATTTATGTCCTAACTCGAGTGTTTTGTGTTTTGCTTTACGCTCGAGTCAGATTGAGTGAGCTAGCATTCAAGATTCACCTTCGGAGTTGGAGCTTTTCTTGAAGATGCAGCCATCTATTTTGCTTTCTGTATCCAGTGATTTTAGTGATGTATTCTGATTTGTACCTGATGTATCTTGTTACTTTGTTGTATCTTGTTTAACTCTGATGTATCTTATTTTTATATAGTAGCTTCATGAACTACTATCTCTTTTATTTCCGCTGCATTATTATTTACTTTGTGTCTGTGATCTGTGATTATGTGATTACTGTATATTCTGAGATTTGCCAAATTTTATTTACAATGCGGTATTTTGAGCAATTCAAGTCCGACATGTGCGGATGCGAATGGTTGAAAATATCAGGTTGTTACATCATGCGTTACATAATTTCGCTTATGAGGCTTTAGCTGCTAGCTCGCATAAGCGATAACCCTTCCACATTGCATTAACATTGCACCTACTCCTTCTCCACAAACATTTGTGTATATGGTCAAACCACCGCTTCCATCAGCAATGGCTAGGACTGTAGCGTTGGTCAACCTTTTTTCAGCTCATTAAATGCTTCCTCACATTTCAGTGTCCAGTAAAATTCAACATTCTTCTTGGTTAACTTCATTAGATGAGAGGAAATTTTGGAGAAATCTTGAATAAACCTCTGGTAATATCCTGCAAATCCTAAGAAGCTATGGATATTCGTCAGAGTCTATGGTTTCTTCCGATCTTGTATAGTTGAAATCTTTCCTGGATCCACTGAAACTCTGCCCCCAGTACTACATGTCTAAGAAACCTTACATGTTTCTCGTAGAAATGACATTTGGAGAATTTAGCTTTAAACACATGTCTCCTTAATATCCTCAATACAATCTCCAGATTCTTTCATGTTCCTCCTCGGTCATTGAATAGAAGAGAATATCGTCGATAAAAGCAAACATAAATTTGTTGAGCACATCTATAAACACTCTATTCATAAGGTCCACAAAATAGGCGGGCGTACTGGTTAGCCCAAAAGACATAATCAACCATTCATAATAACAATTTGCACCTCTGTATGCAGTTAATGGAATGTAATTTTTTGCTATGCTTTGTAGATGGAAGCCAGTGGCTACATCCACTTGTGAGAATACTCGAGCGCTGTGGAGTTGATTAAATAAGTCATCTATACGGGGTAGAGGATGCTTGTTCTTAATGCTTTTTCAGGGCTCGATAATCTATATAAAACCTTAAGGAGCCATCAGCCTTTGCAACGAAAAACTAGCGCTGCACTCTAAATTGAGCGACTAGGTCTAACCAACTCTTTTATTAACATCTCATCAGTTTGATTCCTCAACTCATCCTTCTCTTTCGAAGCCATCCTTCGAATGGAGTGTATAGTTGGCCTTACACCAGAAACCAAGTCAATATGGAACTTAGTTTCCCGATGAGCATCCTAAAACTCTTAACAATCGGTATCATTTCTAAAGCCTTTTAGGATGAGTCTAGTGCATTCATGAAATTGACCCTCACCGGACTAGGTTTTTACATGATATTTCAACAAACCTCCCGAAATAGGTCCATACAGTCATCGTCTTCTTAACACGATCGAGAATAACTTTATACTTAGATAATCAGTCCATACCAAGTAAAAATTCGAACCCAACAAGGTCATGAACAAATAGGTTGTACGAATTTTTTTGGGAAAGGTAAGTAATCTAGATATCTTCATAATCATATAAAGATTAGTTGTATTGCCTATGGGATTAGACACATAAATAGGGGTATCTGCTATTTTTGTGATCAGTTTTAGTCTATCAACTAATCCTTTAGCAATAAAGCTATGGGAAGCCCTGGTATCAAACAATACATTAACTAAATTCTCATTAACATAGATATTACCTTCTTGAACTCCCATGCCCGTTACATATTTAGAGGTAGAAGGCACATTCTTGATTGCATAAAACTTAACTTACTCTTCTTTCTTCATTAACAGGCAAGTAGTTTTCCAACATCCGAGCAAATGGTAGTTATGGTAGAGACTTTTCAGAACTATAGAAGACATGTAATCATGTTGCTGTTTCTGAATTTTGGGACTCCTATAGAACCTTAAAAGATGGCCCTTCTTTCCACGATTAAAACACTCCACATTCTAAAACCGATTCTCCTGAGATCTTCCGTTGGTCTTGCCTTGCTAGGGATTGTTCCTATTATTGTTATTGTTGCTTTAAACTGCTACTAGATTCTTTTTGTCTAAAGCTTCATACCCAAAACCCATCCACCAGATCTACAAAGGTTCCTTTCACATGAGCAGTCATCCTATCCCGATACTGCTCCTTTATCCTAGTAAGAAATATCTCATTTTTCTTTAGGGAAGTATCTACGAGTCCATGCCCAAAGCGAGATAATTCATTAGACTTGCCAAATACTCTTCCACGGACATTTCTCCTTGCTTCAGATCCATAAAACTTCTATAAAGGCAGGACTATCCTGTGGTGGACATGTATTGTTCTTCAAAACCATCTTTAAACCTTGCTCGATAGAAATTATCTTATGGTTCATAAAGAGTAATGGACTCCCACCAAGCTAAAGCTCCATCTTCAATTGCCAAGAGGCCAAGAACTTTTTTCGATCATCATCGATGTTTAATCCGTTAAAGATTTTCTTACATGGTCAGAGCCAAGCTTGAAATTCAATAGTAGATTTTGTGCCCTTAAATGGCTTTCCTCCCAAGCTGGTATATTCTTTACATAGTGTGGCAAAGTTAACCTGAGGTTACACAAGAACTAGTACTTTTTCAACTACCGCAGCATTTGGAGTTCGACCATTGGCGGTTGTTATGTTATTTCTTATTTCCTCCTCTACGTCCTCTTCAGTTACTAATTTCCTACTATCTAAATGTAGTAAGGTATCAGTGTAGAATACATAGACGAGATTATCTTAGGGGACGGGTATAAAATAACTCGAATATATTTATTCGGATAAAAAGTTTAAATACACACTCTCATTGACTAAACTAATTCTAGGGCATTACTAACTATAATGACCCATAATTTTACCACTTTGAAAATGGAATATTTAATTTATTTCTAAATATCCAGATATAGAATTTTCAAACTTAAATAATCATGTTTTGTATGATAAATAAGAATGATAAACTTATTTTTAGAATTTGATTACAAAATAAAAAAGTTCAAATTTTGATCGAAAAGTGACAAAAGTCGTTTTGCGATAAAATGGGATATAAATTAAATGATTATTTTAAAATATAAATAAATCCTTTTAAAAATTTATATAATGATAATAATTGGTTGATAAAAATTTTATAACTATATATACTTGTTTTATAATGATTGACAAATCTCGTTGCACTTAGACAAATCAACGTCATATTTTTATAATTGGATTTTAATATGATTAGATATGGTTTTATAAATCAAATGAACTCTTTTTTATTTAATTAAAGATGATAAGAAATTAGTTTCAAGTTTTGTTTACATAAATAAATAGTTTGATTAAAAATAGAAAAACGTGACCAGAAAAGTTTTTGTCAAAAATAAACGTTTTTTTAATATAATTTGTAACAACCCGCATATTTAACGATTATATATTTAAATATTTTATTTAAATGTAGCGTCGTTAGTCGGATTTAGGTCCGAAATGTTACTTTTTGCAAACGGCCGTCGAAACCACTTCCATTGAGTTCGAAATGGCGTTTGCAATCTTTTTGAGTATAAACTTTGATATGTTTGGAGTAAGTCGAATTATGCTATTAGCTAAGTGGGCTTTTGGGTTTGGGTTCAACCAACTCATCCTATACCTCAACTCAGCCCCCTCTCTTCTCCACTCACTTAATTCCATTCTAAAACTCAAGCTAAAAATGAAAATGGGGGAAGAGAATAGGAAATAGAAATTCCAAGCCCTTGTTTCTTCTTGCAAACTTGAATTCTTTCTCCAAAATCAAGGTGAAGCTATAAGTAAGCCTCCTCTTCATCTTCTCCAACTCTTTCTCCTTCAATTTCAGAAAGTTTCCTAAACCTAACTTAGGAAAATACTTGTTTTGAACTTAGATTGAAGCTTGTTGAGTAGAAGTGGAGAGTGGTTGGTCTTTTCTTTGCATTTGAGCTTCTCATCCTTGTTTTTGAGTTAAAAGGTGAGTTTTGAACTCACATCTACTTCTCTTGATATCTTTGATTGTTAGGTATGAATTCCTAACACTTATTCATGTGTAATTGCTTTTGGTTTGAATTGATTTGGTGAACATTTCCATTTTGGTGTTTTGAAGTCAAAAACTCTAAATATCATAACTTTGATGTTTGATCATGTTTTTGGTGGTGAATCGGAGTGCCAATGGGGCTAGGTTATCGATTGGAAAAAGCCCCTTAAGTCCATTGCTCGACCAGTTGCAAATGGTGAGAGTTTTCTCCTCCATTTGATAGGCTGGAAAACAGATTCTGCTACAACCAGTCGACTGACCCCATGCAGTCAGTCGGAGTCTGAAAACTCTCGGGTTATGGTTCAGTTGACTGACTGCAGAAGGACAGTCGACTGACCTGCTTTTATTTGCCTATTATGCCTATTTGTTTGTGATTCCAACTTTTATCGATTCGGGTTGATTCCAATTAGTTGTTATCCCATTTTGACTTTGATGATTCCTTTTTTATTTCCTACACGGGTTTGTGTAAAATGATCTCTTCAAATCGTATTAAAAGCTCACTTCTCTAATTTATAAATTCTATTTAAAACGCACACACACAATTTTGCACTTCGAGCGGAATGGAATGGAGATTAAATGGTTAGGTAAATCGCGGACCATGAATCCGCGCGTTTATCTTTCCGGTTAATCCCCGCCCTATTCGATTGATTTTTTTAGGCCTTTTGGTCTGGTTTACCAATGAGATGAGGTAAACGTTGTACTGCTTTGAGTGTGAAATTGACTAACGGATAGTAAACTGTTTAGTGCGAATGGGTGGTTATAGGACTCATTTTACCACTTTTCGGATTCCTTTTTGAGAGTTATGACACATTCCGCCAGTTAGTGGTGTCCAGTACTGGGCCTCCGGACCTTCAAAACTACGGTTTGTTGCCTTTGGGATAGTGTCTTCGAACTATCTCCTTCAGGTTTGTTGCCTTCGGGTATGTTGCCTTCGGATATGTTGCCTTCGGGTTTGTACCTTCGGGTTTGTACCTTCGGGTTTGTCCTTCGGGTTTGTTGCCCTATAGCATCGCTTTTGGAGTTGGTCATTCGTCAACGCTCGAATGATATTGGGTTTGGAGTCTTCGGGCTCATGGATCCTTGTTTATACAGTACTGAGCACGTGCAAATTTTCTGATGTTTCATTGATATGTATATTCCCTAGGTATCGCCCTTCGGTGTTGGTCTTTTCAAGCCGCACGATATATAGCGGTTACCTTGCGGAACTTGTGTTACCTTCATTGGTATTTGATATTTTCCTTTTTGGCTTGTTTTGGGATATTCCTATCCTTTGTTTCTTTGAGTTGCCGATGATACGAGGCTTGTTCTATTATGATTCATCTTTTGTTAGATGATTGTGTTATTTCTTTTAAAGATATTTTTTAAACTTTGTGACCTTGCTGGTTATTGTTGTTCAGTTTATCTAACTGATTTGTTTAGCTAGACTGACCCGTGTATTTATACTCGGGTCAGACCGAGATGTTTCAGGTTAGGTGCTTTTGGACTTAGCCTATTTTCCTTCCGCATAGACTATTCATCTTGCTCCTTTTTGTTAAAGCTTTTTGTGTAGTCCTTTTTGTTTTAACTCTGGTATATATATATTCTTTTGAATTCGCCTGTATTTTGTGGTTTGCTATACCACTTGACATGTACTAGTTTGTATACTCTGTTATGTATCGGTATATGTGTATATGATGATCTACTATTCTGTGATGTATATTACATTTGAGTTGTTATGTTCTGTTCTGATAGATCCTCTATCCACCTATGGTTTTGTTTTAAGTATTCATTGGTTATGTCGATCTGCTTGTATGTATTCAATAGATAGTTAGAGCAAGGCTATAGATGGTCGCTCCTAAATAGCCTTATTCTCCGTGTTAGTCGACGGCATTACCCCGTAGTGTCCTTGGCTAGCGTGGGTATAGAGGTGGGGCGTCACAGTTTGGTATCAAAGCAAGGTTCAGAACAAAATATGATAAACATAGAATAGAAGCACATATTCCGGTACATCAAAGTGTATAAGTGTTACAAATATTTGGAGCATCGTGCCTTTATATTCCTTCTGTGCCTTGGTGGTAGATAGAATGTGGGAATACGTCTAGGAATGTATTTTATTCCGTAGTATCCCACATTTGGATTAATGATATCTACCTTGTGCATAATCTTGTTCTTATCTTAACTTTCAGCGTATGGTTGGAAGAGGCAGGGGATGACGTTCGGATGCTGGGCAATCCAGTGGCTCACGCGTTTATATGTCTGCCGATCAGTTTTTGGAATTGTTTAGGAGCACTCAGCCTCCAGTTCCTACTCGTGTATCTCCACCTCGCAAGTCTGCCTTTGCATGTCTGTGTAGTGATTTTTCTCATCTTGGGGGAAAGCCGTTTAAAGGCTCCGAGCCTGTTCTTGAAGTCCAAGCTGGCATTGCACGTGCGAGCGTATCTTCTCTCGCATGGATCTTTCTGATCATGATAGGGTTCTTGTAACTTCTAGTTTATTGCAAGAGCGTGCCCTTGATTAGTATGAGCTTCTTGTAGCCGAAATTGATGAGCCTACTCTTTCTTGGACTCAGTTTCGGGGACGATTCGCCAAGTTCGTTCCTGAATCTGAAAAAGTTTTATTGACCCGTCGCTTCCTTGAGTTGAAGCAAGGGAAGTCTTCTGTTTTTGAGTATGTTGCATCATTCGAGGCTTTATCTAAGTATGGTCTTGAATTCATTAGCACTTCTTATAAGAAGAATCTGAAGTTTGTCTCTGGTCTTAAGAAATATCTTAAGAAGTCTTTGTTGCTCCAGCTTAAACTTTCTTTTGAGGAGTTGGTGGATTTTGCGCTTCATCTCGAAGCTATTGAAAAGGAGTGCGATAGTGGTGATGATGTTGAGGTTTCCAAGAACCCCAACAAGAAGCAGTTTCCATTTCAGAAGTCTGGGTCTTTTCCCTCCAAGAAGAAGAATACTGGTGGTTCTAGCTCTCAGACTCGGTCTTCTGAAACACCTTTCATTCGAAAGTTTTTCAATTTTGGTTCTCCTGATCGTATGATTCGAGCTTGTCCTAAGCCTCTCTTCTGCCGTTATTGCAAGAAGGAAGGTCATCATGTTTCCACTTGCCCTGCTGTTCCTTCTGGTGCCAAGTCTAGCAAGCTTTATGCTACTAAGGCTTCTGAAGGTCCTTCTCAACCCAAAGGTATATATCCATCTATTTTTGAAGGTTCTATTTTATTTCATGACCATACTATTCGAGTTCTTTTCGATACGGGTGCTTCACATTATTTCGTATCGAAAAAGCTCGTCGATGATTTATCTTTGGATGTTTCTTGTTTGGTTACTTCTTTAAGGATTGCGAATCCTATTGGGGGATCCGCGACCCTTAGCATGCTTTGTGATGATGTTGAGATTGTTTTATGTGGCTTTTCTTTTCGTGCGAATCTGCATGTTATTTCTTGTCTGGGATTTGATATGATTTTGGGTATGGACTGGCTAGTGAGATATGATGCCAGGATTATTTATTCGGAGAGAATTTTGTATCTTCGTCATCCGGATTCGCCTACTCAGTTGTCACTTGTTCTTCGAGATGTGGATAATTCCGAAACGTCTTTATATTCTCTTGATTCTTGAGATGATGATGATATATCTCGTATTCCTATTGCTTGTGACTTTTTTGATGTTTTTGAGCCTGTTTCGGGTTTGCCACCCAAGTGGGAAATTGAGTTCCGCATTTATCTCATTTCAGGCACGCAACCAATTATCCGTCCTCCCACGAGGACGTCTACAAAGGAAAATGAGGAACTCAAGAAGCATCTTTTAGAGCTTGAGTCCAAGCAGTTGATTTAGTCCAGCTTTTCTCCGTGGGGATCCACGGTCGTCTTCGTGAAGAAGTCAGATGGAACTCTTAGGCTTTGCATTGATTATCGCCAGCTTAACGAGTTAACTATCAAAAATAGGTATCCATTTCCTAGGATCGATGATATGTTCGATTTATTGAGTGGTGCTAAGGTCTTTTCTCAGCTCGACCTTGCCACGGGTTTTCATCAGTTACGAGTCGCAAAGGATAACATACCTCTTACCGCTTTCCGCACTCGTTATGGTTCTTTTGAGTGGCTCGTTATGCCGTTCGGTTTGACGAATGCTCCTACTTTCTTTGTCGATCTCATGACTCGAGTATTCCGGGAATATCTCGATAAGTTCGTCCTTGTGTTCATTGATGATATCCTTGTTTATTCTAAGTCTGAAGCTGAGCTTGCTAATCACTTGAGAATTGTCTTGAGTACTCTCCGTCACCATCAGCTTAGAGCCAAATTCTACAAGTGACATTTTTGGGAGAATAAGGTTAAGTTATTAGGCCACGTTGTATCTTCCGAGGGCGTTTCAGTCGATCCCTCAAAGATCGAAGCCATCCAGAATTGGAAGAGGCCTGAGAATGTGCATGAGATTCGTAGTTTCCTTGGATTGGTGGGGTATTACCGTCGATTCATTAAGGATTTTTCCCACGTTGTGCTTACTCTCACCGGCCTTACTCGGAAAGGCATTCGTTATATTTGCTTTGACAAGTGTTAAGCTTCCTTTCAGACATTAAAGGAACTTCTCACTAATGCTCCTATTCTTGTGGTTCCCGAAGGGAATCATGATCTTGTGGTCTACACCGATGCTTGTGGTAGTGGTCTCGGTGCTGTTCTTATGCAGAAGGATCGAGTAGTTGCTTATGCTTCTAGGCAACTGCGTCCGAATGAAGTTCACTATGCCACTCATGATCTTGAGTTAGCCGCCATTGTCTTCGCCTTAAAGATTTGGCGACACTATTTATTGGGCGAGCGCTTCATTCTCTATACCGATCATAAATCCTTGAAGTATTTGTTCACTCAGAAGGAACTCAATATGAGACAACAGCGTTGGCTCGAGTTTCTTGCCTCCTATGACTTTGATATCCAGTATACCCCCGGAAAGGGTAATCGTGTTGCTAATGCGCTTAGTCGCAAACATTCGGTTGTTGTTTCTATGATGCTTGCCGAATGGGATATTCTTGAGACTCTATCTTTTTGTGAAATTCGTGATCAAGGCTCATCTTCTGATTCTCCTATTCTATTATTTAGTTTGGGAGCTCGACCCATTTTATCGGATCGTATTGCCGATGCTCAGCGGCGTGATCCTGATTTGTTTCATCTTATTCTGCTTTGTGAGTCTAGATCCTGTGATGAGGCGTTGCGGGATTTCAGCATTGATTATCATGGGTGTCTTCACAAGAAGAACCATCTTTTTGTGCCTTCTGATTTTGCACTTAGGCATGACATTCTTGATGACTGTCACCGTTCTAAGTATACCATTCATCCTGCTAGTAGTAAGATGTATGCCGATATGCGTCGCCTTTATTATTGGGAAGGCATGAAGCACGATGTGGCGAGTTATGTGAGTAATTGCATAACCTGTCAGCGTATTATGGCCGAACATCAGCGTCCTTTAGGTCTTCTTCAGCCTCTAGAGATTCCATTGTGGAAGTGGGATCAGATTTCTATGGATTTCATTGACGGCCTATGTAACGTCCCGAAAATTTTCGACTTTCGAAAATTCAACATCGATACTCACTTTATCGACTGTCGAGAAATCGAAGGCCGGAAACCCGAAATGTTATGGTTTAAGAAGAAGAAGAGACAGAAAGAAGGGATAAGAAGATAGAAAATGGAGAGAATAGAGAATAGAAAATAGAACGGAACAGAAAACAACAACAGAACAATAATAGAATCTCACAATTCGCAGCGGAACAACATATAATAATAAATGAATAATCTTTAAACAAAGAACTATATCAGTTATTACATTACATCACATTTCATTACATCATATCATCAGAGTGTACAACAACAAACAACAACAAACAACGGAAAAAGAAATACTATATACTAGTAATTACGCCATGCCATCCATCTTGCCTTCAGCAACTCCAGAATATCCAGAATATCCTGATAAACCTTACTCTTGACTGCCCGTGTGGAAATTGGTGGGCACCCAGAGTTTAGGAAGGAAAACAATAAACTCCGAGTCATTCATGTGACTGGTGTGAGAACTCAAAATAGTTTATTTATCTTTAAAATCAAAATAGAGGAATATGTTTAAAGTCAATTTGCAATGCTTTTAAAAATGAGACTACCATAAGACCTCCCGCCACACACACAATGCAAACGCAGACTTGGAGGAGATTTATCCTTATGATAGTCAAAGATGCTTGATACGCATTAAAAAGAACATTTGATATTATTATTAGTGCATAGTGTAGAAGATATTTCGAAAGTAGAATATAAATTTTAGGCAGCATAGGTATCATTATAGTATGCTTACTATAGCTACCATATTAGATGGCAGGTTCTACAACTAAAACCGTACAAGTCTCGTATTGTTTCTTTGGATTTCCAACGAATGATCAGGCCAAGGAACTTCCCATTGCCACATGAGAATGCCTCTGGATGGACATCCCCGAGAACCAAACCGGATATCTACCAACACATGGCCGGGTTACCCCTAACTGAGTAACAACTGACCGAATATGCCATCCCCCGGTCCTTTGGGACCTTTCAACCGAGCGCTCGTAATCAATTCACAAAATCATAAAGTGTTTTCAACATGAGTAAGTATCTGGGCTCCATACCATGATACCACCCTTTTCCAGAAGGAAATGCACATATCCTAAAGGGTGCTACCCCTCATAACCTTGCCGCATCTTTCCTGTTTTGACCATTCCCGGGGTGTGAGGCTCGACGATGTCACGTCCACAAAAACATACTTTATACAAAAGCCATGCTTAGGGTCAACAAATAATCAAAGAAATGATCACCGGGATAGACGATCAAATAAATGATCCTATCACAAATAATCAACACAATGATCATTTCACAGCAACACTCAGCATGTCATATTACCAAATTGGGAATATATCGCTGATAACCTTCAACTACATAACCTCTGAGCTCGTACGTCTCAGAGAAGGGTGTTAAGCTAAAAGAATAAATTCTTCGCCACCAACAGAAATATATTTGAATGAAATCGGCTTTATATCTCAATTTGTAACGTCAGACATACAATCCATACAAGTCTATTCCGGGATCGAACAAAACCGAAGGCACTTACAAAGAAGTCCTTGCAATCCGGATATTCACAATCCTGATCGGATTCACCATCACATATGGAGAACTCTATACCGGAGCAACTCGGTGCAGAGTCAATTGACAGGTCATCCTATCGCTCTCGCAAATACCAGGTCTTCAACGCCGATCTTCAAATGCAATTCATAACGACGTATCACATATTCGGAATGGGTTATACGACCCCATGAGCGCTTATTCAAAAATAAGTGTGGCATTCAAATTCAAACAAATCACAATAAATACCCATTCAAAGGGAAATATTGATAGTCGGTTATTGAACTATCAATGGATATGCACAAATCACCATTTTCCAAATAATTTTCCAAATTATTTATTTTCCAAAATATCTTTACAAGATATAAAATTTCAATACCTCAAAAATAAATCAACATTTATTTTCATACAAATTCCACTCCCTTTTATAAATTCCTTAGTGAATTTATATTCCAAAATTTCCATGCATATACGATTTCAATTTATCATTTCAATTTATCTTCAAAAAGATAAATTCTCAAAATATTCCCTTTATATCGGAAAACAATTCCATACTTATTAAATAAGTAATTCACAAATCTATTTATTTTCAACACTTGGAAAATATTCAGTATACTTCAATCGAAATTAAGTATATATTTCATTCTTTACGGAAATCATTCTCTTAAACATATTTATTTGGGCCAAAACGAATGTTGTGTAAAACATCGTTACGACAACCCAAAATCACTAGTATAGGGATTCGAAATTAAAATAGATATATAAATCCCAATAATATACAAAACATTTCCTTTCGGAAACCATTTACTATAACAACAGTGTTATAGTCCACTATTTCCTTTTATTTCTCGAAAACATCTATTTCAACAATAAATGTTGAAATCTATGGTTTCGAATCTCAACACATTTTAAAACATCGTTAGATCGTTTTAAGTCTGTTTAAAATATCACATCCTAAACATTTTCTTTAACATATTATTCACTATTCAAAAACGTGAATATACTACGTTAATCAATTTCATCCTTTCTATACATTTTTTTTTCAAAGGATTATTCACAGTCAAAAACGTGAATATAACTCCATTAATAAGTTTCAACAATTTACTTATCAAAATAAGTCGTTTGCGAATTTATAAAACAACGTTTATAAATTCCATTATAAATCTATTTAATTTATAACAACTTCCTTTTATAAATTCCTTTATTAACCTATTCAATTCGTAACTCAAGTATAAAACAAAAATTCATATCATAAGTGAAATACTTATAATTTATTTGTTTGAAAAATCGTTCCTTTGAACTTTGTAATTATAAATCTTATAACTTATAAGATTCAATTATTTATCCAAATATATTCTTTAATAATTTCATAAAATTTATAAATCTTACTATTTATAAATTTCATTTATAACTTCACCGTTTATAATTCTATAAATTCCATTCATTTACAAAATTCATTTTCACTTCATTCAAACACTTATAAAAACTCGTTTTATAATGTCAATATTTCAATTTATAAATATCCATATATAAATCTCTTAATATAAATCAATTTATATTATTCTTTAAAACGTCTTTAAACTCCTTTTAAAACTTCAACATTTTGATTTATAAAATAATCAAATTTTATAAATCCTATAATTTCAACTTTTTTATAATAAATTCAAAAATCCCGATTAAACTCTTTTTATAAAGTTATTAACCCATATTTCTCAAAAATAAATCTTTAACCGTATTTCTCAAAATCATAATTTTTATAACTTTAAAAATTATACGTTTATTTATTTAAAATGGATCAATTCCAAAAATATTTTATAAATGTTTTCTTTCAAACAAAATCACTTTAAAAATCATTTTAAAATTCCAAATTTGGTCCAATGATGCTACATACCAAATAGTCAATCACGACAACAACGATATCATATATCGATACGATAATCTATCAAATATCAAAATATCTGAATTCAAATAAATACTGTTGAGGAATCCTATTGGATCCCTCCAACCTGTTTTCCTGCATCCACAAACATTAGCACAATACCAATTTCGCTGCAGTACGAAATTATCGCAGTATATGGGATTTAAAATATTATCCGCTTAATAGACGGCGCAATAGGGTCTCATCCGCTAAAGAAATGCGGGAAATCAATAACTCCAATATATACATATGCCAATATATATATATATTGCTATTATATATAATACCAATTTCACTGTTTATGAAATATTCGCGGTATATGTTTTTAATAAATAACATCCGTTTACTAACGGCGCATAGTGTCTATTTTAACAATCAATAGATAACAATCATCATTCAAACATGCATTCAAATATTTTAAATCTAACTATTTAAGATAAAATCGAAACTAATTCGATTGAGTGAGAAGTTCTCACCTTGATTTTATTTTCGTTTTAGCGATTTATTTCGAATAAAATTAAACGGACGTTTAATTTTACCCGAAATTCTCACCTACTCCAAACGACTTCAATCCAATTCCATCGCGTAGTGCTCGTCCATACGATTCCAACGCAACTGGTTTCGCGCGTTTTCGACCTCGTATGAAAAGGATATGAATATTTGAAGTTTACACGATTTAAACTATATAATTTACAACAATTTAGTTTCTTTTTCTAACCAAAATCAATCTGGGCCGTAGATTTCCAAACCCAACACATCAGAACCGTGCTTGCCTTCCCTCGTCCCAGCGTTTTCACGCACGCTACTGGTTTCGTTTAGAAACCCATAGCCGTTCGAATATGTGAATCACCGCACCCCCCTACTCGACTTGACGTCGATCAGGAACCACCGTTCCAAGCGCCGAGGTGAGCTTCTCCACCTCCCCAAAAATCGCCCAGCTCGGTCGCTGATCCACCTCGGAAAACGTGAATGAATGCGTTGAGTTCGAACTCGTTTTGCCGTTGATCCGTTGAGTTATTCGCCACTCCACCGTTAGATCTACTAGAACACACTGCCCTCTTCCATTTGCTAGTTGAAAACTTCTCGAAACAATGCTTAGATTTGAAGGAATTCGAGGAGGAACGAGAAGAGGTGCTGGCCGTTCATATAGGGGGTGGCGGCTGCTAGGGTTAGGGTTTTGTTTTTTGTTTTTTTTTTAATTTTTGTGTAGTGGGCTATTTATAGGAAAATCAATCGACACTATTCATTCCGGAAATTCCGAACTCCGATTCACGCGCCGTAACCAGCGTTTCTAGGGTTTACCCTGCGTTCCGGACATAATGGAACAGGTTTCGAAAGCTAATTCGGACATCTGTGCGAGTTATGGCTATAAACGTTCAATTTAAATTAAACCGATTTAAACGATTTTTTAGGCGTTTTAATTTGTACCGGACAAACGGTAAATCCAATTGACTTGAAATTTGAAACCTTACAATAATATCACATTATGGATCCGATGAAACTGGTTTCGTAGAAATCCGAGACTTTTTGAAAAATGGCTATTTTAACTCGCCAAATTAATATTAAAAATAATTCGATGCGTTTCGAGCTGCCACGATCAAACGATAACTCCGATTGACACGAAAATTGAAATCCGGTAATAACTAACTATTACGAATCCAATGGAACTGGCTTCGTTCAATTATGAGACTGTTCAAAAATTGACTATTTTCACTAGTCGATTTAAATATTAAAATATTCAATTTTCACAAATTAACTTTTAATTCGATTTTAAAAGTTCTAAAATATCATTCTAACTTCAATATGATAAAATTAAATTTTACAAATCATTTTCAATCATATTTAACTCAATTTTCAATTATTTCCATAATTTAACATATTAAATTATCGATTTAATTATTCAATTAAATCCAATTATTCAAATAAAAATTTATTCGGCTTATAAATTCACTTATTAATATTTAAAATTAATTAAATATCCAAATTTAAATTAATAAAAATCCTGGGTCGTTACAATCTTCCCCCCTAAAAAAAATTTCGTCCTCGAAATTATCAAGTAAGAAAAGTTACAGAATCTATTAATTTTCCCAAAATCCATAATTAAACTTCTTATAAAACTTTACTAAGTTTTCAAATCATACTTAGTTATCTTTTCAAAAACAACTACTATTGTTTAACTTTCAACTCTAAATCAAAGTTAAAATTTTCAAAATTTTCCAATTTTCTCAAATTTTTTCTAACGCCTTAAATTTCCGGAAAAATTCGCCATAGTCTCCTTTGCGCGGCTCGATCCGAAAAAAAAATGACAGTATATATATCACAAATATACATCTCATCAAGTAATGAGGCATCCCGCAGGGAAAAAAATGTAAAAGTACGATATTTAATCCGAGATATGTACCTTATATTTTATTAGCGAGCATATATGGCTAATATAGCGCGAAAGCGAGCTCCAAATGCGAAGCAAACGCGATCCGCACCTACTAATCACTCAACAAACAACATGAGAAACATGTATATAGACAATAGTATCGATATACAACATATATCAACGTAATAACTATATATGCCAACATAGCAAATGCAATAAAACAACAAATGCAAACATCAACTAACTATCATCCATAACCAAATCAATATTCATTTATATTCTCATTAATATTCAATGAAATGGTTTTCAATTTAATCACATTTGATTCATTAACAGTGGATGTTCTTACTAACATTCATTTTCAATTAGTTTATATTCACTAATTCATATTCAAGTTGGTTCACTTCCAAATCAAATTCAATTCTATTTAAGATTCACTTAACTTCCAATTGGATTTCAATTACTTTAACTTCCAATTTCATTAACTCAATTTCATTAATACTTAATGAATTATATACAATCAACTAACAATCATATAACAACCAATGTATATTAATTACAACCAAATTCCTTTGCTTATATTCATTCAATTTGGTTTAACACCATCACTTTCAATTGGTTTAATTAAATTGGTTTTTATTCAACTATTCAACTTTCAATAACATTAGATTTTAATGAATTAACATTTATTTTCATTATTTCATATCAACTAAATTCACATTCAATTGATTAACATTTAATCCATTAATTCAATTTAATTTCTAAAGTTGAATTTCATTACATAACTCAAGTTCATATCTATCACTTAACTTTAATAATTTACTTTGACACCAATATCAACTTCATTCAACAACTCTTAAGTCATACTTCATTTACAAACATCACTTGTTTTTACTTAACTTAAATTCCTACTTATAAATCAATTCAAATTCCAATTCTAAAGTAAATTTCCATTTAACTTTAAATTCATTTTTATTTACAACTCATATTCGTAAATATATTCATATAGTTTCACTTCTTATATATATAAGTTTATTTCACAATTGTAAACCACTTTAATTATAATTCAATTCTTATAATTCTTTTGCTTATACAATTATTCTTTTATTTAAATTATTCAAACAACTAAAAAATCAACTTATATACACTTTAATAATTCTGAAAAATTATTCCTTTATATATAAAAATATAATCAAGGTAAAATTATTTCATTTACCCAATTTAAAACAATATCGTGTCGGTTTATCTTGTTTAAGAGTTTAGAAACCCCTTTCTACGATAGTTAGCTAGACTACATCGACCGAAATCTATAAACAATCAACCGATAAGTCAACACAATACAAAACAATTTTATATTCACTAACAAATACGCTCTCATAGCTATTATTACACTCAAACTCATTCTAGAGTACTATTGACTCTATCTCTAATGAGTAATACCCAACAGAACCATGGTTGCCGCTTAACCATATGCTCTGATACCAAATGTAACGTCCAGAAAATTTTCGACTTTCGAAAATTCAACATCGATACTCACTTTATCGACTGCCGAGAAATCGAAGGCCGGAAACCCGAAATGTTATGGTTTAAGAAGAAGAAGAGACAGAAGAAGGGATAAGAAGATAGAAAATGGAGAGAATAGAGAATAGAAAATAGAACGGAACAGAAAACAACAACAGAACAATAACAGAATCTCACAATTCGCAGCGGAACAACATATAGTAATAAATCAATAATCTTTAAACAAAGAACTATATCGGTTATTACATTACATCACATTTCATTGCATCATATCATCAGAGTGTACAACAACAAACAACAACAAACAGCGGAAAAAGAAATACTATATACTAGTAATTACGCCATGCCATCTATCTTGCCTTCAGCAACTCCAGAATATCCAGAATATCCCGATAAACCTTACTCTTGACTGCCCGTGTGGAAATTGGTGGGCACCCAGAGTTTAGGAAGGAAAACAATAAACTCCGAGTCAGTCATGTGACTGGTATGAGAACTCAAAACAGTTTATTTATCTTTAAAATCAAAATAGAGGAATATGTTTAAAGTCAATTCGCAATGCTTTTAAAAATGAGACTACCATAAGACCTCCCGAAACACACACAATGCAAACGCAGACTTGGAGGAGATTTCTCCTTATGATAGTCAAAGATGCTTGATACGCATTAAAAAGAACATTTGATATTATTATTAGTGCATAGTGTAGAAGATATTTCGAAAGTAGAATATAAATCTTAGCCAGCATAGGTACCATTATAGTATGCTTACTATAGCTACCATATTAGATGGCAGGTTCTACAACTAAAACCGTACAAGTCTCGTATTGTTTCTTTGGATTTCCAACGAATGATCAGGCCAAGGAACTTCCCATTGCCACATGAGAATGCCTCTGGATGGACATCCCCGAGAACCAAACCGGATCTCTACCAACACAAGGCCGGGTTACCCCTAACTGAGTAACAACTGACCGAATATGCCATCCCCCAGTCCTTTGGGACCTTTCAACCGAGCGCTCGCAATCAATTCACACAACCATAAAGTGTTTTCAACATGAGTAAGTATCTGGGCTCCATACCATGATACCACCCTTTTCCAGAAGGAAATGCACATATCCTAAAGGGCGCTACCCCTCATAACCTTGCCGCATCTTTCCTGTTTTGACCATTCCCGGGGTGTGAGGCTCGACGAAGTCACGTCCACAAAAACATACTTTATACAAAAGCCATGCTTTGGGTCAACAAATGATCATAGAAATGATCACCAGGATAGATGATCAAATAAATGATCCTATCACAAATAATCAACACAATGATCATTTCACAGCAACACTCAGCATGTCACATTACCAAATTGGGAATATATCGCTGATAACCTTCAACTACATAACCTCTGAGCTCGTACGTCTCAGAGAAGGGTGTTAAGCTAAAAGAATAAATTCTTCGCCACCAACAGAAATATATTTGAATGAAATTGGCTTTATATCTCAATTTGTAACGTCAGACATACAATCCATACAAGTCTGTTCCGGGATCGAACAAAACCGAAGGCACTTACAAAGAAGTCCTTGCAATCCGGATATTCACAATCCTGATCGGATTCACCATCACATATGGAGAACTCTATACCGGAGCAACTCGGTGCAGAGTCAATCGACAGGTCATCCTATCGCTCTCGCAAATACCGGGTCTTCAACACCGATCTTCAAATGCAATTCATAACGACGTATCACATATTCGGAATGGGTTATACGACCCCATGGTCCTTTCCTGGTTAATCCGAATAGTGGGCGCTTATTCAAAAATAAGTGTGGCATTCAAATTCAAACAAATCACAATAAATACCCATTCAAAGGGAAATATTGATAGTCGGTTATTGAACTATCAATGGATATGCACACATCACCAGTTTCCAAATAATTTTCCAAATAATTTTCCAAATTATTTATTTTCCAAAATATCTTTACAAGATATAAAATTTCAATACCTCAAAAATAAATCAACATTTATTTTCATACAAATTCCACTCCCTTTTATAAATTCCTTAGTGAATTTATAGTCCAAAATTTCCATGCATATACGATTTCAATTTATCATTTAAATTTATCTTCAAAAAGATAAATTCTCAAAATATTCCCTTTATATCGGAAAACAATTCCATACTTATTAAATAATTAATTCACAAATCTATTTATTTTCAACACTTGGAAAATATTCAATATACTTCAATCGAAATTAAGTACATATTTCATTCTTTAAGGAAATCATTCTCTTAAACATATTTATTTGGGCCAAAACGAATGTTGTGTAAAACATCGTTAGGACAACCCAAAATCACTAGTATAGCGGTTCGAAATTAAAATAGATATATAAATCCCAATACTATACAAAACATTTCCTTTCGGAAACCATTTACTATAACAACAGTGTTATAGTCCACTATTTCCTTTTATTTCTCGAAAACATCTATTTCAACAATAAATGTTGAAATCTATGGTTTCGAATCTCAACACATTTTAAAACATCGTTAGATCGTTTTAAGTCTGTTTAAAATATCACATCCTAAACATTTTCTTTAACATATTATTAACTATTCAAAAACGTGAATATACTACGTTAATCAATTTCATCCTTTCTATACATTTTTTTTCAAAGGATTATTCACAGTCAAAAACATGAATATAACTCCATTAATAAGTTTCAACAATTTACTTATCAAAATTAGTCGTTTGCGAATTTATAAAACAACGTTTATAAATTCCATTATAAATCTATTTATTTTATAACAACTTCCTTTTATAAATTCCTTTATTAACCTATTCAATTCATAACTCAATTATAAAACAAAAATTCATATCATAAGTGAAATACTTATAATTTATTTGTTTGAAAAATCGTTCCTTTGAACTTTATAATTATAAATCTTATAACTTATAAGATTAATTATTTATCCAAATATATTCTTTAATAATTTCACAAAATTTATAAATCTTACTATTTATAAATTTCATTTATAACTTCACCGTTTATAATTCTATAGATTCCATTCATTTACAAAATTCATTTTCACTTCATTCAAACACTTATAAAAACTCGTTTTATAATGTCAATATTTCAATTTATAAATATCCATTTATAAATCTCTTAATATAAATCAATTTATATTATTTTTTAAAACGTCTTTAAACTCCTTTAAAAACTTCATCATTTTGATTTATAAAATAATCAAATTTTATAAATCCTATAATTTCAACTTTTTTATAATAAATTCAAAAATCCCGATTAAACTCTTTTTATAAAGTTATTAACCCATATTTCTCAAAAATAAATCTTTAACCGTATTTCTCAAAATCATAATTTTTATAACTTTAAAAATTATACGTTTATTTATTTAAAATGGATCAATTCCAAAAATATTTTATAAACGTTTTCTTTCAAACAAAATCACTTTAAAAATCATTTTAAAATTCCAAATTTGGTCCAATGATGCTACATACCAAATAGTCAATCACGACAACAACGATATCATATATCGACGTGATTATCCATCAAATATCAAAATATATGAATTCAAATAAATACTGTTGAGGAATCCTGTTGGATCCCTCCAACCTGTTTTCCTGCATCCACAAACATTAACACAATACCAATTTCGCTCCAGTACGAAAATATCGCGGTATATGGGATTTAAAATATTATCCGCTTAATAGACGGCGCAATAGGGTCTCATCCGCTAAAAAAATGCGGGAAATCAATAACTCCAATATATACATATGCCAATATCTATATATTGCTATTATATATAATACCAATTTCACTGTTTATGAAATATTCGCGGTATATGTTTTTAATAAATAACATCCGTTTACTAACGGCGCATAGTGTCTATTTTAACAATCAATAGATAAAATCATCATTCAAACATGCATTCAAATATTTTAAATCTAACTATTTAAAATAAAATCGAAACTGATTCGATTGAGTGAGAAGTTCTCACCTTGATTTTATTTTCGTTTTAGCGATTTATTTCGAATAAAATTAAACGGACGTTTAATTTTACCCGAAATTCTCACTAACTCCAAACGACTTCAATCCAATTCCATCGCGTAGTGCTCATCCATACGATTCCAACGCAACTAGTTTCGCGCGTTTTCGACCTCGTATGAAAAAGATATGAATATTTGAAGTTTACACGATTTAAACTATATAATTTACAACAATTTAGTTTTTTTTCTAACCAAAATTAATCTGGGCCGTAGATTTCCAAACCCAACACATCAGAACCGTGCTTGCCTTCCCTCCTCCCAGCGTTTTCACGCACGCTACTGGTTTCGTTTAGAAACCCATAGCCGTTCGAATATGTGAATCACCGCACCCCCTTACTCGACTTGACGTCGATCAGGAACCACCGTTCCGAGCGCCGAGGTGAGCTTCTCCACCGCCCCAAAAATCGCCCAGCTCGGTCGCTGATCCACCTCGGAAAAAGTGAATGAATGCGTTGAGTTCGAACTCGTTTTGCCGTTGATCCGTTGAGTTATTCGCCACTCCACCGTTAGATCTACTAGAACACACTGCCCTCTTCCATTTGCTAGTTGAAAACTTCTCGAAACAATGCTTAGATTTGAAGGAATTCGAGGAGGAACGAGAAGAGGTGCTGGCCGTTCATATAGGGGGCGGCGGCTGCTAGGGTTAGGGTTTTTTTTTTTTTTTTTTTTAATTTTTGTGTAGTGGGCTATTTATAGGAAAATCAATCGATACTATTCATTCCGGAAATTCCGAACTCTGATTCACGCGCCGTAACCAGCGTTTCTAGGGTTTACCCCGCGTTCCGGACATAATGGAATAGGTTTCGAAAGCTAATTCGGACATCTGTGCGAGTTATGGCTATAAACGTTCAATTTAAATTAAACCAATTTAAACGATTTTCTAGGCGTTTTAATTTGTACCGGACAAACGGTAAATCCAATTGACTTGAAATTTGAAACCTTACAATAATATCACATTACGGATCCGATGAAACTAGTTTCGTCGAAATCCGAGACTTTTTGAAAAATGGCTATTTTAATTCGCCAAATTAATATTAAAAATAATTCGATGCGTTTCGAGCTGCCACGATCAAACGATAACTCCGATTGACACGAAAATTGAAATCCGGTAATAACTAACTATTACGGATCCAATGGAACTGGTTTCGTTCAATTCTGAGACTGTTCAAAAATTGACTATTTTCACTAGTCGATTTAAATATTAAAATATTCAATTTTCACAAATTAACTTTTAATTCGATTTTAAAAGTTCTAAAATATCATTCTAACTTCAATATGATAAAATCAAATTTTACAAATCATTTTCAATCATATTTAACTCAATTTTCAATTATTTCCATAATTTAACATATTAAATTATCGATTTAATTATTCAATTAAATCCAATTATTCAAATAAAAATTTATTCGGCTTATAAATTCACTTATTAATATTTAAAATTAATTAAATATCCAAATTTAAATTAATAAAAATCCTGGGTCGTTACAGCCTACCTCGTTCGAGATCGGGCCATTCTAGCATCTGGGTTATCGTTGATCGCCACACTAAATTTGCTTATTTTGTTCCTATTAAGTCTAATAGGACTGCTTCACATTTGGCTAAGTTGTATGTCAAGGAAATCGTGAGACTTCATGGTGTTCCTAGTTCTATTGTGAGTGACCGTGATCCTTTGTTCACGAGTCATTTTTGGCAGAGTCTTCAGCAAGCTTTGGGAACAAAGCTTAATTTTAGCACAGCTTATCCGCAGTCTGACGGATAGACTGAACGGGTGAATCATATCTTGGAAGATCTCCTCCGTATTTGTATTTTTGATTTCGTTGGTAGTTGGGAGGATCACATACCTCTTGTAGAGTTCTCCTATAACAATAGTTTTTAGTCCAGTATCGGTATGGCTCCTTTCGAAGCCTTATACGGAAGGCCATGTCGATCACCTTCTTGTTGGTTGGAATCTAGGGAGAAGCTTATTCTTGGCCCAGATTTTGTTCGTAATTATTCCAAGAAGATTGATTTGATTCGTTTGAGAATGAAAGAGGCACAGAGTCGCCATAAATCCTACGCGGACAACCGTAGGAAGCCTCTTGAATTCTCAGTTGGTGATCTCGTCTTTATTCGTGCTTCTCCTCTAAAAGGGGTGATGCGCTTCAGTATGACTGGAAAATTGGCTCCTAGCTTTATATGACCATTTTCTATTACTGAACGTATTGTCCTTGTGGCTTATAGAGTTTCACTTCCAGCTCATTTATCTGGCATTCACGACATGTTTCACGTCTCTCAACTTCGGAAGTGTCTTCGGGAGTCGGATTCTACTATCGATTCTCCTGATTTGCTAAAGCTTGAGGTCACTGGACTTATCTATTGTACAGCAACCTATTTGCGTACTTGACACGTAGGTGCGACACCTTTGGAACAAGGACGTGCCGCTCGTTAAAGTTCAATGGTCCGCTAATCCCAATGACTGTACTTGGGAAGCCAGAGAGTTTATCGAGCGATCTTATCCGGGTTTTCTACCTTGGCTTGGCAATGGTGAGAATATCTTTTCATCTCAAGCTTATTTCTTTTGAATATTGTATGTATGTAGTTGTTACAAACATCGTCTCTGGGAATTACGAGGATGCAATTTTGTAAGGAGGGGAGATCTGTCACAACCCGCATATTTAACGATTATATATTTAAATATTTTATTTAAATATAGCGTCGTTAGTCGGATTTAGGCCCGAAATGTTACTTTTTGCAAACGGCCGAATTAGGACTCGAAACCACTTCCATTGAGTTGGAAATGGCATTTGCAATCTTTTTGAGTATAAACTTTGATATGTTTGGAGTAAGTCGAATTTTGCTATTAGCTAAGTAGGCTTTTGGGTTTGGGTTCAACCAACTCATCATATACCTCAACTCAGCCCCCTCTCCTCTCCACTCACTTATTTCCATTCTAAAACTCAAGCTAAAACTGAAAATGGGGGAAGAGAATGGGAAATAGAAATTCCAATCCCTAGTTTCTTCTTGCAAACTTGAATTCTTGCTCCAAAATCAAGGTGAAGCTATAGGTAAGCCTCCTCTTCATCTTCTCCAACTCTTTCTCCTTCAATTTCAGAAAGTTTCCTAAACCTAACTTAGGAAAATACTTGTTTTGAACTTACATTAAGCTTGTTGAGTAGAAGTGGAGAGTGGTTTGTCTTTTCTTTAAATTTGAGCTTCTCATCCTTGTTTTTGAGTGAAAGTTGAGTTTTGAACTCACATCTATTTCTCTTGATATCTTTGATTGTTAGGTATGAATTCCTAACACTTATTCATGTGTAATTGCTTTTGGTTTGAATTGATTTGGTGAACATTTCCATTTTGGTGTTTTGAAGTCAAAAACTCTAAAAATCACAACTTTGATGTTTGATCATGTTTTTGGTGGTGAATCGGAGTTCCAATGGGGCTAGGTTATCGATTGGCAAAAGCCCCTTGAGTCCATTTCTCGACCGGTTGCAAATGGTGAGATTTTGCTCCTCCATTTGATAGGCTGGAAAACAGTTTCAGCTACAGCCAGTCGACTCACCCCCTGCAGTCATTCGACTGACTGCAGAGTCTGAAAACTCTCGGGTTATGGTTCAGTCGACTGGCTGCAGAAGGCCAGTCGACTGACCTACTTTTATTTTCCTATTATGCTTATTTGTTTGTTCCATCTTTTATTGATTCGGGTTGATTCCTATTCGTTGTTATCGCATTTTGACTTTGATGATTCCTTTTTGATTTCCTACATGGGTTTATATAAAATGATCTCTTCAAATAGTATTAAAAGCTCACTTCTCTAATTTATAAATTCTATTTAAAACGCACACACAAAATTTTGCACTTCGAGAGGAATGGAAAGGAGATTAAATGGTTAGGTAAAACACGGACCATGAATCCGTGCGTTTATCTTTCCGGTTAATCCCCGCCCTATTCGATTGATTGATTTAGGCCTTTTGGTCTCGTTTACCGATGAGATGAGGTAAACTTTGTACTGCTTTGAGTGTGAAATTGACTAACGGATAGTAAACCATTTAGTGCGAACGGGTGGTTATGGGACTCACGTTACCACATTTCGGATTCCTTTTTGAGAGTTATGACACATTCTGCCAGTTAGTGGTGTCTAGTACTGGGCCTCCGGAACTTCACCACTACGATTTGTTGCCTTTGGGATAGTGTCTTCGGACTGTCTCCTTCAGGTTTGTTGCCTTCGGGTATGTTGCCTTCGGGTTTGTACCTTCGGGTTTGTACATTCGGGTTTGTGCCTTTGGGTTTGTTGCCCTATAGTATCGCTTTTGGAGTTGGTCATTCGTCACCGCTCGAATGATATTGGTTTGGAGTCTTCGGGCTCATGGATCCTTGTTTATACAGTATTGACCACGTGCAAATTTTTTGATGTTTCATTCATATGTATATTCCCTAGGTATCGCCCTTCGGTGTTGGTCTTTTCGAGCCGCACGATATATAGCGGTTACTTTGTGGAACTTGTGTTACCTTCATTAGTATCTGATATTTGCCGTTTTGGCTTGTTTTGGGATATTCCTATCCTTTGTTTCTTTGAGTTGCCGATGATACGAGGTTTTTCTACTATGATTCATCTTTTGTTAGATGATTGTGTTATCTCTTTTAGAGATATTTGTTATACTTTGTGACCTTGCAGGTTATTGTTGTTCAGTTTATCTAACTGATTTGTTTAGCTAGACTGACCCGTGTATTTATACTCGGGTCAGACCGAGATGTTTCAGGTTAGGTGCTTTTGTACTTAGCCTATTTTGCTTCCGCATGGACTATTCAGCTTGCTTCTTTTTGTTAAAGCTTTTTGTGTAGTCCTTTTTGTTGTAACTCTGATATATATATATATATATATATATAATCTTTTGGATTCGCCTGTATATTGTGGTTTGCTATACTACTTAACATGTATTAGTTTGTATACTCTGTTATGTATCAGTGTATGTGTATATGATGATCTACTGTTCTGTGATGTATATTACATTTGAGTTGTTATATTCTGTTCTGATAGATCCTGCAGCCACCTATGGTTTTATTTTAAGTATTCATTGGATATGTCGATCTGCTTGTATGACAATTCTCGATGTATTCAATAGATAGTTAGATCAAGTCTATAGATGGTCGCTCCTAAACAGCCTTATTCTCCGCGTTAGTCGACGGCATTACCCCGTAGTGTCCTTGGCTAGCGTGGGTATAGAGGTGGGGCGTCACATAAGTTGTGTAAACGTTTTGCAACTTGAATAATTATTGTATAAACACATTAAAAAGGAAATAAACACTTCACTTATATTAACTCAAGATGAATTGAGACAAGTATTTAATTAAGTTAAGAAAAGTACCAAAAGAAGATTTTTTTTCTTCACCAAATCCAATACATATCAAATCACATCAAAATCAACAAAAATCTTCATTTTAATCTAATTTCCATTCAAATACATCCCCTAAGCATTAGGTAAGGAGAAAAAGGACCATACTATGTTAAGTTTGCTTTTGATGATGTGATGGGTGTATAAGTGGTATTTTATGGATGGGTATTTTGGTAAAAATACTTTATTTCAGAGTTAAGGATGCTAAGGCAATGAATAGTGATGCTTATGGTCTTATTTATTCACACCTTCATTCTTTCCTTTCTTAGTTTTCGTCTACTTCTTCTTGAAATCCAACATTTCTTCTCTTATCTTTCTTTACTAACTTTCTTAAAATCATATCAAGCCAACTCCAAACTCTATCAAACTTTGTCAAAGACCTTAGAATACTATTAGATTATGGTTTAGCATCTAAGAAGTCGAAGAATGATGGAGGAGGAGGTGGAGCATGGTAAGGTCGAACATTATGGATGTGAGGGAGGATAAGCACTGGTGGTAGAGGGCGGTGGCCATGAGCAAAAATGGGGAAGGAGATCTTAGACATATAGTTTAAGAAGAATAAAGATGATTTTAGATGATTTTTTGGATGAAGTGGATTTCGAGGAGCTCCGAAGTAAAATAGTGGAAGGAAGTATTGCCGGAAAACCACCGGATTCGAGTCGGTAAAGTTCGATAAAATTAGATGGAGTGAAAATATAGGTGAGAACTTGATTAAAACACATACTTCTTATAATTTGAGATTAATTATAAAGTGGTTATCATGAATTTTAAAAGTAGCTATGATGTTTGGTTGGTTAGGTTAACTAAAGATGTTTGATGGTTACTTAAGAAGTAAGAAGTAATATATATAGTTAAACATGTCAAATGAAAGTGAGGTCCTTTATTTTAAATTTTATTCTTGCTTATTGTTATGATAATAATGTTTATACCCTATGATAATATGTTGATTTAACACTATTAAGTTGTGATATAGGTGCTAGAAATAGATATGGTTGTATGGATGAATTTGAATGAATTTGTGATTGTTAATACAGATTTTATCAACATCTTAATTAAAGTTACTTATGACTACATTATTAGCCATAATTAGTTATGGTTGATTCGAGACCATACTGTTTAAAATCATATGTGGTATACTTAGCATAATTAAGTCTCTTTTCAAATTTACTATTGAAGAAGAATTCATTTTGGAAAAGATAGAAATATGATTTGAAAACGAAAAGTAAAAGATAGAGTTTGAAATTGTTTCGAAAATGGAAGTTAGTATTTTAATATTTTAAAGTTAATGAATTCCAAAGTTTCAGAATGTGGAAAAAAATAGCTTATAATTTAAGAAGTTTAAAAAGATAGAAAGTTGAAGATTAAAATAATTAAATATGGAAAATTTTGGATAAAGTGATAATGGATTTTTAATGGATAAAATAGTAAAATATTAATTCAAAATGATTTATTAATGTCTTATAAATAACAAACTCAATTTGAAGATGTTTTGATAAATATTGAAAAACAAGTCAAAATAAGGCGCATTGCATAACGGCAGTTTGCGATTTCGTGTCGGAAAAGTTAGATGAATGTACAAGGTACAAACAGAGTCGGAATTCTTTGAAGTAAGAATTTTTCGGATCCTTAAAACCACAATTTCAAATGAAAAATAAAAATAAAGATATCATCTTGTAGATTTTAAAATATGAACAAATCAAATTTTTAGGAAAATCGTACTTTTACAATTAAGTGACCAAAGTGTAAAATTCTTTAAAATGAATATTTTTAAATGTTTAAAAATATGAAATGTATTTGATAAAATATTAATATATTTTAAAAGAGATTTGTGTTATAAATATAGATTTTAAAATAATGCAAAAGTTGTTTTAATCAAATAAGTTTTTAAAACACTATCCGCTGCACATTTCTACTGCAGTTTTAATAAACTTTTAAAATATAGATTTAAACTTCATTTTACTTTCCCAAATCTTTTATAAATGTCTTTAAATAAACAATTTTGTATTTCAAAGAAGATATGAAATTTTTAGTAAGAGTCTAAATAAATGGTTAAGAGAAACTGTATGTAGCACTTAAACAATATTTGGAAATTTTCTTTTAAAAATATGAAATGTAGTAATAAACTGCATATATGGAACGAATAGTACATTTGTCCTACCTTTGACATCTAGAAAGGTAAAACAAGATATGTAACTAAGGTTAGGGATGGAGCAAGCAGTGCTCTAAACATATCCAGCCTCTGTTTTCTTTTTGTAGACGAGGGGTGGAATAGATCCAAAGGAAAGTCCAGATACTCTAACTAAAAAGGTCATATTTAAGATTTTCAAAAATAAAAGGAATTAAAAAAGATTTAATAGTACAAAGAATGTTCTACTCAAAATCTATATTAAGTTTCGACGTGGGAATTTGTACTATCAGTGTGAATTTAAAAGGCGATTTTTCAACATTATTCCATAAATAGTACAAGTTGAATAGGAAATTAATCTGGGTATAAATAGTCTAATCTTTTACTCAATATAACTGATTTAGGTTTACAGTAAATGGTGTCTTAAATAACTTTATTTTAACCCATTTAAGATATGTTTCTAAAACATGAAAAATTTGTTAGAAAAAGGATTATATTTTTCTAAGTGAATGACTTAAAGATTTATAAAGTAAAATTGTTTTCATTAACCAAAAAAACTTAAGTGAAAAGAGGCTTAACAATCCTACATACTTATATTCATATCTTTTTACCGAAAATTGAATTCGAAAAAATTGGAAAAAGATTTGGGTGGTTCTTATCCGAAAATCACTTTGAACCAATTTACTCATTCGAAATGTTGAAGACAAAGATAATTGAAGATGAAGATCTTCATGATGTAAGGCTGCTTGCCATTAGACCCTCGAGGAAATTACCATATCACATACTTATGGTGGCAATAGTGCTCTGTTATGAAAATCTTCGGTTTACAAGTTCTGCACGCTATTGATCGTATTGGTGATTCCCAATCAAGATATGGTAGGAGAAGTGCTTTCAGTTTGTCCTATTCCTGGACAACTTGTATGAATGAATGGCTAGCATTGCATTTTAGATCCCATTCATTGATCTCTATAAAACATATCATCTATTTGGCGGTGGTGGAGTCAACTTCTCTTAGCTTAACATTCTTTCCTGAGATGTACGAGCTTAGAGTTATACGTTTTTAGAAATCAGTTGTGTGATTGTGGAATGGCAATATGGCAATTCAAAGTGGAATGTTGATTTCTATGTTAAAGGTGATCGTTACCTCAGGCCTCGCGCTTGGAGATGACTAAAACATGGTAGATGTAGCAAGGCTATGTGGTTCACAACCATTAGGTCATGATCATCCTCTTCTAGACATATTTATTCCCAGTATGATGTCTGTTTTTAAATTATTGTGGTTTATGTGAAGAGAGCTCTCGGATAGGTCGGCAACAAATGGGGTGATGGTATATTCGGTACTATCTAATTAGAGGTAGGCCGGTCTTGTGTTGGTAGTGGACCATCTATTGGACCTCGGTACATTCCTCTAGGGATGTATACATGAAGGTCGTCCCTTACCTTGACATTTTTTGGAAATCCATTCTCTAATACGAGCTTGCAGTTTTAGTTGTAGAGCCTAGTATGCTGGAATTTAATAACAGTAACATTTTCGGCTATTTGAATATGTTTACATGAAAAGTATTTTCAAAGAATGTCATTAAAAATAATGTCAAACAATTTGATAAATATGTTTTATTTATCATAAGGTTAAAACCCATCTGTATTTATGTACGGCGTGGTCTTATGAGATACTATTTCTTCTCAAAAGGTTTTAGTCACCAATTTCTAATCTAGGACAGTGTTAGTTATGATTTGAGTTTCTCATGCTGGTTTACCAGACTAATCAAGGTATTTTTGTACTTGGGTTATGTGACGACCCGCCTTTCTCAACCCCAGAAAGACGTTTCATCATTAAGAAAGAAAGGGATAGAAATAGAAAAGAATAGAAAGAAAGAACAACAACATCAGAATCTCACAGCGGAATGGAACAAAATATAATACATCAACATACTATTACATAGTTATACATACATCAGCGTCATACAATATCATATAACAGGACTGTCATACACATATATGTCCATACATACATCCAAAATACAGCATCACTAACTACACAGCGGAACTACATATATAGATACATACGTCTGCTCTTCTCCCCAAAATAGCTCCTCCAGAAAATCAACACTCCCAAATACCTATCACTTGGCCACTCATAAAAATTTGAGTACCCAAGAGTTTATGAAAACAAATATAAACTCCGGGTCAGACATGGGTCTGGTATGAGTAAACAGGTTAAAATTGCTTAATTTTGAAAATCATTTGAAAATAAAGGTATCACGTAAGACTCCCCACAAATAAATACGGGTAAGTTTTTACCTTACGCTAACCAAAACATTTTATAGGAAATTCTGTGATATTATAATAGTGTCTAGGGTTTTCAAGTAAATAGAAAATAGCCGAAATTGTTACATCTATTAAATTCCAGCTACTAGCCACGAAAGTGGGTAATACAAATCAAAACCGTAGGGTCTCGTAGGGAAATTGGGTTTCCAACAATGGCAGGGCTACTGGGGTACCGCCCGTCACAGTACGGGGCCTAGATCACAATACCGAGGATCACTCCCGACCCCCTACAACACAAGGCCGGAACCATTCCTTACTGAACAGTCCCGAACAAGATAACCCCGCAGTTGTGGCCTACAACTGCTCACACAGCCGAAATAAAAAGGGACATCTAGACAGGGGAATATCTTGTCCTGCTTGGGCATGACCCACCTAACCTTGCTTCATCTCCCCTGTTTTATCCATTCCCGGTTGATGAGGCTTGAGGCTACGATTACCTTTATTGAACATTATTCTTAGAATGCTCATCGTCCGCCTGACGATGTGTTGAAAGCATTCAATCTATACAAGTTCGTTCCGGGTTCGAACGAAATCGAAGGCATTATCTCGTTACACTCATTTTGGAATCACCCTCAGAGTCAACAACGATAACCCTTGCATTCTGAAACACCATCTCGATCTCCGTTTGATAAGTCACGACCTATCGTTTAATTTGGATCGATGTGGTTTTCGGAGAATCAAGATCGATTCTTCCGATCCCGGTCTCATCGGAATCCAAACGCCATTTTAAGGGCCAAGTTGTCTATTTAACTTAACAGTTCAATTAAATATTAAGAATTCACATAACAGATATAACAGATAAATCATACACAGTTATCACAGATATCCATAATATATAATAACATATCACAGAAACATCATCAAACAGATATTAAAGTCAATCAAACAGAATCATCAATGCATACCAAACAGTTTGTCTTCACTTTACTTAATTGATTGCTCAAGAATAAATTATTTCATTCTGTTTAATTAATTACTGATTAATTAACTTATTAATGATCAATTAATTACTTAGTTAATCATTAATTATTCATTTATTAATCATCTAATCTTTAATCGATTAATTAATTACTAACTTTTATTCATTAACTGATACTTAATTACTCAGTTAATTAGTTGATTGATTCTTGTTAATTATTAACTCACTTATTAAAAAGGTAATTACTTATTTCATTACCACAAATTACTTTAATAAATCAATTATTATCAATTTAATTAATTAATTAATCACTTTAGTTAATTATTATTTATGACTTAACCTTTAAGTAATTAGTTAACATTTTTATGATATAAATTATTTCAACATATGATTGATTCCTAATTACAAAAACCAATTTAAGGTCATTAATTAAATTCCAAATATAAATTAATTAACATTCTAATTACTTTATATTAGTCAAACCATCTTTACATCACTTACCATCATTAACTTTTTAAAACAAATATTAGCTTAACTAACTAATTATTTAGTTACTTAATTATAACAATACTAAAATAAATGCACGTTAAATTTGAAAGATACCCGAGACACACCCCTATCCTACTCGAGAAAATCTCGAGACTACCCGTGCATCTCCCTGCGTCTCCTCCTTCTCTCTCCCATCTCCTTCTTTATTCTTCCCAGTTTCTACCTTCTTCTTATTGTTTTTTAAAAATAAAACTGCAGTTAACCCTCACGCTCACGCGCTTACACCCATGAAGGCCCAAAGCCATACTCGAAGCAAACACCAAAAAAACCACGGCACACGACGACTCCAGTTCATCGACCATCACCTTGCCACCGTGCACGTGCACGGTGGCTCGCCTCCCCTGCGGCGACTCGCGACCATCCCCACAAACCACAAATCACCCCTAGAATCGAATAATAAACTCAGATTCGAATTCAAGTTGAAAACAAAAAAAACACCCTGAAGCTCGAACATGGCAACAACAACGCCACTGACAACTCAATCGCGCAGCCACCACACATCACCGGAGGTGATGAAAATTCACCAGAACCTCGATCACACCCCTCCCTAACTCCACCTGAAAGCGCGGCCAACTCGATTTACATATGATGCCGAAATCAATTATTTACAGAGCATCAAAAGTTTAAGCACTTGAACCCTATTTTTGATTCATACTCAAAATTTATGCATTTGAAAAATAAATTGACATTTTTCTAGTGCTAATACAACTTCAATCTTGCTTCATTCCAAATTCCAGAAATTAATATTTACTCGATCTTCCACATTTGACAAAAAATTCAGTAAAACTTCTTTTTAAAACTGCTCTGACAATCTTTGCTTTCAAATCAAAATTTTTATGTTAAAAATCATAATTATGTTTATGAAAAATAAATATTTTATTGGATTTACAAATTTAAACATTTGAATTTTAACATTGATTCTTCTTTTTACCTGTAGTTTGAAAATACAGTATTGATAACATGATGTTTAAACTTCCCATCATGTTTGCAGGTTTTGTTTAAGCTAAACAAACTCGATTTAGCACAATAAAAAGTTCAAATGGTTATATGAATAAGTATTATAGATTTCTTGGCTTCACTTTTATCAGATTTCAAAAGTTTAAAAGAACAACTACCTGTACTATTCAAACAACAGAAGATACCAAGGCTAATTATATAAACAATATTCAAGCACTTACCATTTACAAACTAAAAATACAAATTTAGATTTAAAATGGATAAGTTTACTCTCCAAAAAGCAATTGAACAGAAAGTATGTTGAAGAGACTGCAGTTGAACTACCCTGAAACCTTCTTAAGTTTCCTGTCTTCTGCTTCTTTTTTTCTTTGTTTGATTTTCTATTTTAGGTTAATATATATTTGCAAAGCAAATAAATGTTTCTCAGGTTTGTTTTAAAGCTAAAGTTTGTATAAATGAACTAATGATATATAGGTGTATATATATAAAGAAGCCACTGATCAGGTTATAATTGGCCAGCCACCATGTTTGACCAAACAAGAATTTTGGTATTAAATTTACTGCAATATGAAAAGATATTGTGATCTCGGCTGCATGTACTTGTTAAACAAGATGTTAGGCTAATTAATGCTTATGCCCTTAATCATGATAGCAAGTATTAAATGTTTACTGATAGTTGCAACTTTGTACAAAGATATTTGCTATTATTTCGGCCAAACATGTTTTGCAAGATACAGATTTTTGTTTTTATATTTTCTTTTAAAGCGAAAACTTTGTTTTATTATATTGTAGTGGAAGCTTTTATTTTCTTATACACATAAAGTTCCAGCACCTAAGTTTCATTTTTAGTTTATATAATTTTTTTCTCTGGACAAATACTTGATTTCTGTACAAATGCATATATGTATATAGACAATGCATAAAGATGTCCTATATTTGACTTCTTTACACTCTTGTTTGGACATCACTTAATATGATTCTTATTAAAATTTTATGTTGTTCATTTATACTTATATTAATATTATAGTGTTCTCATGTTCATACACTTGTACTTATATAGTTCAAGTTATAACTTATATTCGTATATTTATATTGTTAGTTATATTTACTATGTTATAATTATGGTTTATACTTATGTTCATAATTATGATCCATACTTGTTTTGGATGTTTATGTTTGTAATTATTTATATTGTTTTATACCTATGCATTATTGCCATGTTTATGTTATTACTATATTTGTCTATTTTAAACATTATTATTTTTAAAACTAAAATTGTATTCATATAAATTATCAAATAATAAAATAATGATCTTTGATTTGATTTTATTGAATAAGACAGATTTTGTTTTAATGAATTTTGAAGCATTCTATTTTAAATTTTCAAATCAAAATTTTCTTTTATAAAACATATAACTATTAAATGTCCAAGATCTCATCATTTTAAACATTGTCAAGCTTATATTTAATTTAAATTAGATTAAATATTTATTAAATATGCTGCCAAAATTCCGGGTTGTTACATTCCTCCCCCCTTAAAAGAATTTCGTCCCCGAAATTTAAACAACAGTTAATTCAAAAGCTTATATATTAACAATCCAAACATACATACCATTCATACAATAGCAAACAAACAAACAGTCTATACTAACAAACAATACTAGTTATCCGAACATAAATCCAGATAAGCACTCCTAAAAGTATCGAGAGTTTCCCAGGTACAATCTCTGGGATCCTTACTCCATTGCACCTTGACTAGTTTCACCACTTTGTTTCTGAGTTGCTTCTCCTCTCGATTCACAATCTGAACTGGATTTCTGACCACAGTTAAATTGGGTTCCACTTCCAAATCTTCTTGAATTACCGGTTCTACAACCAGTGAGGGATCATGAACAAATTTCCTCAAATGCGATACATGAAACACATTGTGAATCCCAGACATCCGCTCTGGCAATTCAATCCTGTAGGCTACAGCTCCAATTCTTTCCAACACTCTAAATGGTCCAATGTATCTCGAAGCAAGTTTTCCCGTCTTTTCGAATCTTATAGCACCTTTAATTGGGGAAACTTTAACAAAAACCAAGTCTCCGTTCTCAAATTCCAATGGCATTCGTCTTCTATCCGCATATTTCTTCTGACGATCTTGAGCAGCTTTCATCCTTTTCTTGATAAGCTCAACCTTCGCAGAAGCTTCTTGAATAAGATCGGGTCCGAGCACAAGACGATCCTTCGATTCAATCCAACAAGATGGAGATCTATACGGTCTTCCGTATAAGGCTTCATAAGGAGCCATCTTAATACTCGCTTGATAACTGTTATTATAAGAAAATTCCACTAAATGAAGATGGTCCACCCAAGATCCTCCAAAATCTAAAACACAAGCCCGTAGCATATCCTCAAGAATACGATTCAGCCTCTCTGTCTGTCCGTCCGTTTGAGGATGATAGGCTGTACTTAATCTCAAATCTGTACCCATTGCTGATTGCAGAGCTTCCCAAAATTTGCTAGTGAAAATAGGATCACGGCCACTTACTATGCTGACTGGGACACCATGCAATCGAACTATCTCCTTCAAGAAAATTTCCGCCAAAGAAACTGCAGTACGGGTTGCCTTTACTGGTATAAAATGGACACTCTTAGTTAAACGATCTACAATAACCCATATACCGTCATTTCCTTTCCTGGTCCTAGGCAAACCATCAATAAAATCCATCGAGATCATTTCCCATTTCCAATTCGGAATTTCCAGAGGTTGCAATAACCCGGCAGATTTCTGTTGATCACCTTTAACTTGCTGACAAATGGCACAACTGTTCACAAATCTAGCAACATCCTTCTTCATGTTCGGCCACCAGAATACTCTCCTCATGTCCTTGTACATCTTCGAGATTCCAGGATGAATATTCAATTTGGAGCGATGACTTTCTGACAACACTTCGTGCCTCAACTCCTTGTCATTCGGAACACAGATTCTCCCGTTAATCCTTAACGTATCTTGGTCATCAATTTCAAAACCAGGACACTGACCTTTCCTGACTCTTTTGATGATCCTCCTCAACATCTTATTAGATTTTTGCACGCTTGAGATCCTTTCAATAAGAGATGGAAGTGTTCCAGAAGAGAAAGAATTGCATTCCTACTGAGAGCATCAGCTACGACATTCGCTTTCCCCGGAGTGTACAGAATATCCAAATCATAGGATGCAAGAAATTCAACCCACCGCTGCTGTCTCAGATTAAGGTCTTTTTGAGAGAATAGATATTTCAACGGTTTGTGATCCGTGAACAATTCGAATTTCTCTCCTAAAAGATAATGTCTCCAAATTTTCAGAGCAAAAACAATGGCTAGCAGTTCAAGATCATGCGTAGCATAGTTCTTCTCATGAGGCTTCAACTGTCGACTAGCATACGCAATAACCCTTCCGTTCTGCATCAGAACTGCTCCCAAACCCACAATACAAGCATCAGTGTAAACCTCGAATTTGCTCTTCCCATCCGGAATAGCAAGTACCGGTGCACTAGTTAGCCTTATCTTCAATTCCTGAAAATCTTCTTCACATTGAGGTGTCTACTTGAATTTTGCTCCTTTCCTGGTCAGCTTAGTCAGATGCGAAGAAATCTTGGAATAATCTCTGATAAATTTCCTGTAGTAGCCAGCCAATCCTAGAAAACTGCGAACTTCCGTCGGTGTCACTGGCTGTTTCCATTCTAGAATAGTTTCAACTTTCGCTGGGTCTACAGAAATGCCTTCACCCGAAACAATGTGCCCTAAAAATTTAACTTCCGATTTCCAAAAATGGCACTTCGAAAACTTCGCCTTCAGCACATGCTTCCTCAGAGTCTCCAATACAATCCTCAAATGCTCCCTGTGCTCTTCTTGGGATTTGGAATAAACCAAGATATCATCAATGAATACCAGCACAAACTTATTCAACACATCCCTAAAGACTCGATTCATGAGGTCAACGAAGTAAGCAGGAGCGTTGGTTAATCCGAACGGTATAACCAACCACTCATAGAGACAATTCGGTCCCCTAAATGAAGTCAACGGAATACTGTCTTCAGCTACCCTAAACTGATGGAAACCTGAAGCTAGATCCAATTGAGAAAAGATAGAAGCACCATGCAACTGATCAAAAAGATCATCGATGCGAGGAAGAGGATATTTATTACGGATAGTCACTTTGTTCAACTCTCTATAATCCACACAGAACCTCAGTGATCCATCCGATTAGGTTAAAAACACTGCCGCTGAACCCCAACAAGAAAAACTGGGTCTAATCAATCCCTTCTCTAAAAGATCCTGAGTCTGCTTAATCAACTCTCCTCTTTCCCTAGGATCCATTCTCCTACTGGGCTGAATCACTGGTACAGCTCCTGGAATCAAATCAATACGGAACTCTATTTCCCGCTGTTGTGGCAGACATTTAACTTCTTCAAAAACATCAGCAAAATCTTGAACCACATCGATGTCTTCAACTCTCTCTTCAGAAGTCTCAATTCCATGCAAAAGACTGCTAAAGTGAATTCCAGAATTATCACACGACACTCTGGCAATTCTACCCAGATCAGTTTCCAACAAAACTGTTCTTTCATCACAATTCAAAATGGATTTATACTTATCCAGCCAATCCATACCCAAAATAAGATCAAATCCCTTAAAATTCAACACATACGGGTCGTAAGAAAAACTATAGGATAGATAAGAGATCTTCAGGTCCTTACAAATAGTGTCTAATTTGGTCACTCCTCCTATAGGATTAGATACCAAGATAGAACTGTCTACAGAACTAGGGGTAAGGGAAAACTTTTCAACAGAGTCCAAAGAAATAAAACTCAAGGAAGCTCCTGAATCAAACAAAACTCTAATATATTTCCCATCTAAAAGTAAAGTGCCTTCTAATGCTCCTTTGCCCACCATAGAAGAAGATGGTCCGGCTTCCAAAGCAAAAACTTTACTCTGAGGTGCCCTCTGCAGAAGTGGACAATTCTTGATCATGTGTCCTGGCTGATGACAATTAAAGCACAATGATTTCTGCACCATAGCTGATCCTGGGCCACTCTGGTGCGGTTGCTGCTGGAATCCTTTCCTAGGACACTTATTTGCCAAATGTCCTTCCCGATGACAAAGGTAGCACTTTCGAGGTCTGTTGTTATTCCCAGGTTTCTTCTTATTCGGCTTTCTCCATTTAGGATCGAACTTTCGCTTATTCGGATTAGTGAAATTACCACCTGAAGCTGCAACTGGAGCCCCTATTTTCTTAATCGTCAAACTCTCATACCTCAATGCTATATCAATCAAATCAACAAAAGATCCCTTCAGAAGCACTGTCAATTTCCCAGGGAATTCAGGCCTCAATCCTTGCACAAATTTCTCATTCTTTTTCAGAGGAGTATCGATTAGTTCTGGTCCATAACAAGAGAGCTCGTTGAATCTGGTTTCATACTCCGAAATAGACATACTACCCTGCTTCAAATACAGAAAATCCTGATACAATTGGGTTCTCCCTGCCATCGGCACAAACTTCTCTTCAAACAACTCCTTGAATCTGTCCCAAGAAATGTCATCCTCAGAAATATTTGAAATAGTTGAATCCCACCATGCTGCTGCACCACCTTGCAGTTGCCACGATGCCATATGCCGCTTACGCTCATCAGTCAATCTCATGCTCTTGAAAATACGTTTGCAAGAGCGTAGCCAGTCCTGAACTTCAATTATTGACTCTGAACCTTTGAATGGTTGCCCTCCAAGATGTTTGAAATCCTTGCATAAAGCTGCAAAACTAACTTGGGACGGTACTGGATTGACAGCCTCACTAACATTTTGACTCCGTCCATTATCTGTAGAAGTACTGGCCCTAACTCTGCCTCTTCTTCCTGAACTCATGTCGGTCACCTGAACAGGTAACTCAACAAATTTAGATAGATATATATAATATTATATGAAAATACAAATACGCACTCTCAAGAGAAATATAACACAAGAGCCTAGGTACTCGCTCTACCTAGCGCTCTGATACCAACTGTGACGACCTGCCTTTCTCAACCCCAGAAAGACGTTTCATCATTAAGAAAGAAAGGGATAGAAATAGAAAAGAATAGAAAGAAAGAACAACAACATCAGAATCTCACAGCGGCATGGAACAAAATATAATACATCAACATACTATTACATAGTTATACATACATCAGCGTCATACAATATCATATAACAGGACTGTCATATACATATATGTCCATACATACATCCAAAATACAGCATCACTAACTACACAGCGGAACTACATATATAGATACATACGTCTGGTCTTCTCCCCAAAATAGCTCCTCCAGAAAAACAACACTCCCAAATACCTATCACTTGGCTACTCATAAGAATTTGAGTACCCAAGAGTTTATGAAACAAATATAAACTCCGGGTCAGACATGGGTCTGGTATGAGTAAACAGGTTAAAAGTGCTTAATTTTGAAAATCATTTGAAAATAAAGGTATCACGTAAGACTCCCCACAAATAAATACGGGTAAGTTTTTACCTTACGCTAACCAAAACATTTTATAGGAAATTCTGTGATATTATAATAGTGTCTAGGGTTTTCAAGTAAATAGAAAATAGCCGAAATTGTTACATCTATTAAATTCCAGCTACTAGCCATGAAAGTGGTTAATACAAATCAAAACCGTAGGGTCTCGTAGGGAAATTGGGTTTCCAACAATGGCAGGGCTACTGGGGTACCGCCCGTCACAGTACGGGGCCTAGATCACCGTACAGAGGATCACTCCCGACCCCCTACAACACAAGGCCGGAACCATTCCTTACTGAACAGTCCCGAACAAGATAACCCCGCAGTTGTGGCCTACAACTGCTCACACAGCCAAAATAAAAAGGAACATCTAGACAGGGGAATATCTTGTCCTTCTTGGGCATGACCCACCTAACCTTGCTGCATCTCCCCTGTTTTAACCATTCCCGGTTGATGAGGCTTGAGGCTATGATTACCTTTATTGAACATTATTCTTAGAATGCTCATCGTCTGCCTGACGATGTGTTGAAAGCATTCAATCCATACAAGTTCGTTCCGGGTTCGAACGAAACCGATGGCATTATCTCGTTACACTCATTTTGGAATCACCCTCAGAGTCAACGACGATAACCCTTGCATTCTGAAACACCATCTCGATCTCCATTTGATAAGTCACGACCTATCGTTTAATTTGGATCGATGTGGTTTTCGGAGAATCAATATCGATTCTTCCGATCCCGGTCTCATCGGAATCCAAACGCCATTTTAAGGGCCAAGTTGTCTATTTAACTTAATAGTTCAATTAAATATTAAGAATTCACATAACAGATATAACAGATAAATCATACGCAGTTATCACAGATATCCATAATATATCACAACATATCACAGAAACATCATCAAACAGATACTAAAGTCAATCAAACAGAATCATCAATGCATACCAAACAGTTTGTTTTCACTTTACTTAATTGATTGCTCAAGAATAAATTATTTCATTCTGTTTAATTAATTACTGGTTAATTAACTTATTAATGATCAATTAATTACTTAGTTAATCATTAATTATTCATTTATTAATCATCTAATCTTTAATCGATTAATTAATTACGAACTTTTATTCCTTAACTAATACTTAATTACTCAGTTAATTAGTCGATTGATTCTTGTTAATTATTAACTCACTTATTAAAAAGGTAATTACTTATTTCATTACCACAAATTACTTTAATAAATCAATTATTATCAATTTAATTAATTAATTAACCTTTAATTAATCACTTAATTTAATTATTATGTATGACGTAACCTTTAAGTAATTAGTTAACATTTTTATGATTTAAATTATTTCAACATATGATTGATTCCTAATTACAAAAACCAATTTAAGGTCATTAATTAAATTCCAAATATAAATTAATTAACATTCTAATTACTTTATATTAGTCAAACCATCTTTACATCACTTACCATCATTAACTTTTTAAAACAAATATTAGCTTAACTAACTAATTATTTAGTTACTTAATTATAAGAATACTAAAATAAATTATGCACGTTAAATTTGAAAGATACCCGAGACACACCCCTATCCTACTCGAGAAAATCTCGAGACTACCCGTGCATCTCCCTGCGTCTCCTCCTTCTCTCTCCCATCTCCTTCTTTCTTCTTCCCAGTTTCTACCTTCTTCTTATTTTTTTTAAAAATAAAACTGCAGTTAACCCTCACGCTCACGCGCTCACACCCATGAAGGCCTGAAGCCATACTCGAAGCAAACACCAAAAAAAACCATGGCACGCGACGACTCCAGTTCATCGACCATCACCTCGCCACCGTGCACGTGCACGGTGGCTCGCCTCCCCTGCGACGACTCGCGACCATCCCCACAAACCACAAATCACCCCTAGAATCGAATAATAAACTCAGATTCGAATTCAAGTTGAAAACAAAAAAAAACCCCGAAGCTCGAACATGGCAACAACAACGCCACTGACAAATCAATCGCGCGACCACCACACATCACCGGAGGTGATGAAAATTCACCAGAACCTCGATCACACCCCTCCCTAGCTCCACCTGAAAGCGCGACCAACTCGATTTACATATGATGCCAAAATCAATTATTTACAGAGCATCAAAAGTTTAAGCACTCAAACCCTATTTTTGATTCATACTCAAAATTTATGCATTTGAAAAATAAATTGACATTTTTCTAGTGCTAATACAACTTCAATCTTTCCTCATTCCAAATTCCAGAAATTAATATTTACTCGATCTTCCAAATTTGACAAAAATTCAGTAAAACTTCTTTTTAAAACTGCTCTGACAATCTTTGCTTTCAAATCAAATTTTTTATGTTAAACTAAATATGTTTATGAAAATTAAATCTGACATATCTTTCATAATTATGTTTATGAAAACTAAATATGTTATTGGATTTACAAATTTAAACATTTGAATTTTAACATTGATTCTTCTTTTTACCTGTAGTTTGAAAATACAGTATTGATAACATGCTGTTTAAACTTCCCATCATGTTTGCGGCTTTGTTTAAGCTAAAAAAACTCGAATTAGCACAATACAAAGTTCAAATGGTTATATGAATAAGTATTATAGATTTCTTGGCTTCACTTTTATCAGATTTCAAAAGTTTGAAAGAACAACTACCTGTACTATTCAAACAACAGAAGATACCAAGGCTAATTATATAAACAATATTCAAGCACTTACCATTTACAAACTAAAAATACAAATTTAGATTTAAAATGGATAAGTTTACTCACCAAAAAGCAATTGAACAGAAAGTATGTTGAAGAGACTGCAGTTGAACTACCCTGAAACCTTCTTAAGTTTCCTGTCTACTGCTTCTTTTTTTCTTTGTTTGATTTTCTGTTTTAGGTTAATATATATTTGCAAAGCAAATAAATGTTTCTCAGGTTTGTTTTTAAGCTAAATTTTGTATAAATGAACTAATGATATATAGGTGTGCATATATATATATATAAAGAAGCTACTGATCAGGTTATAACTGGCCAGCCACCATGTTTGACCAAACAAGAATTTTGGTATTAAATTTACTGCAATATGAAAAGATATTGTGATCTCGGCCGCATGTACTTGTTAAACAAGATGTTAGGCTAATTAATGCTTATGCCCTTAATCATGATAGCAAGTATTAAATGTTTACTGATAGTTGCAACTTTGTACAAAGATATTTGCTATTATTTCGGCCAAACATGTTTTGCAAGATACAGATTTTTGTTTTGATATATATTTTTTAAAGTGAAAACTTTGTTTTATTATATTGTAGTGGAAGCTTTTGTTTTCTTATACACATAAAGTTCCAGCACCTAAGTTTCATTTTTAGTTTATATAATTTTTTTCTCTGGACAAACATTTGATTTCTGTACAAATGCATATATGTATATAGACAATGCATAAAGATGTCCTATATTTGACTTCTTTACACTCTTGTTTGGACAACACTTAATATGATTCTTATTAAAATTTGATGTTGTTCATTTATACTTATATTAATATTATAGTGTTCTCATGTTCATACACTTGTACTTATATAGTTCAAGTTATAACTTATATTCGTATATTTATATTGTTAGTTATATTTACTATGTTATAATTATGGTTTATACTTATGTTCATAATTATGATCCATACTTGTTTTGGATGTTTATGTTTATAATTATTTATATTGTTTTATACCTATGCGTTATTGCCATGTTTATGTTAGTATTACTATATTTGTCTATTTTAAACATTATTATTTTTAAAACTAAAATTGTATTCATATAAATTATCAAATAATAAAATAATGATCTTTGATTTTATTTTATTGAATAAGACAGATTTTGTTTTAATGAATTTTGAAGCATTCTATTTTAAATTTTCAAATCAAAATTTTCTTTTATAAAACATATAACTATTAAATGTCCAAGATCTCAGCATTTTAAACATTGTCAAGCTTATATTTAATTTAAATTAGATTAAATATTTATTAAATATGCTGTCAAAAATTCCGGGTTGTTACATGTTAGATCCTAGTAATTTCAGCCATTTGCTGAATATGCTTGGAGTTTCTAAATAAGAGTTGGACTTCATCAATGTATGGACGAATTAGATTTTCTGCTACATTATGTGTTGTTTATTTTGCAGCGAATGTAAAGACAGTTGTATTATAACCATCCAACCTGAATTTAGGTTAGACTCTGATATATGTTTTAAAATATTTTCCGTTATAAAGTTTTTATATTGAAATAATATATGTTATTCCATTTGAGTAAGATTCTACTCATTCTTCTTTTTCTTTCTACTCTTGACAATCTACCTTTCCGGCACTAGGGATTGTGGTACATGAGTATCGTAGATGTATTATTGTCGATTTCTAAGGTTCGAAAAGTTGGTTCGTCGCAATAACCCTATCTCGAATTAGTAGATTCCATGAAGGCATAGGTGTTCACTCTACTTTAACTTTAATACCATGTGTGATGACCCACGTTTTTGACCTCGAAAATTGACACTAATACAATCATGGTATTCACGTATCGCAAATTCAGCTGCCGGAGAGGTGGATGCAGGGGTAAAAAAAATAATGATAGAAGATAGAAAACACAGATTCTCACTTCACTTTGAACAACTTACAAATTTCACATATAGATAGTACATACAATCACTCTCAAAATGATGTATCAGAGTTATGTTAAGTACTAACCCAGCTAAGGAAAGTTATAATTGCCTATCCCAACACAGGTGCTCGTATAAACTTATACATAATACAATGTAAATAAAATGGATAATTATTTACATAGGATTCTTCTTCTCCATGCTCCAAGCTCCTCTAAAATGCTCCTAGCTAAATCTGACTACTTGGCTGCTCAGAAAAATAGGGCATCCAGAGTTTAAAGGAAAAGAAAATAAACTCCGGGTCAGTCATAAGACTAGTATAAGAAAACTCAAAAGAATGGATACTTTTGAAATAAAATGGTTTCCCATAAAATCACGTCACGCATAAACACAAATGAGTTTTTACGTTACGATAAAACATTTGCTACATAAAATCAAGGATATTATTTTTAATGACTTTCGTTGAAAAGCTTTTCAAATAACATACTAATCAAAGTCGAAATTGTAACCTTAATTAAATCTAGCATATTAGGTTCTACAATAAAAAACGTAAAGGCACATATTGGGGAATGGATTTCTAATAATGATAAGGTAAGGGACTTGCTTCCCACAGTACACCTTTAAAGGAATGTACCGAGGCATAGCCCCGCTGCCCTATACCAATACAGAACCGGCCTACCTCTACCATTGATAGTACCAAATATCCCATCACTACGGTTGTTCTCGACCTATCCATGGGATCTCAAAGCTTACACAACAAATCCAAAAATATAGAGTGTAATCTAGAAAGGTGATGATCATATCCTAATTGGTGCTGCCCATATAGCCCTGCGGATATACCATGTTTTTACCATTACCGATGATTGAGCCATTAGGTGACGTTTTACCTTTCTCATGACAAATTCCCCTTTGAATGGCACATTGTCATTTCCAGCAACACACTAATTGGTTTCCATAAAAGTACAACCCCCGAGTTTATACGCCTTAGGGAAGGGTGTTAAGTATAAGGGGGATTACCTCCTACACCACCAAACAGATGTACGTTTGTACAAACCAATGTACGTGATCTTAGTAATGCACTGTCATACATTCGTCCATACAAGTTGTCCAGGAACAAGACAAGTTGAAGGTGCTCCTACTACATCCTGTCTGGTATACAAGGAGAAAGAAGAAGTGATCGCTAACTTGATCTTGAAATTAAAGTGGTATATCGTTCTATATTTGATGATTATTTTGGGAGCACTTCGAATCGATTTTGGAATATTTTTAATAGGAAATGGAGGTCGTTGTTTTCCCTTAAAAGAAGAAGAGAAGCTTAGAAATTTTGAGAGTGAATGAGAAAATGAATCGTGAAGGTAGGCAAAGATGTGTAAAATATCACAAACATCACCATAACACATTTCGCATCACCATATGCTACTCCACCCTCCCCTTTCTTTCAGCCAAACCAACCCCCTCCCCAATCCTCTCTCATGTGTTTATCTTCCCTTGACTGATTGATGATGAGTTTTCTTTTTCATGTTATATTTTTTATACATAAAGAGTTTATATGTATATATGTTTAGATATTTCTTATGACTTTGATTTGACTAATTGTAATACACATATGTATGCATATGTGTGCAACGACCCGTAAATTTTCAATAATTTAATTGTTAAATTTTATTTAAGGTTTGTTATCTAATATTTGAAAAATGGAATTTGTGATTCATTAATGAAATAATAACTTAAATGAGATATAATAATGCCAATCTAAGTGTAATGACCTGCAAATCTATACCCCTTGAGTCAACACTATTCTACATAAATCAACCCAAGATGAACAGAAGTACGACCCATTTGGGTTAAAGAAGAAGAGGTAGAAGAAGAAAAAAGAATACGGCATCAGAATCTAACCATTGCAGCGGAATAAAATATAATAGATAATAAATGATCTTTACACAAAAACCAATACATCTGTTTATACATTACATCATCAGAGTACATCATCAAAGTTCAACAACATCAATAACATACAACTGGACAGTCATATAAACTTATCCTCAAAACTGAATACACAGCGGAATAATAATCAAGTACGTAAGTATGCATTGCCATCCAGCTCGTCTCCTGAGCTCCACAGCGTCCTTTCCTGCAATCTATAATACTCGTCTGACTCGAGCATTATAGTTAAATAACACCCGAGTCAGTCTGGAATACCAGCATGAGAAATCACACTCAAATTGATTATTAAAGTTTCAAAAATCCTTTAGAAAACAAAAGCATCTCGTAAGACCACGGCACAAATAAACATGTCGGGTTTTTACCTTACGATAGCCAAAACATTTATTAAAAATCCTGCCAACAGGGTTGGCGCAGTTGGTTGATGGTTCGGACTGCGTGATCAAAGGTCACGAGTTCGAGCCCCGAAACTGACAACCCTGTAACAAGTACCCGAAGTATGTGTTTGCCAGGCACATACTTCCGTAGAGTTTACAAGCGAAGCTTGGTTCTCTAGGTATTTCAAAAAAACATTTATTAAAAATCCTCTGATATTATAATAGTGTCTATATAAAAATACTTATTCAAATAGCCGAAATTGTTACATTCATTAAATTCCAGCTACTAGCCACAGTCGTGGGTAATACAAACAAAACCGTAAAAGGCACGTAGAGAGAATGGATTTCCAACTAATGACTAGGCACTGGGGTACCACCTGTCACAATACGTGGCCTAGATCACCATACCGAGGATTACTCCCAATCCCCTACAACGCAAGACCGGGACTACCCTTACTGGATAATCCCGAGTAAGATCACCCCACGGTTGGGATCAGCAACCGCACCACTAAGCCGAATAAAAAGGGACATCTAGACAGGGATGACCTCACCCTAATGGGTGCTACCCACCTAGCCTTGCTGCATAACCCCTGATTTTTAGTCATTCTCGGTTGATGAGGCTCGAGGCTAAGCGTTACCTTTTAGAACATATCACTTAGAATGCTCATCACCCACCTGACGATGTTCTGAAAGCATTCATCCATACAAGTCCGTGCCGGGTTTGAACGGAACCGAAGGCACTACTCCTACTACATCCATTTTGGAGTCATCCTCAGGATTAGTAGCGACTAGCCCTTGCACTTCACTGCTCCATCTTCGAATCCAAACTCTTGTTTTCCACACGAAAACGTTCAAACCGAATCGAAGTGGTTTCCAAGAAATTAATCCCGATCCCGGTCTCTTCGAAACGACCAGCGCTTTGGCCAATATTGATAGTCGGTTATTTAACTATCAATTAACATTCACAAACAACCATCAAACAATAAATAATCTCCCAAATTATTTATTATCCTCAAAATATCTTCGCAAGATATACTTCCTTTTTCAACCCTTTGGAAAACAGTTTCAGACCACACTTTTCTCATGGAATAAATTCCCAAATATTTATTTCCATTGAAAACACCAAGCACAAAAACTTTAGATTTTTAAAATAATTTTTAAACACTTTATTATAAAATATACTTTAACATGTACATTGAAACTACTTCAATACTTTATTAAAAAAATATACTATAGGAATATTTAAAAATGAGGTTACTTTATAAAATATAAAACTAGATTTTCTCCTTTTTAAAACAAAATACCAAGTCACCTTCAAATAATTACTACGATAATAGATTTGGAAATATACTTACTGTAGAATTTAAACATTTAGAAATAACAAACTTCCTAAAACATGCTTTTTAAAACAACATTAAAACCTTTAACTTATATTTAAAAATTTACTTTGAAAACGTACTTGGCTATCCATGGAAATACGCTTCTCTTTCACATCTTTTAAAAATAAATCACTATTTATTTTTAAACAAATTTACCCATTCCTTTAATAAATTCCCACCGTGAATTTATTCTTCCAAATATCAACTGATATATTGCCACACTTTTATAAACCCAGTTTATAAATTTCTTAGTCCCATCCTTCTTAAAATTCCAATTTCAAACACTTAAATCAATTTCAGATTGATTTCCAAATTACTCCATTTTGAAATAATTTCCATTACTTACTCATTTCAAAACCCATTAACTTCATATTTCTAATTCTTACTTATGATTTAAAATCTTTTAACTTAAATTACCAACTTTATATTTCCCAAATTGCTTCTTTATTCTTTCAATTAAATTTAAACCTTGAATTTTAGAGTAAATTCTTTATTCCTTTAAATAATATCACTTAAGTTTTAAAATTCATTATTTCTCTGTTTATTCAAAATCTCCTTTTTCCAAACTCGGAATTATTTATTAGAATTTAAAATCACTTTTATTCTTATCCAGCTCATTCTTAAATTTATTCAAATTCTCTATAATTATTTACTTAAAAGTTCACTCTTTTATTTTCTTTTCAAAAATCCAATTCTATATATTTAAATAACTCAGTGTACCGAAATATATTCAAGCAAACCATAACATTCAGTATTCCAATTACCAATATAATTTATCACAAAATATCAAATATTCATAACATAGAATATTAAACAAGCTAAATAATTTTGAGTAATCCAGTTGGATCCCTCCAATCCGTTTCCCTACATCCACAGATGTTAGCGCAATACCAATTCCACTTCGAGGTGGAATATTGCAGTATATGGGACTAATATAATACCATCCTCTATTATACGGGCATAGGGTATCATCCGCTATATAATGCGGAAAATCAATCACTCCAATATATACTATATATTATAATATAGCACATCAAATCAATTCAACCATTCAACCAATTATTTAAATTTAACTATTTAAATTTAAATTAAAACCAGATGAGTGAGATTAACTCACCTTTGATATTCAATAGCAATCCACTTCAATATTGCCTTGGTTTTCCTGATGTTTGACCAAAATTCAATTGGTGCCGAGACATCCTTGTTTGAACTAGGCCAAATTTTCACTTGCTCCAAATTGGATGAAACTAGTTCAATCGTGTAGCTAAGAGTCCTACGAGTCCAACGCAATTGGCCACATCCAAATCCTTAATTTGTATAAAACTTTCATCCTCAATTTGTTCCCTTCAAAACCTGATATGCACAAACAAAACCCATCACACAATGTGCGCATTTCTCCCCCTCTCTTGAGCTATACTCCACTAAATCGCAAACTGTCTATTGCATTGCAATCCATGACGAACACCCGACCTATCGACGCCAAAGCCACCACGTCTGCCACCACCGAGTGCAACGCGACCTGTAGGTCTGGAACGAGACAAGCAAAGGTCGCATTTACCAATTCAAGGCCGCACCCTACAAAAATCATCCTACAGGTGCTACTTCCCACTATGAATCCAAATCTACCCTCAAATTAGCCTTTCGTCACCTTGTTACCACAAGAATCCAAGCCCTAGCTCACAACCCATCACTGTACAAACTATCAAGCACCCGAAACTTCGACCGCTACCACCCAAAACACATCTGGACGTAGATCTAGGCTTTCTAAGTTAAAAGATATAAGCTTTTGAATTTTAGTTAATCATTTGAATTTATATTAAATTTTGAAGAAGTAATTTTTTTTCTTAAAGCAAATGAATGGAACAGCAAGAAATAAAAGGGAAAATGGTGGCATGAGGTGAAACCAAAAAGCACTGATGTTAATGTAACAACCCGCATATTTATCGATTTTATATTTAAATATTTTATTTAAATATTTTGTCGTTAATCGGATATTGGTCCGAAAAGCTACTTTTTGCAAACGGTCAAATTAGGACCCGAGACCACTTCCATTGAGTTCGAAATGCCGTTTACAATCTTTCTAAGTATAAACTTTGATATGTTTGGGGTTAGTGGAATTTCACTAACTTTTCCCGCTTTGGACTTTGGGTTGGTTTAGCCTATTAAACCTAAGTTCCAACCCCTTCTCCTCATCTCTTCATAAATTCCTACCTAACTCTAGTTTTAGCATTAATGGTGAGTGGAAAGGGAAATTAAAATTCCAAGCCCAAGTTCATTAGCAAATTTAACATCCAACTCTAAAATCAAAGTAAAGACATTGGATTCAGGCTTGTAGTTGCTTCTTTATTGAATTCAAGCTTCTTCTTCATTGAATTTGTGCAAAGGTGAGACTTTTATCTCACAATTCTAGCCTATAACTATCTTGGATTGTTGGGAATGATTCCCTATCACTTTTGCATGTACACTTGCATTTGGTTTGGATTGGATTGGCGAAAAATTCCAATTTTTAGTGTTATTGGTAAAATTCTGCACTTAGGTCGTTCTGCCAATGCTAGGTCGTTCGCGTGGAAAAGTCTCGGCCTTCAAATAGCTTGTTTCTGGCCTTAAAACGTTCTACATCATTAGGTCGCTCGGCTCTGGCTCGCTAGGTCGTAGGTCGTGGGCCTCTAGGTCGTAGGTCGCTCGGCCTGTTCTTCGCTTGGTTGCTCGATCCATTATTCGTTAGATCGCGGCAACGCTAGGTCGCTTCAACCACTAGGTCGTTCCTGACCTTAGGTCGCTAGACCTTGTTTTAGACCTTAGGTCGTTAGGCCGTATGACCTTAGGCCGTTAGGTTGTATGACATTAGGTCGTTTCCCCGTTAGGTCGTATGACCTTAGGTCGCTCGCGTCATCTATCCCGAGAGTTCCTTAAGTCGTTCGTCTTCCTTAGGTCGCTCATCTGGTTGAGTCGCACCTTACCTTAGCTCGGCCATGTTAGGTCGCGAGTTTCCCTTAGGTTGCGTACCTCCTTAAGTCGCTCGACCACTAGGCCGCGAACACCTCTAGGTCGCTCGACCTCTTAAACTCGTAGGTCGCTCGGCCCCTTACTTCCTTGGGTCGTTCGAATGTTAGGTCGCTTGGTCTTTGTACCACTAACTCGCGAACCCACTTAGTTCGCTAGGTCGCGACACATTAGGTTGTTTGACCCTTTGCCTCTATAGGTCGCTCGACCTTGTTTAAGACCTTAGGTCGTTGCCCCTTTAGATCGCTCGATCCTATCCTTCCTTAGGTCTTCACTAGGTCGTACCGTTTTGGACGGGGCGCTGCCCCCTGGACCCCCGCGACCTGACCGGGCAGGTCGAACCACGTAGCGGGGGCGTTGCCCCCGCACCCCCACCTTGGGGGGGTTTCCACCCCCTGGACCCCCTCCGTAGGTGATCTTATCTGAAAAACATTCAACGGAACTTGCTTTGTTGAGATGCTGAGTTGACCATTCTTCAAGACAAACTATCTTTGGCTTCTCGGTCGATTTTATGGTATCACGGCCTTGCTAATAAGGCGGGATAACAACTTTAGAAATATGAAGGTTTCAATGCTAGTAGTAAATATCAAAAATCTTTCAACAAAATGATTTCAACTCTATTTTCAATAACAAAGATCTTTTCTTAAACCGTTTTCCAATCTACTGGTATATACAAACCTTTACCTCACTCGGATGAGAAATCTAATTAAACGGCTTAGAAAAACAAGTGGTATGAAACGCTTGCGTTCACTTCGTCGGTTAATTCTTGGACTTGTTCGATTGAACCACCTGTGACAATTTTCTAGTAAAGATTTACAGTTTGTTCGTAAATATTTAAGTTAAGCAAGTGGTTATGGGACACGAAGATAAACTTTTATGTTTACTATCTTAGTGTAATTGACACTTCTCGTTGATCATGACAATCATTTTATATTTTAGACTAGCAATTGTGCGATGTCTCTTTGTTTGCAAGGTTGGACTAGACCTTATGGGTGTGATTCCGACTCACACATATCTCTTTGTCCGCAAGGTTAGTCTAGACACCATTTGTGTGATTCTACTTACACATACCTTTTTGTTGCGAGGTTAGGCTATACACCATTTGTGTGATTCCACTCACACATACCTTTTTTCTTTTTGGTTAGCCTAGACCTCATCTGGGTGATTCCGACTCACCCATATGGGGTAGCTCCCCATGGTCTTCGGACCGTCATGTGATAGGCCTCTTTCCCTTTTTCTGTGATTTCTGGATCTCTTGTGTTGTTTTCTGGAATTTATGTCATTGACTTGTTATGAGTACAAGTTTAGGGTATGATGCTCTCTTTGGATCTTTGAGAAGATTCTTGTGATATCGTTTTATCTCTTATTGATTGATCTTCTGTTGATCATCATTTGCATACTTATAGTAGTATGTCAGTATGGATATTTTATGTTTATGCCGTATCTTTTATTTTATACCATGTCATCTGATATTTATAGCTAGACTGATCCGTTTATTATTTTCTTAAATAATACTCGGGTCAGACCAAGATGTTACAGGTGCTTCTGCTTGACTTCTTCCCGGGATTTGCTACTCTAACTTTTGGCTAACTATTTAGATTAGCAGTTTTTATATTGTATACACTTGAGATATAGACTCATAGTTGTATTCTTTTGTATAGCACGTGTTGCTATTCTTTTGTATTATTGTGGACCTTTTTGACCACTACTCTGATGTACACTTTCATGTGTTAGTTATATATTCATATCTTCTTCTGCCTTTGTGATATGGATGTCTGTGACTGATTTGTGTTATGCTTATTTCTATGTTTGTTTCCGAAGATTATTTATAGCCACCGTGTGATAAGCAATCACATGGATGGTCGCTCCTCAACAGCCTTATTCTCCGTGCTAGTTGACAGCACTACACCGTAGTGTTCTTGGCTAGCGTGGGTATGAGGTGGGGCGTCACAGCTTGGTATCAGAGCCAAACTTCGGAACAATGTAGAATAACTTAACAAGGATCATCGTCCTAAGTCCATCTTAGGAGTTATGTCTTAGGATTAATTTGAGTCGTCGTACCGATTCATCCTATATCCTTTATGATTCCTTGTTTTGTCTAGCAAGATTGCTTGATATTCATTAGCGAATAATCTTCTTTTTTCTCTTCTTTCTTTCTTAAGGAAGAGAAATGGTTAGACCTGGTCGTCCCAGTGCTGGACCATCTAGTGCTCCACCCCAAGATGGAGTTTTTATGACTACCCAGCAACTTCTTGACCTTGTCACGAATGCTCAAGCAGCTGGTTCTAATCCGGAACCTACTCACCCTAAATCTGGGTTTGCACGTTTGTGCAATGATTAAACCAACCTGGGTGGGAAGCCATTTAAAGGTTCTGAAACTATCATCGAGGTCCAGGCTTGGTTGAGGACCTGCGATCGAATCTTCATTCACATGAATCTCGTCGATCTTCACCGTGTTCAGGTGGCTTCCAGTATGCTCCAAGAGAGAGCATTGGACTGGTATGAACTTATTATTTCTGAAGTCAAAGAAGCGGGCCTTACCTGGGAGCAATTCCGGCCACGCTTCGAGTTTAAATTTGTACCAGAAGCAGAGAAGGTAACTCTGTCTCGACGCTTTATAGACCTTGTTCAAGGTGAGTCCTCTATGACTGATTATGTCGCAGCCTTTGAGTCGCTTTCCAAATATGGGGTTGAATACATCAACACCCCATTGAAGAAGAACCAGAGGTTTGTTTATGGCTTAAACAAAAGCCTCAAGAAGCCATTACTTCTAAAGTTAGAAGTTCCTTTCGACCAACTTACAGATATTGCTCTTCGTTTGGAAGAGGCTGATAGAGAAAGTGATGTTGAATTAGTAGCTTCCAAACCCAACTTCAACAACAAAAAGAGGCCCAGTAAATTCAAAGCCCCTTATCCCAACAAAAAGGGTAAGAAAGCAACCCCTGCGGAAAAGTCTCCTTCTCCTAGTGGTGCGAGATGCTTCAACTGTGGATCTGGGGATCATTTTGCGAATAATTGCTCTAAGCCCAAATCTTGTCGCTATTGTAAAAGCCCGGATCATTACATACATCAATGCCTCAAACGTGAAGGCAAGAAGGAGGGAAAGTTAAACGTGGCTCGAGCCCCTGGCAACACATCTCGTGGCCAAGGTATTACTCATTCCATTCTTGATGGTATTATTTTATTTCATGATCAACCTATTAGAGTTCTCTTTGATACGGTAGCATCCCATTCTTTTATATCAAAGGAACTTGTCGACACTTTCTCTTTAAATGTTGATGCTTTAGTGACTTCCTTTAGAATTGCGAATCCTGTTGGTGGATCCGCAACTCTTAGTTTGCTTTGTAAAAATGTGGAGATTATTTTATGTGATTTTCCATTCCTAGCCGATTTGCATGTTATGCGTTACCTAGGCTTTGGAATGATTTTGGGAATGGATTGGCTTAATCATTATGAAGCTCATATCCTATGTCCTGAGCAGACTATTTATCTCCGACATCCGCAATTTGTAAATCAGATTTCTATAATTCTTAAAGATTCGGATTCTACTTTGACTGCATCTTTATATTCTTTAAATCCTCATGATAATGATGATGATGATGAGGAAGATGTCATTTCTCGAATTCAAGTCGTTTGTGAATTTTCCGACATATTTGAGCCCGTTTTAGGTTTACCACCTAAACGAGAAATTGAGTTCAGAATTAATCTTACCCCTGAAGCTCAACCTATTACTCGTCCTCCTTATCGCATGTCTAATAAGGAAAATGAGGAGATGCACAAACAATTATCTGAATTGGATACGAAGCAATTTATTCGCTCTAGCTCCTCGCCTTGGGGAGCTTCGGCTATTTTCGTGAAGAAATCCGATGGTACGCTTAGGCTTTGCGTTGACTATCGCAAGCTTAAAGATCTGACTATTAAAAATAAATATCCTTTACCTCGGATTGACGATCTGTTTGATCAGCTTAGCGGAGCTAGGGTCTTTTCAAAATTGGACTTGGCTACCGGTTTTCATCAGCTTCGTATTGCTGAGGATAGTATTCCTTTGACATCGTTCCGTACTCGTTGTGGATCTTATGAATGGCTTGTTATGCCATTTGGTTTAACGAATGCTCCGGCTTACTTCGTTGACTTCATGAATTGAGTTTTCAAGGCTTTCCTCGATCGGTTTGTTCTCATCTTCATTGATGATATCCTTGTGTATTCTAAAACCGAGGAGGAACATGAAAAGCATCTTCGGATTGTATTGGAAACTCTTAGGAGTAATCAATTAAAGGTGAAATTTTCTAAATGCCACTTTTGGCAATCTCGTGTGAAGTTTCTCGGTCATATTATTTCTGAATCCGGAATTTCCGTGGATCCTTCAAAGATTGAAGCGATTCAAGATTGGAAGAGACCGAAGAGTGTGACAGAGATTCGTAGTTTTCTCAGATTGGCGGGTTATTACCGTGTTTCATTAAAGACTTTTCTAAGATTGTCGTGCCTCTTACTGGCTTGACTAAGAAGGGAGTTAAATACATTTGGTCGGACAAATGTGAAGCCTCTTTTTAGAAATTGAAAGAACTTCTTTCCGATGCTCCTATTCTTGTTATTCCCGTGGGGAATCAAGATTTTGTTGTTTATACTGATGCTAGTCACGTTGGTTTGGGTGCCGTTCTTATGCAAAAAGAACGTGTTATTGCTTATGCTTCTAGGCAATTGAAGCCGGTCGAGACTAGATATGCCACACATGATTTAGAATTCGCGGCTATTGTTTTCGCCCTTCGAATTTGGTGTCATTATCTATTGGGAGAGAAATTTATTCTTTACACGGATCATAAGTCTTTGAAATATTTATTGTAACGACCCGAAAATTTCGATCCCGAAATTCCCAGATAGTTAGTGAAAAGAAGAAAGAGAAAGAAGAAGAACAGAAAAGAAACACACAATCTCACATTCGCAACGGATAAAATATAATAGCAAATAAATAACAGTTTACAAAGCAGAACTGTATCATTATATTTACATTTTACATCAGAGTTATAACAATTTCACAACACTGGACAGTTTAAAATAACTTGTCCCATATAAATAACAATATATATCACAGCGGATAAACACTCTATACGTTCCTGTCCTTTAGCTCTCCTCCTGAGCTCCAGAACGTCCTTACCTGCAAGTCTGTAATACTCGGTCTGACCCGAGCATTACATCAAAGTAACACATGGGTCAGGCTGGAAACCAGCGTGAGTAAACCCATCTAACATAGAGTACAAAAGCATACAACTTATATAAACCCGGAGTAACTTATATCAATTTACAACTTCTTAAGTTGTTATAACTTCACTTATTCCACACATAAATTTCTAAGTGCCAGAACTTAGATTAACTGGTCCAATTCACTTTAACCATTCCATTTCAACCTATTGATTTCACATTTCAACCCATAAAACATCATTGTTGGTTACCAATCAAAGTGGGTTCGGGTATTACTGATATCCGATCCCGGTCTCTTCGAATACAAAATTATCTTAACCCAAATTGTCCAATTAAATACAATTCAACTTTAATTACCATATAACATTCTATCACATCAATTCATAATTGATAGATAATCACATTATCACAATCCATCCAACATATCATACCACAAAGCAATTCATATCAAAGATATCAACCAGTTCCAAGAACTCATCATCATTCAATTATTAATAAGCAAGATTGATCACTTCATTAATTACATTAATTAATGATCCTCAAAATATTTTCATTAGTTAATTATTAAATTCATTTAATAATTAACCTTTAACTTAATTACATTCATTAATCAAGATTAACCAAAATCATAAATTGACTTTCCTTAATTATTCCAAGGATTAAACTAACTCCTTGATTAATTAATCTTTTTAATTACATTGAGTAATTATTACGTAATTTCTTCCATAATATAATTATCCTTTAATTACTCCCCATCAAGTAATTAACTACATCTAGTAATCATCCATCAATTACTTCACTAAGTAATTACACCTCATTAATTACCTTAAGTAATTATACTTAACCCAAAATCAGATGATTACCTTAAATTAATTAAACTTAATTAATTAACTAAAAATAACCACATCAACTTAATTAATTACACTAAGTGATTAATTCCTTAACTACTTTCATTTGAATACCTTTTGCAAATTTATTCTATAATTGAAAGATTTGGAAGCATTCAGTGAAATCAATTATACAATTAAAAGTTTGTAACAATTCTTTTTACAACAAACAATTTAAAACAATAAATTTTAATTATTTAAACTTTGCAACTTATTCAAACTTGTTTAATAAATTCTTATTCTTTTAAAACTTTAAAACTTGTCTGCACACATTTTACTTTATCCTTCACCTTGATTTCTTTACTTAAAACAAATATGGTACAAGTTTATTTTTTTTTAAAAAACATGCATTTGATTTTACTCAAACTTAAAAACCTACATTTTAAAGAACTGGTACAGGTTCTTACCTCAAACTAAAAATCCCATCACAAAAAAAAACAGAGCAAACTCTCAAAATCCCCGAGTAAAAACATGAGGACCCTCACCTCCCATGTTTACTTCGAGTTTCACAACGTCCTACACGAGAGAGAACCCGAGATCTCCCCTCATCAATTTAAACTCAAACACTTCCAGATTCAGGTGGCACACGCGTGCGCATGCACCGTTGATTGACGAGGCTCCGGCGTCCACTATCATCATGATCAAGTTGCTGATGATCTTCTCCTACAATCCCAAACACTCCTCCTTCAAAACAAATCCAGAATCAAAATTTGACAAACTCGAACCACCTGAAACCACACCCTCGCCTAAAACTCCTTCGAGACCACATCGCCGACCACCGGACGTCTTGTGACTCCTACAACATATCCTCCGGCCGTCCACTCATCCATCCCCTGGGTCCGACGCAACTCGAACAACCAAAGACGACGTCGCTTCCAGATTTGACCCATTAGGTTAAATTCCCACTTCGACCAAATTCCGATGCTGCAGTGAACTACCCACCCTTCTGACATTTTTGTTGAACTCGACGAACTTCACCTTATCTCCAGTTGAAATTCCGGCCTTTCCAGTATCTCCAATCACTAGAAAAACCCACAAACCTACCTTCCAGTTGTCATCGAATCCCATACTCAGAATAATACTAAAAATTACGTTTTTCTTTCTAAGAATCATAACTTTCAGAGTCAATTCAAGTTATATAGTTGAATCAGTGAAATTTAACATTTTATTTTGTCATGCTTTAGTATTGGTACTGTATTTCCTTGATTCCCAAAATAATTCCAACCCTATTATACTTGAACAAATTTTTAAAAACTAGATTATGTTAAATAAACATTTCTTGTATGAAAATCAAAACCTCTCAGAGGCAAGAAGGGAGGATTTGATTTTTTTTATTTGATCAAAGTTTAAACTCTGAATTATAACAGAGATATATCCAGGTATTCAATACTTACATTCTTCAACACATGCATATATATATATATATATATATATATATATAGAGAGAGAGAGAGAGAGATTATTTTATATATTCACCTGAAATACACCATTCATTCTTAAAATTCCACCAGCAAATGATTTTTTTTATTTACTTAAACTTCCTTTTATTAGTTTCAGATTATCCTTGAAAATATCTTTTTTTTTTAATTTGTACCCTGTTATAACCAAAAATTTTTGTATATACATCATGTTCTGTGAAGATCAGAGAAGGAAAACTAAATCTTTTCAGATTTTAAACCCTGAATAACCAGAACAAAACAAAAATCCTGCAAACAGGCATGCACACACAATCAAATTCACATATATACTCATATGATCACATAAAGAAACCATGTATCTACCAATTATTAATTTACTTCAAGATCTCCACATGCAACAAGACTGGAAACAAATTAAAGACTTGTTTACTCACAAATTTTTTTTTTGAAGAGGCAGAGGAACAGGCTCCCTGGATATGAAAACAGAATGCTTGAATCCTGAGATCTTGTTATGCCCCTTGAGATTTACACTTGTTAAAGTCAAACTCGAATTTAAAATTTGAGTTATAGCTTACTCAATTGAAAACGTGAAGATGATACAGGTTATAGCTACAGGTTGTAAAAATTCTTTAGAGGCTTTGCCTTTCTGTTTTGATTTGTTTACAGGCCATTTCTTTGGTTTCAGCCTTTATATGTTTTGATTACTGATTTGTTTTCTTTTTAATTTAAACTGTAATCACTTATATAATCATGCAAACATTATTCATCACAGAGATTTTATAAGCAACAGATCAGTCATCTACTTAAGATTTTTAAGTTGATATTTACTCACCTTATAGAAGAATGCAGAGGACAACTCTGTTGCAATTCATTCTCCTCACTGTAAATTGAATCTGCATGTTGAATATGGTGAGTTTGTTAGTTGATTTTGATTCTTGCAGCTGAGTTTACTTCTAGATTTGTTTACTGAAGTTGATTTAAACTTTACAGCAGAACTCCATTCTTCTTTGCTAGAGTTGAAGTTGAACTTTAAATTGATGTTGAAAATTTGGACAGATTTGCTTGCAATTGTTACCAGATTGGATTGTTTTAATCATGAATTGGGTTTTGCCGAATTGGTTTTGAAATTCTTTTTTTTTATATCTGATTTTAGTTTCTTATTTGAAGAAAAATGTTTGAATGAAACGAATTGTTAAGTTCATATCTATATTTTCAATAAAAAATGTTTTTTTAAAAAATAAATAAAATCATTGCCGCATATTTAATTTGTTTACATTTGTTAAACACCTATTTTATTTATTTCACACTTGTCACTAATAGGTAATTTATGCTAAACCCCTTTTGTTAAATTTATTTATAAGTTATGGTTTAAACCTTGTTATTTTATAAATTACTTATTTTATATCTACATAAGGTTACATTTACACATATTCTTTGTCTTCATATACACCAACTTCCTTTATTTCCAAGTACATAAAAAGAAAAGGTTTATATTTTTTTTAAATCGTTAATTAAATCTCACCCTACAAATTTATAACCCAATCTTACATATATATATAAATAAAATTTCCAAAGATTTATTTAAAATCGATTCTATATATATATATTTATATTTTAGCTTTGAAAAGATAAATCTTGACAAATAAATATTTATAAAGGAAGGTCAAATGAATATTTATCTAAATATTCATTAGTCATTATTAATAATAGTTCAAATTCACACATATATAAGTACTCAGATATATCTTAATTATCAAAATTTCATTTATAAATCCAAATAAAAATCAATAATTCAATCAATTTACTCAGTTAATTATCAAACTAACAGTTGTTCAAATCCCGGGTTATCACATTGCTCTCCCCTTAGAATCTTTTCATCCTCGAAAAGGAGCGAAACCAAAATTTATTAAAATGCTTAAAATCAGATAAATTATTCTTTGACCATTTTTAAAACACTTTTGAAAATCTATATACTATTATAAAATGGTTTTATAAAAATACTTTTTATAACTCGATGTTTCAACCAGTATTATTTTTGTTCTCACAGAAATTCAGTCATACGTTGATCAGGCGTAGGACTGAAAATCTATAAGTACTTGGTAAACCCGTTTTCAACACCCAGTGAAAATACTTGGATAATAATTTTATTAAAAATATTGAAGGCATTTTGAAATAGAGGAAATATCTTTGGTGAGAATGCTCTGGAAATCATCACCCCCATCCATGGTCACAGTTACATTCCAGGGTTACGTTGCCGTCGCAGCAAAAGTCCTTGTAACTGTAGGCTCTCTGCGGCCTCTCGATTACGCCATGGATCCCACACAATAGATCACAGTTACATTCTAGGGTTACGCTGCCATCGCAGCAAAAGTCCATGTAACTGCAGGCTCTCAGCGGCCTCTGGTTTTCGCTGTCGAAATGAAACTTCTCCACTCCAACATAGGTCGCAGTCTACCGATGTAAAATCAAACGTAGATTGTTGTCTCTCAGCGACGCACACGACTTCCGCTATGTTATCACAGGTCGCAGTCTGCCAATATAAAATCAAGCGTAGACTGTTGGCTCTCAGCGGCTGTAACAACCCGCAAATCCGTACCCCTTGAATCAACACTATTCTACCTAAATCAACTCAGGTTGTACAGAAATACGAACCATTTGGGTTAAAGAAGAAGAAGTAGAAGAAGAGAATAGAAAACAACAACAGAATCTAACCATCGCAGCGGAGTAAAATATAATAGATAGTAAATAATCTTTACTCAAAATCAAATATATCTGTTTACATACATTACATCATCAGGGTACATCAGACACAGCTCACATCAATAACATACAACGGATACACAACAACACAACAACGGAATATATATATATATACACAAGTACGAATGTACGTATCGCCAATCCAGCTCGTCTCCTGAGCTCCACAGCAACATGTCCTGTATCCTATAATGCTCGGTCTGACCCGAGCATTACAATTAAATAACACCCGAGTCAGTCTGGAATACCAGCGTGAGAAAATCACACCCAATTGATTATTAAAGTTTCAAAAATCCTTTGAAAACAAAAGCATCTCGTAAGACCACGCCACAAATAAACATGTCGGGTTCTTACCTTATGATAGCTAAAACAATTTTTTTTATAGAAATCCTCTGATATTATAATAGGGTCTATATACAAATACTTATAAAATAGCCGAAATTGTTACATCTATTAAATTCCAGCTACTAGCCACAGAGTGGGTAATACAAACAAAACTCGTACAAGGCTCGTAGGGAGAATGGATTTCCAACTAATGACTAGGCACTGGGGTACCACCTGTCACAGTACGGGGCCTAGATCACCGTATCGAGGAGTACGCCCGCTCCCCTGCAACACAAGGCCGGAACCATCCTTTGCTGGACAGTCCTGAGTGAGATCACCCCGCGGTTGGGATCAGCAACCGCACCACTAAGCCGAAATAAAAAGGGACATCTAGACTGGAATGACCTCACCCTGCTTGGGTGCTACCCACCTAGCCTTGCTGCATAACCCCTGATTTACAGTTATTCCCATTTGATGAGGCTTGAGGCTAAGCGTTACCTTTTTAGAATATATCCCTTAGAATGCCCATCGTCCACCTGACGATGTTTCGCAAGCATCCATCCATACAAGTCCGTCCTGGGTCCGAACGGAACCGAAGGCACTATTCCTACTACATCCATTTTGGAAATATCCTCAGGATTAGTAGCGACTAGCCCTTGCACTTCACTGCTTCATCTTCGAATCCAAAATCGTTTAAACGAAACGTACAAACTGGATCGAATTGGTTTTCGAGAAATAAATCTCGATCCCGATCTCTTCGAAACGATCAACGTATTTTTGTTCAATATTGATAGTCGGTGATTTAACTATCAATTAATATTCATAAACATCCATTAAACAATAAATGAATTTCCCAAATTATTTATTTATTTCAAAAATATCTTCACAAGATATATTTCACTTTCAAACCGCTTTTGAAAACAGTTTCAAAACATATTCCTTTCCCGGAATAATTTCCCAATATTTATTTCCGCTGAAACGCCAAGTATAAAATACTTTTAACTTTAATTTTTTTTTTAAAAGCACTTAGTTATAAAATATACTTCATGGCCTCAAAAATTTAAAACTACTTTAATACTTAATTAAAATATGTACTGTAGAAATATTTAATAAATAAGGCTACTTTTAAAATATAAACTAGATTTTCGTTAAAACAAATACCAAGTCATTTAATAATTACTACGATAATAGTTTTGGAAAATATTTACTTTAGAATTTAAACATTTAAAAGTAATAAATTTTCTAAGATATGCTTTTTAAAACAACATTAAAACCTTTAACTTATATTTAAGATTGCTTGAAAATCGTACTTGGCTATCCAGAGAAAATTCCAACTTCAATCACTTAAATCAATTTCCCCAAAATTGATTCCCAATTTATTTTATCTATTCAAAAAATCCTTTAATTTCAGATTTTATTCCTTAATTATGATTTAAAATACTTTTAATTGAAATACCAATTTAGATTTCTCAGTTTTCTTCTTATTCCTTTAGATAATTTAAAACTTTCAGTTTTAAAATAATTCTTTATTCATTTAAATTAATATCACATAAATTTACAATTCATTAATTACGGTTTATTCAAACCTTTTTCTTCTCATATTCGAAGTTCTTTATTAGTATTTAACATACTTCCATTTCTTTCTCAATTCATTCTAAATTTATCAAATTCTCTAAGATTATTTCGTTTACAAATTTACTTCCTTTATTTTCTTCCCAAAATCCAATTTATATATTTTTGATAATTCATTATACCAATATATATCCAATCAAATCACATCATTCAATTTTCCAATATATTCAACATTGAATATCAAGTAATCACATCAGAGAATATTAAATAACAAATGTTGAGGGGTCCAGTTGGATCCCTCCAACCTGTTTTTCCTGCATCCACAGACGTTAGCACAATATAATATGCCAATTTCAAATTATACCATACTATCTCACATCAAACAATTCAAACATTCAAACAATTATTTAAATTTAATCATTTAAATTTAAGTTTAAATTTAACAGAGTGAGATTTACTCACCTTTGCTTTTATTTTGCAATCCACTTCAACTTTGCCTTGGTTTCACGGTTTTTGACCTTGAGTAAATAATTCAAAATTTATTGACATTTGAATTAACCAAAACAACTTATTACTATTGGATTAACCAAACAATTAATTTCTATTTATTTATCTAATTCTCAACTAATAATTCCCTATAAAAATCTCGTGGTAACCAAAGTAATTAAAATAAGTCAATTACTCTAGTTAATCTCCCTAATATATTATTAACAATAACTAGTTGGTGATATGATCTTACATACATACATATATATATATATATATATATCTTGAAACTCATCCACTTAAAACAAAATTTCGTTTATATAGATTTAAAAATCTAATTTTTTTTATAAATTTTTTTTAATATATTATTTTAGCAACCAATTAATTTAATAAGTTAATTAAATAAATTAATTTCCAACAATACATTATTTTAAAAATAACCTAGTAAATTATAAACGTGTACATTTAAATTCATTCCCTTTTTAAACTGCAGTATACCACAGATCCATAGAGATTTCAATGAATTAATATCTCAATGAATTAATAAAACAGGTTAAACCATCATAATATAACTCATAATATATAAATTGAAATTGATTAGTAAGTTAAAGTATATATATAACTTTTTTTTACTGCCCATGTCAAATCCTACCAGAAAAACTAAAGCAGAAAGAATCACCTGACAGCAACAACCCGGAGAGCTCGACTTCGGTGACACGCCTCCCCTCAAACCCTAGCCTCCTCTCTACGGCCTCGGCTCCACTCACTTCTCAAGTCACCGCGATTTCCACTTCTGCTCAAAACCCTTCGATGTCGCACCGTAAATCGCGACACACGACCCAGTAATAACGTCAATCGAATCGCTTCCTGTACCCAGCCTCGCGACCCTCACGAATTCCAACAAAACACGGCCTGAATCGCGTCGTGACGTTCGAGCGCCAGATATCGACCGCCTCCCCCATCGACTCCGATACTTAGCCCTAAGCGACCTCGCGTGAAAATACTCGCCCACGCCCTCGTTCCCCCTCGCGTACGTGCGACTTCCCCCCCCCCCTTTTTTTATAAACGAACTTCGTTCGTTTCCTTCGAACTGATAGAAGAGTGGAAGTAGAAGGGTATGAGTAATGTATACAGGCGATAGGGTTTTAAAGTTCGGCCATGATTTATATAATTTTTTTTCATCACCAATTGATTTATTGAAAGAGAAGGAGAGGCTCGGTTTTAAAATAAAGGCATTAGCTTCTGAGAGAAGACGAGGGTAGAGTGCTTGAGACGAGAAGGGGAGACAACTAGGTGGACGGAAATCAGATTTTAGGGTGGCTACTGATTTTACCTGATTTGATCCAAATAAAGTTTTATTTAATTTCCAACACGTTCACTTATCGTACGCTCACACAACAACTCCGATCAATACGAAACTTCCAATGGGACTGGTTTCGTTGAATTCCGAGACTGCGTCTTAGAAGGCTATTTTTAAATACAATTTAAACAGTATAAATTTTAAAACTGAACAACCCACTGTTAATTTTAATTTTACAACTTTTATTACCTTCAGTGTTATCAATATAAATTTTATAAGTCTTCAGATTATTTATAACAGGCTTAAAATCTCAGGTTTCATATTTTATCCAATTCAAATTATTTAATTCTATAATTTAATTGTCAAATAAATCATGATATTCGTAATTTAAGTTGATAATTAACCTTTAAACAATTTAAAATCAATTAATATTCCGATTTTAAATGCTTTAAAATTCCGGGTCGTCACATTCCTTCCCCCTTAAAAGAATTTCGTCCCCGAAATTACTAGTTAGGAAGAATGGTCCAATACCCGTTACTATTTCTCCAAAACCGACAATTTAACATTCTACCAACTATCTTTTTATAAAACCACTTATCGCTTTTACTAACTTTCCAAACCCTTCCATAGTTTCCAAATAACTTTACTTATTCAATTATTCAAATTTATTTTAAATCCAAATTTTAAATTATCAAAATTTTCTCAAAATTTTCTAACTCCCTTAATTCCCGAAAAATTTCGCAAGCGTCTCCTTTGCGCGGCTAGCTCGGTACAACTACAAAATGGCTCTACGGCCTCCTAAATCCAAAAAAGAAAACAAAAGGCCAATGTGACGCCCCACCTCTATACCCACGCTAGCCAAGAACATTACGTTGAATGCTGTCAACTAGCACGGAGAATAAGGCTGTTGAGGAGCGACCATCCGTGTAATTGCTTTGTGCGAGCATCGATATGTCAGATAGTATAACATGCAAATCTTTTCAAGTGGAAATCTGACATGCCGACACAAACTCAAAGCTACTACACAGTGGCTATAATATCTTCGGAAACAAATATAGAAGCAAACATAACATAAATCAGTAACAGATAATTCATATCACAAAGGCGGAATAAGATATGAATATTACACATAAAAGTGTACATCAGAGTAGTGGTCAAAGGAATCCACAATAACACAAAATAATAGCAACATGTGCTATACAAAAGAATACATCAATGAGTCAATATCTCAAGAGTATACAACAAAAACTACTAATCTAAGTAGTAAGCAAAAGGTCAGAGTAATGGATCCCTGGAGAGAAGTCAAGTCGAAGCACCTGCAACATCTCGGTCTGACCTGAGTATTATTTAATAAGAAAATAATAAACGGATCAGTCTAACTATAAATATCAGATGAAACGATATAGAGTAAGAGATATGACTTAACACATAATAATCACAATGCCAAGCTGTGATATATATAAGTAATTGAGAATCAACAAGAGATTAATCAATATCACCAAATCTTCACAAGAATCAAAGGAAATGTCATACTCCTTATTTCGTTCACCAAACCATAAATATTGACGATTATATCAATGTCAATCACAAAAGTCCATGACACACAAATTCACCAATACACAAATATTGATAAAACTTATCAATGGAAATCACGAAAATTGGTGAAGCATAAATTCTAGAAATCATCTCAAGAAATCCAGTCAATGACACACGAATTCACCTATGTACAAAAATTGATAAATCATATCAATAGAAATCACAAAAATAGGTGAAGAAGAAAATTCCAGAATTCGACACACGAAATCCAGAAATCACACAAAATAGGGGGGAGGCCTATCACACGAACGGGAGCATGAAAACTCACCAACATATGTATCACACGAACGAGACGCTATCTCATGGTAGCTAGCCATTAATTTTTGACACACGAACGACCCGAAGACCATGGGGCGCTACCCCACATATGTGAGTTGAAACTCACACAAACGGAGTTTAGTCTCCCTCGTAGACAAAGAGACATCGCACATTGCTAGTCTAAATCACAAAAATGATCGTCATGATCATCAAGAAGTGTCAATTACAATAAGCTAGTAAGCTTAGCTTCATATCCCATAACCACTAGCTTAACTTAAATATTTACGAACAAATTGTAGATCTCCACTAGAAAATTGCCACAAGAAGTTCAATCGGACAAGTCCAAGAATTAACCGACGAAGTAAATGCAAGCGTTTCATACAACTTGTTTTACTAAGTCGTTTAATTAGATTTCTCATACGAGTGAGGTAAAGGTTTGTATATACTAAAAGATTGGAAATAGGTTTTAGAAAACGAATTTTGTAATAAAATAGTGTTGAAATTGTTTTGAATGAAAGGGTTTTGATATTTACTACTAGTATAGAAAACCTTTATATTTTTAAAGTGACAAATCACAAAGAAGATTGTAGGAACAATCAATCACTAAAATTCACATTCGAAGACGTGAATAAAATCCAGAGAAACCAATCCATTGAAATGGATATTCAAAAATCCCTAAAAAGAGTCATCAAAGTCAAAATAAATGATAACAACAAATAGGATTATCACGTATCGATTTAAATTGGAATTCTCAAGCGAATAGGCAAATAGGCAAAACACTGCAATTTCAGACGTCTGAAACAAGTGGTTCAGACGTCTGAATCTGGAAATATAAAGATTTCCAGAACACAATTCAGACGTCTGAATCAAGTGTTTCAGTCGTCTGAAATAGGCATATTTTAGCCTATTTCCTTTCTGGTTCCAAATGAACCAATTCAGACGTCTGAAACCATATATTCAGACGTCTGAATCTGGGAATAGAAATCTTCCCAGAACAATATTCAGACGTCTGAATATTACGTTTCAGACGTCTGAATCTGGGGTTCAGGGCATTCCCTGAACCTAGACCAGAAATGGCCAAACGGATATCGAAAACGATCGAACGAGCGAATGGCGATGACTAAGGAATTACGTCGAACGACAACCCAGCCTAAACGGTTCTTCGATACACCTCAAATATCAATGTCCAATTATCCATAATAGGATTTTCATAAATTAGACCAAAACACCAAAAATTGGAATATACACGAAATCGATCCAAACCAAAATCAATAGCACACGAATAAACGTTAGGAATTCATACCTAACAATCGAAGATAATTATAGACAAAGATGTGAGATGAAAATCTCACCTTTTTACAATATCGAACAAGAAGAAGCTTGAAAGCAAATGGAGAATCAACCTCTCTTCAACACAACCCAAATGAGCTTGAATCTAAGCTCAAAACAAGAACATTCCCAAATTTAGGTTTAGGAATTTCTGAAATTGGTAAGAGAATAAGTTGGAGAAGAAGGAGAGAAGCTTACCAATGGGTTCTTCTTGAGTTTGGAGCGAGGAATTTGAAGTTGCAAAAAGGAACTAGGGTTTTGGAGTTTTAATTTCCAATCTCTCCCACCATTAATGCTATAAAAACTGAAAAGAGAAAGAAGTGAGGGAGAATGGGGAGGACGGGTTCGGTTTTTAAGTATAAGTTGGCTAATGGCTAAACCCAAACTCAAACCCAAAGTGAAAAGTAGCAAAAATCAACTTTCTCCAAACATATCGAAGCTTATACTCAAAAAGGTCGCAAACGGCATTTTAAACTCAATGGGAGTGGTCCCGAGTCCTAATTCGACCGTATGCAAAAAGTAGCTTTTCGGACTAAATTTCGAGTACCGATAAAATATTTAAATATTAAAATCGACAAATATGCGGGTTGTTACAGACTCCCCTCCTTAAAGAAATTGCGTCCTCGCAGTATTTAAGAAGAAGATATATAGTAACAACCATAAAAGCATATTCAACACAAAAGAAATTTGAAATAAAAGGTTCACCTCAAAGAGCATGAGAAAGTAAGTCCGGATGTGTTCGCTCGATGTACTCTCTAGATTCCCAAGAACAATCCTTAGGATTTGAAGACCATTGAACTTTAACAAGTGGAACATCTTTATTTCGAAGTCGTTTGACCTCCGAAGCAATGATACGAATAGGATGTTGCTCATAAGTTAAATTAGGCGAAACTTCAATCTCTTCCACAACACCGGGCTCAAGAACAGAATCGGAATCTCGAAGGCACTTCCGTAATTGAGAAACGTGAAACACGTCATGAACAGCAGAAAATTGAGCCGGTAATAAAAGGCGATAAGCCATGGAACCAATACGTTCAGTGATAGGAAATGGCCCATTATATCGAGGCGCCAATTTTCCCGATCGATTGAAACGTACAACACCTTTCATAGGTGATACACGAATGAACACAAGATCTCCCACAGAAAATTCTAACTTCCTTCTCCAGTTATCAGAATAGGATTTTTGTCTACTCTGGGCTTCTTTCATCCTATGACGAATAAGATCAATCTTTTCTGTGGAATCGTGAATAAAATCTGGACCTAAAACCAGCTCCTCACCGGCCTCAAGCCAACAAGAAGGAGATCGGCATGGCCTTCCATAGAGTGCCTCGAAAGGTGCCATACCAATAATAGATTGGAAGCTATTATTATAGGAAAATTCAACAAGTGAAATATGATCTTCCCAACTTCCACCAAAATCCAGAACACAAGCACGAAGAAGATCTTCAAGAGTTTGATTCACACGCTCGGTTTGTCCATCGGACCGAGGATGATAAGCGGTGCTAAAATTGAGCTTCGTTCCCAAAGCTTTTTGAAGACTCTTCCAAAATCCACTAGTAAACAATGGATCACGATCACTAACTATAGAAGTAGGAACTCCATGTAATTTGACAATCTCTTTGATAAAGAGTTTGGCCAAAAGAGGAACGGTTCGGTTAGACCGAATGGGAATAAAATGGGCGGATTTAGTAAGTCTATCAACGATCACCCATAAGCTATCATGACCCGAACGAGAACGGGGAAGGCCATCTATAAAATCCATGGAAATTTGGTCCCACTTCCAAATTGGAATTTCTAAAGGTTGCAATAACCCACCGGGCCTTTGATGTTCGGCCTTAACAAGCTGGCAAGTCATGCAACACTTAACAAAGTTAGCAATATCGAATTTCATTCCCTCCCAATAATATAGTCGCTTCATATTCGCATATGTTTTACTACTACCGGGATGAATGGTAAATTTTGAACGATGAGAATCTTCTAAAATACCTTTACGAAGATCACTAATATTTGGCACGACAAGTCTACCAAATCTCCGAATGCCGCCACGAGAATCGATATCAAAGTCTTTCAAACCTTCAATATCAATTTTATCCTTAATATTTTGGCCAAGAAGAGCCAATTCGGGATCTAGCCTTTGAGCTTCAAGAATGCGGTCTAGAAGAGAAGGATGAGCCTCAAGGCTACATAAAACAAGTGATGAACATAAATCGGATACGCGGTCTCGAATCTCACAAGTGGATAAGATCTCAAGATCGTTCCATTCGGATATCATCATAGAAACAACAGCTTGTTGTTTTCGGCTAAGAGCATCGGCGACACGATTACCCTTTTCCGGAGTATAAAGAATATCAAGATCATAAGGAGCAAGGAACTCGAGCCAACGTTGTTGACGCAAATTAAGTTCCTTTTGAGAAAATAAATATTTCAAAGACTTATGATTGGTATAAAGAACAAATTTCTCTCCTAACAGATAATGACGCCAAATACGAAGGGTGAAAACAATAGCCGTGAGCTCTAAATCATGAGTGGCATATCTAGTCTCAGCAGGCTTCAATTTCCTAGAAGCATAAGCAATAAGTCGTTCTCTTTGCATAAGAACGGCACCCAAACCAACGCGACTAGCATCGGTATAAACAACGAAATCTTGATTCCCCTCGGGAATAACAAGAATAGGAGCATCAGAAAGGAGTTCTTTTAATTTCTGAAAGGAAGCTTCACATTTGTCCGACCAAATGTATTTAACACCTTTCTTAGTCAAGCTAGTGAGAGGCACGACAATCTTAGAAAAGTCTTTGATAAAACGACGGTAATAACCTGCCAATCCAAGGAAACTACGAATCTCTGTCACACTCTCCGGTCTCTTCCAATCTTGAATCGCTTCAATCTTTGAAGGATCCATGGAATATCTAGATTCGGAAATAATATGACCGAGAAACTTCACACGAGATTGCCAAAAATGGCATTTAGAATATTTTGCTTTTAATTGATTACTCCTAAGAGTTTCCAATACAATTCGAAGATGTTTTTCATGCTCCTCCTCAGTTTTAGAATACACAAGAATATCATCAATAAAGATGAGAACAAATCGATCGGGGGAGTCTTTAAAAACTCGATTCATTAAGTCAACGAAATAAGCCGGGGCATTCCTTAACCCAAATGGCATAACAAGCCATTCATAAGATCCATACCGAGTACGGAACGATGTCAAAGGAATGCTATCTTCTGCAATACGAAGCTAATGAAAACCGGTAGCCAAGTCCAATTGTGAAAAGACTCTAGCACCACTAAGTTGGTCAAATAAATCATCAATCCGAGGTAAAGGATATTTATTTTTGATAGTAAGATCATTAAGCTTGCGGTAGTCAACGCAATGCCTAAGTGTACCATCGGATTTCTTCACAAAAATAGCTGAAGCTCCCCAAGGCGAAGAACTAGAGTGAATAAATTGCCTCGTCTCCAATTCGGATAATTGTTTACGCATCTCCTCGTTTTCTTTATTGGACATAGGATAAGGAGGACGAGTGATAGGTTGAGCTCCAGGAATAAGGTTAATTCTGAACTCAATTGCTCGCTTAGGTGGTAATCCTAAAACGGGATCAAATATGTCGGAAAATTCACGAACGACATAAATAAGAGAAATAATATCACCCTCATCGTCATCATCGTCATCACGAGGGTTTAAAGAATATAAATATGCAACCAAAGCAGAATCCGAATCTTTAAGAATAACAGAAACCTGATTAACAGATTGAGGATGTCGAAGATGAATAGTCCGCTCAGGACATAGAATATGAGCTTCATAACGGTTAAGCCAATCCATTCCCAAAATCATTCCAAAGCCTAAATAACGCATGACATGCAAATCGGCTCGGAAAGAAAAATCACACAAAATAAGCTCGACGTCTTTACACAATAAACTGATTGTTGCGGATCCACCAACCGGATTCGCAATTCTCAAAGAAGTCATTAAACACAAAACATCCAAAGAAATGGTATCAACAAGTTCTTTTGATATAAAAGAATGGGACGCACCCGTATCAAAAAGAACTCGAATAGGATGATCACGAAATAAAATAATTCCATCAAGGATAGAATGAGAAATACCTTGGCCACGAGATGTGTTGCCAGGGGCTTGAGCAACATTCAACTTTCCCTCCCTCCTATTTTGAAGTTTGGGACACACATGCATAAAATGGTCCGGGCTTTTGCAATAGCGACAAGTACGAGGCTTTGAACACTTGTTCGCAAAATGGTCTTTCGAACCACAATTATAGCATTTCCCTTGAGTAGAGGAAAAGGACTTTTCAACAGGAGTTGCTTGCCTCCCTTTCTTATTGGGATAAGGACCTTTGAATTTGCTGGGCCTCTTCTTGTTATTGTTGAAGCTTGGTTTGGAACCCACCACTTCAACATCATTCTCCCTATCCGCCTCTTCAAGACGAAGAGCGATATCTACGAGTTGGTCGAAAGAAACTTCTAATTTTAGAAGTAATGGCTTCTTGAGATATTTGTTTAAGCCATAGACGAACCTCAGGTTCTTCTTTAAAGGGGTGTTGATGTATTCAACCCCATTGTTATCCCGCTTTTTGGCAAAGCCGCGATACCAAAAGATCGATCAGAAACGAAGGACAGTTCGCCTCAGAGGTTGATCGTACTTCCTTTCGCCATGGATATCACTGAATTTTATCCGAGTCCAGATTGAGCTACAATTGATAGGACACGGCAAGAAAGGCCACGGGAGTCAGCATTTCAAATTTCAAGTCGATCCGAGTTCGTATGCTCAAGTTATGATCGAGGCAACTTGGAGGGAACACACTGGTTTCGAACCCATAATGATGGTTGTCTTCGAATCCATCGTCACGCCCCAGTTCGAAACCATCTCCTTTGAACCCTTCAAATCCCCCACGGGTTCGACTCCATTACTTTCGAACCCATCGGATCCATCCATACTCGGCTGCCTTATTTCGAATCCACCGGACATGCATGCTTCGAAACCATCCATAAGCTTCGTTCGAACCCATCCCTGAAGTCATGTTCGAACCCATCACAGAGCCACGCTTCGAACCCATCACAAAGGCCTTCTTCGAACCCATCCTGTGTTGCCTTGTTCGAACCCACTGGGTCAACCAACGTGTCTTCCATCGGTTCGAAATCACCGAGATACACGGAGTCGAAGCGGTCAACACGGAGTGAAGTCCGGATCGATTCGAAGTTTGCGCTCCACGTCACCACGAAGTCGCGTGCCATGATGGATTCGAAACCATCGTTTCGAATACAGGGGTTCGAACCAAACAGCCGTGCCGTGAATCCTATTTCGAACCCATCATATCTCCTAATCTACTGATCCAAATGCCATGAAATTTTCACAGATGTTTGCATACATGTTGAAGAATGTCCACGCCAAATTTCACCTCGATTGGATGAATTCTTGATCGGTTCGAATGGAGTTCGAACCGATGCCAAAGTGGGCCCAAACTTCCTGAGACCGTGCATGTGGGCCCCCTCACGTGCCAGACGTGGTCTCCCCAGTTTTCAGCGAAATATCAGCAGACTACGCCTATAAATAGAGCCCCAGGGCCAACAGAAAAGGGATCTTCTTCTGACTCTGAGACGCCGAGACTCTGCCGGATCAAGATCTCCATCATCCTATATCATAACTTGATTGTTGATTTAGAATTTCCAGTTGTAACTTGCTGTGGATCGCTGTAACAACTTGTAATCATTGAAAGAGAATCAATAAAACATCAAAAAACTTCACAGTGGACGTAGGCAACACGCCGAACCACTTTAAATCGCTTGTCTACGCATTTATTTTACCGTCGATTGGAATTTTTGTTAGATAATATCTGTTTTGAACTTGCATTCTTGACTATTATCTCTTCAACGACTCCCGAAGAGTGTTGTGCCCAATTTTGACACAAACACTTTGGTGCTTTCACCGAGAAAACCCAGATTTTCTCCTGCTCGTTGGATCTGTCATCGATACCGGATTGAATAAATCTAAGAGAGAGATCCAGATTGTTAAATCCAACTTCCTTCCCTTCTATTCAGATTTGCATAAAGTCTAGGAAAGGAACTCAACTGTAAAAATGGTTAGCACAAGAACCACCTCGAACGCCGTCAATGAAGAAGGACAGGATAGACAGAATCCTGCCCCTCTGCCTCCACCTAATCAAGATGCCGCTGGGCACTCAGAACCGTCGGGTCCGGTTACCCGACAAGAATTGCAGTTGTTACTTCAAGAGCTGACCCAGAGTCGGCGACAACTAGAAGAACAGCTATGCGCTAACGCTGAGCTAATCAACCAGCTGGATCGCCAGAAACGAAAACGATCCACGAGAGATCGCGCTTCTCGCTCTTCCAGCGAAAGTTCTTCGTCTTCTGATTATCATAACCGACCTCCACGACCCCGGTTAGATGAGGGTCGTATGCCACCCGCTGGAAACCAACCGATATTGACCGTTGGACAAATAAGAGTTGGTCCGTCAGCCAGTTTCCAAACCGGACCCTCCTCCCGAGGGGGTGCCATTCCTCACCACGCCGCTGAATACCGCACCGCTAGCGTTGCGGCTGAACCAGGGGTCGACGCTCGAGATCAGTCGGACCCGGACCGTCGTCAAAGCGGTCATACTCCTGAACCGTACATCCCAGAGGACTATGAGTCGAGAAGGCAAGATGTGAACCGTCAACGATATCCGGTTCAAACCCGAAGTATGGAACGTGACCATACTCCGGCGCAAATGCCGGATCTTTCAACTATGATACGTCAGATGATTCGTGAGAGTCAGGGATTCACAAACGACGATTGGGGAGTTTCCCGAAGTCACACTCCCTTTATGGAGAACATTCTTAATGCTGAACCCCCACGGCGATTTCGAATGCCAACTCTGCCCATGTATGAGGGAAACTCCGATCCCAATCAACATATTCTAAAATATGAATGGTCGATGACAGCTGCCAGAGCCGACGACGCTGTGAAATGTCATAGTTTCCCCATATCCTTGGGGGGCATCGCCACCATGTGGTTCACCCGATTGCCTCCTCGATCCATCTCCTCATTCGACCAGCTAGCCACAAAATTCGTTGAGCAATTCCGCATGCACGTCGCAAGGCCGAAAGATGTCAACACTCTATCTAGTGTCACACAAGCTCCCGGAGAGACACTCAGACACTACTTAGAAAGATTCCATACTGCATGTGCGGAGATTAGTAATCCAAATGATAACTCCATTCTTATGGCGTTAACTAAGGGGATCGACCCCGATTCTGAATTTGGTAATTGGCTAGCTGGGAAACCACCTGCATCATTGGACCGTTTCCATGCCAAAGCGGCTCAATTCCTGAGACGGGAAGACGCGAAACAGTCTAGGAAGCAAACTGACGCAGGACCAAATGCGGGAGGAACCCAAAGCAATGTTGCAATAAAACAATCCGGTGAGAGCTCCGGAAAAGTTCAGTTGAACATTAAAAATAAACAAGCTCGGCGAAGAGAGAGCGTGAATCTACTTAAAAAACAAGATCAAAATCGCGGTCCGCAACGCAAAAATCCGAAGTTCGACAGTTATACTCCTTTGAATATTTCATTGGAGGACTTGTATTTGCGGACCCGTAATGCGATTCAATATGAAAAACCTGCTCCAAGACCGTCGTCGGAGAGGCAAATCCAGACGGGAAAATTTTGCAGGTTCCATGAAGGCTACGGGCACGATACGAACGAGTGTCGTCACTTACAGGATCTTGTTGAAAAACTGGTCAGGGAAGGGAAACTGGAACAGTTTGTGCGGACACCGCAACCCAGAGATGCGGGCCCATCCAATCCAATCAGTGAACCCAATCGACCGAGGCAGGAGGACTCGACTTGTCCCCGTGGGAGATTGGTGATAAACGCCATCAGTGGCGGGCCTACTCATTCAGAAGCCTGGAACGACGAAGAACCTCGTCACTGTTACACATGACAGGCTCCTTCAATCCATGAATACTTTACAATTTCTTTTATGTTCTGAATTTTGAATTTGTAATAAGGCACTGACTTTGCCACATTTTCTCATTTCAGCAAATAAAATGCTATCTCTTCAAGCTAAAGCTGTGATTCATCGAATACAACATTCAACAATCACGACACATGAAGAGCTAAGTTCCATCGAACAATGGAATTTATTTAAATAGCGAGTGACTGCGTTACAATCGGCCACTCACTAAGTGAAACCCCAGCTCGGGGGCAAGCCAACACATCGAGGGATGAACTGGACCAACACACGACAGTCCATTCCATAATTCGTTCCCGGAGTGCGAACGGACTCCAACTTCCCACAGCGTGAATTGGAGTATAAACATTCCATAATTCGTTCCCGGAGTGCGAACGGACTCCAACTTCCCACAGCGTGAATTGGAGTATAAACATTCAACAACTCGTTCACGGAGTGCGGACGGACTCCAACTTCCCACAGCGTGAATTGGAGTATAAACATTTAACAATTCGTTCCCGGAGTGCGAACGGACTCCAACTTCCCGCAGCGTGAATTGGAGTATAAACATTTAAAAATTCGTTCCCGGAGTGCGAACTTACTCCAACTTCCCACAGCGTGAATTGGAGTATAAACATTTAACAATTCGTTCCCGGAGTGCGAACGGACTCCAACTTCCCGCAGCGTGAATTGGAGTATAAACATTTAACAATTCATTCCCGGAGTGCGAACGGACTCCAAATTCCCAGAGCGCGAATTGAAGTATAAACACTTAACAATTCGTTCCCAGAGCGCGAACGGGCTCCAAATTCCCGCAGCGCGAATTGGAGTATAAACATTTAATAATTCGTTCCCACTGCGCGAACCAACCCATCAATGCGGACTCCAAATTCCCAGAATGTGGATTGGATTATAAACATCAATTCAAAGTTCCCGGAGTGCGAACCGAAGCATCAACACCAACTCCATGATCCCCAAAACATGAATTGGGGTATGAACATAAGTTACGGGTTCCCGGAGCGCAAACCGAAGCATCCGTGCAAACTCCATATTCCCAAAGTGCGAGTTGGAGTATAAATTTCGATTCCGGGTTCCTGAAGTACGAACCCAAACATACATGTTTTATCCAAGCTCCCGGCGTGTGAATTGGAGCACCAACACCAAGTCAAAGTTCCCGTAGTGCGAACTAAAGCGTTAATACTAACTCCGAGTTAGTAGGGTGCAAGTTGGAATGTGAACGCCATTCCCAAGTTCCCGGAGCGCGGACCATGTTACAAGCATCAATAACACTTGAACTCCTGGAATGCAAACCAGGTTATCGATCTCAAATTACTCTAAGTCCCCGGAAGGCGGACGTGTGCTCAAGACTTGCAACAAGTGCGATCAACCATCATTAAATACAAATGTTGTTCCCCAAAACTGGGGGGCACGAAAGCTAAATATTAATCACTAACCGAAGTGATGCAACGTCCGAAGTTCAACTCATTCATCAATCACGACGTGTGACCAAGATCTTCAGACTTGGAAAATGAGACGAACTCTACTTAAACAATAAAAACACCACAAGTACACCGGACCGAAAACAAGACACTGCAAGTACTTAAGCACAAATGAAATAAGAGTTGAAACAAAGAAATAAAAATTTATTTCAACTAACTTAAAACAAGGACTTACACGCAGATAAGTTCTTCCAAAAAAGAATGCCTACTAGCAGGGGCCGAACCTGCATCTATACACGACCTACTGACAAGAAACGAAGACAAGTACCTATCCACCAAAACATCTACTTAAGAAGCTGATTTATTTCTTCTTTTTCCTTCTTACTAGTGGCACATCATCAGTGTCACTAGGGATAGAGATTCTTCGTTTTGAATGTCTCCTCTCCGGCGGTGGCTCTTCAGCTGGGGGCATGATGTCAATATCCTCCTCGGAGCTTGAGTCTACATGGAGGCTACCTGCCGAAGGAGTAGGGGGAACTGGATCCGTAACGGAAGTTGAGACCGTGCCACCCGATGGTGCTACCGTAGCAGGTGCTGGACTCTGCGCCGCCGTACTGCCACTGACGGTACCGCTATGCCCCGCAGCCTCTATTTCGGCGTTAATCTCAGCCAAAATTTCTTCATCACGAGTCGCATGGGCTTGGCTGGGGGCATCTTCGGCCTGCATCGAAGAACTTGAAGACGGCGGGAGGCTACTAACGATGATAAATGGCAAGTCAGAGAAAGAACCACCCTGCTCACCGAGCAGTTCACTCACCATTTGTTCGTCAGCAGATAAGGATCCCCCCTGCGTCATCTCAGTAGATACTGCGGTTACAACAGTAGTCTCGGTAGCGATGGCCTTATCTCTCTGCTTGATTCTTCAGCCACAACAGTCGGCGCAACTCCAGTCACTAGGCAAAAAATAAGAAGTTATTAAAAACTGCTACAAAACAAACACTCTATTCAGAGAACGCTTGAGATAACTTCGGAATACCTTCCCCAGTTTGGCTCGAAGACGGCTGGACGGCCTCGGAAGTACGCTCATGAATAGGAGATAAGCGCGGTTGTTCCGGGTCGTAAGCAGGAACAGGTTGCAAACTGACCACAGATACAGGCATCGATGAAGATGGTGTGGTGACTTCAGTGACAGCAGTATGGTGCTCAACGCCTGACCCCTCTCCGACTTCCAGGGAACGACCATCGATCATTTCCTTCTCATGAGCGATGATAGCGTCGTGAAGAACCTTCTTCTCATTGTCTGTAAGCAGCCGATTCTCCAGTTCGAATCGATCGACCGCTTCACCTGGGTGCGCTTCCTCTTCCTCCTCAACCAATCGGCCCCAAGCGCTACGAAGGTGAACTGGATAATCTTGAAGCCAGGCCAAGTTTCTGTGCTTTAACACATTGGCGTTGTAAGTTATGAGCAAATCTTCGATATCGGCCTCTAGCCTGGCCTCTGCATTCTGAACCTTCTCCTCCACCTCTGCTTTGACCGCCTGAACTTTGGCCACGGCCACATCTCTCTCAGTGCGAAGCACTACGGCTTGCTCGCAGGCCTCTTGCGCCGTATTATGCGCGTCATCTCTATCTTTAATAATCTCAGCAAATTTAGCCTTGAGCTCGTTAAGTTCTTTTAACGCCGCATCCCGCTCAGCAGTCACGACAGTGTTCCGGTGACCCATATCTTCCACCGTAACATAGTGCTCCTTTTTCATTCTATCCATGGCTGCTTGAGCTTCGTCGACCTTTGTAAGAGCCTCCATCTCTGACTTTCGAGACGATTCAGCCTCAGTATTCAGTACTTGTATGATGCGGTCTCTTTGAGCCAACTCGGTTTGAAGCTTTTCAATGGTAGCTGCTCGTTCGAAGGCCAACGCCGATGCCTTATCGGCCGCCCTATACCACGCCTTGTATTGGGAGTAAAAGTCATGAACATAGTCGAGCGCTAACCACTCAGCCTCCGGCGGAACTCTTTTCAGGTTCGGGGGAAAGACGTAGTTATCGAAGCAGATATTCGGGAACTCCCTTTTTAGTTGCGCAAGTCTAATTGCCCCTTCTCCCGAGATCTCTGTAGGAGGCTGCTCTGCGACTATCGGGGTCATCGCCTCGGATCGGGAAGCTTGAGAAACCGACGTATATCGAGAAGACTCGGAAGGATGAGGAACATGAGCAGGAGGTTGTACGGGATCTTTGGAAGGAGGAGGAGTACGCTACCGCGATCGACGTTTATAGCCCCTGTCCGTGTCATATCTCTCGTGACTAGAATACCCAGAACGTCCCTGGTCATAGTACCCAGGACGCCCCTGATCATAACCTCTATCCCCTTCGCGCCTACGCGAATCGTAATATGAAGGCTTGCGGGCGTGTCGAAGACTCCCAAGCATTGAACCTCGCTTAGACATGATATCTGCGAAGCAAAATAAAATAGAATTAATCACCTTTCAAAACATATAGTTTTCAGTCAAAGGTTATGCAGTGTCGTGAAATGTGTATGAATATGCATTCCCCCCGACCAACCGGAAGTGTCGACCTCGCTAGTAATAAGAGGCTCGTTCAATTCTAAGGTGCGATGGAATTCCTCCAACCCGGCATCATGTTGAAAAGACACATCGTCCGGGATTGGAAGATCGGCAAGCCCTTCAAAAAGATTTTCAGTTCTCGGAGGAGACGTCTCCGAGATTCTAACTCCGGGAGCAGAACGGGCCGTGACGACCGATTTCCATCTCCCCTTCTTACTTGACTTAACCATGGCAGCCTTGCCTTTTCTCTGCTCCGCGACATCCGGAGCCGCGTCAGTAGGCCCGGTCAGCGGCTCATCATCAGTGTGGGTTCTTTCAGAGTCCGCTTCCTCAGTTATAATAACTCTGGATTTCTTGTGCTTGACTCGTTTCTTCGAGACGACCCTTAGTGCCACTTCAAAACTTATGCTCTGCCCTTGTTTGATCAAACCGCAGGCCCGGAGATTCCTATCCGTCAATAACACATCGATATCCCTATCTCCATCGGGACTTCTCGAAGCACTCGCACCATCTCCTTAAAGTGCTCGCCTTGAGGTCGCTGAATCACTGCTGCAAAAAAGGATAAAACATAAATTCCACTTCGGCTGCGATTGCCATAGTAATTATTTACGAACTCAACTATACTCACGTCTGAATAGCCATCGTCGGGCGAATCCAGGAGGACATCTGACATAAAACCATTCTGTCCTATAATAGCTCAACCTGGTCCAAGACCCGGTAACCACTTGGCAGTTTCTCACCGCTTCCAGGAATGTGAAGGAGGGATAATCACCCCGAGTTTTGAAATTGAACAAGTATCTGATCTCAATTGGGAGCGGTGGTCGATGGAGATATTCCATAAATGCGATGAACACGCTATTGATCGACGCATATCCGTTCGGGTGCAGCTGGGATGGGGCGATCCTCAAGAACGACAATACTTCCCTTATGTACTCGTTGAATGGTGGAAGTGTCCCAGCCGCGCACGCGTGGCGGTTAAATGCCGTATATCCCTCCGGTGGATTATGCGGTCTATCATTCGGCCCCGGCAGTAACACATCATCCAATGACAAGCCGTGCCTCAAACATATTCTCCCCAACATGTCTTCAGAGATATTCGATGGAACGGATTCCGATGGATTGGCAATGAACGACGCATCAGGAAGTTCGTCCGGAGCTGGACCAATGATCTCAGGATCTATATCCGGAACCTCTAGTCTCGGAGAGACTGTACCTTGAATCTCCTGCTGCTGTGAACTTGAAGGTTCCATAACTAGCTAACTCATGAGAAACCATCGTTAGACGACAAAGAACCCGTGTGTTCCCCAGTGTAACGTGTATGAATGTGTGTGGTACCGTGCCATGCATTACTTGAATAAATGTTGCAGAGTTAAAGTAAATATGCAAACGACAAAGCTACGGAGTCCAGCTATAATGACCGTCATCGCTGACCGTCATCACTAAATCACTTATATGATGGAAGTCGGTTCGAATAGAAGTTGTTATAGTTCCATCGACGAGCTTCAAAAGGCAATCAAATATGCAGTTCAATATTCAAGTCCAAATATGCAGGAATGAAGCTCGTCGGAGTTATGCTTGAAAAATTTCGAATTTTGGAATCCATCATATAGGGTTCGAAACCATCACAAAGACTTCGTTCGAACCCAACCGAACACCTCTTTGTTCGAACCCATGCGTTCGAACCCATCCTGACGTAGTTTCGAACCCATGAGTTCGAACCCATCCTGAATTCGCTTCGAAATCATGAAGTTAAACGCGCTTCGAACCGATAGACAGATGGCAAGTTCGAACCGATCACTGCTTGACGAGTTCGAACCGATAAGGAAACTTCAACTCCACATCATCCACTTTCGAACCAATCCGCTTCGTATCGATACGAAGTTGAGGACTTCGAAACGATAGACTATGGGTTCGAATCCATCGATTCGAATGGATCCCTCGAATCCCCCGATCGGTGCGAACTACGCATCCCAACAAAGACTTTCCAAGGATCGATTCGAAATCTAATAAATAGACGCCACCGTCATCGATTCGAACTCGACCCTACGCATCGGTTCGAATCCTTCCCAAACCAGATCTGGTTTTGTCAACCTCGAGGCCATGCAATCGATAAACAGAAATGGGTTCGAAATCACTTCACCGTTTGAATCCGAGGCTAATTACCTAGTTTGAACGATGGATTCGAGAGATTGAAGGCTTGAATCTGGATTGATTCGATGATACGACACAGTGTTTCCCCTTTTTATGCTTCGAAACGATACGCTGCGCAACAGAAAGCAAAAAAAGAGTAAAAGTGAAAAGTGAAAAATGTCGTGGTCTTTGCTATTTATATGGGGAGTTGGATGACTGAATCGATTCGCGTGCCGGTGGACTCGACCGTTTACAACAGGTCAGAATGCAGAGCCGGTTCGAAATCCACTTTCGAACCCATACAGTTTGAGGCTCCATCATGTGAAGCGCGCGGACCACTGTCACGAACAAAAGTCTCGAAACCATCCCTTCGCATCGGTTCGAATGTCAATTTCGAACCCATCCTTACATAAGCGTACTCCATCCCTTCACATCGGTTCGAATGTCAATTTCGAACCCATCACTACCCAAGTGTATTCCCGCCTTTCAGACCGGTTCGAATGACAATTTCGAACCCATCATAACAGCAAGCGTACCGCGTCCATACAAGCGTGGATTTCGAACCCATCAATGCTCGAATGCATCGGTTCGAAACATTACGCTCACGCAATACAAATCTGATTCCTTTGACCTTCTACATCGGTTCAGGAGAGGATCGGTACGATGGAACCTTTCAAAACAACCACCAAGCGTTGTCTCAGTTCAATTTCAAAGTTGGTTCAGGAGAGAATCAATACGAAATTCTATGGCAAACCAAACTGACAACAACTCGTGGACGCACGACGTTAATGAGGGTCAAATTAACATATGTGCACACATGTCGGACTAACATTCGATTTTGAATATTCACAGGGATCGAACACTCATCCTATTGCAAATGCGACAGCCAACGGCTAAGCACTATTATGCAGCAATCAATCACATCAACGCAAGGTTACAGCAGTACAGCATACGAGTTTCGACGAAAAAAGAGAGCCATGATTGTTCAGATAGAAATGGCAGCTATTCAAAGCACGTCATGTTCCCACAAGACGTACTTTGGGGGGAAAAATGTTATCCCGCTTTTTGGCAAAGCCGCGATACCAAAAGATCGATCAGAAACGAAGGACAGTTCGCCTCAGAGGTTGATCGTACTTCCTTTCGCCATGGATATCACTGAATTTTATCCAAGTCCAGATTGAGCTACAATTGATAGGACACGGCAAGAAAGGCCACGGGAGTCAGCATTTCAAATTTCAAGTCGATCCGAGTTCGTATGCTCAAGTTATGATCGAGGCAACTTGGAGGGAACACACTGGTTTCGAACCCATAATGATGGTTGTCTTCGAATCCATCGTCACGCCCCAGTTCGAAACCATCTCCTTCGAACCCTTCGAATCCCCCATGGGTTCGACTCCATTACTTTCGAACCCATCGGATCCATCCATACTCGGCTGCCTTATTTCGAATCCACCGGACATGCATGCTTCGAAACCATCCATAAGCTTCGTTCGAACCCATCCCTGAAGTCATGTTCGAACCCATCACAGAGCCACGCTTCGAACCCATCACAAAGGCCTTCTTCGAACCCATCCTGTGTTGCCTTGTTCGAACCCACTGGGTCAACCAACGTGTCTTCCATCGGTTCGAAATCACCGAGATACACGGAGTCGAAGCGGTCAACACGGAGTGAAGTCCGGATCGATTCGAAGTTTGCGCTCCACGTCACCACGAAGTCGCGTGCCATGATGGATTCGAAACCATCGTTTCGAATACAGGGTTCGAACCAAACAGCCGTGCCGTGAATCCTATTTCGAACCCATCATATCTCCTAATCTACTGATCCAAATGCCATGAAATTTTCACAGATGTTTGCATACATGTTGAAGAATGTCCACGCCAAATTTCACCTCGATTGGATGAATTCTTGATCGGTTCGAATGGAGTTCGAACCGATGCCAAAGTGGGCCCAAACTTCCTGAGACCATGCATGTGGGCCCCCTCACGTGCCAGACGTGGTCTCCCGAGTTTTCAGCGAAATATCAGCAGCCTACGCCTATAAATAGAGCCCTAGGGCCAACAGAAAAGGGATCTTCTTCTGACTCTGAGACGCCGAGACTCTGCCGGATCAAGATCTCCATTATCCTATATCATAACTTGATTGTTGATTTAGAATTTCCAGTTGTAACTTGCTGTGGATCGCTGTAACAACTTGTAATCATTGAAAGAGAATCAATAAAACATCAAAAAACTTCACAGTGGACGTAGGCAACACGCCGAACCACTTTAAATCGCTTGTCTACGCATTTATTTTACTGTCGATTGGAGTTTTTGTTAGATAATATCTGTTTTGAACTTGCATTCTTGACTATTATCTCTTCAACGACTCCCGAAGAGTGTTGTGCCCAATTTTGACACAAACACCCATACTTGGAAAGCGACTCAAAGGAGGCGACGTAATCAGTCACGGAGGACTCACCTTGAACAAGGTCTATAAATCGTCGAGCCAATGTCACTTTCTCAGCTTCTAGAACGAATTTTAATTCGAAGCGTCCTTGGAATTGCTCCCAAGTGAGATCCGGTTCATTAATCTCAGAAATAAGAAGTTCGTACCAGTCCAATGCTCTTTCTCGGAGCATACTAGAGGCCACGTGAACTCGGTGAAGGTCAATAAGATTCATGCGAGAAAAGATTCGATCGCATGACCTTAGCCAAGCCTGTACTTCAATAATAGTTTCGGAACCTTTGAATGGCTCCCCACCCAAATTAGTGTAATCGCTGCACAAGCGTGCAAATCCCGATTTTGGGTGAGTAGGTTCCGGGTTAGCTCCAGCTGCTTGAGCATTAATTACCAAATCAAGAAGCTGTTGAGCAGCCATAAAAACTCCATCTAGGGGTGGAGTGCTAGACGGTACGACTCTGGGGCGCTTGATCTAGACATTTTTCTCCCTTTAGAAAGAAAGAAGAAGAAGAAAAAGGTTATTCACCAAATTGAATATCAAGCAATCTTGATAGATAAACAAGGAATCATAAGGAAAATAGGATGAATCGGTACGAAGACTCGAATTAAATCCTAAAGCACGACTCCTAAGATGGACTTAGGACGATGATCCTTGTTATATTATTCCATATTGTTCCGAAGTTGGCTCCGATACCAAGCTGTGACGCCCCACCTCTATACCCACGCTAGCCAAGAACATTACGGTGAATGCTGTCAACTAGCACGGAGAATAAGGCTGTTGAGGAGCGACCATCCGTGTAATTGCTTTGTGCGAGCATCGATATGTCAGATAGTATAACATGCAAATCTTTTCAAGTGGAAATCCGACATGCCGACACAAACTCAAAGCTACTACACAGTGGCTATAATATCTTCGGAAACAAATATAGAAACAAACATAACATAAATCAGTCACATATAATTCATATCACAAAGGCGGAATAAGATATGAATATTACACATAAAAGTGTACATCAGAGTAGTGGTCAAAGGAATCCACAATAACACAAAATAATAGCAACATGTGATATACAAAAGAATACATCAATGAGTCAATATCTCAAGAGTATACAACAAAAACTACTAATCTAAGTAGTAAGCAAAAGGTCAGAGTAATGGATCCCTGGAGAGAAGTCAAGTCGAAGCACCTGCAACATCTCGGTCTGACCCGAGTATTATTTAATAAGAAAATAATAAACGGACCAGTCTAACTATAAATATCAGATGAAACGATATAGAGTAAGAGATATGACTTAACACATAATAATCACAATGCCAAGCTGTGATATATATAAGTAATTGAGAATCAACAAGAGATTAATCAATATCACCAAATCTTCACAAGAATCAAAGGAAATGTCAAATTCCTTATTTCGTTCACCAAACCATAAATATTGACAATTATATCAATGTGAATCACAAAAGTCTATGACATACAAATTCACCAATACACTAATATTGATAAAACTTATCAATGGAAATCACGAAAATTGGTGAAGCATAAATTCTAGAAATCATCTCAAGAAATCCAGTCAATGACACACGAATTCACCTATGCACAAAAATTGATAAATCATATCAATATAAATCACAAAAATAGGTGAAGAAGAAAATTCCAGAATTCGACACACGAAATCCAGAAATCACACAAAATAGGGGGGAGGCCTATCACATGAACGGGAGCATGAAAACTCACCAACATATGTATCACACAAACGAGACGCTATCTCATGGTAGCTAGCCATTAATTTTTGACACACGAACGGCCCGAAGACCATGGGGCGCTACCCCACATATGTGAGTTGAAACTCACACAAACGGGGTTTAGTCTCCCTCGTAGACAAAGAGACATCGCACATTGCTAGTCTAAATAAGAAAAATGATCGTCATGATCATCAAGAAGTGTCAATTACAGTAAGCTAGTAAATATATGAGCTTAGCTTCATGTCCCATAACCACTAGCTTAACTTAAATATTTACGAACAAATTGTAGATCTCCACTAGAAAATTGTCACAAGAAGTTCAATCGAACAATTCCAAGAATTAACGGACGAAGTAAACGCAAGCGTTTCATACCACTTGTTTTACTAAGTCGTTTAATTAGATTTCTCATACGAGTGAGGTAAAGGTTTGTATATACTAATAGATTGGAAATAGGTTTGAGAAAACGAGCTTTGTAATAAAATAGTGTTGAAATTGTTTTGAATGAAAGGGTTTTGATATTTACTACTAGTATAGAAAACCTTTATTTTTTAAAGTGACAAATCACAAAGAAGATTGTAGGAACAATCAATCACTAAAATTCACATTCGAAGACGTGAATAAAATCCAGAGAAACCAATCCATTGAAATGGATATTCAAAAATCCCTAATAAGAGTGATCAAAGTCAAAATAAATGATAACAACAAATAGGATTATCACGAATCGATTTAAATTGGAATTCTCAAGCGAATAGGAAAATAGGCAAAACACTGCAATTTCAGACGTCTGAAACAAGTGGTTCAGACGTCTGAATCTGGAAATATAAAGATTTGCCGAACACAATTCAGACGTCTGAATCAAGTGTTTCAGCCGTCTGAATCAGGCATATTTTAGCCTATTTCCTCTCTGGTTCCAAATGAACCAATTCAGACGTCTGAAACCATATATTCAGACGTCTGAATCTAGGAATAGAAATCTTCCCAGAACAATATTCAGACGTCTGAATATTACGTTTCAGATGTCTGAATCTGGGGTTCAGGGCATTCCCTGAACCTAGACCAGAAATGGCCAAACGGATATCGAAAACGATCGAACGAGCAAATGGCGATGAGTAAGGAATTACGGCAAACGACAACCCAGCCTAAACGGCTCTTCGATACACCTCAAATATCAATGTCCAATTATCCATAATAGGATTTTCATAAATTAGACCAAAACACCAAAAATTGGAATATACACGAAATCGATCCAAACCAAAATCAATAGCACACGAATAAACGTTAGGAATTCATACCTAACAATCGAAGATAATTATAGACAAAGATGTGAGATGAAAATCTCACCTTTTTACAAAATCGAACAAGAAGAAGCTTGAAAGCAAATGGAGAATCAACCTATCTTCAACACAACCCAAATGAGCTTGAATCTAAGCTCAAAACAAGAACATTCCCAAAATTAGGTTTAGGAATTTCTGAAATTGGTAAGAGAATAAGTTGGAGAAGAAGGAGAGAAGCTTACCAATGGGTTCTTCTTGAGTTTGGAGCGAGGAATTTGAAGTTGCAAAAAGGAACTAGGGTTTTGGAGTTTTAATTTCCAATCTCTCCCACCATTAATGCTATAAAAACTGAAAAGAGAAAGAAGTGAGGGAGAATGGGGAGGAGGGGTTCAGTTTTTAAGTATAAGTTGGCTAATGGCTAAACCCAAACTCAAACCCAAAGTGAAAAGTAGCAAAAATCAACTTTCTCCAAACATATCGAAGCTTATACTCAAAAAGGTCGCAAACGGCATTTTAAACTCAATGGGAGTGGTCCCGAGTCCTAATTCGACCGTATGCAAAAAGTAGCTTTTGGGACTAAATTTCGAGTACCGATAAAATATTTAAATATTAAAATCGACAAATATGCGGGATGTTACAGCCAAGTGGCTCAATCCAAAATCCCAATAAAATTTACACTAATTTTAAATACATACCTTTTCGTCGAGCATTTCAAATTTATCTCTTGAAATCAATCCAAATTTATTTTTCCCTTCTAATACCCGCATACCTGCTTAGCACTAATATCCATTCCCAACATTCCAAAACATTTTATCGACTCGCTTACAAGTGCCAATTATTCATTCATTCAAATATTATCTTAGGTTATATTTGTAATATCAATTCTTCATTTAAGAATTTACCATCTCTTTCTTAAGTTAGTATAAGCATTTTATATGTTTTCTATACTTACTTTCATCTTACCACATCAGTTTATATCTATTTCTAAATAAATTGATTCTATTATTCCCATATGAATTCAATTTACCTTCCACTCTGAATATTGGAAATTTTATTTTCTATTTATAACTAATTCATATCATTATTTTAAATTGGTTTCATTTACTAGTTTATTTCAATTTCCGATTTGAAATCATTTTGTCGTTAACAAATTTTTTCAAAAATTTCAAAAAATTTCTATCTCCCAAAATTTCTGAAATTTTTCGGCAGAGTCTCCTTTGTCAGGAGGAGCTTTTGCAATTTGACAAAAGAGATAAATATATATACATCGACCCACACGGTCGGAAGACCACAAACAGTTCATATTTCCTATTTTTATTGCATAGGCGTACCTTATTTAGCATTTTTAAGCTAGTAGCTTATTATTTTTAGCAAATAGCGCAACCAAATCCAGCCACACGGCTTCCAGGTACCTGTACTTACTCAATTTAAACATGTAAGTGCCAAATATACGCAGTTTAACTATATTTCACTTAGTTGCAATGGTTAAACTCATGAATTCCAAAAGAAATGCACATCCAACATTTCCGTAAGAAATTTTTATAGTTTCCATGCTAATTCAACTGTTTCAATTAATTCATAAACCATTTTCTTTCCATTCGAAGGGTTTTCAATCCATTCATATACAACCTCATCAATTTTAAATGGTTTAAAACCCAATCGCTTACATTTAATTTATTTTTAAGCAACTGAACTCATAATTAATTCAATTGATCTCAAAATCAATTTATTTTACTTCTATCAATTCATAGAATTTTAATTACTTCTATTTATATCTAATAACAATTTATTCTATGCAATTTGACGAGACCTATGTGAATAAACAAGTATTTATGTTTTATAACCAATTTAAATGGATTTTAACTCAATTTATTCTTAACTTTATTCCATTTGAAAATTTATTCACAATCCAAATATTCTCAGTTCCATTGCATTTCAATTTTATTAGCCAAATTAGTTCATTCAAAAACCATTAACAACTTAGGTTCCATCTCCATTACCAATTAAATTTCCTTTTTATTTTAATCCATTCACAATCATTTATTTAGCTTGACACATTCCATTTAAATTTTATTTACAATCCATTTATTTACATTTCATTCCAAATTTGTTTATTCCAAACTATTTTATTTAGCTCGAAGACAATCCAAGTTATTTTATTCAATAACCATTTCTCAACTCATTTAAATCAACACTTCATTTGATACTTATTTATTCCATCATTTATTTATTCAATATAATTAGTTTATCCACATTCACTTAAACCATTCCAATAAACTTGAAACATTCTATTTCCCTTATTGTCTCAAATTATTTCAATTCCTTAACAACTTAAATGGTTTACAATTATTTATTTAAGAATATCATTCCATTAAATATTATTTATAACTCACCGAATTTTATTTCGATTAAAAATTGATTTCCACTTGATTTAAATCCAACCCAATATCATTAAACTTGGTTCAAGTTGAATTCAATTCAACTCTCCTTCATTCATTTAGCCTAAGTCAGTTTACTTCAATTATATTTAATTTGTCAATACTTCAAGCTAAATTTTCAATTTATAACTCAAGTTTTAAATCCACTGTCCATTTTCAATTTACCACCCAATTTATTAACCACGATTTAATTACATTCACTACACTATCGACCCAGGTCGAATTTGATTTATAACTTGAGTTTTATTTCCAAACTTCAATATTAACTCACCAATTCAGCTTTTATTAAACTACATTACATTCCCATTTACACATTTTATTAACTAATTTATTATCAAATTAGTTCCCTCCTATTTATAGTTCAATACTTGATTTTTAACTCCAAATATCACTTCATTTTATTTTCTTAGTTCAATTTTATTATATAATTCAAGTTTAGATTTTTATTTTATTCTCCAATTCATCAATAATATTTATTTTGGGTTATCTATCCCATTTTTCAATTTATAAGTCATAAGTTATTATTTTACACATTTCCATTTATTATGGGCTTGAATATATTCTCCTTTTATTTTTAACTCAAGCCTTATGCTTATTTATAACCCAAGTATATTTTACTACCATGGATTTTTAATTCTCTTATAAGTTATTCTGATTTATTTATTTCAATTCCCATTTCTTATCCAATTTACTTTTCATTTATCCAGGTAAGAATCTAATTCCATTCATTGATTCAATTGAATTCTCATCCCAATTCAATTTTACTTTAACTCAGTTTCATTTAACTCAATTCGATTTCAACTAGATTCGAATTCAACTGGATATTATTTTCAGCCTACTCAATCAATTTCAATCCAGTTAAATTTTATTCTCCAATCCAAGTTAATTTCATTTTTTTTAATTTTTCACTTAAAATTAAATTCCCAACATTCAAAGCTTATATTTCCTTCCCGATTTAAAAATCATCTTAATTTATAAGCTTACAACTAACTCATCAGGATTTTAAAAACACCTGACTTTTGGTTTCAAATCATTTCGAAATCTCCAACATCTCAAATCTCATTTCTCAAAAATTTCAAACCAATCCTGGCTTTATCCCCAACATATTTCTTTTAAAATTTTCAAAAACAAACAGGTTTTCCTGAACAAATAATTTGGCAGCAATTCATCACTTCGAAACTCGAAAATGAACATCGATGATGCTGCAGTCATCACCGAAGTTATTTTCCAGTGACTGAAGTGAATTCAATGCTATCTCACTTCAAAAATCCATTTTAAAACAAATTTCCTTTCAGAAATAACCCAAAAACAACAATAATACTATTTACCTCCAAAATACTTCCAAAATCTCTGGGGTTTTAAAGTTTTCAGATTCTATTTTAATTCAAATTTTAACTAAAATGCATTTGTATAATTTATGCTTATACAAATTTCCAATTAATTATATTTCAATTTATAATTTACATCTATAATTCATATTTATAAATTTCATTCTATAATGAATTTATCCGTTAAATTTTTTTTAATTATATATTTCAATTTATAGTTAAATTTTCACTTAACAATGATAATACTTTAATATCATCATTTCTAACACCCAAGCAACCATATATTATCTACATAATTTACAAAACTTTTATTTATATCAAAATATATTTGGGTAAAATTATTTCATTTACCCACGTTTTAAAACAATACCGTGTCGATTGTTCTATTCAAGTGTTTAGAAACCCCTTCGATACAGTTTCGCAGACTATGTCGACGAAGGTTCATATGCCACTCAATAAACTAATCAACACAATATTAAAACAATTTATATCCACTAACAAATACGCGCTCATATCTATTAATACGCTCAAACTCATTCTAGAGTACCATAGACTCTATTTTATGAGTAATTCCCACCAGAGCCAAAGTTATCGCTAACCTGAGCTCTGATACCAACTGTAATAACCCGCAAATCCGTACCCCTTGAATCAACACTATTCTATCTAAATAAACTCAAGTTGTACAGAAATACGAACCATTTGGGTTAAAGAAGAAGATGTAGAAGAAGAGAATAGAAAACAACAATAGAATCTAACCATCGCAGCGGAGTAAAATATAATAGATAGTAAATAATCTTTACTCAAAATCAAATATATCTGTTTACATAAATTACATCATCAGGGTACATCAGACACTGCTCACATCAATAACATACAACGGATACACAACAACACAACAGCGGAATATATATATATATACACAAGTACGAATGTACGTATCGTCAATCCAGCTCGTCTCCTGAGCTCCACAGCAACATGTCCTGTATCCTATAATACTCGGTCTGACCCGAGCATTACAATTAAATAACACCCGAGTCAGTCTAGAATACCAACGTGAGAAAATCACACCCAATTGATTATTAAAGTTTCAAAAATCCTTTGAAAACAAAAGCATCTCGTAAGACCACGCCACAAATAAACATGTCGGGTTCTTACCTTATGTAACGACTCGGTATTTTCAACCATTTGCATCCATTATAAGTGCATAGGCAGACACTCATGCCGGAATTGAATTGCTCAAAATACCGTGTTGTAAATAAAATTTTGGCAAACCTCAGAATATACAGTAAATAAAAATCATAGATCACAGACACAGAGTATTAAAAATGCAGCGGAAGAAAAAGAGATAGTAGTTCATGAAGCTACTATATAAAATATAAGATACATCAGAGTTAAATAAGATACAACCGAAGAGTAACAAGATACATCAGGTACAAATCAGATACATCACTGAAACACTGGATACTGAAACAAAATAGATGGCTGGATCTTCAAGGAAAGCTCCAATGCCGAAGGTGAATCTTGAATGCTAACTCAATCAATTTGACTCGAGCGTAAACCAAAACACAAAACACTCGAGTCAGGACATAAATACTTATAAACTATAAATCAACTCAAGTGAACAGTAACAAAATGCATCAGTAACTTAAAGGATTCTTGGGACCGCCCATCCTCTAAGGATCCGTTAAACTATTTACTATGTAGTAATATACGCTATATACGGTAGTGTCTAATCAGTAAAGTATAATCATATAGAAAATAGCGTTAAGGGGATGGTGTACCTTAACACGGTCGGATCTTTAAAACCAAAGTCGTAGTGGGCTCGATATAAGGATATGACACGGCACGCGAGGCAATGCCAGGGTGGATACACCGTTTGCACTCCCGGACCGGTGGTGACGGCAAGCCAGCAGCTTCCGCCCACCTCGAACAATATCCCCGAATCAAAGTGGCGCCACCGAATCGAATCACAACAGTAATAGAATGGTTTCCGATGGAGCATGCTCGATGAAAGGGTTCGACCCTTTGTGTAGCCCGGTATAGCTCCTGTTTTAGTCATTTATGCCAACTCACGGGAGTTGGGTCCACGTAATATATACCTCGAGAACGTCGCCACCATCCTACTTCATTCTGGAATCTCCACCGCGTACACAGTTGTTAAAGTGGTTTTCGGTATTGGCCGGCTATAAGACAATATCCGATCCCGGTCTCTTTAACAACCAATCGTTATTATAACCCGTAGTTATAACTTTTAAAACAATATTTTATAGTTCAAAATAAAATATCCTTTTCAATCCAAATCTTTATCAAAATAAAGATTAAATCATTTCCAAAACCATTTCAATATATCATCGTAAAATATCTTTCAATTCAAATATTTATCAAAATAAATATCAAGTCATTTCTAACCATTTAATATATTAAATTTTCATACCCTTTCAACACTACCTTTCAAATCATTTTAATGTATCAAAATATCATAACCTTTCAAAGCTTCAGTTCTAAAATATCATATCTTTCAGAACTTCTTTTTAAATCATGTTAATATCAAAATGTCCTATCTTTCAAACTCCGTTTTTCAAATCATTTAATATCAAAAATATCATATCTTCCAAAACTTCGTTTCAAATCATTTTAATATATCAAAATATCATATCCTTTCAAAACTTCGTTTCAAATCATTTTAATATATCAAAATATCGTATCTTTTCAAACTTCATTCATTTCAAATCATTATTCATTTTATTAAATCTAAAATACCATTTCAATTCATATTTCAAAACAGTTTATATTCCAAAATTCTTTTTTATCATTTCAATGAAGTTATTATGTTTAATAATTGAATTATTAAATTTCCAAAAATTTCAACTTCCAAAGTTTATTTATTCACTTAAGTTTATCAAAACAGTGAAAATTCACTTTTCGCTGCATTTAGAAAACTCTACGGAAAGTTACATTCAAAACAGTTCAATTTAACAAAAGACAACATTTTAAAATGTTATACTAGGTTTACTTAAATTTCGAGTAACTTAGTTAAATTCAAAAATTATAGCACTTACAAAGATTGCTATAATAGCTTCTAATTCAATTTAGCTTTTTAGTTCATTATCATCAACTACAGCGTTTACAAATGCTGTAATATCATTTACATTGTAATTAATAGCATTTCAAAAATGCATTCAATTAACTTAAAATATTCAATAAAATTTCTCAACCAATTATATTTTTATTAAAAACATTTTTAACTTATAAAATCATACATTTTCGCATTTATAACATCATTTAATTTTCCTCAAGTTCAAGATTTTATAAAGTTAAATTTCCATTCAAAAATCAAGATTTAATAATAATTCACTTATTAAAATGCAATGTTGAATTTTTAAAATCCATTACATTAAATTTCAACTTAACACTTAAGTTTAAATTCTCAAATATAACTTAGTTTTATTTTTATTTACTTAACTAAAAGTTCACCTTTACGTCAATTTCATAAATTTCCAGTTTTAGTTATATTTCAAAATTTCAACTTACAATATTCATTCATTTCACATTTCACCTTTATTAAAATCATTAATATGATATAAAAATCACTTTAAATTAATTTAAATTCAAATTATCATAAATTTATCATAATTTCATATTCAATTAAATTTCCAATTATAATTAAATCAAAATTTCCAAAATAACTCACGTTTAAAATTTCTAACTTTTTCATTAATTAATTTCACTTACAATTATTCAGAAAATCAATAATAATTTACAAAAATCATTCTTTTTTTTATTAATTTAAAATCAAAATATTATAATAATTAAAATTTTAAAATATTTAAAATTTTAGAAAAACATATTTTAACTGCGGGCCTGTATAAAATTTTCTACGCTAGGTAAAGTGATATGGGTAATATATCATTTCAACCCATAATTTACAAAGAAAATCCGGGTTTTATCATTTCAAACCCGCAATCCCAAGTCAAAATGAAAAATTTAAAACCATTCAGGCCTATCATTTCAGCCCATAACATTTTTTTCTAACAGGGAACTTGCAGTGTGATCATATACAGAAATAATATAAACAAGGTCAATATCACAATATACAGTCATATATCAGATGTCAGGTGAAAATTAACAGTTTTAACATGGTAATAATATGGTAATAACATGGCATAGCATATCATATGATCATCATTAACTTGCATAAACATTTTTATTACTAAACACTTGTCATCAATTCACATTTCATAAGTATAAATGTCAGAGTGAGAAAGACTCACTTTTTCAAGGCTAGAGACCAAAACAACATACAAGCACGACTTCAAAGGCACGACAAGCACAATTGCACGACTTTTGATTTGAGTTGAAAGATAGCCAAGATATGATTTTGTATCAACAACCCAAAACAAAACAAACAAGACAATATATAAACATTCAACATAAAATAACATTGAAACAATTTTGAAATACAAAGCAAAATGAACAAGATAGATTGGACCTTGCTTCAACCACTTCAATGCTTGGCCTAAGGGACACTTATGCTTGGCTATGATGATGCTTTGGCTCAGGTATGACATCATATAGGTCAGGTTTAACATCATATAGGCGAGGCAACAAGTGGAGATGAAGGTGGTGAAGTAATAGTGGTGGCTAGGGCATTGTTTTGGACATTATTTGCAATTTTGTGGAGTTTTGTCACCAAGGGAGGTGTGGCCATGGATGGATCTGAAATGATGGCTGGAGATGATGCCAAGGAAGTGTGGTAGGGGATGGTGGAGAGTATGGTGGTGATGGTGGGTGGTAGAGGCCAAGCAATACACATGAAAAAACAAGACAAAATATAAGAAAACAATGGAAAAAAGAAGAGCAAAAAGAAGAGGAAAAGAGGAGCCTGTAACGACCCAGAATTTTAATTAATTTAAATTTGAATATTTAATTAATTTTAAATATTAAAAAGTGAATTTATTAGTCGAATAAATTTTTATTTTAATTATTGAATTTAATTGGATTATTAAATCGATAATTTAATACGTTAAATTATGGAAATAATTGAAAATTGGGTTAAATATGATTGAAAATGATTTGTAAAATTTTATTTTATCATATTGAAGTTAGAACGATATTTTAGAACTTTTAAAATCGAATTAAAAGTTTATTTGTGAAAATTGAATATTTTAATATTTAATTATCGACTGTAAATTAGCCAATTTTTGAACAGTCTCAGAATTGAACGAAACTAGTTCCATTGGATCCGTAATAGTTAGTTATTACCGGATTTCAATTTTCGTGTCAATCGGTGTTATCGTTTGATCGTGGCAGCTCGAAACGCATCGATTTATTTTTAATTTAAATTTGACGAGTGAAAATAGCCATTTTTCAAAAAGTCTCGGATTTCGACGAAACTAGTTTCATCGGATCCGTAATGTGATATTATTGTAAGGTTTCAAATTTCAAGTCAATTGGATTTACCGTTTGTCCGGTACAAATTAAAATTCCTAGAAAATCGCTTAAATCGGTTTAATTCAAATTGAGCGTTTATAGCCATAACTCGCACAGATGTCCGAATTAGCTTTCGAAACCTGTTCCATTGTGTCCGGAACGCGGGGTAAAGCTTAGAAACGCTGGTTACGGCGCGTAAATCGGAGTTCGGAATTTCCGGATGAATAGTGTTTACGCTTGATTTTCTATAAAAGGAGCACCCTACCCTTCACTCTAAGAAAAAAAAAAGAAAAAAAGAAATCTAAACCCTAATTACAACTGCAGCCGCCACCCACCCATGGACGGCCAGAAACTTCAATCTTTCTTCCTCATTTATCTTCCAATCTACTCAATAATTTCACAAACTTCCAACTAGAGTATTGAAGAGCATAGTGAGATCTTAGAGATCAACGGTTGAGATCGTGTTTGGAGCGACGATGGGGGAGATATGGAGCCGTGTTTGCTTCGACTTGTGCACGCAATTCCATGCAGATAAGGCAGCCGAGTTCTTCATGGCTCAGGCCGAAGGATGAGGGGACGGAGGCGCTTCGTTGGTGAAGAGATGATTGAATTTAGTCGAGTGTGGTGGTAGTATAATTAAACCCTAAATGGGTGTAATGGGTTCGGCAGTTAGGGGACGCACGCGAGAGAGAAGGGAGAAGGGGGCAGTTGCGTCGTGCGGCCTGGATTCAAGGAATGGGATCTAACGGCTTTGAATGTTTTAGGTTTAAAATTTATAAAGTTATATTATAATTTATATAAATAAAATTCGTGAATGTTCATAAAATCATAACTTTTTCATACGAGGTCGAAAACGCGCGAAACCAGTTGCGTTGGAATCGTATGGACGAGCACTACGCGATGGAGTTAGTTTGGAGTCGTTTGGAGTTAGTGAGGATTTCGGGTAAAATTAAACGCGCGTTTAATTTTATTCGAAATAAAAGCTGAAACGGAAATAAAATCAAGGTGAGAATTTCTCACTCAATCGAATCAGTTTCGATTTTATTTTAAATAGTTAGATTTAAAATATTTGAAGGCATGTTTGAATGTTGATTGATATCTATTGATTGTTAAAATAGACATTATACGCCGTTAGTAAGCGGATGTTATTTATTAAAAATATATACCGCGAATATTTCATAAACAGTGAAATTGGTATTATATATAGTAGCAATATATATATTGGCATATGTATATATTGGAGTTATTGATTTTCCGCATTTATTTGTTTAGCGGATGAGACCCTATTGCACCGTTATTAAGCGGATAATATTTATTAAAAACATATACCGCGATAATTTCTTACTGGAGCGAAATTGGTATTGTGCTAATGTTTGTGGATGCAGGAAAACAGGTTGGAGGGATCCAACTGGATTCCTCAACAGTTTTTATTTGATTTCAGATATTTTGATATTTGATGGATTTTCATATTGATATATGATATCGTTGTAGTCGTGATTGACTATTTGGTGTGTAGCATCATTGGACCCAGATTTTGGAATTTTAAAATGATTTTAAAGTGATTTTAGAAAGTATACGTTTTATAAAATAATTTTGGAATTGATCCATTTTAAATAAATAAACGTTATAATTTTTAATGTTATAAAAATTATGATTTTTGAGAAATATAGTTAAAAACTGATTTTTGAGAATATGATGCTAATGATTTTATAAAATAGTTTAATCGGGATTTTAGAATTTATTGTGAAAAGTTTAAATATAGGATTTATAAAATTTAATTATTTTATGAATCAAAATGGTGAAATAATAAAGGAATTTGAAGACGTTTTAAAAGAATAATATAAATTGATTTATATTAAGAGATTTATAAATAGATATTTATAAATGGAAATATTGACATTATAAAACAAGTTTTTATAAGTGTTTGAATGAAGTGAAAATGAATTTCATAAATGAATGAAATTTATAAAATTATAAACAGTGAAGTTATAAATGTAATTTTATAAGCAGTAGGTTTATAAAATTTGAAAAGTTAATTGAAGAATGAATTTTTGATTAATTGAATCTTATAAGACATGAGATTTATAATTATGAAGTTCAAAGGAACGATTTTTGCAAACGAATAAATTATAAGTATTTAACTTATAATATGAACTTTTAGTTCATAATTGAGTTATAAACTGGAATAGGTTAATAAAAGAATTTATAAAAAGGAAGTTTTATAAATAAATAGAAATGGAATTTATAAACGTTGTTTTATAAATTCGCAAATGACTTATTTTGATAAGAAAATTGTTGAAACCTATTAATGGAGTTATATTCACGTTTTTGAATAGTGAATAATCCTTTGAATTAAAATGTATAAAAGGATGAAATGTGTTAACGTAGTATATTCACGTTTTTGAATAGTGAATAAGATGTTAAAGAAATTGTTTTGGATTTGGATGTTTTAAATAGAATTAAAACGATCGAACAATGTTTTAAAATGTGTTGAGATTCGAAACCATAGATTTCCACATTTATTGTTGAAATAGACGTTTTCGAGAAATAGAAGGAAATAGTGGACTATAACACTGTTGTTATAGTGAATGATTTCCGAAAGGAAATGTTTTGTATAGTATTGGGATTTATATATCTATTTTAATTTCGAATCCCTATACTAGTGATTTTGGGTTGTCGTAACGATGTTTTACGCAACATTCGTTTTGGCCCAAATAAATATGTTTATGAGAATGATTTCCTTAAAGAATGAAATATATACTTAATCTCGATTTAAGTATATTGAATATTTTCTAAGTGTTGAAAATAAATAAAATTTGTGAATTACTTATGAATAAATAAGTATGGAAATGTTTTTCCAATATAAAGTGAATATTAGAGAATTTATCTTTTTGAAGATAAATTGAAAATGAATATTATAAATCGAATTGAAGTCGTATATTCATTAATACTTTAGATTATAAATTCACTAAGGAATTTATAAAAGAAAGTGGGATTGGTTTAGAAAAATAAATATTGATTTATTTTTGAAGTATGAAATATTATATCTTGTAGAGATATTTTGGAAAATAAATAATTTGGAAAATTATTTGGAAACTGGTGATGTGTGCATATCAGTGATAGTTCAATAACCGACTATCAATATTTCCCTTTAAATGGGTAATTGATATGATTTGTTTGAATGTGAATGCTACACTTATTTTTGAATAAGCGCTCACTATTCGGGTTAACCGGGAAAGGACCATGGGATCGTATAATCCATTCCGAATATGTGATACGTCGTTGTGAATTGCATTGAAGATCGGTGTTGAAGACCCGGTATTTGCGAGAGCGATAGGATGACCTGTCGATTTACTCTGCACCGAGTTGCTTCGGTATAGAGTTCTCCATATGTGATGGTGAATCCGATCAGGATTGTGAATATCCGGATTGCAAGGACTTCTTTGTAAGTGCCTTCGGTTTTGTTCGATCCCTGAACAGACTTGTATGGATTGTGTGTCTGACATTACAAATTGAGATATAAAGCAGATTTCTTTCAAATATATTTCTGTTGGTGGCGAAGAATTTATTCTTTTAGCTTAACACCCTTCTCTGAGACGTACGAGCTCAAAGGTTATGTAGTTGAAGTTATCAGCGATATATTCCCAATTTGGTAATGTGATATGCTGAGTGTTGCTGAAATGATCATTGTGTTGATTATTGTGATAGGATCGTTTATTTGATCGTCTATCTTAGTGATCATTGTGTCGATCATTTGTTGACCCAAAGCATGGCTTTTGTATAAAGTATGTTTTTGTGGACGTGACTTCGTCGAACCTCACACCCCGAAAATGGTCAAAACAGGAAAGATGCGGCAAGGTTATGAGGGGTAGCACCCTTTAGGGTATGTACATTTCCTTCTGGATAGAGGTGGTATCATGGTATGGAGCCCAGATATTTAACCTATGTGGTTACTACGAATTTATTACTTTGTGGTTGTTGGTTTTCGGGATCCCGTGAGAAAGGTCGTTTACGATCGGGGAATGGCGTGCTCGTGTCAGTAGTTACCCAGTTAGGGGTAACCCGGCCTTGTGTTGGCAGAGTTCCGGTTTGGTTCTCGGGGATGTCTTTCCAGAGGCATTCTCATGTGGCAATGGGAAGTTCCTTGGCCTGACCATTTGTTGGAAATCCAAAGAAACAATACGTGACTTGTACGGTTTTAGTTGTATAACCTGCTATGGAATGTGACGGTAACCTGCTATTGAACATAGTTAGCTATAGTAGGCATACGATAATGGTCGTATGTTGGCTAAGATTTATATTCTACCTTCGAAATGAATTTTCTACACTATGCACTAGTAATAATATCAAATGTTCTTTTTTTAATGCGTATCAAGCATCTTTGACTATCATAAGGAGAAATCTCCTCCGATTCTGCGTTTGCATGTGTGTGTGTGCGGGAGGCCTTATGGTAGTCTCATTTTTAAAAGCATTGCGAATTGAAATAAAAATATTCCTCTATTTTGATTTTAAAGTTAAATAAACTGTTTTGAGTTCTCACACCAGTCACATGACTGACTTGGAGTTTATTGTTTTCCTTCCTAAACTCTGGGTGCCCACCAATTTCCACACGGGCAGTCAAGAGTAAGGTTTATCAGGATATTCTGGATATTCTGGAGTTGCTGGAGGCAAGCTGGATGGCATGGCGTATACTAGTATATAGTATTTCTTTTTCCGCTGCACTGTTTGTTGTTGTATATTGTTGTACACTCTGATGATATGATGTAATGAAATGTATAAAATGTAATAACTGATATAGTTCTTTGTTTAAAGATTATTCATTTATTATTATATGTTGTTCCGCTGCGAATTGTGAGATTCTGATGTTGTTCTGTTCTTTCCCGTTCTATTTTAAAATTCGCTATTCTCTTTTCCTTCTATTTTAAAATTTTCTATCTTCTGTTTTCTCTCCTCCCTATTTTCTATCTTTTTCTCTGCTCTTTTCTTAATTTCTTCTTTCTTAAACCCATAACTATTCGGTTTTTCGGCAACGAAAAATCGGAAACGTTACATTTGGTATCAGAGCTTATGGTTAAGCGACAACCATGGTTCTGTTGGGTATAATTCATTAGAGATAGAGTCAGTAGTACTCTAGATTGAGTTTGAGTGTAATAATAGCTATGAGAGCGTATTTGTTAGTGAATATAAAATTGTTTTATATTGTGTTGACTTATCGGTTGATTGTTTATAGATTCCAGTCAATGTAGTCTAGCTAACTATCGTAGATAGGAGTTTCTAAACTCTTAAACAAGATAAACCGACATAATATTGTTTTAAATTGGGTAAACGAAATAATTTTACCTTGATTATATTTTATATATAAAGAAATAATTTTTCAAAATTATTAAAGTGCATATAAGTTGATTGTTTAGTTGTTTGAATAATCTAAATAAAAGAATAATTGTATAAGCAAAAGAATTATAAGAATGGAATTATAATTAAAGTGATTTACAATTGTGAAATAAACTTATATATATATAAGAAGTGAAACTATATGGATATATATATATGAATATGAGTTGTAAGTAAAAGTGAATTTAAAGTTAAATGGAATATAACTTAAGTGATATTGAATGAAGTTGATAGTAGTATCAAAGTAAAATTTATAAAGTTAAGAGATAAATATAAACTTGAGTTATATAAATGAATGGATTGAATATTAATCAATTGAATGTGAATAAATTGGAATGAAATAATGAATATAAGTGTTAATTCATTAAAATCTAATGTTATTAGAAGTTGAATAGTTGAATAAAAAAATCAATTAATTAAACCAATTGAAAGCAAAGAAGTTTGGTTGTAATTGATATACATTGGTTGTTATATGATTGTTAGTGATTGTATGTAATTCATTAGGTTAATGAAATTAAAAGCTAAAGTAAATAAATTTGAATAGAATTGAATTTAAATTGGAAGTGAACCAACTTGAATATGAATTAGTGAATATAAACTAATTGTGAATGAATGTTAGTAAGAACATCCACTGTTAATGAATCAAATGTGATTAAATTGAAAAACCAATTCATTGAATATTAATGAGAACATGAATGAATATATATTGGTTATGAATTGTTGGATGTTAGTTGGTTGATGTTTGCATTTGTTGTTTTGTTGCATTCGCTATGTTGGCATGTATAGTTATTATGTTGTTATATGTTGTATATCGATACTATTATCTATATGCATGATTCTCATGTTGTTGTTGAGTGTTTAGTAGGTGCGGATCGCGTTTGCTTCGCATTTGGAGCTCGCTTTTGCGTTATATTAGCCGTATATGCTTGCTAATAAAATATAAGGTACATATCTCGGATTACATACCGTACTTTTACACTTTTTTCCCTTCGGGATGCCTCATTACTTGATGAGATGTATATTTGTGATATATATACTGTCATTTTTTTTTCGGATCGAGCCGCGCAAAGGAGACTATGGCGAATTTTTCCGGAAATTTAAGGCGTTAGAAAATTTTTGAGAAAATTGAAAATTTTTGAAAACTTTAACTTTGATTTTGGAATTGAAAGTTAAACAATAGTAGTTGTTTTTGAAAAAAATAACTAAGTATGATTTGGAAAACTTAGTAGAGTATTATAAGAAATTTAACTATGAATTTTAGAAAAAAATTAATAGATTCTGTAACTTTTCTTACTTGATAATTTCGAGGACGAAATTCTTTTAAGTGGGGAAGATTGTAACGACCCAGAATTTTAATTAATTTAAATTTGAATATTTAATTAATTTTAAATATTAAAAAGTGAATTTATTAGTCGAATAAATTTTTATTTGAATTATTGAATTTAATTGGATTATTAAATCGATAATTTAATACGTTAAATTATGGAAATAATTGAAAATTGGGTTAAATATGATTGAAAATGATTTGTAAAATTTTATTTTATCATATTGAAGTTAGAACGATATTTTAGAACTTTTAAAATCGAATTAAAAGTTTATTTGTGAAAATTGAATATTTTAATATTTAATTATCGACTGTAAATTAGCCAATTTTTGAACAGTCTCAGAATTGAACGAAACTAGTTCCATTGGATCCGTAATAGTTAGTTATTACCGGATTTCAATTTTCGTGTCAATCGGAGTTATCGTTTGATCGTGGCAGCTCGAAACGCATCGATTTATTTTTAATTTAAATTTGACGAGTGAAAATAGCCATTTTTCAAAAAGTCTCGGATTTCGACGAAACTAGTTTCATCGGATCCGTAATGTGATATTATTGTAAGGTTTCAAATTTCAAGTCAATTGGATTTACCGTTTGTCCGGTACAAATTAAAACGCCTAGAAAATCGCTTAAATCAGTTTAATTCAAATTGAGCGTTTATAGCCATAACTCGCACAGATGTCCGAATTAGCTTTCGAAACCTATTCCATTGTGTCCGGAACGCGGGGTAAAGCTTAGAAACGCTGGTTACGGCGCGTAAATCGGAGTTCGGAATTTCCGGATGAATAGTGTTTACGCTTGATTTTCTATAAAAGGAGCACCCTACCCTTCACTCTAAAAAAAAAAAGAAAAGAAATCTAAACCCTAATTACAACTGCAGCCGCCACCCACCCATGGACGGCCAGAAACTTCAATCTTTCTTCCTCATTTATCTTCCAATCTACTCAATAATTTCACAAACTTCCAACTAGAGTATTGAAGAGCATAGTGAGATCTTGGAGATCAACGGTTGAGATCGTGTTTGGAGCGACGATGCGGGAGATATGGAGCCGTGTTTGCTTCGACTTGTGCACGCAATTCCATGCAGATAAGGCAGCCGAGTTCTTCATGGCTCAGGCCGAAGGATGAGGGGACGGAGGCGCTTCGTTGGTGAAGAGATGATTGAATTTAGTCGAGTGTGGTGGTAGTATAATTAAACCCTAAATGGGTGTAATGGGTTCGGCAGTTAGGGGACGCACGCGAGAGAGAAGGGAGAAGGGGGCAGTTGCGTCGTGCGGCCTGGATTCAAGGAATGGGATCTAACGGCTTTGAATGTTTTAGGTTTAAAATTTATAAAGTTATATTATAATTTATATAAATAAAATTCGTGAATCTTCATAAAATCATAAATTTTTCATACGAGGTCGAAAACGCGCGAAACCAGTTGCGTTGGAATCGTATGGACGAGCACTACGCGATGGAGTTGGTTTGGAGTCGTTTGGAGTTAGTGAGGATTTCGGGTAAAATTAAACGCGCGTTTAATTTTATTCGAAATAAAAGCTGAAACGGAAATAAAATCAAGGTGAGAATTTCTCACTCAATCGAATCAGTTTCGATTTTATTTTAAATAGTTAGATTTAAAATATTTGAAGGCATGTTTGAATGTTGATTGATATCTATTGATTGTTAAAATAGACATTATACGCCGTTAGTAAGCGGATGTTATTTATTAAAAATATATACCGCGAATATTTCATAAACAGTGAAATTGGTATTATATATAGTAGCAATATATATATATTGGCATATGTATATATTGGAGTTATTGATTTTCCGCATTTATTTGTTTAGCGGATGAGACCCTATTGTGCCGTTATTAAGCGGATAATATCTATTAAAAACATATACCGCGATAATTTCGTACTGGAGCGAAATTGGTATTGTGCTAATGTTTGTGGATGCAGGAAAACAGGTTGGAGGGATCCAACTGGATTCCTCAACAGTTTTTATTTGATTTCAGATATTTTGATATTTGATGGATTTTCATATTGATATATGATATCGTTGTAGTCGTGATCGACTATTTGGTGTGTAGCATCATTGGACCCAGATTTTGGAATTTTAAAATGATTTTAAAGTGATTTTAGAAAGTATACGTTTTATAAAATAATTTTGGAATTGATCCATTTTAAATAAATAAACGTTATAATTTTTAATGTTATAAAAATTATGATTTTTGAGAAATATAGTTAAAAACTGATTTTTGAGAATATGATGCTAATGATTTTATAAAATAGTTTAATCGGGATTTTAGAATTTATTGTGAAAAGTTTAAATATAGGATTTATAAAATTTAATTATTTTATGAATCAAAATGGTGAAATAATAAAGGAATTTGAAGACGTTTTAAAAGAATAATATAAATTGATTTATATTAAGAGATTTATAAATAGATATTTATAAATGGAAATATTGACATTATAAAACAAGTTTTTATAAGTGTTTGAATGAAGTGAAAATGAATTTCATAAATGAATGAAATTTATAAAATTATAAACAGTGAAGTTATAAATGTAATTTTATAAGCAGTAGGTTTATAAAATTTGAAAAGTTAATTGAAGAATGAATTTTTGATTAATTGAATCTTATAAGACATGAGATTTATAATTATGAAGTTCAAAGGAACGATTTTTGCAAATGAATAAATTATAAGTATTTAACTTATAATATGAACTTTTAGTTTATAATTGAGTTATAAACTGGAATAGGTTAATAAAAGAATTTATAAAAAGAAAGTTTTATAAATAAATAGAAATGGAATTTATAAACGTTGTTTTATAAATTCGCAAATGACTTATTTTGATAAGAAAATTGTTGAAACCTATTAATGGAGTTATATTCACGTTTTTGAATAGTGAATAATCCTTTGAATTAAAATGTATAAAAGGATGAAATGTGTTAACGTAGTATATTCACGTTTTTGAATAGTGAATAAGATGTTAAAGAAATTGTTTTGGATTTGGATGTTTTAAATAGAATTAAAACGATCGAACAATGTTTTAAAATGTGTTGAGATTCGAAACCATAGATTTCCACATTTATTGTTGAAATAGACGTTTTCGAGAAATAGAAGGAAATAGTGGACTATAACACTGTTGTTATAGTGAATGATTTCCAAAAGGAAATGTTTTGTATAGTATTGGGATTTATATATCTATTTTAATTTCGAATCCCTATACTAGTGATTTTGGGTTGTCGTAACGATGTTTTACGCAACATTCGTTTTGGCCCAAATAAATATGTTTATGAGAATGATTTCCTTAAAGAATGAAATATATACTTAATCTCGATTTAAGTATATTGAATATTTTCTAAGTGTTGAAAATAAATAAAATTTGTGAATTACTTATGAATAAATAAGTATGGAAATGTTTTTCCAATATAAAGTGAATATTAGAGAATTTATCTTTTTGAAGATAAATTGAAAATGAATATTATAAATCGAATTGAAGTCGTATATTCATTAATACTTTAGATTATAAATTCACTAAGGAATTTATAAAAGAAAGTGGGATTGGTTTAGAAAAATAAATATTGATTTATTTTTGAAGTATGAAATATTATATCTTGTAGAGATATTTTGGAAAATAAATAATTTGGAAAATTATTTGGAAACTGGTGATGTGTGCATATCAGTGATAGTTCAATAACCGACTATCAATATTTCCCTTTGAATGGGTAATTGATATGATTTGTTTGAATGTGAATGCTACACTTATTTTTGAATAAGCGCTCACTATTCGGGTTAACCGGGAAAGGACCATGGGATCGTATAACCCATTCCGAATATGTGATACGTCGTTGTGAATTGCATTGAAGATCGGTGTTGAAGACCCGGTATTTGCGAGAGCGATAGGATGACCTGTCGATTTACTCTGCACCGAGTTGCTCCGGTATAGAGTTCTCCATATGTGATGGTGAATCCGATCAGGATTGTGAATATCCGGATTGCAAGGACTTCTTTGTAAGTGCCTTCGGTTTTGTTCGATCCCGGAACAGACTTGTATGGATTGTGTGTCTGACATTACAAATTGAGATATAAAGCAGATTTCTTTCAAATATATTTCTGTTGGTGGCAAAGAATTTATTCTTTTAGCTTAACACCCTTCTCTGAGACGTACGAGCTCAGAGGTTATGTAGTTGAAGTTAGCAGCGATATATTCCCAATTTGGTAATGTGACATGCTGAGTGTTGCTGAAATGATCATTGTGTTGATTATTGTGATAGGATCGTTTATTTGATCGTCTATCTTAGTGATCATTGTGTCGATCATTTGTTGACCCAAAGCATGGCTTTTGTATAAAGTATGTTTTTGTGGACGTGACTTCGTCGAACCTCACACCCCGAAAATGATCAAAACAGGAAAGATGCGGCAAGGTTATGAGGGGTAGCACCCTTTAGGGTATGTACATTTCCTTCTGGATAGAGGTGGTATCATGGTATGGAGCCCAGATATTTAACCTATGTGGTTACTACGAATTTATTACTTTGTGGTTGTTGGTTTTCGGGATCCCGTGAGAAAGGTCGTTTACGATCGGGGAATGGCGTGCTCGTGTCAGTAGTTACCCAGTTAGGGGTAGCCCGGCCTTGTGTTGGCAGAGTTCCGGTTTGGTTCTCGGGGCTGTCTTTCCAGAGGCATTCTCATGTGGCAATGGGAAGTTCCTTGGCCCGACCATTTGTTGGAAATCCAAAGAAACAATACGTGACTTGTACGGTTTTAGTTGTATAACCTGCTATGGAATGTGGCGGTAACCTGCTATTGAACATAGTTAGCTATAGTAGGCATACGATAATGGTCGTATGTTGGCTAAGATTTATATTCTACCTTCGAAATGAATTTTCTACACTATGCACTAGTAATAATATCAAATGTTCTTTTTTTAATGTGTATCAAGCATCTTTGACTATCATAAGGAGAAATCTCCTCCGATTCTGCATTTGCATGTGTGTGTGTGCGGGAGGCCTTATGGTAGTCTCATTTTTAAAAGCATTGCGAATTGAAATAAAAATATTCCTCTATTTTGATTTTAAAGTTAAATAAACTGTTTTGAGTTCTCACACCAGTCACATGACTGACTTGGAGTTTATTGTTTTCCTTCCTAAACTCTGGGTGCCCACCAATTTCCACACGGGCAGTCAAGAGTAAGGTTTATCAGGATATTCTGGATATTCTGGAGTTGCTGGAGGCAAGCTGGATGGCATGGCGTATACTAGTATATAGTATTTCTTTTTCCGCTGCACTGTTTGTTGTTGTATATTGTTGTACACTCTGATGATATGATGTAATGAAATGTATAAAATGTAATAACTGATATAGTTCTTTGTTTAAAGATTATTCATTTATTATTATATGTTGTTCCGCTGCAAATTGTGAGATTCTGATGTTGTTCTGTTCTTTCCCGTTCTATTTTAAAATTCGCTATTCTCTTTTCCTTCTATTTTAAAATTTTCTATCTTCTGTTTTCTCTCCTCCCTATTTTCTATCTTTTTCTCTGCTCTTTTCTTAATTTCTTCTTTCTTAAACCCATAACTATTCGGTTTTTCGGCAACGAAAAATCGAAAACTTTACAGAGCCATTACTAAACCTTTCTAGCCGTGAAAAATGAAGTGGAGAGGAATGTTTTCTTGTGAAAATGAGGTAAGAAATGCACAGCTACAATAAAGAAAGGAACGGTCAAAGGAAATTAAATCTATTAATTGGAAAAGAAACGGAAGAAGAAACGTTAAAACGGTTTTACGTTTCTTTGCTGTCAAACCTTTGAACTTCCTATATATATTCATATACATCTTAAATAACTGAAAACACTTATAAATTTCAGTTAGAATTCGAAAATATAACAGATAAACAAAATATTAATAATTAATTATTAATTAGATATGATTAAAATAAGAAAAATGGCACAGAAAAATGGAAACTAGACTTAGGAATTAGAAATAACTTCAATACACTTTGGAAAAATTTTCTTAAATTTAAATACATGTAAAATGAATAAAATAAAGTAAAACACAGCAATAAAAGTGAATGTACAAAATAAATCAATAAATTGATGTATTAATTGCAAAAAGAAACGGATAAAACGCCTTTACGTTTCAGGCTTTTAAGATCTCTTAACTTTCTAAACCTTTTGCATTTCCTTTTCTTTTTAATTTTATAAAAACAAAATAAACTCAGAAATGTTATTTAAAACCGAAACTAAGTAATAATAAAATAAAATAAATAATTTATTTTAAGTAAAATAGAAAAAGGAAATAAGAAATTGCTTAAAAACAGCAACCCTGACATAAAAATTACAAGAAAATCTCCAATGACTTTGGAAAATTTATTACTTCACAAAAAAATATTATAACACAAAATTTGAATTAAAAATGGTTTTAAAACATTTTCAAGGTAAAATAATAATTTAATTTTTATTAAATAGAAAGTTAAATAAAGAAAAATGCAGTAAATACCAACTAGGCTTTATAATTGAAATAAATTAAAATAAACTTTAGAAAAATTATATTATCATTTTAAAAAGACTTAAAAGTCAAAATATACGTAATATAACATATTATCACATATTAAAATAAAATATAACCAAGAAGAAGTAACTTATACAATTTAAAATAGTCAATGTTAAATAACCCTATATACGCACAATATTGTAAAGGGTATAACTTTCACAATTTACATCCAAATTCAACGAAACGAAAAATGGTGTTCTTAGAATTTTATGTACTTTCATAATAAAAGAAAAAAAATTAAATTTTTAAAATTTTAAAATTTTAAGTTGAAAGTCACAGTTTGACTATTTTGACCAAAATCAGCATTTCAGGCAAATATTCAACTTACACAAGTTTGGAATTATAACTCATATAAAGATCAAGATTATATTTAAATAATAAATTTAATCATTTCAAATAAGTAAAATAAGTTTTTAAATCAAAATCTTACATTAAAAATAATTAAAATATACAATAAAATAATTACAAAATACAGGGTTGTTACACCTTACGATAGCTAAAACATTTTTTTTTATAGAAATCCTCTGATATTATAATAGGGTCTATATACAAATACTTATAAAATAGCCAAAATTGTTACATCTATCAAATTCCAGGTACTAGCCACAGAGTGGGTAATACAAACAAAACTCGTACAAGGCTCGTAGGGAGAATGGATTTCCAACTAATGACTAGGCACTGGGGTACCGCCTGTCACAGTACGAAGCCTAGATCACCGTACCGAGGAGTACGCCCGCTCCCCTGCAACACAAGGCCGGAACCATCCCTTACTGGACAGTCCCGAGTGAGATCACCCCGCGGTTGGGATCAGCAACTACACCACTAAGCCGAAATAAAAAGGGACATCTAGACTGGAATGACCTCACTTTGCTTGGGTGCTACCCACCTAGCCTTGCTGCATAACCCTTGATTTTCAGTCATTCCCATTTGATGAGGCTTGAGGCTAAGCGTTACCTTTTTAGAATATATCCCTTAGAATGCCCATCGTCCACCTGACGATGTTTCGCAAGCATCCATCCATATAAGTCCGTCCCGGGTCCGAACGGAACCGAAGGCACTATTCCTGCTACATCCATTTTGGAAATATCCTCAGGATTAGTAGCGACTAGCCCTTGCACTTCAATGCTCCATCTTCGAATCCAAAATCATTTACACGAAACGTACAAACCGGATCGAAGTGGTTTTCGAGAAATAAATCTCGATACCGGTCTCTTCGAAACGATCAACGTATTTTTGTCCAATATTGATATTCGGTGATTTAACTATCAATTAATATTCACAAACATCCATTAAACAATAAATAAATTTCCCAAATTATTTATTTATCTCAAAAATATCTTCACAAGACATATTTCACTTTCAAACCGCTTTTGAAAACAGTTTCAAAACATATTCCTTTCCCGGAATAATTTCCCAATATTTATTTCCACTGAAACGCCAAGTATAAAATACTTTTAACTTTAAAAAAAAAATTAAAAGCACTTAGTTATAAAATATACTTCATAGCCTCAAAAATTTAAAACTACTTTAATACTTAATTAAAATATGTACTGTAGAAATATTTAATAAATACGGCTACTTTTAAAATATAAACTAGATTTTCTTTAAAAACAAATACCAAGTCATTTAATAATTACTACGATAATAGTTTTGGAAAATATTTACTTTAGAATTTAAACATTTAAAAATAATAAATTTTCTAAGATATGCTTTTTAAAACAACATTAAAACCTTTAACTTATATTTAAGATTGCTTGAAAATCGTACTTGGCTATCCAGAGAAAATTCCAACTTCAATCACTTAAATCAATTTCCCCAAAATTGATTTCCAATTTATTTTATTTATTCGAAAAATCCTTTAATTTCAGATTTTATTCCTTAATTATGATTTAAAATACTTTTAATTGAAATACCAATTTAGATTTCTCAATTTGCTTCTTATTCCTTTATATAATTTAAAACTTTTAGTTTTAAAATAATTCTTTATTCATTTAAATTAATATCACATAAATTTACAATTCATTAATTACGGTTTATTCAAACCTTTTTCTTCTCATATTCGAAGTTCTTTATTATTATTTAACATACTTCCATTTCTTTCTCACTTCATTCTAAATTTATCAAATTCTCTAAGATTATTTCGTTTACAAATTTACTTCCTTTATTTTCTTCCTAAAATCCAATTAATATATTTTTGATAATTCATTATACCCAATATATATCCAATCAAATCACATCATTCAAAATCCCAATATATTCAACATTGAATATCAAGTAATCACATCAGATAATATTAAATAACAAATGTTGAGGGCTCCAGTTGGATCCCTCCAACCTGTTTTTCCTGCATCCACAGACGTTAGGACAATATAATATGCCAGTTTCAAATTATACCATACTATCTCACATCAAACAATTCAAACATTCAAACAATTATTTAAATTTAATCATTTAAATTTAAGTTTAAATTTAACTGAGTGAGATTTACTCACCTTTGCTTTTATTTTGCAATCCACTTCAACTTTGCCTTGGTTTCACGGTTTTTGACCTTGAGTAAATAATTCAAAATTTATTAACATTTGAATTAACCAAAACAACTTATTACTATTGGATTAACCAAACAATTAATTTCTATTTATTTATCTAATTCTCAACTAATAATTCCCTATAAAAATCTCGTGGTAACCAAAGTAATTAAAATAAGTCAATTACTCTAGTTAATCTCCTTAATATATTATTAACAATAACTAGTTGGTGATATGATCTTACATATATATTATATATATATATATATATATATATATATATATATATATCTTTAAACTCATCCACTTAAAACAAAATTTCGTTTATATAGATTTAAAAATCTAATTTTTTTATAAATTCTTTTTAATATATTATTTTAGCAACTAATTAATTTAATAAGTTAATTAAATAAATTAATTTCCAACAATACATTATTTTAAAAATAACCTAGTAAATTATAAACGTGCACAATTAAATTCATTCCCGTTTTAAACTGTAGTATAACACAGATCCATAGAGATTTCAATGAATTAATATCTCAATGAATTAATAAAACAGGTTAAACCATCATAATATAACTCATAATATATAAATTGAAATTGATTAGTAAGTTAAAGTATATATATAACTTTTTTTTTACTGCCCATGTTAAATCCTACCAGAAAAACTAAAGCAGAAAGAATCACCTGACAGCAACAACCCGGAGAGCTCGACTTCGGTGACACGCCTCCTCTCAAACCCTAGCCTCCTCTCTACGGCCTCGGCTCCACTCACTTCTCAAGTTACCGCGATTTCCACTTCTGCTCAAAACCCTCCGATGTCGCACCGTAAATCGTGACACACGACCCAGTAATAACGTCAATCGAATCGCTTCCTGTACCCAGCCTCGCGACCCTCACTGTAACGAACTGGATTTTTCGCGCTCGAAAATCGACATCCATACTTCATATCGTATTCGAATGCCATAGATTCGACCGTTCAAATCCGATTTGCCGGAGCTTATAACAACATTAAGTAAATAGCACAGCGGAATAAAAGAATAATACATTGATATACAGCTTTGATACAATATCTGATACAACAGATGATCCAGAGACAAGATACAATAAAATAGCAGCGGAAATGAAAAATAGATAACATCTAGCAGCGGAACAATATAACTCTAAGATAGTCTTCAAGAGAGAACTCCAAAACCGCAACTCCCAACTCCAAGAACCAATCCAGCAATAGCTCGAACCCCCAATAATGATGCACTAAGCTAAGCATGACTGGTGTGGTCCAAAGACTGAACTAACTCTAGATAATCTACTAAACCTGACTATCTGGAAAACCCAAACTCTGGACTACTCGTGTAGAAAATAATGAGCACCCAGAGTTTAGGAAAGAAACAATAAACTCCAGATCAGTCGTGGGACTGGTGTGAGTAACAAAAACAGTTTGTCTTTTAAAACAATCTACAAAAGATTTTAAAATCAATTCGCAATGCTTTTAAAAATGAGACTACCATAAGGCCTCCCGCACACACACACAATGCAAATGCAGAATCGGAGGAGATTTCTCCTTATGATAGTCAAAGATGCTTAATACGCATTAAAAAGAACATTTGATATTATTACTATTGCATAGCGTAGGAAAAATTTATTTCGAAAATAAAGATATAAATCTTAGCCAACATACGACCATTATCGTATGCCTACTATAGCTACCATGTTCAATAGCAGGTTACCGCCACATTCCATGGCAGGTTATACAACTAAAACCGTACAAGATCGTATTTTTTCTTAGGATTTCCCACAAATGGTCAGGCCAAGGAACTTCCCATTGCCACATGAGAACGCCTCTGGAAGGACGTCCTCGAGAACCTAACCGGATCTCTACCAACACAAGGTCGGGTTACCCCTAACTGGGTAACTACTGACACGAGTATGCCATCCCCTGGTCGTAACTAACCTTTATCCGGGGTCCCAGCAACAAATCACAAAGTAATATATATATATCTGCGATATCAACATAAGTTAAGTATCTCGGTTCCATACCATGATACCACTTCTATCCAGAAGGAAATGCACATACCCTAAGGGGTGCTACCCCCAATAACCTTGCCGCATCTTTCCTGTTTCGACCATTTCGGGGTGTGAGGTCCGACGAAGTCTCATCCACAAAGCCACGCTTTATACAAAAGCTGTGCTTTGGGTCAACAAATGATCAAAGTATTGATCACCAAGATAAATGATCAAACAAATGATCATATCACAAATGATCAAACAATGATCATTTCACAGCAACACTCAGCATGTCACATTACCAAATTGGGAATATATCGCCGATAACCATCAACTACATAACCTCTGAGCTCGTACGTCTCAGAGAAGGGTGTTAAGCTAAGAGAATAAATTCTCCGCCACCAACGGAAATATATTTGAAAGAAATCAGCTTTATATCTCAAATTGTAATGTCAGACATAAGAATCCATACAAGTCTGTTCTGGGTTCGAACAGAACCGAAGGCACTTCCAAAGAAGTCCTTGCAATCCGGATATTCACAATCCCGATCGGATTTCCCATCACTTGGGGAGTGTCTATACCGGCGCGACTCGGTGCAGAGACAATCGATAGGTCATCCTATCGCTTTCGCAAATACCCGGTCTTCACCGCCGGTCTTCAAATGCTATCCATAACGTCGAATCACATATTCGGAATGGGTTATATGACACAAAGGTCCTTTCCCGGCTAAACCGAATAGTGAGCGAAAATATTTAAAACATATGGATATGGGATTTCGATTAAGTCACAACTTAACAATTCAAACTTTCTTTCAAATGGTTTACACCAATTACCATTTTAAATCTTTTAAACAAAAGATTTATTTCATATAGTTCACCTATTTTCACAAATATTCATTCCCGGATTTCAAAACAATTTCATCTTAATTGGATTAATCCATCAAATCTTTAAATCAAAGATTTTTCTCATAGTTTTCAAATTATTCCCAAATATTTATTTTCAAATTCGTTTCCAAATATTCATCTATAACTTGGAAACAATTTTAGTTTAAACTTGAAATCCCTGTCAATAATATTTGAAACCAAAGCTTTTTATCATTTAGAAACAATAGCTTTATTTTGGAAAAACCCCATTTCATTTATACAAGTTACCATCTTTGGTTTAATTTGAATTTCCAAAACAATACTTTAAACATGGTTTGACTCATATATAACTAGCATAATATCGTTAATCCCTAGTTCCCAAATCATAGAATTCAATTTCAAAAATTGAATTTAAGTTTAAATCAAATTATTTAAATTCTAAAACTTAATCAAAAATAATTTCATCTTGAAATTTTATTTCAAAAACTTTTCACTTTAAACCCAATCCATTTCCAAAACATTTGAATTTAAAAATTCAAATTCAAAACTATTTCAAAAATTTGCTACTTAACCGATTTCCTCGTGAAATCCATAATTGTGTGTGTATGGTGTGGTCCAGGGGTTTAACACAATAGTGCAACATCATTCAATCATTACAGATCAAATACAGAAATTTATTTGATAAGCGGTATAAACTATAACAATTATATTTGATAAGCGGTATAAACCATAACGCTCATCTTTTTATTCACAAAACACAGATATATGTATCATAGATAACAATTACATTTATCTCAGATAAATAAATTACATTACAGATCATAACACAAATCAGGATATATCACAAAGCATCAATATCAGGGGTATCAGACAATTTAACTATTCAGTCAAGTTCAAACATCCACGGGTAATATTTATTAGTTGACTTATAAATTTGAATCAACTGTATTAATTATAAATCTTTTTATTCACTTTTAATTACGGACTAATCAATCTTAATTAATGAATCAATTTAACCTTTAATTATTAAATTTATCTTAATGAATCACAATTATTAATTAGTTCTTTAATTAATAAATTAAACAAACCCCTTAACCACAGTTATACCCAAATTGTTGATTATCATTTTATTAATTACATTCCGTAATATAAATTAATTACTTTTCTAAGTAATTATATTTTCTAAAAGATTCAGGTGATTATTCTGAATTAATTTACTTAAGTCATAAATCTGAACTAATCCAATTAACTCACTTAATTATATTTAATAATTAATTCTTTAATTATTGCCATTAAGTAATTACACTTCACAATTCCATAAATGATTATTATTAAATTAATCAATCTAATTCATTGTTCTCAAATTCCCTTTTCAATTCCATTTTAAATTCAAAATTGAAAGGAATTCTTATTTATCTTTAAATAAGTTTAAAATAGAATTTTCTAATATTTTAAATTTACATGTTAAAGAAAAATTTATTATAAAGGAAATTCTTAAAGAGCTAAAAATCAATTTTCCTTTCCTCTTTTTAACTTTACTATATTTAATTTATTTTAAACACTTAAGTTATAAACTAAAATTTATTTAAAAAAAATTAAAAATCTGATTTAAAATTTATTTCAGGTTTAAACTTTTAAGTTTCAGCTTGTTTAAATCTTCCATCTACAATTCAATTCTATTTTGAATTCAAATTGCTCCAAACATTTAGTTGCTTTTTAAGTTATAAAAGAAAACAATTTGAAATTTAAACTTTATTTGTTTTAAAATTAAACTCCAATTCAACTTGAATTTGTATTTTTAATTTAGTCTAAAATTCTGGAAACAGGTTCAGGTTGAAAATTTTTGAACAACTCTTCCAACCCGAAGCTCCCCGTTCTCACTTCGAGTATGCTACTCGAATTATTCGAGTATGACGCGAGACTCCCCACTCCCCTCTGTTCTTCCCAGGCAAACAAATACCCAGGCTTCTATTTTAACTTTAAACAAAACAATTTCCCAGGTGCAAGCTATCACGCGTGCACGTGCACGAGCACCGGAGGCGACTCCGACCACTGGCGAACCCTTCGACACGCCGACCAACATCCCCGCAACCTTTTCCAACAATCGAAACATCCCTCACCTCCCTCGAATTAAAAACAAGCTCGAAAGTGAAGCCTGGAACAAACCTGGAAACGCACGCTGGAGCCACCACCGATCCCTGTCAACGCCTCGTACTCACGACTCCGACCACGAGAATTCACGCAACTCCGGCCATCGATGCGTCTACGACCCAGCTTCCATTTCCCAAACTCTCGTGACACTCGATCCATCAGAGGGATCGAACGAATCGATTTCATGATCTTACCTAAAACTAGGGTTAGAAATAAAAACTCCTCCCCATCATCGCCACAGTCCTCTTCGCCACCTCCGGCCATTTTTCCTGGCAACCCCGTAGCCTCCTCCATCTCCACAAACAACCCTGATCAACTCGAATCACTCAATCACGAGAAAATGATTTAAAAGAGGATTTTGTTCTATTGTAGACAACTCATGATACACACAATAAAAATCACTATATTTGTTTTAAAAATCCTATCTTGGGCTGTTAATTCAAGCTATATGATTGAATCCATAATTCAAGATATTCGAAATTTCCAAAGACTTAAGTTTTTACTGTAAACATTTGATTTTTCTACTTCATATGCATTTATATTCCACGAAACCATTTTTAGGTTATATCTCATTCTTAAATACGACTATTTCATTTTAAAACCAAAGCCTAATATTGATTAGAAAAAAGAAGAAGTTGAATTTCTTTGTTGTTCTGCACCTTGAGATTTAACAGAGAAGTTATAATTTTTTTTCTAATGCCTATATACATCAAGCTTCAGAAATTTGCAAACCCATATCTCAAAACAATATTGATCACAACAATAATATTCAACTATATCACACTTTAAATTTTTTAAAGGTGGAGTTACTCACTTTCTAGATCATGTTGACTCAAAGAGTTGAAGTTGAAATCTGGTTTATCTGAAGTTTATCTTTTGATCTGAATTTTGATCTGCTACTTGATATAATTGAGTTGAAACTGAAGCTTAGTTGTTGATGTTTGTTTTGCTTTTAAACTGAGTTGAAACAAGCTGAAGTCTTTTGAAAATCTGGGAAGCTACTGCTAACTTTGATCTGGTTTGTTTTGTTTTAGATTGAAGTTTGTTTGTTTACAAAGTGATACTATCTCAGTTTTTTTTCTTCTTCTTTTCTCAGATCAAATGGTCGAAATGGAGAGGAGATATGTATATATATAAAAAAAAACATGCAAGCTTGTATATCTTTACTGGTACAAGGTGATGTTTGTTTTATAATGCTAGGCATGGCTGCAGTGATGTTGTACTAATATGTTATTGTACTTTATTGTTTTTTTAGTTATGTTTTGGTTGTACTTATTTATGCATATGTATATTTTATTTTGTTTGTTCACACTTTATCTTTGACAAAGCTTCTTTGTGGTGGCTGATGATGCTTTCATTAAATGCATGACATTTCTTCCCATGCTTGCCTTACTTCAGTACTTTTGCTTGCATACTAAAACTTTTATTTTTGTTTGTATTTACTTTGTTTTGTTTATGTTTATATGCGAATGTATTTCTTATTTAAATATTTATCTTTAACTTACATACTTATCTTAGTTATACAAAAGATATTTATATTTTTACTTTATTTTGTACATTTTATTTTATTTTTTTTCCATGTTGCTTTTTACCTGTGTTAGTGTTCATACTTATGTTAATACTTATTATTATTTCAAACCATTTGTAACAATTTCTATTTATTTTTAAAAACAATTTATTTAAGATTTTACCTCAAATCCAATATATACATATATATTCACATATATACAAATTTCCAAATTCATATGACTTAATATATTTTCTATTTGAATCAGGGAAACTCGCTGCCATTTAAAATCAATTTTACAAATTTTAATTCAAAAATTCATTTAAATTATCAATTTAAATTCATAAAAATCCGGGGTCGTTACAAACTTCCCCCCTTAAAAGAATTTCGTCCTCGAAATTGCACCGCTCTTTTCATGAATTATACACCCATGGAAAAGGCTAATGCCAATTCAAACTATACTAGTAATCATATGGATATTTTCGGGTAATTCATAATATATCTCATATAAAATGCTACTCATAATATTAGTACACAAGTTATAGTCATACATAACTCTACTAACATCCAACCTTCACTACAATTTTAATTCCAAAACACGTACATAAACATACCTTAACCAAAAGAAGTCAATCCAGCCAATTACAGATCCTCACTGTCATAACTTCCTCTCTCAGGCCCTGACAGTTCTATAACTTCAACCTCATCGTCTGTCTCAAAAAATTCCTCTGGGTCAGAGTCTATCTGAATAAAACCTCCACCACCTAGCTCCTCGTTTTCTATGGCATCATCATCCTCTACGACATTATCTAAATCCCAATGAATTTCTTCATCACCTTCGGACTCTATCTCCATTTCAGGTTCTTCTTCCACCTCAAACTCTTCCTCAAATTCTTCTTCGAATTCCTTTTCGAACTCTTCTTCATTTTCGGACTCCTCCTTGGGTTCTTCAACTTGAGGTTGTGGCGGCACCACGGGCTCCTCTGGCACCTCCTCTTGTGCTGATGGTTCACCCGAATCATCCCGAGTTCTACTGGATGAACTAGTATCACCAACCCTCCTGGCCTTTCCACCTCGGCTGATGCTATTTGTTCTCTACAATTAAAATCAAAATCCAAAAATTAAGATCCTAAGTTTTAGAATTTTATAGGTTGAGAAATACAACAAAGTTTATATTTCATATTTTATGCTACCCAAGAAGTTATAACAGAAATCCAAAATTTGGTTTTAAACAATATCGTCTTATCGTTATAATTCAAATCTATCTTTATATTTCATTAACCGATTTCAACTCAAATTGAAATTTCAAATTTATTCCAAATTTCCAATTTCAATTTTCAAATTCATATTCATTAAAGTTTAAATCAAAAACTGAAAAGAAATCGATGAAGATACGAAATAAGAATTTCCTATAACGATTCATAGGGTCCTCATCACACCGAATCTTCTTCTTGTAATTGTCACTAAGCGATCAAAAGAATTTAGAAACGAATCAAAGAAAATTGATAAAAAAAGTCATTTTCACCGTTGTAGGGTATTGACCATTTATGGTCATACTTCCATGTCCCCTATCTCGTTCTCTTCTTGCACTCATACTCTCTATCACTGGATATTAAGAGAATTTACTAAGACATTCGAACGGATATCTTAGGGATATACTCATTCTAGGATTTACTTCATCCTATCTCTAATGAGTTACTTAATGTGTTTATACTCCTGAGCTAAAGTTTAACCTTAGCTCTGATATCAAATGTAAAGAACTAGATTTTTCACGCTCGAAAATCGACATCCATACTTCATATCGTATTCGAATGCCGTAGATTTGACCGTTCAAATCCGATTCGCCGGAGCTTATAACAACATTAAGTAAATAACACAGCGGAATAAAAGAATAATACATTGATATACAGCTTTGATACAATATCTGATACAACAGATGATCCAATAGATATCAATATACATCAGAGACATGATACAATAAAATAGCAGCGGAAAAGAAAAATAGATAACATCTAGCAGCGGAACGATATAACTCTAAGATAGTCTTCAAGAGAGAACTCCAAAACCGCAACTCCCAACTCCAAGAACCAATCCAGCAATAGTTCGAACCCCCAATAACGATGCACCAAGCTAAGCAAGACTGGTGCGGTCCAAAGACAGAACTAACTCTAGATAATATACTAAACCTGACTATCTAAAAAACCCAAACTCTAGACTGCTCGTGTAGAAAATAATGAGCACCCAGAGTTTAGGAAAGAAACAATAAACTCCGGATCAGTCGTGGGACTGGTGTGAGTAACAAAAACAGTTTGTCTTTTAAAACAATCAACAAAAGATTTTAAAATCACTTTGCAATGCTTTTAAAAATGAGACTACCATAAGGCCTCCCGCACGCACACACAATGCAAACGCAGAATCGGAGGAGATTTCTCCTTATGATAGTCAAAGATGCTTGATACGCATTAAAAAGAACATTTGATATTATTACTAGTGCATAGTGTAGGAAAAATTTATTTCGCAAATAAAGATATAAATCTTAGCCAACATACAACCATTATCGTATGCCTACTATAGCTACCATGTTCAATAGCAGGTTACCGCCACATTCCATGGCAGGTTATACAACTAAAACCGTACAAGATCGTATTGTTTCTTTGGATTTCCCACAAATGGTCAGGCCAATGAACTTCCCATTGCCACATGAGAACGCCTCTGGAAGGACGTCCCCGAGAACCTAACCGGATCTCTGCCAACACAAGGCCGGGTTACCCCTAACTGGGTAACTACTGACACGAGTATGCCATCCCCCGGTCGTAACCAACCTTTATCCGGGGCCCCAACAACAAATCACAAAGTAATATATATATATATATATATATATATATATATATATATATATATATCTGCGATATTAACATAAGTTAAGTATCTGGGCTCCATACAATGATACCACTTCTATCCGGAAGGAAATGCACATACCCTAAGGGGTTCTACCCCCAATAACCTTGCCGCATCTTTCATGTTTCGACCATTTCGAGGTGTGAGGTCCGACAAAGTCTCGTCCACAAAGCCACGCTTTATACAAAAGCTGTGCTTTGGGTCAACAAATGATCAAAGTAATGATCACCAAGATAAATGATCAAACAAATGATCATATCACAAATGATCAAACAATGATCATTTCACAGCAACACTCAACATGTCACATTACCAAATTGAGAATATATCGCTGATAACCATCAACTACATAACCTCTGAGCTCGTACGTCTCAGAGAAGGGTGTTAAGATAAGAGAATAAATTCTCCGCCACCAACGGAAATATATTTGAAAGAAATCAGCTTTATATCTCAAATTGTAATGTCAGACATAAGAATCCATACAAGTCTGTTCTGGGTTCGAACAGAACCGAAGGCATTTCCAAAGAAGTCCTTGCAATCCGGATATTCACAATCCCGATCGGATTTCCCATCACTTGGGGAGTCTCTATACCGGCGTGAATCGGTGCAGAGACAATCGATAGGTCATCCTATCGCTTTCGCAAATACCCGGTCTTCACCGCCGATCTTCAAATGCTATCCATAACGTTGAATCGCATATTCGGAATGGGTTATATGATACAAAGGTCCTTTCCCGGCTAAACCGAATAGTGAGCGAAAATATTTAAAACATATGGATATGGGATTTCCATTAAGTCACAACTTAATAATTCAAACTTCCTTTCAAATGGTTTACACCAATTACCATTTCAAATCTTTTAAACAAAAGATTAATTTCATATAGTTCATCTATTTTCATAAATATTCATTCCCGGATTTCAAAACAATTTCATCTTAATTGGATTAATTCATCAAATCTTTAAACCAAAGATTTTTCTCATAGTTTTCAAATTATTCCCAAATATTTATTTTCAAATTCGTTTCCAAATATTCATCTATAACTTGGAAACTATTTTAGTTTAAACTTGAAATCCCTCTCAATAATATTTGAAACCAAAGCTTTTTATCATTTAGAAACAAAAGCTTTATTTTGGAAAAACCCCAGTTCATTTATACAAGTTAACATCTTTGGTTTAATTTGAATTCCCAAAATAATACTTTAAACATGGTTTGACTCATATATAACTAGTATAATATCGTTAATCCCTAGTTCCCAAATCATAGAATTCAATTTCAAAAATTGAATTTAAGTTTAAATCAAATTATTTAAATTCTAAAACTTAATCAAAAATAATTTCATCTTGAAATTTTATTTCAAAAACTTTTCACTTTAAACCCAATCCATTTCCAAAACATTTGAATTTAAAAATTCAAATTCAAAACTATTTCAAAAATTTGCTACTTAACTGATTTCCTCGTGAAATCCATAATTGTGCGTGTATGGTGTGGTCCAGGGGTTTAACACAATAGTGCAACATCATTCAATCATCACAGATCAAATACAGAAATTTATTTGATAAGCGGTATAAACTATAACGCTTATATTTGATAAGCGGTATAAACCATAACGCTCATCTTTTTATTCACAGAACACAGATATATGTATCATAGATAATAATTACATTTATCTCAGATAAATAAATTACATTTCAGATCATAACACAAATCAGGATATATCACAAAGCATCAATATCAGGGGTATCAGACAATTTAACTATTCAGTCAAGTTCCAACATCCACGGGTAATATTTATTAGTTGACTGATAAATTTGAATCAACTGTATTAATTATAAATCTTTTTATTCACTTTTAATTACGGACTAATCAATCTTAATTAATGAATCAATTTAACCTTTAATTATTAAATTTATCTTAATGAATCACAATTATTAATTAATTCTTTAATTAATAAATTAAACTAACCCCTTAACCACAGTTATACCCAAATTGCTGATTATCATTTTATTAATTACATTCAGTAATATCAATTAGTTACTTTTCTAAGTAATTATATTTTCTAAAATATTCTGGTGATTATTCTGAATTAATTTACTTGAGTGATAAATCTGAACTAATCCAATTAACTCACTTAATTATATTTAATAATTAATTCTTTAATTATTGCCATTATGTAATTACACTTCACAATTCCATAAATGATTATTATTAAATTAATCAATCTAATTCATTATTCTCAAATTCCCTTTTCAATTCCATTTTAAATTCAAAATTGAAATGAATTCTTATTTATCTTTAAATAAGTTTAAAATAGAATTTTCCAATATTTTAAATTTACATGTTAAAGAACAATTCATTACAAAAGGAAATTCTTAAATTCCTAAAAATCAATTTTCCTTTCCTCTTTGTAACTTTAATATATTTAATTTATTTTAAACACTTAAGTTATAAACTAAAATTTATTTAAAAAAATATATTAAAAATATGATTTAAAATTTATTTCAGGTATAAACTTTTAAGTTTCAGCTTGTTTAAATCTTCCGTCTACAAATTCAATTCTATTTTGAATTCAAATTGCTCCAAACATTTAGTTGCTTTTAAAGTTATAAAAGAAAACAATTTGAAATTTAAACTTTATTTGTCTTAAAATTAAACTCCAATTCAACTTGAATTTGTATTTTTAATTTAGTCTAAAATTCTGGAAACAGGTTCAGCTTGAAAATTTTTGAACAACTCTTCCAACCCGAAGCTCCCCGTTCTCACTTCGAGTATGCTACTCGAATTATTCGAGTATGACGCGAGACTCCCCACTCCCCTCTGTTCTTCCCAGGCAAACAAATACCCAGGCTTCTATTTTAACTTTAAACAAAACAATTCCCCAGGTGCAAGCTATCACGCGTGCACGTGCACGAGCACCGGAGGCGACTCCGACCACTGGCGAACCCTTCGACACGCCAACCAACATCCCCGCAACCTTCTCCAACAATCGAAACATCCCTCACCTCCCTCGAATTAAAAACAAGCTCGAAAGTGAAGCCTGGAACAAACCTGGAAACGCACGCTGGAGCCACCACCGATCCCTGTCAACGCCTCGTACTCACGACTCCGACCACGAGAATTCACGCAACTCTGGCCATCGATGCGTCTACGACCTAGCTTCCATTTCCCAAACTCTCGCGACACTCGATCCATCAGAAGGAACGAACGAATCGATTTCATGATCTTACCTAAAACTAGGGTTAGAAATAAAAACTCCTCCCCATCATCGCCACGGTCCTCTTCGCCACCTCCGGCCATTTTTCCTGGCAACCCCGTAGCCTCCTCCACCTCCACAAACAACCCTGACCAACTCGAATCACTCAATCACGAGAAAATGATTTAAAAGCAGATTTTGTTCTGCTGTGGACGGCTCATGATACACACAACTAAAAATCACTATATTTGTTTTAAAAATCCTATCTTGGGCTGTTAATTCAAGCTATATGATTGATCCATAATTCAAGATATTCGAAATTTCCAGAGACTTAAGTATTTACTGTAAACATTTGATTTTTCTACTTCATATGCATTTATATTCCACGAAACCATTTTTAGGTTCTATCTCATTCTTAAATACGACTATTTCATTTTAAAACCAAAGCCTAATATTGATTAGAAAAAAGAAGAAGTTGAATTTCTTTGTTGTTCTACACCCTGAGATTTAACAGGGAAGTTATAATTTTTTTTCTAATGCCTGCATACATCAAGCTTCAGAAATTTGCAAACCCATATCTCAAAATAATATTGATCGCAGCAATAATATTCAACTATATCACACTGTAAAATTTTTAAAGGTGGAGTTACTCACTTTCCAGATCATGTTGACTCCAAGAGTTGAAGTTGAAATCTGGTTTATCTGAAGTTTTACTTTTGATCTGAATTTTGATCTGCTACTTGATATAATTGAGTTGAAACTGAAGCTTAGTTGTTGATGTTTGTTTTGCTTTTAAACTGAGTTGAAACAAGCTGAAGTCTTTTGAAAATCTGGGAAGCTACTGCTAACTTTGATCTGGTTTGTTTTGTTTTAGATTGAAGTTTGTTTGTTTACAAAGTGATACTATCTCAGTTTTTTTTTCTTCTTCTTTTCTCAGATCAAATGGTCGAAATGGAGAGGATATATATATATATATATATATATAAAACATGCAAGCTTGTATATCTTTACTGGTACAAGGTGATGTTTGTTTTATAATGCTAGGCATGGCTGCAGTGATGTTGTACTAATATGTTATTGTACTTTGTTTTTTAGTTATGTTTTGGTTGTACCTATTTATGCATATGTATATTTTAATTTGTTTGTTCACACTTTATCTTTGACAAAGCTTCTTTGTGGTGGCTGATGATGCTTTCATTAAATGCATGACATTTGTTCCCATGCTTGCCTTACTTCAGTACTTTTGCTTGCATACTAAAACTTTTATATTTGTTTGTATTTACTTTGTTTTGTTTATGTTTATATGTGAATGTATTTCTTATTTAAATATTTATCTTTAACTTACATATTTATCTTAGTTATACAAAAGATATTTATATTTTTACTTTTTTTTGTTCATTTTATTTTATTTTTTTTCCATGTTGCTTTTTACTTGTGTTAGTGTTCATACTTATGTTAATACTTATTATTATTTCAAACCATATGTAACAATTTCTATTTATTTTTAAAAACCATTTATTTAAGATTTTATCTCAAATCCAATATATACATATATATTCACATATATACGTATTTCCAAATTCATATGACTTAATATATTTTCTATTTGAATCGGGGAAACTCGCTGCCATTTAAAATCAATTTTACAAATTTTAATTCAAAAATTCATTTAAATTATCAATTTAAATTCATAAAAATCCAGGGTCGTTACACTCATGAATTCCAACAAAACACGGCCTGAATTGCGTCGTGACGTTCGAGCGCCAGATATCGACCGCCTCCCCCATCGACTCCGATACTTAGCCCTAAGCGACCCCGCGTGAAAATACTCGCCCGCGCCCTCGTTCCCCCTCGCGTACGTGCGACTTCCCCTTTTTTTTATAAACGAAGTTCATTCGTTTCCTTCGAACTGATAGAAGAGTGGAAGTAGAAGGGCATGAGTAATGTATACAGGCGATAGGGTTTTAAAGTTTGGTCATGATTTATATAATTTTTTTTTCATCACCGATTGATTTATTGAAAGAGAAGGAGAGGCTCGGTTTTAAAATAAAGGCATTAGCTTCTGAGAGAAGACGAGGGTAGCGTGCTTGCGACGAGAAGGGGAGACAACTAGGTCGACGGAAATCAGATTTTAGGGTGCCTACTAATTTTACCTTATTTGATTTAAATAAAGTTTTATTTAATTTCCAACGCGTTCACTTATCGTACGCTCACACAACAACTCCGATCAATACGAAACTTGAAATTCGATAATAATTTAATACTACGGATCCAATGGGACTGGTTTCGTCGAATTCTGAGACTGCGTCTTAGAAGGCTATTTTTAAATACAATTTAAACAGTATAAATTTTAAAATTGAACAACCCACTGTTAATTTTAATTTTACAACTTTCATTACCTTCAATTTTATCAATATAAATTTTATAAGACTTAAGATTATTTATAACAGGCTTAAAATCTCAGGTTTCATATTTTATCCAATTCAAATTATTTAATTCTACAATTTAATTGTCAAATAAATCATGATATTCGTAATTTAAGTTGATAATTAACCTTTAAACAATTTAAAATCAATTAATATTCCAATTTTAAATGCTTTAAAATTCTGGGTCGTCACAGCGGCACACACGACCTTCACTATGTTACCATAGATCGCAGTCTACCGATATAAAATCAAACGTAGACCTTGTCTCCCAGCGACACACACGACTTTCGCTATGGTAACCTCTACTCAGATCCCCAGGAACTAGTTTTGTCCGGACTCCTCACAGGATCAAATTTAGAACCCCCCTTGGGGCTCAAGGCAGCACCACCCGGTGGTACTCCTGAGAAGTTCATTTCAAGGGTGTGCCTTTTTCCCCAGAGCCATCATCAAAACATTTTATACTATACACATATAGTATTTTCAAATCATACACCTAGTATGATTATATACAAAGCTCCTTTACACAAAATCGATTATTCCAAAATCGATAATTCTTAAACTAGGCTTTTCAAAATTCTTATACTGATTTTACCCAAAAATCAAAAGCCTTTCCAAATCCAAAGGTTCCCAAAACCTTTTCTAAAATCCGCATAAGATCCTTTATATATATATATACAGATATATATAATTTTTAAAACTTTGGATCATTTCAAACTTGTATAAAACTCCTTTATACTTCAAACACCTCCAAAAACCATTTTCTTTCGGCAAAAGATTCATCAAGGGGAGTTTTATCTTATATAACAAAGATATATAACTTTGTTTATTCAAAATAAAATATTCAAATTTGATTACTCTTTTCAGTATCAATTTCATTCAAATCCGTACGATGTACACATATCATCCATACGCTATACCAATCTGATCGCTCACTTGATCACACAATTTCATTTCCGAACTAGTATCGTCCACCTGACTTTCTAGTGCGGACACAGATCTGGTTTCTTGATCAGAAACCGTCATTCTCCTTGCATAGCCTAACTATGATAGGGAATATCCAGAACCAATCACCAATCCATATCCAGGTTCGCCGTCGAAAATCGAGTGAAAAATCCCACTTGGATCGATATAACTATCTCGAAATTCTGTGCTCGAATCTGGATCAAATCACTATGCGAATAGAATAACATACATACACCCTACGTATTTATCTTTATTGGTTATTAGCCAAATCAATTCCATTTCTATTCACCTTTACTTTGATTTTCATTCCCTTACTCACAATTGCTTAAATCCATATGGATTATCACCTCTATTCTTATCTCAATTGGGTATTTAACCAATAACAATTTGAACTCCAACTAGTTTATTTAGAAAATAGCTTGAAAATTTTTAAAAATAGATAAGTAGTTGGAAAATAATTACTAGTTTTTCAAATAGGTGTAAAATAATTAGAAAATAGTTAAAATAATTATAGAAATCTTAGATAATTGCAAAATAATAGTAAGATAGTGATTAGTTTATAAACAGTTGGAAAATTGTTAAATCAAAAATGATTGTAAAACAAGTATAAGATAGTTTGGCTTTTAAAAGAAAAGTTGTATATATAATAAATAGCTTGGAAAAATAGGTTTATATTAAAACAATTTATATTAAAAATAGTCCAGAGTCAAAACTGCTCACTTCCCAATCTCCATTCTCATCAATTCAAATTCAAATTCCATTTCCAAATCAAGTTGAATTATTCTTGATTTCCTCTCAAGTTTAATTCAAATTCCATTTTAATTTAAAACTATTAAACTTTAATTACAATTCCAAATTATTCAAATCAATCCCATTCAAATTTTGCATTTGAATCTTATACTCATACATCTTCAATCACCATTTCAATTAATTCAAATCAAATTCAATTTGAACTAATTTCAAATTTTAAATTCCAAATTTAAACCATCTCGAATTATATATATTCGAGTTAAATTGACTAAGATTGGTTTAACCCTTTAAACCAAGTTAACCTTTAATAAAAGCTTTTAAACAATTTAATTTCAAATTAAAGTTAGATTTTCTTTTATCTCAATAATGGATATATCACCACACTTCACTTCTCATTCATTTGAACAAATCCAATTTCACAATTTAAATATTTCCAATTCAAGTTGTTCATTTAAACCTTTTTAACTTCTCCCAAGTTAAATTCGATTTACTTAATCCAATCAACCTCATTCAATCCTTAATCTTCACAATAATAATCTACCCACTTAAAGACTTATCACTTTGGGTATCATATCTCATTCCAAATTGAAAAATCAATATTTAGAGTTTATTTCAAATTATCCTTGATATCATGTATATCCATACATATATACATATTTATTTCTTTTACATACCAAGTTATACTTTAAAAATAATTTAAACCACCTTTGGTTTTTAATTCAAAACAAATTTCTTTTAAATTTTCAAACAACTCTTGTTTGAAATAGGACCATTTCATTCAAATGCATTAAATAATATTATTTATTATTTCTTTAAATTAATTACATCATTAACTAATTTCAATTAATCACATTTGGTAATTAACTTATTTCTTAATTACCTTCATTAAGTAAGTGTCCGTTAAATTACTTACCTCTAGTTACTTCATTAAGTAACTCCCTCTTTATTTATCATTTCCAATTATTATTCATTAATTAAGCTCATTAAATAAAGTTCAATTAATTACATAAATTAATTGATTATCCTTATCCTGAAACTTTTTCCGAATTCAAGATTTAATTTCAGTTTGGTTGTATTTCTATTACTTCTTAATTTAATTCAATAATTTAATAACCAATTCCCTTACTATTTGTTAGAAAGGTATATCACTTTATATATCAAAATATAATCTTATATAAAACCGTTTAAAATCTTTATATAAGAAAATAACAAGTACGCTCTCTCATACACACACACACACACACACACACACACACACACACTCAACTCATTCTAGGGTACCACTTATCCTATCCTTAATAAGTAATCCCACCAGAGCCAAGGTTCTCGCTTAACCTTCAGCTCTGATACCAAATGTAATGACCCGAAAATTTCGATCCCGAAATTCCCAGATAGTTAGTGAAAAGAAAAAAGAGAAATAAGAAGAAGAACAGAAAAGAAACACACAATCTCAAATTCGCAACGGATAAAATATAATAGCAAATAAATAACAGTTTACAAAGCAGAACTGTATCAGTATATTTACATTTTACATCAGAGTTATAACAATTTCACAACACTGGACAGTTTAAAATAACTTGTCCCATATAAATAACAATATATATCACAGCGGATAAACACTCTATACGTTCCTGTCCTTCAGCTCTCCTCCTGAGCTCTAGAACGTCCTTACCTGCAAGTCTGTAATACTCGATCTGACCCGAGCATTACATCAAAGTAACACCCAGGTCAGGCTGGAAACCAGCGTGAGTAAACCCATTTAACATAGAGTACAAAAGCATACAACTTATATAAACCCGGGGTAACTTATATCAATTTACAACTTCTCAAGTTGTTATAATTTCACTTATTCAACACATAAATTTCTAAGTGCCAGAACTTAGATTAACTGGTCCAATTCACTTTAACCATTCCATTTCAACCTATTGATTTCACATATCAACCCATAAAACATCATTGTTGGTTACCAATCGAAGTGGGTTCGGGTATTACTGATATCCGATCCCGGTCTCTTCGAATACAAAATTATCTTAACCCAAATTGTCCAATTAAATATAATTCATCTTTAATTACCAGATAACATTCTATCACATCAATTCATAATTGGTAGATAATCACATTTATCACAATCCATCCAACATATCTGTGAAGACCCGCAAATCCGTACTCCTTGAATATACACTAATCTCCATAGATTAATTCAAGATGAACAGAAATATGAATTCTCAATTTTTTTTAAGAAAAAGACAAAGACAGAAGAAGAGAGAAAAAGATAGAAAATAGAGAGAAAAGAAATAGAAAATAGAACGGAACAGAAAACAACAGAATCTCACAATCGCAGCGGAACAACATATAATACATAAATCAATAATCTTTAAACAAAGAACTATATCAGTTATTACATTACATTACATTACATCATATCATCAGAGTGTACAACAACAACAACATCAAACAGCGGAAAAGAAATACTATATACTAATAATACGCCATGCATCCAGCTTGCCTCCAGCAACTCCAGAATATCCTGATAAACCTTAACTCTTGACTGCCCGTGTGGAAATTGGTGGGCACCCAGAGTTTAGGAAGGAAAACAATAAACTCCGAGTCAGTCATGTGACTGGTGTGAGAACTCAAATCAGTTTATTTATCTTTAAAATCAAAATAGAGGAATATTTTTAAAGTCAATTCGCAATGCTTTTAAAAATGAGACTACCATAAGGCCTCCCGCACACACACACATGCAAACGCAGAATCGGAGGAGATTTCTTCTTATGATAGTCAAAGATGCTTGATACGTATTAAAAAGAAGCATTTGATATTATTACTAGTGCATAGTGTAGGAAATATTTCGAAAGTAGAATATAAATCTTAGCCAACATATGACCATTATCGTATGCCTACTATAGCTACTATGTTCAATAGCAGGTTACCGCCACATTCCATAGCAGGTTCTACAACTAAAACCGTACAAGGATCGTATTGTTTCTTTGGATTTCCAACGAATGGTCAGGCCAAGGAAATTCCCATTGCCAAATGAGAACGCCTCTGGAAGGACGTCCCCGAGAACCAAACCGGATCTCTGCCAACACAAGGCCGGGTTACCCCTAACTGGGTAACAACTGACACGAGTATGCCATCCCCCGGTCCTTTGGGACCTTTAACCGAGCGCTCGTCACCATCATCACACAATCATAAATAAAGTGTTTCAACATGAGTAAGCATCTGGGATCCATACCATGATACCACCCTTTTCCAGAAGGAAATGCACATACCCTAAAGGGAGCTACCCCTCATAACCTTGCCGCATCTTTCCTGTTTTGACCATTCCGAGGTGTGAGGCTCGACGAAGTCACGTCCACAAAGACATACTTTATACAAATGCCGTACTTTGGGTCAACAAATGATTATAGAAATGATCACCAAGGTAAACGATCAAATAAATGATCCTATCACAAATGATCAACACAATGATCATTTCACAGCAACACTCAGCATGTCACATTACCAAATTGGGAATATATCGCTGATAACTTTCAACTACATAACCTCTGAGCTCGTACGTCTCAGAGAAGGGTGTTAAGCTAAGAGAATAAATTCTCCGCCACCAACAGAAATATATTTGAAAGAAATCAGCTTTATATCTCAACTTGTAATGTCAGACATACAATCCATACAAGTCTGTTCCGGGCTCGAACAGAACCGAAGGCACTTACAAAGAAGTCCTTGAAATCCGAATATCCACAATCCTGATCGGATTCCCCATCACATATGGAGAACTCAATACCGGAGCAACTCGGTGCAGAGTAAATCGACAGGTCATCCTATCGCTCTCGCAAATACCCGGTCTTCAACACCGGTCATCAATGCTATCCATTACGTCGTATCACTATTCGGAATGGGTAATCCGAATAATGAGCGCAATAATTTAAAAATAAGTGTGGCATTCCAATTCAAACAAATCACAACAAATACCTTTCAAAGGTAAATATTGATAGTCGGTTATTGAACTATCAATGGATATGCACACATCACCAGATTCCAAATAATTTTTCAAAAATATCTTTACAAGATATATATATTTTCCATTCTTAAAAAATAAATCAATATTTATTTTAAAAAAATTCCCCCTTTCTTTTATAAATTCCATAGTGAATTTATATTTCACAATATCTATGAATATACGACTTCAATTATTCATTTCAATTTATCTTCAAAAAGATAAATTCTCAAAATGTTTCATTTCGCATTGGAAAACATTTCTATACTTATTTATTCATAAGTAATTCACAAATCTATTTATTTTCAACACTTGGAAAATATTCAATATACTTAAATCGAAATTAAGTATATATTTCATTCTTTAAGGAAATCATTCTCTTAAACATATTTATTTGGGCCAAAACGAATGTTGCGTAAAACATCGTTACGACAACCCAAAAATCACTAGTATAGGGATTCGAAATTAAAATAGATATATAAATCCCAGTACTATACAAAACCTTTCCTTTCGGAAATCATTTACTATAACAACAGTGTTATAGTCCACCATTTCCTTCTATTTCTCGAAAACGTCTATTTCAACAATGAATGTTGAAATCTATGGTTTCGAATCTCAACACAATTAAAAACATCGTTAGATCGTTCTAATTCTATTTAAAATATCACATTCAAAACATTTTCTTTAACTTATTTTTCACTATTCAAAAACGTGAATATACTACGTTAACAAATTTCATCCTTTTATTCATTTTATTTCAAAGGATTATTCACAGTCAAAAACGTGAATATAACTCCATTAATAGGTTTTAACAATTTACTTATCAAAATAAGTCGTTTGCGAATTTATAAAACAACGTTTATAAACTCAATTTCTATTTATTTTATAACAACTTCCTTTTATAAATCTCCTTTATTAACCTATTCGATTTATAACTCAATTATAAACCAAAAGTTCATGTTATAAGTTAAACACGTATAATTTATTTGTTTACAAAATCCTTCTTTTTAAACTTCCCAATCTATAAATTTTATAACTTATAAGATTCATTTATTTATCAAAAATCCATTCTTTAATAACTTTACAAATTTTATAAACCTACTGCTTATAAAATTCCATTCATAAATTCACTGTTTATAATTCTATAAATTTCATTCATTTATGAAATTCATTCACAATTCATTCTAACACTTATAAAAACTCGTTTTATAATTTCAATATTTCAATTTATAAATATCAATTTACAAATCTCTTATATAAATAAATTTATACTATTATTTTAAAACATCTTTAATCTCCTTTATAATTTCACCATTCTCTTTGATTTATAAAATAATCAAATTTTATAAATCCTATATTTCAACTTTTCATAATAAATTCAATTAATCCCGATTTAAACTATTTTATAAAATCATTAATCCCATATTTTCAAAAATCAACTTTTAACTATATTTCTCAAAAATCATAATTTTATAACTTTTAAAAGTATAAAGTTTATTTATTTATAATGGATCAATTCCAAAAATATTTTATAAACGTATACTTTCAAAAAATCACTTTGAAATCCTTTTAAAATTCCAAAATTGGTCCAATGATGCTACATACCAAATAGTCAATCACGACAACAACGATATCATATATCGATATGATAATCAACGAATATCAAAATATCCATACTCAAATAAATACTGTTGAGGAATCCAGTTGGATCCCTCCAACCTGTTTTCCTGCATCCAAAGATGTTAGCACAATACCAATTCCGTTCTAGTACGAAATTATCGCGGTATATGGGATTTAAAATATTATCCGCTTAATAGACGGCGCAATAGGGTCTCATCCGCTATACAAATGTGGGAAATCAATAACTGCAATATATACATATGCCAATATATATATATATATTGCTATTATATATAATACCAATTTCACTGTTTATGAAATATTCACGGTATATGTTTTTAATAAATAACATCCGCTTGATAGACGGCGCATAATGTCTATTTTAACAATCAATAGATAACAATCATCATTCAAACATGCATTTAAATATTTTAAATCTAACTATTTAAAATAAAATCGAAACCGATTCGATTGAGTGAGAAGTTCTCATCTTGATTTCAATTTCGTTTTAGCGATTTATTTCGAATAAAATTAAACGCGCGTTTAATTTTACCCAAAATTCTCACCAACTCCAAATGACTCCAATCCAATTCCATCGCGTAGTAGTCGTCCATACGATTCCAACGCTTCCTGTTTCGCGCGTTTTCGACCTCGTATGAAAAAGATATGGATTTTACAAGTTTATACGAATTTTATAAACTAATTTACAATATTATTTTATATTTCTAAACCTAGAACAGATCATCACCGTTAATAATTCTATTGCTCTATCCAGGCCGCCCATCATCTTCTCCCCCAAACTCACATTCACGTACAGGTTACACGCGACCCATTCACGCCTATAACCCTAATACACGCGAGCCACCAACGACGAAGAAACCCCATCATATCGGCACCAAATCGAAGCTTGCGTCATGCTCTTCCTTCACCACCAATATAGTTGAACTCGGCTGCACCCTCTACCCTAGAAACGAGTGCGAACGCGACGGCTTTGAGCCTAAATTCCCGCTGATCCAAAGCTCCAAACACGATCATAGCCGTTGGATTTATAGAACTCTCTATGCTCTACAACTTTCATTTAGAAAGTTTCTCGAATTAATGAATGGATTTGGAGATTTGGAGGGGAGAGCGAAACGATATTCTGGCCTTTGAAATTGTATCTGGCGGCTAGGGTTTGCAAATTAGGGTTATATATATATTTTTTTATTTGTGAAGAGGCAAGGGCTATTTATAGAAAATCGAACGAAACACTATTCATTTTGGATTTTCCGAACTCCGATTTACGCGCGGTGACCGACGTTTCTAGGGTTTATCCCGCGTTCAGGACACAATGCAATAGGTTTCGAAAGCTAATTCGGTCATCTCTACAAGTTATGGCAATAAACGTTCGATTTAAATTAAACCGATTTAAACGATTTTCTAGGCGTTTTAGCTTGCGCCGGACAAACGGTAAATCCGATTGACACGAAATTTGAAACCATACAATAATATCACATTACGGATCCGGTGAAACTGGTTTCGTCGAAATCCGAGACTTTTTGAAAAATGGCTATTTTAACTCGCCAATTTAATATTAAAATAATTTCTATGCGTTTCGAGCTGCCACGATCAAACGATAACTCCGATTGCTACGAAAATTGAAATCCGGTAGTAACAAACTATTACGGATCCAATGGAACTAGTTTTGTCCAATTCTGAGACTGTTCGAAAATTGGCTAATTTCACTAGTCGATTAAATATTAAAATATTCAATTTTCACAAATTAACTTTTAATTCGATTTTAAAAGTTCTAAAATATCATTCTAATTTCAATATGATAAAATAAAATTTTACAAATCATTTTCAATCATATTTAAACCAATTCTCAATTATTTCTGTATTTTCACTATTAAACTATTGATTTAATTATTCAATTAAATCCAATTATTCGAAATAAAATTTATTCGACTTATAAATTTCACTTATTAATATTTAAAATTAATTAAATATTCAAATTTTAATTAATAAAAATTCTAGGTCGTTACAATATCATACCACAAAGCAATTCACATCAAAGATATCAACCAGTTCCAAGAACTCTTCATCATTCAATTATTAATAAGCAAGATTGATCACTTCATTAATTACATTAATTAATGATCCTCAAAATATTTTCATTAGTTAATTATTATATTCATTTAATAATTAACCTTTAACTTAATTACATTCATTAATCAAGATTAACCAAAATTATAAATTGAATTTCCTCAATTATTCCAAGGATTAAACTAACTCCTTGATTAATTAATCTTTTTAATTACACCGAGTAATTATTACTTAATTTCTTCCATAATATAATTATCCTTTAATTACTCCCCATCAAGTAATTAATTACATCTAGTAATCATCCATCAATTACTTCACTAAGTAATTACACCTCATTAATTACCTTAAGTAATTATACTTAACCCAAAATCAGATGATTACCTTAAATTAATCAAACTTAATTAATTAACTAAAATTAACCACATCAACTTTATTAATTACACTAAGTAATTAATTCCTTAATTACTTTCATTTGAATACCTTTTGCAAATTTGTTCTATAATTGAAAGATTTGGAAGCATTGAGTGAAATCAATTATACAATTAAAAGTTTATAACAATTCTTTTTACAACAAACAATTTAAAACAATAAATTTTAATTATTTAAACTTTGTAACTTATTCAAACTTGTTTAATAAATTCTTATTCTTTTAAAACTTTAAAACTTATCTGCACACATTTTACTTTATCCTTCACCTTGATTTCTTTACTTAAAACAAATCTGGTACAAGTTTATTTTTTTTTAAAAACATGCATTTGATTTTACTCAAACTTAAAAACCTACATTTTAAAGAATTGGTACAGGTTCTTACCTCAAACTAAAAATCCCATCACAAAAAAAAACGAGCAAACTCTCAAAATCCCCGAGTAAAAACATGAGGACCCTCACCTCGCATGTTTACTTCGAGTTTCACAACGTCCTACATGAGAGAGAACCCAAGATCTCCCCTCATCACTTTAAACTCAAACACTTCCAGATTTAGGTGGCACACGCGTGCACATGCACCGTTGATTGGCGAGGCTCCGGCGTCCACTATCGTCATGATCAAGTTGTTGATGATCTTCTCCTACAATCCCAAACACTCCGCCTTCAAAACAAATCCAGTATCAAAATTTGACAAACTCGAACCACCTGAAACGACACCCTCGCCTAAAACTCCTTCGAGACCACATCGCCGACCACCGGACGTCCTGTGACTCCTACAACATATCCTCCAGCCGTCCACTCATCCATCCTCCTGTGTCCGACGCAACTCGAACAACAAAAGGCGATGTTGCTTCCAGATTTGACCCATTAGGTTAAATTCCCACTTAGACCAAATTCCGATGCTACGGTGAACTACCCACCCTTCTGACATTTTTGTTGAACTCGACGAACTTCACCTTACCTCCAGTTGAAATTCCGGCCTTTCCAGTATCTCCAATCACTAGAAAAACCCACAAACCTACCTTTCAGTTGTCATCGAATCCCATACCCAGAATAATACTAAAAATTATGATTTTCTTTCTAAGAATCATAACTTTCAGAGTCAATTCAAGTTATATAGTTGAATCAGCGAAATTTAACATTTTATTTTGTCATGCTTTAGTATTGCTACTGTATTTCCTTGATTCCCAGAATAATTCCAACCCTATTATGCTTGAACATATTTTTAAAAACTAGATTATGTTAAATAAACTTGTCTTGTATGAAAATCGGAACCTCTCAGAGGCAAGAAGGGAGGATTTGATTTTTTTTTTTTTATTTGATCAAAGTTTAAACTCTGAATTATAACAGAGATATATCCAGGTATTCAATACTTATATACTTCAACACATGCATATATATGCATAGAGATTATTTTATATATTCACCTGAAATACACCATTCATTCTTAAAATTCCACCAGCAAATGATTTTTTTTTATTTACTTAAACTTCCTTTTATTAGTTTCAGATTATCCTTGAAAATATCCTTTTTTTTAATTTATACCCTGTTATAACCAACAAATTTTGTATATACATCATGTTCTGTGAAGATCAGAGAAGGAAAACTAAATCTTTTCAGATTTTACACCCTGAATAACCAGAACAAAACAAAAATCCTGCAAACAGGCATGCACACACAATCAAATTCACATATATACTCATATGATCACATAAAGAAACCATGTATCTACCAATTATTAATTTACTTCAAGATCTCCACATGCAACAAGACTGGAAACAAATTAAAGATTTGTTTACTCACAATTTTTTTTTGAAGAGGCAGAGGAACAGGCTCCCTAGATATGAAAACAGAATGCTTGAATCCTGAGATCTTGTTACGCCCCTTGATGTAACAACCCGGGATTTCGCATTATTTAATTATCTTTGTTAGACGATTAAATTGGGTTGTTAATTTCTATTGGAAGTTTTTTTATTTACCAGTCGAAACTCTTTTAAAAAGTTGGAAAATCTTTTAATTATTTGATAAAGAGTATGCGGACTTTAAGCGAATTTTAGCCCACGTTTCTTTATTTGGGGTTGTGGTGCTTATCAAGGCAAATGCTCGTTTTTTCCCTTACTCAATTTTCATTCAATTCGTTTTAAACCCTAAATGTACGAAAGAAACAAAAATGGCGGCCTCGTATCGTTCGTCCCTCTTCGAAAAAAAAAATTAGGTTTTCGATTCGATTTCGGTTTCGCTCGTCTTCGGGAGGCCTCGGCTTCAATTTCGATATGCAATCCTTGGAATTTCTACCTTCGGTTGATTCTACTTGCTCGCGGCTCCTTCTATCTGCATCGAAGAAAGGTGAGTAAATCTCTTTACTCACATTTAGTTCCTTCTTAGTACGGTGCATCTGCAATTCGATTTTCTTCGATGTTGATTTATCTAGGCTATTTGATTTTGCCTCTGCTGGGACTATGTGATAATGTTTTGTTAATTGGTGAATTCTCTGGTACATCGACTTCAGTCGCTTTGACTTTGCGAAAAACATTTTGCTTCGGCCTCCTTTTGCTTTGCGAACTCAACTTTGTTATGCTCTTGACATTTTGCTGTTTGTTTGAGGTGTACGCGTGTTGGGTTGTAGCTTCGAGCTCTGCATAGTACTTATGCGTTGAGTCTTGTTGCTGTTGAGGTTTTGTATTGTTTGGTTTTGCTAGAACTGCCTGGCGTATTTTTGTTGACTGGATCTAGAATACTCATCCACTTCGCTTGTATCATCTGTATCCACACTTCATGTTTATTTGTATTAGCTCGGCTTTGGAATTTTTCGAACTTGCTCACGGCTTCGATTTGAACTCTGATACTTGATTTTGTTTTTTGTGCTTGTGGACTTTGGCTGGTGATAAGGTTTGACTTGGTTCGAACTTGTTGCTGCCTCTCTTGAACTTGTTTCACTGACGCATTGAGCTCGTGTGGTCTTCATTTATATGCGGTCTGCATTTACATTGCCTTTGACCTTTTTGGGCACACAGACTTGATTTCATTGTTGTTGTGCACTGACTTTGTGGTCTTCATATATGTGTATGCATGCATTTGACTTTTGGCTTGGGCAGTTGTACATTTGGTAACCATTACCTAACCTCAGCACTGCCTTCATGTAAATACATTGAAGTCTGTGTAGATAAATTAACCTTTGGGTACATTGTTTAGTTTTATATCCCTGCATGTTGATTTTATACATGTGATAGTAACTCCATTTTAACCCAGATCTGTAGTATGCATTGTCACTTTAGTTCATGGCATTTGTGCGTAACAGAATTTGTTGAGACTATGCTTGTACATGTATATCGAATCACAGTTTCAGTGTGCATATATTTGTGACTTGGTCGTGCTTGGATTTGTGCTCTGGTTCCTCTTTGTATTACCTGGTCTGGATTGCACATGCATTACTGCATTCTTGTAGTTCAATTATTTCAGTGCCATTTTGGTTCTTCTTTCTTTGGTTGAACTGTTTAGGTCCATTGATGATGCTATGTCATTGTATATAGCTGCATGTTGTATTTGCACCCTTTTGTTGCAAGTATTCATGTACATTTAGGTGAGATGCACTTGTCTCTGTCGATAGCCATTTTGAACTGTTGTACTGCCTTTTTTCTTGAGTTTGATGCATTGTATTGTTGCATCGTATTAATTTGCATTTAGTTACTGAATTTCACGGGTAACATTATCCTCATCTGAACTGCTCGGAGTCTTTTACTGTTGGGTGTTGTGGTGCCATGACCTGGTGCTCTCACCTTCATTCTTTTTCTATTTCACTTGATGCTATTCCTTTGAGGCAGTTCGTGATTGCAGCCCCTATTTGTTGGTTGACTTGAACTATGGTCGAGGCTTGATTTTATGTCTTGACCCTTTCATTTGAATTTACACTTGTGTTGAACCCGACTTTTCTTGGGTTTGGCCTTGTATTCGTTTGTGAATTTTCATTGAGCTTTTGTGTATTTCATCACTGCAGTGGCAAGGCAGTGCACGCAAGCGTGAACTGCAGCCACACGGTATTCATTGGGTACATCATCACTGTAGTGGCAGGGCAGTGCACGCAAGCGTGAACTGCAGCCACACGGTATTGCTTTTATTGATATTTCAATTACTTTTGATCCATTGATCTTTTGCCTATTTCATATGCCGTATTGGCGAGGCAGTACACGTTAGCGTGTACTGCAGCCAATTAGAATTGACGTTTTTGAGTGATATTTCAATTGTTTAAATTTATTTAGTTTCATTTGATCATTTTGTTGTTATCTAATTATCTATTTGATAATTAGATTATGTGTTTCTAGTTATTTATTAATAATTAAATTTTGATGTTAATTGCCTATTAGGCAATTCTGATGCTCTCTTAAATTACCTTCATTAATAATCCTTTCTTCTATCTTCGTTGATAATTTGAGTTTGTTGAATTGTTGTTTAACACTATACGTGTTATATTCACCGCTATCCGATTTTCTTGATAAAGTATCGGATAGGTGAATTTATTTTGACTGTCATCTAATTTTTATTTAATTATTATTGCTTCTGTGCACTAATAACTGAGTTTGAATTAGACTGACCCGTGTATTATTTTCTTTTGAATTTAATACTCAGGTCAGACCGAGTATTTACAGGTTGTTGATATCTTACTTTGAGTTGCTGCTTGAGCTATGAAGTCTCTTCATATCTTATGGAGTAGTCGTCGTCATGTTTAGTAGTCAGTGTATTTGTATAGGATGTTGTATATCCATGTATATTATTCACGATAATGTGCTTGTATATGTAACTTCCAAAGTCGACAATGTAGTTGTCTCATATGTATTGTATCATATGTATTGTATCACATGTATTGTAACTGACATCAGTTATATATATATATATATGAGACTTTCTGTTATATTTGTGTTCCGCATTTATTTTATCTGTGTTATTATTATATGTATTGTCCTAAACTATTACGTACCATCGTAGTTCGTTTTATACTAGAATTGGGTATGTCGATGGGAATAAATAAATATGAGATGAAAAATAAAAATATATACCACTCCTATCGTGATAACCAATACTAGTGTAAGGCCTAACTGCGGATGGCCGCTCCTATCCAGCCTTATTCTTCGGAATAACAGATAGTATTTCTTTTAATACTCGTTGTTATTGCGAGCATAGAGGTGGGGCGTCACAGTTGGTATCAGAGCTTGGGGTTTATGGACATAATATAAAACATAACTTAGATGGAACATGTGTTACTACTATTAGTCGATGTTTTATTTGTGCTTTGAGTCAAAACTAAAGTTTTGAAATTTTGATGAAATTTTTAAATATCTTTAGTTAAAAATAAAAGTAAATTGGTGTTTTTATAAATTGATTGAATTGTGTTTTGTTATCAGAGTGCGTAGCGGAAAAAGTAAGACTGCTTCGCTGAGCATAGCTGATAGTTATTTTGATTTAAAAATCGAAATATGAAAATGAATTTAATTTCATTATGTTGTTTAACCACTGGTTTTGATTTGTTGAAATTCTTGCTGGTTTTCTTTGATGCTAATCATATCTGACTAGATTTTGTCTGTTTTGAATTATCTTCGTTGAAGATATATTTGAATGATTTCTTTGTTCATTTTGCGGTATTCGCGCAAATTTATGTTGCACGTTACTGAATTGATTTTATGTTGAACCGATGCTTGGTTATGAAACGTATTTTGTTGCCGTTATTTTTATAACGGGATTTTTACATCGATGCTAAATTTTTGAAGGCCGGTGTTTTGTTGACATTTTAATGAATGAAAATTCACTGATATGAAATTTTGATGCAAATTATTTTGATGAGATTTTGATGTTTAAAAATTACTGTCACTTTGACTTTAGTAACCGTCAAATTTTTAAAGTGGATTTTTCAAGCGGTTATTCTGCAATTCTGATTTTGAGATCCGTTTTTACGGTGTTTTGAGAAGTACAATTTCCATATCGAAATTGTTTTTGATGTTGCTGTTTTGAGCATGGATTTTCAAATGGTTTCAAAAAATAAAAATTGTTTTCAATTTTTTTTATAGTTTATGCTTTCAAAAGAATGAGGAAGCGACTTAAACGTTTCAGCAAAATCGAGGACTATGACCCCTTTCTTTTACTGATTCGCTTAATTCCGGACTTGTTCGTTTGAGAATGTAAATTATTACTTTTATAAAATAAATGAAATTGTTTTCATAATTTTTACAATTTGCGTTTTCAGAAGAATGAGAAAGTGACTTAAACGTTTCAGCAAAATCGAGGACTATGACCCCTTTCTTTTACTGATTCGTTTAATTCTGGACTTGTCCGTTTGAGAATGTGAAATGTTATTTTTGGAATACACAATTTTGCACGTTCAAGGAAACGATGAAGAGAATCAAACGATTTAGTAAAACACGTGGTATGGGACATGTGCGTTTGCTATTTCAGTTAATTCCGGACTCGTTAATTGAATATATGATGATTTTCGTGTGCTTTCGAGCCACTATGTTGGACCTTCGGGTCATATGTTGGACCTTCGGGTCAATACCAGTACCGGACCTTCGGGTCATATGTTGGACCTTCGGGTCATTTGTTGGGCGCCAAAATTATGTTGGGTACTTGGTAGGCTTCGGCCATATGTTGATGCACGTGCGGCGTAGCTAAAACTCGCCATATGATGGGATCGATCCACCTTTTATGTTGATTTTCTAGATTATCTTAATTGATTCTAGATATTTGTTGTTTCCAATTATCTGCAGGCAATTGGATATTTGTTGGTATGAGTTCTGATTATCGTTTTTGATAATTAGATATTTGTTGATTTGATTATCGCTTGTGATAATTAAATATTTGTTGATATGAGTTCTAATTATCGTTTTTGATAATTAGATATTTGTTGATTTGATTATCGCTTGTGATAATTAAATATTTGTTGATATGAGTTCTGATTATCGTTTTTGATAATCGGATATTTGTTGTTTCTGATTATCGCTTGTGATAATTAGATATTTGATGTTATGAGATTTGATTATCGTTTTTGATAATCGAATATTTGTTGATTTGAGATTTGATTATCGTTTTTGATAATCGAATATTGGTTGATTTGAGATTTGATTATCGTTTTTGATATCAAATATTTCTTGATTTGGGATTTGATTATCGTTTTTGATAACTCGATGTTTCAACCAGTCCATCCTTGTTCTCATAGAAATTCAGTCATACGTTGATCAGGCGTAGGACTGAAAATCTATAAGTACTTGGTAAACCTGTTTTCAACACCCAGTGAAAATACTTGGATAATAATTTTATTGAAAATATTGAAAGCATTTTGAAATAGAGGAAATATCTTTGGTGAGAATGCTCTGGAAATCATCACCCCCATCCATGGTCACAGTTACATTCCAGGGTTACGTTGCCGTTGCAGCAAAAGTCCATGTAACTGTAGGCTCTCTGCGGCCTCCTGATTACGCCATGGATCCCACACAACAGATCACAGTTACATTCCAGGGTTACGTTGCCATCGCAGCAAAAGTCCATGTAACTGCAGGCTCTCAGCGGCCTCTGATTTTCGCTGTCGAAATGAAACTTCTCCACTCCAACATAGGTCGCAGTCTACCGATGTAAAATCAAACGTAGACTGTTGGCTCTCAGCGATGCACACGACTTCCGCTATGTTATCACAGGTCGTAGTCTGCCGATATAAAATCAAACGTAGACTGTTGGCTCTCAGCGGCACACACGACCTTCACTATGTTACCATAGATCGTAGTCTACCGATATAAAATCAAATGTAGACCTTGTCTCTCAGCGACACACACGACTTTCGCTATGGTAACCTCTACTCAGATCCCCAGGAACTAGTTTTGTCCGGACTCCTCACAGGATCAACTTTAGAACCCCCCCTTGGGGCTCAAGGCAGCACCACCCGCTGGTACTCCTGAGAAGTTCATTTCAAGGGTGTGCCTTTTTTCCCAGAGCCATCGTCAAAACATTTTATACTATACACATATAGTATTTTCAAATCATACACCTAGTATGATTATATACAAAGCTCCTTTACACAAAATCGATTATTCCAAAATCGATAATTCTTAAACTAGGCTTTTCAAAATTCTCATACTAATTTTACCCAAAAATCAAAAGCCTTTCCAAATCCATAGGTTCCCAAAACCTTTTCTAAAATCCGCATAAGATCCTTTTTTTATATATATATATATATATACAGATATATAATTTTTAAAACTTTGGATCATTTCAAACTTGTATAAAACTCCTTTATACTTCAAACACCTTTAAAAACCATTTTCTTTCGGCAAAAGATTCATCAAGGGGAGTTTTATCTTATCTAACAAAAATATATAACTTTGTTTATTCAAAATCAAATATTCAAATTTGATTACTCTTTTCAATATCAATTTCATTCAAATCCGTACGATGTACACATATCATCCGTACGCTATACCAATCTGATTGCTCACTCGATCACACAATTTCATTTCCGAACTAGTATCGTCCACCTGACTTTCTAGTGCGGACACAAATCTGGTTTCTTGATCAGAAACCGTCATTCTCCTTGCATAGCCTAACTATGATAGGGAATATCTAGAACCAATCAACAATCCATATCCAGGTTCGCCGTCGAAAATCGAGTGAAAAATCCCACTTGGATCGATATAACTATCTCGAAATTGTGTGCTCGAATCTGGATCAAATCACTATGCGAATAGAATAACATACATACACCCTACGTATTTATCTTTATTGGTTATTATCCAAATCAATTCCATTTCTATTCACCTTTAGTTTGATTTTCATTCCCTTACTCACAATTGCTTAAATCCATATGGATTATCACCTCTATTCTTATCACAATTGGGTATTTAACCAATAACAATTTGAACTCCGACTAGTTTATTTAGAAAATAGCTTGAAATTTTTTTAAAATAGATAAGTAGTTGGAAAATAATTACTAGTTTTTCAAATAGGTGTAAAATAATTAGAAAATAGTTAAAATAATTATAGAAATCTTAGATAATTGCAAAATAATAGTAAGATAGTGATTAGTTTATAAACAGTTGGAAAATTGTTAAACAGTTTCAAAAATAATTGTAAAACAAGTATAAGATAGTTTGGCTTTTAAAAGAAAAGTTGTATATATAATAAATAGCTTGGAAAAATAGGTTTATATTAAAACAATTTATATTAAAAATAGTCCAGAGTCAAAACTGCTCACTTCCCAATCTCCATTCTCATCAATTCAAATTCCATTTCCAAATCAAGTTGAATTATTCTTGATTTCCTCTCAAATTTAATTCAAATTCCATTTGAATTTAAAACTATTAAACTTTAACTACAATTCCAAATTATTCAAATCAACCCAATTCAAATTTTGCATTTGAATCTTATACTCATACATCTTCAAACACCATTTCAATTAATTCAAATCAAATTCAATTTGAACTAATTTCAAATTTTAAATTCCAAATTTAAACCATCTCGAATTGTATATATTCGAGTTAAATTGACTAAGATTGGTTTAACCCTTTAAACCAAGTTAACCTTTAATAAAAGCTTTTAAACAATTTAATTTCAAATTAAAGTTAGATTTTCTTTTATCTCAATAATGGATATATCACCACACTTCACTTCTCATTCATTTGAACAAATCCAATTTCACAATTTAAATATTTCCAATTCAAGTTGTTCATTTAAACCTTTTTAACTTCTCCCAAGTTAAATTCGATTTACTTAATCCAATCAACCTCATTCAATCCTTAATCTTCACAATAATAATCTACCCACTTAAAAACTTATCACTTTGGGTATCATATCTCATTCCAAATTGAAAAATCAATATTTAGAGTTTATTTCAAATTATCCTTGATATCATGTATATCTATACATATATACATATTTATTTCTTTTACATACCAAGTTATACTTTTAAAAAAATTTAAACCACCTTTGGTTTTTAATTCAAAAAAAATTTCTTTTAAATTTTCAAACAACTCTTGTTTGAAATAGGACCATTTCATTCAAATGCATTAAATAATATTATTTATTATTTCTTTAAATTAATTACATCATTAACTAATTTCAATTAATCACATTGGTAATTAACTTATTTCTTAATTACCTTCATTAAGTAACTGTCCCTTAAATTACTTACCTCTAGTTACTTCATTAAGTAACTCCCTCTTTATTTATCATTTCCAATTATTATTCATTAATTAAGCTCATTAAATAAAGTTCAATTAATTACATAAATTAATTGATTATCCTTATCCTGAAACCTTTTCCGAATTCAAGATTTAATTTCAGTTTGGTTGTATTTCTATTACTTCTTACTTTAATTCAATAATTTAATAACCAATTCCCTTACTATTTGTTAGAATTGTATATCACTTTATATATCAAAATATAATCTTATATAAAACCGTTTAAAATCTTATATAAGAAAATAACAAGTACGCTCTCTCATATATACACACACACACACACACACACACACACACACACTCAACTCATTCTAGGGTACCACTAACCCTATCCTTAATAAGTAATCCCACCAGAGCTAAGGTTCTCGCTTAACCTTCAGCTCTGATACCAAATGTAACGACCTGAAAATTTCGATCCCGAAATCCCAAATAGTTAGTGAGAAGAAGAAAGAGAAAGAAGAAGAAGAACAGAAAAGAAACACACAATCTCACATTCGCAATGGATAAAATATAATAGCAAATAAATAACAGTTTACAAAGAAGAACTGTATCAGTATATTTACATTTTACATCAGAGTTATAACAATTTCACAACACTGGACAGTTTAAAATAACTTGTCCCATATAAATAACAATATATATCACAGCGGATAAACACTCTATATGTTCCTGTCCTTCAGCTCTCCTCTTGAGCTCCAGAACGTCCTTACCTGCAAGTCTGTAATACTCGGTCTGACCCGAGCATTACATAGAAGTAACACCCGGGTCAGGCTGGAAACCAGCGTGAGTAAACCCATCTAACATAGAGTACAAAAGCATACAACTTATATAAACCCGGGGTAACTTATATCAATTTACAACTTCTCAAGTTGTTATAACTTCACTTATTCCACACATAAATTTCTAAGTGCCAGAACTTAGATTAACTGGTCCAATTCACTTTAACCATTCCATTTCAACCTATTGATTTCACATATCAACCCATAAAACATCATTGTTGGTTACCAATCGAAGTGGGTTCGGGTATTACTGATATCCGATCCCGGTCTCTTCGAATACAAAATTATCTTAACCTAAATTGTCCAATTAGATACAATTCAACTTTAATTACCAGATAACATTCTATCACATCAATTCATAATTGATAGATAATCACATTATCACAATCCATCCAACATATCATACAACAAAGCAATTCATATCAAAGATATCAACCAGTTCCAAGAACTCATCATCATTCGATTATTAATAAGCAAGATTGATCACTTCATTAATTACATTAATTAATGATCCTCAAAATATTTTCATTAGTTAATTATTAAATTCATTTAATAATTAACCTTTAACTTAATTACATTCATTAATCAAGATTAACCAAAATCGTAAATTGACTTTCCTTAGTTATTCCAAGGATTAAACTAACTCCTTGATTAATTAATCTTTTTAATTACACCGAGTAATTATTACTTAATTTCTTCCATAATATAATTATCCTTTAATTACTCCCCATCAAGTAATTAATTACATCTAGTAATCATCCATCAATTACTTCACTAAGTAATTACACCTCATTAATTACCTTAAGTAATTATACTTAACCCAAAATAAAACGATTACCTTAAATTAATTAAACTTAATTAATTAACTAAAATTAACCACATCAACTTAATTAATTACACTAAGTAATTAATTCCTTATTTACTTTCATTTGAATACCTTTTGCAAATTTATTCTATAATTGAAAGATTTGGAAGCATTGAGTGAAATCAATGTAACAATTCTTTTTACAACAAACAATTTAAAACAATAAATTTTAATTATTTAAACTTTGTAACTTATTCAAACTTGTTTAATAAATTCTTATTCTTTTAAAACTTTAAAACTTATCTGCACACATTTTACTTTATCCTTCACCTTGATTTCTTTACTTAAAACAAATCTGGTACAAGTTTGTTTATTTTTTTTTAAAAACATGCATTTGATTTTAATCAAACTTAAAAACCTACATTTTAAAGAACTGGTACAGGTTCTTACCTCAAACTAAAAATCCCATCACAAAAAAAAAACCGAGCAAACTCTCAAAATCCCCGAGTAAAAACATGAGGACCCTCACCTCCCATGTTTACTTCGAGTTTCACAACGTCCTACACGAGAGAGAACCCGAGATCTCCCCTCATCACTTTAAACTCAAACACTTCCAGATTCAGGTGGCACACGCGTGCACATGCACCGTTGATTGACGAGGCTCCGGCGTCCACTATCGTCATGATCAAGTTGCTGATGATCTTCTCCTACAATCCCAAATACTCCGCCTTCAAAACAAATCCAGAATCAAAATTTGACAAACTCGAACCACCTGAAACCACACCCTCGCCTAAAACTCCTTCGAGACCACATCGCCGACCACCGGACTCCTGTGACTCCTACAACATATCCTCCGGCCGTCCACTCATCCATCCCCTTGGGTCCGACGTAACTCGAACAAACAAAGACGATGTCGCTTCTAAATTTGACCCATTAGGTTAAATTCCCACTTCGACCAAATTCCGATGCTATTGTGAGCTACCCACCCTTCTGACATTTTTGTTGAACTCGATGAACTTCACCTTACCTCCAGTTGAAATTCCAGCCTTTCCAGTATCTCCAATCACTAGAAAAACCCACAAACCTACCTTCCAGTTGTCATCGAATCCCATACTCAGAATAATACTAAAAATTATGATTTTCTTTCTAAGAATCATAACTTTCAGAGTCAATTCAAGTTATATAGTTGAATCAGCGAAATTTAACATTTTATGTTGTCATGCTTTAGTATTGGTACTTTATTTCCTTGATTCCCAGAATAATTCCAAACCTATTATACTTGAACATATTTCTAAAAACTAGATTATGTTAAATAAACCTGTCTTGTATGAAAATCAGAACCTCTCAGAGGCAAGAAGGGAGGATTTGATTTTTTTATTTGATCAAAGTTTAAATTCTTAATTATAACAGAGATATATCCGGGTATTCAATACTTACATACTTCAACACATGCATATATATAGAGATTATTTTATATATTCACCTGAAATACACCATTCATTCTTAAAATTCCACCAGCAAATGATTTTTTTTTTTATTTACTTAAACTTCCTTTTATTAGTTTCAGATTATCCTTGAAAATATTTTTTTTATTTTATACCTTGTTATGACCAACAAATTTTGTATATACATCATGTTCTATGAAGATCAGAGAAGGAAAACTAAATCTTTTCAGTTTTTAAACCCTAAATAACCAGAACAAATCAAAAATCCTGCAAACAGGCATGCACACACAATCAAATTCACATATATACTCATATGATCACATAAAGAAACCATGTATCTACCAATTATTAATTTACTTCAAGATCTCCGCATGCAACAAGACTGGAAACAAATTAAAGACTTGTTTACTCACAAATTTTTTTTTGAAGAGTCAGAGTAACAGGCTCCCTGGATATGAAAACAGAATGCTTGAATCCTGAGATGTTGTCATGCCCCTTGAGATTTACACTTGTTAAAGTCAAATTCGAATTTAAAATTTGAGTTGTAGCTTACTCAATTGAAAACTTGAAGATGATACAGGTTATAGCTACAGGCTGTAAAAATTCTTTAGAGGCTTTGCCTTTCTGTTTTGATTTGTTTACAGGCCATTTCTTTGGTTTCAGCCTTTACATGTTTTGATTAATGATTTGTTTTTTTTTAATTTAAACTGTAATCACTTATATAGTCATGCAAACATTATTCATCACAGAGATTTTATAAGCAACAGATCAGTCATCTACTTAAGATTTTTAAGTTGATATTTACTCACCTTATAGAAGAATCCAGAGGACAACTCTGTTGCAATTCATTCTCCTCACTATAAATTGAATCTGCATGTTGAATCTGGTGAGTTTGTTATTTGATTTTGATTCTTGCAGCTGAGTTTACTTCCAGATTTATTTACTGAAGTTGATTTAAACTTTACAGCAGAACTCCATTCTTCTTTGCTAGAGTTGAAGTTGAACTTTAAATTGATGTTGAAAATTTGGACAGATTTGCTTGCAATTGTTACCAGATTGGATTTGCAAATTTTAATCACGAATTAGATTTTGCAGAATTGGTTTTGAAATTCTTTTTTTTTATATCTGATTTTAGTTTCTTATTTGAAGAAAAATGTTTGAATGAAATGAATTGTTAAGTTCATATCTACATTTTCAATAAAAAATGTTTTTTTTTAAAATAAATAAAATCATTGCCACATGTTTAATTTGTTTACATTTGTTAAACACCTATTTTATTTATTTCACACTGGTCACTAATAGGTAATTTATGCTAAACCCATTTTGTTAATTTTATTTATAAGTTATGGTTTAAACCTTGTTATTTTATAAATTACTTATTTTATATCTACATAAGGTTACATTTACACATATTCTTTGTCTTCATATACACCAACTTCCTTTATTTCCAAGTACATAAAAAGAAAAGGTTTATATTTTTTTTAAATCTTTAATTAAATCTCACCCTACAAATTTATAACCTAATCTTACACACACACACACACACATATATATATATATATATATATATATATATATATATATATATATATATAAAATTTCCAAAGATTTATTTAAAATTGATTCTATATATATATATATATTTATATTTTAGCTTTGAAAAGATAAATCTTGACAAATAAATATTTATAAAGGAAGGTCAAATGAATATTTATCTAAATATTCATTAGTCATTATTTATAATAGTTCAAATTCACCTATATACATACTCAGATATATCTTAATTATCAAAATTTCATTTATAAATCCAAATAAAAATCAATAATTCAATCAATTTACTCAGCTAATTATCAAACTAACAGTTGTTCAAATCCCGGGTTATCACATTTATTTTCTCAAAAGGAACTTAATTTGCGTCAACAGCGTTGGCTTGAGTTCCTTGCACCTTATGATCTTGATATTCTTTATACCTCCGGTAAGGGTAATCGTGTCGCCGATGCTCTTAGCCGTAGACAACAAGCAGTTGTTTCTACGATGATATCCGAATGGAATGATCTCGAGATTATATCCACTTGTGAGATTCGAGAGCGCGTATCCGATGTATGCTCATCACTTGTTTTATGTAGCCTTGAGGCTCATCCTTCTCTTTTTGACCGCATTCTTGAAGCTTAAGGGCTAGATCCTGAATTGGCTCTTCTTAGCCAAAATGTTAAGGATAAAATTGATACTGAAGGTTTGAAAGACTTTGATATTGATTTTCGTGGCGGCATTCGAAAATATGGTAGACTTATCGTACCAAATATTGGCGATCTTCGTAAAAATACTTTAGAAGATTCCCATCGTTCTAAATTCACCATTCATCCCGGTAGTAGTAAAATGTACGCTAATATGAAACGACTTTATTATTGGGAGGGAATGAAATCTGATATTGCTAACTTTGTTAAGTGTTGCATGACTTGCCAACTTGTCAAGGCCGAACATCAAAGGCCTGGTGGGTTATTGCAACCTTTAGAAATTCCAATTTGGAAGTGGGACCAAATTTCCATGGATTTTATAGATGGCCTTCCCCGTTCTCGTTCTGGTCATGATAGCTTGTGGGTGATCGTTGATAGACTTACTAAATCCGCCCATTTTTGTCAGGACCCGATTCTTCGACTCCCGAAATTGGACATCAATACGTCCACTGTATCGAATGCCGATCAGTCGGATGCCGGAAAACCGAACACTGAGGGTTTAAGAAAGAAGAAAAGGTAGAAGAAAGAGGTAGAAGAAGAGAGAAAGGATAGAATAGAACAGAAAGAAATAACAGAACAATATCATAATCTCACAATTCGCAGCGGAACAACATATAATAGATAAATGAATAATCTTTAAACAAAGAACTATATCAGTTATTACATTACATTACATTACATTACATTACATTACATTACATCAGAGTGTACAACAACAAACAAATAGTGGGAAAAGAAATACTATATACTAGTAATACGCCAATGCCATCCATCTTGCCTCCAGCAACTCCTGAATTCCAGAATATCCTGATAAACCTTTACTCTTGACTGCCCGTGTGGAAATTGGTGGGCACCCAGAGTTTAGGAAGGAAAACAATAAACTCTGAGTCAGTCATGTGACTGGTGTGAGAACTCAAAACGGTTTATTTATTTTTAAAATCAAAATAGAGGAATATTTTTAAAGTCAATTCGCAATGCTTTTAAAAATGAGACTACCATAAGACCTCCCGCCACACACACAATGCAAACGCAGACTTGGAGGAGATTTCTTCTTATGTTAGTCAAAGATGTTTGATACGCATTAAAAAGAAACATTTGATATTATTATTAGTGCATAGTGTAGAAAACATTTCGAAAGTAGAATATAAATCTTAGCCAGCATAGGTACCATTATATTATGACTACTATAGCTACCATATTAGATGGCAGGTTTTACAACTAAAACCGTACAAGTCTCCTATTGTTTCTTTGTATTTCCAACGAATGGTCAGGCCAAGGAACTTCCCATTGCCACATGAGAACGCCTCTGGAAGGACGTCCCCGAGAACCGAACCGGATCACTGCCAACACAAGGCCGGGTTACCCCTAACTGGGTAACAACTGACACGAGTATGCCATCTCCCGGTCCTTTGGGACCTTTATCCGAGAGCTCTCTAATCAACATCACACCATAATAATAAGTGTTTCAACATGAGTAAGCATCTGGGCTCCATACCATGATACCACCCTTTTCCAGAAGGAAATGCACATATCCTAAAGGGAGCTACCCCTCATAGCCTTGCCACATCTTTCCTGTTTTGACCATTCCGGGGTGTGAGGCTCGACAAAGTCTCATCCACAAAGCCACACTTTATACAAAAGTTGTGCTTTGGGTCAACAAATGATCATAGAAATGATCACAAAGATAAACAATCAAACAAATGATCTTATCACAAATAATCAACACAATGATCATTTCATAGCAACACTCAACATGTCACGTTACCAAATTGGGAATATATTGCTGATAATCTTCAACTATATAACCTCTGAGCTCGTACGTCTCAGAGAAGGGTGTTAAGCTAAGAGAATAAATTCTCCGCCACCAACAAAAATATATTTGAAAGAAATCAGCTTTATATCTCAATTTGTAATGTTTGGCATACTATCCATACAAGTCTGTTTCGGGATCGAACAGAACCGAAGGCACTTACAAAGAAGTCCTTGCAATCCGGGTAATCTCTAATCACGTCCGGATTTCCCATCACATATGGAGATCTCTATACCGGGGATCAGCCAGTGCAGAGACAATCAACAAGAAACCCTTTCGTTTTTGAAAATATCCGGTCTTCAACACCGATCTTCAAATGCAATTCATAACGACGTATCACATATTCGGAATGGGTTATACGACCCCAAGGTCCTTTCCCGGTTAACCCGAATAGTGAGCGCTTATTTTAGAAAAAAATAAGTGTGGCATTCAATTTCAAGCAAATCACAACAAATACCTATTTAAAGGTAAATATTGATAGTCGGTTATTGAACTATTAATGGATATGCACAACATCACCAGATTCCAAATAATTTTCCAAATTATTTATTTCTCAAAAATATCTTTACAAGATATATATTTTCCATTCTTCAAAAATAAATCAATATTTATTTTTAAACCCATTTTCCCAATTTCATTTATAAATTCCATATTGAATTTACATTCCAAAATATTTATGAATATACGATTTCCATTCGATTTCTAATATTCGTTTTCAATTTATCTTCAAAAAGATAAATTCAAAATATTCACTTAATATGGGAAAAACATTTCTATACTTATTAAAAATAAGTAATTCACAAATCTTTTTATTTTCTACACTTGGAAAATATTCAATATACTTAAATCGAAATCAAGTATATATTTCATTCTTTAAGGAAATCATTCTCTTAAACATATTTATTTGGGCCAAAATGAATGTTGCATAAAACATTGTTACGACAACCCAAAATCACTAGTATAGGGATTTGAAATTAAAATAGATATATAAATCCCAATACTATACAAAACATTTCCTTTCGGAAATCATTTACTATAACAACAGTGTTATAGTCTACCATTTCCTTCTATTTCTCGAAAACGTCTATTTCAACAATAAATGTTGAAATCTATGGTTTTGATAGTTAATACATTTTAAAACATCTTTAGATGGTTTTAATTCTATTTAAAACATCACATCCAAAACATTTCTTTAACATATTATTCACTAATTAAAAACGTGAATATACTTGTTAACCAATTTCATCATTTCTCTTCCTTTTGTTTTAAAGGATTATTCACTGTCTAAAACGTGAATATAACTCCATTTAACAAGTTACAACAAATTTACTTATCAAAATAAGTCGTTGCGGATTTATAAAATAATGTTTATAAATTCCATTTCTATTTATTTTATAACAACTTCCTTTTATAAATTTCCTTTATTAACCTATTCAATTTCATATCTAAATGATATACTAAAAGTTCATATTATAAGTTAAATACTTATAATTTATTCGTTTACAAAAATGTTCTTTTAAACTTCCCAAATTTTAAATCTTATAACTTATAAGATTCATTTATTTATCCAAATCTATTCCTTTAGTAACTTTATAAATTTAATAAACCTACTGCTTATAAAATTCCATTTATAACTTCACTGTTTATAATTCTATAAATTTCATTCACTTATGAAATTCATTCGAAATTCATTCTAACACTTATAAAAGCTCGTTTTACAATTCCAATATTTTAAATTTATAAATATCAATTTATAAATCTTTTATATGGATCAATTTATATTATTCTTTTAAAACGTCTTTCAACTCCTTTATAATTCATCATTTTGATTCATAAAATAATCAAACTTCATAAATCCTATTTTTAAACATTTTATAATAAATTCAGAAATCCCAGTTTAAACTATTTTATAAAATCATTAACCCCATATTTTCAAAAATCAACTTTTAACTGTATTTCTCAAAAATCATAATTTTTATTATATTAAAATTATAACGTTTATTTATTTAAGATGAATCAATTCCAAAAATATTTTATAAACGTATACTTTCAAAAATCACTTTAGAAATCCCTTAAAATCAAAATCGTTATTTTTAAACTTCAAAATTGGATTCGATGATGCAACACATCAAATAGTCAACCATGACTTTCAAATATCATATATCGATATGATAAACAATCAAATATCACAATATCTGAATCAAATAAATATTTGTGAGGAATCCAGTTGGATCCCTCCTACCTGTTTCCCTGCATCCACAGACATTAGCACAATACCAATCCCGCTTCAAGACGGGATATCGCGGTATATGGGATTTATAAAATATTATCCGCTTAATAGGTGGCGCAATAGGGTCTCATCCGCTATACAATGCGGGAAATCAATCAACTGCAATATATACATATGCCAATATATATATATTTCTATATATATAGATATATCCTACTATATCTAATATCACAACCAAATAGCAATCAATGAATAACTGCAAATCCAACTTATAAATTTTTGAGTGAGAAGTTCTCACCTTTGCTTTTTAATTTGCCATCCATTTTCCATCTCGACTCGATTTCCTTGATTTACAGACCTTGTATAAATATTATACAATTCATTAATATTTGAACAGATCGAATAATAAATTTTCATTTGAAAATTTTGATTCATCGGTGATTTTATTTTAATTGTTAAATTAACTGACAGTTTTATTTAAACCGGTTTCTTCTTTAAGCTTAAAACTTGAATTTCTATATCTTTTAATAAAACTTACTCATATTTATTTATAATATAATACATTATTTCTTTTACTGCAATTACTTAATTTTTTAAATCAAGATTTACTTAAAAACTGCATACATATGTCCAAATTTCTTTCTGTAAATCTAAAACCTAGTTTTCTATATATATGTTATCCAATTTAAATTGAAATAAAAATAATTTTACCGTATATATATAAATTCAAATTGAAGAATAATTTTTTTCAATACCTCACTGCCGAATCAAGCAAACCCAGGCCCGAGCTCCACCATAAGTCGCGTGCACGAACCCCTAACTTCCATCCATTATCGTCGCCGCCTACCTCGCGGCCAAGCCCTAGCCCAAACGCCGCTCCCAGCATCTCGCGCGCCATCTTACTGCTCACGAAACCCATCACGCGCGCCTCCATAAATCGCGACACCCTAATCGCCTCTGCCGCGATCGTGCTCGACCTCGCGAGCTCCTCTAGCGCCGCTTCTCCACGCGCGAGCACGCACGCGTGCGCCTCGATGATTCTTTTTTTTTTTGTATTGAATCTGAAAGAGGGGAAAGCTAATCGAGATATTTAAATTAGTTGCTCGGCCATTATAAACGAGGAAGGGGAAGCTTGTTTTCAACAGAAGGGCTGCGGCCATTTTTTTTTTTTCGTTTGTTACTTTGCAAATGAACTGAAGGAGGGAGGGAATGTGATTTATCAGAGAAGAGTCGTGCAAGCACGTCCTTGTATCGCGATTTTAGGCATATTTTTAGGGATGCTGCCGTTTCTTTTAAATTTAAATTTAAATTTAAATTCACTTTATTTCGATACAACTTTCAACGCGTTTACGTGTCGTGTGCTCACATATCAACTCCGAAAAATACGAAATTTGAAATTCCAGAATAATTCAATATTACGGATCCAATGGAACTGGTTTCGTCGAATTCCGAGACTGTGCCTCGGACGACTATTTTAAATATCGATTCAAACGATAAAAATTTCAAAACTGAACAATTCACTTTCAAATTTAATTCTAAAGCTTCTATTATCTTCAGTATTATCAATATAAATTTTACAATCCTTTGAAATATTTTAAATCAGCTTAAAATTGAAGATTCAAATTTTTATTCAACTTTCAATAGATCAAATTCTATAATTTAATCGCCAAATTCAAAGTTATGTTAGGAATTCAAGCTAAACCATCATTCAAATATTTAAAATTAATTAAATATTTTCAAATTAAATTGTTCAAAATTCTGGGTCGTTACAATCTTCCCTCCTTAAAAGAATTTCGTCCCGAAATTACAAGTTAAGAAGAATGTCCTTATCCCGTCTATTATTTTTCACAATCCAAATTGTTTTATCAACTTACTAACCTAAATATTTTTACTAGAGATTCACTATCATTTCAACTAGCTTTCCAACTTCAATTATAAGTTTCAACCAACATTGTTCTCTTAATAATTCAAATTTAAATTTAAATTTAAATTTCAAACTTTCAAAATTTCTCAAAAATTTTCTAACACTCCAAATTTTCGAAAAATTTCGCCAGCGTCTCCTTTGCGCGGCTAGCTCGGTACGACTACAAAATGACACCATGGCCCCTCAGAATCAAAAAGAAAAGAGAAAGCCAAGTGGCTGGAGAAGAAAATCATCAAATTTCATACTGAAATTCAAATACGTACCTTTTTGTCGAGCAATTCAATTTTATCTTTGAAATCAAAATCCCAATTCCTTTATATACCTGTATATCCTGCTAGTCATAATATCTAATTCCAACATTCAAACTATTTTGCCAATTTCATTACAAAATTTCCAATATATGCTTCTTATACATTTTTACTTCACTATTGAAGTTACCTATTTATTTTCATTCAATTTTACATTTCAATTTTGTAACGCTTCGATTTTTCGTTGCCGAAAAACCGAATAGTTATGGGTTTTAAAAAGAATTTAAGAAAAGAAAAGAAAGATAGAAAATAGGGAGGAGAGAAAACAGAAGATAGAAAATTTTAAAATAGAAGAAAAAGAGAATAGAGGAAAAAGAAAAAGAGAAGAAAATAGGACGGAACAGAAAACAACAGAACAACATCAGAATCTCACAATTCGCAGCGGAACAACATATAATAATAAATGAATAATCTTTAAACAAAGAACTATCAGTTATTACATTTTATACATTACATTACATCATATCATCAGAGTGTACAACAACAACAACAAAGAGTGCAGCGGAAAAGAAATACTATATAAACTAGTAATACGCCATGCCATCGAGCTTGCCTCCAGCAACTCTAGAATATCCAGAATATCCTGATAAATCTTAACTCTTGACTGCCCGTGTGGAAATTGGTGGGCACCCAGAGTTTAGGAAGGAAAACAATAAACTCCAAGTCAGTCATGTGACTGGTGTGAGAACTCAAAACAGTTTATTTATCTTTAAAATCAAAATAGAGGAATATTTTTAATCAATTCGCAATGCTTTTAAAAATGAGACTACCATAAGGCCTCCCACACACACACACAATGCAAACGCAAAATCGGAGGAGATTTCTCCTTATGATAGTCAAAGATGCTTCATACGCATTTAAAATAGCATTTGATATTATTACTAGTGCATAGTGTAGAAGAAATTCATTTCGAAAGTAGAATATAAATCTTAGCCAACATACGACCATTATCGTATGCCTACTATAGCTAACTATGTTCAATAGCAGGTTACCGCCACATTCCATAGCAGGTTATACAACTAAAACCGTACAAGTTTCGTATTGTTTCTTTGGATTTCCAACAAATGGTCAGGCCAAGGAACTTCCCATTGCCACATGAGAATGCCTCTGGAAAGACATCCCCGAGAACCAAACCGGAACTCCGCCAACACAAGGCCGGGTTACCCCTAACTGGGTAACTACTGACACGAGCACGCCATTCCCCGATCGTAAACGACCTTTCTCACGGGATCCCGAAAGCCAACAACCACAAAGTAATAAATTTGTAGTAACCACATAGGTTAAATATCTGGGCTCCATACCATGATACCACCTCTATCCAGAAGGAAATGTACATACCCAAAAGGGTGCTACCCCTCATAACCTTGCCGCATCTTTCCTGTTTTGACCATTTCCGGGGTGTGAGGCTCGACGAAGTCACGTCCACAAAAACATACTTTATACAAAAGCCATGCTTTGGGTCAACAAATGATCAACACAATGATCACCAAGATAGACGATCAAATAAACGATCCTATCAGAATAATCAACACAATGATCATTTCAGCATCACTCAGCGTATCACATTACCAAATTGGGAATATATCGCTGATAACTTCAACTACATAACCTCTGAGCTCGTACGTCTCAGAGAAGGGTGTTAAGCTAAAAGAATAAATTCTTCGCCACCAACAGAAATATATTTGAATGAAATCGGCTTTATATCTCAACTTGTAATGTCAGACATACAATCCATACAAGTCTGTTCCGGGCTTGAACAAAACCGAAGGCACTTACAAAGAAGTCCTTGCAATCCGGATATTCACAATCCTGATCGGATTCACCATCACATATGGAGAACTCTATACCGGAGCAACTCGGTGCAGAGTAAATCGACAGGTCATCCTATCGCTCTCGCAAATACCGGGTCTTCAACACCGATCTTCTATGCAATTCACAACGACGTATCACATATTCGGAATGGGTTATACGACCCCATGGTCCTTTCCCGGTTAACCCGAATAGTGAGCGCTTATTTTAAAATAAGTGTAGCATTCACATTCAAACAATTCACATCAATCACCCATTCAAAGGGAAATATTGATAGTCGGTTATTGAACTATCACTGGATATGCACACATCACCAGTTTCCAAATAATTTTCCAAATTTTTTTATTTTCCAAAAATACCTTTACAAGATATATTATTTCACATTTCAAAAATAAATCAATATTTACTTTTAAACAAATTCCACTTCCTTTTATAAATTCCTTAGTGAATTTATATTTCAAAATATCCATGCATATGATTTCAATAATTCATTTCAATTTTTCTTTTCAATTTATCTTCAAAAAGATAAATTCTCAAAATATTCACTTTATATTGGAAAACATTTCCATACTTATTTATTCATAAGTAATTCACAAATTTTATTTATTTTCAACACTTAGAAAATATTCAATATACTTAAATCAAATTAAGTATATATTTCATTCTTTAAGGAAATCATTCTCTTAAACATATTTATTTGGGCCAAAACGAATGTTGCGTAAAACATCGTTACGACAACCCAAAATCACTAGTATAGGGATTCGAAATTAAAATAGATATATAAATCCCAATACTATACAAAACATTTCCTTTCGGAAATCATTTACTATAACAACAGTGTTATAGTCCACCATTTCCTTTTATTTTCTCGAAAACGCCTATTTCAACAATCAATGTTGAAATCTATGGTTTCGAATCTCAACACAATTAAAACTTCGTTAGATCGTTTTAATTCTATTTCAAATATCACATTCAAAACAATTTCTTTAACATCTTATTCACTATTCAAAAACGTGAATATACTACGTTAACAATTTCATCCTTTTATTCATTTTAATTCAAAGGATTATTCACTATTCAAAAATGTGAATATAACTCCATTTATAGGTTTCAACAAATTTTCTTGTCAGAATAAATCATTTGCAAATTTATAAAACAACGTTTATAAATTCCATTTCTATTTATTTATAAAAACTTCCTTTTATAAATTCCTTTATTAACCTATTCCAGTTTATAACTAAATTATAAACTAAACATTCATATTATAAGTTAATTACTTATAAAACGATTATTTTACAAAATCGTTCTTTGAACTTTATAATTATAAATCTTATAACTTATAAGATTCAATGATTTATTCAAAACTATTCTTTTAATAACTTCATAGTTTATAAATCTTACTATTTATAAATCTCATTTATAACTTCACCGTTTATAGTTCTATAAATTTCATTCTTTAATGAAATTCATTTTCGCTCCATTCAAACACTTATAAAAACTCGTTTTATAGTTTCAATATCTCAATTTATAAATATCCATTTATAAATCTCTTAATATAATTCAGTTTATATTATTCTTTTAAAACGTCTTCAAATTCCTTTATTATTTCACCATTTTGATTCATAAAATAATTAAATTTTATAAATCCTATATTTAAACTTTTCACAATAAATTCTAAAATCCCGATTTAAACTATTTCTAAAATCACTAGCATCGTATTCTCAAAAATCAGCTTTTAACTGTATTTCACAAAAACCATAATTTTATAACATTAAAAATTATAACGTTCATTTATTCAAAATGGATCAACTCCAAATTTATTTTATAAAACGTATACTTTCTAAAATCACTTTAAAATCATTTTAAAATTCCAAATTTGGTTCAATGATGCTACACACCAAATAGTCAATCACGACAACAACGATATCATATATCGATATGATAATCCATCAAATATCAAAATATCTGAAATCTAATAAATACTGTTGAGGAATCCAGTTGGATCCCTCCAACCTGTTTTCCTGCATCCACAAACATTAGCACAATACCAATTTCGCTCCAGTACGAAATTATCGCGGTATATGTTCTTATTAAATATTATCCGCTTAATAACGGCGTAATAGGGTCTCATCCGCTAAAAAATACGGGAAATCAATCAACTGCAATATATACATATGCCAATATATATATATTGCTACTATATATAATACCAATTTCACTGTTTATGAAATATTCGCGGTATATGTTTTTAATAAATAACATCCGCTTAATAACGGCGTATAATGTCTATTTTAACAATCAATAGATATCAATCATCATTCAAACATGCATTCAAATATTTTAAATCTAACTATTTAAAATAAAATCGAAACTGATTCGATTGAGTGAGAAGTTCTCATCTTGGTTTTAAATTCCGTTTTAGCGATTTATTTCGAATAAAATTAAACGGACGTTTAATTTTACCCAAAATTCTCACTAACTCCAAATGACTCCAAACTAACTCCATCGCGTAGTGCTCGTCCATACGATTCCAACGCAACTGGTTTCGCATTTTTTCGACCTCGTATGAAAAAGTTATGAATTATTGAAGTTTGTACACGATTTTATTTAATATTTTCAACATAACTTTATAATTTATAACCTAGCACAAGCCATGGCCGTAGATCTTGCTTCCCCCTTCATCATGACCGTTCCCCTTCATCTCTCCCAAACCCGCGTGCAACCCTACAGGTATCCATACGCGCAACCAAACCCATAACAATTCAACTAGGGTTTCGATTTGCTCTCGCTACACTCGACGAAATTCGATCAAACCACCTTCATCTCGAAGCCCATGACCTAAGCTATGCTCGGCCTGAAGCATGTGGAGCTCGGTCATCCCTGTAGCACGCGGTTCGAGAATGAACTACAGGCCTTTGAGCCCAATTTGCTGCCAATTCGTGAAGCCATTCGCGATCATAGCCGTTGAAATCCAAGCTCTCGTTGCCCTCTTCAACATTGTAGTTGAACGTTTCTTGTAAATGTAAACGGATTTGAAGTTATCGAGGGAAGAAGAAGAGACAATTCTGGCTGTTCAGGGGGAGGGGGTGGCGGCTAGGGTTACATGTTTTTATTTTTTATTTTTAATGAAGAGAGAGGGGTGTTGGCCTATTTATAAAGAAAAATCGAACACTATTCATCCGGAAATTCCGAACTCCGATTTACGCGCCGTAACCAGCGTTTCCAGGGTTTACCCCGCGTTACGAACACAATGGAACAGGTTTCGGAAGCTAATTCGGAAGTATGTGCGAGTTATGGCTATAAACGCTCAATTTGAATTAAACCGATTTAAGCGATTTTCTAGGCGTTTTAATTTGTAACGGACAAACGGTAAATCCAATTGACTTGAAATTTGAAACCTTACAATAATATCACATTACGGATCCGATGAAACTGGTTTCGTCGAAATCCGAGACTTTTTGAAAATGTAACGCCCCACCCCGAGACCCACCTTAGCAAAGAGAATTAACAAGTAATTCTGTCTACTAAAGCAGAGAATAGGGCTAGTTAAGGGCGACCATCTATAATTTTATCTTAAACATCTATTGAATACGTCGATAAATGCATTATACTTTTTTTCAACTCAAGTGGATCGACATTGTAACGACCCGTAAATTTGGATAATATTAAATGGATTAACTTAATATAATTTCTAATCTAATTGAGAATAAAATAAAAGTTTAGATATTTATTTTAGAAAACGTAGTGATTTGTTATAGTAATTGGAATTTAATAACAAGATTTTATGACAATAGATTTGGGTAGTGAAATTTGTCGCATTTGGTTAAAGGATTTATTTTAAGAAACCAATAAATGTTGTAATTGAAGATGTTAATAAAAATATTAACAAAAGGGGGTTTCATTAATATAATATAAATTTAAGAATTTATGACAAGAATTTAGATTTCCTATGTGTTTATATATATATATATAATGGTAATATTGTAACTATATGTGAATCTAGGTAGTAAAATAAAAGGCAGTGATGGATAACCAATATAATACAATACAAAGGAGTTGAAACGACTGTTGGGTTTTAAATGTAGTGTATATATATATAGTGAAAATCATCATAACCTCTTAATTTAATAAGATTGTTAAATTAATACTAAAAGATTAAAATTCGAAATAGTATTAATGTAACAATAAATAGTGTGAATTGCAATTGTATAATGGGATTAAATTGTTAATTTGAGGATGTAACCATTGGATAAATGTATGGTAAATTTATGGTAGTGAACTTTTAATGTATGTTGGATAGAACATAGGTGATTGTAATTCTGTAGTATGTATTAAATATAAATTTCATTCAATTATGAAGAAAGTTTTAATTAAGAGAAACGTTACCGTAATAATTATTAATGTAGAAACGGAAGAGTGTATAAATTTATAGTAACGTAAAAACATATTGTAAGGTAATAATTAAGTGCAGACTTATAAAATATATTTATGTATGTTAATTTCATGCATTTGGCTATAATGGATTTAATAAAAAAAAAAAATGGAATAGTGAAATAAAATGGATATAAAGGTTTCAATTACACATTGGAATTCATACTCACCATAAAAGGTTAATTGAAACCAAAGAAGTTAATATAGGAATCAAGGCGTATTTATTAATTTGGATTTATTGCAATAAGTTAATTCCATAAAATAAAGCTAAAGCTAATTCAAATTTTAACTGGACCATTGTTGTTATAACTTTAGAAGCAAGATTTATTTATGATTTGAGTATTTAATTCAACAAGTGGTATTTACGACAAATAAAATAGAATTGAACGTAAAATATTACGTTATTAACTTGAAATGGAATTTGTAAACATTGAGTGAAATCTTAAACTAATGTTAGTATTCGTCGTATTTACAACAATAACTTTGAATAATAGAAAGGAAGTGAATATAATAAATTAATCAAATTTATAGTGTTGAATTCGATTGGATTGGAATTAATAAATAGTTAAGAAAAATAAGGGTTATTAATAATTTGGAATTTAATTATGGTAAAAGTTTATTTGCAATCATGAGTTGGAATAGAAATCAAATCTATTTATCTAATTGGATTTCGTTGAGAGTATAAGAATATAAGCTTTAATAATTGAGTTTTAGAATATAATTTATAATTTCCAAATAATTATAAAAATGCAGAAATTAACACTGCAAATTGATATGTTTATAGATTTTAATTCACATCCAAGCTGCTAAATCAATTGGAATTGATTGAATTATATAAGTAATAAGATTTGGCCAATATTAGAAGTTGAAAAATTAGAATTGGATTTTTATGATTTATTTAATTGATTTAATAAACATTAAAAATAGCCATTTTTGTCACGGACTCGGATTTCGACGAAACCAGTTTCATCGGATCCGTATCGGTGAATTATTATAGGATTTCAAATTTCGTATCGATCGGACTTGTCATTTGATCGTACGGACGCGAAACGCCTTGAAATCAATTTTATTAAAATCAATTTGAAATCAATTTGGAAATCTTGTTTTTAGCATAACTTCTTCATACGATCAAATTTGGACGTGAGACTTTTTCCATCGCGTTCAGAATATTTTTAAATACCTATCTGGATATATAGATTTAATAGATTCGGTTCCGGAGGCATAGCGGGCTTTTGGGCCATAGTTTGTTGCGTACGTTCACGCTTCTAGCCTATACGCTCTAACCTAAACCTAACTATAAATATACCATGATAAACCCTAGCCTCCTTCCTACTGTCAGTTGGATATACGTACATATTTCTTCATCTCCTCTTTCTCCTCAATGGTTGCAAATCTGGATCTGCCTCAATCCAAAATTCAGTGAAAATTCAAACACCTCAGAAAATTCTCAAAAAAATATATGTCATAGTTCTCAGTGTTCGTAATCTACTGGTGTGATCCGTTTTTCGTTTGGAGCTATCGTTTGCCCAGTAAAATTCAAAACAGTTTCGGCCATCCGTTAGTAGACGTTGATTTCAACGGCGGATCTTCGTTTTGGTGACGATCGGGGGGCACCATCGCGTAGAGGAGGCCGAGTGCTTTCAATCCATACGGCTACTCCATGTCAGAGGTGCTTGGATTTGTTGGAATTGGCGATGAAGGCGTGACGGAGGCGGTTCGATTGGGGAGCCTTTGGGCGTGCGCGTGGAGCCCATAGGCTCGGCTTGACGTGGGCACGGGGCCGGCGTTGCTCGATCTGGACGGCGATGAGGGAGGAGGCGGCGAAAATTTCGAGTAGGGTTCGGTAGTGGCGGCTGGGCTTCGTGCGTTGCAGGGGGGGGTTTCGGCACTACTGTAGCCGAACGAGTGGGAGAAAGAGAATGGGGTGACGTGTAAAGGGGTGAGTAGAGTTTTGTTTTCTTGTTTTAAATTAAATTAAAAATTTTCCAAGCGTTTAATCGAGTAACTTTCTCATACGACATCCAATTCACACGAAATTTCTTTTGTTAGGATCGTAATTTAATTCCGGACTCGATGACGCTGGTTTGGACGAATTCTGAGACGGGCGAATTTTTGGGTTTAAATTGAATTTAAATTCAATTTAAAATTCAAAAGGTGAGTGTTTTAACCCACTCACAATTACTAGAAGCTTTTATGTTTGTTAAATAAATTTTAGAAATGAATAGAAATTTATTTATGAGCTTTTGGCATGTTATTTCATTCATATCTGTTGAATTGCATTTTATTAAATTTAACTGTAAATTTAATTGATTTATTGCGTATTAATTGGCTGTTAGAAATTATTGTTTGCATATGAACTGCTAGTTAACAGTTATACAAATTATCACTGAATATAAACTGTTAGATTAATAGTTGATAAATATAATTTGAGATAAAACTACAAATTATTACCTGTTGTATATTACCAAACATATATGGTTATTGACTGATATTGATTGATGTTTGTGATTGGATGATGGACGTGTTGTTGAATGGATGTTTTATTTGGATATTATTAAACTGCAAGTTAGTATGCATTTTTCATTTTTCGGGATTGTGGTTTGAAATGATAAAACCGCAAAGTTTATTTTTAAATTGCGGATTGAAATGATAAATATCCGTATCACTTGACCATAGGATAGAAAATTTTATACAGGCACCGCGGTCTATATATAACTATTTTAATGTGATTTCTATGGTTTGGATGGAATACGGTTTATAATAATCTTAAATTTTATACTGTATAAATATTTTTCTTCCGTATTTATGTACATGAAAAGTTGGAAATTTTGAAATAAAAAGGTGTATAAATTCCCTTAGTAAAATGGAAGAAAATTTAGAAAATGGAGTTGGATAAATTTATATCATATGTTTAAATGTTAAGTTTGGAAATTTAAGATATGATATTTATAATTGGATTTTTCCCAAGAAAAATTGAAATGAATATTCTAATATGAATTTGAATTGGAAAAATATTCTAATATAATTGGAATCGAAAAATACATATGTTTTATTACTAGAAATTGGAGTTGTTTAAGGATTTATGTGAATATTCAAACTAAATAATAAAACATTTAATTTGTTGAAAGAATATATTCCAATTTTAGTTTTTGAATATTAATACTCCAATGGATTTATATATATGGAAATTGAAATGGTTTTGGAACTTAAGAGTGATATCTAAATTATGGTTTTAACTTTAGATAAAGAAATATTTCCATAAAGCCATATAACTTATTTCTTTACAAAGTGACAGTAAAGTTAAGCCTTTGAAATTCATATACCGTTGAATATCCAAACCATTTGAGTTTTAAAAGTTAGGGTTTGAAATTATGGATTTCCAAAAATATTATGCTTTGAAAATATTCGATTTTCAGATATTATGAAGTTAAAGCCTTTTATTATTGGAAAGGAATTATATTTGGGATAAGTGGTAAAATATGGTTTTGGGTTTTGGAATGATATCGTAATATTATGGTTTTGAAATGGATTATATTCTGGTTTAAAAGTATAAACTATTTTTAAATAACCGCGGTGTTATAATAACGATGGGTTGGCAAAGAGACCGGGATCGGATATGGACATACTCTCTGTCGATACCGAAAACCACTTTGACTAACCGTGTACGCGGTGGAGATTCCAGAATGAAGTAGGTTGGTGGCGACGATTCCTGTAAGGTAAATACGTGGACCCGACTCCCGTGAGTTGGCATAAGGTGGCTAAAACAGGAGCGATCGACGGGTTAATGAGGTCATTCCTCTGATCGGACACTCCTCTTCGATATTATACTATGACTTTGGATTGATTCAGTGGCCACTTCTATTTTTTTGATTTGGGGAGTTGTTTCGAGGTGGGCGGTTGCTGCGGCTTCGCGTTACCATCGGCCCGGAAGCGTAATTGGTATATCTACCCTGGCATTGCCTAGTTGTGCCGTGTCACCTACCCTATCGCGCCTTGTACGAGTTTGGTTTTCTCCCGTAGCCCGTGTGGTATCCTCTAGTGGCTTCCCGATCAGGAGGGACTATGATATTGGATGGACTACTGGGACTATTACGTGTTAAGGGCTATATGGGTAACCCCTTAACGCTATTAAAAAGTAAGTTTATTTTATAAATAGACACTATTATAATAGCGCAATATACTACATAGTAAATAGTTTAACGGATCCTTAGGAGATGTAAATCCCGAACATCTCTTGAGTTACTGTACTCATATTTATTTCTGTTTATTTAACTCACATAAGATATTCTAGTCTGACTCGGGTGTTTTTGTCTTTTCAAATTCGCTCGGGTCAGTCCGAGCATTTCAGGATAGCAGATTTTAGCTTTGGAGGACGAAGACGAAGAATCGGTATTATTTTATATATAGTATTACACCACACTCTTTCTATTCCGCTGCATTGTTGTATTTGGTATGTGTAACTCTGATATTCATTGTATAAGTAAAATCAAGCTTTTGTAAACTGTTTATTAACTGTATATTTGTTATTATATTTTATCCTTCCGCTGTGAGATTCTGTTTTGTTTTAATTCTTCTCTGTTTTTCTTATTTACCCCATAACAATCCGCCCTTGCGTATGCTTTGAATTGGCACGTGTGTCGTTTTAAAGTGTGCGAAAAGGCGGGATGTTACAGTTGGTATCAGAGCTTTGGTTTAGCGATAAACCTTGGCTTTGTGGGGTTTGACTCTTTATTAATAGGGTAGTAATATCCTATGGGAGTCGCTGAGTGTATATATATGAGAGAGCGTACTTGTTAGTATTAATAAAAGATTTTAATATTGTGTTAATCTGTTCCGCTCTGTATTTATAAATTCTGGTTGATGCATGGGACGCTATGCCATCAATAAGGATTTCTAAACACTTAATAGGACAGACCGACATAATATCCGTTTTTAATATAGGTGAATGAAATAATTTTGCCTATTATATTTTCTATATATAAAATATTTTATAAAGATATATATATATATATTTGGTTGCTATAGATTGGGTGTTAGGCCATAATAATATTTGTAATAAATTGAAGCTAAGAGAAACCATAATAAACCAAATTTGGATATTTTAGAACTTAAGTCCGGGATTTTTGAAAATTTGCTCTCAAGGAATTTATGAAATATAAGGATTTGGTTTATAAGTATTTTCTTATATAAATATTTCGTATAATTTGGAAGAATTGTTTTAAAGAAGGTTTTGGAAAAAAATTAAATTCTGTACTTTCCTCTCTGTCGCTGGAAAATAAATTCGGTGATGACGGCCGCATCATCGACTTTCATTTTCGAGTTTCAAAAGGGGAAAGGCCACTGTAGTAAATTCTACTGCAGATTTATTTTGAAATTTTCTAAAATTTTTCTTTTATTGTTCTAAATATAATTAGAGATATTGAGTTGTAAGAACTTATTTATCTATTATTTTGAAATAAATTGAAATTTGACCCGGTATTTAAATTCTAATTTTTCCATTAATTAATTGTTTAAAATTTGTTAATGAAATAAAAGTTGAGTAATGAATGAATTGAAACCTCTAATTGAAAAAAAAAGAGAATAATTGCAAAGTTATTAGAGGAATTTGAATACATATGAGACAAAGAGTAATATGGATGAACATTAAATTAAATTAAAGAATGGAGACTTAACTTGTATAAGTTCAATTGCATTTTCTTTAACATAAATAACTTACCCATATATAAAAGTTGAAATGTTAAGTAAGAAACTAGAATTGAATATTTTACAAGTAGGAATTTAGAAAAATGAAGTATTCAATAAATTACTGTTATAAATAAAAATTTAATGGTATAAACTTAAGTTATAATTGAAGTTTTATTAAAAATAAGTTAAGAATTATTAATAGGTGATATGAACTTAAAGCAAATAAAATGAAATTCTAAATAAGAATTGATTGTAGGATTATTAGTTTATGTAAGTCTTAAGTCTCCCCTATTCTAATATAATAGAAAGAAGGAAGAATTGAAATGACTGTAATCCATAGTTAATGGATAAATAAAATAAAATAAAAACCCACTTATAAGAATGAATGTTAACAGATTAAGAATTTAAGGGAAATCTTACAAGTGAAGAGTAAGGAAATGAAGATATTCAAAATATTTGTTGTTATTAATGAGAATTTATTTTATAGACTTAAGTAATAAAAGGAAACTTAAGTAATAAAAAGGAAATACAAATATAATGAATTGTGAGATAATTGGAAAATAAAACTTGTAAGAAACAAAGAAATTCCTCATAAATGAAGGAAAGAAAATCAAACCACTGAATTATGAAATAAATGTATAATAAGCTATTTTGGTGTTGGTTTAAATTGTTTGGTTGATGTATGTTTGCTGGGTAAGGAATTTTGGAGTTGTTGGATGAACAAATAATCTATCTTTGTTCCATCTAAGACTGTTGAGTATAGGATGCACTTGATAATTATTTTTCATTTCGTACAATTTCAAAATTTGAACCCGAACAACTAATGATTTGTTTGATTGAATGATTGTTTGTTTGTGATGTGCTGTTTGTTAAAAATGTATGGTTATTGCATTTGATTGGATATGAATGATTGAATCTACCCAAACATTTCACTGTAAAATAAATATTTAACCTTTTAGATTATATAAGTGAATACAGGTGATGGAAGCAACTGCTACTGCTTTTGGTTCCAAAATAAAAACGTATAGGGTCCGACAAATAGGTACGTTTCCGGATTACGTATAAAGCGCTATTTTATATATTTTTCCCGTGTTGGGATATTTTATTTTGGATAATATGTGTAATACATTTGTATACTTGGATATTATATTTTCTCCAGAGTCCCTCCGTACAAAGGAGACTCTGCCAAAATTTTCAGAAAATTTTGGACTTAGAATTTTGTGAAAATATTTTTCCAACTTTAATAATTCAAGTATTAAAGGATATGATGATTATAAAAAGAAGTATATTTCATTAAAAGAAATTAATCCAGTAAAATATTGTTTATAAGTTAATATCTGAAATAAGATGTACTGTTATTCTTCCTCCTCCCTTCTTTTCCTTTTCGGGGACGAAAAGTTTTGAGTGGGGGAGATTGTAACGACCCGTAAATTTGGATAATATTAAATGGATTAACTTAATATAATTTCTAATCTAATTGAGAATAAAATAAAAGTTTAGATATTTATTTTAGAAAACGTAGTGATTTGTTATAGTAATTGGAATTTAATAACAAGATTTTATGACAATAGATTTGGGTAGTGAAATTTGTCGCATTTGGTTAAAGGATTTATTTTAAGAAACCAATAAATGTTGTAATTGAAGATGTTAATAAAAATATTAACAAAAGGGGGTTTCATTAATATAATATAAATTTAAGAATTTATGACAAGAATTTAGATTTCCTATGTGTTTATATATATATATATAATGGTAATATTGTAACTATATGTGAATCTAGGTAGTAAAATAAAAGGCAGTGATGGATAACCAATATAATACAATACAAAGGAGTTGAAACGACTGTTGGGTTTTAAATGTAGTGTATATATATATAGTGAAAATCATCATAACCTCTTAATTTAATAAGATTGTTAAATTAATACTAAAAGATTAAAATTCGAAATAGTATTAATGTAACAATAAATAGTGTGAATTGCAATTGTATAATGGGATTAAATTGTTAATTTGAGGATGTAACCATTGGATAAATGTATGGTAAATTTATGGTAGTGAACTTTTAATGTATGTTGGATAGAACATAGGTGATTGTAATTCTGTAGTATGTATTAAATATAAATTTCATTCAATTATGAAGAAAGTTTTAATTAAGAGAAACGTTACCGTAATAATTATTAATGTAGAAACGGAAGAGTGTATAAATTTATAGTAACGTAAAAACATATTGTAAGGTAATAATTAAGTGCAGACTTATAAAATATATTTATGTATGTTAATTTCATGCATTTGGCTATAATGGATTTAATAAAAAAAAAAAATGGAATAGTGAAATAAAATGGATATAAAGGTTTCAATTACACATTGGAATTCATACTCACCATAAAAGGTTAATTGAAACCAAAGAAGTTAATATAGGAATCAAGGCGTATTTATTAATTTGGATTTATTGCAATAAGTTAATTCCATAAAATAAAGCTAAAGCTAATTCAAATTTTAACTGGACCATTGTTGTTATAACTTTAGAAGCAAGATTTATTTATGATTTGAGTATTTAATTCAACAAGTGGTATTTACGACAAATAAAATAGAATTGAACGTAAAATATTACGTTATTAACTTGAAATGGAATTTGTAAACATTGAGTGAAATCTTAAACTAATGTTAGTATTCGTCGTATTTACAACAATAACTTTGAATAATAGAAAGGAAGTGAATATAATAAATTAATCAAATTTATAGTGTTGAATTCGATTGGATTGGAATTAATAAATAGTTAAGAAAAATAAGGGTTATTAATAATTTGGAATTTAATTATGGTAAAAGTTTATTTGCAATCATGAGTTGGAATAGAAATCAAATCTATTTATCTAATTGGATTTCGTTGAGAGTATAAGAATATAAGCTTTAATAATTGAGTTTTAGAATATAATTTATAATTTCCAAATAATTATAAAAATGCAGAAATTAACACTGCAAATTGATATGTTTATAGATTTTAATTCACATCCAAGCTGCTAAATCAATTGGAATTGATTGAATTATATAAGTAATAAGATTTGGCCAATATTAGAAGTTGAAAAATTAGAATTGGATTTTTATGATTTATTTAATTGATTTAATAAACATTAAAAATAGCCATTTTTGTCACGGACTCGGATTTCGACGAAACCAGTTTCATCGGATCCGTATCGGTGAATTATTATAGGATTTCAAATTTCGTATCGATCGGACTTGTCATTTGATCGTACGGACGCGAAACGCCTTGAAATCAATTTTATTAAAATCAATTTGAAATCAATTTGGAAATCTTGTTTTTAGCATAACTTCTTCATACGATCAAATTTGGACGTGAGACTTTTTCCATCGCGTTCAGAATATTTTTAAATACCTATCTGGATATATAGATTTAATAGATTCGGTTCCGGAGGCATAGCGGGCTTTTGGGCCATAGTTTGTTGCGTACGTTCACGCTTCTAGCCTATACGCTCTAACCTAAACCTAACTATAAATATACCATGATAAACCCTAGCCTCCTTCCTACTGTCAGTTGGATATACGTACATATTTCTTCATCTCCTCTTTCTCCTCAATGGTTGCAAATCTGGATCTGCCTCAATCCAAAATTCAGTGAAAATTCAAACACCTCAGAAAATTCTCAAAAAAATATATGTCATAGTTCTCAGTGTTCGTAATCTACTGGTGTGATCCGTTTTTCGTTTGGAGCTATCGTTTGCCCAGTAAAATTCAAAACAGTTTCGGCCATCCGTTAGTAGACGTTGATTTCAACGGCGGATCTTCGTTTTGGTGACGATCGGGGGGCACCATCGCGTAGAGGAGGCCGAGTGCTTTCAATCCATACGGCTACTCCATGTCAGAGGTGCTTGGATTTGTTGGAATTGGCGATGAAGGCGTGACGGAGGCGGTTCGATTGGGGAGCCTTTGGGCGTGCGCGTGGAGCCCATAGGCTCGGCTTGACGTGGGCACGGGGCCGGCGTTGCTCGATCTGGACGGCGATGAGGGAGGAGGCGGCGAAAATTTCGAGTAGGGTTCGGTAGTGGCGGCTGGGCTTCGTGCGTTGCAGGGGGGGGTTTCGGCACTACTGTAGCCGAACGAGTGGGAGAAAGAGAATGGGGTGACGTGTAAAGGGGTGAGTAGAGTTTTGTTTTCTTGTTTTAAATTAAATTAAAAATTTTCCAAGCGTTTAATCGAGTAACTTTCTCATACGACATCCAATTCACACGAAATTTCTTTTGTTAGGATCGTAATTTAATTCCGGACTCGATGACGCTGGTTTGGACGAATTCTGAGACGGGCGAATTTTTGGGTTTAAATTGAATTTAAATTCAATTTAAAATTCAAAAGGTGAGTGTTTTAACCCACTCACAATTACTAGAAGCTTTTATGTTTGTTAAATAAATTTTAGAAATGAATAGAAATTTATTTATGAGCTTTTGGCATGTTATTTCATTCATATCTGTTGAATTGCATTTTATTAAATTTAACTGTAAATTTAATTGATTTATTGCGTATTAATTGGCTGTTAGAAATTATTGTTTGCATATGAACTGCTAGTTAACAGTTATACAAATTATCACTGAATATAAACTGTTAGATTAATAGTTGATAAATATAATTTGAGATAAAACTACAAATTATTACCTGTTGTATATTACCAAACATATATGGTTATTGACTGATATTGATTGATGTTTGTGATTGGATGATGGACGTGTTGTTGAATGGATGTTTTATTTGGATATTATTAAACTGCAAGTTAGTATGCATTTTTCATTTTTCGGGATTGTGGTTTGAAATGATAAAACCGCAAAGTTTATTTTTAAATTGCGGATTGAAATGATAAATATCCGTATCACTTGACCATAGGATAGAAAATTTTATACAGGCACCGCGGTCTATATATAACTATTTTAATGTGATTTCTATGGTTTGGATGGAATACGGTTTATAATAATCTTAAATTTTATACTGTATAAATATTTTTCTTCCGTATTTATGTACATGAAAAGTTGGAAATTTTGAAATAAAAAGGTGTATAAATTCCCTTAGTAAAATGGAAGAAAATTTAGAAAATGGAGTTGGATAAATTTATATCATATGTTTAAATGTTAAGTTTGGAAATTTAAGATATGATATTTATAATTGGATTTTTCCCAAGAAAAATTGAAATGAATATTCTAATATGAATTTGAATTGGAAAAATATTCTAATATAATTGGAATCGAAAAATACATATGTTTTATTACTAGAAATTGGAGTTGTTTAAGGATTTATGTGAATATTCAAACTAAATAATAAAACATTTAATTTGTTGAAAGAATATATTCCAATTTTAGTTTTTGAATATTAATACTCCAATGGATTTATATATATGGAAATTGAAATGGTTTTGGAACTTAAGAGTGATATCTAAATTATGGTTTTAACTTTAGATAAAGAAATATTTCCATAAAGCCATATAACTTATTTCTTTACAAAGTGACAGTAAAGTTAAGCCTTTGAAATTCATATACCGTTGAATATCCAAACCATTTGAGTTTTAAAAGTTAGGGTTTGAAATTATGGATTTCCAAAAATATTATGCTTTGAAAATATTCGATTTTCAGATATTATGAAGTTAAAGCCTTTTATTATTGGAAAGGAATTATATTTGGGATAAGTGGTAAAATATGGTTTTGGGTTTTGGAATGATATCGTAATATTATGGTTTTGAAATGGATTATATTCTGGTTTAAAAGTATAAACTATTTTTAAATAACCGCGGTGTTATAATAACGATGGGTTGGCAAAGAGACCGGGATCGGATATGGACATACTCTCTGTCGATACCGAAAACCACTTTGACTAACCGTGTACGCGGTGGAGATTCCAGAATGAAGTAGGTTGGTGGCGACGATTCCTGTAAGGTAAATACGTGGACCCGACTCCCGTGAGTTGGCATAAGGTGGCTAAAACAGGAGCGATCGACGGGTTAATGAGGTCATTCCTCTGATCGGACACTCCTCTTCGATATTATACTATGACTTTGGATTGATTCAGTGGCCACTTCTATTTTTTTGATTTGGGGAGTTGTTTCGAGGTGGGCGGTTGCTGCGGCTTCGCGTTACCATCGGCCCGGAAGCGTAATTGGTATATCTACCCTGGCATTGCCTAGTTGTGCCGTGTCACCTACCCTATCGCGCCTTGTACGAGTTTGGTTTTCTCCCGTAGCCCGTGTGGTATCCTCTAGTGGCTTCCCGATCAGGAGGGACTATGATATTGGATGGACTACTGGGACTATTACGTGTTAAGGGCTATATGGGTAACCCCTTAACGCTATTAAAAAGTAAGTTTATTTTATAAATAGACACTATTATAATAGCGCAATATACTACATAGTAAATAGTTTAACGGATCCTTAGGAGATGTAAATCCCGAACATCTCTTGAGTTACTGTACTCATATTTATTTCTGTTTATTTAACTCACATAAGATATTCTAGTCTGACTCGGGTGTTTTTGTCTTTTCAAATTCGCTCGGGTCAGTCCGAGCATTTCAGGATAGCAGATTTTAGCTTTGGAGGACGAAGACGAAGAATCGGTATTATTTTATATATAGTATTACACCACACTCTTTCTATTCCGCTGCATTGTTGTATTTGGTATGTGTAACTCTGATATTCATTGTATAAGTAAAATCAAGCTTTTGTAAACTGTTTATTAACTGTATATTTGTTATTATATTTTATCCTTCCGCTGTGAGATTCTGTTTTGTTTTAATTCTTCTCTGTTTTTCTTATTTACCCCATAACAATCCGCCCTTGCGTATGCTTTGAATTGGCACGTGTGTCGTTTTAAAGTGTGCGAAAAGGCGGGATGTTACAGACATACCCAGTAAATGCTTAATCCAAAACTATAGGTGGCTAACGGATCTATCAGAACAAAATACAATAACTGAATGTAAATCACATCACAGAACAGTAACCAACATCATATATATACATATACACTGATACATGTTTAGTACAATACAATATGAATACAATAAAGGTGGTACACGACCACACCATAAACATCGAATCAAATGTAAAAACACCAGAGTATGCGGAAGAAATAAACTACTCAAGAGAAAGAAGAGCTGATATCCAACATCAACTTCAAGCTAAGCCCAATAGATGACACCTGAAACAACCCGGTCTGACCCGAGTGAAAACACACGGGTCAGGCTAGCTAGAACTTATGATTAGTAAGGGTGATGATAAGAAATAAGGGGAAAACCATTCCATCATTACCAATGGAATGATATAGGTCATCAAGTTATCTCTAGAGTGATACATCAATGGTTCATCATGATTGCATAGAGGAATACAATATGTATATTAGATAGACATGGTTTATCTAAATATATATGTGTATATATATATATATATATATATATAATCGAATGAAATGGGTGAGGATGTGGACCATAAAGTAAATCTTCATAAGATAATTAAACTTTAAGAATCCATCATAAATAAAACCCATCTAATAGAAACTTCTTAATTATTATACCTCATCTCATCGGTATAAATATAAATACATCTCAAATCCATCATTAAGCTCATTATAAAGGAATTTCCATAATTATTTATACCTCATATCATTGGTATAAATATAAATCTATCTTAAATCTATTATCAACACTCATCATAAAAGCATTACCAAAATTTATACCTTATCTCATTGGTATAAATATATATAATGTCTCGATTCCATCTTGATAGAGCCCGGAAAGAATCCAAAACATCATATTCAAAATCACCATAAAACCATGTATATAAATAAGCCTTTTTCTTACATAAGGCTATAATAAAGCATCATCATCAAAACAGTGAAAACGAAACATCTAAACTTCATGGAAAACAGCACGTGCTTTACATCTTGACTAGTACTAGTAATTTGGTACCATACATCGTGATGACTTGGGGTCACATAACATCATAACATCGTGATTGACTAGTCGAAACATCTTGATGACACCCAGTCACAAATCCGAGTAAAAACATCATGGTGATTGGAGTTGGGTAATAACATCATGATCATCGTGGTGACTCCAATCGTACTCGGTCTAGTACTAGTAACATCTTGAATGTGTCTCAACTATTCGAATAGGAACCCAAAAGGCGAGAACGTATATCCCATACTATACGTTCTCCCCTAATGTTTTACTAATCGTTAGTTGGTTCCACATTAGAAAACATCATAAAACATCAGAACCATCATAAAACTCACTCTGCCTCTTCTAATCGGCGAGTTAATATAATACCATACTCATCTCTTCTCATCGACGAGTAATGGTTCCATCGTGACTTGTCTCATTTCATCGACAAGTAAAAATCATCATAACTATCTTAACTTCATAAATCATCATAAACATCTTAACTTCATGAATACTTCATAAATAGACTTACCTCGTCTCATCGGTAAGTAAAACAATATCATGATGGTTATTTCTAATCATAATTCTCCAAACGGAAAATTTTCGTCTTGATCGCCTCATCTCATCAGCGATTAAGAAACACATCTTAAAATGGTCCTTCATCGAATATACTCCTAAATTGGAGTTCTCGGACCATATAATCTACTTAAAATTCAATAACCTCTTAAATCATCTCAAATAGTTCATCAAAAGGGTTTCGATCGTATAAGTCCGATATTAAGCGATAAAGCAAATCCATGTGTCCCATACCACATGTTTTACTTTACCGTTTAATTGTCTTTCTTGTACGTCCGAAATTCATAAAAATAAGTAATTTTATTTATAAAATAATTTTATTAGAGAAAACATAAATTTAAAACGATTTTCCGAAAACGATTATTAAAACCAATATTTGAAATTCCTTTATTATAGGAAATAAATCTATCTTTATTTAGAAAAATAATTTAAAAAAAAATACTATGTAATAATAATTTGAAATGTTTTCAAAAATGGTTTAGTGAAAACCGTTCTCGAAAGCAATGAAAACTAAGAGGGATATCTCAAAACCGATAATTTGAATTCAATACGAATTCAATTTAAATTTAACCCAAAATCAATTCAATTCCATTTAAATTTGGATTTCAAATTTTCCAAATATAGCAAGCCTTTTGATAGGCATCATAACTCTCAAAATATCTCAAAAACAATATCAAAACCAGACGAGAATGAAGGCATAAATGAGTTGATACAATTCTAAGGTCGATGATTATTGTTACTGTCGATTAGCTCTCAGGACAGCAATAAACAAGTCTGATTTCGACCAGAAAAACATCAAAATTTCAAAAAATTCAAAACATCAAACTTGTAGCCCTATGTCTTAGGTTTCCAGAACATCCAAAATTATTCAATTTGGTTAAGAAACGAAATAGTTATGCACAAAACATTACTCGGGCCTGTAATTGTTGTTGCTGTCGATTTGCTCTCGGGACAGCAACAAACAAGCACGATTTTCATCAATAAAACTTCAAAATTTCAAAAATCTCAAAACATCAAAGTTATAGCCTAGATCATAAGGTTTCAAGAACTTCAAAAAATTTTAAATTCCGATTAAAAACAAGAAAGTTACGACCAAATTACTAAAAACATCAAACTGACCCTGAATTTATACATTTGCAGGTCAGCGACAAACAATTGCAATTTTAGCATAGAAAATTTCGAAATTAGGCAAAATGAATAAAAGAGAAATTGTAGCTTAGTTTCTAAGCTTTCCAGAATGACCAAGATCTTCAAATTTGGTAAAAAATTGAGTGAGTTATGATCAATTTCGTTTCAGCTACAATTATGAACAGAATTCAATTTTTGGATGGGCACAAACGATGATCAAAACATGATTTTTAAAGCTCCAAACATCCAATTCACACCAAATATAAATAAGAAAGATTGTTTATAGCTAGCGTGAGTGAGATTACTCACCTTAGGGTTTGTTTGCAGCAAATATACAGCAAATTAAAGAGCAATTTGGAAGCTTTAGTCTTGATTTGGAGCTAAAAACCTATAGAAGAAGGGGGAACAAACATGCAAATGGAGAATAGAAAGTTACAACAATATCTATCCTTAATCAGAGAATTGATAACATAAATTTGAGATTTTGATATTGATTACCTGTATTTAATTTTGATTTGCTATTACCCCCTTTGATTTCACTAATTTTTGATGCTACTCTATGAAGAGCTAAGTGGAGGCCATTGTTTTAATTTTTACTGTAAGAATGATTTAGGAGGAAGAAGAAGATACGTACTCTTCTTTTCTCACCAGAAAGATCTAGAGAATGGGATTTGGATCCCATCCAAACCCTTTAAGCCCAAATAGAACACTTAGAAAAAAAACATAGTTATGTATATATATTTCCACTTAATTTAACACTATATGCATATAACAACTCATTTTCAAGTAAAATAAAATGCATACAATAATTTGTTTTGAACTTGCAACAAAGTAAAACTTATTTTAACAACAAAAATTTATTTTTTTCATATAAAACCATATTTTAGACAATATTTCACAATTTAGTGTAAAAACACCGTTTTAAAAGCATAATTTGTTCAAAATTTATTCTCTTTGTCAAATAAATGGTAATAAATCATTCTTTTGCTTTTACATGATCAAAATAATATTGTCAAACAACATCTCATCTTTCATTTTAATAAAACACATATTATCTTCATATTTCACATTTTAAATTCAATAAATAACTCATATTGACAATGTTTTCCAATATGATCATATTTACCCAAATAAAATTGCAATTTGGTTATTTCCTACTCAAATTCACAAAATGAAGTTCTTAAAACTATATTTTCATTTCTTTAGATTTATTTCAACAATTTAACATTGAAATACATCATCTAATTAACTTATTAGCTCCAAACAAATAAATACCCAATATTTCCATTTATTTAAACCAAATACTTATCCTATCAATATTTAATCCTATATTTATACCCAAATAAACAAAATAAAGTTCCAAACTTTATTTTTCTCATTTTATTTACAAAATTCATTGTTTATTCCAAATAAACAATTTAAAATTTTGAATTATATTTTAATTTACAATATTAAATTATAACTTCTTTATAATTTAATGTATACCGGTAATCTCCAAACCAGGGTTGTTACAGACTCTCCCCCTACAAAAATTGCGTCCCCGCAATTTTCTAGAAAAAGATCTGTAAACAACATAAAAGATACAATCATCGAAGGATAAAGATAAGCTCGAATTCCAACCCATTCATACTCTCAATATCGAACGGTAGAAAGAAACAAGGAAAAACTCACTTGGTTAATTCAATGGCCCATCGTATGCTAAAATAGTTATTAGCAAACCATCGAATTTTCCAAGCAACACGCAAGAATTTCGAAGATCTCCCATCTTTGAATCAAAAGTCAATAAGATGCTCAACCAATAATCAATTGAAAATGATTGATTACTCAAAGCTCAATGAATAGAGTTGGGATCAAACTCACTCAAATCCGAACTCTAAGCAATAAAGAAGATCATCAACAAGATTTTCAGCATAATAATACCAAAAGAACATCCTCACAACAAGATAAACATAATAGACAAGATGAATAAATCACAAAATGACTTCTTACAAGGCCACCAAACTCGAATGACCATGAAAATGCATGTCGTCGTCAATAGCACAAGAATAGTGTGAACTCAAGAACAAGAATATATGCTCAAATTACTTTTCAATCTAAGATATTTAGATTTTTTTTTTCTCACCATCTTTTAGATCTCAATTTTCAATATTTGAAAATCTTCAAACTCTTTACTATGTTGCTTAGTAAGAAATATAAAACTCAAGGTAAAGTCCAAATTTCTTCTCTTACTTCAAAATTAATTTTCAAAGAATTTTGTAAATCCATAATAATATTTTTTCTTCACAATAAATTAAGGGTTTAAATTCTCTTTACTCTTTTTATTAAACCACTTAAATCGTTTAAAAACAATCTTCAAATCCTCTTATAACTCTTTTCTTAAAACATCCAATGTATATAATATAGATTCTAAAATCTCAAAATATACTTTCAATAAAGTATAGCTTAAGAATATTCTCACATATTCTCCTCTTTATAATTTCAAAGTAAATAAATAAATAAATGACATTGCCTTGCCATTGAACCTCTAATAAATAGATATATCTGTTGGCTGCAGAGTTGACCGAATGATCAAAACTGCCTCGCCACTCTATGACTCGTCTCTAAAAATCAATGGCTGCAATTACCATTCAAAAATAAGTTTTATACTTTATCTCAAAGTATTATTTTCAGAATCTCAATCTTTAAAAACGTAAACCATCATGTCTGATTGCCTCATCATAGCATTTAGGAGATTCCTATCGATAACGTTGATCAGGCGCATCGACTAGAACTCTTAACTACTCGATGGACAACCCAACACTCTCAAATTATCTCTATAAAATAAGTACTACTCATGTAAATATATTCTCAAAATATTCTTTGATTTTTTTTTTTTTTTTTTTTTTTTTTTGTATCTCAAAACTCCAATTTCTCTTTTTAAAACTCATATATATATATATAGCTTTAAAACTCAAACCAAAGAACATTAAGAAAATGCATCGAGATATTCCCAGAATACTCGATTCTTAAAATCAATAGAAGGAGATAGAGTGTTCATCAATCTTAAGATGTCATGAGCCACTCTTAAAAGACATCAAGATACAGGATAAGCAAGTTATTCATCTCGAAGGAAAAGAAGCACTCAAATAATAAATCATTACTTCAAACAAAGTAATGCTACAAAGAATAACACCAATTGAGTACCCGAAAAGGATATCTCAAAGAAATTGAATGATACACTCAATCAAACACGAACAATCTAGAAACTCACCCATTCCTTAGTAGATGTCCTCATGGAAGGATAGCCGAAGGGTAACAGCCAGGAATGAGGTTAATTTAACCCTCGATTGCCCGATTGGATATCAAACCCAAACGGACTCATCAAAACTCAACAAAGTCACCTTGACTGGAATTCGAGATATGTCATCAACATCTCGATACTCAACAGTGAATTCAGAAACTTTGGAATCATCATTAACATTCCAATGTGGCAGAAGTAACAAACCAATCAAAATAGAAAGCCTAAACAATAGGATCATATAAAACAAAGGATTGGACTTAATATCAAATAAGTCAATCCATCTCAAATCAAATGCATCTCAAGATTGTGAGTAACAAACAAATACTCACAAAAGCAACATCAAATAAAAATCTCAGAATGCTTACAACGAGCCAATCGTTGTGGATCCCCTCAATAGATTCACGACTTTCAAAGGAACACAACAAGGATACTCAAAGGAATCAATAAGCTTCATCGATACGAACTCAATCGCATCGACAAAAATAAGAATAGAATAATCCCAAATAAGATTATTCATATGATAAGATAACATCAAACTCAATTATGGAATACTACGGAATACAATATATATTCCTAGACATATTCCATCTCAACATATCCCAATATTCGAAAAGAATCGAAGCACCATTCGGAAACAAGCTCGAATAAAGGACAGTGATTCACTCGTATTGTACTTCGACGTATCATGATATACGTACTGTTCTATGTTTATTCTACTTTGTTCTGACCACGGCTCTGATACCAAGCTGTAACGCCCCACCCCGAGACCCACCTTAGCAAAGAGAATTAACAAGTAATTCTGTCTACTAAAGCAGAGAATAGGGCTAGTTAAGGGCGACCATCTATAATTTTATCTTAAACATCTATTGAATACGTCGATAAATGCATTATACTTTTTTTCAACTCAAGTGGATCGACATACCCAGTAAATGCTTAATCCAAAACTATAGGTGGCTAACGGATCTATCAGAACAAAATACAATAACTGAATGTAAATCACATCACAGAACAGTAACCAACATCATATATATACATATACACTGATACATGTTTAGTACAATACAATATGAATACAATAAAGGTGGTACACGACCACACCATAAACATCGAATCAAATGTAAAAACACCAGAGTATGCGGAAGAAATAAACTACTCAAGAGAAAGAAGAGCTGATATCCAACATCAACTTCAAGCTAAGCCCAATAGATGACACCTGAAACAACCCGGTCTGACCCGAGTGAAAACACACGGGTCAGGCTAGCTAGAACTTATGATTAGTAAGGGTGATGATAAGAAATAAGGGGAAAACCATTCCATCATTACCAATGGAATGATATAGGTCATCAAGTTATCTCTAGAGTGATACATCAATGGTTCATCATGATTGCATAGAGGAATACAATATGTATATTAGATAGACATGGTTTATCTAAATATATATGTGTATATATATATATATATAATCGAATGAAATGGGTGAGGATGTGGACCATAAAGTAAATCTTCATAAGATAATTAAACTTTAAGAATCCATCATAAATAAAACCCATCTAATAGAAACTTCTTAATTATTATACCTCATCTCATCGGTATAAATATAAATACATCTCAAATCCATCATTAAGCTCATTATAAAGGAATTTCCATAATTATTTATACCTCATATCATTGGTATAAATATAAATCTATCTTAAATCTATTATCAACACTCATCATAAAAGCATTACCAAAATTTATACCTTATCTCATTGGTATAAATATATATAATGTCTCGATTCCATCTTGATAGAGCCCGGAAAGAATCCAAAACATCATATTCAAAATCACCATAAAACCATGTATATAAATAAGCCTTTTTCTTACATAAGGCTATAATAAAGCATCATCATCAAAACAGTGAAAACGAAACATCTAAACTTCATGGAAAACAGCACGTGCTTTACATCTTGACTAGTACTAGTAATTTGGTACCATACATCGTGATGACTTGGGGTCACATAACATCATAACATCGTGATTGACTAGTCGAAACATCTTGATGACACCCAGTCACAAATCCGAGTAAAAACATCATGGTGATTGGAGTTGGGTAATAACATCATGATCATCGTGGTGACTCCAATCGTACTCGGTCTAGTACTAGTAACATCTTGAATGTGTCTCAACTATTCGAATAGGAACCCAAAAGGCGAGAACGTATATCCCATACTATACGTTCTCCCCTAATGTTTTACTAATCGTTAGTTGGTTCCACATTAGAAAACATCATAAAACATCAGAACCATCATAAAACTCACTCTGCCTCTTCTAATCGGCGAGTTAATATAATACCATACTCATCTCTTCTCATCGACGAGTAATGGTTCCATCGTGACTTGTCTCATTTCATCGACAAGTAAAAATCATCATAACTATCTTAACTTCATAAATCATCATAAACATCTTAACTTCATGAATACTTCATAAATAGACTTACCTCGTCTCATCGGTAAGTAAAACAATATCATGATGGTTATTTCTAATCATAATTCTCCAAACGGAAAATTTTCGTCTTGATCGCCTCATCTCATCAGCGATTAAGAAACACATCTTAAAATGGTCCTTCATCGAATATACTCCTAAATTGGAGTTCTCGGACCATATAATCTACTTAAAATTCAATAACCTCTTAAATCATCTCAAATAGTTCATCAAAAGGGTTTCGATCGTATAAGTCCGATATTAAGCGATAAAGCAAATCCATGTGTCCCATACCACATGTTTTACTTTACCGTTTAATTGTCTTTCTTGTACGTCCGAAATTCATAAAAATAAGTAATTTTATTTATAAAATAATTTTATTAGAGAAAACATAAATTTAAAACGATTTTCCGAAAACGATTATTAAAACCAATATTTGAAATTCCTTTATTATAGGAAATAAATCTATCTTTATTTAGAAAAATAATTTAAAAAAAAATACTATGTAATAATAATTTGAAATGTTTTCAAAAATGGTTTAGTGAAAACCGTTCTCGAAAGCAATGAAAACTAAGAGGGATATCTCAAAACCGATAATTTGAATTCAATACGAATTCAATTTAAATTTAACCCAAAATCAATTCAATTCCATTTAAATTTGGATTTCAAATTTTCCAAATATAGCAAGCCTTTTGATAGGCATCATAACTCTCAAAATATCTCAAAAACAATATCAAAACCAGACGAGAATGAAGGCATAAATGAGTTGATACAATTCTAAGGTCGATGATTATTGTTACTGTCGATTAGCTCTCAGGACAGCAATAAACAAGTCTGATTTCGACCAGAAAAACATCAAAATTTCAAAAAATTCAAAACATCAAACTTGTAGCCCTATGTCTTAGGTTTCCAGAACATCCAAAATTATTCAATTTGGTTAAGAAACGAAATAGTTATGCACAAAACATTACTCGGGCCTGTAATTGTTGTTGCTGTCGATTTGCTCTCGTGACAGCAACAAACAAGCACGATTTTCATCAATAAAACTTCAAAATTTCAAAAATCTCAAAACATCAAAGTTATAGCCTAGATCATAAGGTTTCAAGAACTTCAAAAAATTTTAAATTCCGATTAAAAACAAGAAAGTTACGACCAAATTACTAAAAACATCAAACTGACCCTGAATTTATACATTTGCAGGTCAGCGACAAACAATTGCAATTTTAGCATAGAAAATTTCGAAATTAGGCAAAATGAATAAAAGAGAAATTGTAGCTTAGTTTCTAAGCTTTCCAGAATGACCAAGATCTTCAAATTTGGTAAAAAATTGAGTGAGTTATGATCAATTTCGTTTCAGCTACAATTATGAACAGAATTCAATTTTTGGATGGGCACAAACGATGATCAAAACATGATTTTTAAAGCTCCAAACATCCAATTCACACCAAATATAAATAAGAAAGATTGTTTATAGCTAGCGTGAGTGAGATTACTCACCTTAGGGTTTGTTTGCAGCAAATATACAGCAAATTAAAGAGCAATTTGGAAGCTTTAGTCTTGATTTGGAGCTAAAAACCTATAGAAGAAGGGGGAACAAACATGCAAATGGAGAATAGAAAGTTACAACAATATCTATCCTTAATCAGAGAATTGATAACATAAATTTGAGATTTTGATATTGATTACCTGTATTTAATTTTGATTTGCTATTACCCCCTTTGATTTCACTAATTTTTGATGCTACTCTATGAAGAGCTAAGTGGAGGCCATTGTTTTAATTTTTACTGTAAGAATGATTTAGGAGGAAGAAGAAGATACGTACTCTTCTTTTCTCACCAGAAAGATCTAGAGAATGGGATTTGGATCCCATCCAAACCCTTTAAGCCCAAATAGAACACTTAGAAAAAAAACATAGTTATGTATATATATTTCCACTTAATTTAACACTATATGCATATAACAACTCATTTTCAAGTAAAATAAAATGCATACAATAATTTGTTTTGAACTTGCAACAAAGTAAAACTTATTTTAACAACAAAAAATTATTTTTTTCATATAAAACCATATTTTAGACAATATTTCACAATTTAGTGTAAAAACACCGTTTTAAAAGCATAATTTGTTCAAAATTTATTCTCTTTGTCAAATAAATGGTAATAAATCATTCTTTTGCTTTTACATGATCAAAATAATATTGTCAAACAACATCTCATCTTTCATTTTAATAAAACACATATTATCTTCATATTTCACATTTTAAATTCAATAAATAACTCATATTGACAATGTTTTCCAATATGATCATATTTACCCAAATAAAATTGCAATTTGGTTATTTCCTACTCAAATTCACAAAATGAAGTTCTTAAAACTATATTTTCATTTCTTTAGATTTATTTCAACAATTTAACATTGAAATACATCATCTAATTAAATTATTAGCTCCAAACAAATAAATACCCAATATTTCCATTTATTTAAACCAAATACTTATCCTATCAATATTTAATCCTATATTTATACCCAAATAAACAAAATAAAGTTCCAAACTTTATTTTTCTCATTTTATTTACAAAATTCATTGTTTATTCCAAATAAACAATTTAAAATTTTGAATTATATTTTAATTTACAATATTAAATTATAACTTCTTTATAATTTAATGTATACCGGTAATCTCCAAACCAGGGTTGTTACAGAAAAATGGCTATTTTCACTCGTCAAATTTAAATTAAAAATAAATCGATGCGTTTTGAGCTGCCACGCTCAAACGATAACTCCGATTGACACGAAATTTGAAATCCGGTAATAACTAACTATTACGGATCCAATGGAACTGGTTTCGTTCAATTCTGAGACTGTTCAAAAATTTACTATTTTCACTAGTCGATTTTAATATTAAAATATTCAATTTTCACAAATTAACTTTTAATTCAATTTTAAAAGTTCTAAAATATCATTCTAACTCCCATATGATAAAATAAAACTTTACAAATTATTTTCAATCATATTTAACCCTATTTTCAATTATTTCCATAATTTAACGTATTAAATTATTGATTTAATTATCCAATTAAATCCAAAAATTCAAATAAAAATTTATTCGACTTATAAATTCACTTATTAATATTTAAAATTAATTAAATATTCATATTTTAATTTCTAAAAATTCTGGGTCGTTACAAATTTTATTTGAATTCAATTCACAATTTCGATTCTATTTGAATTCAATTCATAATTTAAATTCCATTCGAATTCAATTCTCAATTCTAAATATTGAATTCTATCGATTAACTTTCATTTACTAATTCATATTACTACTTTAAATTAGTTTCATTCACTAATTCTTTTCAATTTGCAAATTTCGAAATCGATTTGTCGTTAACTAAAATTTTCCAACAATTTTCAAAAAAAAAATTCTAACTCCCAAAATTCACGGAAAATTTTGGCAGAGTCTCCTTTGTACGGAGGAGCTTTTGTAATTTTACAATATGTATAAATATGTATACATCGACCCACACGGTCGGAAAACAGAAAAACAGTTCATATTTCCTATTTTTATTGCGTAGGCGTACCTTATTTAGCATTTTTAAGCAAAGCGGCTAATTATTAGTTTATTAGCACGATCAAATCCAGCCCAACGACTTCGCTAAACCTGTACTTACTCAGTTTAACCACGTTAGTGACAAATATAAGAAATCTATTAACATTCCATTCATTTTCAACAACAAATATATAGATTTCATTAGCAATACATCCAAGATAAATTCCATTAGCAATTCATATGGTTTCAATTCATCTTTAGTCGCTTACGACTAATTCATATGACATTTCCATTAAATCAAGTGGTTTACAACTCATTTTCTTCATTCTATTCATTTCTAAGCAAAATGAATTCATACCATTTTAATTGATTCAAAAATCAATTTTATTTGCTTTCATTAACTCATATAATTTTATACAATCTTGTTTGTGTCAAACAACAATTATTTCTATGCAAATTTAATGATATTCACTTAATAGAATATCCATTCTAGTTTATAACTAGTTTAAATTGATGCCAACTCAATTTATTTACAATTTATTTTACAAATCCCAATTATATATGAATTCATTTTCTTATATATATTTTTTTTCATGTTTTCATTCGGTTTATTTTATTAACCAAACAAATTTCATTCAAACCATTTCAAATCTATTCCATATACTAATGATAATAATTTAGTATTATTACTTCCTAATAATCATGCAACCATATACTATAATAATTCAAAGAAAATCATTTCTTTTCTATACAAAAATAGTTTTGGGCAAAATTATCTTATTTACCCGATTCAAAAACAATTTTATATTCACTAACAAATACGCGCTCATAACTATTATTACACTCAAACTCATTCTAGAGTACTGCCGACTCTATCTCTAATGAGTAACACCCAACACCAACAGAGCCATGGTTGTCGCTTAACCATATGCTCTGATACCACATTGTCAGGACCCGATTCTTCGACTCCCGAAATTCGACATCAATACGCCCACTGTATCGAATGCCGATTAGTCGGATGCTGGAAAACCGAACACTGAGGGTTTAAGAAAGAAGAAAAGGTAGAAGAAAGAGGTAGAAGAAGAGAGAAAGGATAGAATAGAACAGAAAGAAATAACAGAACAATATCATAATCTCACAATTCGCAGCGGAACAACATATAATAGATAAATGAATAATCTTTAAACAAAGAACTATATCAGTTATTACATTACATTACATTACATTACATCAGAGTATACAACAACAAACAAACAGTGGGAAAAGAAATACTATATACTAGTAATACGCCAATGCCATCCATCTTGCCTCCAGCAACTCTTGAATTCCAGAATATCCTGATAAACCTTTACTCTTGACTGCCCATGTGGAAACTGGTGGGCACCCAAAGTTTAGGAAGGAAAACAATAAACTCCGAGTCAGTCATGTGACTGGTGTGAAAACTCAAAACAGTTTATTTATTTTTAAAATCAAAATAGAGGAATATTTTTAAAGTCAATTCGCAATGCTTTTAAAAATGAGACTACCATAAGACCTCCCGCCACACACACAATGCAAACGCAGACTTGGAGGAGATTTCTTCTTATGTTAGTCAAAGATGCTTGATACGCATTAAAAAGAAACATTTGATATTATTATTAGTGCATAGTGTAGAAAACATTTCGAAAGTAGAATATAAATCTTAGCCAGCATAGGTACCATTATATTATGCCTACTATAGCTACCATATTAGATGGCAGGTTCTACAACTAAAACCGTACAAGTCTCGTATTGTTTCTTTGGATTTCCAACGAATGGTCAGGCCAAGGAACTTCCCATTGCCACATGAGAACGCCTCTGGAAGGACGTCCCCGAGAACCAAACCGGATCACTGCCAACACAAGGCCTGGTTACCCCTAACTGGGTAACAACTGACACGAGTATGCCATCTCCCGGTCCTTTGGGACCTTTATCCGAGAGCTCTCTAATCAACATCACACCATAATAATAAGTGTTTCAACATGAGTAAGCATCTGGGCTCCATACCATGATACCACCCTTTTCCAGAAGGAAATGCACATACCCTAAAGGGAGCTACCCCTCATAACCTTGCCGCATCTTTCCTGTTTTGACCATTCCGGGGTGTGAGGCTCGACAAAGTCTCATCCACAAACCCACGCTTTATACAAAAGTTGTGCTTTGGGTCAACAAATGATCATAGAAATGATCACAAAGATAAACGATCAAACAAATGATCTTATCACAAATAATCAACACAATGATCATTTCACAGTAACACTCAGCATGTCACATTACCAAATTGGGAATATATTGCTGATAACCTTCAACTATATAACCTCTGAGCTCGTACGTCTCAGAGAAGGGTGTTAAGCTAAGAGAATAAATTCTCCGCCACCAACAGAAATATATTTGAAAGAAATCAGCTTTATATCTCAATTTGTAATGTCTGGCATACTATCCATACATGTCAGTTCTGGGATCGAACAGAACCGAAGGCACTTACAAAGAAGTCCTTACAATCCGGGTAATCTCTAATCACGTCCGGATTTCCCATCATATATGGAGATCTCTATACCGGGGATCAGCCAGTGCAGAGACAATCAATAAGAAACCCTTTCGTTTTTGAAAATATCCGGTCTTCAACACTGATCTTCAAATGCAATTCATAACGACGTATCACATATTCGGAATGGGTTATACGACCCCAAGGTCCTTTCCCGGTTAACCCGAATAGTGAGCGCTTATTTTAGAAAAATATAAGTGTGGCATTCAATTTCAAGCAAATCACAACAAATACCTATTTAAAGGTAAATATTGATAGTCGGTTATTGAACTATTAATGGATATGCACAACATCACCAAATTCCAAATAATTTTCCAAATTATTTATTTCTCAAAAATATCTTTACAAGATATATATTTTCCATTCTTCAAAAATAAATCAATTTTTATTTTTAAACCCATTTTCCCAATTTCATTTATAAATTCCATATTGAATTTACATTCCAAAATATTTATGAATATACGATTTCCATTCGATTTCTATATTCATTTTCAATTTATCTTCAAAAAGATAAATTCAAAATATTCACTTAATATGGGAAAAACATTTCTATACTTATTAAAAATAAGTAATTCACAAATCTTTTTATTTTCTACACTTGGAAAATATTCAATATACTTAAATCGAAATTAAGTACATATTTCATTCTTTAAGGAAATCATTCTCTTAAACATATTTATTTGGGCCAAAACGAATGTTGCGTAAAACATCGTTACGACAACCCAAAATCACTAGTATAGGGATTTGAAATTAAAATAGATATATAAATCCCAATACTATACAAAACATTTCCTTTCGGAAATCATTTACTATAACAACAGTGTTATAGTCTACCATTTCCTTCTATTTCTCGAAAACGTCTACTTCAACAATAAATGTTGAAATCTGTGGTTTCGATAGTTAATACATTTTAAAACATCTTTAGACCGTTTTAATTCTATTTAAAACATCACAACCAAAACATTTATTTAACATATTATTCACTAATTAAAAACGTGAATATACTTGTTAACCAATTTCATCATTTCTATTCCTTTTGTTTTAAAGGATTATTCACTGTCTAAAACGTGAATATAACTCCATTTAACAAGTTACAACAAATTTACTTATCAAAATAAGTCGTTGCGGATTTATAAAATAATGTTTATAAATTCCATTTCTATTTATTTTATAACAACTTCCTTTTATAAATTTCCTTTATTAACCTATTCAATTTCATATCTAAATGATATACTAAAAGTTCATATTATAAGTTAAATACTTATAATTTATTCGTTTACAAAAACGTTCTTTTAAACTTCCGAAATTTTAAATCTTATAACTTATAAGATTCATTTATTTATCCAAATCTATTCCTTTAGTAACTTTATAAAATTTATAAACCTACTGCTTATAAAATTCCATTTATAACTTCACTGTTTATAATTCTATAAATTTCATTCACTTATGAAATTCATTCGAAATTCATTCTAACACTTATAAAAGCTCGTTTTACAATTCCAATATTTTAAATTTATAAATATCAATTTATAAATCTTTTATATGGATCAATTTATATTATTCTTTTAAAACATCTTTCAACTCCTTTATAATTCATCATTTTGATTTATAAAATAATCAAACTTCATAAATCCTATTTTTAAACTTTTTATAATAAATTCAGAAATCCCAGTTTAAACTATTTTATAAAATCATTAACCCCATATTTTCAAAAATCAACTTTTAACTGTATTTCTCAAAAATCATAATTTTTATAATATTAAAATTATAACGTTTATTTATTTAAGATGAATCAATTGCAAAAATATTTTATAAACGTATACTTTCAAAAATCACTTTAGAAATCCCTTAAAATCAAAATCGTTATTTTTAAACTTCAAAATTGGATTCGATGATGCAACACATCAAATAGTCAATCACGACTTTCAAATATCATATATCGATATGATAAACAATCAAATATCACAATATCTGAATCAAATAAATATTTGTGAGGAATCCAGTTGGATCCCTCCAACCTGTTTCCCTGCATCCACAGACATTAACACAATACCAATCCCGCTCCAAGACGGGATATCACGGTATATGGGATTTATAAAATATTATCCGCTTAATAGGCGGCGCAATAGGGTCTCATCCGCTATACAATGCGGAAAATCAATCAACTGCAATATATACATATGCCAATATATATATATATATATATATATATTGCTATATATATAGATATATCCTACTATATCTAATATCACAACCAAATAGCAATCAATAAATAAATGCAAATCCAACTTATAAATTTTTGAGTGAGAAGTTCTCACCTTTGCTTTTTAATTTGCCATCCATTTTCCATCTCGACTCGATTTCCTTGATTTATAGACCTTGTATAAATATTGTACGATTCATTAATATTCGAACAGATCAAATAATAAATTTTCATTTGAAAATTTTGATTCATCGGTGATTTTATTTTAATTGTTAAATTAACTGACAGTTTTATTTAAACCGGTTTCTTCTTTAAGCTTAAAACTTGAATTTCTATATCTTTTAATAAAACTTACTCATATTTATTTATAATATAATACATTATTTCTTTTACTGCAATTACTTAATTTTTTAAATCAAGATTTACTTAAAAACTGCATACATATGTCCAAATTTCTTTCTGTAAATCTAAAACCTAGTTTTCTATATATATGTTATCCAATTTAAATTGTAATAAAAATAATTTTACTGTATATATATAAATTCAAATTGAAGAATAAATTGTTTTCGATACCTCACTGCCGAATCAAGCAAACCCAGGCTCGAGCTCCACCATAAGTCGCGTGCACGAACCCCTAACTTCCATCCATCATCGTCGCCGCCTAGCTCGCGGCCAAGCCCTAGCCCAAACGCCGCTCCCAGCATCTCGCGCGCCATCTTACTTCTCGCGAAACCCATCGTGCATGCCTCCATAAATTGCGACACCCTAATCGCCTCTGCCGCGATCATGCTCGACCTCGCGAGCTCCTCTAGCGCCGCTTCTCCACGCGCGAGCACGCGCGCGTGCGCCTCGATGATTTTTTTTTTATTGAATCTGAAAGAGGGGAAAGCTAATCGAGATATTTAAATTAGTTGCTCAGCCATTATAAACGAGGAAGGGGAAGCTTGTTTTCAACAGAAGGGCTGCGGCCATTATTATTTTTTTCGTTTGTTACTTTGCAAATGAACTGAAGGAGGGAGGGAACGTGATTTATCAGAGAAGAGTCGTGCAAGCACGTCCTTGTATCGCGATTTTAGGCATATTTTTAGGAATGCTGCCGTTTGTTTTAAATTTAAATTTAAATTCACTTTGTTTCGATATAACTTTCAACGCGTTTAAGTATCGTGTGCTCATATATCAACTCCGAAAAATACGAAATTTGAAATCCCAGAATAATTCAATATTACGGATCCAATGGAACCGGTTTCGTCGAATTCCGAGACTGTTCCTCGGACGGCTATTTTAAATATCGATTCAAACGATTAAAATTTCAAAACTGAACAATTCACTTTCAAATTCAATTCTGAAGCTTCTATTATCTTCAGTATTATCAATGTAAATTTTACAATCCTTTGAAATATTTTAAATCAGCTTAAAATTGAAGATTCAAATTTTTATTCAACTTTCAATAGATCAAATTCTATAATTTAATCGCCAAATTCAAAGTTATATTAGGAATTCAAGCTAAACCATCATTCAAATATTTAAAATTAATTAAATATTTTCAAATTAAATTGTTCAAAATTCTGGGTCGTTACAATTTTATTCCCGTTCGATCTAACCGAACCACTCCTCTTTTGGCCAAACTCTTTATCAAAGAAATTGTTAAATTGCATGGAGTTCCTACTTCTATTATTAGCGATCGAGATCCATTGTTTACTTGTGGATTTTGGAAGAGTCCTCAAAAAGCTTTAGGAACGAAACTTAATTTTAGCACTGCTTATCACCCCCAGTCCGATGGACAAACCGAGCATGTGAATCAAACTCTTGAAGATCTTCTTCGAGCTTGTATGCTTGATTTTGGTGGAAGTTGGGAAGATCATATTTCACTTGTCGAATTTTCCTATAATAATAGCTTCCAATCTAGTATTGGTATGACACCTTTCGACTACGGAAGGCCATGCCGATCTCCTTCTTGTTGGATTGAGGCCGGTGAGAGGCTGGTTTTAGGTTCAGACTTTATTCGTGATTCCACAGAAAAGATTGAACTTTTTTGACATAGGATGAAAGAAGCCCAGAGTAGACAAAAATCCTATGTCGATAATCGAAGAAGGAAATTAGAATTTTCTGTTGGAGATCTTGTTTTTATTCGTGTTTCACCTATGAAAGGTGTTGTACGTTTCAGTCGGTCGGGAAAGTTAGCGCCTCGATATATTGGGCCATTTCCTATTACTGAACGTATTGGTTCCATGGCTTATCGCCTTTCATTACCGGCTCAGTTTTCTGCCATGCATGACGAGTTTCACGTTTCTCAATTACGGAAATGCCTTCGAGATTCCGATTCTATTCTCGAGCCTGGTATTGTGGAAGAAATTGAAGTTTCGCCAAATTTAACATACGAGCAGCATCCTATTCGAATTATTGCTTCGGAGGTCAAACGACTTCGAAATAAAGATGTTCCGCTTGTGAAGGATCAATGGTCCTCAAATCCTAAGGATTTCTCTTGGGAATGCAGAGAATTCATCGAGCGAACACATCCAGACTTGCTTACTCCTGCTCTTTGAGGTGAACTTCCTATTTCAAATTTCTTTTGTGTTAATATGCTTTTATGGTTGTTACTTTTTATTTCCATCTTATATATTGCGAGGACGCAATTTCTTTAAGGAGGGGAGTCTGTAACAACCCGCATATTTATCGATTTTATATTTAAATATTTTATTTAAATATTTTGTCGTTAATCAGATATTGGTCTAAAAGCTACTTTTTGCAAACGGTCAAATTAGGACCCGAGACCACTTCCATTGAGTTTGAAATGCCGTTTACGATCTTTTTAAGTATAAATTTTGATATGTTTAGGGTTAGTGGAATTTCACTAACTTTTCCCGCTTTGGACTTGGGTTGGTTTAGCCTATTAAACCTAAGTTCCAACCCCTTCTCCTCATCTCTTCATAAATTCTTACCTAACTCTAGTTTTAGCATTAATGGTGAGTGGAAAGGGAAATTAAAATTCCAAGCCCAAGTTCATTAGCAAATTCAACATCCAACTCCAAAATCAAAGTAAAGGCATTGGATTCAAGCTTGTAGTTGCTTCTCTATTGACTTCAAGCTTCTTCTTCATTGAATTTGTGCAAAGGTGAGATTTTTATCTCACAATTCTAGCCTATAACTATCTTGGATTGTTGGGAATGATTCCCTATCACTTTTGCATGTACACTTGCATTTGGTTTGGATTGGATTGGCGAAAAATTCCAATTTTTAGTGTTTTTGGTAAAATTCTGCACTTAGGTCGTTCTGCCAATGCTAGGTCGTTCGCATGGAAAAGTCTCGGCCTTCAAATAGCTCGTTTCTGGCCTTAAAACGTTCTACAGCCTAAGGTCGCTCGGCTCTGGCTCGCTAGGTCGTAGGTCGTGGGCCTCTAGATCGTAGATCGCTTGGCCTGTTCTTCGTTTGGTTGCTCGATCAATTATTCGTTAGGTCGCGGCAACGCTAGGTCGCTTCAACCACTAGGTCGTTCCTGACCTTAGGTCGCTAAACATTGTTTTAGACCTTAGGTCGTTAGGCCGTATGACCTTGGGCCGTTAGGTCGTATGACATTAGGTCGTTTCCCCGTTAGGTCGTATGACCGTAGGTCGCTCGCCTCATCTATCCCGCGAGTTCCTTAAGTCGTTCGTCTTCCTTAGGTCGCTCACCTTGTTGAGTCTCACCTTACCTTAGCTCGGCCATGTTAGGTCACGAGTTTCCCTTAGGTCGTGTACCCCCTTAAGTCGCTCGACCACTAGGTCGCGAACACCTCTAGGTCGCTCGACCCCTTAAACTCGTAGGTCGCTTGGCCCCTTACTTCCTTGGGTCGTTCGAATGTTAGGTCACTCGGTCTTTGTACCATTAACTCGCGAACCCACTTAGTTCACTAGGTCGCGACACATTAGGTCGTTTGACCTTATGCCTCTATAGGTCGCTCGACCTTGTTTAAGACCTTAGGTCGTTGCCCCTTTAGATCGCTCGATCCTATCCTCCCTTAGGTCTTTACTAGGTCGTACCATTTTGGACGGGGCGCTTCCCCCTGGACCCCCGCGACCTTACCGGGCAGGTCGAACCCCGTAGCGGGGGCGTTGCCCCCGCACCCCCACCTTGGGGGGGGGTTGCCACCCCCCGGACCCCCCTCCGTAGGGGATCTTATCTGAAAAACATTCAACAGAACTTGCTTTGTTGAGATGCTGAGTTGACCATTCTTTGAGACAAACTATCTTTGGCTTCTCGGTCGATTTTATGGTATCACGGCCTTGCTAATAAGGCAGGATAACAACTTTAGAAATATGAAGGTTTCAATACTAGTAGTAAATATCAAAACTCTTTCAACAAAATGATTTCAACTCTATTTTCAATAACAAAGCTCTTTTCTTAAACCGTTTTCCAATCTACTAGTATATACAAACCTTTACCTCACTCAGATGAGAAATCTAATTAAACGGCTTAGAAAAACAAGTGGTATGAAACGCTTGTGTACACTTCGTCGGTTAATTCTTGGACTTGTTCGATTGAACCTCTTGTGACAATTTTCTAATGAAGATTTACAGTTTGTTCGTAAATATTTAAGTTAAGCAAGTGGTTATAGGACACGAAGATAAACTTTTATATTTACTAGCTTAGTGTAATTGACACTTCTCGTTGATCATAACGATCATTTTATGATTTAGACTAGCAATTGTGCGATGTCTCTTTGTTTGCAAGGTTAGACTAGACCTCATGGGTGTGATTCCGACTCACACATATCTCTTTGTCCGCAAGGTTAGTCTAGACACCATTTGTGTGATTCCACTCACACATACCTTTTTGTTGCGAGGTTAGGCTAGACACCATTTGTGTGATTCCACTCACACATACCTTTTTTCTTTTTGGTTAGCCTAGACCTCATCTGGGTGATTCCGACTCACCTATATGGGGTAGCTCCCCATGGTCTTCGGACCGTCATGTGATAGGCCTCTTTCCCTTTTTCTGTGATTTCTGGATTTCTTGTGTTGATTTCTGGAATTTATGTCATTGCTTGTTATGAGTACAAGTTTAGGGTATGAAGCCCTCTTTGGATCTTTGAGAAGATTCTTGTGATATCGATTTATCTCTTATTGACTGATCTTCTGTTGATCATCATTTGCATACTTATAGTAGTATGTCAATATGGATATTTTATGTTTATGCCATATGTTTTATTTTATACCATGTCATCTGATATTTATAGCTAGACTGATCCGTTTATTATTTTCTTAAATAATACTCGGGTCAGACCGAGATGTTACAGGTGCTTCTGCTTGACTTCTTCCCGGGATTTGCTACTATGACTTTTGGCTAACTATTTAGATTAGCAGTTTTTTTGTTGTATACACTTGAGATATAGACTCATAGTTGTATTCTTTTGTATAGCACGTGTTGCTATTCTTTTGTATTATTGTGGATCTTTTTGAGCACTACTCTGATATACACTTTCATGTGTTAGTTATATATTCATATCTTCTTCCGCCTTTGTGATATGGATGTCTGTGACTGATTTGTGTTATGCTTATTTCTATGTTTGTTTTCGAAGATTATTTATAGCCACCGTGTGATAAGCAATCACATGGATGGTCGCTCCTCAACAGCCTTATTCTCCGTGCTAGTTGACACCACTACACCGTAGTGTTCTTGGCTAGCGTGGATATAGAGGTGGGGCTTCACAGTTAAGTTCTATTTGACCAGTCAAAGTATTTTAAATTTAAATTTAAATTTAAATCGTCTTAGATTCGCAGCTTAAAATCTTGACCTTCTATCGCTGCGTGCCGCCAGACGTTTATAATGTTAAACTCCTATTTTGAACATAATGGAAAAGGTTTCGAGTCCTAATTTGATCGTATGGAGAAGATAGCTTTTTGGAAGTTATTATATTGAATTTTCGATATAAATTTCAGCGCGTTTATTTACCGTATGCTCACCAAACAACTCTAAATGCTTCGAAAATTGAAATCTGATAATAATACAATATTACAGAACCAATGGAACTAGTTTCGTCGAATTCCAAGACTGTGCCTTGGAAGGCTATTTTTAAATACCGATTTTAGTGACATAATTTCCAAACTTAACAAAACACTTCCAAATTCAAGTGTAACACTTTTACTATCTTCATTGCCATCAATATGAATTTTACAAGCCTTTAAATTATTTTTAACGAGCTTAAAACTGAAGATTCAACAATTTTCTCAATTTCCAATTTATTAAATTCAATAATTTAATTGCCAAATTCAAACTGATATTTGAAATCCAAGTTAAACCAACTTGCATGTTTAAAATTAATTAAATATTCCAATTTCAAATGCCTAAATATTTTGGGTTGTCACATTAAGTTAATTATTAAAAAGTTGAATGAAGTTACAATTAATGGAATTAGTGTAAATGTTATACTAGGCTATAAATCGAATATAAGAAAACAAACGTAAATATTGAATTAATTAATGAATTAAAATATATTGAATGGTAACTGAATAAAATCAATGTTTAGTAAGAAATTGTAACATTGGTTTGGAAATGATAAACTTATAAAAAGGTGATTGAGAGTTAATGATAACAATTATTATAAGCTAATCATTTATTTAGTCCATTAAATCAAAACTTGTAATCAGTTGCAATGAATCTCAATTCAATGTTATGTTAGTGTAAATTAAGGAAATAATTGGAAATAATGTTAATTCTATTCATAATATGACGATTGGTTGAATAAAAATAATGGATATCAAGATTTATTAATATATTGGAATTTAAACTTAATAATTTGATTAATTGAATTAACTGAAATTTAATATTTAATTATTACATTAATAGAAATTAAGATGAAATCGGAGAATATTAATGTAATAGATCATGAACCAATGTTAATTTTCTCCATTCGATAATAATAGATTGGATAATAGGATGCAAGTTAAATTAAATGTAATTATTGGAAATTTAATTTATAATATCTGAATTTACTGTAATTGAATTCAAACAGCGAATTAGTAAATTTATTAACAGGACATCGGTACTAAGTTCGTTTAAATTTTTATCATTGTTTAAATCAATAATGACAGAATTTGTGAAATTTTAAATTTAAACTGAAAATGTGATTTAATTATCTAATTATTAAATTATTTAATTATGTGAAAATAGCCATTTTGGCCACTGGCTTGGATTTCGAAGAAACTAATTTTATCTGATCCGTAATGGTGAATTATTAAAGGATTTCAAGTTTCATAACGATCGAACATGTCGTTTGATTGTACGGACTCGAAACGCCTAGAAATCAATTGAATTGAAATCAATTTGAAATAACTTGACTTTAGCATAACTTCTTTATACGATGGAATATGGACCTGAATCATGTTTCATTGATTTTAAAATATTTTAAAACGTCTATTTCGATATATGGGTTGACCCATTTTCGTTCCGGAGTCGAAGCGGGCTTTTCGGGTCGTTATCGTTCAATTTTCCAAACCAATCAAGCCCATTTGTTTCTATTGGGTTCTGCCTATATATATCATTGTAAACCCTAGCAACCTTTCTATTTCTGATTTCTATACGTACAGAAATTTCTGTTGCTCCTCTTTCTCAATGACAGACAAACCCTAAATCTGAGACGTACGAGCTCAAAGGTTATGTAGTTGATGGTTACTAGTGATACATTCCCAATTTGGTAATGTGGCGTACGAAGTGATGCTGATCATTTGTTGATCGAAGCATGGCTTTTGTGAAAAGCGTAGATTTGTGGACGAGACTTCATCGGACCTCACACCCTGGAATGGTCAAAACAGGAAGGATGCGGAAAGGTTATAGGGGGTAGCACCCCTTAGGGTATGTACATTTCCTTCTAGATAGAAGTGGTATCATGGTATGGAGCCCAGATACTTTACTTATGTGAATATCGCAAATATATATTACTTCGTGATTGTTGTTGTTGAGGATCCTCGGATAAAGGTTGTTTACAACCGAGGGTTGATATACTCGTGTCAGTAGTTACCTACTTTTGTAGAGGTAACCCGGCCTTGTGTTGGCAGAGATCCGGTTAGGTTCTCGGGGCCTCTATCCAAAGGGGTACCCATGTGGCAATGGGAAGTTCCTTGGCCTGAACATTTGTTGGAAATCCAACTCCCAATACAAACTCAGTATGGTTTTAGGTGTAGAACCTGCCATCTAATATGGTAGCTATAGTAGGCATACTATAATCGTACGTATGCTAGCTAAGATTAATATTATACTTACGAAACGTTTTCTCCACTATGCACTAATAATAATATTAAAAAAGATTTTGCATATTAAGCATGTTTGACTATCATAAGGAGAAATCTCCTCTAATTCTGCGTTTGCATGTGTGTGTGGCGGGAGGCCTTATGGTAGTTTCATTTTCAAAAAAAAAAACATTGCGGATTTCTTTTAAAGTCTTTTGTTTTCCTTTTATTAAAGAATAACTGATTTTAAGATCTCGCACCAGTCCCATGACTGACCTAGAGTTTATTGTTCCCTTTCTAAACTCTGGGTGCCCATAATTTTCCACACGGGCAGCCTAGAGTCAGGTTTCAGTTATCCGGGAGCGAAGTCAGAAAAGAGTTGCTATGGAGATCAGGAGTTGAAGCTGGATGGCAAGACATATATCTTATTATGTAGTGTCCGTTGCGTGTGGTTAGTGCAAATCAGTTTTCATATAGTCAAGTTATAATAACTGCCATTGATGTATGATATTGTTGTAAACTTTGATGTTGTATTGTATCAACTAAGATGATTCTTTGTTTTAAAGATTATTCATTTATCTATTATATTTGTTCCGCTGCGTAATGTGAGATTCTGTTATTGTTTCTGTTTTTCTTCTATCTTCATCTTCTTAAACCCTAACGGTTCGGTTTTCCGGCGTTCGATTGCACAACATTTGATACAGTGTACGTACAAATGTCGACTTTCGGGCGTCGTAAAATCGGGTCGTTACAATTTTGGTATCAAAGCATTTGGTTAAGCGACGACCTTTGCTCTGTTAGGTGTTACTCAATAGAGATAGAGTCAGTAGTACTCTAGAATGAATTTGAGTTTAATAATAGATATGAGCGCGTATTTGTTAGTGAATATAAATTGTTTTATATTGTGTTGACTTATTGGTTGGTTATTTAAAGATTTCGGTCAGTGCAGTCTGGCCAACTGTTTCGATAGCGGTTTCTAAACTCTTAAACAAGATAAAACGACACAATATTGTTTTAAAATAGGGTAAATGAAATAATTTTACCCAAACTATATTTGTATATAAAAGAAATGATTTTTTGTAAATTTTTAGGGTATATGGTTGCTTGGTTGTTAGGAAGTGATGATGTTGAACTATCATCATCGTTGTATGGAAATTTAATAAGAAATAATAGAATAACCAAAGATTTGGAGATAAATTCATTTAACAAATGAAATTTATAAATATGAATTGAAAGGATAAGGGAATGAATTCATTTGCAAATGATATTTGATTGGGATCAAGTTGAATAAAAAAATCCAAAATTAGAAAATAAAATGGATTGAATTCAAGTAAACTAATATGATAATTAATCAATTCATGAAATAGGAAAGTTGAAGTAGTTAAATTAAAACTTGAATTGTGAGTTAAATTTACAGATAAATTCAAGTAAGTAGAAATAAATGGAAAATTTCCTTGTTATTGATAAAATGAATTAGAGATAAATTGAGAATGGGAATTTAAATTGGATAAGTGAATAAAACTAATTTAATTAAAATTTGTAAGTGGAATGGATTTGATAAATGAAAATCAAATCAAGGATTTAAATTGGGAAGTATTACGAGGGAAAAAATAAATTTGAATTTTGAATTGAAATAACTTAAGTAAATATTGGATCAAATGGAGCTAAATGTTAATAAAGGAATTAAAATTAGTAAGTGAAACTAATTAAAAGAATGACAAATTTAATATGGTTCAAAATGAATTGAATTCAATATTTATAAATAAAAGGTAAAACGAATTCATATGGAATTTGGAATCCAGTTAAGTGGTTATAAACCAAAGTGGTGAATTGGAAATAAATATAAGAAGTATACAGAATAATTATCTTGAACTTAAGAAATAAATGGTAAAATTCTTAAGTAAAATTTTGAATTAGGAAATATTCTAAATTAATAAATGGAGGATAAACTGGAAATTGTGAAATGGTTTTAATTGAAATGAATGTGAATATGGAATGCAAAATGAATTGAATAGAATCAATTGGACATGAATTAGAATAAAGAGTAAATTGAGTTTGTATCAATTTAAATTAGTTATAAACTAGATTGGATATTCTATTAAGTGAATATCGTCGAATTTTGCATAGAGATGGTTGTTGTTTGACGCAAACGAGTATGTATAAAATTCTAAGAGTTAATAAAAGCAAATCAAATTGATTTTTGAATCAATTGAAATAGATATGAGTTCATTTCGCTTAAAAATAAATTGAATGAAAGAAAGTGAGGTGTAAATCACTTGAATTGAATAGAAATGGTATGTGAATTGATTATAAGCAATCAAATTTGTATCGGAACCATATAAATTTCTTATGGGAACTATTTTGAATGTATTGCTTGTGAAAACTATGTGTTTACTATTGGAAATAAGTGAAATGTGAATAAATTTCTTATATATGTCACTTATGTGTTTAAATTGAGTAAATACAGGTACAGGAGGACCGTTCGGCTGGATTTGGTCGTGCTAAAATGCTAATAATAAACCGCTTTGCTTAAAAAAATGCTAATAAGGTACGCTTACGCAATAAAAATAGGAAATATGAACTGTTTTTGCTTTTCCGACCGGGTGGGTTGATGTATATATATTTATATCTTTTGTCAAATTGCAAAAGCTCCTCCGTACAAAGGAGACTCTGCCAAAAAATTTCCGAAAATTTTCGGAGTTAGAAAAAAAATTTGAAAAAAATTGTTAGCGACAAACGATTTCAAAATTGGAAATTGAAGTAAATTAATGAATAAAATTGAATTAAAATAATAATATGAATCAGTTATAATTGAAAGATAAAATTCAATATTCATAGTAGAAGATAAATTTAATTCAAATAGAATTGTAGTGTAAATTGAATTAAAATAAAATTGAAAATGCAAGATTGAATGAAAATGGATATGTAACTTCAATAGTGATGTAAAAATGATACAAGAAGCATATATATTGAAAATTTTGTAATAAAAGGTGCAAAATGATATTTGAACATTGTAATTGGATATTATGGATATCAGGATATACAGGTGTATTAAAGGAAATGGAACTAGGATTTTGATTTTAAAGATAAAATTGAATTGCTCAACAAAAAGGTATGTATTTCAATTTCAGTATGAGATTTGGTGATTTTCTTGTCGAGACGCTTGGGATTTTGTTTTCTTTTGCGATTTGAGGGCCTGTGGTGCCATTTTGTAGTAGTACCGAGCTAGCCACGCAAAGGAGACGCTGGCGAAATTTTTTTGAAAATTTAGGGTGTTAGAAAATTTTTGAGAAAATTTTGAAAGTTTGAAATTTGAATTCAAATCTGAATTTGAATTGGGAAGTAAACAATATTGTTTGGAACTTATAATTGAACTTGAAAAGTTAGTTAAAAGGTATCTTTAATAAAAAGATTTGGGTTGATAAATTGATAAAACTGTTTGGGTTGGAAAATATTACACTGATTAATGATCATTTTTCTTAACTAGAATTTCGGGACGAAATTCATTTAAGAGGTGTAACGACCCGATATTTTCAACCATTCGCATCCATTATAAGTGTATAGATGGACACTCATGCCGGAATTGGATAGCTCAAAATACCGCGTTGTAAATAAAAATTTGGCAAATCTCAGAATATACAGTAAATAAAATCACAGATCACAGACACAGAGTATATAAAAATGCAGCGGAAGAAAAAGAGATAGTAGTTCATGAAGCTACTATATAAATATGAGATACATCAGAGTTAAATAAGATACAACAGAAGAGTAACAAGATACATCACTGAAACACTGGATACTGAAACAAAATAGAAGGCTGGATCTTCAAGGAAAGCTCCAACGCCGAAGGTGAATCTGGAATGCTAACTCACTCAATCTAACCCGAGCGTAAAGCAAAACACAAAACCCTCGAGTCAGGACATAAATACTTATAAACTGTAAATCAACTCAAGTGAACAGTAACAAAATGCATCAGTAACTTAAAGAATGCTTGGGACCGCCCATCCTCTAAGGATCCGTTAAACTATTTACTATGTAGTTATATATGCTATATACGGTAGTGTCAAATCAGTAAAGTATAATCATATAGAAAATAGCGTTAAGGGGATGGTGAACCTTAACGCGGTCGGACCTTTAAAACCAAAATCATAGTGGGCTCGATATAAGGATATGACATGGCACGCGAGGCAATGCCAGGGTGGATACACCGTTTGCACTCCCGGACCGGTGGTGACGGCAAGCCAGCAGCTTCCGCCCACCTCGAACAAAACCCCCGAATCAAAGTAGCGCCACCGAATCGAATCACAACAGTAATAGAATGGTTTCCGATGGAGCATGCTCGATGAAAGGGTGCGACCCTTTGTGTAGCCCGGTATAGCTCCTGTTTTAGTCATATATGCCAACTCACGGGAGTTGGGTCCACGAAATATACCTCGAGAACGTCGCCACCATTCTACTTCATTCTGGAATCTCCACCGCGTACACAGTTGTTAAAGTGGTTTTCGGTATTGGTCGGCTATAACACAAAATCTGATCCCGGTCTCTTTAACAACCAATCATTATTATAACCCATGGATATTTATTTTAAATAATTTATACTTCCAAGACCAAAATATCATACTCATTTCAAAACAATATCACAATTGTATCATTTCCATTTCAAAAATAATTCAATATTATATCATTCAAATAAAACCCAAATTTTCAAATCATTGAATATTTCTTTAAATTTATTAAACTTGAAATATTCCTTTAAATTATCATAGCATTTTGGAAATGTTACCTTAAGGAATCATAGCATTTTTGGAATGTACTACTTTCCACTTTACATTGTATATAATCAAAGTATTGATAAGCTTAAAATTTTAACATGTCAATTTATCATAGCCTTATAGTTAAATAAACTTTCTTACTGTAATATACAATTTAAACCGAAATTCTTATGTTAAGTTAAAAGCACCTTATTAACTTACATTATTATTACAATAAGTAACATTTATCATTTTAATCAATTTAAAATACACCATTACATTGATTAAAATCTACGTGTCAAATGTACGTTTTAAATTTTATATTCCTATTACAATAATGAACATTTATTAATTAAATCAATACCACACTACTTAAAACTTTACATGTTTCTTTCTTAATTAAAACTTTACATGTTCTTGCATTAATTAAAACTTTCATGTTCTCTCATTAATTAGGACTTTACACGTTTCTTTCATTAATTAAAAACTTATATGTTTCTTTCATTAATTAAAACTTATACCTTCTTTCATTAATTAGGAATTTACATGTTCCTATCATTAATTAGAACACCATACGTTCTTTCATTAATTAAAACCTATACGTTTCTTTCATAAATTAAAACCTATACGTTCCTTTCATAAATTAAAACCTATACGTTCCTTTCATAAATTAAACCCTATACGTTTCTTTCATAAATTAAACCCTATACGTTTCTTTCATAAATTAAAACCTATACGTTTCTTTTATAAATTAAACCCTATACGTTTCTTTCATAAATTAAAACCTATACGTTTCTTTCATAAATTAAAACCTATACGTTTCAGATTTATATTACCATTTTACAAATTTAACTAAACTTCCACTTTATTTGATTTATTTAACATCTTTAGTTAAAACTCAAATTTCACATTTTCAAGTCAAGTTATATTTTAAAATTTCATTTTCAACAGTCATTTATTCAACCACTTAAATTTATAGAAAATCAATAATTCTTTAATAAATCACTTAAATTCAAATATAAATCAATTTATCATATTTACCATTTCCAAATAAAATTAAAGTCCATTTTATTCATGTAACCTAAATATCATTTTTAGTCAAAATTCCAAATTTCAAACATAAGTTATATTTCAAAATCCAGTTAATCCATTCATAAATTACATTTTTAACACATAGAAAAATCAAAATTTATTTATTTTAAAACCTTTCAAAATCTATTTAAATCAAATTTCATAATTTTATATTTTTAAAATACTTAAAATATTCAAAGCACTTTATAGAATAACCACGGTTCTGTATATAGTTTTCTAACCTAGGTCAAGTGATACAGATATGTATCATTTCAATCCGCACTTTAAAAGGTAAAAATCCGGGTTCTATCATTTCAAACCCGCAATCCCAAGTTTAAATAAATAAATAAAATAATTCAGGCCTATCATTTCAGCCCATAATGATTTTTTATCCTAACAGGGAACTTGCAGTGTGATCATATACAGAAATAATATAAACAATGTCAATATCACAATATACAGTCATGTATCAGATGTCAGGTGAAAATTAACAGTTTTAACATGGTAATAACACGGCATAGCATATAATATGATCATCATTAACTTGCATAAACATTTTACATTACTAAACACTTGTCATCAATCCACTTTTCATAAGTATATATGTCAGAGTGAGAAAGACTCACCTTTTCGAAGCTAGAGACCAAAACAACAAACACAAGAGCGATTTCAAAAGCATGACAAACACGATTTGAATTGAATGAATGGAAAGCCTTGATGATGATCTTGTATACAACAAATAAACAAGACCATATAAACATATGCATACAATATAAAGATTTGTTGAACAATAGAAAAGTAGAAGCAACAAATGACATTACCAAGCTTTTCAACCACTTTTGCTTGACCACAACTCCATGTATGCTCGGCCATACATGCTTAGGGCTAGGCCACACATGTTTTCAGGTGGAAAAGGATCTGGTTTGGCATCACAAAGGCATGGCAAGCACAAAAATGTGAAGTGTTAGGAGATGATATGAGGAGGTGTTAGGGTTAATTGGTGAAAGGTTAGGTTAAAAGTAAAAGGGTGGACTATAAAGGCCCACAGAAAGATAGAAAGTTTAAGGCCTTTCAAATTTCCTTTTCTATTTAATTTTATAAAAACAAAATAAACTATGACTTCAAAAATACAAGACCACTTTTAAAATAGACTATAACTTCAAAACAAAGGTGACAAAACAAATTTTGTTCATTTCTTTTTTTTCAAACAAAAGGGCAGAGGGAATATAGACTAGAATGCCAAATTACATAGGTGACAAAAATTTTTTTTCCTCGTTTCTTTTTTCCAGAACAAGGGCCAGTGGAAAAATAGATTATAACTTCAAAAATACAAAGTGACAAAAGCAACTTTTTTTTTATTTCCCTTTTTTTTTCAAAACAAGGCTCGGTGGCAATATTACTTCAAAAACAAAATACAAAGGCGACAAAAATGGAATTTTTTTTTCTCAAACAAGGCTCGGTGGTCTGGCATGGGTAGGGTCGGAAAAATATGGTGAATGGCCAAGCATGGTCGCAGGCAATAGGATAAAGCAAAACAATGAAAGGAGAACAAATGAAATAAAACAAGAGTGAAAAGAAGAAAGAAAGAAAGAAAAAAGAGAAAAAAAAATGAAAGGAAAAGAATGCGCCGGTTCATACCTTCAGGAGATGCTCACGCAAATTTTGATGGAAGCAAAATGAATAATTTGTGGTATGGAACTTTTGAACGTGAAATATATATTAACATTTGCTCACTAATTTATGTAGAGGGCAGGCAAGAGTAAAATGCTTGAACGGTAGAGGCAATTTAATTCTATCCAATAGGTGGAAACGTATGGGAGGCAAGAGGGAAAGAAATAACTCACACACGGAAATGATTTAAGGCAAGATTTGAGCAAGATTTTGGATTCTCAAAAGAGAATATACGGCTGAAAACTTTGCATTGTTAACGGAAGAAAAAAAATCAAATAGATAACGAAAAGGCAAGAGCAATAATTAAATATATGCCCAAAGTAACGTACAAATTATTTTGTTTCTCTTATTAAATAAATTAAAATACTAACGTTTCTATTAGGAAAAATAAACCATCACTTTAAACCAAAATTTAATAGCTATTATACCATAATTAATAACATTTGATTTAGCTTCATCCAATTGATTGTTAAATATAAAGTTAAGAAATAGATGTAAACATATGTAAAAGAAATGTAAAGTTTATTTCCCATTTCACACTAATTATTACTAACTTTTTTTTTAAAAGTATACAACAAATATGACCAAAACAAAAGTGAAACAAATGTTACACAATTGTATACAGTTCAAGATGAAAATTTTGCCTTTAGAATTATAAAATTTAGAATTTCTATTAAAGTTACACTTTTTATCCAAATCAAATTTTCAGACATTGTTTATTTTTATTTGGACAAATGATCAGAAATCATTTCAAGAAAATTTCCAAAATTAGATTTTTAAGAAAACAAAAGCCAAAGTCTTTAAATAAATGAAAAAAAATTAAATTTTTAAACTTTTAAAATTTTAAATTGAAAGTCACAGTTTGACTATTTTGACCAAAATCAGTATTTCAGGCAAATATTCAACTTACACAAGTTTGGAATTATAACTCATAAAAATCAAGATTATATTTAAATAATAAATTTAATCATTTCAAATAAGTAAAATAAGTTTTTAAATCAAAATCTTACATTAAAAATAATTAAAATATACAATAAAATAATTACAAAATACAGGGTTGTTACAAGAGGGGAAGGATGAGACGACCCAGAATTTTCGACATTTGAAATCGAAATATTTAATTTATTTTAAATGTTTGGGGTTGATTCAAACCAGAATTTCAGGTATCAGAATGAATTTGGCAATTTAATTATCAAATCTATTTATAGAAATCTGGGTAAAATTGTAAATCTTCAATTTTGAGCCTATTAAAAATAATTTAATGGCTTAGAAAATTTATATTGATAATACTGAAGATAATAGAAGCTTCAGAATTGAATTTGAAATTTTTTGTTCAGTTTTGAAATTTTATCGTTTAAATTGATATTTAAAAATAGCCTTTCGAGGCACAGTCTCGGAATTCAACGAAACTAATTCTATTGGATCCATAATAGTTAGTTATTATCGGATTTCAATTTTCGTAATGCTTGGAGTTGTCATTTGGACGCACGATAAGCAAACGCATTGAAAATTAAATCGAAATTTAATTTAATAACCGGTTCAAAAGCTATCTTCTCCATATGATCGAATTTGGACTCGAAACCTTTTCCATTGCGTTCGGAATAGGCATATAACATTATAAACGCCTAGCGGCACGCCTTGATAGGAGATCGGAATTTTAGGCTTCATTTCCTAAACAGTTTAAGTTTAAATTTAGATATAATAGTGTTATTACGTTCTTCTCTTACACCACTTGTCAGCGCTCTTCAAACACTTGGCACTCTTCTATAACACGTGTTCGTTCTCAAAATTAAAAAAATACCAGAAGAAGAAAACGAACGAAATATTTCCTTCGTTCAAAAAAATAAAATAACCGAGCTCCCTTTTTATTTTATTTCCCGTTCGAGTTCTTCTTTCACTTAAAAAAATGGCGGAATCATTTTCCTTCAAATCAAGTCGATTCTGTATCTATTCGTAAAAAAACGAACGAATTATTCGTTCGATCGAAAGAAAAATAAATCTTCAAGCAAAGGTCGGAAGGAGATCTGGTATTCGAAGTCGCGATGGATCGTACGCGCGCGCGTAGTTGTGACAGCAGGGCATGGCGAATTGGGGTCAAGGCGCGGCGGCAACGATTTGGGGGAAAGGCGAGATGTGGCAGCATCATTTTTGGAGGCTCGGCGACTGGCGGCGACTTCGAAGTCGTGATGGCGGCGCAGCAACGACGAGGCATAAGGGTTCGACCGGTCGGCGACTTTAAATCGCGAGCGCAGCGGTCGCATTCATGCTGGCATCAACAGGGTAGGGCGGCATTCGCCACTGGTCGACTCGTCAGTGAGGTTTGATTTTTTTTATTTTTATTTTTATTTTTATTTTTAGTTTTCTGATAATCTATTTAAAACTAAGTTATTATTACTTAATATAATTTTAGTTGAGACGGTAAAGGAATAGATATTTCTGTTTTATTTTTAATCCATAAATGTGTAATATAAGTATAAACATACTTATACCTGTTTAAAATTTAAATATATGTAGATAAGATTTTAGGAAAATAAATAGGAATTGTAAATGTTTAAGTAGTTTATATAAAATCAAAATTGTTAGTTAATTAAATTTATAAAAGGAAAGGTTTTGGTTTAAATTAAATAATTGGATTAAATAAAACTATTTAAAAGAAATTTATTTTGGTTACCAAGAATTATTAAAGGAAATTTAGTTTTTGATTTAATTTCTAGTCAAATAAATTCATTAAAAGTATTGGTTTAAAATTTATTTATTTAATTATCTTAAAATTTTTAAAAAGGGAATTCTATTTAATTAAATAGATTGGTGAGAGAAAATTTAATCTATTTAATAGAAAATTAATTATTTGATCAGTTCAAATCAAAAGTGTTAATTTATTTAATCTACTGAAAAGAAATTGAATTATTCGATTTATTCGAATATTAATAAGTGGTATAAATTATTTATACAAGGTCTATAAATCGAGAAAACGAGTCAGAATAGGAAATGGGTTGCATGAATAAGCAAAGGTGAGATCTTCTCACTCAATCTATTGGTTTTTTTTCTGATTTAATTTTAATAGTTAAATTTAAAATTGATTGATTGTGTGTTTGGATAATTTATTTATTACTAGTTATATTAGTTTAGACCCTATGCGCCGCATAATAGCGGAGGTTATTATATTAAACCCATATACCACGATATTCCACCTCGAAGTGGAATTGGTATTATATATGTATTTGGAGTTGTTGATTTCCTGCATTATATAGCGGATGAGACCCTATTGCGCCGCATAATAGCGGATAATATGTAATAAATCCCATATACCGTGATATTCCACCTTGAAGTGTAATGGGTATTTAATTGTTGTGCTAACGTCTACGGATGCAGGGAAATAAGTTGGAGGGATCCAACTGGATTCCTCAAATATTTAATTTGTTGCGTATGTTGTGTGTTGATTACTTTATATTCATGTGAATGTTTGTGATTGAAACCATGAAGGCTGTAATTTAGCCAAATATATTTTTGGTATCGTAGGATACCAGAAATATGAAATTGGATTTTTGGGAATTAAAGTAGAAAAGCTTAGACCGTTACAATTAAAGTATTAAAGTTGGTTTTTCTAATCCGATCGAATTAATTCCAAAAATATAGGAAAATATTTTAATAAAGGAATTTTGGGTAATATTGTTTAATCTTGAAGATTTTATTTAAGATACATATTTTAAATAATTGAAAGAGATAAAGAAACTTATCTCAAAAGGAAATAAATTTACAAATTAAATTTGGAATTTAATTTAGAGTTGAAATTTATTTTAGAAATCGATTCTTCAATTGATTTGGAGTTAGAATAAATCTTAGGAATCGATTTGGAAATTTGGTTAGAAGTTTTGGAAATAATTTGGGAAATCAATTTGAAATTGACTTGATATTGGAAAATTAATTTGGGAAATCAAATTGGAATTTGATTTTGTGTTTGAAATAAATTGGAAATCAATTTGGAATTTGATTGGGTTTGAAGATGATATTTGGGAATCTATTTAAAATTCGTACATCGGTTGATATTTGGAAATGTAAATTCACAACGGGAATTTGTAAAGAAAAGGGAAATTGTTTAAAAATAAATATTGGTTTATTTTTAAAATGTGGAAAGGAATTTACAGATTTGCAACGTAAATTAAAATAAATCAAGAAGATTTATTAATTTATTGGAATGGACCATTTTGTAATGGGAAAAGAATTCTTCCCTAGAAAGCCGAGTATATTTTTAAAATAGCTTTTGAATAAAATTTAAAAGTTTTAGATTTGGTTTTAAAACAATATTGTTGGAGAAATTAGTTTGGAAATTGTTTAAAGTAAAAATTTATTTAAATTAATTATATATGGGATTATTTTAAAGATTTAAATTGATATTTGATTTAGAAAATAGTTAATTAAATATTTATACTCTATCTACAAATTTTATTTTAAAATTAGTTTTGGACCTGAATTTTTATATAAGATATTAGTATAATATTTTTCATAACTAGTATTTAAGCAAATATTCTAGAATAGTTTATTTTAAATGTTTCCAAATATATTTTGAATAAGTATTTTATATTATTTTAAGATATTTGAAATTGGCAGATTTTCAGAGGAAATGAATAAATATTGGAAATGTTTTCCGCGTAAGGAAAAAATTGATTTGAAATTTATTTTCAAAGGATCGAAGCATGATAAATTGATTTGAATTTATTTTCAAAGGGTTGAAAAGTGAAATTTTATCTTGCAAAGATACATTGAAAATAATAAAAATTGTGGGAAAATTTATTTGAAATCCAATGACTGTTGTGAATGATGATTGATAGTTAAATAACCAACTATCAATATTGGCCTTTTTAATCAGCATTTGAATTTCGATACGACCGGGGGTCGAATTCCAAATGGATATTCGAAACCCACATCGAACCTTTGTGATTGCGATGGATCTTTTGTTAAAAGATCAAAGTGAAATTGTTGTGATTTGTTTGAATCTGAATGTAACACTTATTTTTAAAATAAGCGCTCGTTATTCGGATTAGCCGAGAGAGGACCTTGTGTCATAAAACCCATTCTGAATAACGATACGACGAAATGGGATTGCATTTGAAGATGGTGTTGAAGACCGGGTATTTTCGAAAGCGAAAGGATACCTGTCGAATGTTTCTACACCGGGTTGCTCCGGTATAAAGATTTTATCACCCTTTGTGATGGGGACTCCGGACGTGATTTGTGAATATCCGGATTTGCAAGGGCTTCTTTGGAAGTGCCTTCGGTTCCGTTCGATCCCGAAACAGACTTGTATGGATGTGTGTCTGACGTTACACTTTGAGATGTAAAGCTGGTATCTATCAAATACATTTCTGTTAGTGGCGGAGAAATTATTCTCTTAGCTTAACACCCTTCTCTGAGACGCACGAGCTCAAAGGTTATGTAGTTGATGGTTACTAGTGATACATTCCCAATTTGGTAATGTGGCATACGAAGTGCCGCTGATCATTTGTTGATCGAAGAAAGGCTTTTGTGAAAAGCGTAGCTTTGTGGACGAGACTTCGTCGGACCTCACACCTCGGAATGGTCAAAACAGGAAGGATGCGGCAAGGTTATAGGGGGTAGCGCCCCTTAGGTTATGTACATTTCCTTCTGGATAAAAGTGGTATCATGGTATGGAGCCCAGATACTTAACTTATGTGAATATCGCAAATATATATTACTTTGTGATTGTTGTTGTTGAGAATCCTCGGATAAAGGTTGTTTACAACCGAGGGATGACATACTCGTGTCAATAGTTACCTACTTTTGCAGAGGTAACCTTGCCTTGTGTTGGCAGAGATCCGGTTAGGTTCTCGGGGCCTCTATCCAGAGGCGTACCCATGTGGCAATGGGAAGTTCCTTGGCCTGACCATTTGTTGGAAATCCAATTCCCAATACGAACCCAGTACGGTTTTAGGTGTAGAACCTGCCATCTAATATGGTAGCTATAGTAGGCATACTATAATGGTACGTATGCTGGCTAAGATTAATATTATACTTTCGAAATGTTTTCTGCACTATGCACTAATAATAATATTAAAAAGATTTTTCGTATTAAGCATGTTTGACTATCATAAGGAGAAATCTCCTCCAATTCTTCGTTTGCATTGTGTGTGTGGCGGGAGGCCTTATGGTAGTTTCATTTTCAAAAAAAACATTGCGTATTTATTTTAAAGTCTTTTGTTTTCCTTTTATTAAAGAATAACTATTTTTAAGATCTCACACCAGTCCCATGACTGACCTGGAGTTTATTGTTCCCTTTCTAAACTCTGGATGCCCATAATTTTCCACACGGGCTGCCTAGAGTTAGGTTTTAGTTATTCGGGAGCGAAGTCAGAAAAGAGTTGCTGCGGGGATCAGGAGTTGAAGCTGGATGGCAAGATGTATATCTTATTACGTAGTGTCCGTTACATGTGGTTAGTGCAAATCAGTTTTCATATATTCAAGTTATAGTAACTGCCAGTGATGTATGATGTTGTTGTAAACTTTGATGTTGTATTGTACCAACTAAGATGATTCTTTGTTTTAAAGATTATTCATTTATCTATTATATTTGTTCCGCTGCGTAATGTGAGATACTGTTATTGTTTCTGTTTTTCTTCTATCTTCTTCTTCTTAAACCCTAATGGTTCAGTTTTTTGGCATTCGATTGCGTGGCATTTGATACAGTGTACGTCTAAATGTCGACTTTCGGGCGTCGTAAAATCGGGTCGTTACACTAAAGTTCACAACCTAGTTTCAATTCAAAAATCAACTTCAAAAATTGAAACTCCGCAATATATATCGAATTATATATCGATTTGAAGCTCTCGATGAACGCAGGTCAGATCTGTAATTCGTTTTCCAATCGGAAACTCTGTCTGTCCAAAAATTTGAGAACAATTCTCGGCCATCCATTGTGTCGTGACGAACTTGGTCTAATCGACGAATCCAAGGTACATGATCGAAGATATTGTCGCACGTAGTGCGTCAGCGGTGATCGTTTGGAGATTTAACGGCTAGATTGATCGATGTAATTCGATCAGGGTTTAACCTAACCGGCGGAGGTTGGGCAATTTTCGTCGTCAATCGACGAGGTAACTCCTCGTATTTTGGATGGAGGACCACGGCGAGGTCGTGGCAAGGAGTAGGGGGTCGCGATCATCACTGGTGGTGGCCGCTTCTAGGTTTTGGCTAATTGAAGATGGGTTCGAACGGTTATAGTGTGGAGCATGCATGCTAGGGCTTGCTGTAGAAGGAGATGACGTGTCTGAATGTTTGTAGTGAGTTTAGTTTCGTTTTATTTTATATAATTTTAATTTCGAGTAGCCCTAACTAACACAACTCTTGCATACGAGGCCCGATTTGCATGCGGTTTTCTCCGCTAGGATCGTATCAAAATTTCAGATATTTTAACACTGGTTTGGACAAATTCTGAGACTGTTCAAATTTTGGGTTTAAATTGGATTTAAATTCAAAAGGAGAGTGTTTTAACCCACTCACAACTTCTAAAATTTCTTATGTTTGTTAAATTGATTTATAATGTGATTAGAAATTTATTTATGACTGTTTGACATATTTTTAATCATCATCTCAGTTAAATTGAATTTATTGAACTCAATTTTTATTTAATTTATTATTGCATATAAACTGCCAGTAAATACCTGTTATTTATTATCTGTTCTATATTGATGTTATTGACTGAATTGGATGATGATTGTGATAAATGTTTGGTGATTGATATTGGATGAATGGATGTTGTATTTTATATTATTATAAACTACAAGCTATTATGGATTTTTATTTCATTCGGGATTGCGGTTTGAAATGATATATAACCGTATTTACATCTTAAAGTGTGGGTCAAAATGATAAATACCCATATCACTTGACCATAGGATAGAAAATTATATACAGGCACCGCCGATCTATATATAAATATTTTTGAAAATGATTTCTATGGGTCTATAAAGAAATGTATGGTTTTATATAAATATTGGTTATAGATATTATATAAATGTTATTTTATTCTTGATTTTTAAGCTAGGTATAAAGTTGTTTTAATATAGAATAAACTTAATAATAAGTTCACTTTTTTATTAAAGATAATATGGTTTAAATTATATTTTAATTTATAATTTATAATGATTAGAATATATTAAGGCTCGAAGATAAATTTGAGATTTATTTGAAATTGAATTTATTTAAGGATTAAACTCAAATAAGTTTGATGTGGAATTTATTAAATTTGAAATTTAGAAGGTTTGATTTTTATAACTTGATTTTGATTTAAGGTGAATATTGAATTATTTCAAGTATATATAAACTGAAGGAAATATTTAGTTATTTTCCATTTGAGTTTTATTTAAATAGTTTAACGGATCCTTTTGAGATGTGAATCCTGAGCATCTCTTAAGTTACTGCACTCACGTTAGACACTAGATAGCAGATGTTAAATCCCGTAAACATCTCTGACGTTGTTCCACTCATATTACTTACCGATTATTTAACTTACATAAGATCTTTTAGTTCTAACTCGAGTGTTTTGCCTTTTCGATTTCCTCTATTCAACTTGAGCATTTCAGGATTTGAAGACTTTATTTCTGGAGGATGAAGACAAAGGTTGTGTTACTATTATCTATTATATTATTCCACTACATTCATACTGTTCCGCTGCATTATTTATTATTCACTGGTATGTGTAACTCTAATATGTATTGTATAAGTACAATCAAATGTTTGTAAAACAACTTCATGAACTGTTATTTGATTATTATGTTTCATCATTCCGCTGTAAGATTATGTTTTGTTTTATTTCTTTCTCTGCTTTTCTTGTTCACCCAAATAACAATCCGCTCTTTTGTACGGTTTGAGTTGGCACCTGTGTTTGCTTATATGTACAAAAAGGCAGGATGTTACATTTGGTATCAGAGCTTTGGTTTAGCGATAAACCTTAGCTTTGTGGGATCTGACTCTTTATTAATAGGGCAGTAATACCCTTGACGAGTCGTTGAGCGTATATATATGAGAGAGCGTATTTGTTAGTGTTATAAAAAGGGTTTGATATTGTGTTAATTTGTTCCCTTTGTATTTATAAATTCTGGTTAGTGCAAAGGACGTTGTGCCCTCAATAGGGATTTCTAAACACCTCATAGGACAGACCGACACAATATTTGTTTTGAATATTGGTGAATGAAATAATTTTGCCTATTATATTTTCTATATATAAAATAAATTTTTTATAAAGGTTATATTTGGTTGTAATATATTGGTTGTTAGGTAGTGAAATTTATAAGCATTGACTGGAAACAAAATTTGAAGAGAATAGAATAAATGAAAATTGGAAATTTTAGAACCCAAGTTCCAGAGTATTTGAAAATTTCTTCCAAGTGATTTTGGAATATAATAATAATATTATTTAGAAGTATTTTTTGATATAAATATTTCAATATGATTTGAAAGAATTGTTTTAAAGAAATTTTGGAAAGAGATAAGTTTTGTACTCCCCTCTCTATCACTGGTGTAATATCCCGGAATTTATGGCAATTTAAATTTAATAACCTGTGTTTAAATTGAAATTGAATTGATAATTATTGTTGATAAATTTGATTTGATTTAATAATCTTCTTTATTTAAATATTTAATTTGTGAATTTATTTTTAATAAACCAATAAATTTATTTTCTATTTAATATGTGTATGAATATTTATATATATTTTAAATAAATGAGTTGTTTTAATTAAATTAGTATAACATAATTTTAATTTAGGAATTGTGATTTATTTTTGATTTAAGCTTTTCAAAAATACTTAATAAATAACTAAATGATTTTAAATATGTGAGATAAATGTTCTATTGGTTTAAAATTCATTTTAATTTAAGTTTGAGTATTAAAATAAGTTACAAAAATGTTTGTGTTATTCTTTTTAAAATATTGATTTATAAAATGTGAATTGTAAATTTAATATGAAATTTAAAATACAATTTGAAATACATGTATTCATTTAAGTTACAATCTCTTTTATAAATTTATTTTAACTATTATTTCCAATAATTGATTTGTATATTATTTTATATATTATAACACTTTGCTTTATTCTTTAAAGATTATTTATCTCCATAACTAAGTATTAAAAACTATTTACTAAGTTTAAACATTTATTAACACCTAATTTAAATAACAAATTACTCAAAGATACATGTGTAAGTTTATTAAAGCCTAATCTGACATGTGTTGAGTATTTAAATAAAAATATTTACAAGTGTTAACAATACAAGCCATGTGTCATTGTTTTAAATTTTATTTTATTTAATTTTAATTAAATCATAAACTAGTTATATAAACTTGCACTCTTCCATTCCTATTCTTTTCTCTCATTATCAATTCTTAACAAAGAAACCTTTTCCTCCTTCAAAAAAATCTGTAGCATTTTAGATTTAAATCAAACTCTTCAAACTGCATTTCTCAAACCTTTAAACCAACTTGCATTCATCTCCTCAAAAGTTTCAAAATCAAATACTTTAAAACCTAGGTGATTAGAATCTGGAAATGCAACACCTGCATTTTTTTTTCTTCAATCTACAACCTGGGGGGATTTGCATCTGCAACCATCAAGCAAGCAAATTAAATCATAGCAACCTGCATGTAAAATCTGAAATAGCAAGATATCTGCATTCATGAATTTTCAAATCTGGAAGCATCTTTTAAAGCAAGTTTTAAAAAGGGCATTCAAGCTAGTATCACAGGGGATTTCAAATTGTGCTCTGCATGTTCAAATCTGGGTTCTGTCTGCATTTTAATTCCAGCTGAGTAACATCTAATTTAAAATAAATTAAGTAGGATTGCATGCTAGTTTATCTGATAAAAGTTTAATTATGAATATGCCTTTGAAAACTGCCTGTGTATATATGAAATGTAATGCATATTTGATTTTCAAGGTTCTGACTGTTACAGTTTAAATTCAAATTGATAAGTAATTATTTTCCCCTGATCTGTTTGCCATTATGTTTTATCATTGAATGAAATTTGTGTATTTCATGATAAAATAAATTTTAAAAGTTTTCTTTTAGTAGTATAGTTGTGTATTGTCTGCAACATAAACAACATAGCTTAATTCTGTATAAATGGAAAATTTAAAGTATCATGAATCAATGTTTCAGAATTTCAATTCAAAACAACTTCCAAAATTATGATTTTTAAAAATAATATTACAATTTTTAATGATTAAATCAAAGTACAGTTTCAAATTGACTGTATCATACATATTTGATAAGTTCAGTTGAGGTTTGAATTTGATTTGGTTGAAATTGTTTATGAAGATAGTGTAGCTATCATAGATTATAAGACAATTACTAAATTGGATTGCAATTCAATTTTGAGATTATAATTTGGGATTTTAGTTATGAACCCTAGTTTTACTGGGTTTATGAATTTGAGTACTGCGGCTTCAACAATGGATCGAGTTCAAAGATCTTTTGGGTATTGTTAGATGATGTACTGATGGAGTTGTTGGCGGTGTTTCATGGGTGATGGTAGTCGGAGTTGGGAGATCTCGCCGTTGACAAGTCGAGCTTGAAAGGGGAAATGCTGTTTCCAGGTTTTTGTTTTAAACCTGAATTCAAATTCGAGTTGAATGATTGGGGATTTGAGGTTTGAAGGTTGAAGAGAGGTTACTGGCCGATGGGAGATGGCCGTTGATGGTGGCCAGTGATGGACAGAGTTGATAATAGGTGCACAGGGAGGTGTGTGTAGGTTGGTGTTGATTTTTTTGGGTTACTGGGTTTTATACCCGTGAGGGTCTCGGGTATATTGAGATATGACTCGAAGCAGTATGATCTTTGACTCGAAGTAAAATTTGGGAAGCTCGGGTATTGGTAATGCTTCAGGTTTTAGAATTTTGCAGAGTCTTGTTCCCAGTTTTAAAATTCTAAAAAGTAAGTTTTCAAAATGTAAACTTAAAACCTGAACTAAGTATAAAATTTAAACAGAATTTAAATATAAATTCAACTAGTTTAATTTTGGGTTTTTGAAATAAATTGAACTTTTATAACTCTAGAATGGTTTCAAATAAAACAGAAAAATGTTTTCTGGTTTTTTTAAAAATAAAATAAAACGCAAAGTTAAATTGTAAGATGGAGTTCAAACAGGAACTTTTAAACCTGAAATGTAATTATGAATTCAATAATTTAAATCATTTTGAATCATTTTTGAATTCAAAAATGTAAGATGTTTTAAACTAAGACAGAAAACTGTTTTTCTGTTTTAAATTTAAAAGTAAATTTTAAAATGTGACTGAAAATATAAAAATAAAGTGTAAATCTGGAAACTAATACTTAGCAAATGAATCTGAATTTGAATTTAATTTAAATCTGGGAATTTAAATTTGGTTTTTAAACTTTTTAAAGTATAATAGAACATTGGTTTGAAAATAACCTATGAGTTTTAAATTATGAAATAAGAACTTAAAATAAGTTTAAATTCAGTTTTAAATCCTCGAATTTGACTTTAATGTCAGTTTTAAAAATAAAATAAGTTTTTAAATTTAAATTTTTTTTAACTATTTTAGGAAAGGTTAAATAATTTGAATTTAAAAATGAAGATGGAAGAGTAAGTAATGTTTTAAATTTTTAAGATTTAATCTGGAATGAAAAATTAAATTTTGTTTCAGTTTGAAATTTAAAAAGAAATTTTTAAATTGAATTTATTTGAAATAAATTTGTTTAAAAATACTTTATATAAGAGAATGTTTCTTAATTTAGAACTTAAGAAATTGATTTCATTTAAATTATTTAATTAATTTAATTGGAATACTAATTATTTAATTAATGAATAATGTGGATGATTAATTAAGTAATTAATAATTTTTAGGTTAATTAATTAAGATTTGAGATTAATTAATTAAGGTTAATTAATCTATAATTAAGGATAGTTAATTAAATTTTAATTGATGATTAAGATTTATTTAATCAAGTAATTAAAGTAATTAAGATTTTAATTAACACTTTATTAATTAATAATTAGAGATTAATTAAATATTAATTAATTGATAATTAATAATGATTTGTATATGTTAATTCTTAATTAAGTAATTATGAAATGTTAATGAAGGTCATTAACTTAAGATTATTTAACAATTAATTAATGTGATTAATTTTTAATAATTAAATTAATTAATTAATAATAATCAATTGTTGAGTTTAATTACTTAATGAAAGTAATTAATGAATTAATTACATGGTGTAATTAATTTAATTAATGTGATTAGTTTAGATTAATTAAGTTAAATTAATTTAAACATTTGTGGATTGATTATAATTACTTTATGGATTTGTAATTACTTAAGGAAGTAATTAATTAATAATTACTAAATGTAATTAAAGATATTGATTATAGAAGTAAATTAAATTTAAATTACTTTGAAAATAATCAAGGATTAATTGAGATAATTAATTAAGAGTAATTAATTTATGGGATGAGTAATTAAAGTAGTTAATTACTGAATGGTTATTAATCAAGGGTGATTAGTATATATGGTAAACTGAAGATTAATTTCTTATGTAATTAATTTATATAGAGATTGATTATATGTAATCAGAAATCAATAATTAATTAATTAATGATATAATTTAGAATTGATTAATTAAGGTATAATTAATAATGAATAAATGATTAATGTAATTAAGTAATTAATTAGGTGGTTACAAGTTAATTATTTGCAAAGGATTTAATAAAATTAACTTGTGTAATTAATATTAAAGGCTAATTATTTATTGTAATTAGAGATGGTTAATCAGTAATAATTAATTGAAATGAATATTGAGATGATGATTTATAAATTGATTTGTAATCAATTGAAGGTTAAATTAAGCAGGATTTTAATGATGAAGTAATTAATTTAATTCATTTAAATTAATTAGAAATTAAGTAATTAATTTAATTCATTTTAAATTAATTGTAGATGGTGTGATCATTAGATCATTGCTTATATTTGATGATTGGTATTAATTGCCATGTATGGTTTGAAATCTCAGCTATGAGATGGGAAATGTTATGTGATATGGACGCATTGGTTGCTTTTGGATGATAATATAGATCATTTGATTATGATATGAATTATCTGATGGTAATGATAATGTTGATTATCTATTATGTTGTGAATTATCTATCTGTGTATATATAGATAATGAATTGAATTGTTTTAAACTCTAAACAACTTGGACCTTAAAAGACACGCTTTGGATTTCGACGAGACCGGGATCGGGTTTCCATATTTGGATATCTGAAAACCACATCGATCCAAATTAACGTTAGGTCGTTAATCCAAATGGAGCGAGTGAAGACTCGAGGTGTAAGGGCTATACGTTAGTATAACTCTGTGGGTGATTCCGTAATGAGTTGACGGAATAGTACTTATAGATTCGAGATGGTGATTCAGAGTGCAAGGGTTATTGTCGTTAACTCTAAGGGTGATTCCAAAACGAGTGTAACGAGATAATGCCTTCGGTTTCGTTCGACCCCGGAATGAACTTGTATGGATGAATACTTTCAGAACATCGTCAGGTGGACGATGAGCATTCTAAGTGATATGTCCTATTAAGGTAATCGTAGCCTCAAGCCTCATCAACCGGGAATGGCTAAAACAGGGGAGGTGCAGCAAAGCTTCGTGGGTAGCCCCCACTTGAGAGGAAGATTTATCCCTGTCTAGATGTCCCTTTATGTCGGCTTAGTGGTGCGGTTGCTGATCACAACTATGGGGTTGTCTTGTTTGGAAATGTTCAGTAAGGAATGGTTCCGGCTTTGTGATGTAGGGGAGCGGGCGTACACCTCGGTACGGTGATCTAGGCCACGTACTGTGACGGGCGGTACCCCAGTAGCCCAGCCATTGATGGAATCCAAAATCCAATAAGTGTCGTACGTATTAGTTGTGCCCAACTATGTTGGAACGTGAGATGTAAGCATTCCAGCTATTTCTGTATTTTACTTGAAAACCCTAGACACTATTATAATATCATCGGATTTCCTATCAAATGTTTTGGTTAGCGTAAGGTAAAAACTTTTCCATGTTTATGTGTGGGAAGTCTTACGTGATACCTTTTCTTTTCAATGGTTTTTCAAAGTTAAGCAACTTTAACCTGTTACTCACACCAGACCCATGTCTGACCCGGAGTTATTTCTGTTTTTCCTTAACTCTTCGGTACTCAAATTTTTACGAGTAGCCAAGAGAATTCAGGTTAGGATTCGGGTTAGCTTTGACGAATCATGGAGGAGCATATGGAGCAGGAAGCTTCTGCGTATAGTTATATAATTTTTCCGCTGTGTTGGTATCTCTGAGTAATTTCTGTGTGTATTGAGTTGTAATAACTAGACAGGTGTTTATAACTGTCTAGTATGTGTTGTATTGTCTGTGTAACTCTGATATTTGATGTATACTATGTAATACGTATGTTATTAATATAATTTATTCGTTCCGCTGTTGAGATTCTTGTGTTGTTTCTTCTTTCTCTTCTTTCTTTTCTCTTTTCTATCCCTTTCTTTCTTAAGGATGATACGACTTTTTGTGGAGAAAAAGTCGGGTCGTCTCAGTTTGTATCAGAGCGTTAGGTGGAGTGAATACCTAGGCTCTGTAGTGGTGTTTATCTTGAGAGAGCTTATTTGTATTTTTAATATATATATATATATATATATATATAGTTCTACCTATTTGTTGGGTTACCCATTCAGGTTTTCCAATGTAAGTTAAGGGTAGATGAGGTAGAAGTGTGTGCAACACGACTACCATTGGTTGGAGTTAGATGGATGAGGTTGGAAGTGTATTTGTCGAGACAGTAGACCTAATACTGTCTCGAGTGAGTTTTGCTTGGTATAAAGACTTCATCAATCTCTGAAGGAAACCTGTAAAGATTCAGAGTTCATCTTTGAAGTGCAGAGTTGATGTTGGATCTGTCGGTTGGGAAGAAGCAAGTGAGTGATGGTATCTTGATATCTCAGGAATTTGTAGCTGCGTGATGAGATGCAGTGACTATGGATATTTCCGAAGATGTTTCTTTGGAACAAGAGTAAGGACGTGAGTCTGCTTGGTGTTGTGGCTGAGATCAACAGAATGTGCTGTTTGCTTTGAGGTCCGAGTTTCTCGAAGAGCTTTGGATTGATAATTCTTGGGCATTGGTGTTAGCGGTGCAACTCGGAGTGTTCTGAGCTGGTAAGGAGTCTTCTGGCTGAGTAGTTTCTCTGAAGTGGAGTTCAGAAGCAGCAGAGTGGACTCATTTCTATGGTAAGTTGGCTAGGCCAGCATAAGCTGTTCTGTTTGGTTGGGAGAGAGCAGTTTCTTTGGATTTAGGCTGAGTCGATCGCAAAAGTGACTTGCGATAGTATGTTCTTTTGGACTGTTGGAGATTGTCCGGATTTCTTCTAGGAAGTCAGAGTTTGTCTGCATCTGAAGATCGAGTTTTCTTTCCAGGAATGGAACAGGTGGTTCAGTTAGTAGATGGATGGTTCCTTGAGGAAGAAGTTGGTGAAGCAACTCGGATTTTGGAGAAACATCTGAGTTTTCTTACGGATCTGTGGAACCATATTTCTGTGCTGGGTTGTCTAGTCTGTGTTCATGTTCTTCAGCATTTTTCTTCTGTTTCGGATCAGAGTTGTGCAGCGGAAGCAGTTTTGGGGGTGTTTCTGTTTTGTCTTTTCCGGATAAGAAGAAGTTTGTTCTGTCTTCTGTTGTTGAGAAGCAGGGTTTGTGTTCTTGGTTTTTGAGTCATCTTGAGGAGATCATTGGATTGTTTTGATCCAGTCTGTTTCTAGAAGCATCAGCGTAGAGTTGAGCTGATCTGGATGGATGTTGGTAGCCCAGGATCATCCGAAGAGTTTTATGGATATGAGACGAAGGAATTTGGATTCTGGAGTCGGAGATTTGATTTGGGATAAGTTTTTCTCTGACCCAAGGAGCTATATGTTTGGGAAGCTAGCTCAGAAGTGTTTTGGGTTTTTTCTGTGTTTTGGGTAAGATCAATGTTTGGTTTTCTAGAGTTGAATTGCCAGTTTGGATAACTGGGATTCAGGGTGTTTCACATATCTCTAAGGGAGTGCGTGTTTGATATTTCTGTTGTAGAACCAACAGTTTAGGATGGATTAGTTGTTGAGTCAGACTCATTTGTAGTCTGATACTCTGTATAGAATTGTTGATAGGAGCTCTATAGCTTAGTAGTATTGATTGATTAGATTCTATAGAGCGAGTATCCCGATATATATATATATTATATACATATATATATATATATACCGGGGAAAACTCGTGAAAGTTTTATCCAAAATTCTTTTGGAAAATTAGATTTGTTTTGATTATGTGAATTGGTTACATTGGTTGTTGGCATATGATTAACATATGCTGTATTTTAAAATAAAATCTGTAAATAGATTATTAAATTACCTTTGTTTTAAATTTCGGGGACGAAATTCTTTTAAGGGGGAAGGATTGTAATATCCCAGAATTTATGGCAATTTAAATTTAATAATCTGTGTTTAAATTGAAATTGAATTGATAATTATTATTGATAAATTTGATTTGATTTAATAATCTTCTTTATTTAAATATTTAATTTGTGAATTTATTTTTAGTAAACCAATAAATTTATTTTCTATTTAATATGTGTATGTATATTTATATATATTTTAAATAAATGAGTTGTTTTAATTAAATTAGTATAGCATAATTTTAATTTAGGAATTGTGATTTATTTTTGATTTAAGCTTTTCAAAAATACTTAATAAATAACTAAATGATTTTAAATATGAGAGATAAATGTTCTATTGGTTTAAAATTCATTTTAATTTAAGTTTGAATATTAAAATAAGTTACAAAAATGTTTGTGTTATTCTTCTTAAAATATTGATTTATAAAATGTGATTTGTAAATTTAATATGAAATTTAAAATACAATTTAAAATACATATATTCATTTAAGTTACAATCTCTTTTATAAATTTATTTTAAGTATTATTTCTAAATAATTGATTTGTATATTATTTTATTTATTATAACACTTTGCTTTATTCTTTAAAGATTATTTATCTCCATAACTAAGTATTAAAAACTAATTTACTAAGTTTAAACATTTATTAACACCTAATTTAAATAACAATTATTAAAGCCTAATCTAACATGTGTTGAGTATTTAAATAAAAATATTTACAAGTGTTAACAATACAAGCCATGTGTCATTGTTTTAAATTTTTATTTTCTTTAATTTTAATTAAATCATAAACTAGTTATATAAACTAGCACTCTTCCATTCCTATTCTTTTCTCTCATTATCAATTCTTAACAAAGAAACCTTTTCCTCCTTCAAAAAATCTGTAGCATTTCAGATTTAAATCAAACTCTTCAAACTGCATTTCTCAAACCTGTACCCAACTTGCATTCATCTCCTCAAAAGTTTCAAAATCAAATACTTTAAAACCTGGGTGATTAGAATCTGGAAATGCAACACTTGCATTTTGTTTTCTACAATCTACAACATGGGGGGGTTTGCATCTGCAACCATCAAGCAAGCAAATTAAATCATAGCAACCTGCATGTAAAATCTGAAATAGCAAGATATCTGCATTCATGAATTTTCAAATCTGGAAGCATCTTTTAAAGCAAGTTTTAAAAAGGGCATTCAAGATAGTATCACAGGGGATTTCAAATTGTGCTCTGCATGTTCAAATCTGGGTTCTGTCTGCATTTTAATTCCAGGTGAGTAACATCTAATTTAAAATAAATTAAGTAGGATTGCATGCTAGTTTATCTGATAAAAGTTTAATTATGAATATGCCTTTGAAAACTGCCTGTGTATATATGACATGTAATGCATATTTGATTTTCAAGGTTCTGACTGTTACAATTTAAATTCAAATTGATAAATAATTCTTTTCCCCTGATCTATTTGCCATTATGTTTTATCATTGAATGAAATTTGTGTATTTCATGATAAAATAAATTTTAAAAGTTTTCTTTTAGCAGTATAGTTGTGTATTGTCTGCAACATAAACAACATAGCTTAATTCTGTATAAATGGAAAATTTAAAGTATCATGAATCAATGTTTCAGAATTTCAATTCAAAACAACTTCCAAAATTATGATTTTTAAAAATAATATTACCATTTTTAATGATTAAATCAAAGTACAGTTTCAAATTGACTGTATCATACATATTTGATAAGTTCAGTTGAGGTTTGAATTTGATTTGGTTGAAATTGTTTATGAAGATAGTGTAGCTATCATAGATTATAAGACAATTACTAAATTGTAATGCAATTCAATTTTGAGATTGTAATTTGGGATTTTAGTTATGAACCCTAGTTTTACTGGGTTTATGAATTTGAGTAGCGCGGCTTCAACAATGGATCGAGTTCAAAGATCTTTTGGGTATTGTTAGATGATGTACTGATGGAGTTGTTGGCGGAGTTTCAAGGGTGATGGTGGTCGGAGTTGGGAGATCTCGTCATTGACAGGTCGAGCTTGAAAGGGGAAATGCTGTTTCCAGGTTTTTGTTTTAAACCTGAATTCAAATTCGAGTTGAATGATTGGGGATTTGAGGTTTGAAGGTTGAAGTGAGGTTACTGGCCGATGGGAGATGGCCGTTGATGGTGGCCAGTGATGGCCAGAGTTGATAATAGGTGCACAGGGAGGTGTGTGTAGATTGGTGTTGATTTTTTTGGGTTACTGGGTTTTATACCCATGAGGGTCTCGGGTATATTGAGATATGACTCGAAGCAGTATGATCTTTGACTCGAAGTAAAATTTGGGAAGCTCGGGTATTAGTAGTGCTTCAGGTTTTAGAATTCTGCAGAGTCTTGTTCCCAATTTTAAAATTCTAAAAAGTAAGTTTTTAAAATGTAAACTTAAAACCTGAACTAAGTATAAAATTTAAACTGAATTTAAATATAAATTCAATTAGTTTAATTTTGGGTTTTTGAAATAAATTGAACTTTTATAACTCTAGTATGATTTCAAACAAAACAGAAAACTATTTTCTGTTTTGTTTAAAAATAAAATTTAAAAGTAAAGTTAAATTGTAAGATGGAGTTCAAACAGGAACTTTTAAACCTGAAATGTAATTATGAATTCAATAATTTAAATCTTGGATTTTGAATCATTTTTGAATTCAAAAATGTAAGATGTTTTAAACTAAGACAGAAAACTGTTTTTGTGTTTTAAATTTAAAAGTAAATTTTAAAATGTAACTGAAAATATAAAAATAAAGTCTAAATTTGGAAACTGAAACTTAGCAAATGAATCTGAATTTGAATTTAATTTAAATCTGGGAATTTAAATTTAGTTTTTAAACCTTTTAAAGTATAATAGAACATTGGTTTGAAAATAACCTATGAGTTTTAAATTATGAAATAAGAACTTAAAATATGTTTAAATTCAGTTTTAAATCCTGGAATTTGACTTTAATGTCAGTTTTAAAAATAAAATAAGTTTTTAAATTTAAATTTGTTTTAACTATTTTAGGAAAGGTTAAATAATTTGAATTTAAAAATGAAGATGGAAGAGTAAGTAATGTTTAAAATTTTTAAGATTTAATCTGGAATGAAAATTTAAATTTTGTTTCAGTTTGAAATTTAAAAAGAAATTTTTAAATTGAATTTATTTGAAATAAATTTTTTAAAAATACTTTATATAAGAGAATGTTTATTAATTTAGAACTTAAGAAATTGATTTTATTTAAATTATTTAATTAATTTAAATGGAATATTAATTATTTAATTAATGAATAATGTGGATGATTAATTAAGTAATTAATAATTTTTAGGTTAATTAATTAAGATTTGAGATTAATTAATTAAGGTTAATTAATCTATAATTAAGGATGGTTAAATAAATTTTAATTGATGATTAAGATTTATTTAATTAAGTGATTAAAGTAATTAAGATTTTAATTAACACTTTATTAATTAATAATTAGAGATTAATTAAATTGTTATTAAATATTAATTAATTGATAATTAATAATGTATAAGTTAATTCTTAATTAAGTAATTAAGAAATGTTAATGAAGGTCATTAACTTAAGATTATTTAACAATTAATTAATGTGATTAATTTTTAATAATTAAATTAATTAATTAATAATAATCAATTGTTGAGTTTAATTACTTAATGAAAGTAATTAATGAATTAATTACATGGTGTAATTAATTTGATTAATGTGATTAGTTTAGATTAATTTAGTTAAATTAATTTAAACATTTGTGGATTGATGATAATTATTTTATGGATTTGTAATTACTTAAGGAAGTAATTAATTAATAATTACTAAATGTAATTAAAGATATTGATTATAGAAGTAATTTAAATTTAAATTACTTTAAAATTAATCAAGGATTAATTGAGATAATTAATTAAGAGTAATTAATTTATGGGACGAGTAATTAAAGTAGTTAAAAACTGAATGGTTATTAATCAAGGGTGATTAGTATACATGGTAAATTGAAGATTAACTACTTATGTAATTAATTTATATAGAGATTGAGTAAATGTAATCAGAAATCAATAATTAATTAATTAATGATGTAATTTAGAATTGATTAATTAAGGTATAATTAATAATGAATAAATGATTAATGTAATTAAGTAATTAATTAGGTGGTTACAAGTTAATTATTTGCAAAGGATTTAATAAAATTAACTTGTGTAATTAATATTAAAGGCTAATTATTTATTGTAATTAGAGATGGTTAATCAGTAATGATTAATTGAAATGAATATTGAGATGATGATTTATAAATTGATTTGTAATCAATTGAAGGTTGAGTTAAGCAGGATTTTAACGATGAAGTAATTAATTTAATTCATTTTAAATTAATTAGAAATTAAGTAATTAATTTAATTCATTTTAAATTAATTGTAGATGGTGTGATCATTAGATCATTGCTTATATTTGATGATTGGTATTAATTGCCATGTATGGTTTGAAATCTCAGCTATAAGATGGGAAATGTTATGTGATATGGATGCATTGGTTGCTTTTGGATGATAATATAGATTATCTGATTATGATATGAATTATGTGATGGTAATGATAATGTTGATTATCTATTATGTTGTGAATTATCTATCTGCGTATATATAGATAATGAATTGAATTATTTTAAACTCTAAACAACTTGGACCTTAAAAGACACGCTTTGGATTTCGATGAGACCGGGATCGGGTTTCCATATTTGGATATCCGAAAACCACATCGATCCAAATTAACGTTGGGTCGTTAATCCAAATGGAGCGAGTGAAGGCTCGAGGTGTAAGGGCTATACGTCAGTATAACTCTGTAGGTGATTCCGTAATGAGTTGACTGAATAGTACTTATAGATTCGAGATGGTGATTCAGAGTGCAAGGGTTATTGTCGTTAATTCTAAGGGTGATTCCAAAACGTGTGTAACGAGATAATGCCTTCGGTTTCGTTCGAACCGGAATGAACTTGTATGGATTGAATACTTTCAAAACATCGTCAGGTGGACGATGAGCATTCTAAGTGATATGTCCTATTAAGGTAATCGTAGCCTCAAGCCTCATCAACCGGGAATGGCTAAAACAGGGGAGGTGCAACAAAGCTTCGTGGGTAGCCCCCACTTGAGAGCAAGATTTATCCCTGTCTAGATGTCCCTTTATTTCGGCTTAGTGGTGTGGTTGCTGATCACAACTGTGGGGTTGTCTTGTTTGGAAATGTTCAGTAAGGAATGGTTCCGGCTTTGTGATGCAGGGGAGCAGGCGTACTCCTCGTTACGGTGATCTAGGCCACGTACTGTGACGGGCGGTACCCCAGTAGCCCAGCCATTGATGGAATCCGAAATCCAATAAGTGCCATACGTATTAGTTGTGTCCAACTATGTTGGAATGTGAGATGTAAGCATTCCAGCTATTTCTGTATTTTACTTGAAAACCCTAAACACAATTATAATATCATTGGATTTCCTATCAAATGTTTTGGTTAGCGTAAGGTAAAAACTTTTCCATGCTTATGTGTGGGAAGTCTTATGTGATACCTTTTCTTTTCAAAGGTTTTCAAAGTTAAGCAACTTTAACCTGTTACTCACACCAGACCCACGTCTGACCCGGAGTTATTTCTGTTTTTCTTTAACTCTTGGGTACTCAAATTTTTACGAGTCGCCAAGAGAATTCAGGTTAGGATTCAGGTTAGCTTTGACGAATTATGGAGGAGCATATGGAGTAGGAAGCTTCTGCATATAGTTATATAATTTTTCCGCTGTGTTGGTATCTCTGAGTATTTTCTGTGTGTATTGAGTTGTAATAACTAGACAGGTGTTTATAACTGTCTAGTATGTGTTGTATTGTCTGTGTAACTCTGATATTTGATGTATACTATGAAATACTTATGTTATTAATATAATTTATTTGTTCCGCTGTTGAGATTCTTGTGTTGTTTCTTCTTTATCTTCTTTCTTTTCTCTTTTCTATCCCTTTCTTTCTTAAGGATGATATGACTTTTTGTGGAGAAAAAGTCGGGTTGTCTCAACTGGGAAATAATTTCGGTGATGAGTGCACGCATCATCGACATTCATTTTCGAGTTTCTATGTGGGAAGGCCATTGTAGTAGTTTACTACAAATTTATTTTGATAAAAAATATAAGTTTTAAGTTGTTTTAATTATAATCGGATATAAATTGTAAGTTTATACATTTACCTATTATGTTAAAATGATTTGGAATTAAGCCCGATATTTAGTTCTTAAGTTTCCTTTATTTAATAGTTCAATTATCGTAGAGAAACGGAATGCAATTAATTAATAATGGGAACCTTTAATTTGAAATAGGAGATTAAATTAATTTAAAGAAATAAGATAAACTTGTATAAATTTTAATTACTTTCTTAAAAAGCATATATATAACTTACCAAAGATTTAAAAGTTGAAATGTCTAATAAGAAAATGTAATGAAAAATATACAAGTAAGACTTAAAGTAATGAAAGGATTCAATGAAGTCCTTTAATAAATAAGAGTTAAGGATATATTGCCATAAACTGAAGTTATAATTGAAATGTTACTATAAGTTAATATAATAGAAGGTAAGTATTATAAATAAATGATTATAAACATAAGTAAATGAATTGAAATGCTAAGAAATTTAATGGAACATGAATACTATAGATAAACGAATGAAAGTAAATGAAATTTTGCAAGAAGTAAGTGTAAATTAAAAAGATAAATCATTATATGAATAAAAAGGGAATCAAACAACGAATGTATGAAATGAAATTAATAAGAATGAAATTGATCTACTGCTTGAAATTGTTGTTTGTTTAGTTTATGGTTGTTTGGGCAAGGATACTTTACAATTGTTTGGATGAATGAATAATCTATTTTGTTTCATCTAAGACTTTTGAGTAAATGGTGCACTTAGTAGTTTATTTTTCATTCTATACAATTTAAAGTTTGAACCCGAACAACTATTTTTGTTGGTTGATATGAATGAATAATTGATTTGTTTTGATTTCATATAATGACTGTATGTTGGTTGCAAATGATGGTTGTTTATATTGATTTGGTTGTTAGTGGTTGAAACAAGTTAAACATTTCATTTTATGTAATTATTAACTTCTTTTGTATTATATCGGTGAAATACAGGTTATGGAAGCAATTGCTACTGCTTTTGGTTCCATAATTAAACGTTGTTTGCCCGACAAATAGGTACGTTCTTGGATTACGGTTTTATAGCATTACTATATTGTTTTTCCAAATGTGAGGACATATTATTTTGAAATATTGTGATATATTGTTATATCTGATATTATATTTTCTCTAGAGCCTCTCCGTACAAAGGAGACTCTACCGAAATTTTTCGAAAATTTTGGACTTAGAAAATTTTTGAAAAATGTTTCTCCAAACTTTATTAATTGGAGTATAAAAAGATTTAATGGTTATAAATTGGTATATTTTATTTAAATTAATTAATTTTGTAAATTTATTTTTTTATAAATTTAATATTTTGGAATAAGATGTATTGTTTACTTAATCCTTTCTTTTCCCTTCTTTTTCCTTTTCGGGGACGAAAAGTTTTGAGTGGGGAAGAGTGTAACGACCCGTAAATTTTCAATAATTTAATTGTTAATTTTTATTTAAGGTTTGTTATCTAATATTGGAAAAATAGAATTTATGATTCATTAATGAAATAATAACTTAAATGAGATGTAATAATGCCAATCTAAGTTAATTATTAACTAGTTAAATGAAGTTACAATTAATGGAATTAGTGTAAATGTTATACTAGGCTATAAATCGAATGTAAGAAAACAAACGTAATTATTGAATTAATTAAAGAATTAAAATATATTGAATGGTAATTGAATAAAATCAATGTTTTGTAAGAAATTATAACATTGGTTTGGAAATGATAAACTTATTAAAATGTGATTGGGAGTTAATGATAACAATTGCTATAAGTTAATTGCTTATTTAGTCCATTAAATAAAACATGTAATCAATTGCAATGAATCCCAATTCAATGTTATGTTAGTGTAAATTAAGGAAATAATTGGAAATAATGTTAATTCTATTCATAATATGACGATTGGTTGAATAAAAATAATGGATATCAAGATTTATTAATTTATTGGAATTTAAACTTAATAATTGGATTAATTGCAATTAACTGAAATTCAATATTTAATTATTACGTTAATAGAAATTAAGATGAAATCGAAGAATGTTAATGTAGTAGATCATGAACCAATGTTAATTTTCTCCACTTGATAAAAATAGATTGGATAATATGATGCAAGTTAAATTAAATGTAATTATTGGAAATTTAATTTATAATATCTGAATTTACTGTAGTTGAATTCAAAGAGTGAAATTAGTAGATTTATTAACTTGACATCGATATCTAAGTTTGTTTAAATTTTTGTAATTGTTTAAGAAATCAAAATTGATGGAGTTTGTGAAATTTTAAATTTAAACTGAAAAAGTGATTTAATTGACTAATTATTAAATTATTAATTAATGTGAAAATAGCCATTTTGGCCACTGACTCGGATTTCGATAAAACCAGTTTCATCAGATCTGTAATGGTGAATTACTGTAGGATTTCAAGTTTCATAACGTTCGGACGTGTCGTTTGATTAGACGGACTCGAAACGCCTAGAAATCAATTGAATTGAAATCAATTTGAAATAACTTGAATTTAGCATAACTTCTTCATACGATGGAATTTGGACCTAAAACTTGTTCCATCGATTTTAAAATATTTTTAAACAGCTATTTTGATATATGGGTTGACCCTTTTACGTTCCAAGGCCGAAGCGGGCTTTTCGGGTCGTTATCATTCAATTTTCCAAACCAATCAAGCCCATATGTTTCTATTGGGTTCTGCCTATATATATATCATTGTAAACCCTAGCAGCCTTTCTATTTCTCATTTCTGTACGTACAGAAATTTCTGTTGCTCCTCTTTATCGATGATAGACAAACCCTAAAATTCACAATCCAATTTCAATTCAAAAATCGACTTCAAAAATTGAAAATCCTCAATATATATCGAATTATATATTAATTTGAAGCTCTCGACAAGCGCAGCTCAGATCTGTAATTCATTTTCCAATTTGAAGCTCATTCTGTTCAGAAATTTGACAACAATTCTCGGCCATCTATTGTGTCATGAACAACTTGGCCTGATCGATGAATCCAAGGTACAAGGTCACAGAGATCGTCCCACGCAGTGCATCGGCAGTGGTCGTTTGGAGATTTAACGGCTAGATTGATCGATTTAATTCGATTACAGTTTAACCTAACTAGCGGCGGCTGGGCCGTTTTCGTCGCCAATCGACGTGGTGACGCGTCGGATTTTGGATGGAGGGCCACGGCAAGGTCGCGGCAAGGAGTAGGGGGGTCCCAATCATCTCTGGTGGTGGTGGCTTCTAGGTTTTGTCAAATTGAAGATGGTTTCGAACAGCTGCAGTGTGGAACGTGCATGCTAGGGCTTGCTGTAAAAGGGGATGACGTGTCTGAATGTGTGTGGTGAGTTTAGGTTCATTTTATTTTATATAAATTTAATTTCGAGTCGCTCTAACTAACATAACTCTTGCACACGAGGTCCGATTTGCACGTGATTTTTTCCGCTATATGGTATCAAAATTACGGATATTTTGACTCTAATTTGGACAAATTCAGAGACTATTCAAATTTTTGGTTTAATTGGATTTAAATTCAATGTAAATTCAAAAGGAGAGTGTTTTAACCCACTCACAACTTCTAAAATTTATTATGTTTGTTAAATTGATTGATGATGTGGTTAGAAATTTATTTATGACTGTTTGGCATATTTTTAGTCATTATCTCAATTAAATTGAATTTATTGAGTTAAAATTTTATTTCATTTATTATTGCATATAAACTACCAGTAAATACCTGTTATTTATTATCTCTTCTATATTGATGTTATTGATTGAATTGGATGATGATTCTGATGAATGTTTGATGATTGATATTGGATGAATGGATGCTGTATTTTTATATTGTTATAAACTACAAGCTGTTATGGATTTTTATTTCATTCAAGATTGTAGTTTGAAATGATATATAACCGTATTTACATCTTAAAGTGCGGGTTGAAATGATAAATAGCCATATCACTTGACCATAGGATAGAAAATTATATACAGGCACCGCCGGTCTATAGATAAATATTTTTGAAAATGATTTCTATGGGTCTATAAAGAAATGTATGGTTTTATATAAATATTGGTTATAGATATTATATAAATGTTATTTTATTCTTGATTTTTAGGCTAGGTACAAAGTTGTTTTAATATAGAATAAACTTAATAATAAGTTTGCTTTTTTGTTGAAGATAATATGGTTTAAATTATATTTTAATATAGAATTTATAATGAATTGAATAAATTAAGGCTGGAAGATAAATTTGAGATTTATTTGAAATTGAATTTATTTAAGGATTAAACTCAAATAAGCTTGATGTGGAATTTATTACATTTGAAATTTTAGAAGGTATGATTTTTATAACTTGATTTTGATTTAAGGTGAATTAATTGAATATTTCAAGTATTAATAAATTGAAGGAAATATTTAGTTATTTGCCATTTGAGTTTTATTTAAATGATAATGGATTTATTGTGTAAAATATTTCAAAACTAAATAATAGAAATTGAATTGTCAAATTGAAATTTCGAAACTTAGTTTTGAAGTTGTTGAATACTTAAAGTTGAAATGCACTAAATTTGAAATGGTTTATTCTGTGGATCAAATCAATTTTGAAATCGATATAATTTGGAATAGTTTATTTGGCAAGTGGATTGAATTGAAATTTATGATTTGGGATTTGGTTAAATATAAAATTCAGAAATTCAAGCCATTTTAGAATTGATTGTGAAATTAAAGAAGCTATTTTATTATATAAAGTATTTTAATATGTAAATCATTTAAGTGGTGGAAGTTATGTTTCAAATTTTGAGTTTCAAAGGATTATGATTGAAAGTGTTATATTTCAAGTGTTTTGATTTGAAGTGTTATAATGTTGAAAGTACTATGATTTTTGGAAAGGATATATTTGTGATAAAAATGATATTATATTGATTTGGGTTTTAATAAAAATGATATCATATTGGTTTGGGTTTTGAAAGGTAAATGATATCGTATTTATAGGGTTTTGAAATGGATATTATATTCTGATTTTGAAGTATAAATTATTTTGAAATGACCGCAGTGTTATAATAAAGTTTGTTTGTTAAGGAGACCGGGATCGGAAGTTGTCATACTCTTTGCCAACTATGAAAACCACTTTAACAATTGTGTACACGGTGGAGATTATAGAATGAAGTAGGATGGCGGCGGCGTTCCTTTGAGGTATGAACGTGGACCCGACTCCCATGAGTTGGCTTAAGGTGGCTAAAACAGGAGCGATCTTGGGCTAGTGAGGTAGCCCCTCTTATCGGACACACTTCTTCGATATTATATTCTGACGTTGAGATTGATTTGGTGGCCACTTTTGACTTTTGATTTTTGGGGGTGTGGCTCGAGGTGGGCGGTTGCTGCGCGCTATGCGTCACCACCAGCCTGTGTGTGTGATTGGTATATCTACCCTGGCATTGCCTTGTGTGTCGTGTCACCTACCCTAGCGAGTCTTGTACGAGTTTGATTTGTGTCGTACTTAAGGAGTATCTTCTCGTAGTCTCCCGATCATGAGATATGCAGGTACTGTATGGACTACTGGCACTATTATGTGTTAAGGTGGAAAATGTAAAGCCTTAACGCTATTTAAAAGTAAGTTTATTTTACTAATAGACATTATTATAATAGCGTATATTACTACATAGTAAATAGTTTAACAGATCCTTAGGAGATGTGAATCCCGAGCATCTCTTAAGTTACTACACATACGTTAGACACTAGATAGAAGATGTTAAATCTCGTAAACATCTCTGACGTCGTTCCACTCATATTAGTTATCATTGATTTAACTTACATAAGATCTTGTAGTTCTGATTCGAGTGTTTTGTCTTTTCAATTCGCTCGGGTCAGCGTGAGCATTTCAAGATTTGAAGACTTTATTTCTGGAGGTCGAAGACGAAGATGTGTTACTATTATCTATTGTATAAGTATAATCAAATGTTTGTAAAACAGCTTCATAAACTGTTATTTGATTATTATATTTTTTCATTCCACTATGAGATTCTTTTTTGTTTTATTTCTTTCTCTGCTTTTCTTATGCACCCGAATAACAATCCGCTGTTTTGTATGGTTTAAGTTGGGACATGTGTCTGCTTAAACGTACAAGAAGGCAAGAGGTTACAATATGCATGTATATGCATGTGTGTGCATGCTCAAACAAGGTTTCTACAACTTAAAATAATTTTAGTTCGTCAAACTGTTGTAAATCCACAATCCGATTTCCAGTCATATTTTCAATGTTTAATCAAACTATTTATATATGTAAACAAAACTTCAAACTAAATTTCTTATCATCTTTAAATAATTAAAAGAAGATTATTTAAGCTATAAAATCATATTAAATAATATTAAAATCTATTTATAAAAATACGACATCGATTTGTCAAAATGGGACGAAGTTTGTATAATTTTATTTATATTTATAAAACCATTATAAATCACTTTTCATCATTATAAAATAATTAAAATGGGTCATTTATCATTTAAAACAATCAACTGAATATTTAAATTTTATTAAATATTTCTATTCAAGATGATAAAATTTATTGAATATGCGATTATATGATTTTAGTTTGATGATAATAAACATACATATATATTCATTTAAAAGTATTTTTTAATGTAATATTATATTTTTCACATAATTAAATAAATATTTGCTGAATAAAATAAATAAAACTGAATAAAATTCAAATGAATATTTTATTCGAACAAATATTATTACAATTTTGAATAGTACAAATTAAAGCTCTCACTATATCTATACAATTTCAATTATAATACAAATTTGATTGCATCACAATTTCTAATTTACAAATGCACCTCACTACAATTCACTCATTCACTCGTGTTTTATCTTCAACTTGAATCCAACATCTGAGCAATCTGCAAAGAATAAATACTGACGCGGTAAAATTTAAAATAAAATGTAATTTTGAAAATATTATTTGCCGCAGTTATTTAGGTTGTTCGTCATCATTTAGTTTTGAATTCATCATACACGAACAGCTTGTCACATGCACAGTGTATCATTGTACATGCCACAAGGCCGTTCACACCAATATATGCACTTGATAAAATTATAGGGATAGGTGAGCACAGGTTAAACCCAAAACAAAAGCCGGGTTCAACTCAAGTGCAATAAAAATAATGTCACAATATCAGCACAAGGTCAAACCCGAGCTCCAAGATGGATTAAACACAGGTGCAAGTTCATGAAAATGGTAAAGACAACTAAAACAAGCCTCGACCAAAATCCAAACGTACAAATGCAATATGAACCAAATAGTGCACACTGTAGATACAAGGCAACAGTAGTGAACATGCATATGATTCATGACCAGACTTCAACATGAAGTTCAAAGTGAACCGAGCTAAATTGAAGCAAATACCAAAACAGTACAACACAACTACATACCGCACAATCAAGTGCAAGCTTGGATGAGAAAGTGTCGACCAAGCAAAATTGACAAACAACAACAAGTGCAAAAGTGATCAGCTATAACTCAGTGCAGCACTGACCATACAACAAGGCCAAATACACACAAACCAGCAAAGACAAAAGAAAGGCAAGTACAACTCTAACTGGAAACAGACAGAGGCAATATCAAAGACAAATGAAAGTCTTGCCATACAACATCAACCACCATGGAACCAAGTTCAACAACATCAAATAAACAGTGTAGAGCTTTAAACAATACACCATAAATTGACAACAGAATTCATCATATGACAAGAATGAAGCAACGCAAACTGACTCAAAGGATCACAATGCAACAGTCAATGGTGAAGCAGACTATATACATGAACTAGGTTGAACTCAAACTAGTGCACAGGTAAACAAAATAGTGAAATAACAATGTCTCAACCAAATGATCATGTAACGGTGCAGTGCAAACGAACTCATGTGGAATAAGTGAAGACATGTATAAATACATGAGTAGATTAGAATATATATGTACAGCAAAACTCCAAGGCAACCAGAAAATAAACAAAACCAAGTAAAGCAGAAGACCAGTGAAGCAACTCGATGCATCACTGAGACACGAATACATGGAGCAAATGCAACAACGACAGTGAAGACAGCAATGTTTGGACTAAATGCGTGTGAATTCTAAGCAAGACAGTGATCGAACATACAAACCAGAAATGCTCAAATTAAACGAATATAAGTTGAAATGCCTAGATCAAATGAATCAGACTCGAGCACACATGTGCAGACACACAAGAACAATAAGGCAATTTCAAAGACAAAGCAACACAAAGCTTCCAGATGAATACAAGTGTCATGTAGCAGTTCCAAACTAATGATATACAACAAGTTCGAACTAATAATGGATCCATAGTTTCATCCCAAAAATATCAAGAGCAGATGCCAACCGAGAAAATAATAGACAAGCCAAAGTCACAGTAGAAATTCACATAACAGCATCATGTAACCAAAATCAGATATATCACAATTCGACAAGTAAAATGACCAGAAGCAATATCAGTGCAACGGTGATGGCTGAAGACATTATCAAGTCAGAGCAGAGTTCGACCTTATCAAGTGCCGAAGTCAATTTGCAAATTCAATTCAAGGCCATAAGACCGAAGTCAAAGAAAATGAAGAACGAAAATTAAAATCAAGTGTCAAAGAATTCAACACCGTGATGACCAAGCAAAATCAAAACAAGCTGTGGGAATCAAGTAACAAATATATGAAATTGACAAAGTCATAAATCATCACTATCATCTATACGAAAATCAGTGGCCGAGACGAATTCAAGCTAAATTATTTGACTACTTCGTATAAAATATACGAACAAAAGTATAGGGGTTCGAACCCTATATAAACACTAACATCAACGGCCGTAAATGCATCGAGTTCAAGCAATAAACCAGAAAAGCAAAAAGGAAAATAACATACCAATTTTAATTCGAACTCGATCGAATTGAAGTAGCCGAAAGCGATCAACGGAGAGAAGAAAGGAATCAAAGCTTCAGAATTCAAGCGGCGGCTTTGTCAGGACACGATTCTTCGCCTTCCGAAAATTCGACATCGACACTCACTTTATCGACTGCCGAGAAATCGAACGACGGAAAACCGAACACTGAGGGTTTTAAAAAGAATTTAAGAAAAGAAAAAGAGAGAAAAAGGTAGAAGATAGAGGGAAAAGAAGATAGAAAATTTTTAAAAATAGAAGGAAAAGAGAACAAGGAACGGAACAGAAAACAACATCAGAATCTCACAATTCGCATCGGAACAACATATAATAATAAATGAATGATCTTTAAACAAAGAACTATCAGTTATTACATTACATTTCATTTCATTACATCATATCATCAGAGTGTACAACAACAACAAATAGTGCAGCGGAAAAAGAAATACTATATAAACTAGTAATACGCCATGCCATCCAGCTTGCCTCCAGCAACTCCAGAATATCCTGATAAACCTTAACTCTTGACTGCCCGTGTGGAAATTGGTGGGCACCCAGAGTTTAGGAAGGAAAACAATAAACTCCAAGTCAGTCATGTGACTGGTGCGAGAACTCAAAACAGTTTATTTATCTTTGAAAACAAAATAGAGGAATATTTTTAAATTCAATTCACAATGCTTTTAAAAATGAGACTACCATAAGGCCTCCCGCACACACACACAATGCAAACGCAGAATCGGAGGAGATTTCTCCTTATGATAGTCAAAGATGCTTGATACGCATTTAAAAAGAAGCATTTGATATTATTACTAGTGCATAGTGTAGAGAAAAATTCATTTCGAAAGTAGAATATAAATCTTAGCCAACATACGACCATTATCGTATGCCTACTATAGCTAACTATGTTCAATAGCAGGTTACCGCCACATTCCATAGCAGGTTATACAACTAAAACCGTACAAGTCACGTATTGTTTCTTTGGATTTCCAACAAATGGTCAGGCCAAGGAACTTCCCATTGCCACATGAGAATGCCTCTGGAAAGACATCCCCGAGAACCAAACCGGAACTCTGCCAACACAAGGCCAGGTTACCCCTAACTGGGTAACTACTGATACGAGCACGCCATTCCCCGATCGTAAACGACCTTTCTCACGGGATCCCGAAAACCAACAACCACAAAGTAATAAATTCGTAGTAACCACATAGGTTAAATATCTGGGCTCCATACCATGATACCACCTCTATCCAGAAGGAAATGTACATACCCTAAAGGGTGCTGCCCCTCATAACCTTGCTGCATCTTTCCTGTTTTGACCATTTCCGGGGTGTGAGGTTCGACGAAGTCACGTCCACAAAAACATACTTTATACAAAAGCCATGCTTTGGGTCAACAAATGATCAACACAATGATCACCAAGATAGATGATCAAATAAACGATCCTATCACAATAATCAACACAATGATCATTTCAGCATCACTCAGCATATCACATTACCAAATTGGGAATATATCGCTGATAACTTCAACTATATAACCTCTGAGCTCGTACGTCTCAGAGAAGGGTGTTAAGCTAAAGAATAAATTCTTCGCCACCAACAGAAATATATTTGAAAGAAATCGGCTTTATATCTCAACTTGTAATGTCAGACACACAATCCATACAAGTCTGTTCCGGGATCGAACAAAACCGAAGGCACTTACAAAGAAGTCCTTGCAATCCGGATATTCACAATCCTGATCGGATTCACCATCACATATGGAGAACTCAATACCGTAGCTACTCGGTGCAGAGTAAATCGACAGGTCATCCTATCGCTCTCGCAAATACCGGGTCTTCAACACCGATCTTCAATGCTATCATAACGACATATCACATATTCGGAATGGGTTATACGACCCCATGGTCCTTTCCCGGTTAACCCGAATAGTGAGCGCTTATTTAAAAATAAGTGTAGCATTCACATTCAAACAAATCACATCAATTACCCATTCAAAGGGAAATATTGATAGTCGATTATTGAACTATCACTGAATATGCACACATCACCAGATTCCAAATAATTTTCCAAATTATTTATTTTCCAAAATATCTTTATAAGATATAAAATTTCAACACTTCAAAAATAAATCAATATTTATTTTCAAACAAATTCTACTTTCTTTATAAATTCCTTAGTGAATTTATAATTCCAAAATATCAATGAATATTCGATTTCAATTATTCATTTCGATTTTCTTTTCAATTTATCTTCAAAAGGATAAATTCTCAAAATATTCACTTTATATTGGAAAACATTTCCATACTTATTTATTCATAAGTAATTCACAAATTTTATTTATTTTCAACACTTAGAAAATATTCAATATACTTAAATCGAAATTAAGTATATATTTCATTCTTTAAGGAAATTATTCTCTTAAACATATTTATTTGGGCCAAAACGAATGTTACGTAAAACATCGTTACGACGTCCCAAAATCACTAGTATAGGGATTCAAAATTAAATAGATATATAAATCCCAATACTATACAAAACATTTCCTTTCGGAAATCATTTACTATAACAACAGTGTTATAGTCCATCATCTCCTTTTATTTCTCGAAAACGTCTATTTCAACAATAAATGTTGAAATCTATGGTTTCGAATCTCAACACATTTTAAAACATCGTTAGATCGTTTTAATTCAGTTCAAAATATCACATTCTAAACAATCTCTTTAACATACTATTCACTATTCCAAAACGTGAATATACTATGTTAACTAATCTCATCAATTCTATTCTTTTTAAATTTAAAGGATTATTCACGATTCAAAAATGTGAATATATTTTGTTAACAGATTCCATCAATTCTATACATTTTATTTTTAAAGGATTATTCACAGTCTAAAACGTGAATATAACTCCATTTATAAGTTATAACAATTAACTTATCAAAATAAGTCATTTGCGAATTTATAAAACAACGTTTATAAATTCCATTTCTATTTATTTATAAAAACTTCCTTTTTATAAATTCTTTTATAAATCTATTCCAGTTTATAACTCAATTATAAACTAAAAGTTCATATTATAAGTTAAAGGCTTATAAAACGATTATTTTACAAAGATCGTTCTTTTAAACTTCCCAAATTATAAATCTTATAACTTATAAGATTTCAATGATTTATTCAAAACTATTCTTTTAATAACTTCACAAATTTATAAATCTTACTATTTATAAATTTTATTTATAACTTCACCATTTATAATTCTATAAATTTCATTCATTTATGAAATTCATTTTCACTTCATTCAAACACTTATAAAAACTCGTTTTATAATTTCAATATTCCAATTTATAAATATCCATTTATAAATCTCTTAATATTAATCAATTTATATTATTCTTTAAAACGTCTTTAATCTCCTTTATTATTTCACCGTTTTGATTCATAAAATAATTAAATTTTATAAATCCTATATTTAAACTTTTCACAATAAATTCTAAAATCCCGATTAAACTATTTTATAAATCATTAGCATCATATTCTCAAAAGTCAGTTTTTCAACTATATTTCTCAAGAATCATAATTTTTTATAACTTTAAAAATTATAACGTTTATTTATTTAAAATGGATCAATTCCAAAATTATTTTATAAACGTATACTTTCAAAAATCACTTTGAAATCATTTTAAAATTCCAAATTTGGTCCAATGATGCTACACACCAAATAGTCAATCACGACAAACAACGATATCATATATCGATATGAAAATCCATCAAATATCAAAATATCTGAAATCAAATAAATACTGTTGAGGAATCCAGTTGGATCCCTCCAACCTGTTTTCCTGCATCCAAAAACATTAGCACAATACCAATTTTGCTCCAGTACGAAATTATCGCGGTATATGTTCTTATTAAATATTATCCGCTTAATAACGGCGTAATAGGGTCTCATCCGCTAAACAAATAAATGCAGGAAATCAATAACTCCAATATATACATATGCCAATATATATATATATTGATATTATATATAATACCAATTTCACTGTTTATGAAATATTCGCGGTATATGTTTTTAATAAATAACATCCGCTTACTAACGGCGTATAATGTCTATTTTAACAATCAATATATACAATCATCATTCAATCATGCATTCAAATATTTTAAATCTAACTATTTAAAATAAAATCGAAACTGATTCGATTGAGTGAGAAGTTCTCACCTTGATTTTATTTCCGTTTTAGCGATTTATTTCGAATAAAATTAAACGGACGTTTAATTTTACCCAAAATTTTCACTAACTCCAAACAACTCCAAACCAACTCCATCGCGTAGTGCTCGTCCATATGATTCCAACGCAACTGAGTTTGCATTTTTTAGACCTCGTATGAAAAAGTTATGAATTTTTGAAGTTTGTACACGATTTATATAAACTATTATAACATAAATAAACCTAACTTTAATCAAAGCCATTGGATCCTTCATCATGCAAATCTGGCCGTCCCCTCACTCTCCCTCTCCCTCACGTTTCTTCCTTCAGACCATTGCCGTCACCACAAACCCATAGCTTCATGATTAGGGTTTAATATTGCATCCAATCCATACACCTAGAACACGATCAAGTGATGCCGTCTCGAAGCTCCACACACGAGCTACCTTCGGCCACGACCTAGGCAAGCTCGGCCTCCCCCTCTACCCTCGAGATGCGTGCACAGCTGTAGAGAACGGCCCCATGTAGCTCCTCCCACGTTGCTCCGTTTCCGATCATCACCGTATGGAATCGAAGCTCTCGTCGAGCTCTTCGACTTCCGTGTTGAACACTTCGCGTAATTCTTTACGGATTGAGAGAGATTGATGAAGAAGTGAGAGCGATTTCTGGCCATTGAATTATAAGAAGGTGGCGGCTATAGATTTTAGCCCTAGGGTTTTAGTTTTTGTGAAAAAATGAAGAAAAGGGGGGGTTTTATAGAAAATTTCACCAATTACTATTCACCCGGAATTTCCGAACTCCAAACGAAGCGTGCCGGTTGGCGTTTCTAAGGTTTACCCCGCGTTCCGGACACAATGGAACAGGTTTCGAAAGCTAATTCGGACATCTGTGCGAGTTATGGCAATAAACGCTCAATTTAAATTAAACCGATTTAACTCGATTTCTAGGCGTTTTAATTTGTAACGGACAAACGGTAAATCCAATTGACTTGAAATTTGAAACCTTACAATAATATCACATTAAGGATTCGATGAAACTGGTTTCATCGAAATCCGAGACTTTTTGAAAAATGGCTATTTTCACTCGTCAAATTAAAATTAAAAACGATTCGATGCGTTTCGAGCTGCCACGCTCAAACGATAGCTCCGATTGACACGAAATTTGAAATCCGGTAATAACTAATTATTACGGATCCAAATGAAACTAGTTTCGTTCAATTCTGAGACTGTTCAAAAATTGACTATTTTTACTAGTCGATTTTAATATTAAAATATTCAATTTTCACAAATTAACTTTTAAATCGATTTTAAAAATTCTAAAATATCTTTCTAACTTCAATATGATAAAATAAAATTTTACAAATCATTTTCAATCATATTTAACCCAAATTTCAATTATTTCCATAATTTAACATATTAAATTATCGATTTAATTATCAAATTAAATCCAATAATTCAAATAAAAATTTATTTGACTTAAAAAATTCACTTATTAATATTTAAAATTAATTAAATATTCATATTTTAATTTCTAAAAATTCTGGGTCGTTACAATCTTCCCCACTTAAAAGAATTTCGTCCTCGAAATTAACAAGTAAGAAAAGTTATAGAATTTATTAATTTTCCCAAAATTCATAATTAAATTTCTTATAATACTTTACTAAGTTTTCAAATCATACTTAGTTATCTTTTCAAAAACAACTACTATTGTTTAACTTTCAATTCCAAAATCAAAGTTATAGTTTTCAAAATTTTCCAATTTTCTCAAATTTTTCTAACGCCTTAAATTTCCGGAAAAATTCGCCATAGTCTCCTTTGCGCGGCTCGATCCAAAAAAAAATGACAGTATATATATCACAAATATACATCTCATCAAGTAATGAGGCATCCCGCAGGGAAAAAAGTGTAAAAGTACGGTATTTAATCCGAGATATGTACCTTATATTTTATTAGCAAGCATATACGGCTAATATAGCGCAAAAGCGAGCTCCAAATGCGAAGCAAACGCGATCCGCACCTACTAATCACTCAACAAACAACATGAGAATCATGCATATAGACAATAGTATCAATATACATCATGTAGTAACATAATAACTATATATGTCAACATAGCAAATGCAACATATTCAAACATCAACCAACTAGCATTCAACAAATTTATAATCAATATATATTCATTTATATTCTTATTCATATCCAATGAAATAGGTTTTCAATTTAATAACATTCGATTCATTTACATTGGGTTTACTAACATTTATTTTCAATTAGTTTATATTCACTAATTCATATTCAAGTTGGTCCACTTCCAAATCAAATTCAATTCTATTCAAATTTATTTACTTCTAATTTGAATTCAATTACATAGCTTTAAATTTCACTAATTCACTTTCATTAATACTTAATGAATTATATACAATCAATCAACTAACAATCATATAACAATCAATATATATTTATTATAACCAAATTGCTTTTCTTATATTCATCAATTTGGTTTAATTAGATTGATTTTCATTCAACTATTCAACTTCCAATAACATTATATTTTAAATGAATTAACACTTATATTCATTATTTCATATCAATTATTCACATTTAATTGTTTAATATTCAATCCATTCAATTACTAAAGTTGAATTTCATTTATAAAACTCAAGTTCACATTTATCACTTTAATTATAATTCAATTCTTATAATTCTTTACTTACACAATTATTCTTTTATTTAGATTGTTCAAACATCTAAACAATCAACTTATATACACTTTAATAATTCTGAAAAATTATTGCTTTATATATAAAAATATAATCAAGTAAAATTATTTCATTTACCCAATTTTAAAATCAATATTGTGCCGAATTGTTCTATTCAAGTGTTTAGAAACCCCTTCGGCATAGTTGTACATACCGTGCTGACGAAGGTTCATATGCCACTCAATAAACCAATCATCACAATATAAAACAATTTCATATATTCACTAACAAATACGCTCTCATAGCTATTATTACACTCAAATTCATTCTAGAGTACTACTGACTCTATCTCTAATGAGTAATACCCAACAGAACCATGGTTGTCGCTTAACCATAAGCTCTGATACCACATTGTCAGGACACGATTCTTCGTCTTCCGAAAATTCGACATCGACACTCACTTTATCGACTGCCGAGAAATCGAACGACGGAAAACCGAACACTGAGGGTTTTAAAAAGAATTTAAGAAAAGAAAAAGAGAGAAAAAGGTAGAAGATAGAGGGAAAAGAAGATAGAAAATTTTTAAAAATAGAAGGAAAAGAGAACAAGGAACGGAACAGAAAACAACATCAGAATCTCACAATTCGCATCGGAACAACATATAATAATAAATGAATGATCTTTAAACAAAGAACTATCAGTTATTACATTACATTTCATTTCATTACATCATATCATCAGAGTGTACAACAACAACAAATAGTACAGCGGAAAAAGAAATACTATATAAACTAGTAATACGCCATGCCATCCAGCTTGCCTCCAGCAACTCCAGAATATCCTGATAAACCTTAACTCTTGACTGCCCGTGTGGAAATTGGTGGGCACCCAGAGTTTAGGAAGGAAAACAATAAACTCCAAGTCAGTCATGTGACTGGTGCGAGAACTCAAAACAGTTTATTTATCTTTGAAAACAAAATAGAGGAATATTTTTAAATTCAATTCGCAATGCTTTTAAAAATGAGACTACCATAAGGCCTCTCGCACACACACACAATGCAAACGCAGAATCGGAGGAGATTTCTCCTTATGATAGTCAAAGATGCTTGATACGCATTTAAAAAGAAGCATTTGATATTATTACTAGTGCATAGTGTAGAGAAAAATTCATTTCGAAAGTAGAATATAAATCTTAGCCAACATACGACCATTATCGTATGCCTACTATAGCTAACTATGTTCAATAGCAGGTTACCGCCACATTCCATAGCAGGTTATACAACTAAAACCGTACAAGTCACGTATTGTTTCTTTGGATTTCCAACAAATGGTCAGGCCAAGGAACTTCCCATTGCCACATGAGAATGCCTCTGGAAAGACATCCCCGAGAACCAAACCGGAACTCTGCCAACACAAGGCCGGGTTACCCCTAACTGGGTAACTACTGACACGAGCACGCCATTCCCCGATCGTAAACGACCTTTCTCACGGGATCCCGAAAACCAACAACCACAAAGTAATAAATTCGTAGTAACCACATAGGTTAAATATCTGGGCTCCATACCATGATACCAACTCTATCCAGAAGGAAATGTACATACCCTAAAGGGTGCTACCCCTCATAACCTTGCTGCATCTTTCCTGTTTTGACCATTTCCGGGGTGTGAGGTTCGACGAAGTCACGTCCACAAAAACATACTTTATACAAAAGCCATGCTTTGGGTCAACAAATGATCAACACAATGATCACCAAGATAGACGATCAAATAAATGATCCTATCACAATAATCAACACAATGATCATTTCAGCATCACTCAGCATATCACATTACCAAATTGGGAATATATCGCTGATAACTTCAACTATATAACCTCTGAGCTCATACGTCTCAGAGAAGGGTGTTAAGCTAAAGAATAAATTCTTCGCCACCAACAGAAATATATTTGAAAGAAATCGGCTTTATATCTCAACTTGTAATGTCAGACACACAATCCATACAAGTCTGTTCCGGGATCGAACAAAACCGAAGGCACTTACAAAGAAGTCCTTGCAATCCGGATATTCACAATCCTGATCGGATTCACCATCACATATGGAGAACTCAATACCGTAGCTACTCGGTGCAGAGTAAATCGACAGGTCATCCTATCGCTCTCGCAAATACCGGGTCTTCAACACCGATCTTCAATGCTATCATAACGACGTATCACATATTCGGAATGGGTTATACGACCCCATGGTCCTTTCCCGGTTAACCCGAATAGTGAGCGCTTATTTAAAAATAAGTGTAGCATTCACATTCAAACAAATCACATCAATTACCCATTCAAAGGGAAATATTGATAGTCGATTATTGAACTATCACTGAATATGCACACACGCATTTAAAAGAACATTTGATATTATTACTAGTGCATAGTGTAGAGAAAAATTCATTTCGAAAGTAGAATATAAATCTTAGCCAACATACGACCATTATCGTATGCCTACTATAGCTAACTATGTTCAATAGCAGGTTACCGCCACATTCCATAGCAGGTTATACAACTAAAACCGTACAAGTCACGTATTGTTTCTTTGGATTTCCAACAAATGGTCAGGCCAAGGAACTTCCCATTGCCACATGAGAATGCCTCTGGAAAGACATCCCCGAGAACCAAACCGGAACTCTGCCAACACAAGGCCGGGTTACCCCTAACTGGGTAACTACTGACACGAGCACGCCATTCCCCGATCGTAAACGACCTTTCTCACGGGATCCCGAAAACCAACAACCACAAAGTAATAAATTCGTAGTAACCACATAGGTTAAATATCTGGGCTCCATACCATGATACCACCTCTATCCAGAAGGAAATGTACATACCCTAAAGGGTGCTACCCCTCATAACCTTGCTGCATCTTTCCTGTTTTGACCATTTCCGGGGTGTGAGGTTCGACGAAGTCACGTCCACAAAAACATACTTTATACAAAAGCCATGCTTTGGGTCAACAAATGATCAACACAATGATCACCAAGATAGACGATCAAATAAACGATCCTATCACAATAATCAACACAATGATCATTTCAGCATCACTCAGCATATCACATTACCAAATTGGGAATATATCGCTGATAACTTCAACTATATAACCTCTGAGCTCGTACGTCTCAGAGAAGGGTGTTAAGCTAAAGAATAAATTCTTCGCCACCAACAGAAATATATTTGAAAGAAATCGGCTTTATATCTCAACTTGTAATGTCAGACACACAATCCATACAAGTCTGTTCCGGGATCGAACAAAACCGAAGGCACTTACAAAGAAGTCCTTGCAATCCGGATATTCACAATCCTGATCGGATTCACCATCACATATGGAGAACTCAATACCGTAGCTACTCGGTGCAGAGTAAATCGACAGGTCATCCTATCGCTCTCGCAAATACCGGGTCTTCAACACCGATCTTCAATGCTATCATAACGACGTATCACATATTCGGAATGGGTTATATGACCCCGTGGTCCTTTCCCGGTTAACCCGAATAGTGAGCGCTTATTTAAAAATAAGTGTAGCATTCACATTCAAACAAATCACATCAATTACCCATTCAAAGGGAAATATTGATAGTCGATTATTGAACTATCACTGAATATGCACACATCACCAGATTCCAAATAATTTTCCAAATTATTTATTTTCCAAAATATCTTTATAAGATATAAAATTTCAACACTTCAAAAATAAATCAATATTTATTTTCAAACAAATTCTACTTTCTTTATAAATTCCTTAGTGAATTTATAATTCCAAAATATCAATGAATATTCGATTTCAATTATTCATTTCGATTTTCTTTTCAATTTATCTTCAAAAGGATAAATTCTCAAAATATTCACTTTATATTGGAAAACATTTCCATACTTATTTATTCATAAGTAATTCACAAATTTTATTTATTTTCAACACTTAGAAAATATTCAATATACTTAAATCGAAATTAAGTATATATTTCATTCTTTAAGGAAATCATTCTCTTAAACATATTTATTTGGGCTAAAACGAATGTTACGTAAAACATCGTTACGACGTCCCAAAATCACTAGTATAGGGATTCAAAATTAAATAGATATATAAATCCCAATACTATACAAAACATTTCCTTTCGGAAATCATTTACTATAACAACAGTGTTATAGTCCATCATCTCCTTTTATTTCTCGAAAACGTCTTTTTCAACAATAAATGTTGAAATCTATGGTTTCGAATCTCAACACATTTTAAAACATCGTTAGATCGTTTTAATTCAGTTCAAAATATCACATTCTAAACAATCTCTTTAACATACTATTCACTATTCCAAAACGTGAATATACTATGTTAACTAATCTCATCAATTCTATTCTTTTTAAATTTAAAGGATTATTCACGATTCAAAAATGTGAATATATTTTGTTAACAGATTCCATCAATTCTATACATTTTATTTTTAAAGGATTATTCACAGTCTAAAACGTGAATATAACTCCATTTATAAGTTATAACAATTAACTTATCAAAATAAGTCATTTGCGAATTTATAAAACAACGTTTATAAATTCCATTTCTATTTATTTATAAAAACATCCTTTTTATAAATTCTTTTATAAATCTATTCCAGTTTATAACTCAATTATAAACTAAAAGTTCATATTATAAGTTAAAGGCTTATAAAACGATTATTTTACAAAGATCGTTCTTTTAAACTTCCCAAATTATAAATCTTATAACTTATAAGATTTCAATGATTTATTCAAAACTATTCTTTTAATAACTTCACAAATTTATAAATCTTACTATTTATAAATTTTATTTATAACTTCACCATTTATAATTCTATAAATTTCATTCATTTATGAAATTCATTTTCACTTCATTCAAACACTTATAAAAACTCGTTTTATAATTTCAATATTCCAATTTATAAATATCCATTTATAAATCTCTTAGTATAAATCAATTTATATTATTCTTTAAAACGTCTTTAATCTCCTTTATTATTTCACCGTTTTGATTCATAAAATAATTAAATTTTATAAATCCTATATTTAAACTTTTCACAATAAATTCTAAAATCCCGATTAAACTATTTTATAAATCATTAGCATCATATTCTCAAAAGTCAGTTTTTCAACTATATTTCTCAAGAATCATAATTTTTTATAACTTTAAAAATTATAACGTTTATTTATTTAAAATGGATCAATTCCAAAATTATTTTATAAACGTATACTTTCAAAAATCACTTTGAAATCATTTTAAAATTCCAAATTTGGTCCAATGATGCTACACACCAAATAGTCAATCACGACAAACAACGATATCATATATCGATATGAAAATCCATCAAATGTCAAAATATCTGAAATCAAATAAATACTGTTGAGGAATCCAGTTGGATCCCTCCAACCAGTTTTCCTGCGTCCAAAAACATTAGCACAATACCAATTTCGCTCCAGTACGAAATTATCGCGGTATATGTTCTTATTAAATATTATCCGCTTAATAACGGCGTAATAGGGTCTCATCCGCTAAACAAATAAATGCGGGAAATCAATAACTCCAATATATACATATGCCAATATATATATATTGATATTATATATAATACCAATTTCACTGTTTATGAAATATTCGCGGTATATGTTTTTAATAAATAACATCCGCTTACTAACGGCGTATAATGTCTATTTTAACAATCAATATATACAATCATCATTCAATCATGCATTCAAATATTTTAAATCTAACTATTTAAAATAAAATCGAAACTGATTCGATTGAGTGAGAAGTTCTCACCTTGATTTTATTTCCGTTTTAGCGATTTATTTCGAATAAAATTAAACGGACGTTTAATTTTACCCAAAATTTTCACTAACTCCAAACAACTCCAAACCAACTCCATCGCATAGTGCTCGTCCATACGATTCCAACGCAACTGAGTTTGCATTTTTCCGACCTCGTATGAAAAAGTTATGAATTTTTGAAGTTTGTACACGATTTATATAAACTATTATAACATAAATAAACCTAACTTTAATCAAAGCCATTGGATCCTTCATCATGCAAATCTGGTCGTCCCCTCACTCTCCCTCTCCCTCACGTTTCTTCCTTCAGACCATTGCCGTCACCACAAACCCATAGCTTCATGATTAGGGTTTAATATTGCATCCAATCCATACACCTAGAACACGATCAAGTGATGCCGTCTCGAAGCTCCACACACGAGCTACCTTCGGCCACGACCTAGGCAAGCTCGGCCTCCCCCTCTACCCTCGAGATGCGTGCACAGCTGTAGAGAACGGCCCCATGTAGCTCCTCCCACGTTGCTCCGTTTTCGATCATCACCGTATGGAATCGAAGCTCTCGTCGAGCTCTTCGACTTCCGTGTTGAACACTTCGCGTAATTCTTTACGGATTGAGAGAGATTGATGAAGAAGTGAGAGCGATTTCTGGCCATTGAATTATAAGAAGGTGGAGGCTACAGATTTTAGCCCTAGGGTTTTAGTTTTTGTGAAAAAATGAAGAAAAGGGGGGGTTTTATAGAAAATTTCACCAATTACTATTCACCCGGAATTTCCGAACTCCAAACGAAGCATGCCGGTTGGCGTTTCTAAGGTTTACCCCGCGTTTCGGACACAATGGAACAGGTTTCGAAAGCTAATTTGGTCATCTGTGCGAGTTATGGTAATAAACGCTCAATTTAAATTAAACCGATTTAACTCGATTTCTAGGCGTTTTAATTTGTAACGGACAAACGGTAAATCCAATTGACTTGAAATTTGAAACCTTACAATAATATCACATTACGGTTCCGATGAAACTGGTTTCGTCGAAATCCGAGACTTTTTGAAAAATGGCTATTTTCACTCGTCAAATTAAAATTAAAAACGATTCGATGCGTTTCGAGCTGCCACGCTCAAACGATAGCTCCGATTGACACGAAATTTGAAATCCGGTAATAACTAATTATTATGGATCCAATGAAACTTGTTTCGTTCAATTCTGAGACTGTTCAAAAATTGACTATTTTTACTAGTCGATTTTAATATTAAAATATTCAATTTTCACAAATTAACTTTTAAATCGATTTTAAAAGTTCTAAAATATCTTTCTAACTTCAATATGATAAAATAAAATTTTACAAATCATTTTCAATCATATTTAACCCAAATTTCAATTATTTCGATAATTTAACATATTAAATTATCGATTTAATTATCCAATTAAATCCAATAATTCAAATAAAAATTTATTTGACTTAAAAATTCACTCATTAATATTTAAAATAAATTAAATATTCATATTTTAATTTCTAAAAATTCTGGGTCGTTACAGGCTTCAATTTTCACAAGCCCTGATTTCGCACAAAGGAACGAATGACAAAGGAGAAGGATACAAGGGGGCGGGCCGATAAAGGAATAAAAAGGGATAAGATTTTCACTTAACAAAAGTAAGGCCCGACTTCTATATGTTATATTTGGGCTTAATTTTTAATTAGGGTTTTGTGTTTAATTTGATTTTAATTTTGCATTTCCTTTTTAAACAATTGTAATTTCTAGTCATGTGACTAGGGGACGAGCTACGGTGTGTAGTTAGAGAATTCGCAACTCAGTGGTTGAGTTGTGGCAGGGTTTTGAGCATAGAGTTAAGGCTAGTCGATAGCGGGTGTCACCAGTTTACGTGTGTAAGCGTCTAACTGCTTAATTTTTAGCAGAAACCTGGGGGGCAGCACGTAGGCAGGGTTTTGCCAAATCTAGGTAAATTCTGTGTCGTTCTATTTCTGCATTTATTATTCTGTTATTATTTGTGCTGCTATAATTTTGTGCTGCTGTAATTTTGATATATTTGTATTGAAATAATTTTATACAAACTTCCACAATAATTTTTATAATTGATAGTATCACCCTATTCACCCCTCCTCTAGGGTGAAATCGATCCTATAAAATTATGGGTCTTACAGTATGTATTATATATATACATATATTAGATTTTAATTACATCACATATTTGAAGTATTTTGTTTTTTAAAGAATTATTTTGTTCACGGCCATCAATATTTTAATGATACTACATATTGTTATATATAAATATATTTTATGATCATTTAACCAATTCAAAGGATTTGAATTTTAATTAAATATCGTGCCAATCATTCAAGTGTTTGAAAGAAAAGTCTTTCGAGGTAAAGATAGAAAAAGACAGAACAAAATCTCACATCATACCATGAAATATATAATATACATAATATTTTTACAAAAAGAAATCAACTTTATTATACAGAACATTGGAGTACACTAAAATATTATCAGCCTGGACAGTTATAACAGTGTGTCCTTACGGTTGCTGATAAATACAGATGGAAATCAAAGCAACATAACTAGTGGAAGAATATAAGATCCATTAATACATCTTGGAGAATCCATTTCGTCCCCTGAAAGCTCCAAATGGTTAGGGTAAATCTAGAGAACATGCTCGGGCTTACCCTAGCATTATAAGAAAATAACACCCAGGTCAGTCTTATAAACCAGTATGAGTAAAACTCGAATCAAAATAGACGGATTTCTCGTCTGAAAACCTTTTCAAAATAAAAGGATCTCAAAAGACCACATTGCACATAAACACGAACGTGTTTTTTCCTTACGATGAACAAACCTCTTTTATTACAAAATCCAGTGATATTAAAATGATGTCAATTTTAAAATATCAATAATCATATAGCCGTGATGTGTGTACATCACAATAATAACAAGTATAAAATCCAAAACCGCTAAGGAATGTATATGGAAAATAAATTCCAATAAATGGCAAGGCAAGGGACTACCTTTCGAAAATAGAACACCTCTAGATAAAATGTACCTGAGGACAAAAACCTTTCATCCTCTGCCAACACTGAACCGGCCTATCCCTAACTGGAAATACCGAATATGATCATCCCTAGTTTGACCAAAAACGGACCCAAAGCATACATATGGATATTGGCTCAGATAAGGTGATGATCATGCCCAAATGGAAGCGACCCACATAGCCGTATTGCATCTACCTTATTTTAGAAACTACCAGGATGTGGGGATCGAGGGAACGATTTACCTTCTTTTAGCAGTTCTGACAAGGAATGCTAACATTTCCTTCCAAGCAGAAATGCAATGACAGCATTCATTCATACAAGTTCGTTCTGAGTCTGAACGAAACCAAAGGCACTACCTCTACTACACCTATTTCTCAATCACCCTTGGGATTAGTAGCAAGTAGCCCTTGCACTTTAAAGAGCTCCATCTCAGAACATCCTCAAGATGTCTTACACACAAATGCATATGTTGGTTCGGAGTGATTTTCGAATGTATATATGATCTTGGTTTCTCTGAACCAACAACCAATCAATTCCAGTTGACTCATTCCCAATTCTTTTGGAAGTAAGCGGACTATTCTAAAGTCTCAATGGGATCTCTAATATGTCCCTTAATGCTAGAGATGTTTCACCGAATGAGTTCTCTGGAGGGAACTTAAACCGTCTGAACACTTGAAGCTCTTATTTACTTCCTAAGTCAAAACTATCTAATATTTAATAGTCGGTTATTTAACTATTAAATACATAAATAACAATAATTTAGAGATTTAAATATCAATAACAGCAACTAAGCCTCAAAATAAATCTTTCATTTATTTAAATCACTTTGCAAAATATTTATCATAATATTCATATATATATATATATATATGTGTGTGTGTATGTATATATATATATATGTATATATATATGTATATATATATATATATATCACTACCGAAAGTATATGCACAGAACATTGTGAAAGATTTCTTACTTCAAAATCATATTAAAAGGACCGCAACAAAAGTTATTTAAATTGGAGATAAGGATAACTTCAAACACTATTCCTTCGACGTTAAATATGGAACGAATGTCCATAATATATATATATATATATGTATATGTATATATATATGTATATGTGTATATATATATATGTATATATATATATATATGTGTATATATATATATATCACTACCGAAAGTATATTCACAGAACATTGTGAAAGATTTCTTACTTCAAAATCATATTAAAAGGACCGCAACAAAAGTTATTTAAATTGGAGATAAGGATAACTTCAAACACTATTCCTTCGACGTTAAATGTGGAACGAATGTCCATACCACCAAAATTAAGAAGGTCAGTTAAAGGAAATCCAATCTCAAATTCTTTTATAATTTTCTTTAATAATTCAATCATTTATGAAAATCTCTTTTACTAAAATTCCAAAACAAATTATAAAACTCTTTATAAATCTTCAAATTTATTTATAAAACTCTTTAATAAATATCTAGAACAATTTATAAAAATTCTTTTCAAATTTCAAGATCCTTTCAATTTATAAAAACTCCTTTTTATAAACTTTCATTATTCCAAACAAATCTTCTTTAATAAATCTTATTCGATGAAGTTCTTTTTTAATAAATAATTAATTATTTAAAATAACCTTTAAATAACAAGTTGTTATTAATTAAACTAAATTCAACACTTTAAATAAAATAGTTAATGAACTATCTTTAAAATATCATATTGAAATGGTGATAAACCTTTAATATTTCAATTAAGTAATAAATTTACTTTAAATAATAATATTGTCTTTAAACCCTTATTTAAAAAGAAATAAGATTAAAAGAATGATTTCCAAAATTCATAAGAAGCTTAGCGCCCACAACAGTTTATTTAATTTCAGTTAAACTTTCGAAGTTATTACAGGAGTATTTACATAACAAGCACAAATGTAAAAGAGATAAATAGACGACAATCAATCAATACATAATAGCAGGTGGGGATTTGTTGTACTAAATACATGTTCAAATTTCATAACCAATTGAGGTTACTGAAGGGTAATCGACAAAGAAATCCCTTGGATTTAAAAAAAACATTCTTTAAAAGAGTGTTGCCATAAAACAAGCTAATATTTCGAAATAAAGTAGTTTAAAACTGTAAAACTTTTATTTAATAATTAAATAACATTTAAACTCTTTATATAATAATGAAAAAACCTTTAATTAAAATTAAAACAATAATTAAATATTAAATAAACAATGATTATCTTTTAAATAAATTATTAAATAATAATTAATATTTAGTTAATAGTCAAATAATAAATTAAACTTTTATTTAATAATAATTAAATCTTAATTAAGTCTTGATTAAATCTTAACTTAATTCGTAATTAATTAACAATTAAACCCTTTTATAAATAAGTAATTAACTAATAATTATTCTTTAATAAATAATAATTAACCCTTGGTTAATAATTAAATAATAATAAACCTTCAATTAATTAACTAATTATAATTAACTTACTTAATTTATAATTAAGTACAAATTTCCTTTAGTAACTAATGATTAAGTTCTAAATAACTTACCTAATCAACTAATTAAATAATCATTAAATAAATAATAATTGCTTTTGTAACAACCTAAAATTTTTATTAAATGTTTTAATTCATTTTATTTAAAACTTTAGTGTTTAATTATCCCAAATTTGAATTTTGAAAATTTTCCAATAAAGTTTGGATTTTTGTTTGTAATTTCCTTTCCAAATATAATAAAATAAATAATTTCTATATATATATATATATTTATATTTTTCATATATATTCATCTCTATTTTACCTTTCTATATTTTCCTTTTTAACATTCATTTTATTATTTGAATTGTTATGTGTTATATCTCTTATTTATTGCTTGGAAAAAATTTCAATGGATATACGTTATATTGTCTTAAAAGAATATCTTTTTAAAATTTTATTTATTTTGTTTATTGAATGTTTCTTTGTATATACCTTTTAATTAATGGCAAGGAAACAAATCAAATTGACGTACGTTACTTTGCTTTAATTTGGCATACGTTACATTTGCTTTATTTCTTACCTCTTTGTTTGCCTATCTATTTATTTCCTACCATAGTTGTTCATAACTTATATTATTTTCTATTTGTGTGTATACACTTTAATTTATTTATTTGGATTTTCATTATATTTTATATGTAATAGTTGGGAAACGAATCAATTAGTTGTACGTTACATTGTTTTATTTTGGCATAAGTTTCTTTGGCTTTATTTCTTGCGTTTTTATGTGCCTATCTATTTAATCTCCTACCATAGTCATTCATTATTTTAGTCGTTCCTCACATGCTATAGCCGTGTATTACTTCTCCTAATCACACATAAAAATCTTCTCAATATATCTCTTCCTCTGATTGAAAGACCTTTGCATACGTTTCTTTTATTAAGTAGGAGTTAAATCCCCTTTATTATTTTCTTACCATTTACTCTTTTGGCCGTTCATACCTCAAATCTTAGCCGCCTCCTCTATTGCTAGTTCACGTACGAAAACATTTTTCCCACATCTCATTTTATTTCCTAAGAGAAAATAAATATAGATCTAAATATCCATGGCTTCTTCTTTCGATTTTTTTCCTCTTTTCTTTTTCTTTCTTTGTGTCCCTCATGAATAGGCTCGGCCTCTACATCCTATTGCCAACCCCATCACCACTTACATAGGGTAGAGCAAGGTTTTGTCATCTTATCTCAATTATTTTCATTGTTTAATTCATCTAATCTTTTGTATTAAATATACTTATGTATGTTGTATTGGTTTATGTACATAAGTTGAAACCTTTGCTCTCCTATCACTCAAGTTGAATTGTGCTTTGTCGTGCCTTTTGTGCTTTTCGAAATTTGATCTTTGTGTTTGAATTGTTGCCTTCAGCTTTAAAATGGTGAGTTTTATCACTCTAGACATATGCACTTTATTTTTGTGAAATAATGACAAGTGAATCTATAGACATTGATATGTTATTCATGTATGACTGTGTTGTGTTTACATTATGATAAATGCCGTTTATATTTTACACCATCTCTTATGGTCTTATATGTATACTATTATTTTATTTCTGTTGATCACCGCTGCAATTTCCCTATCACTATGGATTGAAATGATACACACCCAAATGGAATTTAGAATAAGGAAAACTCATTATGGGCTGAAATGATAGGCTCGAATGACTTTTATTATAATTGATTTACTTTGGATTGCGGGGTTGAAATGATTGAACCCGAATTTTCTTTTTAAATTACCGATTGAAATGATACACATCCATATCACTTGACCTAGGTTAGAAAATATTATATAGGCCCATGGTTATATTTTTAAATAATATTTTCCTAAAGATTCATTAAGCGTTTTGAATATTTTTTGAAAATTTTGAACTATTTTGAAATAATGAATATTTGAAATTTTAACCTAATTTGATTTAATGCTTCAAATGGTAAAGGTGTATTTGGTTTTCCTATAAGTTAAAATTTTATATGTCTATTATTGGTTTAAGAAATTCAAAGATTTTATTTATGATAAATATCCTAATAATTAAATTTGATTTAATATGGAAACGTAAATTTAATCTAGTAACTTTAATAAAGGTTATTTCATGAAATGGATCTGGTTGCATAATAAATGAAGTATTTTGGATACAATGAAATACAGTTTAATTGGACTTTTGCAATAAATATTTAACTTTGAATCATAGTTATTTGAAGTATAAATGAATAAATTTGTAAAGAAAATTGATTATTATATTAACTATGATAAAATATTTTATGGATATATTTTGGAAAATGAATACTTATGATTTATATGGTAAACATGTAAGTAAAAAAATGTACATTTGATATGTAATTGTAATTAATGTGATATTGATTAAGACAATAAATGCTCTTTATTATGATAATAAAATGTAAGTTAAAAATGTACATATGACATGTAATTTTAATTATGTGATATTGATTAAGACAATGAATGCTCTTTATTGTGATAATAAAATGTAAGTCAAAAATGTACATTTGACATTTAATTTTAATTAATGTGATATTGATTAAGACAATAAATGCTCTTTATTGTGATAATAAAATGTAAGTTAAAAATGTACATTTGACATGTAATTTTAGTTAATGTGATATTGATTAAGACAATAAATGCTTTTTGTTGTGAAAATAAAACGTAAGCTAAAAATGAACATTTGATATGTAATTTTAGTTAATGAAATATTGATTAAACCAATACATGTTCTTTTACTGTAATAATGAAATGCAAGTTAATAATATACTTTTAACTTAACATAGGGAATTTCAACTTTAAATAGGAAATTACAGTAATTAAGTTTATTTAACTTAAAAGCTATTTAATATCCAAATGAATTAATTAGTGTAATTGAAATTGTTAAGTAAGTAAATAGGAACTTAGTTTATTTATGAAGTGGGTATTTTAAAAATAAAGTGGTAAGTTATTTGTTGATATAAAAGAAGTAAAAGAATGTGTTTTTGAGTTAATAAATGATTTATAGTTTACTTGGATATTTACTGATAAAATTTTATTTTATTAAATCATAAGCTAAATGATATCCAAATGAATATTTTGAAGTGGGAAATGTGTTTTTTATAAGTTAAATTGGCTAAGAATTGAAATTTTAATGTAGTTGAAATATACATTGTTTTTGGAAAGATTATAATTGAATGAACAAACTTATAAATGCTACAACTTTGAAATGAATATTATTTGACATTGAATTTAAATGGTTAAATGAATCTTGTTTGGAAGATATTAACATTGAATTTAGATGGTCTAAATAAATATGTTTCAAAGTGTTTGGTTTCAGAGTTGTTATAATTGGAAAGTAATATGGCTTTGGAAATGAAATTTTGAAAATTGTATTTAATTAAGAATTTTCTTTTAATATATAAATTTGAAACTTATTGAAAATGGAAGATTTAAGGATATGACCTTATAAAGTGGTTTAGGTTAAGATGATTTAAAGGAATACTTCAAGTTTAGTAAATTGAAGGAAATATTCAGTGATTTGGAAATTTGAGTTTTGATTAAATGATATATTAATTTGGCTTTGGATTAAATGATATATTATTACTTTGGGTTTGAAATGGAAATGATATATTGATTTTGTTTTTAAAATGAAATAATATAATATTTAGTTTTGAAATGGATATTAAATTTGAGAAGTATATGAATTTGGAAATATTTACCATTTTGAGAATGGGTATTATTTTGGAAAGTTATAGTATTTGATTTTAAATGGTTTGGAATAGAAATGATTTTGAAATAAATATCCATGGGTAATAATAATGTTTGGTTGTTAAAGAGATCGGGATCGGAAGTTGTCATACTCTCTGCCAACTCCGAAAACCACCTTAACAACCGTATACACGGTGGAGATTCCAAAATGAAGTAGGATGGTGGCGACGTTCTATTGAGGTATGTACGTAGACCCGACTCCTGTGAATTGGCATAATGTGGCTAAAACAGGAGCGATTCTCAGGCTAAGGAGGTAGCACCTCTTATTGGATGCACTTCTTCGTTTGCCATTCTATTACTTTGTGATTGTTTGGTTCGCACCTTTGATTTTAGGAGTGTGGTTCGAGGTGGACGGTAGTAGCTACTACGCGTTACCACCGATCCGGATACGTAATTGGTATATCTACCCTGGCATATCCTTATTGTGCCGTGTCACCTACCCTAGCGCGCCTTGTACGAGTTTGATTTGTGTCGTACCTATGGTGTATCCTTTAGTAGCCTCCCGATCAGGAGGTATTACGGTACTGTATAGACTACTGGCACTATATATGTGTTAAGGGGAATATTGGGTCACTCCTTAATGCTATTTTGAAGTAAGTTTATTTTACTATAGACATTATTATAATAGCGAAATATTACTACATAGTAAATAGTTTAACGGATCCTTAGAGGATGGGCGGTCTCAAGCATCCTTTAAGTTACTTGTACCTTATATTACAGTTCACTTGAGTTGGTTTACATTGTACAAGTATGTATGTCCTGACTCGAGTGTTTTGTGTTTTTCTTTACACTCGGGTCAGACTGAGTGATACAGCATTAGAGAGTCATCTTCGGAGTTGGAGCTTTGCTTGAAGATCCAGCCATCTATTTCCCTCTCAGTTATCCAGTTGATTCCAGTGTTGTATTAAGCTTTGTACTTGATTTCATCTTGTTATTTCTGTTATATCTTGTCTAACTTTGACGAACATGTATAGTAGCTTCATGAACTACTATTTCTTTACTTCCGGTGGATTATATTACTATGTGTCTATGATCTGTGATTTATTTATTTACTGTATATTCTGAGTTTTGCCAAATTTATTTTACAATTCGGTATTTTGAGCAATTCAAGTTCGACATGTGCAGATGCGAATGATTGAAAATATCGGATCGTTACATTTGGTATCAGAGCTTTGGCTCTGGGCATGACTTAGCTTATGTGGTAAATTTATTTAAAGAATCACTTTCATTCGAGTGTGAATCTCTTCCTTTTGATTCGGTTTCCTTTGAATTTTGGAACATTCCCTGTGGTTCCAAAATTCATTCTTGTCCCTCACTATTCATCCTCTTTGATTCTGGAGTATCCCATAACTCCTTTACAACTGGCATTGATTCATCGGAGACTTCTATAACCTCGGTTTAGATGCTAGTGTCTCTTGTTATCTCGAATTCTATCTCTTGAGATCGAATGTAGATTTGCCTTAGAATTCCACATCGATCTAATTCTTGAATCACGGTTGACCCAGTTAAGGTTTCCCATGATTTATATAAGCTTAATCATCTCCCTATTATGTTATTCAATTATCTTATCTTTTGTTTCCAACTTATCTTCAAATCAGAATTCTCTTTGATTTGAGTCCATTAAAATTTGAATTCTTATCCTTGCTTTGTAAAAATTAATATTTAAAAATGTTTTACTATATATATTGTGTTATTTGAGTTGTTGATTTGGGTTTCCAATCAATTCGTCTGATCAATGCTATCGATAAGATTTCCAAAACACTTGAACAGAGCAAACTGACACAATCTTGTTTTCAAAACTTGGTAAATGAAACAAAATTTTGAATAATGATATTATATGTAAGTATAATCTTTTAAATTTTGATAATTAATTAAATTTGAGGTTCGAAAACAATATTTTACTTATATATATCTTATAACCATTGGCGTTGTTTCATATATAAATAATTGGATTATAAAACATGGGTATAAATTAATTCGGAAACTTAAATGAATTTAAAACAAGAAGCTAAGAATTTAATTTCCGATGGTTTCAAACTTTGGGTTTAAAGTTTTAAAAAGTGTATTATTTAAAGTATTTCAAGTAGAAATAGTTTCCAAAGAATTTTTAAAGTATAAACCAGAGCCCTACTCTCTGTCGTTGGAAAATAAATTCGGTGGTGACTGCAGCATCATCGACATTCATTTTCGAGTTTCGAAGTGAAGAGACCATTTTGTAGTTTTGCTATAATTTCGCTTTGTAGAATTAAATTTATTTGAATATCTAAAATATGACTTGACTTTTAATATTGATATTGATATATGACTTAAATTTGATTTGATTTGATATATATATATATATATTGTATATATTTATTTATCTCTAAATTGTTTGAAGCTAATCGGAAATTTAAATTCTTAAATTTGATCTTAAAGGAAGGTTTCAATAGAAGTATGAAATCAAAGTTTTGAATAAATATCTAAGTTGAAATAATTATATTGGAAAGGTTTTATTTGTATAATACTCAATTACATCCCAATATAACTTACCTAAGTTGTATCGACCCAGAATTTTTGTTAATTTAAAATGCATATATTTAATTGATTTTAAGTATTAATAAGTAAAATTTGTAAGTCGAATAAATTTTATTTTGAATATCTAGATTTAATTGGATAATTAAATCGATAATTTAATATTGAAATTACAGAAATAATTGAAAATTGGATTTAATATGATTAAAAATGATTTGTAAAATTTTATTAAATCATATTGGAGTTAGAATGGTGTTATAGAACTTTTAAAATTGAATTAAAAGTTAAATTATGGAAATTGAATATTTTAATATTTAATTGACGAGTTAAAATAGCCATTTTTCAAACAGTCTCGGATTTCGACAAAACTAGTTTCATCGGATCCGTAATGTGATATTATTGTAAGATTTCAAATTTCGTGTTAATCGGATTTACCGTTTGTCTGGGGCAAGCCAAAACGCATAGAAATTGGTTTAAATCGATTTAATTTAAATTTGATTGTTTATTTATGGAACTCGCATATACGATGGAATTAGCCAGCGAAACACGTTCCATTGTATTCGAAACGCGGGGTAAACCCTAGAAACGCCAGCCGACACGCTTCGTTTGGAGTTCGGAAAATTTCGGATGAATAGTAATTTAGGCAATTTTCTATAAAAGGACTTGTATTCATTAATTTGCAAACAAGAAATTAGGGTTCCATCTCCAAACCCTAGCCGCCAGAAAAAAATTGATGGCCGAAATTGCTCTCTCCTTTCTTCCTTATTCTCTCTCAATCCACAGCCTTTCTTGAGAAACTATCAACTAGGAAATTGTAGAGCCTTGCAAGGTCTACTCATCTATACGGAGATGATGGGATACGGCGCAACGATGAGGGGTTTTTTTTTCCACGTTCGTGCTCGTCTTGCACGATTTCCGAGACCACATAGGGGGGCCGAGCTCCACTTCCTTGGGGCCGTGCCTAGCTCTCGTCGAGCGCTGTTAGATGGAAGTTGCTGATCGTTGTAGAACGTCGTGTGGTGGTTGCGATGGGTTCTTTGGACCTGCAAATGAACGTGAGGGAGAAGAGAAAGGTCACGGTTTGGATCTGCAGAGAGAAAAATGGACGACCCAGAATTGTTTTAGGTTTAAAATTGAAATGAAATTGTAAATTAAATTATATTTTAATTTGTGTAAAATTTAAAATGCGATATCCTTTTCATACGAGGTCGAAAATGCACGAAACAAATTGCGTTGAATTCGTTTTGTCGAGCACTACGCGATGGAGCTGGATTGGAATCGATTGGAGCTAGTGAAAATTTTGGGTAAAATTAAACGCATGTCTAATTTTATTCGAAATAAAACACTGCAACCATTATTTAAACCAAGGTGAGAACTTCTCACTCAATTGAATTGATTCGATTTAAATTTAAAATTGTTAAATTTAAAATTGCTTGATTGTGTGATTGGATGATAAATTGTTATCCATTGTGTTAAATAGACATTATATGCCATATATTAAGCCGAGGTTATTTATTAAAAACATATGTAGCGAATATTTCACTGCAAAGTGAAATTGGTATTATTTATGTACTTGGAGTTGATTTCCCGCATAATATAGAGGATGAGACCCTATTGCGCCGTATAATAGCGGATAATATTTTATAAATCCTATATACCATGATATTCCGTATTCGAACGGAATTGGTATTGTGCTAATGTCTGTGGATGCAGGGAAACAAGTTGCAGGGATCCAGCTGGATTCCTCACCAGTATTTATTTGATTACATATATTGTGATATTTGTTGATTATCATATTGATATATGATGTTTGGATGCCGTGATTGATTATTTGGTGTTGTTGCATCATTGGCCCTATTTTGAAGTTTTAAAAATGTTAAAGTAACAATTTTTAATTTAAAAGGATTTTAAAGTGATTTTTGAAAATATACGTTTTATTAAATTTTGGAATTGATTTCTTTTAAATAAATAAACGTTATAATTTTTATGTTATAAAAATTATGATTTTTTGTAAAATATAACCGAAATGTGATTTTTGAAATAAATAGTTGATAAATTTATAAGATGGTTTAAATTGGGATTTTTTTTGAATTATTATAAATGATTTATATAAAAGATTTATAAAATTGATATTTATAAATTAAAATATTGGAACTATAAAACGACTTTTTATAAGTGTTAAAAATGATGTTTGTACATGGATTTATAAGTAAATAAGAATTTTAGATTTATAAATTGATGTTGATATAAAGGAATGAATTTGTGAATAAATGGATTACAAGTAATTTACTTATAAATTGGATCTCGACATGTAAATGAAATATGAATAGAATTGGTAAATAAAGGAGATTTATAAATCGAAGTTGTTATAAAATATAAATGGAATTTATAAACATTGTTTTATGAATCCGAAATGAATTGAATTTGATAAATTAAACATAGAAGTTTATTAAAGGAGATATATTCGTGATTTTGGACAGCGAATTATCCTTTAAGTTAAATGTTGTAATAATAAGAGTTTGGTTAGAAAGTATACTCACGATTTTGGACAGTGAATATATTATTAAATAAAAAGAAATGTTTTTGGGGAGTGATATTTTAAATAGAATTAAAACAATTTAAAGATGTTTTAAAAAGCGTTAAGTATCGAATACATAGATTTCAACATTCATTGTTGAAATAGACATTTTCAAGAAATAAGGAAATGGTGGACTATAACACTATTGTTCTAGTAAATGATTTCCGAAAGGAAATGTTTTATATTGTATTGGGATTTATATATCTATCTAAAATTTCGAATCCCTATTCTAGTGATTTTGGGTTGTCGTAACGATGTTTTACGCAACATTCGTTTTGACTCAAATAAATGTGTTTAAGCGCACGTTTTCTTTAAAGAATGAAATATATACTTAATTTCGATTTAAGTATATTGAATATTTTCCAAGTGTTGAAAATAAATGGATTTGTGAATTACTTATTATTAAATAAGTATGGAAATGTTTTCCAATATGAAGTGAATGTTTTGAGATTTTATCTTTTAAAGATAAATTGAAAATGAATATTAGAAATCGATATGGGAATCGTATATTCATAGATATTTTGGAATTGTAAATTCACTATGGAATTTATAAAAGAAAGGGAAATTTGTTTAAAACTAAACGTTGATTTATTTTTGAGGTATGGAAATCAATTTACGGATTTGGAACGTAAATATAAAGTAAATCGGTAAGGATTTATTTAATTGGTTTAAATTAACCATTTTGAAATGAAAATGAATAAAGATTTGTGAATATATCCCGTGTAGGGAAACGATTTGAAATTTGTTTTCAAAAGTTGTAAAGGTGAAAAGTGATTTGAAATTTGTTTTCAAATGTTGAAGTGTGGAAAAATATATCTTGTAAAGATATTTTTGGAAAATAAATAATTTGGAAAATTATTTGGAATCTGGTGATGTTGTGCATACCTATTGATAGTTAAATAACCGACTATCAATATTTACCTTTAAATGGGTATTTTTTGTGATTTTCTTGAATTTGAATGACATACTTATTTTCAAAATAAGCGCTCACTATTCGGGTTAGCCGGGAAAGGACCTTTGGGTCGTATAACCCATTCCGAATATGTGATACATCGTTATGGATTGCATTGAAGACCGGTGTTGAAGACCGGATATTTTTTAAAACGGAAGGATTACCGTCGAATGACTCTGCATCGGCTGATCTCCGATATAGAGGTTTTATCACCCTTAGTGACGGAAAGTCCGGTCGTGATTAGTGAATATCCGGATTGCAAGGACTTCTTTTAAAGTGCCTTCGGTTCCGTTCGATCCCAGAACGTACTTGTATGGATGTGTGTCTGACATTACAATTTGAGATGTAAAGTTGGTATCTATCAAATATATTTTCGTCGGTGGCGGAGAATTTATTCTCTTAGCTTAACACCCTTCCCTGAGACGTACAAGCTCAGAGGTTATGTAGTTGATGGTTACTAGTGATACATTCCCAAATTGGTAATGTGACATACGAAGTGTTGTTGAGCATATGTGATCAAAGCACAGCTTTTGTATAAAGCGTGGCTTTGTGGACGAGACTTCGTCGGACCTCACACCCCGGAAATGGTTAAAAAAGGAAGGATGCACCAAGGTTATTAGGGGGTAGCGCCCCTTTAGTGTATGTCATTCCTTCTGGATAGAGGTGGTATCATGGTATGGAGCCCAAATACTTAACCTATGTTGTTGCTGCAAATTTATTACGTTTTGGTTGTTGGAATCGAGGATCCTCGGATATAGATCGGTTACGATCGGCGAATGACATATTCGTGTCAGTAGTTACCCAGTTAGGGGTAACCCGGCCCTGTGTTGGCAGAGATCCGGTTAGGTTCTAGGGTCGTCTTTCCAGAGGCGTACCCATGCGGCAATGTGAATTTTTTTGGCCTGACCATTTGTTGGAAATCCAAAGAAAACTATATGAGCCTTGTACGGTTTTAGTTGTAGAACCTGCCATTCACTTATGGTGGCGCCCCACTGTTTGGATCGTAGCTATAGTAGGCATTGTTTGGAATGTCTATACTGGCTAAGATTTATATTCTATTTACGAAATGCTTTCTACAGTATGCAATAATAAATAAATAAATAAATGATTTGTTTTTGCGTATTAAGCATCTTTGACTATCATAAGGAGAAATCTCCTCCAATTCTGCGTTTGCATTGTGTGTGTGCGGGGAGGCCTTATGGTAGTTTCATTTTTCAAAAGCATTGCTGTAACAACCCAGAATTTTATTTAATTAAAATTTGTATATTTAACTAATTTTAAATATTAATAAGTGAAATTTATAAGTCGAATAAATTTTATTTTGAATAATTGGATTTAATTGGATAATTAAATCGATAATTTAATATTGGAAAATACAGAAATAATTGAAAATTGGGTAAAATTTGATTGAAAATGATTTGTAAAATTTTATTTTATCATATTGGAGTTAGAATGATGTTTTAGAACTTTTAAAATCGAATTAGAAGTGAATTTGTGAAAATTGAATATTTTAATATTTAACCGACTAGTGAAAATAGCCAATTTTTGAACAGTCTCAGAATTGGACAAAACAAGTTCCATTGGATCCGTAATAATTTGTTATTATCGGATTTCAATTTTCGTAGCAATTGGAGTTGTCGTTTGATCGTGGCAGCTCGAAACGTATCGAAATTGTTTTAATATTAATTTGACGATTTAAAATAGCCATTTTTCAAACAGTCTCGGATTTCGACGAAACCAGTTTCGTCGGATCCGTAATGTAATATTATTGTATGGTTTCAAATTTCGTGTCAATTGGATTTACCGTTTGTCCGGTGCAAGCTAAAACGCCTAGAAAATCATTTAATCGGTTTAATTTTAAATTGAACATTTATTGCCATAACTCGCACAGATGACCGAATTAGCTCCCGAAACACGTTCCATTGTGTTCGGAAAGCGGGGTAAACCTTAGGAACGCCATTCGTTTGGAGTTCGGAAATTCCGGGATGAATAGTAATTGGTGAAATTTTCTATAAAAGCCCTTAAATGTTCACATTTGCAAGCAAAATAAACCCTAGGGTTTCAAAACCTTCAGGCCGCCTTCTATAGTATCAATGGCCGACGTTTTCCCATTTTCTTTCTCTTATTTCTTCAAATCCATCAATTAATGGCAAAAACTTTCTAAAGCAAACTTGTAGAGCGTAATGAGAACTACAAGATCAACGGTCAAGATGTAAAATGGAGCAGTGTAGTGGTCGAAATCGTGGCTCAAAGGCCTACAGTTGCGCATGAAATTCAAGGAGCAAGAGTGAACGAGCTTGGTGATGTTTGGGGCGAGCGTGGTGTTGGAGGCGAGCTACGTAACGATGGTCTCTGATCGAATTATAATCGAACGATGTGGTCGCGGTTCGAAGCCCTAGGGGCGGCTCTATGGGTTTCATTGTGCGTACATGTTTCTGGGTGGATACGCGCATGTTGGAGAAGAAGCAGGGGACGGTCATGATTTGCAGGGTGCAGGATCTCACGGCCCGTGTTGATTAGGTTTAGAAAATTATAAAAACTATGTTGTAAATTTATGAATATAAATTCGTGTAACTTCTAAAATTCATATCTTTTTCATACGAGGTCAAAAATGCGCGAAACCAGATGCGTTGGTATCGTATGGACGAGCACTACGCTATGGAATTGGATTGGAGTCGTTTGGAGTTAGTGAGAATTTTGGATAAAATTAAACGCACGTTTAATTTTATTCGAAATAAATCGCTAAAACAAAATTGAAATCAAGGTGAGAACTTCTCACTCAATCGAATCGGTTTCGATTTTAATTTTAAATAGTTAGATTTAAAATACTTGAATGCATGTTTGAATGATGATTGTTATCTATTGATTGTTAAAATAGACATTACGCGCCGTTAGTAAGCGGATGTTATTTATTAAAAACATATACCGCGAATATTTCATAAATAGTGAAATTGGTATTATTTATGTACTTGGAATTGATTTCCCGCAGTATATAGCGGATGAGACCCTATTGCGCCGTCTATTTAGCGGATAATATTTTAAATCCCATATACCGCGATAATTTCGTACTGGAACGGAATTGGTATTGTGCTAACATCTTTGGATGCAGAAAAACAGGTTAGAGGGATCCAACTGGATTCCTCAACAGTATTTATTTGATTTCAGATATTTTGATATTTGATTGATTATCATATCGATATATGATATCGTTGTTGTCGTGATTGACTATTTGGTGTGTAGCATCATTGGGCCAAATTTTGGAATTTTAAAGGGATTTTTAAAGTGATTTTTGAAAGTATACATTTTATAAAATAATTTTGGAATCGATTCATTTTAAATAAATAAACGTATAAATTTTAATGTTATAAAATTATGATTTTGAGAAATATAGTTAAAAGTTGATTTTTGAAAATATGGGTTAATGATTTTATAAAATAGCTTAAATTGGGATTTCTGAATTTATTATAAAAAGTTTAAAAATAGGATTTATGAAATTTGATTATTTTATAAATCAAAGAGGATGGTGAAATTATAAAGGACTTAAAAGACGTTTTGAAATAATAATATCAATTGATTTATATAAAAGATTTATAAATTGATAATTGATAATTTATAAATTAAAATATTGAAATTATAAAACGAGTTTTTATAAGTGTTAGAATGAATTGTAAATGAATTTCATAAATGAATGAAATTCATAGAATTATAAACGGTGAAGTTATAAATGGAATTTTATAAGCAGTAGGTTTATAAAATTTGTAAAGTTATTTGAAGAATAAGTTTTGGGTAAATAAATGAATCTTATGAGTTATAAGATTTATAATTTGGGAAGTTTAAAAGAACGATTTTGTAAACAAATAAATTATAAGTATTTAACTTATAATATGAACTTTTGTTATATAATTGAGTTATAAATTGAATAGGTTAATAAAGGAGGTTTATAAAAGGAAGTTGTTATAAAATAAATAGAAATGGTATTTATAAACGTTGTTTTATAAATCCGCAAACGGCTTATTTTGATAAGTAAATTGTTATAACTTATTAATGGAGTTATATTCACGTTTTAGACAGTGTATAATCCTTTTTAAATAAAATGTATAGAAATGATGAAATTGGTTAACGTAGTATATTCACGTTTTTGAATAGTGAATAATATGTTAAAGAAAATGTTTTGGATGTGATGTTTTAAATAGAATAAAAACGATCTAACGATGTTTTTAAAAATGTGTTAAGATTCGAAACCCTAGATTTCAATATTCATTGTTGAAATAGACGTTTTCGAGAAATAAAAGGAAATGGTGGACTATAACACTGTTGTTATAGTAAATGATTTTTGAAAGGAAATGTTTTATTTAGTATTGGGATTTATATATCAATTTTAATTTCGAATCCCTATACTAGTGATTTTGGGTTGTCGTAACGATGTTTTACGCAACATTCGTTTTGGCCCAAATAAATATGGTTAAGAGAATGATTTCCTTAAAGAATGAAATATATACTTAATTTCGATTTAAGTATATTGAATATTTTCCAAGGATTGAAAATAAATAGATTTGTGAATTACTTATTAATAAGTAGGTATGGAAATGTTTTCCAATGTGAAATTAAACGTTTTAAGAACTTATCTTTTTGAAGATAAATTGAAAATGAATAGTTGAAATCGTGTATTCATAAATATTTTGGAATGTAAATTCACTATGGAATTTATAAAAAGGGGAATTAGTTTAAAAATAAATATTGATTTATTTTTGAAGTATGGGAATAAATTTACGGATTTTAAACGTAAATATAAAGTAAATCTTTAAGGATTTATTTAATTGGTTTAAATGAACCATGTTGAAATGAAAATATTTCCGCGTAAGGAAAATGATTGAAATTTGTTTTCAAAAGTGGTAAGGATGAAAAGTGATTTGAAATTTGTTTCCAAAATGATTGAAGTATTGAAATTTTATATCTTGCAAAAATATTTTTGGGAAGATAAATAATTTGGAAAATTATTTGGAATCTGGTGATGTTGTGCATATCCATTGATAGTTCAATAACCGACTATCAATATTTACCTTTGAATAGGTATTTGTTGTGATTTGCTGAATTTGAATGCCACACTTGTTTTCAAATTATTGCGCTCGTTATTCGGATTACCCATTCCGAATAGTGATACGACGTAATGGATAACATTGATGACCGGTGTTGAAGACCAGATATTTTTGAAAGCGAAAGGACAACTCGTCGAATGTCTTTGCATCGAATGGTCCCCGGTATAGAGACTCCATATGTGATGGGAAGTCCGAACGTGATTAGTGAATATCCGGATTGCAAGGACTTCTTTGTAAGTGCCTTCGGTTCTGTCCGATCCCGGAACAGACTTGTATGGATAGTATGTCTGACATTACAAATTGAGATATAAAGATGATTTCTTTCAAATATATTTATGTTGGTGGCGGAGAATTTATTCTCTTAGCTTAACACCCTTCTCTGAGACGTACGAGCTCAGAGGTTATGTAGTTGATGGTTATTAGCAATATATTCCCAATTTGGTAATGTGACATGCTGAGTGTTGCTGTGAAATGATCATTGTTTGATCATTTGTTTGATCGTTTATCTTTGTGATCATTTCTATGATCATTTGTTGACCCAAAACACAGCTTTTGTATAAAGCGTGGCTTTGTGGATGAGACTTCGTCGAGCCTCACACCCCGGAATGGTCAAAACAGGAAATATGCGGAAAGGTTATGAGGGGTAGCTCCCTTTAGGGTATGTGCATTTCCTTCTGGAAAAGGGTGGTATCATGGTATGGAGCCCAGATGCTTACTCATGTTGAAACACTTATTATTTTGGTGTGATGTTGATTACGAGCGCTCGGATAAAGGTCCCAAAGGACCGGGGGATGGCATACTCGTGTTAGTAGTTACCCAGTTAGGGGTAACCCGGCCTTGTGTTGGCAGAGATCTGGTTTGGTTCTCGGGGACGTCCTTCCAGAGGCGTTCTCATGTGGCAATGGGAAGTTCCTTGGCCTGACCATTTGTTGGAAATCCAAAGAAACAATACGATCTTGTACGGTATTAGTTGTAGAACCTATCATTCACTTATGGTGGCGCCCCACTGTTTGGATGGTAGCTATAGTAGGCATACGATAATGGTCGTATGTTGGCTAAGATTTATATCTTTATTTTCGAAATAAATTTTTCCTACACTATGCTCTAGTAATAATATCAAATGTTTTTTTATGCGTATCAAGCATCTTTGACTATCATAAGGAGAAATCTCCTCCGATTCTGCGTTTGCATGTGTGTGTGCGCGGGAGGCCTTATGGTAGTCTCATTTTTAAAAGCATTGCGAATTGACTTTAAAAATATTCCTCTTTTTTGATTTTAAAGATAAATAAACTGTTTTGAGTTCTCACACCAATCACATGACTGACTCGGAGTTTATTGTTTTCCTTCCTAAACTCTGGGTGCCCACCAATTTCCACACGGTCAGTCAAGAGACAGGTTTATCAGGATATTTTGGAATTCAGGAGTTGCTGGAGGCAAGATGGATGGCATGGCGTATTACTAGTATATAGTATTTCTTTTCCATTGTTTGTTGTTGTTTGATGTTGTACACTCTGATGATGATGTAATGTAATGTGTTGTAATGTAATAACTGATATAGTTCTTCGTTTAAAGATGATTCATTTATCTATTATATGTTGTTCCGCTGCGGATTGTGAGATTCTGATATTGTTCTGTTGTTTTCTTTCTGCTATGTTCTACCTTTTCTCTCTGCTTCTGCCTTCTTCTTTTCTTTTCTTTTTCTTAAAACCCTAAGTGTTCGGTTTTCCGGCATTCGACTGCTCGGCAGTTGATACAGTGGACGTATTGATGTCAGTTTTCGAAAGTCGAAGAATCGGGTCCTTACATTTGCGGATATTTTTCCAATCTATTGTTGTTTTTGTTTTAAAAGATAAATAACTGTTTTAAGTTCTCACACTAGTCCCATGACTTACCTGGAGTTTATTGTTCTCTTCCTAAACTCTGGGTGCCCATAATTTTCCACATGGTCAGTCTAGAGTCAGGTTATCAGGTCATTCTAGATTCAGAAGTGCTTTGGAGCTCAAGTGGCGAGCTGGATGGCGAGACGTATTACTTGTATATAATATTATCTTTCCGCTGTATAATTCTCTTGTAAAGACATGTTGTATAACTGTCCATTGTCCAGTTGTGTTGTATATTTTTGTTGTACACTCTGATGATAATGTAATGTAATAACTGTTATAGTTCTTTGTTTAAAGATTATTCATTTATCTTTTATATGTTGTTCCGCTGCGATTATGAGATTCTGATATTGTTCTGTTGTTTCTTTCTGTTCTGTTCTATCTTTTTCTCTCTTCTTCTTTCTTTTTCTTCTTTTTGACCATAACATTTCGGTTTTCCGGCATTTGATTGCTCGACAGTTGATACAGTGGACGTATTGATGTCGGTTTTCGAGCGTCGAAAAGTCGCAATCGTTACATCTGGTATCAGAGCATATGGTTTATCGACAACCGTGGCTCTATTGGGTGTTACTCATTAGAGATAGAGTCAGTAGTACTCTAGAATGAGTTTGAGTGTAATAATAGCTATGAGCCCGTATTTGTTAGTGAATATAAATTGTTGTATTGTGTTGATATAAATTGTTGTATTGTGTTGACTTATCGGTTGGTTGTTTATGAATTCTGGTAGGTGCAGGAAGTACAACTGTGATCGATAAGGGTTTCTAAACTCTTAAACAAGATAAACTGACACAGTATTGTTTTGAATTGGGTAAATGAAATAATTTTACCCAAAACTATTTTCGTATATTAAAAGAAATAAATTTTCTGTAAATGTTTATAATATATGGTTGCTTGGTTGTTAGGAAACGTTGATATTGAAATATTATCATTATTAAAATGGAAATTGAAATAAGAAATTGAAATAATAACCAAAGGATAAAGGAATGAATTTATGTACAAATGGGAATTGAAAATATTTATAAGTTGGAATAAAATTCATTAATGGAATGAAATTGGTAATGTGAATGTACAAATGAGTTTTATAAATTGAAATGAGATTTGATTGGGAATTGAAGTTTGATTGTGATAAACAAATTTGAAATAAAAATCCAAGATGAAATTGTTGAGTATAAGTGAAAAGAGTTTTGAACTTATAATATGAGATAATAAATTTGACTTTGGTTAAAGTAAATGGAATTTACTTTAGAATTGGAATCTGAATTGGATTATAAGTGAAAATTTAAGTTAAGTTAAATAAATTGATTTGGATTATATAAGATGTTTGAAATGGAATATAACTAAAGTGATGTTGGATAAAGTTGATTTTGGTATCGAAGTAAATTAATCAAGAGAAGTGATGAATATGAACTTGAGTTATATAAATGAAATTCAACCTTATACTGTTAAAGGAATTAGCAATTGAATTGATAAATGGATGGAATGAAAATCAATTTAATATAAACCAATTGGAATTAAAAGTGTTGGACCAAATTGAATGTAAATTAAACAATTTAGTTATGTTGAATATACATTGGTTGTTATTTGATTGTTAATTAATTGTGTATATTACATTAAGTGTTAATGAAGTTGAATTGATAAAATTGAAAGCTATATAATTTGATTTGAATGTGGAAGTGAACTAACTTGAATGTAAGTTAGTGAATATGAACTAATTGAAAAATGAATAAATGAATATTTATAAAATCCAATGTCAACAAATCAAATGTGATTAAATTGAAAACCAATTCAATGAATATAAATGAAAAGTGAATTTATATTGATTTGATATGGATTTGTTGGACGTTAGATTGGATGATAGTTTTTTGGTGGTTGCATTTGTTGTTTTGTTGCATTTGCTATGTTGGCACATGTAGTTGTTATGTTGCTATATGTTGTATATTGGTATTATTTTCATATACGCATGTTTCTCATGTTGTTGTTGAGTGTATAGTAGGTGTGGATGGCTTGTGCTTTGCATTTGGAGCTCGCTTTCGCGCTATATTAGCCGTATATGCTCGCTAATAATATATAAGGTACATATCTCAGATTACATATCGTGCTTTTACACTTTTTTTTCTTGCGGGATGCCTCATCACTTGATAAGATGTATATTTGTGATATATATACACTGTCATTTTTTTTCGGATCGAGCCGCGCAAAGGAGGTTATGGCGAAATTTTTTGAAAATTTAAGGCGTTAGAATATGTGACGCCCCACCTCTATACCCACGCTAGGCAAGAACATTACGGTGAATGCTGTCAACTAGCACGGAGAATAAGGCTGTGGAGGAGCGACCATCCGTGTAATTGCTTTGTGCGAGCATCGATATGTCAGATAGTATAACATGCATTACTATATCAAGACGAAATCCGACATACCGACACCAACTCAAAGCTACTACACTGTGGCTATAATATCTTCAGAAACAAATACAGAAATAAACATAACATAAATCAGTCACAGATAATTCATATCACAAAGGCGAAAGAAGATATGAATATATAATAAACACATGGAAGTGTATATCAGAGTAGTGGTCAAAAAGATCCACAATAATACAAAAGAATAGCAACACGTGCTATACAAAAGAATACAACTATGAGTCTATATCTCAAGTGTATACAACAAAATAAACTACTAATCTAAGTAGTTTGCCAAAAGTCAGAGTAATGAATCCTAGGGATAAAGTCAAGCAGAAGCACCTGTAACATCTCGGTCTGACCCGAGTATTATTTAATAAGAAAATAATAAACGGATCAGTCTAATTATAAATATCAGATGAAACGATATAGAGTAAGAGATATGACTAAACACATAATAATCACAATGCCAAGCTGTGATATATATAAGTAATTGAAAATCAACAAGAGATTAATCAATATCACCAAATCTACACAAGAATCAAAGGAAGTGTCATACTCCTTATTTCGTTCACCAAACCATAAATATTGACGATCATATCAATGTCAATCACAAAAGTCAATGACACACGAATTCACCTATGCACAAAAATTGATAAATCATATCAATAGAAATCACAAAAATAGGTGAAGAAGAAAATTCTAGAATTCGACACACGAAATCCAGAGATCACACAAAACAGGGGGGAAGGCCTATCACACGAAAAGGAGCATGAAAACTCACAAACATATGTATCACACGAACGAGACGCTATCTCATGGTAGCTAGCCATTAATTTTTGACACACGAACGGCCCGAAGACCATGGGGCGCTACCCCACATATGTGAGTTGAAACTCACACAAACGGGGTTTAGTCTCCCTCGTAGACAAAGAGACATCGCACATTGCTAGTCTAAATCACAAAAATGATCGTCATGATCATCAAGAAGTGTCAATTACAGTAAGATAGTAAATATATGAGCTTAGCCTCACGTCCCATAACCACTAGCTTAACTTAAATATTTACGAACAAATTGTAGATCTCCACTAGAAAATTGTCACAAGAGATTCAATCGAACAAGTCCAAGAATTAACCGGTGAAGTAAACGCAAGCGTTTCATACCACTTGTTTTACTAAGGCGTTTAATTAGATTTCTCATACGAGTGAGGTAAAGGTTTGTATATACTAATAGATTGGAAAACGGTTTTATAAACGAATTTGGTATTAAAATAGAATTGAAATCGTTTGAGGAAAGAGTTTTGATATTACTACTAGTATTGAAACCTTTATATTTTTAAAGTGACAAAACACGAAAATGATTGTAGAACAATCAACCACCAAAATTCACATCCAAAGACGTGAATAAAAAGTCCAAAGAAATCGATCTGAATCCATCAAAATGGGTATTCCTAAAAATTCCAAGAATAGAAGTCATTAAAGTCGTAGCAACAACAAGTGGGAAATAGCACGAATCGATGGAATTTGGAAACCAAGCAAAAATATGCACAATTAGGCAAATCGGTGCAGGTCAGTCGACTGACTAAAAGGTCCAATCGACTAGACCAGAGGCATGAAAAATAATTTCCTGCAGTCAGTCGACTGACCTAAAAATTCAGTCGACTGAATGCAGGGAAAACAGAGGACCCGAGCCTCTGTTAGTTGCCTTCGGAATGCCTATGTGCTACAGCCAGTCGACTGACTCAAAGGTCCAGTCGACTGACAGGCATCAAGGCTGCTTTCCAGCCTATAAACTGAAGATGAAATCTTCATCAAAATGCAATCGAGCGAGCACGGTCACTAGGGGCTTATGCAAATCGACTACCCGGCCCTATAAGCTCTTCGATGCATCACCAAAAACAAGTTCAAACAACAAAGCTATGAATTTTTGAAGATTTGAACTCAAAACACTAAAATTTGGAATGTTCACAAAGCCTATCCAAATCAAAATCAAATATACATGAATATGTGTTAGGAATTTATTCCTCATAATCGAAGATAATCATTGACATAGATGTGAGATAAAAAATCTCACCTTTGAACCCAAACGATTGAAGAAGATGCTTGAAAGCAAAGGAGAATCAACCACTCTTCAAATGCAACTCAAGAAGCTTGATTCTAAGCTTTAAAAGAAGAACATTCCCAAAGTTAGGTTTAGGAATTTCTGAAATTGATAAGAGATTGAGTTGGAGAAGAAGAAGAGAAGCTTACCAATGAGTTATTCTATTAGTTTGAAGCTAGAACTTGATTTGCAAAAGAAAACTAGGGCTTGAGTCTTAATTTCTCATCTCTCCCACCATTGTTGCTAAAGCTTGAGTATTAGGAATTGGAAATGAAGTAAATGAGGAGGAGAGGGGTTGGGACTGAATACATAAGTGGGCTCAGCCCAAATCAAAACCCTAAGTGAAAAAGTAGCAAAAATCAACTTTCTCCAAACATATCGAAGCTTATACTCAAAAAGGTCACAAACGGCATTTTAAACTCTATGGGAGTGGTGCCGAGTCCTAATTCGTCCGTATGCAAAAAGTAGCTTTTCGGACTAAATTCCGAGTATCAAAAAAAATATTTAAATAAAATATTTAAATATAACATCAACAAATATGCGGGTTGTTACAGACTCCCCTCCTTAAAGAAATTGCGTCCTCGTAATATTTAAGAAGAAGATATATAGTAACAACCATAAAAGCATATTCAACACAAAAGAAGTTTGAAATAAGAAGTTCACCTCAAAGAGCACGAGAAAGTAAGTCCGAATGTGTTCGCTCGATGAACTCTCTAGATTCCCAAGAACAATCCTTAGGATTTAAAGACCATTGAACTTTAACAAGCGGAACATCTTTGTTTCGAAGTCGTTTGACTTCCGAAGCAATGATATGAATAGGATGTTGCTCATAAGTTAAATTAGGCGAAACTTCAATCTCTTCCGCGACACCGGGCTCAAGAATAGAATCAGAATCTCGAAGGCATTTTCGTAATTGAGATACGTGAAACACGTCATGAATAGAAGAAAATTGAGCTGGTAATAAAAGGCGATATGCCATGGAACCAATACGTTCAGCGATAGGAAATGGCCCAATATATCGAGGCGCTAACTTTCCCGATCGACTGAAACGTACAACACCTTTCATAGGTGAAACACGAACAAACACAAAATCTCCCACAGAAAACTCGAACTTCCTTCTCCGGTTATCGGCATAGGATCTTTGTCTACTTTGGGCTTCTTTTATCCTATGACGAATAAGGTCAATCTTTTCTGTGGAATCACGAATAAAATCTGGACCTAAAACCAGCTTCTCACCGGCCTCAAGCCAACAAGAAGGAGATCGGCATGGCCTTCCATAGAGTGCCTCGAAAGGTGCCATACCAATACTGGATTGGAAGCTATTATTATAGGAAAATTCAACAAGTGAAATATGATCTTCCCAACTTCCACCAAAATCAAGAACACATGCACGAAGAAGATCTTCAAGAGTTTGATTCACACGCTCGGTTTGTCCATCGGACTGAGGATGATAAGCGGTGCTAAAATTAAGCTTCGTTCCCAAAGCTTTTTGAAGATCTTCCAAAATCCACTAGTAAACAATGGATCACGATCATTAACAATAGAAGTAGGAACTCCATGTAATTTAACAATCTCCTTAACAAAGAGCTTGGCCAAACGAGGAACGGTTCGGTTAGACCGAACGGGAATAAAATGGGTGGATTTAGTAAGTCTATCAACAATCACCCATAAGCTATCATGACCCGAACGAGAACAGGGAAGGCCATCTATAAAATCCATGGAAATTTGGTCCCACTTCCAAATTGGAATTTCTAAAGGTTGCAATAACCCACCGGGCCTTTGATGTTCGGCCTTAACGAGTTGGCAAGTCATGCAACGCTTAACGAAGTTAGCGATGTCAAGTTTCATTCCCTCCCAATAATAAAGTCGCTTCATATCCGCGTACATTTTGCTACTATCGGGATGAATGGTGAATTTAGAACGATGAGAATCTTCTAAAATATCTTTTCGAAGACCACTAATATTTGGCACGATAAGTCTACCAAACTTCCGAATGCCGCCACGAGAATCAATATCAAAGTCTTTCAAACCTTCAATACCAATTTTATCCTTAACATTTTGGCCAAGAAGAGCCAATTCAGGATCTAGCCCTTGAGCTTCAAGAATGCAGTCTAAAAGAGAAGGATGAGCCTCAAGGCTACATAAAACAAGTGATGAGCACAAATCGGATACGCGCTCTCGAATCTCACAAGTGGATAAAACCTCGAGGTCGTTCCATTCGGATATCATCATAGAAACAACCGCTTGTTGCTTTCGACTAAGTGCATCCACAACGCGATTTCCCTTTCCGGGAGTATAAAGGATATCAAGATCATATGGTGCAAGAAATTCGAGCCAACGCTGTTGACGCAAATTAAGTTCCTTTTGAGAGAATAAATACTTCAAGGACTTATGATCGGTATAAAGAACAAATTTCTCTCCTAAAAGATAATGACGCCAAATACGAAGGGCGAAAACAATAGCCGCGAGCTCTAAATCATGAGTGGCATATCTAGTCTCAGCAAGCTTCAATTGCCTAGAAGCATAAGCAATAACACATTCTCCTTGCATAAGAACGACACCCAAAACAACGCGACTAGCATCGGTATAAACAACGAAATCTTGATTCCCCTCGAGAATAACGAAAATAGGAGCATCAGAAAGAATTTCTTTTAATTTCTGAAAAGAAGCTTCACATTTGTCCGACCAAATGTATTTAACACCTTTCTTCGTCAAGCTAGTGAGAGGGACGGAAATCTTAGAAAAGTCTTTGATAAAACGACGGCAATAGCCCGCCAATCCGAGAAAACTACGAATCTCTGTCACACTCTTCGGTCTCTTCCAATCTTGAATCGCTTCAATCTTTGAAGGATCCACGGAAATTCCGGATTTGGAAATAATATGACCGAGAAACTTCACACAAGATTGCCAAAAGTGGCATTTAGAAAATTTTGCCTTTAATTGATTACTCCTAACAGTTTCCAACACAATCCGAAGATGTTTTTCATGCTCTTCCTCGGTTTTAGAATACACAAGAATATCATCGATAAAATGAGAACAAACCGTTCGAGGAAGTCTATGAAAACTCTATTCATAAGGTCAACGAAATAAGCTGGGGCATTTGTTAAACCAAATGGCATAACAAGCTATTCATAAGATCCATAACGAGTACGGAACGATGTCAAAGGAATACTATCCTCTGCAATACGAAGCTGATGAAGTCCAGTAGCTAAGTCTAATTATGAAAAGACTCTAGCACCACTAAGTTGATCGAATAGATCATCAATTCGAGGTAAAGGATATTTATTTTTGATAGTAAGATCATTAAGCTTGCGGTAGTCAATGCAAAGCCTAAGTGTTCCATCGGATTTCTTCACAAAAATAGTTGAAGCTCCCCAAGGCGAGGAACTAGAGCGAATAAATTGCTTCGTCTCCAATTTGGATAATTGTTTACGCATCTCCTCGTTTTCTTTATTAGACATACGATACGGAGGACGAGTGATAGGTTGAGCTCCAGGAATAAGATTAATTCTGAACTCAATTGCTCGCTTAGGTGGTAATCCTAAAACGGGCTCGAATATGTCGGAAAATTCACGAACGATGTGAATAAGAGAAATAATATTACCCTCATCATCGTCATCGTCATCACAAGGATTTAAAGAATATAAAGATGCAACCAAGCTGGAATTTGAATCTTGAAGATTAATAGAAATCTGCTTAACAGATTGAGGATGTCGAAGATGAATATTCCGCTCAGGACATAGGATATGAGCTTCATAACGGTTAAGCCAATCCATTCCCAAAATCATTCCAAAGCCTAAATAACGCATGACATGCAAATCGGCTCGGAAAGAAAAATCACACATAATAATCTCGACATCTTTACACAATAAACTGATTGTCGCGGATCCACCAACTGGATTCGCAATTCTCAAAGAAGTCATTAAACACAAAACATCCAAAGAAAAAGTATCAACAAGTTCTTTTGATATAAAAGAATGGGATGCACCCGTATCAAAAAGAACTCGAATTGGATGATCACGAAATAAAATAATTCCATCCAGAATAGAATGAGAAATACCTTGGCCACGAGATGTGTTGCCAGGGGCTTGAGCAACATTAAGCTTTCCCTCCCTCCTATTTTGAAGTTTGGGACATACATGCATAAAATGGTCCGGGCTTTTGCAATAGCGACAAGTACGAGGCTTTGAACACTTGTTCGCAAAATGGTCTTTCGAACCACAATTATAGCATTTCCCTTGAGTAGAGGAAAAGGTCTTTTCAAAAGGAGTGGCTTGCCTCCCTTTCTTATTGGGATAAGGGCCTTTGAATTTGTTTGGCCTCTTCTTGTTGTTGAAGCTTGGTTTGGAACCCACCACTTTAACATCATTCTCCCTATCCGCCTCTTCAAGACGAAGAGCGATATCAACGAGTTGGTCGAAAGAAACTTCTAATTTTAGAAGTAATGGCTTCTTGAGATTTTTGTTTAAGCCATAGACGAACCTCTGGTTCTTCTTTAAAGGGGTGTTGATGTATTAAACCCCATATTTGGAAAGTGACTCAAAGGAGGCGACGTAATCAGTCACGGAGGACTCACCTTGAACAAGGTCTATAAATCGTCGAGCCAATGTCACTTTCTCTGCTTTTGGTACAAATTTCAACTCGAAGCATTCCCGGAATTGCTCCCAGGTGAGATCCGCTTCATTAGTCTCAGAAATAAGAAGCTCGTACCAGTCCAATGCTCTTTCTCGGAGCATACTAGAGGCCACCTGAACTCGGTGAAGGTCAATAAGATTCATGCGAGAAAAGATTCGATCGCATGACCTTTGCCAAGCCTGTACTTCAATAATAGTTTCGGAACCTTTGAATGGCTCCCCACCCAAATTAGTGTAATCGCTGCACAAGCGTGCAAATCCTGACTTTGGGTGAGTAGGTTCCGGGTTAGCTCCAGCTGCTTGAGCATTCGTCACTAAATCAAGAAGCTGTTGAGCAGTCATAAAAACTCCATCCTGGGGAGGAGTACTAGATGGTACGGCTCTGGGGCGGCCTGGTCTAGACATTTCTCTTTCTTTAGAAAGAAAGAAGAAGAAGAAAAAGGTTATTCACCAAATTCAATATCAAGCAATTCTTGATAGATAAAACAAGGAATCGTAAAAGAAAATAGGATGAATCGGTACGAAGACTCGAATAAAATCCTAAAGCATGACTCCTAAGAAAGACTTAGGACGATGATCCTTGTTATAACATTCCATATTGTTCCGAAGTTTTGCTCTGATACCAAGCTGTGACGCCCCACCTCTATACCCACGCTAGCCTAGAACATTACGGTGAATGCTGTCAACTAGCACGGAGAATAAGGCTGTGGAGGAGCGACCATCCGTGTAATTGCTTTGTGCGAGCATCGATATGTCAGATAGTATAACATGCATTACTATATCAAGAGGAAATCTGACATACCGACACCAACTCAAAGCTACTACACAGTGGCTATAATATCTTTGGAAACAAATACAGAAATAAACATAACATAAATCAGTCACAGATAATTCATATCACAAAGGCGGAAGAAGATATGAATATATAATAAACACATGGAAGTGTATATCAGAGTAGTGGTCAAAAAGATCCACAATAATACAAAAGAATAGCAACACATGCTATACAAAAGAATACAACTATGAGTCTATATCTCAAGTGTATACAACAAAATAAACTACTAATCTAAGTAGTTTGCCAAAAGTCAGAGTAATGAATCCCAGGGGAAAAGTCAAGCAGAAGCACCTGTAACATCTCGGTCTGACCCGAGTATTATTTAATAAGAAAATAATAAACGGATCAGTCTAACTATAAATATCAGATGAAACGATATAGAGTAAGAGATATGACTAAACACATAATAATCACAATGCCAAGCTGTGATATATATAAGTAATTGAAAATGAACAAGAGATTAATCAATATCACCAAATCTACACAAGAATCAAAGGAAGTGTCATACTCCTTATTTCGTTCACCAAACCATAAATATTGACGATCATATCAATGTCAATCACAAAAGTCAATGACACACGAATTCACCTATGCACAAAAATTGATAAATCAAATCAATAGAAATCACAAAAATAGGTGAAGAAGAAAATTCCAGAATTCGACACACGAAATCCAGAGATCACACAAAATAGGGGGAAAGGCCTATCACACGAACAGGAGCATGAAAACTCGCCAACATATGTATCACACAAACGAGACGCTATCTCATGGTAGCTAGCCATTAATTTTTGACACACGAACGGCCCGACGACCATGGGGCGCTACCCCACATATGTGAGTTGAAACTCACACAAACGGGGTTTAGTCTCCCTCGTAGACAAAGAGACATCGCACATTGCTAGTCTAAATCACAAAAATGATCGTCATGATCATCAAGAAGTGTCAATTACAGTAAGCTAGTAAATATATGAGCTTAGCCTCATGTCCCATAACCACTAGCTTAACTTAAATATTTACGAACAAATTGTAGATCTCCACTAGAAAATTATCACAAGAGATTCAATCGAACAAGTCCAAGAATTAACCGGCGAAGTAAACGCAAGCGTTTCATACCACTTGTTTTACTAAGCCGTTTAATTAGATTTCTCATACGAGTGAGGTAAAGGTTTGTATATACTAATAGATTGGAAAACGGTTTTATAAACGAATTTGGTATTAAAATAGAATTGAAATCATTTGAGGAAAGAGTTTTGATATTACTACTAGTATTGAAACCTTTATATTTTTAAAGTGACAAAACACGAAAATGATTGTAGAACAATCAACCACCAAAATTCACATTCAAAGACGTGAAAAAAAAATCCAAAGAAATCGATCCGAATTCATCAAAATGGGTATTCCCAAAAATTCGAAGAATAGAAGTCATTAAAGTCGTAGCAACAACAAGTGGGAAATAACATGAATCGATGGAATTTGGAAACCAAGCAAAAATATGCACAAATATGCACAATTCGGCAAATAGGTGCAGGTCAGTCGACTGACTAAAAGGTCCAGTCGACTGGACCAGAGGCATGAAAAATAATTTCCTGCAGTCAGTCGACTGACCTAAAAATTCAGTCGACTGAATGCAGGGAAAACAGAGGACCCGAGCCTCTATTAGTTACCTTCGGAATGGCTATCTGCTACAGCCAGTCGACTGACTCAAAGGTCCAGTCGACTGACTGGCATCAAGGCTGCTTTCCAGCCTATAAAATGAAGATGAAATCTTCAGCAAAATGCAATCGAGCGAGCACGGTCACTAGGGGTTTATGCAAATCGACTACCCGGCCCTATAAGCTCTTCGATGCATCACCAAAAACAAGTTCAAACAACAAAGCTATGATTTTTTGAAGATTTGAACTCAAAACACTAAAATTTGGAATGTTCACAAAACCTATCCAAATCAAAATCAAATACAGATGAATATGTGTTAGGAATTTATTCCTAATAATCGAAGATAATCATAGACATAGATGTGAGATAAAAAATCTCACCTTTGAACCCAAACGATTGAAGAAGATGCTTGAAAGCAAAGGAGAATCAACCACTCTTCAAATGCAACTCAAGAAGCTTGATTCTAAGCTTTAAAAGAATAACATTCCCAAAGTTAGGTTTAGGAATTTCTGAAATTGATAAGAGATTGAGTTAGAGAAGAAGAAGAGAAGCTTACCAATGAGTTCTTCTATTAGTTTGGAGCTAGAACTTGATTTGCAAAAGAAAACTAAGGCTTGAGTCTTAATTTCTCATCTCTCCCACCATTGTTGCTAAAGCTTGAGTATTAGGAATTGGAAATGAAGTAAATGAGGAGGAGAGGGGTTGGGACTGAATACATAAGTGGGCTCATTCCAAATCAAAACCCTAAGTGAAAAAGTAGCAAAAATCAACTTTATCCAAACATATCGAAGTTTATACTCAAAAAGGTCACAAACGGCATTTTAAACTCAATAGGAGTGGTCCCGAGTCCTAATTCGACCGTATGCAAAAAGTAGCTTTTCGGACTAAATTCCGAGTATCAAAAAAAAATATTTAAATAAAATATTTAAATATAACATCAACAAATATGCGGGTTGTTACAGAATAGTTTTGAGAAAATTGGAAAATTTTGAAAACAATAATTTGATTTTGAGTTGAAAGTTAAACGATATTTGTTGGTTTTGAAAAGATAACTATGTATATTTGAAAACTTAGTGAAGATATTGTATGAAGTTTAACTACGGTTTTGAAAGGTTAATGGATTTTGTAACTTTTTCTTACTTGGTAATTTCGAGGACGAAATTCTTTTAAGGGGGGGAAGTTTGTAACGACCCAGAATTATTGTTAATTTAAAATGCGTATATTTAGTTGATTTTAAATATTAATAACTAAAATTTGTAAGTCGAATAAATTTTATTTTGAATATCCAGATTTAATTGGATAATAAAATCGATAATTTAATATTGAAATTACAGAAATAATTGAAAATTGGGTTTAATATGATTAAAAATGATTTGTAAAATTTTATTAAATCATATTGGAGTTGGAATGATGTTATAGAACTTTTAAAGTTGAAATAAAAGTTAAATTGTGGAAATTGAATATTTTAATATTTAATTGACGAGTTAAAATAGCCATTTTTCAAACAGTCTCGGATTTCGACGAAACCAGTTTCATCGGATCCGTAATGTGATATTATTTTAAGATTTCAAATTTCGTGTCAATCGGATTTACCGTTAGTCCGGGACAAGACAAAACGCATAGAAATTGGTTTAAATCGATTTTATTTAAATTTGATCGTTTATTTCCGTAACTCGCACATACGATGGAATTTGTAATATCCCGGATTTTTTAACAATATCAATTTAATAATCTGTATTAAAAATTAAATTGATATTTGTTAATAATTATTCAAATAGATTTAATAATCTTCTTCAATAAATATTTAAATTGGTTATTTTATCTTTTAAAAATAATAAATTGATTTCTATTTACAATATAAATATGTGGTTTATATTTTAAATAGATTAGTATTGTTTTAATTTTAATAAGTAAAGCATATTTTCCAGTTTTAATATTTGTAGTAATTTGGAAAATTTGTTTTATTTAATATTTAAGCTTTTCAAAGTTAAATAAATGATATTGGTTTAAATTTAATAATTGAATCATGTTTTAAAAATTCTAATATATACATTTTTAGTTTGGAAATTTTAATACAAATTAGTATTGAGTTTTTGAAACTATTTCATAAATAAATATATGATTTTAAAATTTATAAGAAAAATATTGAAATGCTTAAATTAAATTAGATTGAGTTTTAAATTTAGAATAAATTCAACAAAATGGTTTCATGGCTTAATAAAATGGATATTTTATTGATAAAAATATAATTTCTTGTAAAATTATTTTAATGTAATAATAAGGTATTTATAAAAATCAATATTAATATTGTATTGTCTTTATAAATAAGTTTTGAATAGGATTTGTAATTTTTATTTCAAATTGAATTTATATTCATAACTTGATTTGAAAATATTTGATTTTTGAATTTAGTTTGAATTTAAATTTCAAAAGTATAAAATCTAAATTGTTTAATTATTATATGTATAAGTTTCAATTTGTAAGACATAATTTGTTTTTATTTTCATATATAAATTTATACACATATTTAAAAATAAAAACTAACAAATTTAAAACTAAGCTAACAAACATTTGTTTGTAAATTAGATACTAATCATTTTTAAAGTGACAAATGTGATGTCTTAATTTCATTCATTTGACAAGTGTTCAAAAACTAATATACAAATTGACAAGTGTATAACATTTGTACAAGTGTAAAATTTAGTTTTAATTTTTCTTTTATTTTATTAAATCTGAAAATACATTTAGTTTAGCTTGTATCTTCATTCATATTGCTTTTTAATTTTCCTTAATCAAATACACCACTCTAAAATCAGTAACTCCTCATTGTCAAAATTCCTACATATTCAACACCAAATCAAGATCACCTCTTCAAAAAAAAACTGCATGTTCAAACCTTAATCAGAAGACCCCAAAACCATGTTCAAAACTGCATATTCCACTTCCTAAAAATCAAAACACCTTTATCTTTTTGGTCTGCAGTTTCTCACACTTCAAAACTCAATCTGCATATTCAACCATACTTGAAACCTGGAAATGAAGCATGCTCTCTGTTTTAAACCTGGGAATGAACGGCATCTGCATGCATATGGGAAATTAGCAATTGCATCTACTTTCTGCATGCAAGTAATTAGAGTATGGGATCGTGAGCATGTAGATTTCATCAGGATTGCAACTCAGATTTTAAACACAAGGGTCAAGCCTGCATTCTTTCTGCAAAACTCAACAGGTCAAAACAGAGGTCTGCATTTTAAAAAGGTGAGTAACTTTTTAACTTTAAATTCTTAAAATAGGATTGCATGCTAGATTTTTTGATATATGTAAGTATTGCTGTGTATAAATGAAAAGTGATATGTGTATGGGCTGTTGATTTTATTTACTTATTCTGTTTCCTTGATTTTCTACGCAATTTTTATTTAAAACCTTATATTTTAATTTTAATTTCTGATATAATTAGATTTATAAAGTAAGGTTATTAATTATCTTGAGTTAACTTTTAAAGTTTTAAGCAAGTTTAAAAAAATATAATATAAAAACAGTATTGTCCCTGTGAAGACAGGTAACACTCTTACATGATTGATCTTTATCAAAACTCAACCATATTGATATTGTACTTCAGATTCATAAATGAAAGTACTAACTATAACTTGATTTTTAAATCAAGAAATAGGATTTTTAGAGTTTAGTTTCAGTAGCAGTTAGTACTTGAACTAAAAAGGGAATTTAGGAAAATTCTTGTGATCTGATATTTGAGGAAACTCAGGATTCTTCTGAGTTATAGAGGAAGGAACATAGATTCTTAGAAAAATCAGAGAAGTGATTAAAATTAGATAGAGTGGATGTAGTTGAATTTTAATGGATTTAACCCTAGTTTTGAGAAGGTATAAATGAATCAGACATTTCAGGAAGAAGGATTGATCGAGTGTCTTGGTATTTGGGGATTGTGTAGTAGGTGTGTGGATGGGTTCATGGCTGGAGAGGTGGATCTTCAGGTGGTCGGAGTGGTAAGGAATGGCCGTTGATAGGTTTTGGGTCAGTAACCTGATTTATGTTTTCAGGTTTGGGAAATTCCATTAAACTTTGATTCTTTGATTATTTGTTCGACCTGGTGTTGTAGTTAGGGCATTGATAGATTTCTGGTTGAACTTTGATCGTCTCTGATGATCAGAGAGGGCGAGGATCGCCGTGCATATGCACGGCGATGAGTTTTCTGGTGAACTATTGTGGGTTGGGCTTGTTACAGGGGAGATGAGGGGTTTGCTCGAAGCAGATGGTTTGAAGACTCGGAGTAGAGATGTATTTGACTCGAAGAAATATTAGGGGATTCTCGAGTTGCTCTGTGTTTTTTTTCAGGTTTATCAGAAGCTGTTTTTAAAATCTGGGTTTTAAAAAAAATTAAAATCTGAAGTTTATGTTTAAAGTAAAGTTTAAGTTTAAATTCAATTCAAGTTTGAATTTCTGATTTAAATTTGAATCCTAGTTTTTAAAATAAAATAAAAGTTTCAAAATTTGACTTAATTAACTATTTTATTTTGGTAAATAGTTTAAACCTTTTAAATATGAGTTTTTTTTAAATATGAAAAAGAATTGAAGTTTTATTTAAATCTGGAAATTTAAATTTGAAGTTCAGTTTTAAATTTTAAAGACGGTTTAAATTTTGAAGTTCTAAACCAAATGAGAATTGAAGTTATTAAAATTTTGAAATGAATATAACTTTAAAAATTTTATATAGCACTTGTTTGATTTGAAATTTAAAAAGTTTTAAATTATTTAAACTTTGATAAGTTTTAAAATTGTTCTATTTTAAAACTTGTATTTAAAATGAAAATTTAAAAGTAGTTCAACAAAAATACTTTGTTTCAATTAAATTGTTTTAACATAATTAAGTTATGTTTATCTTGAAAATTTAAATTAAGATAAATATTTCAGAATTAATTTAATTAATAAGGTAATTAAGATTAATTGATTAATTGAATTTGGAATTAATAATTGATTAATGATTTATCAATCTATAATTAAGATCATTAATTAGATTATTAATTAATGATGAATGAATATTATTAATTATGTAATTAAGTTTTAAATCAAGGTTAATTAATTTAATAATTAACTTTAATGATTAAAGATAATTCAAATTGTAATTAATTTAAGTTAATTACTAAATGAAGTAATTAGAGAATGGTTAATGAAGGTCATTAACCAGGATTATTTAACAATTAATTAATATGATTAATTTTTATAGTTAATTAGATTAATTAATTTAATAATAATCAATTGTAAATGGTTTGAGTGCAATTACTTGATAAAATGATTAAGAAATTAATTACTTAATGTAATTAATTTAGTTTAATATGATTGTTTATTTTAATTAAGTAAGTTTAATTAATTTCAAACACTTGGATTTTAAAGATAATTACTGGGTGTAATTAATTATTTTGGAATTTACTTAGTTAAGTAATTGATTAATAATTACAGAATGTAAATAAATGAAGATGTTAAGAATGAAGTAATTTGGATTTTAATTACTTAATAATTAATCAAGGGATTGATTAAATAATAAATTAAAGAATAATTAATTTGTTTAATATATTAATTAAGCTAGATAATTACTAAATGTAATTAATCTGTGATGATGATTAATAATTATGAGTTAATTACTTAAGGTGATTAATTTAAGAAATAATTAAAGATCATTAACTATTTTAATTAATGAAGTAATTAAAGTTGATTAATTATGATTAATTTATCAATAATAGGTAATTAAAGGTAATTAACTAATGTAATTAATTAAGGATAAATGTAATTAATTATGATTAATTGAGTAATTGAGTAATTAAAGGTTAATTACCGTTTGGTTGAGAATAATTAATTTATGAAATTAATCAAGGATAATTACATGGATGTAATTAAGAGTAATTAATCAAGGGTAATTAATTAAGGTGAATAATTAAGGTGATTAATAATGAATGATAAATTGATTATAATCAATTAAATGATTGGGTAAGCAAGATTTATATAGATTAAATAATTAATTTGATTAATTATAAATTAATTAAAGATGGGGTAATTAATTTAATCCACCTTAAATTAATTAGAGATAGAGATAGTTAATTTAAGTCATTTTAAATTAATTTTATGGTGATGAGTAAATCATTGCTTATGGATGAATGGGTGAACTTGATTGTCTTGAATGGATGTAATCTCAGTAATGAGATAAGTATTGTTGTGTGGTATGAATGCTTGATCACATTGTGATGATAACATAGGTTATCTATTGTGATGGTGATATATGGATTATCTATTATGATATTGATAATGTGGATTACCTGTTATTTGATAATGCTGATTATCAATTATTGATCTGTGAGTTATCTATCTGTGTGTATATAGATACTGAAATTGAATTGTTTTAAAAACTTTAAAACAACTTGGACCTAAAAGACACGCTTTGGATTTCGATGAGACCGGGATCGGGTTTCCATATTTGGATATCCGAAAACCACATCAATTCCAAATAACGTTAGGTCGTGAATCAAAGTGGAGCTTTATGAAGACTCGAGGTGTAAGGACTATACATCAGTATAACTCTATGGGTGATTCCGTAATGAGTTTGACGGAATAGTACTTAAAGATTCGAGATGGTGGTTAAGAGTGCAAGGGTTATCGTCGTTGACTCTGAGGGTGATTCCAATATAAGTGCAACGAGATAATGCCTTCAGTTTCGTTCGAACCCGAAACGAACTTGTATGGATTGAATGCTTTCAGAACATCGTTAGGTGGACGATGAGCATTCTAAGTGATATGTCCTATAAAGGTAATCATAGCCTCAAGCCTCATCAACCGGGAATGGCTAAAACAGGGGAGGTGCAGCAAGGCTTCGTGGGTCGCACCCACTGGAGAGCAAGATTTACCCCTATCTAGAAGTCCCTTTATATTCAGTTGTGTGGGTAGCTGCTAGCTACAACCATGGGGTTGTCTTGTTCGGAACTGTTCAGTAAGGAATGGGTCCGGTTTTGTTTTGTAGGGGAGCGAGCGTACTCCTCGGTACGTTGATCTAGGACACGTACTGTGACGAGCGGTACCCCAGTATCCCTGCCATTGTATGGAATCCAAAATCAAATAAGTGCCAACGGTTTTGATTGTATTACCCACTTTTGTGGCTAGTAGCTGGAATTTAATCATGTAACAATTTCGGCTGTTTCTTATTTATTTGAAAACCCTAGACACTATTATAATATCATCGGATTCCTATCAAATGTTTTGGTTAGCGTAAGGTAAAAACTTTTTCATGTTTATGTGTGGGAAGTCTTACGTGATACCTTTCTTTTCAAAAAAAATTTGAAAGTTAAGCAACTTTAACCTGTTACTCACACCAGACCCATGTCTGACCCGGAGTTTATTTTTGTTTTTCCATAAACTTTTGGGTACTCAAATTTTTACGAGTAGTCAAGGGATTCAGGTTAGCTTTGACAAATTTTGGAGGAGCAATGGAGCAGGAGGCTTCTGCGTGTAGATATATATAGTATTCCGCTGTGTAGTTTTCTCTAAGTTGTTTCTTGTACTGATTTGAGTTGTATAACTAGACAGGTGTTTATAACTGTCTAGTATGTGTTGTATATCTGTAAACTCTGATAATGGTTGTAAACAATGTAATATTTATGTTATTAATATAATTTATTCGTTCCGCGGTTAGATTCTGATGTTGTTTCTTTCTTCTCTTCTTTCTATTCTCTTTTATATCCCTTTCTTTCTTAAAAATGATGTGATTTCTATGGTAAGAAAGTCGGGTCGTTTCAGAATTAGCCTCCAAAACACATTCCATTGTGTTCGGAACGCGGGGTGAACCCTAGAAACACCAACCAGCACGCTTCGTTTGGAGTTCGAAAATTTTTGGATGAATAGTAATTCGGGCAATTTTCTATAAAAGGACCTGTATTCATTCATCTGCAAACAAGAAATTAGGGTTCCATCTCCAAACCCTAGCCGCCAGAAACAAATTGATGGCCGAGATTGCTCTTTCCTTTCTTCCTTATTCTCTCTCAATCCACAGCCTTTCGCGAGAAACTATCAACTAGGAAATTGTAGAGCCTTGCAAGGTCTACTCATCTATACGGAGATGATGGGATACGGCGCAACGACGAGGGGGTTTTTTTGCCGCGTTCGTGCTCGTCTTGCATGATTTCCGAGACCACATAGGGGGGTCGAGCTCCACTTCCTTGGGGCCGTGCCTAGCTCTCGTCGAGCGCTGTTAGATGGAAGTTGTTGATCGTTGTAGAACGTCGTGTGGTGGTCGTAAAAATTAATTAGAGAGTGGCGGCCGTGGGTTCTTTGGACCTGCAAATGAACGTGAGGGAGAAGAAAAAGGTCACGGCTTGGATCTGTAGAGAGAAAAATGGACGACCCAGAATTGTTTTAGGTTTAAAATTGAAATGAAATTGTAAATTAAATTATATTTTAATTTGTGTAAACTTTAAAATGCGATATCCTTTTCATACGAGGTCGAAAACGCGCGAAATAAAATTGCGTTGAATTCGTTTTGTCGAGCACTACGCGAAAGAACTGGCTTGGAATCGATTGGAGCTAGTGAAAATTTTGAGTAAAATTAAACGCACGTCTAATTTTATTCGAAATAAAACGCTGCAACCGTTATTTAAATCAAGGTGGGAACTTCTCACTCAATCGAATTGATTCGATTTAAATTTAAAATGGTTAAATTTAAAATTGCTTGATTGTGTGATTGGATGATAAATTGTTATCTATTGCGTTAAATAGACATTATACGCCATATATTAAGCGGAGGTTATTTATTAAAAACATATACCGCGAATATTTCACTGCAAAGTGAAATTGGTATTATTTATGTACTTGGAGTTGATTTCCCGCATTATATAGCGGATGAGACCCTATTGCGCCGTATAATAGCGGATAATATTTTATAAATCCTATATACCGTGATATTCCGTATTGGAACAGAATTGGTATTGTGCAAATGTCTGTGGATGCAGGGAAACAGGTTGGAGGGATCCAACTGGATTCCTCACCAGTATTTATTTGATTACATATATTGTGATATTTGTTGATTATCATATTGATATATGATGTTTGGATGTCGTGATTGATTATTTGGTGTTGTTGCATCATTGGCCCTATTTTGAAGTTTTAAAAATGTTAAAGTAACGATTTTTAATTTAAAAGGATTTTAACTTGATTTTTGAAAATATACGTTTTATTAAATTTTGGAATTGATTTCTTTTAAATAAATAAACGTTATATTTTTTATGTTATAAAAATTATGATTTTTTTAAATATTACCGAAATGTGATTTTTGAAATAAATAGTTGATAAACTTATAAGATGGTTTAAATTGGGATTTTTTTTGAATTATTACAAAAGATTTATATAAAAGGTTTATAAAATTGATATTTATAAATTAAAATATTGGAATTATAAAACGAATTTTTATAAGTGTTAAAAATGAAGTTTGTACATGGATTTATAAGTAAATAAGAATTTTAGATTTATAAATTGATAATGTTATAAAGGAATGAATTTGTGAATAAATGGATTACAAGTAATTTACTTATAAATTGGATCTCGACATGTAAATGAAATATGAATAGAACTGGTAAATAAAGGAGATTTATAAATCGAAGTTGTTATAAAATATAAATGTAATTTATAAACATTGTGTTATGAATCCGAAATCAATTGAATTTGATAAATTAAACATAGAAGTTTATTAAAGGAGATATATTCGTGATTTTGGACAGCGAATTATCCTTTAAGTTAAATGTTGTAATAATAAGAGTTTGGTTAGAAAGTATATTCACGATTTTGGACAGTGAATATATTATTAAATAAAAAGAAATGTTTTTGGGAAGTGATATTTTAAATAGAATTAAAACAATTTAAAGATGTTTTAAAATGCGTTAAGTATCGAATACATAGATTTCAACATTCGTTGTTGAAATAGACGTTTTCGAGAAATAAGGAAATGGTGGACTATAACACTATTGTTACAGTAAATGATTTCTGAAAGGAAATGTTTTATATAGTATTGGGATTTATATATCTTTCTAAAATTTCGAATCCCTATACTAGTGATTTTGGGTTTCCGTAACGATGTTTTACGCAACATTCGTTTTTACTCAAATAAACGTGTTTAAGCGCACGTTTTCTTTAAATAATGAAATATATACTTAATTTCGATTTAAGTATATTGAATATTTTCCAAGTGTTGAAAATAAATGGATTTGTGAATTACTTATTATTAAATAAGTATGGAAATGTTTTCCAATATAAAGTGAATGTTTTGAGATTTTATCTTTTAAAGATAAATTGAAAATGAATTTTAGAAATCGATTTGGGAATCGTATATTCATAGATATTTTGGAATTGTAAATTCACTATGGAATTTATAAAAAAAAGGGAAATTTGTTTAAAAATAAACGTTGATTTATTTTTGAAGTATGGAAATATATTTACGGATTTGGAACGTAAATATAAAGTAAATCGGTAAGGATTTATTTAATTGGTTTAAATGAACCATTTTGAAATGAAAATGAATAAAGATTTGTGAATATATCCCGTGTAGGGAAACGATTTGAAATTTGTTTTCAAAAGTTGTAAAGGTGAAAAGTGAATGAAATTTGTTTTCAAATGTTGAAGTGTGGAAAAATATATCTTGTAAAGATATTTTTGGAAAATAAATAATTTGGAAAATTATTTGGAATCTGGTGATGTTGTGCATACCTATTGATAGTTAAATAACCGACTATCAATATTTACCTTTAAATGGGTATTTGTTGTGATTTGCTTGAATTTGAATGCCACACTTATTTTCAAAATAAGCGCTCACTATTCGGGTTAGCCAGGAAAGGATCTTTGGGTCGTATAACCCATTCCGATTATGTGATATATCATTATGGATTGCATTTGAAGACCGGTGTTGAAGACCGGATATTTTTTAAAACAGAAGGATTAACGTCGAATGACTCTGCATCGGCTGATCTCCGATATAGAGGTTTTATCACCCTTAATGACGGGAAGTCCGGTCGTGATTAGTGAATATCCGGATTGCAAGGACTTCTTTTGAAGTGCCTTCGGTTCCGTTCGATCCAGGAACGGACTTGTATGGATGTGTGTCTGACATTACAATTTGAGATGTAAAGTTGGTTTCTATCAAATATATTTTCGTTGGTGGCGGAGAATTTATTCTCTTAGCTTAACACCCTTCCCTGAGACGTACGAGCTCAGAGGTTATGTAGTTGATGGTTACTAGTGATACATTTCCAAATTGGTAATGTGACATACGAAGTGATGTTGAGCATATGTGATCAAAGCACAACTTTTGTATAAAGCGTGGCTTTGTGGACGAGACTTCGTCGGACCTCATACCCCGAAAATGGTCAAAACAGGAAGGATGCAGCAAGGTTATTAGGGGGTAGCGCCCATTTAGTGTATGTCATTCCTTCTGGTTAGAGGTGGTATCATGGTATGGAGCCTAGATACTTAACCTATGTTGTTGCTGCAAATTTATTACGTTGTGGTTGTTGGAATCGAGGATCCTCGGATATAGATCGGTTACGATCGGCGAATGACATATTCGTGTCAGTAGTTACCTAGTTTGGGGTAGCCCGGCCTTGTGTTGGCAGAGATCCGGTTAGGTTCTAGGGTCATCTTTCCAGAGGCGTACCCATGTGGCAATGGAAAGATTCCTGGCCTGACCATTTGTTGGAAATCCAAACAAAACAATACGAGCCTTGTACGGTTTTAGTTGTAGAACCTGCCATTCTCTTATGGTGGCGCCCCACTGTTTGGATGGTAGCTATAGTAGGCATAGTTTGGAATGTCTATGCTGGCTAAGATTTATATTCTATTTTCGAAATGCTTTCTATACTATGCAATAATAAATAATAATAAAATGATTTGTTTTTGCATGTTAAGCATCTTTGACTATCGTAAGGAGAAATCTCCTCCAATTCTACGTTTGCATTGTGTGTGTGCGGGGAGGCCTTATGGTAGTTTCATTTTTCAAAACATTGCGGATATTTTTCCAATCTATTGTTGTTGTTGTTTTAAAAGATAAATAACTGTTTTATGTTCTCACACTAGTCCCATGACTGACCTGGAGTTTATTGTTCTCTTCCTAAACTCTGGGCACCCATAATTTTCCACATGGGCAGTCCAGAGTCAGGTTTTCAGGTCATTCTGGATTCAAAAGTGCTTTGGAGCTCAAGTGGCGAGCTGGATGGCGAGACGTATTACTTGTATATAATATTATCTTTCCGCTGTATTATTCTCTTGTAAAGACATGTTGTATAACTGTCCATTGTCCAGTTGTGTTGTATATTGTTGTTGTACACTGTGATGATAATGTAATGTAATAACTGATATAGTTCTTTGTTTAATGATTATTCATTTATCTATTATATGTTGTTCCGCTGCGATTGTGAGATTCTGATATTGTTCTGTTGTTTCTTTCTGTTCTGTTCTATCTTTTTCTCTCTTCTTCTATCTTTTTCTTCTTCTTTAACCATAACATTTCGGTTTTCTGGCATTTGATTGCTCGGCAGTTGATACAGTGGACGTATTGATGTCGGTTTTCGAGCGTCGAAAAGTCGCAATCGTTACATCTGGTATCATAGCATATGGTTAAGCGACAACCCTGGCTCTGTTGGGTGTTACTCATTAGAGATAGAGTCAGTAGTACTCTAGAATGAGTTTGAGTGTAACAATAGCTATGAGCATGTATTTGTTAGTGAATATAAATTGTTTTGTATTGTGTTGACTTATCGGTTGATTGTTTATGAATTCTGGTCGGTGCGGGAAGTACAACTATGATCGATAGGGATTCTAAACTCTTAAACAAGATAAACTGACACAGTATTGTTTTGAATTGGGTAAATGAGATAATTTTACCCTAAACTATTTTCGTATATTAAAAGAAATAAATTTTCTGTAAATGTTTATAATATATGGTTGCTTGGTTGTTAGGAAACGATGATATTGAAATATTATCATTATTAAAATGGAAATTGAAATAAGAAATTGAAATAATAACCAAAGGATAAAGGAATGAATTTATGTACAAATGGGAATTGAAAATATTTATAAGTTGGAATAAAATTCATTAATGAAATGAAATTGGTACTGTGAATGTACAAATGAGTTTTATAAATTGAAATGAGATTTGATTGGGAATTGAAGTTTGATTGTGATAAACAAATTTGAAATAAAAATCCAAGCTGAAATTGTTGAATATAAGTGAAAAGATTTTTGAACTTATAATATGAGATAATAAATTTGACTTTGGTTAAAGTAAATGGAATTTACTTTAGAATTGGAATCTGAATTGGATTATAAGTGAAAATTTAAGTTAAGTTAAATAAATTGATTTGGATTATATAAGATGTTTGAAATGGAATATAACATAAGTGATGTTGGATAAAGTTGATTTTGGTATCGAAGTAAATTAATCAAGAGAAGTGATGAATATGAACTTGAGTTATATAAATGAAATTCAACCTTATATTGTTAAAGGAATTAGCAACTGAATTGATAAATGGATGGAATGAAAATCAATTTAATATAAACTAATTGGAATTAAAAGTGTTGGACCAAATTGAATGTAAATTAAATAATTTGGTTATGTTGAATATACATTGGTTGTTATTTGATTGTTAATTGACTGTGTATATTTCATTAAGTGTTAATGAAGTTGAATTGATAAAATTGAAAGCTATATAATTTGATTTGAATGTGGAAGTGAACTAACTTGAATGTAAGTTAATGAATATGAACTAATTGAAAAATGAATAAATGAATATTTATAAAATCCAATGTCAACAAATCAAATGTGATTAAATTGAAAACCAATTCAATGAATATAAATGAGAAGTGAATTTATATTGATTTGATATAGATTTGTTGGATGTTAGATTGGATGATAGTTTTTTGGTGGTTGCATTTGTTGTTTTGTTGCATTTGCTATGTTGGCACATGTAGTTGTTATGTTGCTATATATTGTATATTGGTATTATTTTCATATATGCGTGTCTCTCATGTTGTTATTGAGTGTATAGTACATGCAGATGGCTTGTGCTTCGCATTTGGAGCTCGCTTCCACGCTATATTAGCCATATATGCTCGCTAATAATATATAAGGTACATATCTTGGATTACATATCGTACTTTTACACTTTTTTCCTGCGGGATGCCTCATCACTTGATGAGATGTATATTTGTGATATATATATATACTGTCATTTTTTTTCGGATCGAGCTGCGCAAAGGTGGTTATGGCGAAATTTTCCAAAAATTTAAGGCGTTAGAATAATTTTGAGAAAATTGGAAAATTTTGAAAACAATAACTTTGATTTTGAGATGAAAGTTAAACGATATTGGTTGGTTTTGAAAAGATAACTAAGTATGATTTGAAAACATAGTGAAGATATTGTAAGAAGTTTAACTATGGTTTTGAAAGGTTAATGGATTCTGTAACTTTTTCTTACTTGGTAAATTCGAGGACGAAATTCTTTTAAGGGGGGAAGTTTGTAACGACCCAGAATTTTTGTTAATTTAAAATGCATATATTTAATTGATTTTAAATATTAATAAGTAAAATTTGTAAGTCGAATAAATTTTATTTTGAATATCTAGATTTAATTGGATAATTAAATTGATAATTTAATATTGAAATTACAGAAATAGTTGAAAATTGGGTTTAATATGATTAAAAATGATTTGTAAAATTTTATTAAATCAAATTGGAGTTAGAATGATGTTATAGAACTTTTAAAATTGAATTAAAAGTTAAATTGTGGAAATTGAATATTTTAATATTTAATTGACGAGTTAAAATAGCCATTTTTCAAACAGTCTCGGATTTCGACGAAACCCGTTTCATCGGATCCATAATGTGATGTTATTGTAAGATTTCAAATTTCGTGTCAAACGGATTTACCGTTTGTCTGGGGCAAGCCAAAACGCATAGAAATTGGTTTAAATCGATTTAATTTAAATATAATCGTTTATTTCCGTAACTCGCACATACGAATGAATTAGCCTCTGAAACACGTTCCATTGTGTTCGGAACGTAGGGTAAACCCTAGAAACACCAACCAGCACGCTTTGTTTGGAGTTCGGAAAATTTCGGACGAATAGTAATTTGCACCATTTTCTATAAAAGGACTTGTATTCATTCATTTGCAAATAAGAAATTAGGGTTCCATTTCCAAACCCTAGCCGCCAGAAACAAATTGATGGCCAAAATTGCTCTCTCCTTTCTTCCTTATTCTCTCTCAATCCACAGCCTTTCGCGAGAAACTATCAACTAGGAAATTGTAGAGCCTTGCAAGGTCTACTCATCTATACGGAGATGATGGGATATGGCGCAACGATGAGGGGTTTTTTGCCGCGTTAGTGCTCGTCTTGCACGATTTCCGAGACCACATAGGGGGGCCGAGCTCCACTCCCTTGGGGCCGTGCCTAGCTCTTGTCGAGCGCTGTTAGATGGAAGTTGCTGATCGTTGTAAAACGTCGTGTGGTGGTCTTGAAAATTGATTGGAGAGTGGCTGTCGTGGGTTCTTTGGACCTGCAAATGAACGTGAGGGAGAAGAGAAAGGTCACGGCATGGATCTGCAAAGAGAAAAATGGGCGACCTAGATTTTTTTTAGGTTTAAAATTGAAATGAAATTGTAAATTAAATTATATTTTAATTTGTGTAAACTTTAAAATGCGATATCCTTTTCATACGAGGTCAAAAACGCACGAAACAAATTGCGTTGAATTCATTTTGTCTAGCACTACGCGATGGAGCTGGATTGGAATCGATTGGAGCTAGCGAAAATTTTGGGTAAAATTAAACGCACGTCTAATTTTATTCGAAATAAAACGCTGCAACCGTTATTTAAACCAAGGTGAGAACTTCTCACTCAATCGAATTGATTCGACTTAAGTTTAAAATTGTTAAATTTAAATTTGCTTCATTGTGTGATTGGATGATAAATTGTTATCTATTGTGTTAAAAGACATTTTACGCCATATATTAAGCGGAGGTTATTTATTAAAAACATATACCGCGAATATTTCACTGCAAAGTGAAATTGGTATTATTTATGTACTTGGAGTTGATTTCCCGCATCATATAGCGGATGAGACCCTATTGCGTCGTATAATAGCGGATAATATTTTATAAATCCTATATACCATGATATTCCATATTGGAATGGAATTGGTATTGTGCTAATGTCTGTGGATGCAGGGAAACAGGTTGGAGGGATCCAACTGGATTCCTCACCAGTATTTATTGGATTACATATATTGTGATATTTGTTGATTATCATATTGATATATGATGTCTGGATGCCGTGATTGATTATTTGGTGTTGTTGCATCATTGGCCCTATTTTGAAGTTTTAAAAATGTTAAAGTAACGATTTCTAATTTAAAAGGATTTTAAAGTGATTTTTGAAAATATACGTTTTATTAAATTTTGGAATTGATTTCTTTTAAATAAATAAACGTTATAATTTTTATGTTATAAAAATTATGATTTTTGTAAAAAATAACCGAAATGTGATTTTTGAAACAAATTGTTGATAAATTTATAAGATGGTTTAAATTGGGATTTTTTTTGAATTATTATAAACGATTTATATAAAAGATTTATAAAATTGATATTTATAAATTAAAATATTGGAATTATAAAACGAATTTTTATAAGTGTTAAAAATGAAGTTTGTACATGGATTTATAAGTAAATAAGAATTTTAGATTTATACATTGATGATGATATAAAGGAATGAACTTGTGAATAAATGGATTACAAGTAATTTACTTATAAATTGGATCTCGACATGTAAATGAAATATGAATAGAATTGGAAAATAAAGGAGATTTATAAATCGAAGTTGTTATAAAATATAAATGGAATTTATAAACATTGTTTTATGAATCCAAAATGAATTGAATTTGATAAATTAAACATAGAAGTTTATTAAAGGATATATATTCGTGATTTTGGACAGCGAATTATCCTTTAAGTAAAATGTTGTAATAATAAGAGTTTGGTTAGAAAGTATATTCACGATTTTGGACAGTGAATATATTATTAAATAAAAAGAAATGTTTTTGGGAAGTGATATTTTAAATAGAATTAAAACAATTTAAAGATGTTTTAAAATGCGTTAAGTATCGAATACATAGATTTCAACATTCATTGTTGAAATAGACGTTTTCGAGAAATAAGGAAATGGTGGACTATAACACTATTGTTATAGTAAATGATTTCCGAAAGGAAATGTTTTATATAGTATTGGGATTTATATATCTATCTAAAATTTCGAATCCCTATACTAGTGATTTTGGGTTTTCGTAACGATGTTTTACGCAACATTCGTTTTTACTCAAATAAATGTGTTTAAGCACACGTTTTCTTTAAATAATGAAATATATACTTAATTTCGATTTAAGTATATTGAATATTTTACAAGTGTTGAAAATAAATGGATTTGTGAATTACTTATTATTAAATAAGTATGGAAATGTTTTCCAATATGAAGTGAATGTTTTGAGATTTTATCTTTTAAAGATAAATGGAAAATGAATATTAGAAATCGATTTGGGAATCGTATATTCATAGATATTTTGGAATTGTAAATTCACTATGGAATTTATAAAAGAAAGGGAAACTTGTTTAAAAATAAACGTTGATTTATTTTTGAAGTATGGAAATATATTTACGGATTTGGAACGTAAATATAAAGTAAATCGGTAAGGATTTATTTAATTGGTTTAAATGAACCATTTTGAAATGAAAATGAATAAAGACTGGTGAATATATCCCGTGTAGGGAAACGATTTGAAATTTGTTTTCAAAATTGTAAAGGTGAAAAGTGATTGAAATTTGTTTTCAAATGTTGAAGTGTGGAAAAATATATCTTGTAAAGATATTTTTGGAAAATAAATAATTTGAAAAATTATTTGGAATCTGGTGATGTTGTGCATACCTATTGATAGTTAAATAACCGACTATCAATATTTACCTTTAAATGGGTATTTGTTGTGATTTGCTTGAATTTGAATGCCACACTTATTTTCAAAATAAGCGCTCACTATTCGGGTTAGCCGGGAAATGACCTTTGGGTTGTATAACCCATTCCAAATATGTGATACATAGTTATGGATTGCATTTGTAGACCGGGGTTGAAGACCGGATATTTTTTAAAACGGAAGGATTATCGTCGAATGACTATTCATCGGCTGATCTCCGATATAGAGGTTTTATCACCCTTAATGACGGAAAGTCCGGTCGTGATTAGTGAATATCCGGATTGCAAGGACTTCTTTTGAAGTGCCTTCGGTTCCGTTCGATCCCGGAACGGACTTTTATGGATGTGTGTCTGACATTACAATTTGTGATGTAAAGTTGGTTTCTATCAAATATATTTTCGTTGATGGCGGAGAATTTATTCTCTTAGCTTAACACCCTTCTCTGAGACGTACGAGCTCAGAGATTATGTAGTTGATGGTTACTAGTGATACATTCCCAAATTGGTAATGTGACATATGAAGTGCTGTTGAGCATATGTGATCAAAGCACAGCTTTTGTATAAATCGTGGCTTTATGGACGAGACTTCGTCGGACCTCACACCCCGGAAATGGTCAAAACAGGAAGGATGCAGCAAGGTTATTAGAGGGTAGCGCCCCTTTAGTGCATGTCATTCCTTCTGGATAGAGGTGGTATCATGGTATGGAGCCCAGATACTTAACCAAAGTTGTTGCTGCAAATTTATTACGTTGTGGTTGTTGGAATCGAGGATCCTCGGATATAGATCGGTTACGATCGGCGAATGACATATTCGTGTCAGTAGTTACCCAGTTAGGGGTAACCCGACCTTGTGTTGGCAGAGATCCGGTTAGGTTCTAGGGTCGTCTTTCCAGAGGCGTACCCATGTGGCAATGGGAAGTTCCTTGGCCTGACCATTTGTTGGAAATCCAAACAAAACAATACGAGCCTTGTACGGTTTTAGTCGTAGAACCTGCCATTCACTTATGGTGGCGCCCCACTGTTTGGATGGTAGCTATAGTAGGCATAGTTTGGAATGTCTATGTTGGCTAAGATTTATATTCTATTTTCGAAATGCTTTGTACACTATGCAATAATAAATAATAAAAAAATGATTTGTTTTTGCATATTAAGCATCTTTGACTATCATAAGGAGAAATCTCCTCCAATTCTGCGTTTGCATTGTGTGTGTGCGGGGAGGCGTTATGGTAGTTTCATTTTCCAAAAGCATTGCGGATATTCTTCCAATCTATTGTTGTTGTTGTTTTAAAAGATAAATAACTGTTTTAAGTTCTCACACTAGTCCCATGATGTGACGCCCCACCTCTATACTCACAATAACAAAGAGTATTAAAGGAAATACTGTCTGTTATTGCGAAGAATAAGACTGGATAGGAGCGGCCATCCGTAGTTAGGCCTTACACTGGTATTGGTTATTTCGATAGGAGTGGTATATTTTTATTTTATATCTTTAATTTATTTACTCCCATCGATATACCCAATTCCAGTATGAAAGGAACTACGATGGTTCATAATAGTTTAGGACAATAGATATAATAATAACACAGATAATATAAATGCGGAACACAGATAAAACAAAAGTCTCATATATATATAATAACTGATGTCAGTTACAATACATGTGATACAGTACATATGATACAACTACAACTTTCGACTCTGGAAGTTACATATACAAGTACATTATCGTAAATAATATACATGAATATACAACATCCTATACTAAGACAACGACTACTCCAAAAAGTATGAAAAGACTTCATAGCTCTATCAGCAACCCAAAGTAAGATATCAACAACCTGTAAATACTCGGTCTGACCCGAGTATTAAATTCAAAAGAAAATAATACACGGGTCAGTCTAATTCAAACTCAGTTATTAATGCACAGAAGCAATAATAATAAATAACAGATTAGACGACAGTCACAAAAATCTCGTATATCCAATCCTTTAACAAGGAAATCGGATAACAGTAATATAGCGCATATCAGTGTAAAACAACAAATCAGCAGATTCAAAATATCAACAAGGATATATGAAAGGATTATTAATGAAGATAATTTAGCAAAAACATCAGAATTGCCTAATCGGCAATTAACATCAAAAATCTAATTATTAATAAATAACTAGAAACTCATAATCTAATTATCAAATAGATAATTAGATAACAACAAAATGATCAAATGAAACTAAATCAATTTAATCAATTGAAATATCACTTAAAAACATCAATTCTAATTGGCTGCAGTACACGCTAACGTGTACTGCCTCGCCAATACGGCATATGAAATACGCAAAAGATCAATGGATCAAAAGTAATTGAAATATCAATAAAAGCAATATCGTGTGGCTGCAATTCACGCTTGCGTGCACTGCCTTACCACTATAGTTATGATGTACCCAATGAATACCGTGTGGCTGCAGTTCACGCTTGCGTGCACTGCCTTGCCACTACAGCGTTCAAAATAGAAATCAGCACAAGGTCAAATCCGAGCTACAAGCTGGATTCAACTCAAGTGTAGTCAGAAAGCAATCCACTTGCAACACTGTAATGCAAAACAACAAGGGCAACTACAGCTAAAAACTGCAGCCACCACTGGATTTCACATGAAGCTAACTTAATGCAGCCACCAACCCAAATGCATCAGGGTTTCTAATGAATATGACTGCATAGTGAAACACAATTCGAGTAAATGGTAACCAGTGGGGTAGTGAGACAACAAAGGTGCAACAACATGATGAAGTCAGTGCCAACAGTAAATGGCAGCAACTCAATCAATATGATATGTAATGCACAGCATACCGGAGGTTCAAGATCAAAACTAACAGTGGTGTAGTAGACCACATAAAACCAAACAAATATGCATATACAACTACAACAGAACAATGCACATAGGAGTGCACGAGCAATTAAAACCATAATCAACATTCAAAATTCAAGTCACCGACTCAACAATTGCATATATATGACAATGTGCACATATGTACACACTGCTACAACAAAATGAACACCAGGTTCAAACTAAAATATACATGAACCAGCCATGATATGGAACCAAAACCTATTCAAGTTAAATAAGAAAAACTGCACATGAGAATGAAACAGGTATGCCATAGATGAAGCATATGCACCAGCATTTCATATCTCAAACCCAAGCACCAAACTAAAACATGCAGTATGCTGTGATACAAGCAAACAAGGTATAGCCTCAAAAATGAAGAGATAGTGAAGATAACATGTGTGTAAAACATTTACGCACATGAACTAAAGAACACTGCAGGCATACAGAAGATCAAAGTATGCAAGTAATCACCAACAAAAAAAACATGAACCATTTCAAATACCAAAAACCCCACTGATGCCAACTTCAAAAGGTATCAAGTTTGAATAATCCAAAGCCGAGCAAATACAAATTTCACGTTATTGCCGAAGACACAAAAATGCTAAGAGTCAATTGCTGTTCAAATCAAACTGCTACAAGAATGGACATCACATGAAACAGGACATAGGACAGTGAGCATTATACAACAACTATACTTGAAGCTAGAACCATCAAGACAGTCTTCCAAAGAAATAAACAAGGTGGAATAAAGATTACAAGGACCATACATATATACATACATAGATGTATGTATACACATGGTCTTAGTGCATATTCAAGTGCACATGAACTGTTCAAACAATAATGAAGTCAATTACGAACAAGTGAAAATTATCACCTAAACAAAGGCAGTAAGAACATAATGGCCACAACAGCAAGTATAGTCGAACAAGATCAACACCAAAAGTCGGGTGACCGAAGTCAAAAGCAAATCAAGCAGTGGTGACCACGGTATCACAACGGTTCCATGATGACCGGACTACATGAATACATGGAGCTCGGCAACAGTCGACAGTGAAGACTGACAACCGAGGCATTGCTCCAGTCAATTGAGGTTTCAAGATAATCATCGAAGTCAACATAAATCAATTGCCAGAAATTCGAAACAAGTGAACACGGAAATCAACATCACAACAAAGCAATCTACAGAATCAAAGTGACCGAAGTCTACAAGAAATCAGAAATCTCAAAGCCTTGAAAATCAGACAACCAAGAAGAAAAATTACAAGTTTGAACAAGCTAGAAATTATTCGAAACTTGAGTTAGATGTGAGTAAATAAATTTACTCACCTTAGTCGAAGAGCACAAATTTGATTCGAAGCCGTGGTACTCGAAGACGAGCGAACCCTGGCAGCCATTGAGCGACTCGAAGAGATGGACGGCCGACATGGCGAGGATGAAACCATCCACTCGATCGAGCTGCAGGAGTTGGCGCTTTCGATTTGAACGACGCCCTAATCTTGTCGAAGCGGGACGAACGAAACTAGGCCGCCATTTTTTTTTCTCTCGTGATTTTACTTTTAGGGTTTAAAATGAATACTGGATCGAGAGAGAGGAACGGGTTTGCCAATTATCTCAATGGAAAGGAACAAGCCCAATAAAAATAAATAAAAAGGGAACGGGTCAGTTTAAATTTAAAGCCCGTATTTCCTTAACAAATTATTTAAACGAATTTCTACCCGGTTTAAAAGCTTCAAATAACAAACAACTAGGAAAATTAATCGTCTAAAGACGATAATTAATTGGTACTAAATCTTGGGTTGTTACAGACTCCCCTCCTTATAAAAATTGCGTCCCCGCAATTTTCATAATAAAAGTCATCAATGACTATAAATTTTCTAACATAAACTGGTTAAGCTAGAAAATAAAGGTAGAGAATTCAAACGTCAAAGAAATCTTTTAATTTCATAGAAGAAATTCAAATTTCTCAACAAAACCTAATTATCAAATAGATAATCAGAATACAGAATCACAAAACAGCCATATCTAATTATCAATACGATAATTAGAAGACAGTAAAATCTAATTATCAATAAAGATAATTATAAAACCCAAATTGCAAATCGCAAAACCGTAAATATCTACTTACCAGAACGGTAATCAGAAAACAACAAAGGCCTAATTATCAAAAACCATAATCAGAATTCTCAAATCAACAACTATTCGATTATCAAAAACGATAATCAACTCTCAAATCAACAAATATTCGATTATCACAATCGATAATCAAATCTCAAATCAACAATTATTCGATTATCAAAAACGATAATCAAATCTCAAATCAACAAATATTTGGTTAGCAAAAACGATAATCAAATCTCAAATCAACAATATTTAATTATCAAAAACGATAATCAAATCAACAAATATTCGATTATCAAAAACGATAATCAAATTTCAAATCAACAAATATTCGATTATCAAAAACGATAATCAAATCTCAAATCAACAAATATTCGGTTATCAAAAACGATAATCAAATCAACAATTATTTGATTATCAAAAACGATAATCAAATTTCAAATAAACAAATATTCGATTATCAAAAACGATAATCAAATCTCACATATCTAATTATCAAAAACGATAATCAGAACTCATATCAACAAATATTCGATTATCAAAAATGATAATCAAATTTCAAATCAACAAATATTCTATTATCAAAAAGGATAATCAAATCAACAAATCGACAAATATTCGATTATCCCAAGCGATAATCAAATCAACAAATATCTAATTATCAAAAACGATAATTAGAACTCATATCAACAAATATTTAATTATCACAAGCGATAATCAAATCAACAAATATCTAATTATCAAAAACGATAATTTGAACTCATATCAACAAATATTCGATTATCACAAGCGATAATCAAATCAACAAATATCTAATTATCAAAAACGATAATTAGAACTCATATCAACAAATATTTAATTATCACAAGCGATAATCAACTCAACAAATATCTAATTATCAAAAACGATAATTAGAACTCATATCAACAAATATCCAATTACCTGCATATAATTGGAAACAACAAATATCTAGAAATCAATTAAGATGATCTAGAAAATCAACATAAAAGGTGGATCGATCCCAACAAATGGAGAGTTTTAGCTACGCCGCACGTGCATCAACATATGGCCGAAGCCTACCAAGTACCCAACATAATTTTTGGCGCCCAACAAATGACCCGAAGGTCCAACATATGACCCAAAGGTCCGGTACTGGTATTGACCCGAAGGTCCAAATATGACCCGAAGGTCCAACATAGTGGCTCGAAAGTACACGAAAATCATCATATATTCAATTAACGAGTTCGTAATTAACCGAAATAGCAAACGCACATGTCCCATACCACCTGTTTTACTAAATCGTTTGATTCTCTTCATCGTTTCCTGGAAAGTGCAAATTGTGTATTCCAAAAATAACATTTCGCATTCTCAAACGGACAAGTCCGAAATTAAGCGAATCAGTAAAAGAAAGGGGTCATAATCCTCGATTTTTCTAAAACATTTAAGTCACTTTCTCATTCTTCTAAAAACGTAAACTGTAAAAATTCTGAAAACAATTTCATTTATTTTGTAAAAGTAAATAATCTACATTCTCAAACGAACAAGTCCGGAATTAAGTGAATCAGTAAAAGAAAGGGTTCATAGTCCTCGATTTTGCTGAATCGTTTAAATCGCTTCCTCATTCTTTTGAAAGCATAAACTATAAAAATTTTGAAAAACAATTTTATTTTTAAAACGATTTGCAATCTGTGATAAAAACAGCAACATTAGTGACAATTTCAGTAAGAAAATTGTACTTCTCAAAACACCGTAGAAACGGATCTCAAAATCAACATTGCGGGATAACCGCTTGAAAATCCACTTTAAAATATGACGGATACTGAAGTCAAAGCGACAGTTATTTTTAAACGTCAAAATCTCATCAAAATAATTCACATCAAAATACAATATCAGTGAATTTTCATTCATTAAAAATGTCAACAAAACACCTTGCTTCAAAATATAGCATTGGTGTAAAAATCCCGTTATAAGAATAACGACAACAATATACGTTTCATAACCAAGCATCGGTTCAACGTAAAATTAGTGTAGTAACGTGCAACATAAATTTGCACGTATACCGCAAAATGAACAAAGAAATCATTCAAATATATCTTCAATGAAGATAATTCAAAACAGCAAAAATCTAATCAGATATGATTAGCACCAAAGAAAACCAGCAAGAATTTTCAACAAATCAAACAACTGGTTAAACAGCATAATGAAATTAAATTCATTTTCATATTTCGATTTTTAAATCAAAATAATTATCAGCTGTACTCAGCGAAGCAGTCTTACTGTTTCTGCTGCGCACTCTGATAAACAGAACACAAATCAATCAATCATCAAAACACAGTTTCACCTTTATTTTTAAATAAAGTATTTAAAAATTTCAACATAATTTCAAAACTTTAGTTTTGACTCAAAGCACAAAATATCGATTAATAGTTGTAACACATGTTCCATCTAAGTTATGTTTTATATTATGTCCATAAACCCCAAGCTCTGATACCAACTGTGACGCCCCACCTCTATGCTCACAATAACAAAGAGTATTAAAGGAAATACTGTCTGTTATTACGAAGAATAAGGCTGGATAGGAGCGGCCATCCGTAGTTAGGCCTTACACTAGTATTGGTTATTTCGATAGGAGTGGTATATATTTTTATTTTTCATCTCTTATTTATTTACTCCCATCGACATACCCAATTCCAGTATAAAACGAACTACGATGGTTCATAATAGTTTAGGACAATAGATATTATAATAACACAGATAATATAAATGCGGAACACAGATAAAACAAAAGTCTCATATATATATAATAACTGATGTCAGTTACAATACATGTGATACAGTACATATGATACAACTACAACTGTCGACTCTGGAAGTTACATATACAAGTACATTATCGTAAATAATATACATGAATATACAACATCCTATACTAAGAAAACGACTACTCCAAAAAGTATGAAAAGACTTCATAGCTCTATCAGCAACCCAAAGTAAGATATCAACAACCTGTAAATACTCGGTCTGACCCGAGTATTACATTCAAAAGAAAATAATACACGGGTCAGTCTAATTCAAACTCAGTTATTAATGCACAGAAGCAATAATAATAAATAACAGATTAGACGACAGTCACAAAAATCTCGTATATCCAATTCTTTAACAAGGAAATCGGATAACGGTAATATAGCGCATATCAGTGTAAAACAACAAATCAGCAGATTCAAAATATCAACAAGGATATATGAAAGGATTATTAATGAAGATAATTTAGAAAAAACATCAGAATTGCCTAATCGGCAATTAACATCAAAAATCTAATTATTAATAAATAACTAGAAACTCATAATCTAATTATCAAATAGATAATTAGATAACAACAAAATGATCAAATGAAACTAAATCAATTTAATCAATTGAAATATCACTTAAAAACATCAATTCTAATTGGATGCAGTACACGCTAACGTGTACTGCCTCGCCAATACAGCATATGAAATACGCAAAAGATCAATGGATCAAAAATAATTGAAATATCAATAAAAGCAATACCGTGTGGCTGCAGTTCACGCTTGCGTGCACTACCTTGCCACTATAGTTATGATGTACCCAATGAATACCGTGTGGCTGCAGTTCACACTTGCGTGCACTGCCTTGCTACTACAGCGTTCAAAATAGAAATTAGCACAAGGTCAAATCCGAGCTACAAGCTGGATTCAACTCAAGTGTAGTCAGAAAGTAATCCACTTGCAACACTGTAATGCAAAACAACAAGGGCAACTGCAGCTAAAAACTGCAGCCACCACTGGATTTCACATGAGGCTAACTTAATGCAGCCACCAACCCAAATGCAGCAGGATTTCAAATGAATATGACTGCATAGTGAAACACAATTCGAGTAAATGGTAACCAGTGGGGTAGTGAGACAACAAAGGTGCAACAACATGATGAAGTCAGTGCCAACAGTAAATGGCAGCACCTCAATCAATATGATATGTAAGGCACAACATACCGGAGGTTCAAGATCAAAACTAACAGTGGTGTAGTAGACCACATAAAACCAAACAAATATGCATATACAACTACAACAGAACAATGCACATAGGAGTGCACGAGCAATTAAAACCATAATCAACATTCAAAATTCAAGTCACCGACTCAACAATTGCATATATATGACAATGTGCACATATGTACACACTGCTACAACAAAATGAACACCAGCTTCATATTAAAATATACATGAACCAGCCATGATATGGAAGCAAAACCTATTCAGATTAAATAAGAAAAACTGCACATGAGAATGAAACAGGTATGCCACAGATGAAGCATATGCACCAGCATTTCATATCTCAAACCCAAGCACCAAAATAAAACATGCAGTATGCTGTGATACAAGCAAACAAGGTATAGCCTCAAAAATGAAGAGATAGTGAAGATAACATGTGTGTAAAACATTTACGCACATGAACTAAAGAACACTGCAGGCATACAGAAGATCAAAGTATGCAAGTAATCACCAACAAAAAAAACATGAACCATTTCAAATACCAAAACCCCACTGATGCCAACTTCAAAAGGTATCAAGTTTGAATAATCCAAAGCCGAGCAAATACAAATTTCACGTTATTGCCGAAGACAAAAAAATGCTAAGAGTCAATTGCTGTTCAAATCAAACTGCTACAAGAATGGACATCACATGAAACAGGACATAGGACAGTGAGCAGTACACAGCAACTATACTTGAAGCTTGAACCATCAAGACAGTCTTCCAAAGAAATAAACAAGGTGGAATAAAGAATACAAGGACCATACATATATACATACATAGATGTATGTATACACATGGTTTTAGTGCATATTCAAGTGCACATGAACTGTTCAAACAATAATGAAGTCAATTACGAACAAGTGAACATTATCACCTAAACAAAGGCAGTAAGAACATAATGGCCACAACAGCAAGTATAGTCGAACAAGATCAACACCAAAAGTTGGGTGACCAAAGTCAAAAGCAAATCAAGCAGTGGTGACCACGGTATCACAATGGTGCCATGATGACCGGACTACATGAATACATGGAGCTCGACAACAGTCGACAGTGAAGACTGACAACCGAAGCATTGCTCCAGTCAATTGAGGTTTCAAGATAATCATCGAAGTCAACATAAATCAATTGCCAGAAATTCGAAACAAGTTAACACGGAAATCAACATCACAACAAAGCAATCTACAGAATCAAAGTGATCAAAGTCTAAAAGAAATCAGAAATCTCAAAGCCTTGAAAATCAGACAACCAAGAAGAAAAATTACAAGTTTGAACAAGCTAGAAATTATTCGAAACTTGAGTTAGATGTGAGTAAATAAATTTACTCACCTTAGTCGAAGAGCACGAATTTGATTCGAAGCCGTGGTACTCGAAGACGAGCGAACCCTGGCAGCCATTGAGCGACTTAAATACTTGCTGTTTATATTTATGTAAATACTTGCCGTGGTACTGGATCGAGAGAGAGAGGAACGGGTTTGCCAATTATCTCAATGGAAAGGAAACAAGCCCAATAAAAATAAATAAAAAGGGAACGGGTCAGTTTAAATTTAAAGCCCGTATTTCCTTAACAAATTATTTAAACAGATTTCTACCCAGTTTAAAAGCTTCAAATAACAAACAACTAGGAAAATTAATCGTCTAAAGACGATAATTAATTGGTACTAAATCTCGGGTTGTTACACATGACTGACCTTGAGTTTATTGTTCACTTCCTAAACTCTGGGTGCCCATAATTTTGCACATGGGCAGTCTAGAGGCAGGTTATCAGGTCATTCTAGAATCAGAAGTGCTTTGGAGCTCAAGTGGCGAGCTGGATGGCGAGACGTATTACTTCTATATAATATTATCTTTCCGCTGTATAATTCTCTTGTAAAGACATGTTGTATAACTGTCCATTGTCCAGTTGTGTTGTATATTGTTGTTGTACGCTCTGATGATAATGTAAGGTAATAACTGATATAGTTCTTTGTTTAAAGATTATTCATTTATCTATTATATGTTGTTAAGCTACGATTGTGAGATTCTAATATTGTTCTGTTGTTTCTTTCTGTTCTGTTCTATCTTTTTCTCTCCTCTTCTATCTTTTTCTTCTTCTTTAACCATAACATTTCGGTTTTCCGGCATTTGATTGCTCGGCAGTTGATACAGTGGACGTATTGATGTCGGTTCTGTTATATATTGGTATTATTTTCATATACGCATGTTTCTCATGTTGTTGTTGAGTGTATAGTTGGTGTGGATGGCTTGTACTTCGCATTTGGAGCTCGCTTTCGCGCTATATTAGCCGTATATGCTCGCTAATAATATATAAGGTACATATCTCGGATTACATATCGTACTTTTACACTTTTTTTCCTCCGGGATGCCTCATCACTTGATGAGATTTATATTTGTCTGTCATCTTTTTTTCGGATCGAGCCGCGCAAAGGAGGTTATGGCGAAATTTTTCGAAAATTTAAGGCGTTAGAATAATTTTGAGAAAATTGGAAAATTTTGAAAACAATTACTTTGATTTTGAGTTGAAAGTCAAATGATATTGGTTGGTTTTGAAAAGATAACTAAGTATGATTTGAAAACTTAGTTAAGATATTGTAAGAAGTTTAACTATGGTTTTGAAAGGTTAATGGATTCTGTAACTTTTTCTTACTTGGTAATTTCGAGGACGAAATTCTTTTAAGAGGGGAAGTTTGTAACGACCCAGAATTATTTTTAATTTAAAATGCGTATATTTAATTGATTTTAAATATTAATAAGTAAAATTAGTAAGTCGAATAAATTTTATTTTGAATATCTAGATTTAATTGGATAATTAAATCGATAATTTAATATTGAAATTACAGAAATAATTGAAAATTGGGTTTAATATGATTAGAAATGGTTTGTAAAATTTTATTAAATCATTTTGGAGTTAGAATGATGTTATAGAACTTTTAAAATTGAATTAAAAGTTAAATTGTGGAAATTGAATATTTTAATATTTAATTGACGAGTTAAAATAGCCATTTTTCAAACAGTCTCGGATTTCGATGAAACTAGTTTCATCGGATCTATAATGTGATTATATTATAATATTTCAAATTTCATGTCAATCGGATTTACCGTTTGTTCGGGGCAAGCCAAAACGCATAGAAATTGGTTTAAATCGATTTAATTTAAATTCGATCGTTTATTTCCGTTACTCGCACATACGATGGAATTGGCCTCCGAAACACATTTCATTGTGTTCGGAACGCGGGGTAAACCCTAGAAACACCAACCGGCATGCTTCGTTTGGAGTTCGGAAAATTTCGGATGAAAAGTAATTTGGGCAATTTTCTATAAAAGGACTTGTATTCATTCATTTGCACACAAGAAATTAGGATTTCATCTCCAAACCCTAGCCGCCAGAAACAAATTGATGGCCGAAATTGCTCTCTCCTTCTTTCCTTATTCTATCTCAATCCATAGCCTTTCGCGAGAAACTATCAACTAGGAAATTGTAGAGGCTTGCAAGGTCTACTCATCTATACGGAGATGATGGGATATGGCGCAACGATGAGGGGGTTTTTTTGCCGCGTTCGTGCTCGTCTTGCACGATTTCCAAGACCACATAGGGGGACCGAACTCCACTTCCTTGGGGCCATGCCTAGCTCTCGTCGAGCGTTGTTAGATGGAAGTTGCTGATCGTTGTAGAACGTCGTGTGGTGGTCGCGAAAATTGATTGGAGAGTGGCGGTCGTGGGTTCTTTGGACCTGCAAATGAACGTGAGGGAGAAGAGAAAGGTCATGGCTTGGATCTGCAGAGAGAAAAATGGATGACCCAGAATTATTTTAGGTTTAAAATTGAAATGAAATTCTAAATTAAATTATATTTTAATTTGTGTAAGCTTTAAAATGCGATATCCTTTTCATGCGAGGTCGAAAACGCGCGAAACAAATTGCTTTGAATTCGTTTTGTCGAGCACTACGCGATGGAGCTGGCTTGGAATCAATTGGAGCTAGTGAAAATTTTGGGTAAAATTAAACGAACGTCTAATTTTATTCGAAATAAAACGCTGCAACCGTTATTTAAACCAAGGTGAGAACTTCTCACTCAATCGAATTGATTCGATTTAAATTTAAAATTGTTAAATTTAAAATTGCTTGATTGTGTGATTGGATGATAATTATCTATTGCGTTAAATAGACATTATACGCCATATATTAAGCGGAGGTTATTTATTAAAAACATATACCGTGAATATTTCACTGCAAAGTGAAATTGGTATTATTTATGTATTTGGAGTTAATTTCTCGCATTATATAGCGGATGCGACCCTATTGCGCCGTATAATAGCGGATAATATTTTATAAATCCTATATACCATGATATTCCGTATTGGAACGGAATTGGTATTGTGCTAATGTCTGTGGATGCAGGGAAACAGGTTGGAGGATCCAACTGGATTCCTCACCAGTATTTATTTGATTACATATATTGTGATATTTGTTGATTATCATATTGATATATGATGTTTGGATGCCGTGATTAATTATTTGGTGTTGTTGCATCATTGGCCCTGTTTTGAAGTTTTAAAAATGTTAAAGTAACGATTTTTAATTTAAAAGGATTTTAAAGTGATTTTTGAAAATATACGTTTTATTAAATTTTGGAATTGATTTCTTTTAAATAAATAAACGTTATATATTTTATGTTATAAAAATTATGATTTTTGTAAAATATAACCGAAATGTGATTTTTGAAACAAATAGTTGATAAATTTATAAGATGGTTTAAATTGGGATTTTTTTTGAATTATTGTAAACGATTTATATAAAAGATTTATAAAATTGATATTTATAAATTAAAATATTGGAATTATAAAACGAATTTTTATAAGTGTTAAAAATGAAGTTTGTACATGGATTTATAAGTAAATAAGAATTTTAGATTTATAAATTGATGATGATATAAAGGAATGAATTTGTGAATAAATGGATTACAAGTAATTTACTTGTAAATTGGATCTCGACATGTAAATGAAATATGAATAGAATTGGTAAATAAAGGAGATTTATAAATCGGAGTTGTTATAAAATATAAATGGAATTTATAAACATTGTTTTATGAATCCGAAATCAATTGAATTTCATAAATTAAAGATAGAAGTTTATTAAAGGAGATATATTCGTGATTTTGGACAGCGAATTATCCTTTAAGTAAAATGTTGTAGTAATACGAGTTTGGTTAGAAAGTATATTCACGATTTTGGACAGTGAATATATTATTAAATTAAAAGAAATGTTTTTGGGAAGTGATATTTTAAATAGAATTAAAATAATTTAAATATGTTTTAAAATGCGTTAAGTATCGAATACATAGATTTCAACATTCATTGTTGAAATAGACATTTTCGAGAAATAAGGAAATGGTGGACTATAACACTATTGTTATAGTAAATGATTTTGGAAAAGAAATGTTTTATATAGTATTGGGATTTATATATCTATCTAAAATTTCGAATCCCTATACTAGTGATTTTGGGTTGTCGTAACGATGTTTTACGCAACATTCATTTTTACTCAAATAAATGTATTTAAGCGCACGTTTCTTTAAAGAATGAAATATATACTTAATTTCGATTTAAGTATATTGAATATTTTCCATGTGTTGAAAATAAATGGATTTGTGAATTACTTATTATTAAATAAGTATGGAAATGTTTTCCAATATGAAGTGAATGTTTTGAGATTTTATCTTTTAAAGATAAATGGAAAATGAATATTAGAAATCGATTTGGGAATCGTATATTCATAGATATTTTGGAATTGTAAATTCACTATGGAATTTATAAAAGAAAGGGAAATTTGTTTAAAAATAAACGTTGATTTATTTTTGAAGTATGAAAATAAATTTAAGGATTTGGAACGTAAATATAAAGTAAATCGGTAAGGATTTATTTAATTGGTTTAAATGAACCATTTTGAAATGAAAATGAATAAAGATTTGTGAATATATCCCGTGTAGGGAAACGATTTGAAATTTGTTTTCAAAAGTTGTAAAGGTGAAAAGTGATTTGAAATTTGGTTTCAAATGTTGAAGTGTGGAAAAATATATCTTGTAAAGACATTTTTGGAAAATAAATAATTTCGAAAATTATTTAGAATCTGGTGATGTTGTGCATACCTATTGATAGTTCAATAACCGACTATCAATATTTACCTTTAAATGGGTATTTGTTGTGATTTGCTTGAATTTGAATGAACACTTATTTTCAAAATAAGCGCTCACTAATCGGTTAGGCAGGAAAGGACCTTTGGGTCGTATAACCCATTTCAAATATGTGATATGTCATTATGGATTGCATTTGAAGACCGGTGTTGAAGACCAGATATTTTTTAAAACGGAAGGATTACCGTCGAATGACTCTGCATCGGCTTATCTCCGATATAGAGGTTTTATCAACCTTAGTGACGGGAAGTCCGGTGTGATTAGTGAATATCCGGATTGCAAGGACTTTTTTTGAAGTGCCTTCGGTTCCGTTCGATCCCGGAATGGACTTGTATGGATGTGTGTCTGACATTACAATTTGAGATGTAACGCTGGTTTCTATCAAATATATTTCCGTTGGTGGCGGAGAATTTATTCTCTTAGCTTAACACCCTTCTCTGAGACGTACGAGCTCGGAGGTTATGTAGTTGATGGTTACCAGTGATACATTCCCAAATTGGTAATGTGACATACGAAGTGTTGTTGAGCATATGTAATCAAAGCACAGCTTCTGTATAAAGCATGGCTTTGTGGACGAGACTTCGTCGGACCTCACACCCCGGAAATGGTCAAAACAGGAAGGATGCAGCAAGGTTATTAGGGGTTAGAGCCCCTTTTGTGTTGTCATTCCTTCTGGATAGGTGGTATCATGGTATGGAGCCCAGATATTTAACCTATGTTGTTGCTGCAAATTTATTATTTTGTGGTTGTTGGAATTGAGGATCCTCGGATATAGATCGGTTACGATCGTGGAATGACATATTCGTGTCAGTAGTTACCCAGTTAGGGGTAACCCGGCCTTGTGTTGGCAGAGATCCGGTTAGGTTCTCGGGTCGTCTTTCTAGAGGCGTACCCATGTGGCAATGGGAAGTTCCTTGGCTTGACCATTTGTTGGAAATCCAAACAAAACAATACGAGCCTTGTACGGTTTTAGTTGTAGAACCTTCCATTCACTTATGGTGGTGCCCCACTGTTTGGATGGTAGCTATAGTAGGCATAGTTCGGAAGGTCTATATTGGCTAAGATTTATATTATATTTTAGAAATACTTTCTACACTATGCACTAATAAATAAATAAAAATGATTTGTTTTTGCGTATTAAGCATCTTTGACTATCATAAGGAGAAATCTCCTCCAATTCTGCGTTTGCATTGTGTGTGCGCGGAGAGGCCTTATGGTGGTTTCATTTTTCAAAAGCATTGCGGATAATTTTCCACTTCTGTTGTTGTTGTTGTTTTAAAAGATGAATAATTGTTTTAAGTTCTCACACCAGTCCCACGACTGACCTGGAGTTTATTGTTCTCTTCCTAAACTCTGGGTGCCCATAATTTTTCACACGGGCAGTCTAGAGTCAGGTTATCAGGTCATTCTGGATTCAGAAGTGCTTTGGAGCTCAAGTGGCGAGCTGGATGGCGAGACGTATTACTTGTATGTAATATTATCTTTCCGCTGTATAATTCTCTTGTAAAGACATGTTGTATAACTGTGCATTGTCCAGTTGTGTTGTATATTGTTGTTGTACACTCTGATGATAATGTAATGTAATAACTGATAAAGTTCTTTGTTTAAAGATTATTCATTTATCTATTATATGTAGTTCCGCTGTGATTGTGAGATTTTGATATTGTTCTGTTGTTTCTTTCTGTTCTGTTCTATCTTTTTCTCTCTTCTTCTATCGTTTTCTTCTTCTTTAACCATAACATTTCGGTTTTCCGGCATTCGATTGCTCAGCAGTTGATACAGTGGACGTATTGATATCGGTTTTCGAGCGTCAAAAAGTCGCAATCGTTACAAAAGTTTTTAAAATTTAACCATGTAATTGAATAGTGTACAATATTGTAACAACCCGGGGTTTTACAACAATTAATTATCGTTGTTTGATGATTAATATTGTTTGTTAATTGCGGTTTGGAGTTTTTAAAATCGGGTTGAAATTCTTTTATAAAAGTTGTTAAAGGGTTAAACGGGCTTTAAAACAATCTTGGCCTATATTTCTTTTGTTTGGTGCTGTGAAAAGTTTTCGAGTTAATACCCGGTTCCTCCCTCATTATTTTCGTTCGCAACCCTAAACAATCGGAAAAAAAAATGATGGCGGCTCGTTCCCATTTTCTTTAAATTAGGGTTTTGCATAGATTTGGCGACGTCGACTTTAATTGATCGATCGAGTGGATACGTGCTCGTTGCTCAATTCGGCTGCTTCAATTTGGCAAAGCAAGGTGAGTGATTTCTATTTCACTCACATCTGATTCGACTTGGTATTATGCCTTGCGTTTGATTTGGTTTCGTTGTAGATGATTTAGCTAACTTAAGCAAAAATCCTATAACCTTTTTTCTTGATTTTGTTTCGTATGAATTTACTATCATCGGCTGATTCTCTGTTGCTTTGTGATTTTCTTGTGGACTTCGGTCATTTTGATTGCTTAATCGTTTTGCTGTGATGATGATTCCCTCGCTCACCTGTTTCTAAATTTTTTGAAATTTAATTTATGTTGACTTCGACATTGCAGTGACTTCGGCCATGATGATTTGTGACGATAGTTTGCTTTCTGCTGCGATTTGGATTTTGATATCACTAGACATGATTTTACGGGTGACTTTTGTATGCAAGCTCATTCCTATAGCATACTTGATTGGTTGATTTTTACTTGACGTTCCTTTCTGACTATCACTGCATAATTTCTTTTGCATATCTGTGCACATTATGTTGTTCCTTCAATTTTGTCTCTGGTGCTTGTTATATCCATGTACACTTCGCTGTGTTCATTTGAGTTGGGCATCGCTTTACACTTGTGGCTGCCTGGTCGATACTTGCAGTTCACTGAACTGTGGTGTCATTTATGCTTTCCATTATCATGAGTTCATATTGATGTGTCCTTGAGTTTGGGCACGTGTGCTTCATGTAGTCCTCACTTGCCTCATGACTTCATGTAGCATTTTCTGTTATCAGATGGCATTGGGTCTTGACATTATACTTCACTGTTTTGATCATTGTCTTTGAGAATTGGTGAGAACTTTGCCTATAATTTCTGATGTTGTCACTTTGAATAATCGTTGCACTGCCCTCGGTGATGTTTGTCACTGCACTGCTTTGTTCTTTATTGTAACTGAATTTGTACTGGTAAAATTTTCCCTTGTAAACTCGAGTCTGCATTGTCATGTCGTATACATATGAACTTGGTTCAAATGTATGTGGTGCATTTGTTTTCAAGTGTTGCTACAATGTTTCCATTGTTGCTGGGTACTTGTGTTATATGGCTCTGGCCATATCTTTGGAACAATTTCATTTTGAGGCTTATGTATTGTTTGCACTTGCATTCCACTGTTGCATTAGTTGCCATTTACATAGTTCAGTAGTTTGCGCTGTGCATTTGTTGAGTGTTCACTGATGCAATACTTGTTGCCATTCACTTAAAAATCAGTTGTATTCCTCTGGTTTGGTGAAAGTTTCATGTTGCCACCTCTACTTGCGTAATTAGCTCGTTTGTCTTGAGAACATTTGTATATATGATACTTTGCATGCGAGGCAGTGGAATTTATAATCTGAATCTGCTGCCGTGGGGTCATCCACTTGGGTACCCATGATTTTCTGACTTCGGTCAGTGCATTGCTTTGTTTTGCTGCAGAGCTTGTTTTCGTTTATGACTTCGAGGCATGTTGAATCTCGTTTGTCTCTGTTGCAGCCACTGTTTTCTGTTGATTGATTTGAACTCGGGTCGAGACTTGATTTTATGTCTTGACCATTTCATTAGAATTTGCATTTGTGTTGAACCCGACTTTTTCTTGGGTTTGACCTGGTGCTTGTTTGTGAATTTTCACTGAGCTTCTGTGAATATCTCGTCACTTTAGTGGCGAGGCAGTGCACGTGTGCGTGTACTGCAGCCACACAGTATTGACGGTTTAATTGATATTTCTATTGTTCGAATTGTTTTGTCTATCCAATTCAATATTTGAAGCTTCATTGATTTTGGTTCGTTGATTTTTGGGTACATCATCACTGTAGTGGCAAGGCAGTGCACGCAAGCGTGAACTGCAGCCACACGGTATGGCTTTTATGATATTCTATTTTGTTTTGATTTATTGATCTTTGGCATATTCCATATGCTGTAGTGGCGAGGTAGTACACGCGTGCGTGTACTGCAGCCCTACCCGAATTGTCATTTTAATTGATATTTCAATATTTTGTGTCGTATCCTGATTTGGTTTAATTTGATGGTTTTGTTGATATCTAATTATCTTTTTGATAATTAGATTATGAGTTTCTAATTATTTATTTAATAATTAGAATTTGTCGTTAATTGCCGTTTCGGCAATTGTGTTGTTTTCTAAATTATCTTCATTAATAATCTTTTAAATTATCTTCATTAATAATCTTTTAAAATTTATCTTCGTTGATAATTTGAATTTGCTAATTGGTTGTTTAACACTGTTACGTGTTATATTTATCGTTATCCGATTTCTTTATTTAAGGATTGGATAAACGCAATTTATAGTGACTGTCATCTATTTGTTACTTAATTATTATTGCTTCTGTGCACTAATAACTGAGTTTGAATTAGACTGACCCGTGTATTATTTTCTTTTGAATTTAATACTCGGGTCAGACCGAGTATTTACAGGTTGTAGATTTTTAGCTTTGGGTTGCTGCTAGAGCTATGAAGTCTTTTCATATCTTTTGGAGTAGTCGTCGTCATGTTTAGTAGTCAGTGTATTTGTATAGGATGTTGTATATTCATGTATATTATTCACGATAATGTACTTGTATATGTAACTTCCAGAGTCGACAGTTGTAGTTGTATCATATGTATTGTATCACATGTATATCAACTGATATCAGTTATATATATATGAGACTTTCTGTTATATCTGTGTTCTGCATTTGCATTATCTGTGTTATTATTATATATGTTGTCCTAAACTATTATGAACCATCGTAGTTCGTTTTATACTAGAATTGGGTATGTCGACGGGAGTAAATAAATATGAGATGAAAAATAAAAATATATACCACTCCTATCGAGGTAACTAATACTAGTGTAAGGCCTAACTGCGGATGGTCGCTCCTATTCAGCCTTATTCTTCGTGATAACAGACAGTATTTCTTTTAATACTCTTTGTTATTGCGAGCATAGAGGTGGGGCGTCACAGTTGGTATCAGAGCTTGGGGTTTATGGACATAATATAAAGCATAACTTAGATGGAACATGTGTTACAACTATTAGTCGATGTTTTATTTGTGCTTTGTGTCAAAATCAAAGTTTTGAATTTTTACTGAAATTTTTAAATATCTTTATTTATAAATAAAAAGTGAATTTGTGTTCTGATTATCAGAGTGCGTAGCGAAAGTAGTGTGACTGTCTTCGCTGAATACAGCTGATATCCTTTTTGATTTAAAAATCAAAATATGAAATTGAAATAAATTTCATTTGTTGTTTACATAACTGTGTTTATTTTGTTTCCTTCAAAAATTTCGAATCCAATTTGAGAATTCGAAGCGATTACAGTTATGTGATTTGTTGAGATTTTGTTGTTTTGAAATATCTTCGTTGAAGATATATTTGAATGATTTCTTTGTTATTTTACGGTATACGTGCTAATTTATGTTGCACGTTACTGCATTGAATTTTACGTTGAACCGATGTTTGGTTTTTAACGTATTTTGTTGCCGTTATTTTATAACGGGATTTTTACGCCGTTGTTAAATTTTTGAAGCACAGTGTTTTGTTGACATTTTAATGAATGAAAATTCACCGATGTTATATTTTGATGCATATTATTTTGATAAGATTTTGACGTTTAAAAATAACGTCGCATTGACTTCAGTATCCGTCATATTTTAAAGTGGATTTTCAAGCGGTTATGCCGCAATGCTGATTTTGAGATCTGTTTCTACGGTGTTTTGAAAAGTGCAATTTCCTTATTGAAATTACCACTAATGTTGCTGTTTTTATCACGGATTTGCAAATCATTTTAAAAATAAAATTATTTTCCAATTTTTTTTTTATAGTTTACGCTTTCAGAAGGATGAGAAAGTGACTTAAACGTTTCAGCAAAATCGAGGACTATGAACCCTTTCTTTTACTGATTCGCTTAATTCCGGACTTGTTCGTTTGAAAATGTAAATTATTACTTTTATAAAATAAATGAAATTGTTTTCAGAAGATTTGCAGTTTGCACTTTCAAAAGAATGAGGAAGCGATTTAAACGTTTCAGCAAAATCAAGGATTATGACCCCTTTCTTTTACTGATTCGCTTAATTCCGACTTGTCCGTTTGAGAATGTGAAATGTTATATTTGGAATACACGATTTTGCACTTTCAAGGAAACGATGAAGAGATTTAAACAATTTAGTAAAACACGTGGTATGGGACATGTGCGTTTGCTATTTTGGTTAATTCCGGACTCGTTAATTGAAATATTTGATGATTTTCGTGTGCTTTCGAGCCACTATGTTGGACCTTCGGGTCATTTGTTGGACATTCGGGTCAATACCAGTACCAGACCTTCGGGTCATTTGTTGGACCTCCGGGTCATTTGTTGGGCGCCAAAATTATGTTGGGTACTTGGTAGGCTTCGGCCATTTGTTGATGCACGTGCGGCGTAGCTTAAAAAACTCGCCATTTGTTGGGATCGATCCACCTTTTATGTTGATTTTCTAGTTATCTTAATTGATTCTAGATATTTGTTGTTTCCAATTATCTGCAGGTAATTGGATATTTGTTAATATGAGTTCTGATTATCGTTTTTGATAATCGGATATTTGTTGTTTCTAATTATCGCTTGTGATAATTAGATATTTGTTGATTCTGATTATCGTTTTTGATAATCGGATATTTGTCATTTCTAATTATCGTTTTTGATAATTAGATATTTGAGATTTGATTATCGTTTTTGATAATCGAATATTTGTTGATTTGATTATCGTTTTTGATAATCAAATGTTTTTGATTTGAGACTTGATTATCGTTTTTGATAATCGAATATTTGTTGATTTGATTATCGTTTTTGATAATCGAATATTTGTTGATTTTGATTATCGTTTTTGATAATTAAAATTTGTTGATATGAGTTCTAATCATCGTTTTTGATAATTAGATATTTGTTGATTTGATTATCGCTTGTTATAATTAAATATTTGTTGATTTGAGATTTGATTATCGTTTTTGATAATCGAATATTTGTTGATTTGATCATCGTTTTTGATAATTGAATATTTGTTGATTTGAGAATTCTGATTATCTTTTGGTGATGAGATAAGAATTGTTTTTAAATTTTCTGGTTGGTAACTAGATAATTGCGGTTTTGCGATTTACGATTTGTGTTTTATAATTATCTTTGTTAAAAATTAAATTTTTCTGTTTTCTAATTATCGTATCGATAATTAGATATTGCTGTTTTGTGATTTTATATTCTAATTATCTAATTGATAGTTGAAAATTGCTGATAATTGCATTTATTCAGTTTTGTTGTTTTCTGATTATCTATTTGGTAATTAGATTTTGTTGAGAATTTGTGAATTTCTTTTATGAAATTAAAGGATTCCTTGGTGTTTGTGTTCCCGACCATTATTTATCTAGCTTAACTAGTTTATGTTAGAAAAATAATTGTTATCGACATCTTCAATTAGGAAAATTGCGGGGACGCAATTTTTATAAGGAGGGGAGTCTGTAACAACCCGGGGTTTTACAACAATTAATTATCGTTCTTTGACGATTAATATTGTTTGTTAATTGCGGTTTGGAGTTTTTAAAATCGGGTTGAAATTCTTTTATAAAAGTTGTTAAAGGGTTAAACGGGCTTTAAAACAATCTTGGCCCATATTTCTTTTGTTTGGTGCTGTGAAAAGTTTTCGAGTTAATACCCGGTTCCTCCCTCATTATTTTCGTTCGCAACCCTAAACAATCGGAAAAAAAATGGTGGCGGCTCGTTCCCATTTTCTTTAAATTAGGGTTTTGCATAGATTTGGCGACGTCGACTTTAATTGATCGATCGAGTGGATACGCGCTCGTTGCTCAATTCGGCTGCTTCAATTTGGCAAAGCAAGGTGAGTGATTTCTATTTCACTCACATCTGATTCGACTTGGTATTATGCCTTGCGTTTGATTTGGTTTCATTGTAGATGATTTAGCTAACTTAAGCAAAAATCGTATAACCTTTTTACTTGATTTTGTTTCGTATGAATTTACTATCATCGGCTGATTCTATGTTGCTTTGTGATTTTCTTGTGGACTTCGGTCATTTTGATTGCTTAATCGTTTTGCTGTGATGATGATTCCCTCGCTCACCTGTTTCTAAATTTTTTGAAATTTAATTTATGCTGACTTCGACATTGTTGTGACTTCCGCCATGATGATTTGTGACGATAGTTTGCTTTCTGCTGCGATTTGGATTTTGATATCACTAGACATGATTTTACGGGTGACTTTTGTATGCAAGCTCATTCCTATAGCATACTTGATTGGTTGATTTTTACTTGACGTTCCTTTCTGACTATCACTGCATAATTTCTTTTGCATATCTGTGCACATTATGTTTTTCCTTCATTTTTGTCTCTGGTGCTTGTTATATCCATGTACACTTCGCTGTGTTCATTTGAGTTGGGCATCGCTTTACACTTGTGGCTGCCTGGTCGATACTTGCAGTTCACTGAACTGTGGTATCATTTATGCTTTCCATTATCATGAGTTCATATTGAAGTGTCCTTGAGTTTGGGCACGTGTGCTTCATGTAGTCCTCACTTGCCTCATGACTTCATGTAGCATTTTCTGTTATCAGATGGCATTGGGTCTTGACATTATACTTCACTGTTTTGATCATTGTCTTTGAGAATTGGTGAGAACTTTGCCTATAATTTCTGATGTTGTCACTATGAATAATCGTTGCACTGCCCTCGGTGATGTTTGTCACTGCACTGCTTTGTTCGTTATTGTAACTGAATTTGTACTGGTAAAATTTTCCCTTGTAAACTCGAGTCTGCATTGTCATGTCGTATACATATGAACTTGGTTCAAATGTATGTGGTGCATTTGTTTTCAAGTGTTGCTACAATGTTTCCATTGTTGCTGGGTACTTGTGTTGTATGGCTCTGGCCATATCTTTGGAACAATTTCATTTTGAGGCTTATGTATTGTTTGCACTTGCATTCCACTGTTGCATTAGTTGCCATTTACATAGTGCAGTAGTTTACGTTGTGCATTTGTTGAGTGTTCACTGATGCAATACTTGTTGCCATTCACTTAAAAATCAGTTGTATTCCTCTGGGTTGGTGCAGTTTCATGTTGCCACCTCTACTTGCATAATTAGCTCGTTTGTCTTGAGCACATTTGTATATATGATACTTTGCATGCGAGGTAGTGGAATTTATAATCTGAATCTGCTGTCGTGGGGTCATCCACTTGGGTACCCATGATTTTCTGACTTCGGTCAGTGCATTGCTTTGTTTTGCTGCAGAGCTTGTTTTCGTTTATGACTTCGAGGCATGTTGAATCTCGTTTGTCTCTGTTGCAGCCACTGTTTTCTGTTGACTGATTTGAACTCGGGTCGAGACTTGATTTTATGTCTTGACCATTTCATTAGAATTTGCATTTGTGTTGAACCCAACTTTTTCTTGGGTTTGACCTGGTGCTTGTTTGTGAATTTTCACTGTGCTTTTGTGAATATCTCATCACTGTAGTGGCGAGGCAGTGCACGCGTGCGTGTACTGCAGCCACACAGTATTGACGGTTTAATTGATATTTCTATTGTTTGAATTGTTTTGTCTATCCAATTCAATATTTGAAGCTTCATTGATTTTGGTTCGTTGATTTTTGGGTACATCATCACTGTAGTGGCAAGGCAGTGCACGCAAGAGTGAACTGCAGCCACACGGTATGGCTTTTATGATATTCTATTTTGTTTTGATTTATTGATCTTTGGCATATTCCATATGCTGTTGTGCCGAGGTAGTACACGCGTGCGTGTACTGCAGCCCTACCCAAATTGTCATTTTAATTGATATTTCAATATTTTGTGTCGTATCCTGATTTGGTTTAATTTGATGGTTTTGTTGATATCTAATTATCTTTTTGATAATTAGATTATGAGTTTCTAATTATTTATTTAATAATTAGAATTTGTCGTTAATTGCCGTTTCGGCAATTGTGTTGTTTTCTAAATTATCTTCATTAATAATCTTTTAAATTATCTTCATTAATAATCTTTTAAAATTTATCTTCGTTGATAATTTGAATTTGCTAATTGGTTGTTTAACACTGTTACGTGTTATATTTATCGTTATCCGATTTCTTTATTTAAGGATCGGATAAACGCAATTTATAGTGACTGTCGTCTATTTGTTACTTAATTATTATTGCTTCTGTGCTCTAATAACTGAGTTTGAATTAGACTGACCCGTGTATTATTTTCTTTTGAATTTAATACTCGGGTCAGATCGAGTATTTACAGGTTGTAGATTTTTAGCTTTGGGTTGCTGCTAGAGCTATGAAGTCTTTTCATATCTTTTGGAGTAGTCGTCGTCATGTTTAGTAGTCAGTGTATTTGTATAGGATGTTGTATATTCATGTATATTATTCACGATAATGTACTTGTATATGTAACTTCCAGAGTCAACAGTTGTAGTTGTATCATATATATTGTATCACATGTATATCAACTGATATCAGTTATATATATATGAGACTTTCTGTTATATCTGTGTTCCGCATTTACATTATCTGTGTTATTATTATATATATTGTCCTAAACTATTATGAACCATCGTAGTTCGTTTTATATTAGAATTGGGTATGTCGACGGGAGTAAATAAATATGAGATGAAAAATAAAAATATATACCACTCCTATCGAGGTAACTAATACTAGTGTAAGGCCTAACTGCGGATGGCCGCTCCTATTCAGCCTTATTCTTCGTGATAACAGACAGTATTTCTTTTAATACTCTTTGTTATTGCGAGCATAGAGGTGGGGCGTCACAAATATAAAAGAATTTTATAAATAAAATGTGATTGTTTACAATAAATGTTATACACTTAAATTTTAGTTATAAAAGAATTAATAGAGGTAAATAGAATAAAAGTTAATTGAAGAATATATGGTATAAAATGATGTTTGAGGAATTTATAAATAAATTTGAATAATTATAATAGACGTAAATATACTTAATGTAGGGGATTAGATATATTAAGTGGAATAAATCTAATAACAAAGAAGAATAAAATTTACTGAATAAATATTGAGTATAATAAATGATTTTCAAATTCATGATTTAGAAATGGGTAATTTAAGATGATTGGATGAAAAGATATTGTAATTAGAAATAGCTAAGATTTATTTAACTTAACTAAAATCAAATGGATGAAATCAATCATTAATTTAAGTTGAAATTTTAATGGTTTTAAATTTATTATCTTATTTGGTTCTCCAAATCTATCTTTCTTTCGGGATGATCCTATTCTCCTGCATTCTAAGCGGGAAATTGAATTCCAAATTAATCTTATTCCTGGAGTTTGATCTGTAGTTCTTCCTCCTAGAAGAACTTATCTTTACCGGTCTGTTTTGGAAACCTTTTCAAGAATCTTCTTTGTGCTTTTGATTTTGGAGATCTTGGGAAGATCATTTCTATCTTGTTGAACGTACCTATAATGACAGTTATCAGGTATAACTTCATTCTTCTTTTATCTTGTCTTAATCCTATCTCATTCTATCCTGTTTTTCTTTGTTTTGCCTGTTTCATTCCTTTTCAAGGACGAAAAGTTCAAAATGGGGGAGAGTGTAACAACCTAAAATTTTTATTAAATGTTTTAATTCATTTTATTTAAAACTTTGGTGTTTAATTATCGAAAATTTGAATTTTGAAATTTTTCCAATAAAATTTGGATATTTTTTTGTAATTTCCTTTCCAAATATAATAAAATAAATAATTTCTGTATATATATATTTATATTTTTCATACATATTCATCTCTATTTTATCTTTCTATATTTTCCTTTTTAACATTCATTTTATTATTTGAATTGTTCTGTATTATATCTCTTATTTATTGCTTGGAAAAAAATTCAATGGATATACGTTATATTGTTTAAAAACATATCTTTATAAAAATTTATTTATTTTGTTTATTGAATATTTCTTTGTATACACCTTTTAATTAGTGGCAAGGAAACAAATCAAATTGACGAAATTTACTTTGCTTTAGTTTGGCATATGTTACATTGGCTTTATTTCTTACCTCTTTGTTTGCCTATCTATTTATTTCCTACCATAGTTGTTCATAACTTATATTATTTTCTATTTGTGTGTATACACTTTAATTTATTTATTTGGATGTTCATTTGTATATTTTATATGTAAAAGTTGGGAAACGAATCAATTAATTGTACGTTACGTTATTTTATTTTGACATAAGTTTCTTTGGCTTTGTTTCTTGCCTTTTTATATGCCTATCTATTTGATTTCCTACCGTAGCCATCCATTATTTTAGCCGTTCTATACATGCTATAGTCATGTATTACTTCTCCTAATTCGCGCATAAAAATCTTCTCAATATATCTCTTCCTCTGATTGAAAGATCTTTGCATACGTTTCTTTTATTAAATAGGAATTAAATCCCTTTTATTATTTTGTTACCATTTACTCTTTTGGCCGTTCATACCTCAAATCTTAGCCGCCTCCTCTATTGGTAACTCACGTACGAATACATTTTTCCCACATCTCATTTTATTTCCTAAGAGAAAAAAAATATAGATCAAAATATCCATGGCTTCTTCTTTCTATTTTATTTTTTTTCCTTTTTTCTTTTTCTTTCTTTGTTTGGTTCATGGATAGGCTCGGCCTCTACCTCCTATTGCCAACCCCATCACCACTTGCATAGGGTAGAGCAAGGTTATGTCATCTTATCTCGATTATTTTCATTGTTTAATTTATCTAATCTTTTGTATTAAATATACTTATGTATGTTGTATTTGTTTGTGTACATAAGTTGAAATCTTGGCTCTCCTATCACTCAAGTTGAATCGCGCTTTGTCGTGCCTTTTGTGCTTTCCGAAGTTTGATCTTTGTGTTTGAATTGTTGCCTTCAGCTTTAAAATGGTGAGTTTTTATCACTCTAGACATATGTACTTATATTTTTGTGAAATAATGACAAGTGAATCTGTAGACATTGATATGTTATTCATATATGCATGTGTTATGTTTACATTATGATAAATTTATATATTTGTTACACCATCTCTGTGATGTCCCGGAAATTTGGGCAATATTTATTTAATAATTTCATTAATAATTATTTTAAAATGTGAAATATTGATTTAATAATCTAATTCAAAGGAAATTTTCTTTTGAAAATTTATAATTATTTAGTTTGGATAAATGATATTCTTTTCAAAATTTATCATAATAATAATTGAATTTGGGAATCTTATTGTTTTGAAATGTTAAAAATATTTAAATGATAAAATTTACTTTCTAAGCTGATTTAAAAATATTTTATTTATAATGTATATATATGTATACATTGTAAATAGGAGTTTTGATTTTAATTTTAACTTTAAATTTAGTAAAGAATATTTTCAAACTTATAATATATATAGGTGTATAATTAATGAATTGATTAAATTAAAATTAGTATTGGAACTTTTCATAAGTCAATTTATAGATCTATCTTGTATTTTCAAAAAGAAATTATAGTAAATATTTTGTTATAAATATATAATAGTTAAAAATTGTATTTCTAATAAAAGTTCATTTTGTTTTATCTTAAAATTGTTTTGAAATAAACTTAGTTTATTTATATTAGAGTATAATATTTTGGTTTGAAAGCTTTGGAATAAAATATAATTCAACATTCCTTTTTCTTTCAAAATTTTCTCTTTTAAAAATTAGCTTTAAAAATAATTTTTTTTTTAAATATTCAAGCAAACATTAAAATGTGTAAAGGTAATTCATTGTAATCATTTAAAGACTAAATGTAAATAAAACATATAAAACATCTTAAATTAAATTAGAAATGGTTTTATCTTAAATTAAAACATTTTTAAACAAAGAAATTTATCTTTATATTAGAATCATACATGTGTTAAGCATTCATGTTTTTAAATGGACACTTGTAATTAATCTTCATATCTAAATAACAAGTGGCATTACTAGATCAATATTGAATTATATATTTTAGATAAGAACTTAAACAAATCTTTTTGTTTCAAACACTTTATCTTCTATGAAGAATCTAAATTCAGATTTAAGAAAACTGGAAATCCAATTTACTCTAAATTCCACAACCCAAATTCAATCAATATTTTGCAAATATCAAAACTGTATAAGTTCTGCAATCAAAATTTTAAAACCTGCAAAAGAAAACCCAATTGAAATTCTGTTTAACCTGCAAACAAAATTCAAATTTGTTCAACCTGTAAAGATCAATTCAAGCATAGAAGTTGGGTCTGCATGCAGTTTCAAAGCCTGCAAACAACATGTTATAATCAACTTCAACTAGCATGCAAGCTCAGATTCAACATCAACAGAGTAATTCATGAGTAGCAAGTAGAATCAATGCAAATGAAATTCAGGCTGCAGGGAAATGAATTGCATCTGGATTGCTTTCTGCTTTTCAATTGAAAGGTGAGTAAATCTATGTTTAAAAACAGTTTCTTCTTTTAAAAAAACAAGCTAACAAGATTTGCAGAACTTAAAGTTTAATTTAAATGCCTTTTAAATAAGAAAATTTAAAACAGTGGTAATTAAAACTGCTCTGTTCTCTTCTCTTTAGTGAGTAACCTCAATTTTATAGGTTGTTTAAAAATTTATCTGTGCATGAGTTTGTATATATGTTTGACTGTTGTGTGATTATGCCTACATACATTCCTGAATATACAAATAAGTGTGATGTGAATTTCTACAGACTTGCTACTGTTCTTACTAGGATTTAAATACAAATCCACTTCTATATGACTGAATCTTAGTTAGGAATTATTATGTAAACAAATTTGTGTTTATGTAGCATAGATTTAGGTTTGTAAAATTTTAATTTAGAAAAGTAAAATCTGTTACTTATGAAAATAAATAACAACAGAAATAGTTTCAAAAAGTAAGATTGTCAACATCTTAAAATTATTCAAAACAAGTTTAAAACTTTAATGCATGTTTAAAAACATGGATAATAAAACAAGCATCAAGTTTTAAATCTTCTGTGGAGTTAGTAATTTAGAATTGTACAAAATTTAGGGTTTTGGGAGTATCTAATCATTTAGTAAATTTGGAATCTGGAATTCGGCCTGGAGGTTGAATGTTGACTGGGAAGTGAGGGAAAAATTCCAAGTAGTTGGTCAGAGAGTGGTGGTGATGGCAAGAGAGGTTTTTCAAGTTTGAACCCTAGTATTAGAGTGATGGCAGTTTTGTATCTTCTTGAACACTGTGGTGATTCGAGTGGTCTGAGGTTTTGGGGTTTGGCAGAGGGGGTATAGGTGGAGCAATGGCCGGAGTGGGTTGTAGTGATGGTTGACAGGTTTGGCATGTTTGTAGTGAAGCTTTCCAGGTTGATGTTTTTGCTTGATTCTGATTTCAAGCTACAAAGGATTTTGTTGATGGTTGTTATCAAGTCGAGGGATGGACGGCGTCTTGGAGAGGTTGGTGAAGGTAGCTGGAAGTCGCCGGAGCAGTGGTGCATTTGCACAGTGGATATTGGACTCTGGTGAAATTTTGGTGGTGCAGGGTTTTGGTGACTCGAAGTCAATCTCGTGCAGTTTGTGTTGTGACTCGAAGTGGGATAGGGATTAACTCGAAGTGTTTAGATGGTGGACTCGGGTTTGTTGAGTACAGGTTGTAACCTGAGCAGTGTTGTGTTTTTTTAAAATCTGGGAAACTCAATTTTTTTTAAAAAAAATAATGATTTAAATTCAAGTGTAGGTTTGAATTAAATTCAAGTAAGCTTATGAATTCCAAAGTTTAAAAATGATGAATTTAATTTTAAGTAAGATTTAAATTTAAATTTGAAAACAGTGGTAAATTAAGTTTCAGGTTTAGTGAATCCAGATTTTTATTTAAACCAGTTTTGATTCTTTTTAAAAAATTTAAAGGAAATTCAACTTTTAAAATAAAGATTCAAATTTAGGTGTATGTTTGAATTAGATTCAAGAGTACTTTTGAATTCAAAGTTTTAAAAATGCAAATTTTAAATTTTAAGCCAGATCTAAATTTAGTTTTGAAATCAAGTTAAAGTATGATTTCAGTTTTACTTTGAAACCAGTTTGAATTTAAAACAGTTTTGAAATTTTTTAAATATTGGACAGAAAATGTTTTAAGAAGAATTTAAATATGAATATGATTTCAAATAAGGTTTAAATTTAAAAGAATTCTTTCCTTTAAATATTTAAATAAAATTATGAAATGTTTAACTTTAAATTGAAAGTTAAAATAATCTATTTATTTTCAAAAGCTTGATTTCTTTAGTAAAATTAAGTAATTTAGATTTTTAAACTTTTCTTATAATAATGTTAGTTATTTACCTTTAGATTTATTAATTAATTTAAATTTGGATAATGTTTAATAGTTAAACATTTGGAATCTTAAATTTTTAAATAAAAGTTGAATTAGATTTTAGAAAAGTATTATTTAAATACATTTTGAATATTAATTAAGTTATTAATAAGTAAATGAATTATTTTGGAAATAATTTACTTATTTATTTGATTTTAAATAATAACTTGAATTAATTTATAATTACAAATGATTAATGAATAATTAATCTAAGATAATTCACTTAAGTAAGGAATTAATGAAAATGTTGTTAATTATCTAAGGGTAACTAATAATTAATTGATGAGATTAATTTTGATGAATTAATTAGATTAATTAATTGAAGATTATCATTTGTAATTAGTTAAGTATAATTACTTTATAAAAGTAATTAAGGGATTAATTACTTATTGTAATTAATTCGGATAATGTGTTATGCTGAATTAATTAATTTAGTTTAATTAATTTAAGAAATAATTTAATAATTTGATAATAATAATTACTTAATGTAATTTATGGAGCAAGATTACTTAGAGAAGTAATAATTGCTGAATTATAATTATGGAAAGATGTTTTATTTTAATAAAGTAATTTGGATAATTACTTTTGTAATTAATAAAGAAATTAATTAATAAAGATAATTAATTATTGGATAATTAATTTATTAATAAGTAATTAAGGGTAGTTAATTACTGGATTTGAATATTAATCAAGGTGATTAATAATTGTATTTTAATTTTAGATTAATTACTAAATGTAATTAATATTAAATAAGGTAATTAATTTAAATATTAATTAGAGATCATTAATTATTATAATTAATGATGTAATTAAGAATTGTTTAATTAAGTAATAATTAATTAGTTAAGTGATTAATTAATTGTAATTAATTACTGATAAATATAATTAATTAGAGTAATTAATAAATTAAGTAATTAAATGTTAACTACTTATGATTAAGGTTAATTAATTTGTGAAAATTAATTAAAGACTAATTACATATTGTAATTAAAGGGTGATTAATCAAAGGTGCTTAATCAAGTTAAATACTTAGTGAATGATTAATTAACTGGGTTAATTAATTAATGGATATTAAGTAGGATTTATAGATGGATAATTAATTTAATTTATTTTAAATTAATTAGAGATAGAAGTAATTAATTTAATTCATTTTAAATTAATTATAATTGATGGTTAATAAATAGTTGCTTATGGATGTTATTGATTGGATGCTTGTGATCTTAGAAATGAGATGAGTAGTATCTATAGGATATGGATGCTTAGTTATAGTATGATGGATTATTTTGGTTGTGATGATTGTCTGTTGTGATGATTATCTGTTGTGATAATGTTATGGATTATCTGTTATGATGAGAATATGTAGTTTATCTATTTGTGTGAAATAGATAAAATAAAATGAGTTAATTGGTTAAAACCCTTAAGTACAACTTGGACATTAAAATGGCGTTTGGTTTCGGTGAGACCGGGATCGGGTTTCCATATTTGGATATCCGAAAACCACATCGATTCCAATTAAACGTTAGGTCGTTAATCCAAGTGGAGCAAGTGAAGACTCGAGGTGTAAGGGCTATACGTCAGTATAACTCTATGGGTGATTCCGTAATGAGTTAACGGAATAGTACTTATAGGTTCGAGATGGTGGTTTAGAGTGCAAGGGTTATCGTCGTTAACTCTGAGGGTGATTCCAAAATGAGTGTAACGAGATAATGCCTTCGGTTTCGTTCGAACCCGGAACGAACTTGTATGGATTGAATGCTTTCAGAACATCGTCAGGTGGACGATGAGCATTCTAAGATAGAGGTGTTCTATAAAGGTAATCGTAGCCTCAAGCCTCATCAACCGGGAATGGCTAAAACAGGGGAGGTGCAGCAAGGCTTCGTGGGTAGCCCCCACTTGAGAGTGAGATCTACCCCTGTCTAGAGGTCCCTTTATATTTCGGCTGTGTGGACGGTTGTGACCTCCAACCATCGGGTTGGTCTTGTTTGGAAATGTTCAGTAAGGAATGGTTCCGGCTTTGTGATGCAGGGGAGCGGGCGTACACCTCGGTACGGTGATCTAGGCCACGTACTGTGACGGGTGGTACCCCAGTAGCCCTGCCATTGATGGAATCCAAAATCCAATAAGTGCCTGTACGGTTTTGATTGTGCCCAACTATGTTGGAACGTGAGATGTAAGCATTCCAGCTATTTCTGTATTTTATTTTGAAAACCCTAGACACTATTATAATATCACTGGATTTCCTATCAAATGCTTTGGTTAGCGTAAGGTAAAAACTTTTCCATGTTTATGTGTAGGAAGTCTTACGTGATACCTTTTGTTTTCAAAGGATTTTCTAAAGTTAAGCAACTTTTAAACCCGTTTACTCACACCAGACCCCTGTCTGACCCGAGTATTTATTTTCTATTTTATTAAACTCTTGGGTACTCATATTATGTATGAGTAGTCAAGTGATTCAGGATTGCTTTGACGAGTTCTGGAGGAGATAATGGAGCAGGAGGCTTCAGCGAGTAGATATATATAGTGGTTCCGCTGTGTTTGAGTTGTATCTGTTTTTCTCTAGTATACTTGAATTGTAATCGCTAGACATATATTTATAACTGTCTAGTTTGCGTTGTATTGGCTGTAAAACTCTGATGTATATGATACTATGTAAAGTATTATGTGATATAATATAATTTATTCGTTCCGCTGTGAGATTCTGATGTTGTCTGTTTCTTTCTTTCCTTTCTTTTCTCTTTTCTATCCCTTTCTTTCTTCTTAATGATGCGTCTTTCTATGGAATGAAAGGCGGGTCGTTACAATCTCTTATGATATTACATGTACACTATTATTTTATTTCTGTTAATCAGCACTGCAAGTTCCCTATCACTATGGGTTGAAATGATACACATTCGAACGGACTTTAGAATAAGGAAAAATCATTATGGGTTGAAATGATAGGCTCGAGGGACTTTTATTATAATTGATTTACTTCGCATTGCGGATTTGAAATGATAGAACCCGGATTTTCTTTTTAAATTACGAATTGAAATGATACACACCTGTATCACTTGATCTAGGTCGGAAAATATTATACAGGCCCATGGTTATAATTCTAAATAATATTTTCCTAAAGATTCATTAAGTGTTTTGAATATTTTCTGAATTTTTTTAAGTATTTTGAAATTATGAATATATGAAATTTTAACTTAATTTGATTTAACGCTTTAAATGGTAAAGGTGTATTTGGTTTTCCTATAAGTTAAAATTTTATAAGTCTATTATTGGTTTAAGAAATTTAAAGATTTTATTTATGATAAATATCTTAATAATTAAATTTAATTTAATATGGGATCTTAAGTTTAATCTAGTAACTTTAATAAAGGTTCAAGAAATTGATTTGGTTTGCATAATAAATGATGTATTTTGGATACAATGAAGTACAGTTTAATTGGACTTTTGGAATAAATATTTAACATTGAATCACAGTTATTTAAAGTATAAATGAATAAATTTGTAAAGAAAATTGATTATTATGTTAACTATGATAAAATATTTTATGCATATGTTTTGGAAAATGAATACTTATGATTTATATGGTAAACATATAAGTAAAAAAACGTACATTTGACATGTAATTGTAATTAATATGATATGATTAAGACAATAAATGCTCTTTATTGTGATAATAAAATGTAAGTTAAAAATGTACATTTGACATGTAATTTTATTTAATGTGATATTGATTAAGACAATAAATGCTCTTTATTGTGATAATAAAATGTAAGTTAAAAATGTACATTTGACATGTATTTTAATTAATGTGATATTGATTAAGACAATAAATGCTCTTTATTCTGATAATAAAATGAAAGTTAAAAATGTACATTTAACATGTAATTTTAGTTAATGTGATATTTGTTGATACGTGAAGATTTTGATCAATGACAATGTGCTTCAATAAACAAGGAAGAAATATATGCAATGCTAGAGGAAGATCGATGAAGACCAAACAAACATAAGTATGTTTTTTATATAGGTCTTAGTCTAGATTTATTGTTAAAATCAATCCTCAAGAGGCTTGCACGAACACTAGAAAACATTTATAAAACTTCATTTTTGTTTAAGTTTTTCATTGCGCATATTTTATAAGTTCAGTCGACTGAACAGGAATAGCCAGTCGACTGAAATTGGAACAAATATATAAATGTGCATAGTTTCAGTCGACTGAATTTCCTGCACAGTCGACTGAAATTGCTCCCGAAAATTTTACTTCATATTTTCAGTTGACTGAATTCCCTGCTCAGTCGACTGAATTTGAACCTGCAAATTTTCTCTGAAAAGACACCTTCTTCCTCCCCAAGAGTTGCAACCATTCATCAATGGAAATGGAAGCATCTCTTGTTTGCAACCTTTGACAACAAATGCACCTCTTCTACAAGTATATATACATGATTCTAAAATCATTTAATTCACTGAATTCTATTGCCTTAATCTTACTATTCTCTTGTTCATATTCTCTAGATATTCTCAAAGCAATCACCAATCTATTGCTTGAATCACTGTTTTGTTTATAACATTCTTTTCATTCATAAGCAATTCACATTTCCTAAATCTTCACAAACACATTGCATACTCTCGAGGATAAGATTATAGGAATATTGTACTACATTAGACTCATTAGTGTTGATAAGAACACAACAAGTCGAATATTGTATCTTAGTATTTGAGTTGAAGTCCTCTTCGGTAGTTGAGGCAAGAAATCTCGTTCGGTTGTTCGGGTAAGTTGTAAACCTATTCCTCTGGGTGAAGTGAGGGTGTTAGTTAGTGAAATTCCTAAGTGAAGCTTAGGGACTGGACGTAGGACTAGAGGTCCGAACCAGTATAAAATCCTGGTGTCTCCTTGCATTTACCTACTTTATCTACCTAGACTATTATGTTATTCCATATTACACGATCCTACTGCATAGCCCCCTCTTTCAATTGGTATTAGAGCAAGGCCGTCCTATAACCATAACACCGTTATTAGACATATTGATAATATAAAAAATAACGCAAGTACAAGCACAACATCTGCCTATAGTTCTACATTTGCGGAAGGACAATCTACCCAAAGACCCCCTCTATTCAATGGACTAAACTACAACTATTGGGCTACAAGGATGAGGATTTATATGCAAGCAACAAGCTTCTAAGCCTGGAATGCTACTCAAGCAGATTTTAATGTACCCACAACAGATTATCCTGCATGGACAAAAACTCAGAAGAATGAAGCTAGTGCAAATGCCAAAGCTATGAATATGCTATTTTGCGCCCTGGATAGAAATGAATTCAACCGTGTTAGCATATGTACTACTGCATATCAGATATGGGAAACACTTAAGTCATACATGAAGGCAGAAACAAGGTTAAACAAACAAAGATATCCATGCTGAAGAATCAATTCCAAAACTTTAGAATGCGACAAAATGAATCCATCAATGACATGTACTCAAGATTTCAAGACATTCATCATGCTCTAATCGGACTAGGAGAAAGATACAAGGATTTTGACATTGTGTCTAAAGTTCTAAATTCACTCACTGATGAATGGGAGAGAAAAGTACTAGCAATCGAGGAAGCAAATGATCTATCTACAATGAAACCAGAAGAATTGATTGGAAATCTTATGTCATATGAAGTAAATATGCAAGCTAAGAAAGATCAAGCTCAAGAAAGAAAGAATGTTGCTTTTAATGCTGAAAAGGAAGAATCAGAGTCTGAAGATAAGGATTTAGCATTTATAGCCAAAAATTTCAAAAACTTCTTAAAGTATAGAAAAGGAAACAAAAACGGATTCAAAAAGAATTTCTTGAACAAACCTTCATACTCAAATATAGAATGCTTCATTTGTCACAAGAAAGGACACATGCAAAAAGATTGTCAAGAACAAATGAAGGAAAATCAGAAAAGCTTCAACAACAAAAACAAGAAGGATAAATTCAAAAAGAAGGCATTTTCTGTAATATGGGATGATTCAGATTCATCTTCATCCAAAAATGATAGTGATAGCGACAATGAACAGGCAAATGTATGCTTCATGGCTCAAGATTCTGAGGTAAGTAATTTGACTTTCGATGATTTAATTGAAGTAAACACTGAACTTTTAAGCACAATAAAAATTCTTAAAAAGAAAATTAAGGAAATTCGTGAAAATCAAAACAAAGCGGAGTTTGAGAGAGATATGTTAAATGATGAAAAGAAAATTCTTGAAGAAGAACTTGAAAAATTTCAAGAATCTTATTCAAATTTGGAAACTCAATTATCACTTTTAAGTCAAGAAATTGAAACTCAAAAGACAAAGAATGATATAATTATTTCTGAAAATGATGAGTTAAAAACTAAGATTAGACAAGTTGAGTTAGAAAATAATAGTCTTCAAGCTAGATTAGATAACATCACTAAAAATGTTTCTAACTTTAACAAAGGAAGAGAAAATTATCTAAGATTTTAGAAAATTCTCAATCCTCTTCAAGTAAACATGGATTAGGATATAAAAAGGAGACAAAAATTCCTAAAAAGAAAAATACAAATTTTAAGAGGAATATGGATTCAAAACAACAAATGTTGCTAAAGAAGCCTTTTAAAACAAAAGTAGAATACAAGGTAGTTAAAATTTGGGTACCAAAGACTAACAATGCATTAATAAGAAATAAATATATTAAAACATTTATGGATAATGTTCATCATAATGAAAACTATATTTATAAAAAGGATACTAAACCAAATTGGGTTTGGTTTCCTAAACTCTAACGTTTTAGGACCCTACTAAAAGGTGGGTACCAATAATTTCATATTTATTTTCAGGTCCCACTCAAAAAGAAAAAATGGTTTTACAAAAATAAAGTAGACGAACAAGGTAATATAACAAGGAATAAAGTAAGACTAGTAGCACAAGGGTATAATCAAGAAGAAGGTATTGATTTTGAACAAACCTTTGCTCCCGTTGCAAGACTTGAAGCAATACGTATACTATTAGCCTTTGTATGCTTTCACAATTTTAAACTTTATCAAATGGATGTTAAAAGTGCATTTTTAAATGGTTTTATTAAAGGAAATGTATATGTAGAACAACCTTCTTTGTTTATACATGAAAAATATCCGTATCATGTATTTAAATTAAAGAAAGCACTATATGGTCTTAAACAAGCACCTCGTGCTAGGTATGAAAGACATAAAAGCTATTTATTAAATTCGGGATTTAAAATTGGAAAAGTAGATCAAACGCTTTTTATTAAAAATACTACCAAAGATATTTTAATAATTCAAATATACGTAGATGATATTATTTTTGGTTCAACAAATGAAAATTTATGTAAAGAATTTACAAATATAATGACTAATGAGTTCGAAATGTCTCATATGGGAGAATTATCATATTTTCTCGGACTTCAAATCAAACAATTAACAAATGGAATTTTTATAAACCAAGAAAAATATTGTGCTAATTTAATTAAACGATTCAGCATGGAAAACACTTCTGCTAAACCTACTCCTATGAGTACCACTACACATCTCGATTAAGATGAAAATGGAAAAAGTGTAGATCAAAAATTGTTTAGAAGTATGATAGGTTCCTTACTTTACTTAACCGCTAGTAGAACTGACATAATGATGAGTGTTTGTTTATGTGCACGTTTTCAGTCTAATCTTAAAGAATCACACTTAAGAGCGGTAAAAAGAATTATACGATATCTTAACAACACTGAAGATTTCGGTCTTTTCTATCCAAAGGAGTGTCCATTTGAGTTAGTGTCATTCAGTGATGCTGATTTTGGTGGATCTCGAACAGATAGAAAAGGTACAAGTGGTACTTGCCACTTTATTGGAAAATCACTTGTATCTTGGTTTAGTAAGAAACAAAATTGTGTCTCACTTTCCACCTATGAAGCAGAGTATATATCAGCTGCTTTAGCTTGCACTCAAGCTATATACATGCAACAAAAACTTAAAGATTTTAATATATATTTAACGAATTCTACAATATACTGTGATAATACAAGTACAATAAACTTATCAAAAAATCCGGTTAACCACTCTCGTACAAAACATATAGATATTCGTCACCATTTTCTACGTGACAATATTGAAAAAGGAATAATTAATTTAGAACATATTTCTACTGAAAATCAAATTGCCGATATATTTACTAAACCTCTATTAGAAAACTCCTTCACAAAATTACGACGAGAGTTAGGAATAATGTCTTTTAAAGATATCATATAGAGAAAAATCTACAGAATTCAGTCGACTTACACTATCTGTTCAGTCGACTGAATAAAGAAAAAATGGGAATTTCAATTTATTTTTTTCAAATATGTTACATAATATATTATAAAATAAATAGTCATTTATAAACCATACATTTTTAACTGAATTATGGTAACCATTAAATCATTAAGTGAATGAAAAACTTTACAGAATTATAACCACTATATATTTAGAAAATTCCTACTATAAATATATCTTAAAAATATTTTTTTTTCACAACTCATTTTCACGAATAAAAGCTTGAAAGGTTCTTTATAAAAATGTCATCCAACAACTCTCTTTCCCCGATTAACATCACTTCTTCAGTCGATAACACTCCAACATCTCCAAAACTTCCCACTCCAACACCGACATATGAGCCAGTTTACAAATGGAACAATTATCGTATCGGCTACACACCAGAATCCAAGAAAGCGAAACGAGGACTCTTTATTTCTCCAGACACAAAAAGAAAGATTGATGAAATTCATCACATTCAACAACAACAAATAGATATTCAACGAGAATTATACTTCGAACAAAAAGTTACGGCTAAACGATTAAGCTTCCTAGAGCAAATCGGTCTATGCTTTTGTGGATCAAAAAAGAACGAAGTGGCTAAACCCCTACCTCACCCCGTTAGTTCACTTGATCCGTCTTCATCTTACCATACACCAGTCGATCCTGTGAATCCTTGGATGTCTCCTAAGACTCCTCAATATAGTCCAAATTCATGGGATATAAATTATATGAAGAATAAAGGGAAAAAGACTCCAAGTTCATCCACTAAGAAATAGTTAGTTTTGAAATCTATTCATGGTATTACATTTATATAATTGTAATTATTTCCTTGAATAAAGAGTTTACTTTCAAAATTAACAAAGAACAACAAAATACACGGGTCAGTCGACTAAAACCCCCTGTTCAGTCGACTGAACTCAAGGTAGAAAGCAAAAAAATTTACAATTTAGTCGACTGAATCCTCTGCACAGTCGACTGAAATACTAACAGAAACTTTCAAGCAAACATTCAGTCGACTAAAAACCTTGTTCAGTCGACTGAATTCAGCCCAGAAAATTTTCGGCCTTCAATTCAGTCGACTGAATGGTGTATTCAGTCGACTGAACGCCAATTTCCAGGCAACTTTCCCTTTTTTAACCGCCAATTTTTACCCTATCCATTCACTTTTTATTTCCTACAAACTTTCTTCCCCAATTATTTTCGAAACCCTAGCCCCCAATTCTTCAAAATCCATTCAAATCTCACTCAAATGGCACCCAAGAGATCAAGAGCTTCCTCTTCGTCATCCTCTGAGCCAATTGATGCTCAAATAGCGCAATAGATTTACGATGGAACCGCTATCACTAGATGGAATAAGATGAAGAATTCCCAAATTTTCGAGCATTCTTTCGTTGATTTCCAAAGCTTTCAAACCTACAACATCCAAGCGTTAACCGATCTAGCAGGTTTAACTTCTCTTTTGGATTTGAAAAGAAATGACCATGCCATAAATCATGTAATGGTCAAATTATTTTATGCTAACCTTAATCTTGGACACCAAACTCCAAGAAATCCAAACAATAGTGTTTGGAGTATGGTATGTGGAAAGAAAGTTTGGTTTTCCTTGGATAGAATAGCACACATTCTAGAATCACCAAATGTCGGGAGAAAGCTAGAGGAGATAGAATTCAATCCACATATTCGCGATAACATAAACCATCGATTTATGGATGATTATATCAACTTTAGAGATTTTAAGTCCACCTCTCTTCGACCTATGGCAAGAATCATTCACAAAGCCCTAATGAGAACAATTACTCCTCGCACGGGCTCGTACGAAATTGTCTACCCAAATAATTATCGAGCTCTATATGCTATTTTTGGCAATATACAAGTCAATTGGGTACAACTTATTCTTGATGAGTTTCTCACTTTTAATAATGGAAAAATGCGCACTATCTATTTTGGAGAGTACATCATGCGACTTCTCCTCAATGTCGATACGCCATTACCTAAGTCGAAGAATAAAATGGCCCATCAAATTAACCACCAGACCATAAGCCTAATGCAACTCCCATCTCGACCTCCTCGCATAATATCACTCACCAAATGGGAAGCAAGGCATCAAGAACAACAACAACAACAACCTCCTCAGCCTCACCACGAAGAACATCTCGAGCAAGATGATGAAATTCGTCTTGTTGACCCAAGCTTTACTACCAACCAATCTTTGGGGATATTGTTAAGAAACCAACAAATTCTTGACACTCGTCTTAAAAAGGTAGATCACAAGCTTGACAAAATCAAAGGATTCTTCAACAAGCCATGGGATGCAATCTCATGCTCAAGCACCACTACTGCTTCGACATCTTGCGGCAAACGTCCAGCACCTACGTTTACATGGACGACATCCGAAGAGCATACAAGTAGCAGCGCAAGCGGAGCTAGTTGTGGCCAAGGAGGAAGAGCGCACAGACCACCAACAGGAGGACCCGTCATACGTGAACCAACAGGAAGAGAAGGTTCATATGACTGGAATAGAGATGAGTAATTTTAAGTATGGTTTGATGATTATTTAAAACTTTCTAATGGCTTGTTTAAATAGCCATTTTGTGCTTGTTAGTCGCAATATTTTTTAAACTTTTTTATGCAAATATTCTATTCTCTATGCTCTAGTGATTGTTTTGATAAAATATTTCTACTGTTAGTTCTTCCTTTTTGTCGATGACAAAGGGGGAGAAAATCTATGGTACTAAATTTGTTTTATAGGAAAGATAGTGCATACATTCAGGGGGAGAAAATAAGTAAAAACATCTCTAGAATAAATCGGTATTGTCATCAATCAAAAAGGGGGAGAATGTTGATACGCGAAGATTTTGATCAATGACAATGTGCTTCAACAAACAAGGAAGAAATATATGCAACGCTAGAGGAAGATCGATGAAGACCAAACAAACATAAGTATGTTTTTTATATAGGTCTTAGTCTAGATTTATTATTAAAATCTATCCTCAATAGGCTTGCACGAACACTAGAAAACATTTTATAAAACTTCATTTTTATTTAAGTTTTTCACTGTGCATATTTTATAAGTTCAGTCGACTGAACAGGAATAGCCAGTCGACTGAAACTGGAACAAATATATAAACATGCACAGTTTCAGTCGACTGAAATTCCTGCACAGTCGAATGAAATTGCTCCCGAAAATTTTACTTTATATTTTCAGTTGACTGAATTCCCTGCTCAGTCGACTGAATTTGAACCTGTGAATTTTCTCTGAAAAGACACCTTCTTCCTCCCGAGAGTTGCAACCATTCATCAATGGAAATGGAAGCATCTCTTGTTTGCAACCTTTGACAACAAATGCACCTCTTCTACAAGTATATATACATGATTCTAACATCATCTAATTCACCAAATTCTCTTGCCTTAATCTTACTATTCTGTTGTTCATATTCTCCAGATATTCTCAAAGCAATCACCAATCTATTGCTTGAATCACTGTTTTGTTTATAACATTCTTTTCATTCATAAGCAATTCACATTTCCTAAATCGTCACAAACACATTGCATACTCTCGAGGATAAGATTATAGGAATATTGTACTACATTAGACTCATTAGTGTTGATAAGAACACAACAAGTCAAATATTGTATTTTAGTATTTGAGTTGAAGTCCTCTTTGGTAGTTGAGGCAAGAAATCCCGTTCGGTTGTTCGGGTAAGTTGTAAACCTATTCCTCCGGGTGAAGTAAGGGTGTTAGTTAGTGAAATTCCTAAGTGAAGCTTAGGGACTGGACGTAGGAGTAGAGGTCCGAACCAGTATAAAATCCTAGTGTCTCCTTGCATTTACCTAGTTTATCTACCTAGACTATTCTGTTATTCCATATTACACGATCCTACTGCATAGCCCCCTCTTTCATTATTGATTAAGACAATAAATGCTCTTTATTATGAAAATAAAATGTAAGCTAAAAATGAATATTTGACATATAGTTTTAGTTAATGCAATATTGATTAAACCAATACATGTTCTTTACTGTAATAATGAAATGCAAGTTAATAATATACATTTAACTTAACAAAAGGAATTTCATCTTTAAATAGGAAATTACAGTTATTAAGTTTATTTAACATAAAAGCATGGTTTATTTAATATCCAATTGAATTAATTAGTGTAATTGAAATTGTTAGCTTAAGTAAATGGAAATTTAGTCTTATTTATGAAGTGTGTATTTTAAAAATAAAGTGGTAAGTTATTTGTTGAAAAAAAAAGAAGTAAAAGAATGTGTTTTTGACTTAATAAATGAATTATAGTTTAACTTAGATATTTACTGATAAAATTTTATTTTATTAAAAAATAAGCTAAATGATATCCAAATGAATATTTTGAAGTGGGAAATGTGATTTTTATAAGTTAAATTGGCTAAGAATTGAAATTTTAATGTAGGTGAAATATACAATATTTTTGGAATGTTTATAATTGAATGAATAAACTTATAAATGCTACAACTTTAAATGAGTATTATTTGACACTAAATTTAAATGGTTAAATGAATCTTGTTTGGAGATATTAACATTGAATTTAGATTGTCTAAATAAATATGTTCCAAAATGTTTGGTTTCAGAGTTGTTATAACTGGAAAGTAATCTGGCTTTGGAAATGAAATTTTGGAAATTGTATTTAATTAAGAATTGTCTTTAAATATATAGATTTGGAACTTATTGAAAATGGAAGATTTAAGGACATGACCTTATAAAGTGGTTTGGGTTAATATGATCTAAAGGAATAGTTCAAGTTTAGTAAATTGAAGGAAATATTCAGCGATTTGGAAATTTGAGTTTTGGTTAAATGATATATTGATTTAGCTTTGGAATTTAAATGATATATTATTACTTTGGGTCTGAAATGGAAATGACATATTGATTTGGTTTTTGAAATGAAATAATATAATATTTAGTTTTGAAATGGATATTAAATTAGAGAAGTATATGGATTTGGAAATATTACCATTTGGAGAATGGATAATTTTGGAAAGTAATAGTATTTGATTTTATATGATTTGGAATAGAAATGATTTTGAAATAAATATCCATGGGTAATAATAACATTTGGTTATTAAAGAGACCGGGATCGGAAGTTGTCATACTCTCTGCCAGCTCCAAAAACCACTTTAACAACTATGTACGCGGTGGAGATTCCATAATGAAGTAGGATGGTGGCGATGTTCTATTGAGGTATGTATGTGGACCCAACTCTCATGATTTTGCATAAGGTGGCTAAAACAGGAGCGATTCTCGAGCTAAGGATGTAGCACCTTTTATCGAACTCACTTCTTCGTATGTCATTCTATTACTTTGTGATTGTTTGGTGCGCACCTTTGATTTTAGGAGTGTGGTTCGAGGTGGGCGTTAGTAGCTGCTACGTGTTACGACCGATCCGGATACGTAATTGGTATATCTACCCTGGCATATCCTTATTGTGCTGTGTCACCTACCCTAGCGCGAGTTATACGAGTTTGATTTGTGTCGTACCTATGGTGTATCCTTTGGCAGCCTCCCGATCAGGAGGTATTACGGTACTGTATAGACTACTGGCACTATTTATGTGTTAAGGGGAATATTGGGTCACTCCTTAATGCTATTTTGAAGTAAGTTTATTTTACTATAGACATTATTATAATAGCGAAATATTACTACATAGTAAATAGTTTAACGGATCCTTAGAGGATGGGCGGTCTCAAGCATCCTTTAAGTTACTTGTACCTTATATTACAATTCACTTGAGTTGGTTTACATTGTACAAGTATGTATGTCCTGACTCGAGTGTTTTGTGTTTTTCTTTACGCTCGGCTCAAACTGAGTGATACAGGATTAGAGACTCACCTTCGGAGTTGGATCTTTGCTTGAAGATCCAGCCATCTATTTCCCTCTCAGTTATCCAGTTGATTCCAGTGTTGTATTCAGCTTTGTACTTGATTTCATCTTGTTTTTTCTGTTGTATCTTGTCTAACTCTGACGAACATGTATAGTAGCTTCATGAACTACTACTTCTTTACTTCCACTATATTATATTACTCTGTGTCTGTGACCTATGATTTATTTATTTACTGTATATTCTGAGTTTTGCCAAATTTATTTTACAATTCGGTATTTTAAACAATTCAAGTCTGGCATGTGCGAATGCAAATGATTGAAAATATTGGGTCGTTACAGCTTTTAAATATTTATAATATGTTTTTGAAAATAGTATTCAAAAAATACTTAAGTGAAAACATTTTTTAGATTTCAGAAAGAGTTCGTTTTCACGAACTGCAACCATAGCGACTATCACTATATGACCTATATTTTCTGAAACTTGTTTTATAGCTAAATAGCTTTCAAAACTTTGTATTTTATAGTTTAATTTATTTATATAAACTTTGAATAAAGTTTTTGAAAACCAAACAAAGTAAAGTTAAAAACTCTATTTACTCTTCATGGGAAATACCTAAGTGTAAACAAGTTTTAAAAAGTAAGAGATTTCAGTGCCGCAACATAACCATAAGCTCAAATGCTAACTTTTCTTTAGCAAATACATCACATACATAACCATAACATTAACCTACAACATTATATGTATTTTTACAAATATATATATATATATATATATATATAGGTCATAACATCATAACATAAGCAAAGGTCTTAACTTGCAACCTAACTTGACTTTTAACTTCATTTTTCAAGCTTATAATCAACATGTCAAACAAGGATGCATATGTACACATAAAAATAAATATCGATTTCATCCAACCAAGTACCATATTTAGCAACCAAGATATATAATAATTAAAGCTAAAACTTTTAGATAAAAAGTTAGCTTTACTTACCAAAAAGCTATGCAACCAAACAAAAACTCCTTCTAACTCAAAATAGGACTTAGATTCTTACTTTTAACTTGAGAAAATGAAGTTTTTAAGGACCTAATGGCCAACATTGGTTTGGCCTAGATGGGAATGGGGTTTGGCCGTGGTTTTTTAAAGGGGGTGTGGCTTTGTTTTAGTAGTAGGAAGGAGTAGAACAGGAAAGAAGACGTTTAAGCAATGTTTTCAATAGTTTTAAAAATAAAAACAAAATTTTAATACTCAAAAAAAATTGGAAGCTGTGGAAGTGCTTAAGGATGAAGATGGAGTTAATAAAAATGAAAATGGGAATGATAAAAAAACGAAAAGGAAAATATGGGAATTGTTTTTAAACAACATGAAATAACCAAGTTAGTAAAATGCCCTAAAGTACCTACCCTTCACTACATTCTTGCCACATCCTCCTTGTCCCCCTCACCACCTTGATGCTCGCATGAGCATGTCCCTCCCCTCCCCCCCCCCCATGAAGACCTAACACACATTTATCACGAATTGTAATTATGTGTCCTAAGGCATCTTTTCACTTAAGGCATCTTTTTAAGTTTTATATTTTATTTTTCATGAAGTGCAACATCACTTTTATACATGTTTATGTATGTTTATATGTGTATATGTTAATATATATATATATATATATAATCCTACTTATTTATAAGTGGATGTGTATATTTATGTTAAGGTGCTCGCAATGTTTCCGACAAATTTTTGAAAAACGATTTCCATTCACACTTTCTATTTCTTTAAACTAAATATTTTTGTAAATATATTTTGAAAATATTTCACTATCACTAGTTGTAAAAAAGATTTTCATTTGAGTTATAAAATCCATAAATTAATTACTTAAAAATATATTAAAATATACATATTGAAAGTGATTAAATACCAGGTCGTTAGATCCCGACTAGCCCCTAGATTTCCACCACAATTTCGAATTTAAATAATAGTTGCTTCTCTCTCTTCACACTACATATATTATTTAAATCGAAACTTGTGCAGGAAATCAAGAGCCTAGAGAGGCATTACACTATTTGGAGTGCATCAAATTCTCCTCATACATATATATAAATGCCAAGTGTATACATAGTAGATGAAAATCCCAAAGTTTACTTATGTATATATATAACCATGCACACCCTTTGCTTTGTTGCACGTGCACATTATACACAAGTGAGTACATAATAATGTAGTCATAAATATATTTAAAATATCTTTAATGGTATTCATTAGTTATACTAATCAAAATCTTAAATAAAATGTGATTTTAATTAAATTATTTACATTGAATCTAATACATACTTTTGGACTTCATATATGATGTAATAAAGGATTTTTTGCAATTTACATATTTCATCCGTTTTCGACTGGCCCAGTTCCAACATAATTCTTTTAACAGGACTTAAATTTCCCCAAATAAAGTTCCAACAACAAGCAAATGATTCTAATCTACTTCGAATTATTTGATTTGATGACTGCAATAGGTAATTGCTATTTACCCCTAAATCTATCATTTTCGCTTCGAAATTGATCTTACTATTTGATTTTAGAGGCAGCTAGCGTTTTGAGATGTCTAGGAAATGTTAAAAATGATTATAGGTAATTAAAAAATTCAATCAAGTGGCTAATCCCAAAATGGGTGTTGAACATTAATTGATTACCCATTAAATGTTGACAACTGTAGGTTGATACATTAAAATGATCATAACTTTCAAATACGTTAGATTGGCATTATGATTACTCTTATGATACCACACTATTCCTAATGTCTAGAATTAGTGACAAATATTGTCAAAGTACACTTGCACTCTAATCTAAAATCTTAAATATAGTGGGTCATTGGTTATATAATTCAGAACCTAAAACAAGTATGAATAAATGGGGAAAATCTCACAGTGGAATTAAACAATAATACATAACTATGTCAATAAATGAATAATATTCAAGGCCCAATACTATAAGTAAAACATCAACATAGACCTATACATCAATCATTACTAAATTTACAAACATTACAATTGTAATACATGAGTAATACATTAAATAAGCAACACGTAGATGTAGTCTACATCCAGATGTCATTCCCTTCGACTTCACCTGCAAGCTACGATAGTACATTGACATGTTAAGATAAAAAGAAAATAGTAGATCAACTATTTTGGATTGTGCTTGATTTTACACATCACATCCCAACTTAAGGGATCATGTGGCCATTGCATAGAAAAAGACTATATACATATTCTTTTAGGATCAAACCTACGTAGTTCTATTTTCAGCACTTCTTCTACATCAAAAATTTGTTAGCACATAACGTTGCATAACACTAGCATCCATGAAACCAATATAAGTAGAAAACATCATATTCCGCTATGCCATATCCTAATGGGGTAACGAAAATAATAGTAACACACAACTATTAATTAAGCATCACACAAATTTGACAACGTTTAATATTAACAACAAACATCAAATAAATCAACAATAAAAATGTCATCACATATGTACTAATAACCCCACATTAGTAACACAACATTAATAACACAAATTTAAGTATAAATCTACCAAATGAACACTAGCTACTCCATATTAGTAACACAACATCAAACTCATCAAATGTGTACTAACCACTCTATATTAGTAACACAAATAACATACTCATCAAATATGTAGTAACTACTTTGTATTAGTAACCCAAACATCAACTTCATTAATAAAACAAAAGCTATAATAAACTATACAACGTTTGTGTAGTAATAATGTTAAAACATCGCATAACTCAACCTAAAAACATCGCATAACTCAACGTAATGAGATTCCATCTCAACACAACAAACATATATGATACCTTCAACCAACGATTAATACATTCTCAACAATTGAAAATGGTGTACCCGCACTTATTGTTTCTACTTAAGTCTAAAATAATCTTATTAATGTTTCGTATAAAATACATTTATTTTAGTTATCTTAAAACCATAATTTCTCAGAAATGATAATAAACTTTAAAATTCGTCAATTATCAAATATTATTTTAAATATCTTAAAACATCGTCATTCAAACAAAAATAGTAGTTGACGTCCAAGTACTTTCAAAATGATAATATTATTGCTGTGTGTAACAACCCGGGGTTTTGCACCGGTTAATTATCGTCACTTGACGATTAATGTTGCTAGCTAATTGCTATCGGGGGTTCAAATCGTGTTGTGATACTTATCAAGGGTAGACACCGGTTCCTCCATTCTTTGTTTTAGCAAACCCTAGTTAAGCGAAAAGAAACAAAAAATGGTGGCTCGTTCCTTTTTATTCTTCTTCGCTCAAATTAGAGCTTTGGGGATATTGTGGTTACCGACTTTAATTAAATCGATTGAATTTGATTTCCTTGCTCGGGTGGTTGATCGTCTCTTGAGATGCGTGTGGCTACTTGATTGAGTTCGTCTTTGCTTCGATCTAAGGTGAGTGATTTTTCACTCACATCTAATTCGATATCGTGCTTCGACAGTTTAATTTTGGTTGAATGTTGATGATTTCTCTGATGTTTTCAATTCACTCGGTTTTGAACACTTGATTGACTTATGGCTTTGGTTTGAAACTGTTGCAATTGAATTTATTTGATGATGTTGATTTCTTTTGTGGCTTCAATTTATGTTGATCATGGCTTCGACTTGATTACCATATGAACTTCGGCATTGACTATTTACATTTGATTTTTTCCTTGACTTGTACTTGAGCATTAGATAAACTTCGTGTATTGGCTTCGGCCATTATGTCTCTGACCTTGATTTTACTTTCATATAATTTGTTTAACTTGGTAGCCTCGAGCTCTGCATAGTGCTTATGCATTGAGTCATGTTGCTGTTGAGGCTTTGTATTGTTCAATTTGAAACTGCTCTTTTGTTGATGGTCATCTCCATTTTTACTGTTGGTCTGAATTGCAGCTGAATTGGTTGTCTAGTCTCTAGACATTTGATTTTTAGTTGTTTGCACTATACTGTGTCCTTGTGCCATGCTGTGCATAGGTGCTTTTGTAACCTTGTGTATGATATCACCTTTGTTGGTTTGCACCTTTTGAAGTTTACATCTGTTGGGTTCACCTCTAATCTGTCTCAGGGCTGATGTGCATATTTGCATATTGATGTTGCTTCATTTTGTTGTACTAGTGCCTTATGTTGTACCTGTTTGCTTTGTCACTGTACTGGTTTTTATGAACATTTGATGTTCAGGTTGTTGTGCGTAGCATCATATATTTATTGCATCAATTTTTGGGTTGTTGTAGTTGTACCACTGCCTTTGTGCACTTGGTCATTCGAGTTGAGTTTGTTTGCAGTTGTGTTGAGTCATGATAGCAGTGACTTGACCTTTTGCATTTTGTTGTGGTTTAGTGCCTTCTTGAATTTTGTAGTCTTGTTGTACATGATTGCATCTATGAATCTGGGTAGCCTGTCACTGTGTTGCACTTTGCTATGCAGTGTCACTGTATTGGTTGCATGAACTTGTTTTTTTATGAAACATTGAACTGGTTGCATTCTTTTGTGTTGCATTTGCCATGTTATGCTGGTACTTGCGTTCTCGACCCTGTGCATTGCTTCACTTGTGCACTTGTTGAACTGCATGTTGACTTCAATTTTGAAATATTTTGAGTTCTGTAGCTTGTATTCATGTGGTGGCTGCAGTTTCTTTTGTTGCAGTTTTGCCCTTGTGGTTTGTATTGCACTGAGTTAATCTCATGTGTACTGAGGCATTGTATTTTCATTTATCTTTGAACATTTGTGGGATCTTTGCCATTGTTGCCTCGGGTTTGAGTTTCGCTTATCTTGGAGTTTCAGACCTGTAGCATTATGTTGACTCTGTTTTTGCTGAAAAAAATAGTTGATGTTTCTCATTTTTAACTTGTACCTGTGTTGAATCCAGCTGATAGCTCGGGTTTGACCTTGTGCTCGTTTGTGAATTTTCATTGTGCATTTGTGTGCACTTTGTTCATTTGGTGGTTACTGGGTGGATGCTGTGCTCATCCTGTTGCTGTTCCATCTGGTTCATTTTGATCTGAGTTGGTGCCATTTGTTTTTGATTCATAGAGCTTTTGTGTATTTCATCACTGTAGTGGCGAGGCAGTGCACGTGAGCGTGTACTACAGCCAAAACAGTATTGACTTTTTAAGTGATATTTCAATTGTTTGAATTGTTTTGTGTGTCCAATTAAATATTTTGAAATTTTATTTTGATTTGGTTTGATTTGATCATTTTGTTGTTGTCTAATTATCTATTTGATAATTAGATTATGATTTTCTAATTATTTATTTAATAATTAGATTTTGTTGTTAATTGCCGTTTAGGCAATTCTGTTGTTTTCTAAATTATCTTCATTGATAATCCTTTCACTTATCTTTGTTGATAATTTGAATTTGCTGATTTGTTGTTTAACACTGTTACGTGTTATATTTACCGTTATCCTATTCCCTTATTAAAGGATTGGATAGATGAGATTTCTGTGATTGTTGTCTATTTGTTATTTAACGATTATTGCTTCCGTGCATTAATAACTGAGTTTGAATTAGACTGACCCATGTATTATTTTCTTTTGAATTAATACTCGGGTCAGACCGAATTATTTCAGGTTGTAGATATCTTGCTTTGGGTTGCTGCTTGAGCTATGAAGTCTCTTCATATCTTTTGGAGTAATCAGTGTATTTTCTAGGATGATATGTATTCATGTATATTATTCACGATAATGTACTTGTATATGTAACTTCCTGAGTCGATAGTTATAGTTGTATCATATGTGTTGTATCACATGTATCGTAACTGATTTCGGTTATATATATGAGATTTGATATTATCCATGTTCTGTATTTAGCTTATCTGTGTTATTATTATATATGTTGTCCTAAACTATTATGAACCATCGTAGTTCGTTTTATACTGGAATTGAATATGTCGATGGGAGTAAATAAACAGAGATGAAAAATATATACCACTCCTATCGAGATGATCAATACTAGTGTAAGGCCTAACTACGGATGGCCGCTCCTATCCAGCCTTATTCTTTGTAATAACAGATAGTATTTCCTTTAATACTCTTTTTTATTGTGAGCATAGAGGTGGTGCGTCACACTGTGTCAAAATAATAATATTTATTTAAATCGTCTTATTATCTTTCATAGCCACTTTATTACTATTTAATTCAAAACTAGTATTATCTTACATTAAACCCCAAGAATCTCTTTGTTGTTATTCATATCAAAATTGTAATAATTTAACCTAAAATACTTCTATGTTATTATTTTTATTCTCAAACTATCTCCTATCACTATTAATTCCAATAAATAATAATATTATGATCATTTAACTATAAACTCCATAAAAAGAAACATGTTATTATTTGCATAAAAATAAGGAAGATTTTTTCAAACACAAATCAAAAGTTTCAACTTCCACCCTCATCAAAAAAATGTTTCACAAAACACCCTTGCTAGAATTTTCAACGAAATGTGCATTTTAAACTACATATATTTACAGTGAAAACTTTAAAAATATGCATTCGACATTGTAAATATTTTCAGTTCTAATTTCGTAATTTTTGCGGTCTACATTGTAAGAATTAACATTCTACATTTTAAATATTTGCAGTTCACACTGCAAATATTTATTTTTTAATATATGCAATTTAAACTACATATACTTGCATTTTAAACTGTAAATATTTGCAATTGTAAATGTAAATATGTGGATTTTATAATGCACATTTTTGCTGAAAACATTGACAGCGGTGTTTCATCAAACTTGTTTTTGAGAAGGATTTTTCATGTATTAAGTTGAAAATAAGGGATAGATCCTAATTTCCACTAAAAATAAAACTATCTTCATGGAAATAATATTATTATTTATTAAATGTTACTTTACTCTACAAATAAAAATAATTCTTTAAAATTAATGTAGAATAAATTTTTTGTTATTATGTATGAATTTCTCCAGAAATTATAAATAATAATCTTATTAAAATTTACCTGTTAATTTCAATACAAACTATTAATTATGATTATCTACAAATATTACCCAAAATCCATTAATACTTTAATTTACTCCAAAGTTACACATTTTTAATTATTCTCCATTTAACTATTTTTTTCCTAAATATACTAATATTTATTATAAAACATCCATCATCCAATGGTGCAAAAATTATCAAATAAATAATCATATTACAACACACATCATATCTAAGCATCACAATAATCATATAACTATCAAAGAGGTATAATATGTCTTACTATGTGTATATATTTTAATGAATGCCTATTTAGTATTTTAAATGTATGATTACTTATGACCATTGAATCCTACTAAAATACTGTTATAAAAACCTCTAAAAGTCAAAAAACCGTATGCCAAATGTTCATAATCTTACCACAAACCCAATGAAAAACCCCATGTGAAATGAATATCATATGAAAAGTTATTCGAGTCAAAAGTTATAAGGGTATTTTTGTAATTCATTAATTAATATAACTAATCAGCAATACATTATCACCTTCTTCTTACCCGTTGCAACCTGTAACGACCTGTAAATTTTATAGTTTTAATAGCGTATTTAATTGAAATTTTGTGAAATTTTTATATTTGAAATTGGAAATAAAAATTTAATATTTGAATTACGTCTATTTAAACATAGCAAATGATTTAAGATGAGGGGTGCAGTGAAGGACAAGATGAGGGTTGCAGTGATAATGAAGCTGAAGTATCCACTCTTTCAAGATAAAATTGGCTGGTGTGATGACACGCCAAAGCCATTTGGATAGGAGAGCTATTTTGAAAGAGTCGAGGTTAACTATTCCTAGGCCACCATGATCATGGTGCAAACAGATATACTTCCAGTTGATCGAACATTTTGTTTTATTGCCATTCCAGAGAAAAGATCATCTAATAGCATCAATTTTGTATATAACCCAATTCGGCAGTTTATGAAACGACATCCAGTACGAAGGAAGGGTTGATAGGACTGTTTTGACAAGGATGAGACGGACTGCAGATGATAGGGATTTGGCCTTCCAGGATGAAAGCCGAGATTCAATCTTGGAGATGAGCGGGAGCCAGTCTCCTCGAGCAAGTTTAGTGGGATGAAGAGGGACGCCAAGGTAGGTGATGGGGATGTGGTCCAGTTTACAGTTGAGAAGAGAGGCGGAAGAGGGGCCGAGGTGGTGGGAGTCACCAAGCATGATGATGGAGCTCTTGTTAAAGTTGATGGATAAGCCGGAGATGAGTTCGAAGATATATAAAATAACTTTAAGACAATGAATATGATCAGGTTATGGGGAAACCAACAGGATGGTGTCATCCGTAAATTGGAGGTTAGAGACTGATAAGTCCAAGTTTGGAGTTTAATGCCAGCAAGGAGGTTGTTGGATATTGCAAGCTTGACAATGCTGTTAAACACATCATAAATGAGGACAAAAAGGAGTGGCGATAGGGGATTTCCTTATCTTAAACCTTCTCCCTTCTGGGCTAGCATTTTACAATCCTTACCCCATGTCAAATCCCTATTCCATGTCTCCATTGGCAACGGTAGTAGCTGTCTTTTCTGGCTAGTCATATGGCATTATCAATGTAACATTCCGTAATTTTGACTATAATTAATTTGATAATGAAATCTTTTTTTGGAATTAAATTATGAACTTATGGGTAATTAATTGGAAAATTTCCAGAATAAATAATGATATGTGTTTTTAAATAGAAATTTTGGATTTGGAATTCAATAATAAATATTTCAGAAAACAAATTGAAGTTAAACAAAATATTTCTATTTTAAAGAACTAATAAATGGTATGTATGATTATCTATTGAGTATACAATTTATTTTCAAATCATTTTTCTTTAAAAGGCTGTATAATGTAAGTAATATTAAATGTAAACAAGAATTAACGAAAGCTTTAAATAAATATATATAAATAGATTGTGATTTAAAATTTGAATTTGAAATTCAATAATAAATATCTTAGAAAATAAATTTCATTTATTATAGAAATTAAGTTTTAAAACATTTTCCTTAAAAAGTTATATAAATAATAGAAAATGTATTAATATAAAACTTCATTTATTTAAAAAGAATAATAACTTGAATTTAAAATTTAAAACAAGAATAAATACCAAGCTCTAATTTATACATATCTTTGAAATTAATAAGATAGACTTTTTTTGTTGGATTCAAATAAACTACATTTTTAAATTTAATAAAAATGTGTTTCTAATTTCAATATGTATGTATATCTTTTGAAACAAATATGGTTTATATGATTTAAATAAAATTTGATAAAAAAAACATAGTTTGTAAATATATATAAGCATAGTTTGTAAATATATATAAGTATAAATATAAAATATAAAATGTAAGAAAACAAAATTGATGAACATGTTTTATAAATTATAATAAACTAGGGAGTTAAAACCAAGTTTTAAATTAATTTAAAGCAAGGATTTAGACATAAAAGTGCTTATATTTTACAAGTGTAAAAGGATTAATATCATACAATTACAAGTGTTTGCTTAATGTACATGAGTTAATTCAAATAATAACAAGTGTAACTTATGATAACAAGTGTTAACAATTAAAATTTTCTCTTGATTTGGAATTATAGGAAAATATGTAAAAGAAGAAGACCTGCTTACATGCTTAAGTTCAAAAAATTTTGCTCATCGTCCATATTCAGTTTCAAAGCCTGGAAAATTAAACAAAACAGTTCAAAAAAAATCAAAATCTGATTCATAGTCTAGAATCTGGAATGAAAAATCAAAATAAATCATGGAATTAAAACCTGGAAACGAAAAGGCCAAACAACCCGAAGCAACTAAAATTAAAACAAAAGCAATCGGACAATTAAAGCCTGAAGCATTTCAACTTGAGCAATTCAATGTTTTAAATAAGAGCAGATTCAACAAAAAACAACTTCCATTTCTTCAAAGCTTCAGCATGAATCAAGTTCAGATTCGAGGCAGCAAATCAAAATCATAACAGATCAACTCACATCCATCAAAAACAAAATGTCAAGATAAAAAAAGTTCAAAAGCAGGCCCAAATACTACCATGTTCTCTGCCTTTTGTACAAGTGAGCAAACCTTATTTTGAAACCTGATCTTCTTAATGTTTATGCCTGTGTTGGTGATGATTTGGAATATTCTATGGATGTGAATATGATTGTATAAGTGTATATAAACATGATTGAGCATGAAGGTCTGCAAATGTTTTAAAAACAAATCTTTGTTATACAACAGATTTCAATTTTCTTAAAGGAAAATTTAAATTCTCATCATAGAATAAATGTTAAGCTAGAATCCTAACATGGAAAATGATCTTATCAATAAAATTTCATTTTTTAAAAATAATTGCGAGAGGAATTATTTAGTTAACATGTTAAAAATAAGTTTTTACAGTAAAATCTTTTTAAAACAGAAAAAAATAGAAGTTCGTAAATTCTTGATTTAATTATATAAGTCGATTCTTACCAGTAAGTGATGAATATTAACAATCAAATAAGGAATTTAAGTTTGGTAGATCGTGGGAAATTATGAGTTGAACAGAAAATGTATATTTACCAAATTCAGATGGTTGGCGAGGTTTAGTGGCGTGTGCCTTGGGCTGAAGGTACGTTGGAGAGTGTCGAGGTTGAAAAAAAAATCGGAGTGTTCTCCAATCATCAAGGTGGCAGTACGACATGGATTTAGGGCTTTAGCCATGTTTTAGTTAGGGTCGGAATTTGATTAACTGCGACGTTGTCGAAGGTTTTTGGCCGATCGCACCCAGGGGATTAGGTTCATGGATCGTCGGGGTAACTCTGGTTGAAGTGGCGATGGTTCTGATGGCTGAGATTGGCTAGACGAGGCAATTTTCTGATCAGGATGGGTTACATGCATTGGTCGATGGGGTTTGATATTTACTCGCAAGTGATATCTCCGATCTGGGCGTTTGCCTGAGGTGAGAAGGTCAGTGGTAACCTGGTGGTGGTCGGCGACTTGGTCGAAGATGGCTAGAAGGGGTGTGCACGTGCACGCGATGTCTTTTTGAATCAGAGATTGTGGGTTTGGGTGAGGATTAGAATTTTCGACTCTCGAAAATCGACATTAATACGTCCATTGTATCAACAGCCGAGCAATCGAACGCCAGAAAACCGAACCCTTTGGGTTTAAGTAGAAGAAAACGATAGAAGAAGAAAAAGATAGAAGAAGAAAGAAAGAAGAAGCCACAGAAACAATAACAGAATCTCACATTTCGCAGCGGAACAACATATAATAGATAAATGAATAATATTTTAAATCAAAAGAAATGTACATTTTATACATTACATCATCAGAGTCAACTTACAACACAACACAACTGGACAATTATATGAACTTGTCCTTACAAGTGGATACATAGCGGAAAAGATAATATCATATACAAGTGATATGTTTCACCATCCAGCTCGCCTCTTGAGCTCCATAGCACCTCTTGAATTCCAGAATATGCTGATAACCTGACTCTAGGCTGCACGTGTGGAAAATGATGGGCACCCAGAGTTTAGGAAGGGAACAATAAACTCCAGGTTAGTCATGGGACTGGTGTGAGAACTTAAAGCAGTCATATCTTTAAAACAAACAAAGAAATATTTTAAAAGAGATCCACTGTGCTTTTAGAAAATGTAACTAACATAAGGCCTCCCGCCACACACAAAATGCAAACGCAGAATTGGAGGAGATTTCTCCTTATGATAGTCAAACATTCTTGATACGCAAATTTCTTTGATATTATTACTATAAGTGCAAAGTGTAGGAAAACATTTCGAAAGTATAATATGAATCTTAGCCAGCATAGACATTCCGAACTATGCCTACTATAGCTACCATCTAAACAGTGGTGACCACCATAAATAAATGACAGGTTCTACAACTAAAATAGTACAAGGTTCGTATGGTTTTGTTTGGATTTCGAACAAATGGTTGGGCAAAGTAACTTCCCAAATAAAATGGAACGTCTCTGGAGGGACGTCCCTAGATCCTAACCGGATCTTTGCTAGACAAGGCCGGGTTACCTCTGTAATAGGTAACTACTGACACGAGCATGCCATCCCCCGGTCGTTTACGATCTTTATCCGAGGATCCTCTCAACCAACAACCACAAAGTAATAAGTTTTCAACAACCACAAAGTAAGTATCTGGGCTCCATACCATGATATCACTCATATCCAAAAGGAAATGACATACCCTTAGAGGGCGCTACAATCAAATAACCTTGCTGCTACGATTCCTGTTTCGACCATAACCGGGTTGTGAGGTTCGACAAAGTCTCATCCACAAAGCTACGCTTTTCACAAAGCCACGCTTTGATCAACAAGTGATCAGCAGCACTCAGCATGCCATATTACCAAATTGGGAGTATATCGCTGATAACCATCAACTACATAACCTCTGAGCTCGTACGTCTCAGAGAAGGGTGTTAAGCTAAGCGAATAAACTCTCCGCCACCAACAGAAATGTATTTGAATGAAATCTTCTTTATATCTCAAAATGTAATGTTAGACATACAATCCATACAAGTCTGTTCTGGGTTTGAACAGAACCGAAGGCACTTCCGAAGAAGCCCTTGCAATCCGGATATTCACAATCCCGATAGAACTTCCCATCACAAAGGAAATCTCCATACCATAGCTATCGGTGTAGAGACAATCGATAGGTCATCCTATCATTCTTGCAAGTACCTGGTCTTCACCACTGGTCTTCAAATGCAATCCCATTTCGTTGTATCATTATTCGGAGTGGGATTTATAAGACACAAAGTCCTCTCCCGGCTAATCCGGATAACGAGCGCTTATTTTAAAATAAGTGTAGCATTCAGATTCAAGCAAATCACAACAAATACCCATTTAAAGTTAGGTATTGATAGTCGGTTATTTAACTATCAATAGATATGCACAACATCACCATATTCCAAATAATTTCCCAAATTATTTATTTCCAAAAATATCTTTACAAGATATATTTTTCCACACTTCAACCATTTGAAAACAAATTTCAAATCACATTTCACCTTTACAACTTTTAAAAACAAATTTCAAATCAATTTCCTTACGCGAAAACACTTCCAAATATTTATTCGTTTTCACTAGAAATCTGCCGAGTTCAAATACTTTAAAATAATTCATAACACTTATACAAAATATATCGGGAAAACACTTTGAAATTAAACTATTTTTCTTTAAACACTTAAAATATTAGTTATAAAATATAATACCAATATTACATATAACTTAAGTACAAACTAATTTTCAAAATAAAATTAGTAGATAGAGTATAACTATTTAAATAACTGTTTTCTAAAACAATTATTGATTAAATCTTGGAAATAACCATTTCTATAATAAACTTAATAAACCTTTACTCAAAGGATTCAAAACAATTTAAGAAGTTAATTTCTCCAAAGTATCCTTTTCAAAACCAATTCCAGAAATATATATATATGTATATATCTTTCAAAGCTATTCAGAAATTTTATTCGGCTTTCCAGGGAGAATACACTTTCATTTCAAAATGGTCCATTTAAACCAATTCAAATAAATCCTTACCGATTTACTTTAAATTTACGTTCCAAATCTGTAAATTTATTTACACGCATCAAAATAAATCAATGTTTATTTTTAACAAATTTCCCATTTTCTTTATAAACTCCATATGAATTCACATTTCTAAAATATTTATTGATGTACGAGTTTCAAATCATTTCAAATATTCACTTTCAATTTATCTTTAAAAGATATAATCTCAAAACATTTCACTTCATATTGGAAAATATTTCCATACTTATTTAATAATAAGTAATCCGCAATCTATTTATTTTCGACATTTGAAAAATATTCAATGTACTTAAATCACAATTAAGTATATAATTTATTCTTTAAGGAAAACATTCTCTTAAACACATTTATTTGAGTCAAAACGAATGTTTCGTAAAACATCGTTACGACAACCTAAAATCACTAGTATAGGGATTTGAAATTTAGATAGATATATAAATCCCAATACCATATAAAACATTTCCTTTCGAAAATCATTTACTATAACAACAATGTTATAGTCCACTATTTCCTTATATTTCTCGAAAACGTTTATTTCAACAATGAATGTTGAAATCTGTGGTTTCGATACTTAATACATTTTAAAACACCTTTAAATCGTTTTAATTCTATTTAAAATATCACTTCCCCAAAACATTTCTTTAATATATTATTCACTGTCCAAAATCGTGAATATACTTCGTTAACCAAATTCAACATTTCTACACATTTTATTTTAAAGGATTATCCACTGTCCAAAATCGTGGATAGATCTCCTTTAATAAGCTATAATAATTAACTTATCAAAATAAGTCGATTTGGATTTATAAAACAATGTTTATAAATTCCATTTATATTTTATAAAAACTTCAACTTATAAAATCACTTTATTAAAAAATTCTATCCATATCCCATTTACACGCCAAAATCCAAATTATAAGCAAATTACTTATAATTCTTTATTTACAAATTCATTCATTTTATAACTTCACAAATCGTAGATTCTATTCTTTTATAAAATCCATTTATAACATCATTTTAAAACGTCTTTAAAACTCCTTTAAAATTCCATCACTTTGATTTATAAAAATCCAATTTTTTTTAAATCTTATATATAAAGCTTTTATAATAAATTCAAAAGTTACCATTTAAATTATTTTATAAAATAATCAACTTCAAATTTCCAAAAATCACCTTTCAACTATATGTCTCAAAACTTCATAATTTTTAATATAAACTTTCAACCTGAATTTTCAAAAATCAAATTTTTATTTATTTCCGGTACCTAACGATACCAAAATTTTATTCGGCTAAATTTTAGCCTTCAACGATTTCAATCACAAAGATAATCACACAGAGATTATAAATAATCAATACACAACATTGAAACAAATTCAATTATTTGAGGAATCCAGTTGGATCCCTCCAACTTGTTTCCCTACATCCACAGATGTTAGCACAATACTAATCCCATTTCAAGACGGGATATCGCGGTACATCGGTTTATATAAAACATTATCTGCTATTATGCGGCGCAATAGGGTCTCATCCGCTATATAATGCGGGAAATCAACTCCAAGTACATATACAATACCAATTCCACTTCAAGGTGGAATATCACGGTATATGTGTTTAATATAATAACCTCCGCTTAATATGCGGCGTATAGGGTCTATTTCAATACAACAGATAGCAATTTATCATCCAAGCATACAGTCAACCAATTTTAAATTTAACTATTTAAAATTTAAATCCAAACAAATTCGATTGAGTGAGAAGTTCTCACCTTGTTTCAAATACAGTTGAAGTGTTTTATTTCGAATAAAATTAAACGCGCGTTTAATTTTACCCAAAATTCACACTAGCTCCAATCAATCCCAATCTAGCTCTATTGGTAGTATTCATGAATACGAACCCAACGCAATTTGTTTCGTCCAAAACGGACCTCGTATGACAAAGATACAGCATTTTAAACTTTAAACGAATTTATATAAATTAATTTACTATTTCTTTTTATATTTTTAAACCTTAAAATCTCGGCCGTCCATTTTTGTTTTCTGAGAATCTTAGCCGCACCCATTGTCTTCTTCCCCCAGGTTGCTATCGTGTGAAGAAACCCAACGAGCCGCCATTGACCTTCCATTTATCGCGACCTCCCCTTGCAGTTTGAAGACGATCGAACACCGCCGAATGGAAGCTCGTCTCGAGCTCGACCTACGCCGTGACTGCCGTTGAACTCGGCCCCCCATGCATCTCGAAAAACGTGAAAGAACGCACACATTCAAACCCCAATAGCCACCGATCCACCACCTCGTTTTTTATCATAGCCGTATGGATCTGAAGATCTTGCCAAGCTCTATCGTTTTCTAGTTGAAAGTTTCTTAAATTAATGCGTGGATTAGAAGAGATTAAGGAGAGAAGAATCGAAATTTTCGGCAATTGAAATCAAGTGGCGGCTGTAACCCTAGTGATGTTAGGTTTGTGAAAAATGAAATGATAGAGGTGCTTTTATAGAAAATATCGAAACACTATTCATCCCGAAATTTTCCGAACTCCAAACGAAGTGTGCCGCCTGGCGTTTATAATGTTTTACCCCTATTCCAAACGCAATGGAATATATATCGGGAGCTAATTCGATCGTATTTGGAAGATAGGTTTTCAAATCGACTAATTCAAATTTAAAAATTCACTTAAACTGATTTCTACACGTTTTAGCTTGCCCTGGACAAACCATAAATCCGATTGACAAGAAATTTGAAATCTTACAATAATATAACATTACGGATCCGATGAAACTAGTTTTGTCGAAATCCAAGACTGTTTGAAAAATGACTATTTTTACGCGTTAATTAAATATTAAAATATTCAATTTCTACAGCTTGACTTTTAATTCGATTTGTAAAAGTTGTATAACATCATTCTAATTCAAATAAAGTTTACTACAACTTTACAAATCAATTTTAATCACATTTAACCCAATTTCCAATTATTTCTATAATTTAAAATATTAAATTATCGATTTAATTATCCAATTAAATCTAGATATTCGAAATAAAATTTATTCGACTTGCAAATTTTACTTGTTAATATTAAAAAATCAATTAAATATACGAATTTCAAATGATAGAAATTCTGGGTCGTTACAAACTTCCTCCCTTAAAAGAATTTCGTCCTCGAAATTGCCAAGTAAGAAAAAATTACAGAATCCATTAACTTTTATATATTTTTTTCTCTTTTTTTCTTTTTTTTTCTTTCTTTCAAAAACAAACCGTTCCAACTTAATTTTAGATTCATTTTAATTCCTTAACTTTTCCAAAATCCGATGGTTACACTTTTCTAGTTCAATTCCTACATTTTCATTTCAATTTAGAAATTGACTCTTCGTTAACAAAAAATTTCCAAAAATTTTCAAAATTTTTTCTAGCTCCCAAAATTTACGTAAAATTTTGGCAGAGTCTCCTTTGTACAGAGGAGCTTTTGCAATATCACAATAGATATAAACATATATACATCGACCCACACGGTCGGAAAAAAAAAAACAATTCATATTTCCTATTTTTATTGCGTAGGCGTACCATTTTAGCATTTTTAAGCAAAGCAGTTATTTATTAGTATTTCAGCGTGACCAAATCCAGCCAACTACAGTCCCGGTACCTATACTTACTCAATTTAAACATGTAAGTGACATATATTGGAAATTCATTTATATTTCACTAATTTCCAATAGAAAACATATAGTTTTGATAAGCAATGCAATCAAAATAATTCCCATAAGCAATTTATAAGGTTTCAATACAAAATTTTAATTGCTTACAACTAATTCACATTAGTTCACTTTCAATTCAAATTCAATTACATAGCTTTCCATTTATCAATTCAATTTCATTAACACTTAATGAATTATATAGAATCAACTAACAATCATATAACAACCAAATCATAACCAACATAACCAAATTATTAAATTTACATTCAATTTGGTTTAACACTTCTAATTTCCACTTGGTTTAATATCTAGTTGACTTTTCTTTCAATTATTCAATTTTTTTTCAACTTCATTAGCTTATAATGAATTAACACTTACATTCATTATTCTATATATATTCTTTTACATTCGATTGATTAATATTCAATTCATTAGTTCAATTCAATTGCTAATTCATTTAACCACGAAAGTTGAATTTCTTTACATAACTCAAGTTCATATTCATCACTTCACTTTATTAATTTACTTCGATACCAAAATCAATTTCATTCAACATCACTTAAGTTATATTCCATTTAAAATATCATTTGTTTAACTTAACTTAAATTTCCACTTGTAAATCCAATTCAGATTCCAATTCTATTTAACTTTTACCAAAGTCAAATTTATTATCTCATATTATAAGTCCAAAACTTGATTACTTATATTCAACAATTACAACTTGGATTTTAGTTTCAAATTTGTTTATCACAACCAAACTTAAAATTTTCAATTACTATGGTAGCAAATCCATCACATAGAAACTTGAAAATGACACTGATGATGCTGCAGTCATCACCCTTATTATTTCCCAGTGACAATAGTGAATTCAGTGCTTGATATTCTTTCAAAATTTTCCTTTTATTCATAAATCACGTTTATAAATCTTTTTCTTACAGAATTTACTATTCCGCTTTTAATTTTGGAAAATAATTTCCAAAATAAACAGGATTCAACATTTTCAATTATTTCTTTTATTTAGATTATTCAAACATCCTTTAATTAACTTATATATATTCTTACATTTTCAACAACCAAAAAATCAATTTATATACACTTTAATAATTCTGAAAAATTATTTTCTTTATACGTAACATATAATCGAGGTAAAATTATTTCATTTACCCAATTTAAAATGATACTATGTCGACTTGCCTCTTTTAAGTGTTTAGAAATCCCTATCGATAATTTGGCGTCCCACATACCGACCAGAATTCACAAACAGCTCAATGGATAAGCAAACACAATATAAAACATTTTTATATCCACTAACAAATACGCACTCATATCTAGGATTACACTAACACTCATTCTAGAGTACTACTGACTCTATCTCTAATGAGTAACACACAATAGAGCCAAGGTTGTCGCTTAACCAAATGCTCTGATACCAAATGTGAGGATTAGAATTTTCGACTCCTGAAAATCGAGATTAATACGTCCACTTTATCAACTGCCGAGCAATCGAATGCCGAAAAGTCGAACCCTTTGGGTTTAAGAAGAAGAAAAAGATAGAAGAAGAAAGAAAGAAGAAGCAGCAGAAACAATAACAGAATCTCACATTTCGTAGTGGAACAACATATAATAGATAAACGAATAATATTTTAAATCAAAAGAACTGTACATTTTATACATTACATCATCAGAGTCAACTTACAACACAACACAACTGGACAATTATATGAACTTGTCCTTACAAGTGGATACACAGCGGAAAAGATAATATCATATACAAGTGATACGTTTCGCCATCCAACTCGCCTCTTGAGCACCACAACACCTCCTGAATTCCAGAATATCCTGATAACTCGACTCTAGGCTGCCCGTGTGGAAAATGATGGGCACCCAGAGTTTAGGAAGGGAACAATAAACTCCAGGTTAGTCATGGGACTGGTGTGAGAACTTAAAACAGTCATATCTTTAAAACAAACAAGGAAATATTTTAAAATAGATCTGCAATGCTTTTAGAAAATGAAACTAACATAAGGCCTCCCGCCACACACAAAATGCAAACGCAGAATTGGAGGAGAATTCTCCTTATGATAGTCAAACATGCTTGATACGCAAATTTCTTTGATATTATTACTATAAGTGCAAAGTGTAGGAAAACATTTCGAAAAGTATAATATAAATCTTAGCCAGCATAGACATTCCGAACTATGCTTAATATAGCTACCATCTAAACAATGGTGGCCACCATAAGTAAATGGTAGGTTCTACAACTAAAACCGTACAAGGTTCGTATTGTTTTGTTTGGATTTCCAAAAATGGTCGGGCAAAGGAACTTCCCAAATAAAATGGAACGCCTCTAGAGGGACGTCCCCGGATCCTAACCGGATCTCTGCTAGACATGGTCGGGTTACCTCTATAATAGGTAACTACTGACACGAGCATGCCATCCCCCGGTCGTTTACAACCTTTATCCGAGGATCCTCTCAACCAACAACCACAAAGTAATAAGTTTGCAGCAACTACAAAGTAAGTATCTGGGCTCCGTACCATGATACTACTCATAATCCAGAAGGAAATGACACAACCTCAGAGGGCGCTACCCTCAAATAAACTTGCTGCTACGATTCTTGTTTCGACCATAACCGGGTTGTGAGGTTCGACGAAGTCTCGTCCACAAAGCCACGCTTTGATCAACAAGTGATCAGCAGCACTCAGCATGCCATATTACCAAATTGGGAGTATATCGCTGATAACCATCAACTACATAACCTCTGAGCTCGTACGTCTCAGAGAAGGGTGTTAAGCTAAGATAATAAACTCTCCGCCACCAACAGAAATGTATTTGAAAGAAATCTTCTTTATATCTCAAAATGTAATGTTGGACATACAATCCATACAAGTCTGTTCTGGGTTCGAACAGAACGGAAGGCATTTCCGAAGAAGCCCTTGCAATCCGGATATTCACAATCCCGATAGAAATTCCCATCATAAAGGAAATCTCCATACCGTAGCTATCGGTGCAGAGACAATCGATAGGTCATCATATCATTCTTGCAAATACCTGGTCTTCACCACCGGTCTTCAAATTATTTATTTCCAAAAATATCTTTACAAGATATATTTTTCCACACTTCAACCATTTGAAAACAAATTTCAAATCACATTTCACCTTTACAACTTTTAAAAACAAATTTCAAATCATTTTCCTTACGCGGAAACACTTTCAAATATTTATTCATTTTCACTAGAAATTTGCCGAGTTCAAATACTTTAAAATAATTTATAACACTTATCCAAAATATATTGGGAAAACACTTTGAAATAAAACTATTTTTCTATAAACACTTTACTTAAAATATTAGTTATAAAAATATAATACCAATATTGCATATAACCTAAGTACAAACTAATTTTCAAAATAAAATTAGTAGATAGAGTATAACTATTTAAATAACTATTTTCTAAAACAATTATTGATTAAATCTTAGAAATAACCATTTCTATAATAAACTTAATAAACCTTTACTTAAAGGAGTCAAAACAATTTAAGAAGTTAATTTCTCCAAAGTATCCTTTTCAAAACCAATTCTAGAAATATATATATATATATATGTATGTATATATATATATATATATATATGAATGTATGTATGTATGTATGTATGTATCTTTCAAAGCTATTCAAAAATTTTATTCGGCTTTCCAGGGAGAATACACTTTCATTTCAAAATGGTCCATTTAAACCAATTTAAATAAATCCTTACCGATTTACTTTAAATTTACGTTCCAAATCCGTAAATTTATTTCCACGCTTCAAAATAAATCAATATTTATTTTTAAACAAATTTCCCCTTTTCTTTATAAACTCCATGTGAATTCACATTTCCAAAATATTTATTGATATACGATTTTCAAATCGATTTCAAATATTCACTTTCAATTTATCTTTAAAAGATATAATCTCAAAACATTTCACTTCATATTGGAAAACATTTCCATACTTATATAATAATAAGTAATTCGCAAATCTATTTATTTTCAACATTTGGAAAATATTCAATATACTTAAATCACAATTAAGTATATAATTCATTCTTTAAGGAAAACATTCTCTTAAACACATTTATTTGAGTCAAAACGAATGTTGCGTAAAACATCGTTACGACAACCCAAAATCACTAGTACAGGGATTCGAAATTTAGATAGATATATAAATCCCAATACTACGTAAAACATTTCCTTTCGAAAATAATTTACTATAACAACAGTGTTATAGTCCACCATTTACTTATATTTCTTGAAAACGTCTGTTTTAACAACGAATGTTGAAATCTATGGTTTCGATACTTAATACATTTTAAAACACCTTTAAATCGTTTTAATTCTATTTAAAATCTCACTTCCCCAAAACATTTCTTTAATATATTATTCACTGTCCAAAATCGTGAATATACTTCGTTAACCAAATTCAACTTTTCTGCACATTTTATTTTAAAGGATTATCCACTGTCCTAAATCGTGGATATGACTCTTTTAATAAGCTATAATAATTAACTTATCAGAATAAGTCGATTTTGGATTTATAAAACAATGTTTATAAATTCCATTTATATTTTATAACAACTTCAACTTATAAAATCACTTTATTAACAAATTCTATCCATACCCCATTTACACGCCAAAATCCAAATTATAAGCAAATTATTTATAATTCTCTATTTACAAATTCATTCATTTTATAACTTCACAAATCGTAGATTCCATTCTTTTATAAAATCCATTTATAACATTATTTTAAAACGTCTTTAAAACTCCTTTAAAATTCCATCACTTTGATTTATAAAAATCTAATTTTCTTTTAAATTTTATATATAAAGCTTTTATAATAAATTCAAAAATCACCATTTAAATTATTTATAAAATAATCAACTTCATATTTCCAAAAATCACTTTTCAACTATATTTCTCAAAACATCATAATTTTTAATATAAACTTTCAACCTGAATTTTCAAAAATCAAATTTTTATTTATTTATGGTATCGAACGATACCAAAATTTTATTCGGCTAAATTTTAGCCTTAAACGATTTCAATCACAAAGATAATCACCAGAGACTATAAATAATCAACACACAACATTGAAACAAATTCAATTATTTGAGGAATCCAGTTGGATCCCTCCAACCTGTTTCCCTGCATCTACAGATGTTAGCACAATACAAATCCCGTTTCAAGACGGGATATCGCGATACATGGGTTTATATAAAATATTATCCGCTATTATGCGGCACAATAGGGTCTCATCCGCTATATAATGCGGGAAATCAACTCTAAGTACATATATAATACCAATTCCACTTCAAGGTGGAATATCGTGGTATATGTGTTTAATATAATAACCTCCGCTTAATATGCGGCATATAGGGTCTATTTCAATACAACAGATAGCAATTTATTATCCAAGCATACAATCAAGCAATTTTAAATTTAACTATTTGAAATTTAAATCGAAACAAATTCTATTGAGTGAGAAATTCTCACCTTTTTTCAAATACAGTTGCAGTGTTTTATTTCGAATAAAATTAAACACGCGTTTAATTTTATCCAAAATTCACACTAGCTCCAATCAATCCCAATCCAGCTCCATTGCGTAGTATTCATGAATACGAACCCAAAGCAATTTGTTTCGTCCAAAAAGGACCCCGTATGACAAAGATACAGCATTTTAAACTTTTAAAGAATTTATATAAATTAATTTACTATTTCTTATTATGTTTTTAAACCTTAAAATCTCAGCCGTCCATTTTTGTTTTCTGAGAATCTTGGCCACACGCATTGTCTTCTTCCCCCAGGTTGCTATCGCATGAAGAAACCCAACGAACCACAATTGACCTTCCATTTATCGCGACCTCTCCTTGCAGTTTGAAGATGATCGAACACCGCCGAATGGAAGCTCGTCTCGAGCTCGACCTACGCCGTGTCTACCATTGAACTCGGCCCCCCACGCATCACGAAAAACGTGTAAGAACGCACACATTCATACCCCAATAGCCACCGATCCACCACCTCGTTTTTGATCATAGCCGTATGGATCTGAAGATCTTGCCAAGCTGTATCGTTTTCTAGTTGAAAGTTTCTTAAATTAATGTGTGGATTAGAAGAGATTAAGGAGAGAAGAATCGAAATTTTCGGCCATAGAAAATCAAGTGGCGGCTCTAACCCTAGTGGTGTTAGGTTTGTGAAAAATGAAATGATAGAGGTGCATTTATAAAAAAATATCGAAACACTATTCATCCCGAAATTTTCCGAACTCCAAAAGAAGCGTGCCGCCTGGCATTTATAATGTTTTACCCCTATTCCGAACGCAATGGAATATATATCGGGAGCTAATTTGATCGTATTTGGAAGATAGGTTTTCAAATCGACTAATTTAAATTTAAAAAACCCTTAAACCAATTTCTACGCGTTTTAGCTTGCCCCGGACAAACAGTAAATTCGATTGACAAGAAATTTGAAATCTTACAATAATATAGCATTACGTATCCGATGAAACTAGTTTTAACGAAATTCGAGACTATTTGAAAAATGACTATTTTTACTCGTCAATTAAATATTAAAATATTCAATTTCTACAGCTTGACTTTTAATTCGATTTTTAAAAGTTCTATAACATCATTCCAATTCAAATAAGATTTAATACAACTTTACAAATCGATTTTAATCACATTAAACCCAATTTCCAATTATTTCTGTAATTTAAAATATTAAATTATCGATTTAATTATCCAATTAAATCTAGATATTCGAAATAAAATTTATTTGACTTACAAATTTTACTTGTTAATATTAAAAAATAAATTAAATATACGAATTTCAAATAACAGAAATTCTGGGTCATTATAGTTTGGGAAGATGAAGTGGTATCGGGTTCAACTCGAAGTAATTGGTATGGAAACTCGAAGCAAGTGAGGGTGGAGGAGACTCGAGATTAAGCTTGAGTTTTTCAAATGTTTTGCTCGAGTTTTGTAAATTGATACCAGCCTTTTTTAAATATAAAACAGAATCTGTTCCAGGCTTTTAAATTTTCAATAAATCAAATTTTAAACACTCTCTTAGTTAATAATAAATGTTTTATACTAGATTTGAAATTAATTAATGTTTAAAAATAAATTATTTTAAATAAATTACAAAGTTTAAAATCTTTAAAACCAAATAGCTTTAAATTGTTTTAGAAATTCAGATTAAGTAAGTGATAAAAGGCAAAAGCATTAATTTTTGTTAATAAAAGAACTCGATTGATTTTGTAAAAAAATCAATTTCAAGCTTTTAAATTTGATAAGATTTAAAAGTTAATTGAATAAGATAAATGGCTTATTCTTTGGTCAATTGAGATTTAAAGTTAATTGATTAAAGATTTATTAAAGGTTGATTAATTAATTAATGTTATTAATTAAAAAAAGTTAATTATGATTAGGGGCTGACTAATCAAGTGATTAAGCGATAATTACTCAATTTGTGATTTATTGATTAAAGTGATTAGGGGTAATCATTTTATTGCTATTAATCAATTAACGATAATCAATTGAATGATAATTAATTAAGGTAAGTAATTAAGGATAATTAATTAAATAATAATTAATTAAGGGTTAATTAATTATGTAATTAACTTAAAGGTTAATTAAATTAATGAGATTAATTAAGGACTAATTAATTAATTAATTAAAGGTAATTAATATGGATAATTAAGGATTAATTTATTAATTAATACTAAATGATTTGTAATTAATGAATCGGGATTGAGTAATTTATTTATGAGTAATTCATTCATGAGTAATTAATTAAACTGAATTAATTTAGGGTTAAACAATTAATTAATCCTGTTTAAAAATGATTATTGAATGCTTGGATTGCTTATGAATGTTTGCATTGTACGAAATGTCTTGAATCAATTGTTACCTCTGGACTGTAATATCTGTTCTGTAAATTGAGCCGTGTGTAATTTATTTATTTATTATTTATTTATCTGTGATACATTTATCTATGAATCTATGAATGAAGATAAGCGTTATAGAAATATACCACTTATCGATAATGATATGCTTGAATTTGTGATGATTGATGTCGTTGCATTATTGTGTAAAACCCCTGGACTACACCATACACACACAATTATGGATAGCACGAGGATATATGGGTTTTAAACCATTTTAAAAGTATTGTTTTGGGAATTTGAATTTAACCCAAGGGCTTTACCTTGTACAAATGAAATCGGATTTTTCGAAATAAAAACTATTTGGTTTCAAATAATAATAGCTTTCATATAAAGAAAGGATTTCCAATTTGCATTGGAAGATTTCAAGTTTGAAATAGGATTGAAATTGAACGCTATGAATAAATCCTTGTGAAAAATGGTTGAACTTTGTTTGAAATTAAAGTAGATTTTGAATAGTGTATATTTTGCATAAAAGATTTGAAATGGGAATTGTTTGAAAGTTATGAATAAATCTTTGGAAATGGTTTTGATAGCTGTGAATTAAATCATTGATTTAAATATTGGATGAGTTAATCCAATTTGAAAAGGAAATGGTTTTGAAGGCCACGAATTAATCTTTGTGAAAGATTGGTGAACTTTGTGAACTAAATCCTTTTGTTTAAAAAGATTTTAAAATGTTAATTTGTTTAAAACATTTGTTTTGGGTAATAAGTTGTGACTTAATTGAAATCCCATTATCCATATGGTTTTAAATATTGCGCTCATTATTTGGTTTAGCGGGTAGAGGACCTTTGTGTCATAAAACCCATTCCAAATAATGATACGACGTTATGGATAGCATTTGAAGACCTGTGGTGAAGACTGGATATTTTCGAAAGCGAAAGGATAACTCGTCGAATGTCTCTGCACCGAACAGTCCCCGATAAAGAGATCTCCATATATGATGGGGAGTCCGGATGTGATTAGGGATTATCCGGATTGCACGGGCTTCTTTTGAAGTGCCTTCGGTTATGTTTGAACCCGAAACAGACTTGTATAGATGTGTGTCTGACATTACAATTTGAGATGTAAAGCCAGTTTCTATCAACTACATTTCTATTTAGTGGAGGAGAATTTATTCTCTTAGCTTAATACCCTTCTTTGAGACGTACGAGCTCATAGGTTATGTAGTTGATGGTTACTAGTGATACATTCCTAATTGGGTAATATGGCATATGAAGTGTTGCTAATCATTTGTTGATCAAAGCATGGCTTTTATGAAAAGCGTAGCTTTGTGGACGAGACTTCGTCGAACCTCACACCCCAGAATGGTCGAAACAGGAAGAATGCAGCAAGGTTTTTTAGGGGTAGCGCCCCCCGAGGGTACGTTCATTTCCTTCTGGATAGAGGTGGTATCATGGTATGGAGGCCAGATACTTAACCTATGTGGTTGCTCCAAGTTTATTACTTTGTGGTTGTTGGTAAATCCCGGGATAAAGTATGGTTACGACCGGAGAGTGGCATACTCGTGTAGTAGTTACCTAGTTACAGAGGTAACCCGGCCTTGTGTTGGCAGAGATCTGGTTAGGTTCTAGGGGCGTCCCTCCAGAGGCATACCCATGTGGCCCAGGAAGTTCCTTTGCCTGACCATTTGTTGGAAATCCATTCTCCAATATGCACCTTTTACGATTGCAATTGTGTAACCTGCCACCTCAGGTGGTAGCTATAGCCGGCATAATATAATGGTACCTATGCTGGCTAAGATTAATATTATACTTTCGAAATGTTTTCTGCACTATGCACTAATAATAATATCAAAAGAATTTTGCGTAGTAAGCATGTTTGACTATCATAAGGAGAAATCTCCCCCAAGTGTGCGATTGCATTGTGTGTGTGACGGGAGGCCTTATGGTAGTTTCATTTTCCAAAAAGCATTGCGGATTTCAATTCTAAATTCTTTTGTTGTTTTTTTAAAGATAAACTATTTTTGTTTGGCTCATACCAGTCCCATGACTGACATGAAGTTTATTTTTCCCTTCCTAAACTCTGGATGCCCATAATTTTCCACACAGGCAGTATAGAGTTGGATTTTTCAGATAGTCGAATACTAGGTGTAGATTCGATAGCATTTAATCTCTGGATGTCGGCAATCGCATTTGGATCAAGTTGCTTCACTTCAGTGTAGATGCTGGTTCGAGCTTTTTGGATTTGATGTAGCTCAGGACAGAGTCGGAGCAGTGCAAGGCCCAAATCTTCAAGACTTGAGTCTTCCACAACCTAAGAAAGCGGAGTTAAGTCGTCCACGACTTAAGGAAAAGGAGCTGCGACTTAACTCCAACGGGTTGCGACCTAATGAAGCGGCTTTAAGTCGTCTGCGACTTAACAAAGCTCGGGGGAAAGAGCTACGACTTAACAAGAATGATGAAAAGGAGTTACGACTCATGATAAGTCGCGGAAGTTTAAGTTGCATAAGTGTTAAACCGTCTACGACCTAAGTGATGTAATATGTTGTAATTACATAAGTCGTAGGTCGTTTGTGATTTAGGCGCTATGTGTCTGTTATGTCATAAGTAATCTGGGTCGTGTGTTTTAAGTCGTGTACGACTTAAGTGTATTGATAGGTCGTTGCAGACCTATGGGTGAGTCGTAAGTCGTGTACGACTTAAGGAGCCGGTTGTAAAAAGGCTATAAATAGGGAGTGTGTTGTACATTTGAACGGTGTTGATTTTTGTTGAATAAAATTTCATTTTGATTGGTGTGTTCTTTCATCTAAATTGGTAGTTAAGTGTAATCTCCTATCTCCACTTTCGGTTAATCGAGTGCGCTCGATTCAACGATTGTTGAAGCCAATTCACGGTATCAAGTGCGCTTGATCGACGTTTGAAGAATTGTAGATCTTCTTTCACGGTATCGTGCGCGATCAACGTGTCGAAGATAGCTAGTATTCGGTATCTTTGTGAACAACGAATTTAGGCATTTCAGTATCTTCAATCCACCGTTTTCTACTTTCATCGATCTATATCGATTTGTTATTATCTGCTGCGCCAGTTTTTGGTATCAGAGCCAGGTTTAGCCAATCATAGCTAAGCCGAGTCTTGGAGCCAAGAAGTTTGAAGTTGGTGTTCATCGTGTTCATCTTGAAGTTACAACAAGTTAGAAGCTTCCGATCCATTTCATTTTGGATCAAAGTTGGGAAGGTGTTTGAGGCCGAGCCAAGTTGAGCGGGAGCCGTGCATCACTTGCTTAGGCCGAGATTGTATTGAAGTGTTGAGCTTGTGCGAGCTAACTGAAGTTTGAGTTGTGAAGTTTTGAAGTGTTGTATTGATTTAATCATGCCGCTGAGAAGAGCTAACCGTCATCAAAATGTTGAAGCTTTGTATAGAAGAGAAGAAGCTGAGCAAATGGAACAATGCATTAATGAGAAATTTGACGAAGGTATTGGGAAGTTAGAGAAATTGATGAATGATTTAAATCAAAGTCAAAGGAGGAGATCACTAGTCTCGAAGCATGGAGGAAACAGAGTTTCGCCATCGGTTACGGAAGCGAGGAGGGTATCACCGCAATCTTTTAGAGAGGAAAGAGAAACATCAATTTCATCGAGAAGAGATCACCATGACTATGGACATGAAGAGAGACGAACTCCACATGAGTTTGAAAATGAGCCATATCGAGATGAAGAGAGACATAGTAGAAGAGACATGCGTGATCGAAGGAATGTTGATGGTCAAGATCGATATAGACATACATTTGATTTTAATGAAGAGGGTGATAGAGCTAGCATTCATTATCGAGATCGAGACCAAGTACGAAATGTATATCGGGATGTTGAGGATGACCGACGTTGGGAATCAGGTATAAAGATGGAAATTCCAGAATTCAAGGGTGGAATGGTAGCTGAAGAGTTTCTTGATTGGTTATCTAATGTTGAAGAGATCTTTGATTTCAAGGAGGTTCCCGAGAATCGAAGAGTGAAGTTGGTTGCTACTTGTTTGAGAGGTAGAGCTATGGCATGGTGGCAGCAGACTAAACTTACACGGAAGAGAATGGGGAAGTCGAAGATTGTCACATGGGAGAAGATGAAGAAGTTAATGAAGGCTACATTCTTGCCTTACCATTATCAATCACTCATGTATAAGAGATTGCAAAATCTGAGGCAAGGGACGAAGACTGTTAATGATTATGCTGACAAATTTTATCAACTGATTGCTCGAAATGACATTATGGAGACAGAGGAACAGCTGACTGCTAGGTTTGTTGGAGGGTTGAGGATGTAGATCCAGGATATGGTGAATATGTTTGATCCTAAAACTGTAGCAGAAGCACATCAGAAGGCGTTGGCTTGGGAGAAGCAGGGAAGACGTGGTGGTGGTGTGTTTACAAGTTCCAATATTCAGAACAAAGGTGCTAGTGGGAGTTTCAATGTTTCGAAAACTGTCATTAAACCAGTTGTGAATGAAGTTGCGAAGGCAAAGGTCAACAACAGTTTCAAATGTTACAATTGCCAGGAAGTGGGTCACAAGAGTAATGAATGTCCGAAGCCGATGAAACGAACTATGATTGCAGAAGTTGAAGGTGAGGATGTTGGGGAAGGTTCTTCTAGTCCAGTTGAGGAGAATGAATAGGATGTTGCGTCAGGAGATGAAGGATGTAATCTAATGATGAGGAGGTCTTGTTTAATACCGAAGCAAGAAGAAGAGGCTAGTTGGTTGAGGAGTAACATCTTTCAGTCAACGTGCACTATTCTGGGGAAAGTTTGCAAATTTGTGATTGATGCAGGAAGTTGTGACAATATTATTTCTACCGAAGCAGTGATAAAGTTGAAGCTGAAAACAGAGAAGCATCCAAATCCTTACAAGTTAGCGTGGCTGAGAAAATGAGGAGAGGTGAAGGTGGACAGGCGAGTTCGAGTTCCATTTTCTATTGGGAAGAAGTATAAAGACGAGCTTTGGTGTGATGTAGTTGAGATGGATGTTTGTCATTTACTTTTGGAAAGACCATGGCAGTATGATCGAGCAGTACAGCATGACGGTCGGACCAATAGCTATAGTTTTATTTTTGAAGGCATTAAAATTATTTTGGTTCCAAAAAAGAGACAACAAGAAGAAAGCAAGTCAGAAGAGATTGAGGAGCTGAAGACCTTATTGACTTTGAAGGAATTCATCGAAGAAGTAGAGGAGAGTCCAGAGGTGTTCTTGTTGATTGGACATGAAGCTACTGAATCTGTTGAAGTTCCTGACGAAGTAAAGCCAGTATTGGAAGAATTCAGTGATGTGTTTCCTGAAGAGTTACCAACGGAGTTGCCACCGTTGAGGGATATTCAACATCAGATAGATCTTGTGCCAGGGACAGTATTACCACACAGGCCACATTACAGGATGAGTCCTAAGGAGCATGAGGAGCTGAGAAGGCAGGTGGAGGAGTTTTTAGAACAGGGGCGTGTTCAGGAGAGCTTGAGTCCTTATGCAGTGCCTGCTTTATTAGTGCCCAAGAAGGATGGTTCGTCGAGGATGTGTACGGATAGTCGGGCTCTGAACAAGATCACTGTGAGATACAGATTTCCTATGCCAAGGTTTGATGATTTGATTGATCAGTTGAGTGGAGCTGTTGTGTTCTCAAAGATTGACTTGAAGAGTGGATACCATCGGATTCGTGTTAGACCAGGTGATGAGTGGAAGACTGCTTTCAAAACCAGGGAAGGTTTATACGAATGGTTGGTTATGCCGTTTGGTTTATCGAATGCACCAAGTACTTTTATGAGGGTAATGAACCAGATTTTCAGACCATACATTGGGAAGTTTGTGGTAGTTTACTTTGATGATATTTTGATCTACAGTGGGAGTATGGAAAATCATGTCCATCATTTGCGTGAAGTACTGTCGATTCTACGTCAAGAGCAGTTCTATGCAGCAACAAAGAAGTGCGTGTTTATGACGGACATTGTTTTATTTCTGGGATATGTTCTATCGAAGGAAGGAATGCAAGTGGATGAAAGTAAAGTAGAAGCTGTCAGGAGTTGGCCACAGCCAAGGACAATTAATGAAGTGAGAAGTTTTCATGGATTGGTATCTTTCTATCGAAGGTTCATTCCACATTTTAGTAGTGTGATGGCACCTATAACCGATTGCATAAAGGGAAAGAAGTTTGAGTGGTCAGAGGAAGCAGGGGTTGCTTTTGAGAAGATCAAGACACTAATGACGTCAGCACCAATTCTAGTTTTACCGGATTTTCAGTTGTTGTTTGAATCACATACTGATGCATCGAAGGTTGGGGTTGGTGGAGTTTTGAGTCAAAAAGGAAGACCAGTTGCTTATTTCAGTGAGAAATTGTCTGGAGCTAAATTGAGATATAGCACTTATGATGTCGAGTTTTACGCAATTGTTCAAGCTGTGAAGCACTGGAGACATTATCTGTTTCAGAAGGAGTTTGTTCTATATACAGATCATGAAGCGTTGAAGCACTTACAAGGGCAGGATAAGATTTCAGCAAGGCATGCATCGTGGATTGCTTAACTGCAACAATTTACGTTTGTTGTGAAACATAAATCGGGAATTACGAATCGTGTAGCAGATGCATTGAGCAGATGGAATCACTTGTTGACTACAATGAAGGTTGAGGTGACAGGGTTTGAATTGTTGCCAGAACTGATTGAGGAAGATCCTTACTTTATGAACTTTGTTGAAAAGGTCAAGGAGGGGAATGCTGATGAGTTTGTATTGGTGGATGGTTTTTTGTTTAAAGGAAATCGTTTATGCGTACCGGATTGTAGTTTGAGAATGAAGATTATAAAGGAGCTACATGAAGAAGGCCATGTGGGTAGAGATCGAACATTGCATTTGATTTCTCAGTCTTATTATTGGCCGTCAATGAGAAGGGAAGTTGAAAGGTTTGCGCGTCGATGTCATGTTTGTCAGATTTCGAAAGGGACAGCTACAAATGCGGGATTGTATATGCCATTACCTGTTCCTACAAAACCGTGGGTAGACATTAGCATGGATTTCATGTTGGGTTTTCCGAGAACTCAAAGGGGAAATGATTCTATATTTGTTGTGGTGGACAGGTTTTCGAAAATGGCACATTTTATCGCTTGTAAGAAGACGGCGGATGCTGTTCATGTTGCTCAGCTATATTTCAAAGAAATCTATAGACTTCATGGGTTACCAGAATCTATCGTTTCGGATAGGGATACCAGATTTTTAAGTCATTTTTGGATAAGTTTGTGGAAGATGGTGGGAACGAAGTTAAACTTTAGCAGCGGTTATCATCCGCAAACAGATGGACAGAAAGAAGTTGTCAGCAGATCATTGGGAAATTTGTTGCGATGTCTTGTGAAGGACAATCTGAAGAGTTGGGACATGAAGTTATGCCAGGCAGAGTTTGCACATAATCATGCAGTGAATCGTAGTACGGGTTTCAGTCCATTTCAGATTGTATATTCAAATCTACCCAGGGGACCGTTGGACTTAACGGTAGTACCACAACCAAAGGGGACGGTTAAAAGAGTTGTAGATTTTGTTGATGGGTTGACTGAATGTCATAAAATCATTCAGGAGCGATTGGAGAAAGCAAATGAGAAGTATAAAAGGTCCGCAGATCTGAAGCGAAGAAGTGTTGAGTTTAATGAAGGAGATATGGTGTATTCTGTGTTAACCAAGGATCGTTTTCCAGTGGGCGCTTATAACAAGTTGAAAGCCAGAAAAATTGGTCCTGTAGAAGTTGTGAAATGGATTAATGAAAATGCGTATAAGTTAAAGCTGCCGGAGGATGTATACACTTCTGACGTATTCAATGTTAAGCATCTCGTACCACATTATGGGGTTGAACAATCAGATGTGGAAGAATTTCCAAATTCGAGGACGAATTTTTCTCAACCTGGGGAGGATGATGCAGCTCAGGACAGAGTCGGAGCAGTGCAAGGCCCAAATCTTCAAGACTTAAGTCGTCCACAACCTAAGAAAGCGGAGTTAAGTCGTCCACGACTTAAGGAAAAGGAGCTGCGACTTAACTCCAACGGGTTGCGACCTAATGAAGCGGCTTTAAGTCGTCTGCGACTTAACAAAGCTCGGGGGAAAGAGCTACGACTTAACAAGAATGATGAAAAGGAGTTATGACTCATGATAAGTCGCGGAAGTTTAAGTCGCATAAGTGTTAAACCGTCTACGACCTAAGTGATGTAATATGTTGTAATTCCATAAGTCGTAGATCCTTTGTGATTTAGGCGCTATGTGTCTGTTATGTCATAAGTAATCTGGGTCGTGTGTTTTAAGTCGTGTACGACTTAAGTGTATTGATAGGTCGTTGCCGACCTATGGGTGAGTCGTAAGTCGTGCACGACTTAAGGAGCCGGTTGTAAAAAGGCTATAAATAGGGAGTGTGTTGTACATTTGAACGGTGTTGATTTTTTTTGAATAAAATTTCGTTTTGATTGCTGTGTGCTTTCATCTAAATTGGTAGTTGAGTGTAGTCTCCTATCTCCACTTTCGGTTAATCGAGTGCGCTCGATTCAACGATTGTTAAAGCCAATTCACGGTATCAAGTGCGCTTGATCAACGTTTGAAGAATTGTAGATCTTCTTTCACGGTATCATGCGCGATCAACGTGTCGAAGATAGCTAATATTCGGTATCTTTGTGAACAACGAATTTGGGCATTTCAGTATCTTCAATCCACCGTTTTCTACTTTCATCGATCTATATCGATTTGTTATTATCCGCTGCGCCAGTTTTTGGTATCAGAGCCAGGTTTAGCCAATCATAGCTAAGCCGAGTCTTGGAGCCAAGAAGTTTGAAGTTGGTGTTCATCGTGTTCATCTTGAAGTTACAACAAGTTAGAAGCTTCCGATCCATTTCATTTTGGATCAAAGTTGGGAAAGTGTTTGAGGCCGAGCCAAGTTGAGTGGGAGCCATGCATCACTTGCTTAGGCCGAGATTGTATTGAAGTGTTGAGCTTGTGCGAGCTAATTGAAGTTTGAGTTGTGAAGTTTTGAAGTGTTGTATTGATTTAATCATGCCGCCGAGAAGAGCTAACCGTCATCAAAATGTTAAAGCTTTGTATAGAAGAGAAGAAGCCGAGCAAATGGAACAACGCATTAATGAGAAATTTGACGAAGGTATTGGGAAGTTAGAGAAATTGATGAATGATTTAAATCAAAGTCAAAGGAGGAGATCACCAGTCTCGAACCATGGTGGAAACAGAGTTTCTCCATCGTTCACGGAAGCGAGGAGGGTATCACCGCAATCTTTTAGAGAAGAAAGAGAAACGTCAATTTCGTCGAGAAGAGATCACCATGACTATGGACATGAAGAGAGACGACCTCCACATGAGTTTGAAAATGAGCCATATCGAGATGAAGAGAGACATAGTAGAAGAGACATGCGTGATCGAAGGAATGTTGATGGTCGAGAACGATATAGACATACATTTGATTTTAATGAAGAGGGTGATAGAGCTAGCATTCATTATCGAGATCGAGACCAAGTACGAAATGTATATCGGGATGTTGAGGATGACCGACGTTGGGAATCGGGTATGAAGATGGAAATTCCAGAATTCAAGGGTGGAATGGTAGCTGAAGAGTTTCTTGATTGGTTATCTAATGTTGAAGAGATCTTTGATTTTAAGGAGGTTCCCCAGAATCGAAGAGTGAAGTTGGTTGCTACTCGTTTGAGAGGTAGAGCTATGGCATGGTGGCAGCAGACTAAACTTACACGGGAGAGAATGGGGAAGTCGAAAATTGTCACATGGGAGAAGATGAAGAAGTTAATGAAGGCTACATTCTTGCCTTACAATTACCAATCACTCATGTATCAGAGATTGCAAAATCTGAGGCAAGGGACGAAGACTGTTAATGATTATGCTGACGAATTTTATCAACTGATTGCTCGTAATGACATTATGGAGACAGAGGAACAGCTGACTGCTAGGTTTGTTGGAGGGTTGAGGATGCAGATCCAGGATATGGTGAATATATTTGATCCTAGAACTGTAGCAGAAGCACATCAGAAGGCGTTGGCTTGGGAGAAGCAGGGAAGACGTGGAGGTGGTGTGTTTAGAAGTTCCAATATTCAGAACAAAGGTGCTAGTGGGAGTTCCAATGTTTCGAAAACTGTCATTAAACCAGTTGTGAATGAAGTTGCGAAGGCAAAGGTCAACAACAGTTTCAAATGTTACAATTGCCAGGAAGTGGGTCACAAGAGTAATGAATGTCCGAAGCCGATGAAACGAACTATGATTGCAGAAGTTGAAGGTGAGGATGTTGGGGAAGGTTCTTCTAGTCCAGTTGAGGAGAATGAATAGGATGTTGCGTCAGGAGATGAAGGATGTAATATAATGATGAGGAGGTCTTGTTTAATACCGAAGCAAGAAGAAGAGGCTAGTTGGTTGAGGAGTAACATCTTTCAGTCAACGTGCACTATTCTGGGGAAAGTTTGCAAATTTGTGATTGATGCAGGAAGTTGTGACAATATTATTTCTACCGAAGCAGTGATAAAGTTGAAGCTGAAAACAGAGAAGCATCCAAATCCTTACAAGTTAGCGTGGCCGAGAAAAGGAGGAGAGGTGAAGGTGGACAGGCGAGTTCGAGTTCCATTTTCTATTGGGAAGAAGTATAAAGACGAGCTTTGGTGTGATGTAGTTGAGATGGATGTTTGTCATTTACTTTTTGGAAAGACCATGGCAGTATGATCGAGCAGTACAGCATGACGGTCGGACCAATAGCTATAGTTTTATGTTTGAAGGCATTAAAATTATTTTGGTTCCAAAAAAGAGACAACAAGAAGAAAGCAAGTCAGAAGAGATTGAGAAGCTGAAGACCTTATTGACTTTGAAGGAATTCATCGAAGAAGTAGAGGAGAGTCCAGAGGTGTTCTTGTTGATTGGACATGAAGCTACTGAATCTGTTGAAGTTCCTGACGAAGTAAAGCCAGTATTGGAAGAATTCAGTGATGTGTTTCCTGAAGAGTTACCAATGGAGTTGCCACCGTTGAGGGATATTCAACATCAGATAGATCTTGTGCCAGGGGTAGTATTACCACACAGGCCACATTACAGGATGAGTCCTAAGGAGCATGAGGAGCTGAGAAGGCAGGTGGAGGAGTTGTTAGAACAGGGACGTGTTCAGGAGAGCTTGAGTCCTTGTGCAGTGCCTGCTTTATTGGTGCCCAAGAAGGATGGTTCGTGGAGGATGTGTACGGATAGTCGGGCTCTGAACAAGATCACTGTGAGATACAGATTTCCTATGCCAAGGTTTGGTGATTTGATTGATCAGTTGAGTGGAGCTGTTGTGTTCTCAAAGATTGACTTGAAGAGTGGATACCATCAGATTCGTATTAGATCAGGTGATGAGTGAAAGACTACTTTCAAAACCAGGGAAGGTTTATACGAATGGTTGGTTATGCCATTTGGTTTATCGAATGCACCGAGTACTTTTATGAGAGTAATGAACCATATTTTCTGACCAAACATTGGGAAGTTTGTGGTAGTTTACTTTGATGATATTTTGATCTACAGTGGGAGTATGGAAAAGCATGTCCAGCATTTGCGTGAAGTACTGTCGATTCTACGTCAAGAGGAGTTCTATGCAGCAGCAAAGAAGTGCGTGTTTATGACGGACAGTGTTTTATTTCTAGGATATGTTCTATCGAAGGAAGGAATTCAAGTGGATGAAAGTAAAGTAGAAGCTGTCAGGAGTTGGCCACAGCCAAGGACAATTACTGAAGTGAGAAGTTTTCATGGATTGGTATCTTTCTATCGAAGGTTCATTCCACATTTTAGTAGTGTGATGGCACCTATAACCGATTGCATGAAGGGAAAGAAGTTTGAGTGGTCAGAGGAAGCAGGGGTTGCTTTTGGGAAGATCAAGACACTACTGACGTCAGCACCAATTCTAGTTTTACCGGATTTTTAGTTGTCGTTTGAATTACATACTGATGCATCGAAGGTTGGGCTTGGTGGAGTTTTGAGTCAGAAAGGAAGACCAGTTGCTTATTTCAGTGACAAATTGTCTGGAGCTAAATTGAGATATAGCACTTATGATGTCGAGTTTTACGCAATTGTTCAAGCTGTGAAGCACTGGAGACATTATCTGTTTCAGAAGGAGTTTGTTCTATATACGGATCATGAAGCGTTGAAGCACTTACAAGGGCAGGATAAGATTTCAGCAAGGCATGCATCGTGGATTGCTTACCTGCAGCAATTTACGTTTGTTGTGAAGCATAAATCGGGAATTACGAATCGTGTAGCAGATGCATTGAGCAGAAGGAATCACTTGTTGACTACAATGAAGGTTGAGGTGATAGGGTTTGAATTGTTGCCAGAACTGATTGAGGAAGATCCTTACTTTATGAACTTTGTTGAAAAGGTCAAGGAGGGGAATGCTGATGAGTTTGTATTGGTGGATGGTTTTCTGTTTAAAGGAAATCGTTTATGCGTACCGGATTGTAGTTTGAGAATGAAGATTATAAAGGAGCTACATGAAGAAGGCCATGTGGGTAGAGATCGAACATTGCAGTTGATTTCTCAGTCTTATTATTGGCCGTCAATGAGAAGGGAAGTTGAAAGGTTTGTGCGTAGATGTCATGTTTGTCAGATTTCGAAAGGGACAGCTACAAATGCGGGATTGTATATGCCATTACCTGTTCCTACAAAACCGTGGGTAGACATTAGCATGGATTTCGTGTTGGGTTTGTCGAGAACTCAAAGGGGAAATGATTCTATATTTGTTGTGGGGGACAGGTCTTCGAAAATGGCACATTTTATCGCTTGTAAGAAGACGGCGGATGCTGTTCATGTTGCTCAGCTATATTTCAAAGAAATCTATAGACTTCATGAGTTACCAGAATCTATCGTTTCGGATAGGGATACCAGATTTTTAAGTCATTTTTGGCTAAGTTTGTGGAATATGGTGGGAACAAAGTTAAACTTTAGCAGCGCTTATCATCCGCAAACAGATGGACAGACAAAAGTTGTCAACAGATCGTTGGGAAATTTGTTGCGATGTCTTGTGAAGGACAATCTGAAGAGTTGGGACATGAAGTTATGCCAGGCAGAGTTTGCACATAATCATGCAGTGAATCGTAGTATGGGTTTCAGTCCATTTCGGATTGTATATTCAAATCTACCCAGGGGACCATTGGACTTAACGGTAGTACCACAACCAAAGGGGACGGTTAAACGAGCTATAGATTTTGTTGATGGGTTGACTGAATGTCATAAAATCGTTCAGGAGCGATTAGAGAAAGCAAATGAGAAGTATAAAAGGTCCGCAGATCTGAAGCGAAGAAGTGTGGAGTTTAATGAAGGAGATATGGTGTATGCTGTGTTAACCAAGGATCGTTTTCCAGTGGGCACTTATAACAAGTTGAAAGCCAGAAAAATTGGTCCTGTAGAGGTTGTGAAACGGATTAATGAAAATGCGTATAAGTTAAAGCTGCCGGAGGATGTATACACTTCTGACGTATTCAATGTTAAGCATCTCGTACCACATTATGGGGTTGAACAATCCGATGTGGAAGAATTTACAAATTCGAGGACGAATTTTTCTCAACCTGGGGAGGATGATGCAGCTCAGGACAGAGTCGGAGCAGTGCAAGGCCCAAATCTTCAAGACTTGAGTCGTCCACAACCTAAGAAAGCGGAGTTAAGTCGTCCACGACTTAAGGAAAAGGAGCTGCGACTTAACTCCAACGGGTTGCGACCTAATGAAGCGGCTTTAAGTCGTCTGCGACTTAACAAAGCTCGGGGGAAAGAGCTACGACTTAACAAGAATGTTGAAAAGGAGTTATGACTCATGATAAGTCGCGGAAGTTTAAGTTGCATAAGTGTTAAACCGTCTACGACCTAAGTGATGTAATATGTTGTAATTCCATAAGTCGTAGGTCATTTTAGATTTAGGCGCTATGTGTCTTTTATGTCATAAGTAATCTGGGTCGTGTGGTTTAAGTCGTGTACGACTTAAGTGTATTGATAGGTCATTGCCGACCTATGGGTGAGTCGTAAGTCGTGTACGACTTAAGGAGCCGGTTGTAAAAAGGCTATAAATAGGGAGTGTGTTGTACATGTGAACGGTGTTGATTTTTATTGAATAAAATTTCGTTTTGATTGTTGTGTGCTTTCATCTAAATTGGTAGTTGAGTGTAATCTCCTATCTCCACTTTTGGTTAATCGAGTGCGCTCGATTCAACGATTGTTGAAGCCAATTCACGGTATCAAGTGCGCTTGATCAACGTTTGAAGAATTGTAGATCTTCTTTCACGGTATCGTGCGCGATCAACGTGTCGAAGATAGCTAGAATTCGGTATCTTTGTGATCAACGAATTTGGGCATTTCAGTATCTTCAATCCACCGTTTGCTACTTTCATCGATCTATATCGATTTGTTATTATCCGCTGCGTCAGGATTGGAGTCCTCGTAGCTTTTGGGATGAGCTTTTGGTTTGGAGTTAACGATTTTTGATTCACTCTTTATCGAATATCATATTCGAGTTATCTCTTCCGTTGTTATCATATTCCGCCGTGTATATTTGTCTCTGATATTGTTGTATCATATTGTATCAGATATTGTATTCATTGTCATATCAATCGTATTATTCATTTTCTTCCGCTGTGTTATTATACTTAATGTGTTATAAGCTTTGGCGAGCCAGATTCGGCGTTTGAATCTGCGGCATTCAAGTACAAGTGATGTACGGGTGCCGATTTTCGAAGTTCGAGTTAGGGTCGTTATAATTGGTATCAAGCTAATGGTTGAAACTTTAGTTTAGGAGTATAACACATTAGGTGACTCATTAGAGATAAGGTGAAGTATACCCTAGAATGAGTATATCCCTAAGATATCCATCCATATGCCTCAGTAAATTCTCTTACTATCTGCTGGTAGTGAGTATGAGTGCAAGAAGTGGACGAGATAGGGGATAGGGAAGTACGACTACAAATGGTCGATACCCTACAACAGCGGAAACAACTTTCTCTATTAATCTTATTTTGATCTTCATCTGGTTTCAATTCTTGGATGGCTTCGTGGCGCTGCAAGGAGAAGCTTCGGTATGGCGATGGCCCTGCGAATCGTTATAGACAAGTTTCTATCTCGTATGCTCTTCATCAAATTCCTATCAGCTTTTCCTTTTTAAATCTAATAAATTTGAAAATTTGTTCGAAATAAATTGGTAAACAAAAATATAAAGCTGAATTGGGTTGTATCAATAAAACGAATCCGCTCAAAACCAAATTTGAAATTCTATTGTAATTTTTGGTGAGTATCAAAGTCCGAAGAGGGACGAGTTGATAGATATACTTTAGGATATACCAACCTAGATTGAATATCCATTATTTTTCTATTGGGTCCAGATATATTCTACGAATGGTTAGTTATCCCTTCGAACTAACTAATTCCCGGCATAATTCGTAGATTGATTACTCGAGTATCCTGTTAGTATTGAATGAGTTTGTTCTCATAATTATTGGTGATATTCTGCTTTGTTGAGCCAAATACGGAATAGATATTCAGTTTGATCTGGAAAGATATTTCTCTATCTTTCATCTATTCTTTGTTGTCTCACAAGCAAATTTCGAGGATGAAATTTTCTTAAGGGGGAATCTGTAACATTCCGGGATTTTGACTTGAATTAATTTGATAATAATTTCAATTTTTTGGAATTAAATTATGAACTTATGGGTAATTAATTTTGAATTTTGGATTTAATGATGAATTAATTGGAAAATTTCCAGAACAAATAATGATATGTGTTTTTAAATAGAAATTTTGGATTTGGAATTCAATAATAATTATTTTAGAAAATAAATTGAAGTTAAAAAAAATTCTATTTTAAAGAATTAATAAATAGGTACGTATGATTATCTATTGAGTATACAATTTGTATTCAAATGGTTTTTCTTTAAGAGCTTGTATAATGTAAGTAATATTAAATGTAAATAAGAATTAATGAAAGCTTTAAATAAATATATATAAATAGATTGTGATTTAAAATTTGAATTTGAAATTCAAGAATAAATATCTCAGAAAATAAATTTGATTTATTACAGAAATTAAGTTTTAAAACAATTTCCTTAAAAAGTTATATAAGATTAAATAATAGAAAATGTATTAATATTAAACTTCATTCATTTAAAAAGAATAATAATTTGAATTTAAAAATTTAAAACAAGAATAAATATCAATCTTTAATTTATACATATCTTTGAAATTAATAAGATAGACATTTTTTATAAGTTGGATTCAAATAATCCACATTTTTAAATTTAATGAAAATGTGTTTTCTAATTTTAATATGTATGTATATCTTTTGAAAAAATATGGTTTGTTTGATTTAAATCAAATTTGATAAAATAACATAGTTTATAAATATATATAAATAAATATAAAATATAAAATGTAAGAAAACAAAATAGATGAACATGTTTTATAAATTGTAATCAAGTAGGGAGTTAAAACAAAGTTTTAAATTAATTTAAAACAAGGATTTAGACATAAAAGTGCTTATATTTTACAAGTGTAAAAGGATTAATATCATACAATTACAAGTGTTTACTTAATGTACATGAGTTAATTCAAATAATAACAAGTGTAACTTATGATAACAAGTGGCAACAAATAAAATTTTCTCTTGATTTGGAAATATAGAAAATATGTAAAAGAAGAAGACCTGCTTACTTACTTCAGTTCAAAAATTTTCTCTCATCTTCCATATTCAAAAATCTGGAAATGAAAAAAAAATTCTTTAGTTTCAAAGCCTGGAAAATTAAATAAAACGGTTCAAAAAAAACAAGAAAAACAAAAAAAGTCAAAATCTGATTCATATTCTAAAACCTGGAATGAAAATTCAAAATAAATCATGGAATTAAAACCTGGAAACAAAGAAAAGGCCAAACAACCTGAAGCAACTAAAATTAAAACAAAAGCAGTCAAACTATTGCAAGCCTGAAGCATTTCAACTTGAGCAATTCAATGTTTGAAGTAAGAGCAGATTCAACATCAAACAACTTCCATTTCTTCAAAGCTTCGGCATGAATCAAGTTCAGATTCGAGGAAGAAAATCAAAATCATAACAGATCAACTCACATCCATCAAAAACAAAATTTCAAGATAAAAAAATTCAAAAGCAGGCCCAAATACTTCCTTGTTCTCTACCTTGTGTACAGGTGAGCAAACCTTATTTTTAAACCTGATCTTCTTAATGTTTATGCATGTGTTGATGATGATTTGGAATGTTCTATGGATGTGAATATGATTGTATAAGTATATATAAACATGATTGAGCATGAAGGTCTGTATATGTTTTAAAAACAAATCTCTGTTATACGACAGGTTTCAATTTTCTTAAAGGAAAATTTAAATTCTCGTTATACAATAAATGTTAGGCTACGATCCTAACAAGGAAAATGATCTTATCAATAAAATTTAATTTTTAAAGATAATTGCGAGAGGAATTATTTAGTAAAATCTTTTTAAAATAGAAAAAAATAGAAGTTCATAAATTCTTGATTTAATTATATAAGTTGATTCTTACCAGTAAGTGATGAATTTTAACAATCGAATCAGGAATTTTAGTTTGGTAGATTGTGGGAATTATGAGTTGAACACAAAATGTATTTTTACCAAATTTCGATGGTCGACGAGGTTTGGTGGCGCATGCCTTAGGCTGAAGGTACGTTGGAGAGTGTCAAGGTTGAAAAAAATAATCGAAGTGTTTTGCGATCTTCAAGGTGGCAGTACGACATGGATTTAGGGCTTTAGCCCAGTTTTAGTCACGGTCGGAATTTGGTTAACTACGATGTCGTCGAAGGTTTTTGGCCGATCGCACCAAGGGGATTAGTTTCATGGATCGTCGGGGTAAATCTCGTTGAAGTGGCGATGGTTCTGATGGCTGGGATTGGCTAGGCGAGGCGATTTTCTGATCAGGATTAGTTACAGGCATTGGTTGATGGAGTTCAATTTTTACTCGCAAGTGATATTGCCGATCTGTGCTTTTGCCTGACGTAAGAAGGTCGGTGGTAACGTGGTGGTGGTCGGCGACTTGGTCGAAGGTGGCCAGAAGGGGTGTGCACGTGCACGCGATGTCTGTTTGTATCAGAGATGGTTGTGGGTTTGGTAAGATGAAGTGGTATCGGGTTCAACTCGAAGTAATTTGTGTGGAAACTCGAAGCAAGTGAGGGTGGAGGAGACCTAAGATTGAGCTCGAGTTTTTCAAATTTTTTGCTCGGGTTTTGTAAATTGATACCAGCCTTTTTTAAATATAAAATAGAGTCTGTTCCAGGTTTTTAAATTTTCAATAAATCAAATTTTAAACACTCTCTTAGTTAATAATAAATATTTTATACTAGATTTGAAATTAATTAAAGTTTAAAAATAAATTATTTTAAATAAATTCATAGTTTAAAATGTTTAAAACCAAATAGCTTTAAATTTTTTTCGAAATTCAAATTAAGAAAGTGATTAAAGGAAAAAGCAATAATTTCTATTAATAAAGGAACTCGATTGATTTTGTAAAAAATCAATTTCAAGCTTTTAAATTTGATAAGATTTAAACGTTAATTGTATAAGATAAATGGCTTATTCTTTGGTCAATTGAGATTTAAAGTTAATTAATTGATTAAAGATTTATTAAAGGTTGATTGATTAATTAATGTTATTAATTAAAAAACATTAATTTATGATTAGGGGCTGACTAATCAAGTGATTAAGGGATAATTACTCAATTTGTTATTTATTGATTAAAGTGATTAGGGGTAATCATTTTATTGCTATTAATCAATTAGGGATAATCAATTGAATGATAATTAATTAAGGTAAGTAATTAAGGATAATTAAATAATAATTAATTAAGGGTTAATTAATTATGTAATTAACTTAAGGGTTAATTTAATTAATGAGATTAATTAAGGACTAATTAATTAATTAAAGGTAATTAATATGGATAATTATGGATTAATTTGTTAATTAATACTAAATGATTTGTAATTAATGAATAGGGACCGAGTAATTTATTTATGTGTAATTCATTCATGAGTAATTAATTAAATTGAATTAATTTATGGTTAAACAATTAATTAATCCTGATTAAAAATGAATATTGAATGCTTGGATTGCTTATGAATGTTTGCATTGTACGAAATGTCTTTAATCAATAGTTACCTCTGGACTGTAATATCTGTTCTGTAAATTGAGCTGTGTGTAATTTATTTATTTATTATTTATTTATCTGTGATACATTTATCCATGAATGTTTGAATGAAGACAAGCGTTATAGAAATATACCGCTTATCGATAATGATATGCTTGAATCTGTGATGATTGATGTTGTTGCATTATTGTGTAAAACCCCTAGACTACACCATACACACACAAATATGGATTGCACGAGGATATTGGTTAAGTCACAGATTTTTGAAATGATTTTAAAATTGAATTTTGAATCCAAATGATTTTGGAAATGGAATTGGGTTAAATATGAAAAGCTTTTGAAAAGGTGCTTTAAAGATAAAAGCTATTTTGAATACCTTGATAAAGTTTTTTTGAAATTTAAATAATGTAAATCTAAATTCAAATTTTGAAATTGAATTCTATGTTTGGAAATTTTGGTCTAAAAAAGGTTATACAAGTTATGAATGTGTTTATATGGGTTTTAAACCATTTTAAAAGTATTGTTTTAGGAATTTGAATTTAACCCAAGGGCTTTACCTTGTACAAATGAAATTGGATTTTTCGAAATAAAAAAATTTTGTTTTCAAATAATAATAGCTTTCATATAAAGAAAGGATTTCCAATTTGCATTGAAAGATTTCAAGTTTGAAATTGGATTGAAATTGAATGCTATGAATAAATCCTTATGAAAAATGGTTGAACTTTGTTTGAAATTAAAGTAGATTTTGAATGGTGTATCTTTTGTATAAAAGATTCGGAGTAGGAATTGTTTGAAAGTTATGAATGAATCTTTGGAAATGGTTTTGATAGCTGTGAATTAAATCATTGATTTAAAGATTGTATGAGTTAATCCAATTTGAAAAGGAAATGGTTTTGAAGGCTATGAATTAATCTTTGTGAGAGATTGGTGAACTTTGTGAACTAAATCTTTTTGTTTAAAAAGATTTTAAAATGGTAATTTGTTTAAACCATTTCTTTTGGGTAATAAGTTGTGACTTAATTGAAATCCTATTATCCATATGGTTTTAAACATTGCGCTCATTATTCGGTTTAGCCGGGAGAGGACCTTTGTGTCATAAAACCCATTCCGAATACTGATACAATGTTATGGATAGCATTTGAAGACCGGTGGTGAAGACCGGATATTTTCGAAAGCGAAAGGATAACTCGTCGAATGTCTCTACACCGACTGGTCCCCGTTATAGAGATCTCCATATGTGATGGAGAGTCCGGACGTGATTAGGGATTATCCGGATTGCAAGAGATTCTTTTGAAGTGCCTTCGGTTCTGTTCGAACCGGAACAGACTTGTATGGATGTGTGTCTGACATTACACTTTGAGATGTAAAACTAGTTTCTATCAAATACATTTTTGTTTGGTGGTGAATAATTTATTCTCTTAGCTTAACACTCTTCTCTGAGACGTGCGAGCTCGCTCAGAGGTTATGTAGTTGATGGATACTAGTGATACATTCCCAATTTGGTAATGTGGCATATGAAGTGTTGCCGATCATTTGTTAATCAAAGCATGCCTTTTGTGAAAAGCGTAGCTTTGTGGATGAGACTTCGTCGAACCTCACAACCCAAAATGTTCAAAACAGGAAGAATGCAGCAAGGTTATTTGGGGGTAGCACCCCCTGAGGGTATGTTCATTTCCTTTTGGATAGAGGTGGTATCATGGTATGGAGCACATATACTTAACCTATGTGGTTGCTGCAAATTTATTGCATTGTGGTCGTTGGTGAATCCCGGGATAAAGGTTGGTTACGACCGGAGAGTGGCATACTCGTGTAGTAGTTACCTAGTTACAGAGGTAACCCGGCCTTGTGTTGGCAGAGATCCGATTAGGTCCTCGGGGTGTCCCTCCAGAGGCGTACCCATGTGGCCCAGGAAGTTCCTTTGCCTGACCATTTGTTGGAAATCCAATCTCCAATACGCACCTTTTACGATTGCAATTGTATAACCTGCCACCTCAGGTGGTAGTTATCGTTGGCATAATATAATCGTATCTATGCTGGCTAAGATTTGTATTATACTTTCGAAATGTTTTATGCACTATGCACTAATAATAATATCAAAAGAATTTTGCGTAGTAAGCACGTTTGACTATCATAAGGAGAAATCTCCCCCAAGTGTGCAATTGCATTGTGTGTGTGCCGGGAGGCCTTATGGTAGTTACATTTTCCAAAAAGCATTGCGGATTTCAATTCTAAATTCTTTTGTTGTTTGTTTTAAAGATAAACTATTTTTGTTTGCTCATACCAGTCCCATGACAGACCCAAAGTTTATTGTTCCCTTTCTAAACTCTGGGTACGTACAATTTTCCACATGGGAAGTCTAGAGTTGGATTAGTCGAATACTGGGTGTAGATTCGATAACATTCAATCTTTGGATGTCAGCAATCGCATTTGGATCGAGTTTCTTCACTTCAGTGTTGATGGTGGTTCGAGATTTTTGGATTGTAGTCCTCGTAGCTTGTGGGATGAGCTTTTGGTTTGGAGTTGCAGATTTTGGATTCACTCTTTATCGAAGATCATATTCGATTTATTTCTTCCGTTGTTATCATATTCCACCGTGTATATTTGTCTCTGATATTGTTGTATCATATTGTGTCGTATATTGTATTCATTGTTGTATCAATGATATTATTCATTTTCTTCCACTGTGTTGTTATACTTAATGTGTTATAACCTTTGGCGAGCCAGATTCGGCATTTGAATCTGCGGCATTCAAGTGCAAACGATGTACGGTGCCTATTTTCGAAGGTCGAGTTAGGGTCGTTATAATCAAACACCCCTTTCCCGCTCATTCTCTAACCTATTTTCCCATACCTCCCACAATAACTCAACAGTTGGCGAGATTTCAACCCTTGGCCCAGACTGCCTGTGTCCCCTAGCTCTCTTTGACCTTAACACCTTGAATGATCTCACTTCAGCCGCTAACCTACTCCTTTCTCTCCAGCTCTCTAACACAACAGACCAATATTCCTGGGCCTTATCTCTTGAGAAAGGCTTTCCAGTCACCTCTTGCTACTCATTCCGTAACCATCCAGGCAGATCGTTCTCTTTCGCAAGACTATGGAAATGCAAACTCCCTCCCCGCTCTTTTTTTTCCAATGGTGCCTTATCCATGCTTGTATCAACACCAAAGATAGACTTAGACGTATGAATATCCCTCTAGAACCTCTTTATGCCTTGTGCTCTATGAAAGATGAATCCATTTCTCATATCTTTTTTGGTTGTGATTTCTCCTACTACATTTGGGCCACGACCAGTGCTCATCTAATGGGCTACATCCCTGTCCTCCACTTGTTCTTTGACTACTTGCAGTATAACCCTTTGGATAGAAATCTCGACTCCTTCATTGCCATTTCAGTTGGCGCATATGGAAAGAAAGAAATGCATACGTTTTCAACAAGCCTAATGCAGTATTGAAGGAATCTATAACAAAATCTCCTACATGTTTACTTTTGGATAGGCTCAGCGCGAAGGATGCCTTTCACTCTGCGTCTCCCTCCCAGTGACAATGCTCCCGTTGACTAATTGGAAAGTACAGGGGAAGTCTCTTCTTGCTGGCCCATTTCTGACTCATATGTATGATCATCACCTTAATAGTCAGTAGTAGTAATGCTCTTCTTTGGCTTGGTACTTTGATATAATGCTGCCCTTTTTTGTATATATTTCTTTCTGTGTATGCTGAACTTGGGACCATTTTGGTCCGCGAAACTTATTTTTGGCTATCGAGTAGGCCTTTTCGTCGACTACTACTAATTTATATTAATATCTAATCGGTTGTGTTATCTAACGCTACAAACTCATTTCCCTCAAAAAACATAGCAAATGGGAATTTTTCATTAGATAATATGCAAGTTTATTTACTTGTGTAACTTTTTTAAATTCAAATCAGTTAATATTTGATGATAATAAAATGTTTTCCAAACCTGAATATTTTTACACAATAAATTTGTAAATCATCTTCTGAGTAAGACATCATATTTCGTTTCTCCAAATTTGGACTGTCATTGTTCCGTTTATCTTATTTTCGATAGATTTGTAGCATTTTCGGTACCGATATTGACTTTTGATAGGATGGTCCTATCACTGATATCTGTATACCATTTTGATCATCCTGTCGTGCTGATCTCCATAGTAATTCATTTGTGTGTCTTGATGTTTGGTACACAGCAGAATCGATAGATCGGTTTGCCGTACCTGTTCTGCATTTGGACATTTTAGCTTTGTGTACCTTTTCAAATTTTCAACGTGTGTTAACTCAACAGCCATTAACATTATATTTTCTGAAACTCTTGACTTTTTCAATTCCTTTTATATTCGATATATATTTTTTTCGTTTACATTCTAAGTCTCTTCCTTCTATTATATAAAAATAGAATATATAATAAAAGCTACAGATTTTCATTAGCCTGTTCGTTCATAACCCTCTTCCTCCTTGTCAGCCTAACAACCGTGGCCTCCCCATCCTCTCTCCCTCCGAATTGCCATGCTCCACCCTAACCCAAGCTTCCCTTCTCTCCACTTTTCCTTTGACTTCCTCTCTTCCCTCAATGCCAACACCTACCTGGTCGTGACTAGCTTCCACCCGATCCCGCCACCACTTCCCCTCCATAATGTGTGCTGACCCACATCACCACCAGCGTCTCTTCCTCCATGCTCCGCAACTGCCTGGCGGCCCACCACCATCTCCTGACCTTTCGCTTGGAATTCTGTGCAGCTTCCCAAAGCCGCAAATCTTCCTCTCTCATGTATGCTACATCCACCTTCCTCTCTTCTTTGTTGAAAAAAAACTTTGAAATAGGTATTTTACATATATAATACAAATTATGTTTGTGTGTGTATGTATGTGTATATATATATATATATGTATATTGTCAGTCTTACCTAATATCAAATGTTAGTTATACAAATAATATTTTGGGTTTATAAGTTATGTACTGTTATACAGTATCATGTATATTATTGTAAGAGTGATATATGTATTTGTATATATATAGTTATAGACCAGTTTCACCTATATATATAATATATGTGAGTTATATATGGTTTCATAAATATAGTTATCATTTTTTGTTTTACTCTTGCCCTTTAAGAAGCAAAAGCAATTATGTATATATGTTTTTATATAAATTGATATTAGATTCGTTGTATTGTATATATATAGTTTTATATGATGATAACATGTTGTATATATAAATATATATATATAAGCTATAATATGTTATAATAGGTTAAAATATGTTGTTTTATATGTTTTGAGTTATGTATAATCGGTTGTGTTTTGTTTTGTATGATCCGTATATATATTTTTATATAAGTTACATGTTATATATATTATTGTTTATGGCATATAAGTTTACAGTTTATATATATAGTGTATATACTTATACACTTATGTTGGTATTACATGTGTAAAGTATATATGTCTGTTCATATAAAAGTTTAAAATAAGTGTCTTATGGTATATATATACCGAGTTACAATATATATATAAAGAGTTGTAGTATACTATTAGTTCATAGGATGATTTTGTAAAAAGAGCGACATGTTTGTTTATATAATATAAAAAATGTTATATATGTATAACTATTTCTCATTCTTAAATATAAGTACACTATATTTACATTATATTAATATATTTGGTAAGTGATATATTTACAGGTTTATAAGTTTAGTGTTTAAATGAAATTGTTTATTGTAGTTATATCTATAGTTATATATATTTAAATAAATTGTTGTATCGATTTTATAATAAATATTGATATTTGGATCTTCTCTTTAGAATTTTTTTTATTAATGTTAGTTATTAAAGAAGGACATGTGGATATAATATTCATTTTGTGTCAGTTAATGTTGAACTAATTTTTGATTTATTCTCATCGATTCTATATATCAGCTTGTCCGTCCAATTCGTGCCAACTTGCTTTGCTTTGAGATTCGTGCTTGGATTCATAACTCATCTCATTCTCATGCTTCACTCTAACCTCGAAAGGTGAGAAATCACTCATGATTAACGTTCTTATATTTATTAAATTTGATTTCAACTGAAACAATAATTGAAATATGTTGTTGTTAGTTATTTACATTGCTATATACATGATATTATCTGTATCTGTTCGTCTGTGACATCCGACATCATTATCTGTTATTTATATTGATGATATATGCATGTTATATTATTATTATATCTATTATCACCCTACAAGTTCTTTGTTAGTTTAGAATTCCTTTTGGGTTGAAATGATACATAGCCAAATGATCTGTAGAATAGGAGAAAATCATTATGGGTTGAAATGATAAACCCAAGCGAATTTCATTGAATTGAATTTGGGATTGTGGGTTGAAATGATATATACCCTTATATATTTAAATTGTGGATTGAAATGATAAATATCTCCATCACTTGACCATAGGATAGAAAATTATATACAGACACTGTTGGTCAATACACACACACACACACAAATATATATATATTGAAATGATTTCCGAGGTTTTGAAATGAAAATTTTGGTTTTAATAAATATTGATTTTAAGATATATATATATATATATTATTTTCATCAAGGATTTAAATTCTTGATTTTAAAATTATATGTTTTGAAATTTTTTAAAATTATAAGTTAACTTTGAAATTATAAATTCTAAGAACTTACCTATAATTTTACTATTTTCAAATATGTATAAATTAGTTTTATAATAAAATAAGTTTGATAAAAAGATTTAATTTAATAAAGTTTTATTTAATTTATATATAATATGTTTAAGTATTTATTTAAAATTTATATTTTCAAATATAGAGTTTATAACGATTTTAATAGAATTCAGGTTGAAAAGAGGAACAGAAATTGCTTTGAAATTGAATTTATTTGAGAACTATACTCAAATAAGTTTGAATTGAAATTTATTAGATTTGGGAAATTAAAAATATGATTTTATAACTTGATTTCAATTAAAAGTGATTTAAATGAATATTTCAAATTTATAGAAATTGAAATGGTATATTTAGTTTTATTTAAATTTGAAATTCGAAGTTTTATTTAAATGTTATTTGAATGTAAGTAAATATTTCAAAATAAATAATAGTAAAGTGAATTTGATATATATATATATATATATATATATATATGTATGTATATATATGAAATTATCAAATCAAGTTTTGATATGTTAGAATATTTAAAGCTTTGAAATATATTGAAATCGAAATGGTTTATTATCTATATTTGAAATTGATATAATTTGAAATGGCTTATTGAGAAATTGACTTGAGTTGAAATTGATGAATTAAGATTGAATTAAATTTGAATTTTGGAATTCGAGTTGATTTGGATGGATTTGTGAAATTTGAGGAAACTATTTAATTATATAAAGTAATTTTAAAATTTTATTTAAAACTGTTTCTATATTTTAATACAAATTATTTTAATATAAACTATTTTAATATAAATCATTTTTAATATAAACTATTTTAATATAAACTATTTTTATTAACTAACTATTTTATTTTAAACTATTTTAACATTTAACTACGTTATATAAACTATTTTATTTTATAAACTATTTTATTTTATACACAATTTTAATATCCAAACCGGTTAAGTGGGAAGTGTTGTGGTTTTCCAAAGTATTTTGATTTTCAAATTATGATTTCCAAAGTGTTATGATTTCCAAAGTATTATGATTTCTAAGTTATGATCGCTAAAGTGTTTTGGTTTTAGAAGCCTTATAATTTCGAAAGTGTTATAACTTTGAAGTGCTATGATTTTTGGAAATGGATATATTTGAAATGGAAATGATATCGTATTTGGTTTTAAAATGGAAATGATATCGTATTGATATGGTTTTGTAATGGCAATGATATTATGGTTTTGAAGTATGATTGATTGTTAAAGAGACCGGGATCAGATACTATCATACTCTCTGCCAATACCGAAAACCACTTTAATAACTGTGTACGCGGTGGAGATTCCAGAATGAAATAGGATGGTGGCGACGATCCTATATTAGGTATATACGTGGACCGAACTCCCATGAGTTAGCATAAGGTGGCTAAAACAGGACCAAGTGATGGGCCAAGTGAGGTAGCTCCTATGATGGTCGACACACTCCATCGTTTGTCATTCTATTACTTTGTGATTGATTTGGTGTGCACCTTTGATTCAGGAGTGTGGCTCGAGGTGTGCGATTGCTGCGGCTCTGCGTTACCACCAGCCCGAAAGTGTAATTGGTATATCTACCTGTAACGTTTCGATTTTTCGTTGCCGAAAAACCGAATAGTTATGGGTTTAAGAAAAGAATTTAAGGAAAGAGAAAGAGAGAAAAAGGTAGAAGAAGATAGAGGGAAAAGAAAACAGAAAATTAGAAAATAGAATAGAGAAGAGAAAATAGAAATTTTTTAAAATAGAAGAAAAGGAGAATAGAGAACATAGAACGGGACAGAAAGAAAACAGAACAACATCAGAATCTCACAATTCGCAGCGGAACAACATATAATAATAAATGAATAATCCTTAAACAAAGAACTATATCAGTTATTACATTACATCACATTACATTACATCATATCATCAGAGTGTACAACAACAACAACAAACAGTGCAGCGGAAAAAGAAATACTATATAAACTAGTAATACGCCATGCCATCCATCTTGCCTCCAGCAACTCCAGAATATCCTGATAAACCTAACTCTTGACTGCCCGTGTTGAAATTGGTGGGCACCCAGAGTTTAGGAAGAAAAACAATAAACTCCGAGTCAGTCATGTGACTGGTGTGAGAACTCAAAACAGTTTATTTATCTTTAAAATCAAAAATAGAGGAATATTTTTATTTCAATTCGCAATGCTTCTAAAAATGAGACTACCATAAGGCCTCCCGCACACACACACAATGCAAACGCAGAATCGGAGGAGATTTCTCCTTATGATAGTCAAAGATGCTTGATACGCATTAAAAAGAAGCATTTGATATTATTACTAGTGCATAGTGTAGAGAAAAATTCATTTCGAAAGTAGAATATAAATCTTAGCCAGCATAGACATTTCGAACTATGCCTACTATAGCTAACTATGTTCAATAGCAGGTTACCGCCACATTCCATAGCAGGTTATACAACTAAAACCGTACAAGTCACGTATTGTTTCTTTGGATTTCCAACAAATGGTCAGGCCAAGGAACTTCCCATTGCCACATGAGAATGCCTTTGGAAAGACATCCCCGAGAACCAAACCGGAACTCTGCCAACACAAGGCCGGGTTACCCCTAACTGGGTAACTACTGACACGAGCACGCCATTCCCCGATCGTAAACGACCTTTCTCACGGGATCCCGAAAACCAACAACCACAAAGTAATAAATTCGTAGTAACCACATAGGTTAAATATCTGGGCTCCATACCATGATACCACCTCTATCCAGAAGGAAATGTACATACCCTAAAGGGTGCTACCCCTCATAACCTTGCCGCATCTTTCCTGTTTTGACCATTTCCGGGGTGTGAGGCTCGACGAAGTCACGTCCACAAAAACATACTTTATACAAAAGCCATGCTTTGGGTCAACAAATGATCAACACAATGATCACTAAGATAGACGATCAAATAAACGATCCTATCACAATAATCAACACAATGATCATTTACAGCAACACTCATCATGTCACATTACCAAATTGGGAATATATCGCTGATAACTTCAACTATATAACCTCTAAGCTCGTACGTCTCAGAAAAGGGTGTTAAGCTAAAAGAATAAATTCTCCGCCACCAACAGAAATATATTTGAATGAAATCGGCTTTATATCTCAACTTGTAATGTCAGACATACAATCCATACAAGTCTGTTCCGGGCTCGAACAAAACCGAAGGCACTTACAAAGAAGTCCTTGCAATCCGGATATTCACAATCCTGATCGGATTTCCCATCACTTAGGGAGTCTCTATACCACTGCAACTCAGTGCAGAGACAATCGACAGGTCATCCTATCGCTCTCGCAAATACCGGGTCTTCAACACCGATCTTCAATGCAATTCACAACGACGTATCACATATTCGGAATGGGTTATACGACCCCATGGTCCTTTCCCGGTTAACCCGAATAGTGAGCGCTTATTTAAAAATAAGTATGGCATTCACATTCAAACAAATCACATCAATTACCCATTCAAAGATAAATATTGATAGTCGGTTATTGAACTATCATGGATATGCACACATCACCAGTTTCCAAATAATTTTCCAAATTATTTATTTTCCAAAATATCTTCACTAGATATATTATTTCAACACTTCAAAAATAAATCAATATTTATTTTTAAACAAATTCCACTTTCTTTTATAAATTCAATAGTGAATTTACATTCCAAAATATTCATGTATATATGTTTCAATTATCCATTTCAATTTATCTTCAAAAAGATAAATTCTCAAAATATTCACCTTATATTGGAAAACATTTCCGTACTTATTTATTCATAAGTAATTCACAAATTTTATTTATTTTCAACACTTAGAAAATATTCAATATACTTCAATCGAGATTAAGTATATATTTCATTCTTTAAGGAAATCATTCTCTTAAACATATTTATTTGGGCCAAAACGAATGTTACGTAAAACATCGTTACGACGTCCCAAAATCACTAGTATAGGGATTCAAAATTAAAATAGATGTATAAATCCCAATACTATACAAAACATTTCCTTTCGGAAATCATTTACTATAACAACAGTGTTATAGTCCACCATTTCCTTTTATTTCTCGAAAACGTCTATTTCAACAATAAATGTTGAAATCTATGGTTTCGAATCTCAACACATTTAAAACATCGTTAGATCGTTTTAATTCTATTTAAAACATCCAAATCCAAAAAAAATTTCTTTAACGTGTTATTAACTATTCAAAAACGTGAATATACTTTGTTAACAAATTTCATCCTTTTATTCATTTTAATTCAAAGGATTATTCATAGTCAAAAATGTGAATATAACTCCATAAATAAGTTATAACCATGTACTTATCAAAATAAGTCTTTTGCGAATTTATAAAACAACGTTTATAAATTCCATTTCTATTTATTTCATAACTATTTCCTTTATAAATCTCCTTTATTAACCTATTCGATTTATAACTCAATTATAACCCAAAGTTCACATTATAAGTTAAATGCTTATAAAACGATCATTTTACAAAATCGTTCTTTTAAAGACTTTCTAACTTATAAATCTTATAACTTATAAGATCCATTTATTTAACCAATCTATTGTTCAAATAATTTCACCAAATTTATAAATCTTACTATTTATAAATTTCTTTTACAACTTCACAGTTTATAATTCCATAGATTTCATTCATTTATGAAATTCATTTCCACTTCATTCAAACACTAAAAACTCGTTTTATAATGTCAACATTTCAATTTATAAATATCCATTTATAAATCTCTTAATATAAATCAAATTATATTATTATTCTAAAACGTCTTTAATCTCCTTTATAATTTCATCATTCTCTTGATTTATAAAATAATCAAATTTTTATAAATCCTATTTTTAAACTTTTTATAATAAATTTAAAAATCCCAGTTTAAACTATTTTATAACATCATTAACCCGTATTTTCAAAAATCAATCTTTTAACTATATTTCTCAAAAATCATAATTTTTATAACTTTAAAAATTATAACGTTTATTTATTTAAAATGAATCAAACTTCAAACATATAGTATATTTTCAAAAATCACTTTATAAATCATTTTAAAATTCCAAAACTTGGTCAAATGATGCTACACACCAAATAGTCAATCACGACTACAACGATATCATATATCGATATGATAATCAATCAAATATCAAAATATCCGAAATCAAATAAAAACTGTTGAGGAATCCTGTTGGATCCCTCCAACCTGTTTTCCTGCATCCAAAAACATTAGCACAATACCAATTTCGCCCCAGTACGAAATTATCGCGGTATATGTTCTTATTAAATATTATCCGCTTAATAACGGCGTAATAGGGTCTCATCCGCTAAACAAATAAATGCGGGAAATCAATAACTCCAATATATACATATGCCAATATATATATATATATATATATATATATATATATATATATTGCTATCATATATAATACCAATTTCACTGTTTATGAAATATTCGCGGTATATGTTTTTAATAAATAACATCCGCTTACTAACGGCGTATAATGTCTATTTTAACAATCAATAGATATCAATCAACATTCAAACATGCATTCAAATATTTTAAATCTAACTATTTAAAAAAAAAAAATCGAAACTGATTCGATTGAGTGAGAAGTTCTCACCTTGATTTTATTTCCGTTTTAGCGATTTATTTCGAATAAAATTAAACGGACGTTTAATTTTACCCAAAATTCTCACTAACTCCAAACGACTCCAAACTAACTCCATCGCGTAGTGCTCGTCCATACGATTCCAACACAACTGGTTTCGTGCGTTTTCGACCTCGTATGAAAAAGTTACAAATTTTTGAAGTTACACAAATTTTTATATAATAATTTCAACATAACTTTATAATTTTAAATCAAACCAAATCACTACCGTCCAAACAAACCCCAAACTCCATCAGGTCCGCACGTCCCCACCCCCCTTTCTTCTTCATCTTTCACGCATGCTACAGCATAGAGGCCAAACCCATCAATGCATATTAGGTTTAAACTTTACAACCTCATTTCTCGACGAAACTCGATCACATCACTTGCAATTCGAAGGCCTTCACTCCCCCTACACTCGGCCTGAAGCACGTGGAGCTCGGCCCCCTCCTCCTCCTCATTTTGCGTGCACAGGCCGGCCACTTCATGGTCAATTTCCCGTTGATTCGTGAAGCTATTCGCGATCTCCACCGTTGATCTTGTAGATCTTGATGTGCTCTATAACTTTGTAGTTGATAAATTCTTGAAATAATGCTTGGATTTGAAGATAATGGAGGAGAATCAAAACTAATTTCTGGCCATCAGTTATAGATAGTGGCGGCTAGGGTTTTAGTATTAGGGTTTATTTTATTTTTTTTAAATTATGAAGGCAAGGGTCTCTATTTATAGAAGAAAATCGAACACTATTCATCCGGAAATTCCGAACTCCGATTTACGCGCCGTAACCAGCGTTTCTAAGGTTTACCCCGCGTTCCGGACACAATGGAACAGGTTTCGGAAGCTAATTCGGACATCTGTGCGAGTTATGGCTATAAACGCTCAATTTGAATTAAACCGATTTAAACGATTTTCTAGGCGTTTTAATTTGTACCGGACAAACGGTAAATCCAGTTGACTTGAAAATTGAAACCTTACAATAATATCACATTACGGATCCGATGAAACTGGTTTCGTCGAAATTCGAGACTTTTTGAAAAATGGCTATTTTAACTCGCCAAATTAAAATTAAAAATAAATCGATGCGTTTCGAGCTGCCACGATCAAACGATAACTCTGATTGACACGAAAATTGAAATCCGGTAATAACTAACTATTACGGATCCAATGGAACTGGTTTCGTTCAATTCTGAGACTGTTCAAAAATTGGCTATTTTCACTAGTCGATTTAAATATTAAAATATTCAATTTTCACAAATTACCTTTTAATTCGATTTTAAAAGTTCTAAAATATCATTCTAACTTCAATATGATAAAATAAAATTTTACAAATCATTTTCAATCATATTTAACTCAATTTTCAATTATTTCCGTAATTTAACATATTAAATTATCGATTTAATTATTCAATTAAATCCAATAATTCAAATAAAAATTTATTTGACTTATAAATTCACTCATTTATATTTAAAATAAATTAAATATTCAAATTTTAATTTCTAAAAATTCTGGGTCGTTACAATCTTCCCCACTTAAAAGAATTTCGTCCTCGAAATTAACAAGTAAGAAAAGTTACAGAATCTATTAATTTTCCCAAAATTCATAGTCAAACTTCTTACAAATCTTTACTAAGTTTTCCAAATCATACTTAGTTATCTTTTCAAAAACAAGTACTATTGTTTAACTTCAATTCCAAAATCAAAGTTTATAGTTTTCAAAATTTTCCAACCTTCTCAAAATTTTTCTAACGCCTTAAATTTTCGGAAAAATTCGCCATAGCTCCTTTGCGCGGCTCGATCCGGAAAAAAAATGACAGTATATATATCACAAATATACATCTCATCAAGTAATGAGGCATCCCGAAGGGAAAAAAGTGTAAAAGTACGATATGTAATCCGAGATATGTACCTTATATTTTATTAGCGAGCATATACGGCTAATATAGCGCGAAAGCGAGCTCCAAATGCGAAGCAAACGCGATCCGCACCTACTAAACACTCAACAAACAACATGAGAATCATGCATATAGATAATAATCTCAATATACAACATATAGCAACATAATAACTATATATGCCAACATAGCAACTGCAACTAAAGCAACAAATGCAAACATCAACCTACTATCATCCATAACCAATAAATATTCATTCATATTCTCATTAATATTCAATGAATTGGTTTTCAATTTAACCACATTTGATTCATATACAGTGGATGTTCTTACTAACATTCATTTTCAATTAGTTTATATTCACTAATTCATATTCAAGTTGGTTCACTTCCAAATCAAATTCAATTCTATTCAAATTTATTTACTTCTAATTTGAATTCAATTACATAGCTTTAAATTTCACTAATTCACTTTCATTAATACTTAATAAATTATATACAATCATCTAACAATCATATTCAATATCAACCAATGTATATTTATTTCAACCAAATTCCTTTACTTATCAATTGGTTTAATTTAATTGATTTTCATTCAATTATTCAACTTTCTAATAACATTAGATTTTAATGAATTAACACTTACATTCATTATTCCATATCAACTTAATTCACATTCAATTGATTAATATTCAATCCATTCATTCAATCCAATTACTAAAGTTGAATTTCATTTATATAACTCAAGTTCATAAATATATTCATTAGTTTCACTTCTTACATATATAAGTTTATTCACAATTGTAAATCACTTTAATTATAATTTAACTCTTATAATTCTTTTTGCTTATACAATTGTTCTTCAATTTAGATTATTCAAACAACTAAACAATCAGCTTATATACACTTTAATAATTCTGAAAAATTATTTCTTTATATATAAAAATATAATCAAGGTAAAATTATTTCATTTACCCAATTTAAAAACAATACTGTGTCGAATTGTTCTATTCAAGTGTTTAGAAACCCCTTCGGCATAGTCTTGCGGACCACGCTGACGAAAGTTCATATGCCACTCAATAAACCAATCATCACAATATAAAACAATTTTATATTCACTAACAAATACGCTCTCATAGCTATTATTACACTCAAATTCATTCTAGAGTACTACTGATTCTATCTCTAATGAATTATACCCAACAGAACCATGGTTGTCGCTTAACCATAAGCTCTGATACCAGATGTAACGTTTATTTATTTAAAATAGATCCAATTCGAAACATACAGTATATTTTCAAAAATCACTTTATAAATCATTTTAAAATTCCAAAACTTGGTCAAATGATGCTACACACCAAATAGTCAATCACGACTACAACGATATCATATATCGATATGATAATCAATCAAATATCAAAATATCTGAAATCAAATAAAAACTATTGAGGAATCCTGTTGGATCCCTCCAACCTGTTTTCCTGCATCCAAAAACATTAGCACAATACCAATTTCGCTCCAGTACGAAATTATCGCGGTATATGTTCTTATTAAATATTATCCGCTTAATAACGGCGTAATAGGGTCTCATCCGCTAAACAAATAAATGCGGGAAATCAATAACTCTAATATATACATATGCCAATATATATATATATATTGCTATCATATATAATACCAATTTCCTTGTTTATGAAATATTTGCGGTATATGTTTTTAATAAATAACATCCGCTTACTAACGGCGTATAATGTCTATTTTAACAATCAATAGATATCAATCAACATTCAAACATGCATTCAAATATTTTAAATCTAACTATTTAAAAAAAAATCGAAACTGATTCGATTGAGTGAGAAGTTCTCACCTTGATTTTATTTCCGTTTTAGCGATTTATTTCGAATAAAATTAAACAGACATTTAATTTTACCCAATATTCTCACTAACTCCAAACGACTCCAAACCAACTCCATCGCGTAGTGCTCGTCCATACGATTCCAACGCAACTGGTTTCGCACGTTTTCGACCTCGTATGAAAAAGTTACAAATTTTTGAAGTTACACAAATTTTTATATAATAATTTCAACATAACTTTATAATTTTAAATCAAACCAAATCACTACCGTCCAAACAAACCCCAAACTCCATCAGGTCCGCACGTCCCCACCCCCCTTTCTTCTTCATCTTTCACGCATGCTACAGCATAGAGGCCGAACCCATCAATGCATATTAGGTTTAAACTTTACAACCTCATTTCTCGACGAAACTCGATCACATCACTTGCAATTCGAAGGCCTTCACTCCCCCTACACTCGGCCTGAAGCACGTGGAGCTCGGCCCCCTCCTCCTCCTCATTTTGCGTGCGCAGGCCGGCCACTTCATGGTCAATTTCCCGTTTATTCGTGAAGCTATTCGCGATCTCCACCGTTGATCTTGTAGATCTTGATGTGCTCTATAACTTTGTAGTTGATAAATTCTTGAAATAATGCTTGGATTTGAAGATAATGGAGGAGAATCAAAACTAATTTCTGGCCATCAGTTATAGATAGTGGTGGCTAGGGTTTTAGTATTAGGGTTTATTTTTATTTTTTTTAAATTATGAAGGCAAGGGTCTCTATTTATAGAAGAAAATCGAACACTATTCATCCGGAAATTCCGAACTCCGATTTACGCGCCGTAACCAGCGTTTCTAAGGTTTACCCCGCGTTCCGGACACAATGGAACAGATTTCAGAAGCTAATTCGGACATCTGTGCGAGTTATGGCTATAAACGCTCAATTTGAATTAAACCGATTTAAACGATTTTCTAGGCGTTTTAATTTGTACCGGACAAACGGTAAATCCAATTGACTTGAAATTTGAAACCATACAATAATATCACATTACGGATCCGATGAAACTGGTTTCGTCGAAATCCGAGACTTTTTGAAAAATGGCTATTTTAACTCGCCAAATTAAAATTAAAAATAAATCGATGCGTTTCGAGCTGCCACGATCAAACGATAACTCTGATTGACACGAAAATTGAAATCCGGTAATAACTAACTATTACGGATCCAATGGAACTGGTTTCGTTCAATTCTGAGACTGTTCAAAAATTGGCTATTTTCACTAGTCGATTTAAATATTAAAATATTCAATTTTCACAAATTAACTTTTAATTCGATTTTAAAAGTTCTAAAATATCATTCTAACTTCAATATGATAAAATAAAATTTTACAAATCATTTTCAATCATATTTAACTCAATTTTCAATTATTTCCATAATTTAACATATTAAATTATCGATTTAATTATTCAATTAAATCCAATAATTCAAATAAAAATTTATTTGACTTATAAATTCACTCATTTATATTTAAAATAAATTAAATATTCAAATTTTAATTTCTAAAAATTCTGGGTCGTTACAATCTTCCCCACTTAAAAGAATTTCGTCCTCGAAATTAACAAGTAAGAAAATTTACAGAATCTATTAATTTTCCCAAAATTCATAGTCAAACTTCTTACAAATCTTTACTAAGTTTTCCAAATCATACTTAGTTATCTTTTCAAAAACAAGTACTATTGTTTAACTTCAATTCCAAAATCAAAGTTTATAGTTTTCAAAATTTTCCAACCTTCTCAAAAATTTTCTAACGCCTTAAATTTTCGGAAAAATTCGCCATAGTCTCCTTTGCGCGGCTCGATCCGAAAAAAAATGACAGTATATATATCACAAATATACACCTCATCAAGTAATGAGGCATCCCGAAGGGAAAAAAGTGTAAAAGTACGATATGTAATCCGAGATATGTACCTTATATTTTATTAGCGAGCATATACGGCTAATATAGCGCGAAAGCGAGCTCTAAATGCGAAGCAAACGCGATCCGCACCTACTAAACACTCAACAAACAACATGAGAATCATGCATATAGATAATAATCTCAGTATACAACATATAGCAACATAATAACTATATATGCCAACATAGCAACTGCAACTAAAGCAACAAATGCAAACATCAACCTACTATCATCCATAACCAATAAATATTCATTCATATTCTCATTAATATTCAATGAATTGGTTTTCAATTTAACCACATTTGATTCATATACAGTGGATGTTCTTACTAACATTCATTTTCAATTAGTTTATATTCACTAATTCATATTCAAGTTGGTTCACTTCCAAATCAAATTCAATTCTATTCAAATTTATTTACTTCTAATTTGAATTCAATTACATAGCTTTAAATTTCACTAATTCACTTTCATTAATACTTAATAAATTATATACAATCATCTAACAATCATATTCAATATCAACCAATGTATATTTATTTCAACCAAATTCCTTTACTTATCAATTGGTTTAATTTAATTGATTTTCATTCAATTATTCAACTTTCTAATAACATTAGATTTTAATGAATTAACACTTACATTCATTATTCCATATCAACTTAATTCACATTCAATTGATTAATATTCAATCCATTCATTCAATCCAATTACTAAAGTTGAATTTCATTTATATAACTCAAGTTCATAAATATATTCATTAGTTTCACTTCTTACATATATAAGTTTATTCACAATTGTAAATCACTTTAATTATAATTTAACTCTTATAATTCTTTTTGCTTATACAATTGTTCTTCAATTTAGATTATTCAAACAACTAAACAATCAGCTTATATACACTTTAATAATTCTGAAAAATTATTTCTTTATATATAAAAATATAATCAAGGTAAAATTATTTCATTTACCCAATTTAAAAACAATACTGTGTCGAATTGTTCTATTCAAGTGTTTAGAAACCCCTTCGGCATAGTCTTGCGGACCACGCTGACGAAAGTTCATATGCCACTCAATAAACCAATCATCACAATATAAAACAATTTTATATTCACTAACAAATACGCTCTCATAGCTATTATTACACTCAAATTCATTCTAGAATACTACTGATTCTATCTCTAATGAATTATACCCAACAGAACCATGGTTGTCGCTTAACCATAAGCTCTGATACCAGATGTAACGTTTATTTATTTAAAATAGATCCAATTCGAAACATACAGTATATTTTCAAAAATCACTTTATAAATCATTTTAAAATTCCAAAACTTGGTCAAATGATGCTACACACCAAATAGTCAATCACGACTACAACGATATCATATATCGATATGATAATCAATCAAATATCAAAATATCTGAAATCAAATAAAAACTGTTGAGGAATCCTGTTGGATCCCTCCAACCTGTTTTCCTGCATCCAAAAACATTAGCACAATACCAATTTCGCTCCAGTACGAAATTATCGCGGTATGTGTTCTTATTAAATATTATCCGCTTAATAACGGCGTAATAGGGTCTCATCCGCTAAAAAAATAAATGCGGGAAATCAATAACTCCAATATATACATATGCCAATATATATATATATATATATATTGCTATCATATATAATACCAATTTCACTGTTTATGAAATATTCGCGGTATATGTTTTTAATAAATAACATCCGCTTACTAACGGCGTATAATGTCTATTTTAACAATCAATAGATATCAATCAACATTCAAACATGCATTCAAATATTTTAAATCTAACTATTTAAAAAAAAAATCGAAACTGATTCGATTGAGTGAGAAGTTCTCACCTTGATTTTATTTCCGTTTTAGCGATTTATTTCGAATAAAATTAAACGGACGTTTAATTTTACCCAATATTCTCACTAACTCCAAACGACTCCAAACCGACTCCATCGCGTAGTGCTCGTCCATACGATTCCAACGCAACTGGTTTCGCACGTTTTTGACCTCGTATGAAAAAGTTACAAACTTTTGAAGTTACACAAATTTTTATATAATAATTTCAACATAACTTTATAATTTTAAATCAAACCAAATCACTACCGTCCAAACAAACCCCAAACTCCATCAGGTCCGCACGTCCCCACCCCCCTTTCTTCTTCATCTTTCACGCATGCTACAACATAGAGGCCGAACCCATCAATGCATATTAGGTTTAAACTTTACAACCTCATTTCTCGACGAAACTCGATCACATCACTTGCAATTCGAAGGCCTTCACTCCCCCTACACTCGGCCTGAAGCACGTGGAGCTCGGCCCCCTCCTCCTCCTCATTTTGCGTGCGCAGGCCGGCCACTTCATGGTCAATTTCCCGTTGATTCGTGAAGCTATTCGCGATCTCCACCGTTGATCTTGTAGATCTTGATGTGCTCTATAACTTTGTAGTTGATAAATTCTTGAAATAATGCTTGGATTTGAAGATAATGGAGGAGAATCAAAACTAATTTCTGGCCATCAGTTATAGATAGTGGCGGCTAGGGTTTTAGTATTAGGGTTTATTTTTTTTATTTTTTTAAATTATGAAGGCAAGGGTCTCTATTTATAGAAGAAAATCGAACACTATTCATCCGGAAATTCCGAACTCCGATATACGTGCCGTAACCAGCGTTTCTAAGGTTTACCCCGCGTTCCGGACACAATGGAACAGGTTTCAGAAGCTAATTCGGACATCTGTGCGAGTTATGGCTATAAACGCTCAATTTGAATTAAACCGATTTAAACGATTTTCTAGGCGTTTTAATTTGTACCGGACAAACGGTAAATCCAATTGACTTGAAATTTGAAACCTTATAATAATATCACATTACGGATCCGATGAAACTGGTTTCGTCGAAATCCGAGACTTTTTGAAAAATGGCTATTTTAACTCGCCAAATTAAAATTAAAAATAAATCGATGCGTTTCGAGCTGCCACGATCAAACGATAACTCCGATTGACACGAAAATTGAAATCCGGTAATAACTAACTATTACGGATCCAATGGAACTTGTTTCGTTCAATTCTGAGACTGTTCAAAAATTGGCTATTTTCACTAGTCGATTTAAATATTAAAATATTCAATTTTCACAAATTAACTTTTAATTCGATTTTAAAAGTTCTAAAATATCATTCTAACTTCAATATGATAAAATAAAATTTTACAAATCATTTTCAATCATATTTAACTCAATTTTCAATTATTTCCATAATTTAACATATTAAATTATCGATTTAATTATTCAATTAAATCCAATAATTCAAATAAAAATTTATTTGACTTATAAATTCACTCATTTATATTTAAAATAAATTAAATATTCAAATTTTAATTTCTAAAAATTCTGGGTCGTAATACTACCCTAGGATTGCCTAGTTGTGCCATGTCACCTACCCTATCGAGACCACTACGAGTTTGTTTTGTGTCGTACCTATGGAGTATCCTCTGGTAGCCTCCCGATCAGGAGGTATTACGGTATTGTATAGGCTATTGGCACTATAAAATGTGTTAAGGGGGAAATGAGTAACGCCTTAACGCTATTCTAATAGTTTACATAACTTTAGACATTATTATAATAGCGTATATTACTACATAGTAGATAGTTTCAAGGATCCTTATAGGATGGTTATCCCAAACATCCTTTAAGTTACTTGTATTTCAGTTGATATCTCACTTAAGTTGGATTTATTGATATAAGAATGTTAATCCCGACTCGAACGTTCTGTGTTTTGCTTTATGCTCGGGTCAGACTAAATGTCACAGCATTTGAGACTCGCCTTTGGAGTTTGGAGCTTCGCTTGGAGATCCAACTATTGATTCAGCTTTTAGTTATTCAGTTGACTCCGGTGATATAGTCTGATCTTGTATTTGACTATTCTATTGAGACTTCTGTGTATTCGAGACTTCTGTTGTATCTTGTTAACTGATATATATAGTAGCTTCATGAACCACAATTCTTTTGCTTCCGCTGCTTAATGTTATATTACTTAGTGTCTGAAATTTTGTGGTTATTTATTAACAGTATATGTTGAGTTTTTCCAAATATAAATTAACAATCTGACATGTATGGATGTGAATGGTTGAAAATATCGGGATGTTACATGTGGTATCAGAGCTTTGATTTTAGGAAAAACTCAACATATAGGGTAAATTTAATTACGGAATCACTTTCATTCGAGCTTGAATTCCTTCCTCTTTGACTCGGTTTCTTTGAATTTTGGAACATTTCCCTCAGTTCCAAAATCCACTCTGGCCTCTCTCTATTTTTATTTTGTTCATTCTGGAGCATCCCATAGCTCCATTATATGGTTTGTAATGGGGTGAAACTCCTTTATAACAGACATCGATTCACCGAAGATTTCTGTATCATTGGTTTAGATGCTGCTGTCTCTTGCTATACCCAAATTCTATCTCTTGTGATCTGATGTCGATTTGATTTAGAATTCTGCCTCGACCTTATTTTTAAAGCCTCGGTTAACTCGATTAAGATCACCCGCGATTTACATAAGTCTATCCATTCTTTTCTCTCTTTGTAATCTATTTATCTCCCTATCGAGCTTATCTTCTGTTTAGAATTCTTTTGAATTGGGTCCCTCAAATTTGAATCCCTATCTTTAATTTAAATCCATTCTGTATCATGGAGTGAGGGAGTGTATTTGTAGTTAATATTAAAATGTTTTATATGCAATGTTGTTTGAGTTGTTAATGTTGATTTGGGTTTTCGATTCGATTCATCCGATCAACGCTATCGATAGGAATCCAAAACACTTGAACGGAGAAAACTGACACAATATTGTTTTTAAATTTGGAAAATGAAATAAATTTTGTATGATTATATTATATATATATATATATATAAAATAAATTTTCTGAAATTAAAGAGTTACTTGGACTGGTTGTTCTAAATGATAATATTTGTTTTTTGTATTTTGTAAACCAATGATTATTGCCACATGATATAAAGGAAATTATAAAACTTGTTTTATAAATTGATTTGGAATTCTAATGAATTTAAAGGTAAGAATTTGAGAATTTAATTTTCGATGATCTCAAACTTTGGTTTTAAAAGTTTTAAAATGTATATTATTAAAGTATTTTCGAATAGAAATGGTTTTCAAATAATTTTTAAATTTTTAAGTCAGCGCTCTCCTATTTTGTCACCGGAAAATAATTTCGATGATGACGACCGCATCATCGACATTCATTTTGAGGTTTCAGAGTGAAGAGACCATTAGTAGCTTTGCTACACTTTTTTTTTGGAAAATAAATTTGATTTGAATTTCTTAAATATGATGTGATTTGAATAATATATAAGTATATGATTATACATTTTATTTGATATATATTATGTATATAAATACATTTATCTCTAAATTGTTTGAAGTGAAATCGAAAATATAACTCTTAAAATTTTGAAAGGGATGATTTCAATTATAAAATGAAGTCAAATTTTTTGAATAAATACTTAAAACTTGAAAAATTGAATTGGGAAAATTTTACTTGTATAATACTCAATTACTTTTCAATATATAACTTACCTAAATAATTCAGAAGTTGCATATGTAATTGAATAATTTATAATGTAAAATGAAGTTAACGGAATTTATAGATAAATTTGAGTGGTTATAGTAAATGGTTATACACTTAATTTATAAGTATAGAAATTGTTAATTGAAATAATTGAGTAATAGATAATGAATAAATAAATATGAATTAGAAATAGTTAAGAACTGAATTATAAGTTAAATTAATTTAAGTGAAATTAAATGGATCTAATAAAGGAGATAAATAAAATTTTGCTTTGAAGGAATTAATAAATTGACATTAAATAAACTTAATGAAATGCTTGAACTTATAATCCATTATTAAGTATTAATTAATTTAAATTGAAATTTATATCATTTTAAATTAATTTTTTATTTTGTTTTTCAATCTATTTTCTTCTGGTTGTTTCTATTCTCCTACCTCCTTCCTTTTCGACGACGAAAAGTTTTGAGTGGGGGAGAGTGCAATGACTTGTAAATTTTAATGGTTTTAATAACGTATTTAACTAATTTTTTGTAAAAATTCTATATTTGAAATTGAAAATAAAAATTTAATATTTGGAATACGTCTATTTGAACATAGCAAATAGTAAATTTTCATCAGATAATATGCAAGTTTATTTTCTTGCGTAATTTTATTTAAATTCAAATCAGTTAATATTTGATGATAATAAAATGTTTTCCAAACCTGAATATTTTTATACAATAAATTTTGTAAATCGTCTTCTGAGTGAGACGTCATATTTCGTTTCTTCAAATTTGGACTGCTATTGCTCCGTTTATCTTATTTTTGACAGATTTGCAGCATTTTCAATACTGATATCAACTTTTGATAGAATGGTCCTATCACTGATATTTGTATACCGTTTTGATCGTCTCGTCATGCTGATCTCTACAATATATTCATTCGTGTGTCTCGGTGTCTGATACGCGGCGGAATCGACAGATCTGTTTGTCGTACCGGTTCCGCATTTGGACCATTTAGCTTTCCGTATCCTTTCAAATTTCCAACGCGTGTTAACTCAACAGCCATTAACATTATATTTCCTCAAACTCTTGACTTTTGAAATTCCTTTTATATTCAATATATATTTTGTTCGTTTACATTCTAAGTCCCTTCCTTCTATTATAAAAAAAAGAATATGTAATAAAAGCTACAGATTTTCATTAGCCTGTGCATTCATAACCCTCTTCCTCCTTGTCAGCCTATCAACCGTGGACTCCCAATCCTCTCCCCTCCAACTTGTCGTGCTCCACCCTCACCCGAGCTTCCTTTCTCTCCACTTTTCCTTTGACTTCCTCTCTTCCCTCAACGCCAACACCTACCTGGCCGTGATTAGCTTCCACCTGATCCCGCCATAACTTCCCCTCCTTAATGCGTACCGACCCCCATCACCACTAGCGTCTCGTCCTCCGTGCTCCGCAACTGCCTGGCCGCCCACCACCATCTCCTGACCTTTTGCTTGGAATTCTATGCAGCCGCCCAAAGCCTCTATGCAAATCTTCCTCTCCCATGTAAGCTGCAGCCACCTTCCTTTTTTCATTGTTGAAAAAAAACATGAAACAGGTATTTTATATATATTACATATTATGTTAGTGTATATATATATATATGTGAGTCATACCTAATATCAAATGTTAGATATATAAATAATATTTTGGATTTATAAGTTATGTACTATTATACAGTATCATGTATATTATTGTAAGAGTAATATGTGTATTTGTATATATATATAGTTATAGACCAGTTTTACCTATATATAATATATGTGAGTTATATATAGCTTCATAAATATAGTTATCATTTTTTGTTTTCCTTTTGTCGTGTAAGAAGCAAAAGAAATTATGTATATATATTTTTATATAAATTGATATTAGATCTGTTGTTTTGCCTTTATATAGTTTTATATGATGATAACCAGTTGTATATATAAATATACATAAGTTATAATAGGTATAATATGTTGTTTCATATGTTTTGATTAAAAGTGATTTAAATGAATATTTCAAATTTATAGAAATTGAAATGGTATATTTAGTTTTATTTAAATTTGAAATTTGAAGTTTTATTTAAATGTTATTTGAATGATTAAGTAAATATTTCAAAATAAATAATAGTAAAGTGAATTTGATATATATATATATATATATATATATATATGAAATTATCAAATCTTATTTTGAAATGTTTGAATATTTAAAGCTTTGAAATATATTGAAATTGAAATGGTTTATTTTTTGGTAAAAAAAATCAGTAATTGAAATTGATGTAATTTGAAATGGTTTATTGAGAAACTGATTTGAGTTGAAATTGATGAATTGAGATTGAATTAAATATGAATTTTGGAATTCGAGTTGATTTGGATGGATTTGTGAAATTTGAGCACACTATTTTATTATATAGTGTATTTTAAAAAATTTATTTAAAATATGACGCCCCACGTCTATGCTCACAATAACAAAGGTTATTATACGGAATAACGTCTGCTATTGTGAAGAATAAGGCTTGTTAGAAGCAACCATCCGTAAGTTATGCCTTAGACGAGTATTGATTACATCGACAGGAGTTGTGAAATTACTCCCAAAGATATAAATTCAATCCAAATCTAAAACGAAACTACAGTGGCTGAAGAAAAACCCAGAACAACTTGTAATAATAACAACACTGATAGTATAATCACATCAGAACAGAAATATCAGATATATAGCGGAAGACAAGTCTGGATACATGGTATAACAATCTATAGTTCACATGAACCCAATGTACACATACGTATCCATTAATACATACATAAGATGAGAGTCAATAAGCCAAAAGTACTCCTCGAAGACTACACAAAAGATGAAGTGAATCCCAAAAGCAGAAGCTGCTACTGAATCGGAGGTAGCGATTACCCTGAAATAACTCGGTCTGACCCGAGTATTATTTAAAAGAAAATAATAAACGGATTAGTCTAATTTAAACTCAGAAATAAGTGTATGATAAACAACACTTAAACAAATAATTTTTAGTCTCGAACGAGACTAATTAGCATAAATAATCAGCATAGTTTAAATGAAGAAATCTCAATTTAAACTCCATCATAATCAATTTTCAAATTCACAATTGAATTCAAAACAGCAATACGCAAATTTTTAATCTCAGATGAGGCTATACACAAACTCAACTTCCAAATTCATAGATGAATTCAAAGCAGCAATTCACAAAAACTTGAAATTGAAATAGATAACTAGAAAATCAACAGTCGCAAAATCTAGAAATCAAAATGAGATAAGTAGAAAAATCAGCATAAAAGTTGATCGATCAGCAGATGGCGAGTTGTAGCTACGCCGAACGTGCATCTCAAACGGCCGAGGCCTACCAAGTACTATAATTTTTGGCGCCCATCAGATGACCCGAAGGTCCGCAGAGTGACACGAAGGTCTAGTACTGGTAATTGACCCGAAGGTTCATCAGATGACCCGAAGGTCCAACAGAGTGGTTCGAAAGCCCAATAAAATCATCATAATCATCAAACAGCAAATATTTCAATTTACGAGTCCGGAATTAACCGAAATAGTAAAAGCGTGGTTCCATACTCCGCACTTTTGCTAAATCGTTTAAATCTCTTCATCGTTTCCTTGAAAGTGAAAAATTGTATATTTTATACAAATAAAATTTTCGTTCTCAAACGGACAAGTTCAGAATTAAGCGAATCAGTAAAAGAAAGGGTTCATAGTCCTTAATTCTGCTAAATCGTTTAAATCGCTTCCTCATTCTTTTGAAAGCGCAAACTGTAAATTTTTTGGAAACAATTTATTTTTAAAATGATTTTTATAAAACACATGATTAAAACAGCAACATCAGTAGCAATTTCGAAGAGGAAATTGCACTTCACAAAACACCGTAAAAACGGGTACCAAATCAGCATTGCGGGATAACCGCTTGAAAATTCACTTTAAAAATTGACGGTTGCTGCAGTCAAAACAACAGTAATTTTTATTCGTCAAAAATGTTGTCAAAACAACATGCTTCAAAAATTAATATTGATGTAAAAATTCCGTTGCAAAAATAACGGCAACAAGATACGTGTTTAACGTAACATCAGTTCAAAGCAAATTAAACCATAGATTGTACGACTATATTTTCAACAAAATATTGTACGTACAAAAAATGCAAAAGCAGGTGCTCTAGAACTTGGTGTCTATGCAATACAACACTGTATAAAAATGTTGATAAAAATGATGACCTGTCCATACTTTCGAACGTTATACTAGCATAAAAATGAAGTTGATAAAGTTTTAAAGTGAACTGGGCATAGTTTTTCTTATATTACACTTGCACTTAACTATGCATTATAACAAAAACCTGGGCAACATAATATACACGCACACACGCAACTTTTTTTCCCAAATGTAACGCAATTGAAGATGGCCAGGCAACTCTTCAAAAATATAATTCATGCACGAACTAATTTTTATAGCCTGGGAAACATAATATACACGTGTAGCCAGTGCATTTGTGTATGCATGAATGAAACAACTTGCATGCACATCACACTTTCAAAGGTTTGGCCACTTTATATGCAGATACTCAATGAAATGTCTCCAGAATTGTTTCGTTCTTTATGCGAAAATTTGATTACCACTGCAAGCTTAATTACTCAAAGGACCAGAGCACTTGAAGATGGCCACGCATGCAACAGGGCATCACTATGAAACAATAAGCAACATACAAGTAAAGGATGCATTTTCGAGTGCATCGGATCTAACTCAGTGTACATTGTACACTGCAGCAAAAGTTGCACTACCAAAGGCTTCAATTTAAACAAACAGTGACATTGGATACAAGTGCATGTAGAATTTTTACGAACATAAATATACATATACATACATACATACATACATACATACATATATATATATATATATATATATATATATATATATATATATCAATGAAGCATTACCAACTCAGGTGAATAAGACCAAATGAGAAAATAATAAAAATCAAATATACTGAGGACAGTGGCTACGAATTCAAGTATCACTAATCATAGACAATGGGGTGTCTAACTATCTGAAACAACAAGTAAAGATTCAAACAGGTCGAAAGTACTAATAAATGAAGGAGTGTATAAATTAGCAACGTGGTTTTTTTTACACTCACTTAATTTGCTTCCAAAAATCAGTTACACAAGATCCAACAGAGGATTAAATGTGTGTTGCCATTAAAGCCATTTCAGAGAGCAACTTGAAAAAAAAAAAGAATGGAGCTAAACTGAACATTGCAGTGCCATCGTTTTTTTCTTCAAAATTGTACAAGTCAAAATGAAGAAAAAGGAAGTGTGCTAGCAAGGCTTTGGGTACACATTCATTTAATGCAACATGCTTCAGAGGAAAATAAAGTACTTGCTGCATATAGAAGTGATGGTGGAAAAGTGTTCAACACTGCTTTAGAAATTTGGTGATAGCCGGTTCATAAATTTGCTTTTGAAACCATTGCTGTAGCCGAACAAATGTTTCCACTATGCTCTAAATGTTTTAATGACAGCTAGCAAAAGAATGATGGTGTATAGTGTCCACTATTGATTCAAGATGAATTAATTCTCACGTGAAGGCAAAAGCCTTTTATATCAACATGCTGCAGCTATTTAGACTACTAACTTTACTACATGATTTCACTCTCTTTTTTCCAAATTTAATTTAAAATTTTCTATTTAAAATGTTTATTACGACAGTAATTCAAAAATCACGGTCGTTACAGACTCCCCCTTATAAAAATTGCATCCCCGCAATTTTCATACTAGAAGCAGTCAATAACACAATAATTCATCACAACTAAGATTAAAATAGAAAAGATGGATAAGAATGCTCACCCCCACCCGAAGAGGAGACAAAACTCGAATAAGAACTTTCGATGAATTCTATGGTTTCCCAAGTGCAATCCTTGGGGTTTGTGTACCGTTGAATTTTCACAAGCGGGACTTCTTTATTCCGAAGGCGTTTAACCTCCGAAGCTAGTACATGAATAGGATTTTGCACCATAGACAGTCGGGTGAGATCTCAAGATCTTGCAACAGATGAGGATCAATAATAGAATCTGAATCACGAAGGCATCGACGAAGCTGGGACACATGAAATACGTCATGAATTCCCGAAAACTGAACAGGTAGCGATACGCGATAAGCAACATGGCTAACACGTTCCATAACAGGAAACGGTCTAATATATCAAGAAGCCAATTTCCCGGAGCTACTAAAATGCACCACACCCTTTATCGAGGAAACACGAATGAATACGTGATCGCCAACAGAAAATTCTAAAGGCTTCCTACGATGATCGGCATAAGATTTCTGTCTATCCAGAGCCTCCTTCATTCTTGTCTGATATATCAATCCTCTCAGAAGAATCACGAATATAATCGGGCCGAGAACTAACTTTTCCCCCGTTTCCAACCGACAAGATGGTGATCGACACCGTCTTCCGTAAAGAGCTTCGAAAGGAGCCATACCGATACTTGATTGAAAATTGTTGTTATAAGAAAATTCAACAAGAGATAAGTGGTCTTCCCAACTACCACCAAAATCAAGAATGCAAGCTCGAAGGAGATCTTTCAAAAATTGATTCACCCTTTCAGTCTGACCATCAGATTGTGGATGATAAGCTGTACTAAGATTGAGCTTAGTGCCCGAAGCTTTCTGAATGCTCTGCCAGAAACCACTAGTAAAAATCGGATCCCTGACACTAACAATAGAACTAGGCACACCATGAAGTCGAACGACTTCCTTAATAAACAGCTTAGCCAATAAAGGAGCAGTCCGATTGGACTTGATAGGAATAAAATGGGCTGATTTAGTCAATCGGTCAACAATCACCCAAATACTAGTATGGCCCGACCTCGAACGAGGTAGACCATCAATGAAGTCCATAGAAATCTGATCTCATTTCCATAATGGAATCCCAAGAGGCTGCAAAAGACCACTGGGACTCTGGTGGTCTGCTTTAACAAGTTGACAGGTCATGCAACGACTTACATAACTTGCAATATCATGCTTCATACCCTCCCAATAATACAAGCATTTCATATCAGCATACATCTTACTACTACCCGGATGGATAGTATACTTAGAAAGATGACAATCCTAAAGAATGTCATTCCTAAGATTAGAAGCATTAGGCACGACCAACCTACCCTTCTTCCGAATACAACCATGAATATCAATATCGAAATCCTTCAGACCATCACTTCGGGATTCCGATTCACAACTCTAAATAAGAAAAGCAATATGTGGATCTGGTTTCTGAGCATCGACAACACGATCCAACAAACTAGGACGAGCTACCATGCTAAATAAAAGCACGGAAGAATCAGAAACTGAAGGACGGTCTCTAATATCACAAAGAGATAAAGCTTCCAAAATATTCCACTTTGCTAGCATCATGGAAACAACAACCTGCTGCTTGCGACTAAGCGCATCAGCAGCTTTATTACCCTTACCAGGGGTATACTGAATATCGAAATCATATGAAGCAAGAAATTCGAGCCAATGCTATTGCCTCATATTAAGCTCTTTCTGAGTAAATAAATACTTTAGAGATTTGTGATCGGTGAAAAGAATAAAACGCTCGCCCAATAAATAATGTCACCAAATCTTTAGACCAAAGACTATAGCGGCTAACTCCAAATCATGGGTAGCATAACGAATCTCGTTAAGCTTTAGTTGTCTAGAAGCATAACAACTACTCTATCCTTTTGCATGAGAACAGCACCGAGCCCAAAACCACTGGAATCGGTATAAACAACAAGATCATGATTCCCTTCGGGAACCACTAAGATAGGAGCATGAGTAAGGAGATCTTTTAACTTCAAGAAAGAATTCTCACACTTATCTGACCAAATAAAAGGAACAGCTTTTCTAGTGAGAGTGGTAAGCGGTAAAGCAATACGAGAAAAGTTCTTAATAAACCAACGATAATAATCCGCCAATCCGAGGAAACTACGGATCTCAGTAACAATCTCGGGCCTCTTCCAATTCTGAATAGATTCGATCTTGGAAGGATCGATAGAGATACCATCGGAAGAAACAATATGACCAAGAAACTTCACCCTATTCTCCCAGAAGTGACACTTAGAGAATTTGGCATAAAGCTGATGCTGACGAAGAGTGCTCAAAACAATCTCCAAATGTTGAATATGATTGGCTTCAGATTTGGAATAAATGAGAATATCATCAATGAAAACCAAGACGAACTTATCGAGATATTCCCGGAATATCCAATTCATAAGATCTATAAAATACGCGTGAGCGTTCATCAAACCGAACGGCATAACGAGCCATTCGTAAGAACCATAACGAGTGCGGAATGCAGTAAGAGGAATGTTGTCTTCCGTAACTCATAACTGATGAAAATCAGTAGCAAGATCGAGTTGGGAGAAGAGCTTAGCGCCACTTAATTGATCAAACATGTCATCGATCCTAAGTAGTGGATACCTATTTTTGATAGTGAGCTCGTCGAGCTTGTGATAATCAATGCAAAGCCTAAGAGTACCATCTGGCTTCTTAACGAAGACAATGGCGGCACCCCAAGGAGACGAGCTAGAACGAATAAAATGCTTGGCTTCCAACTCAGATAATTGTTGCTTGAGTTCCTCATTTTCCTTAGCAGACATCCTCATGGGAGGACGACTGACAGGATGTGCACCAGAAATAAGATCAATATGGAAATCTATTGCTCACTTAGGCGGCAATCTCGAAATAGGCTCAAAAACATCAGAAAAATCACAAACAACCGGAATATTATCTATGACATCCTCTGATTCAATGGAAGAAATGAGAGCGTTAGAAGCATGATCCACGCTTCGAAATATAATAGATAACTGCTCGCTAGCATCGGGATGCTTAAGATATAAAGTTCTTTCGGTACATAGAATTTGAACTTCATAACGAACGAGCCAATCCATACCCAAAATCATATCAAATCAAGATGATCCATAACATGCAGACTCGCATGAAAGGAAAAGCCACAAAGAATAATCTCAACATCCACACCCAACAAACCAAGAGTAGCGGATCTACCAATAGGATTTACAATCCTCAAAGGGTCGCAAAGAGTAACAACATCCAAAGAAATAATATCAACAAGCTCCTTTGACACGAATGAATGCGATGCACCCTTATCGAAAAGAACTCTAATAGAACGGCCATGAGATAAAATTAAACCTTCCAAAACAAAAGGAGTAATACCTTTGGGCTGAGAAGAAACAGCAGAAGCTTTAGAAACATTAAGCTTCCCAGATTTGAGACCCCTGGAAGCAGCAGGACAATCAGAAATCCAATGACACTCTTTCTTGCAATGGCGACAAATGCGAGGCTTAGGACAATTACGGTGAAGATGATCCAGAGAACCACAATTATAGCACGCCCTCTGAATAGAAGGTACACTACTAGGCTGACGACTAAAGGTAGCTTGCTTCTTCTTCTTTTGATTGGAAGAATTAGGCTTATTGAAATGGAAACCTCTTCTTGTTGGGGTTCTTAGAAACCTCAACATCATCACAACTATCACGTTCCTTTTCAACAGCTTTAAGACAAAGAGCTGAATCAACTAGCTCCTCAAAAGAGAGCTTAAGCTGAAGCAAAAGAACTTTCTTCAAATACTTCTTCAAACCATCAACAAAAGGAAGATTCTTCTTACGTGGATTGTTAATGAACTTAACTCCGTATTTGGACAAGGCCTCAAAAGATGCAACATAATCAGAAACAGATGACTTTCCTTGCTTCAACTCAAGGAAATTATGAGCAAGACTAGCCTTTTCCGATTCAGGAACGAACTTAAGTTCGAAACGTTCCTTAAACTAAATCCAAGAGAGAGAAGACTCATCAACTTCCGCAATAAAAAGCTCATACCAATCAAGAGCATGCTCTTGCAACATGCTAGATGCCACGAGAACGCGATGATGATCGGAAAGATCCATCCGAGAAAATATGCGCTCACAAGTGCGCAACCAAGTTTGAACCTCCATTACACTTTTCGATCCCATGAAATGCTTGCCTCCAAGGTTGGAATGATGTAACGTCCCTCCTTTTCGCACGCTCTAAATCGACACACGTGCCAATTCAAACCATACGGAAGGCCGGTTTGTTATCGAGTAAATAAAAACCAAGAAAGAAATAAAACAAATAGAATCTCACAGCGGAAGGAAAAAATATAATAATCAAATATACAGTTCATGAAGTTGTTTTTCAAAATATTTAATTATACTTACAATATATATCAGAGTTATACATACCATAGAATATCAATAATGTAGCGGAATACAATAGTGAAGTGGAATAATATAGTAGATAAAAGTAATATAAATCTTCGTCCTCGTCCTCCAGAGCTAAAGTCTTCGAATCCTGAAATGCTCAAGAGGACGAGGACGAAGATTTATATTACTATTATCTACTATATTATTCCACTACACTATTGTATTCTGCTGCATTATTGATATCCTATGGTATGTATAACTCTGATATATATTGTAAGTATAATTAAATATTTTGAAAAACGGCTTCATGAACTGTATATTTGATTATTATATTTTTTCCTTCCGCTGTGAGATTCTATTTTGTTTTATTTCTTTCTTGGTTTTCTTATTTACCCGATAACAATCCGCCCTTCCGTATGGTTTTAATTGGCACGTGTGTCGATTTAAAGCGGCGAAAAGGCGGGACGTTACATCTGGTATCAGAGCTTTGGTTTAGCGATAAACCTTATCTTTGTGGGGTTTAACTCTTTGTTAATAGGCTAGTAATACCCTATGATGAGTCACTGAGCGTATATATATGAGAGAGCGTATTTGTTAGTGTTATACGAGGTTTTAATACTGTGTTAATTTGTTCCGTTTTGTATTTATAAATTCTAGTTGATGCATGGGACGCTATGACATTAATAGGGATTTCTATACACTTAATAGGACAGACTGACATAATATTTGTTTTTAATATAGGTTAATGAAATAATTTTTGCCTATTATGTTTTCTATATATATAAGATAAAATTTTATAAAAGTTATATTTGGTTGTAATATATTGGTTGTTAGGTAATGAAAATTTATAAATAATAGTTGAAATGAGATTGAAAATAAAATAAACCAAATTGGAAATTTTAGAACTTAAGTCCCGGGGTTTTGAAAATTTCTTTTGAATGATTTTGAAATATAGTAATAATAATTAGAAGTATTTTATGATATAAATATGTCAATATATTTTGAAAGAAATTTTTTAAAGAAATTTTGGAAAAGAAATAAGTTGTACTCCCCTCTTTGCCGTTGGAAAATAATTTCGGTGATGAGTGCACGCATCATCGACATTCATTTTCGAGTTTCGAAGTGGGAATGCCACTGTAGTAGTTTACTACAGATTTGTTTGATAAACAAATATAAATTTTAAAATTGTTTTAAATATAATTATATATATAAACTGTAAGTATATACATTTATCTATTATTTTAAAATAATTTGAAATTAAACCCGGTATTTAGTTCTTAAGTTTCCATTAATAATTTCGATTATTATAGTGAAATTAAATGTAACTAATTTATAATTGGAAGCTTTAATTAAAATAAGAAGTTTAATGCTGAGTTATGAATGAAATTAAAAGAAATTTAGAAAGTGTAACCTATAAGACAAAAGATATTATTGTTGAACATTAAATTAATTAAAGGTAGTAAGAAAAACTAGTATAATTTTTCAATTACATTCTTAAAGCATGTATATAACTTACCATATAATAAAAGTTACAATGTTAATAAGAAAATGTAATGGGAAATCTTACAAGTAAAACTTGAGGTAATGAAAGTATTCAATGAATTTGCTGTTATAAATAAGAATTTAATGTTATAAACTTAGGTTATGACATAAAGGCCACCAATTAAATATAATAGAAAAGTTATAAAGAAATCAAAATAAATGTAAGAAGTATTGAAGTTATTTATAATAAAATAAATGGAAAGGTGTATACTGTAAATAAATGATATTAAGTAGTGGATAAATGAATGTAATACAATAAAAAGAAATTTCAAATTTAAGTAAATAAGTTGATGTTATTTCTAAATAAAATTGTAAGAAATTAGTGTAAAATATGAAGATAAATCATTATATGGAAGAAAAGAAATCAAACGACTAATGTATGAAATGAAATTAATAATAAGTAAATTTGGGTTGTTGGTTGGAATTGTTGTTTGTTTTGGGTTATGGTTGTTTGGGTAAGGATAATTTAAAATTGTTGGGATGAATGAATAATCTATTTAGTTTTACCTAAGACTGTTGAGTGAATGGTACACTTAGTAAGTTATTTTTCATTCCGTACAATTTAAAAGTTTTGAACTCGAACAACTATTTGTTTGTTTGATATGAATGAATGTTTGATTTGTGTTGATTTTTATGTGATGGTTGTATGACTTGTTGCAAGTGGTTGTTAGTTGTATTGATTTGTTTATTTATGGTTGAAACAACCTTAAATATTTCATTTTGTATAATTGTTAACCTTTTGGATAATACAAGTGAAATACAGGTTATGGAAGCAATTGCTACTGCTTTTGGTTCCATAAAATAAGAGTTAATTGCCCGACAAATAGGTACGTTTTCGGATTTTGGTTTATAGCGTTATGATATTATTTTTCCCGGGTTGGGATATATATTATTTTGGAAAATATTTGTTGTATATCGTTATATTTACGTTATATTTTTCCCCGAGCCTCTTCGTACAAAGGAGACTCTGTCGAAATTTTCCGTAAATTTTGGACTTAGAAAATATTTTGAAAATGTTTCCACACCTTATTAATATGAACATAATGTTTTGAATAATAGATATTAATTTATAAGTTCTTCTTTTCCCCTTCTTTTTCCTTTTCGGGGACCAAAAGTTTTGAGTGGGGGAGAGTGTAACGACCCATGAATTTCGTTAATTTAAATTTGTCATATTAGTAAGATTTTGAAGATTAATTTATAAAGAAATATAATTGTTATAATTTTCAATGCAGTAAATGTTAAGAATTAACATATGAAATATTATATTGATTAAAATAGACTTAATTAAAAAGGTTGAATTGAATAAATCATGTTTACTGGAACCTAATTTATTGGTATGAAAATTTATAATAAATGAGTTATTGCAAGAAATTGAAATTTGAATAGAATTCTAATGAATGAAAGTAGTGAAAAGATTATACCCAGATGAAATTGTATATGAGAAATAAAGGAAAGTATTAAATTGATTTATGTAATAAAACATTGTTAACAGTATTTGATTTTAAAATTAAGGAAACGTGTTAATGCAAATAAATATTTAATGAACTTGAATGAACATTACAATTTAATTTAAATTCAAATATTATGACTTAGCTATAAACAGAATATAATAAAAACAAATACAATCAATGTTAGAAACGAAATTTTTATGTTCTTTGTTGATAATAAACCTTACTTTAATGATTATTAGTGTAGTAACGGAAGTGTAAATGAAAATTAAATAGAAACATAAGTTTATTTCAAGGTAGTAATTGATAAATTAGGAAGATAGCTCATAGTATGTTAATTGATGAATTAATACGCAATGTATGTAGAGTAATAAGTTGGTTTAAGGACGAAACTAAGGAAAATTCATTTATCTGTTTTTAAAACATCAATTAATGCATTTAATTGATAGATGTACATTTAGGAATATAATATTTATTCAAATTAAGTGGTACATAGGCAAATATTAATGTCATGAAATAAAAATTTAGCGTATATGAAATTATAAATCCGGATCGATAAGTAACGAACTTATGAAGGCAATTAAAAGACAATAGGTGGCAAATTAATATAGGTTGCTTGTTTATTTAATATGTCAAATAAATTGGTAATCGATTACAATAAATCTTAATTAACATTTGGTTAATGTAAATTAAAGTAAGATTGATGTAATAAAGGATGGAGCCAAGGTAAATTAATTTATTAGATTTAAAATCTAAATTTATGGGTGAAATTGACAAATTTCAATGGGATTGAATTTTGTAGTTATTACACAATTAGTGGAAATAGAATACTTAATACGAATAAAGGTGAAACGGAAAGTATCAGGGTAATGAAACGTAATCAAATGTTAAATATGTTTATTGGATAATGATTTGTTTGAATAATAAGAACGGTAATCAAGATTTGCTTATTTATTTGAATAAATTAGGGTAATTGGGTTTATTGCAATTAATTGAAATTAAATGTTTAGATATTACGTTAAAGGAGTTTAAGATAAAAATTGAGAATAACAAGGTAACAAACCACAAACCATTGTTAATTTATCGACTTGGAGATAATGGAGTGATTAACATGATTTAAAAAAAAACCAAATAAATGAATTTCTTGGGAATTTAAGTTTAATTTCTGGATAAATTGGAAATTTAAACTTATAATATTGTAAATTGGGAATTTTCAATGATAAATTGATGTAGAAATTAAAAGGATTCTAAATTTATCAAGTAATCCAAACTGATTAAAATTGTAAATAATTAAAGTAAATTTGTAAAATTTGATTTAATTAACTTATTTTTAACTTATTTAATTAACTAGAAAATAGCCATTTTGGCCACTGACTTGGATTTCAACGAAACCAGTTTCATCGGATCCATAACGGTGAACTATTGTAGCATTTCAAGTTCCGTAAAGATCGGACTTGTCGTTTGATCGTACAAACGCGAAACGCCATGAAATAGATTTAATTGTAATCAATTGAAATCAATTTGAAAAATATTGATTTTAGCATAACTTCTTCGTACGATGCAATTTGAACCTGAATCCTTTTACATCACGTTCAAAATATATAAAAATACCTATTTTGATAAATGGGTTGACCCAATTTCGTTTCAGAGTCAGAACGGGCTTTTTGGGTCACTTTTTCGTTAGCGCGTACATCTATCTTATCCAATCCATTCTATTTCAAATTTGCCTATAACTATCCTGCTTTAAACCCTACCCTCCTTAATTCTCATTTGTCTGTAAGTAAATTCATTCTATTCCTCCTCTTCCTCAACGGCGGACAATATTCTATATTTCCAGATCCAATTGCAAATCAAATCCAAAACATAAATTTCAAAGTCCTAAGAAAAATTCGAAAAAAATATATGTTGAAGCTCTCGATGAGCGTAATCTTTTGGTACTGTTCCTTTTTCAAATCGATTCGCCGCTTGCCCAGAAATCGCGAAACAATTCTAGGCCGTTCACTATGGATTATGGCATTTAATGGTGGATCTTCACCCTGGAAATGATCAGGAGGCATGGGGTGGTAGAGATCGCGGAGCAGTGATAATCTAGGGTCTTCGTTCGTCAAATTTATGCTCTAAATCGTCGGAATTCGTCCTTGTAAGCGGCGGCGACGTGATGGCTGGAGGGCACCATCGGTGGTCGCACTACCGGGTTGCGTGCGGATGATGAGGGGCGTGGCTCCGGTGATATTCGATCAGAAGAAAAAATTGTGTGGAAGCGGCGTTCGTGAGCAGAGGGTGGCGGCTGAAGGTTGTCGACTAAGTTCACGTGCTTTGGAGATGTAGGGTTTCATCTTATTTAGTGACGTGGCAGGGTATGGACCTGGTTGTTTTATTTTATTTTAATTCGTTTTCAACTCGTTTAAATCAAATAACTTTTACATACGATATCCGTTTTACGCGAAATTTTTTTGTTAGGATCGGAATAAAATTCCGGACAGTTTGACGCTGGTTTGGACGAATTTGGAGACTGTCATTTTTTGGGTTTAAATTCAATTTAAATTCAATTTAAATTCAAAATGTGGGTGTTTTAACCCACTCACAACTTCTAAAATCTCTTATGTTTGTTAAATTGATTGATGTTATGATCAGAAATATATTTATGACTGTTTGGCATATTCTTAATCATCATCTCAGTTAATTTCATTTATTTAAATTAAATTGCTATTTAATTTATTCATTGCATTTAAACTGGCAGTTAAATTGTTAATTAATTATTCATTGCATATAAACTGCCAGTTAAACAGTTATTTAATTTACTATTGAATATAAACTGCTATTTAATACCTGCTGTTATTATCCGTTCCATATTGATGATATTGTTTGAATTTGATGATGATTGCGATAAATGGTTGATGGTTGATATTGGATGAATGGATGTTGTATTTTATATCCTCATAATCTGCAAGTTGTTATGCATTTATTTTGATTCGGGATTGCGGTTTGAAATAATATACAACCACATTTTTATTTTTAAATTGCGGATTGAAATGATAAATATCCGTATCACTTGACCATAGGATAGAAAATTATATACAGACACCGCGGTATATATATATATATATAATTATTTTTGAAATGATTTTCTATGGTTTGTAAAGAAATATATATATGGTCCTATGAGATATTGATTTCGGATATTTGATAAAGGTTATTTTATCTATAGTTCAATTCTTGGTTTTAAGCTATGTATAAAATTGTTTAAAGTATGAAGTAAGTTTAATAATAAAGTTGATTTTATAAAAATATATTACGGATAAGTATTTACTTAAATTATATTCTAATATAGAGTTTATATTGATTTTTATAAATCAAAGTTCAGAAGACAGTTTGAAATTGATTTGAGATTTTATTTAATCAAGATCTTATTGAAATTTAGATTTAAAAAGAACATGGTGTTATAACTAAATTCAGGTTTAAGATGATTTAAGTGAATATATCTAGTCTAAATAAATTGAGGACTATTCAAATATTGAATTTGGAAGTTTTATTTAAAGGATACTGGATTTATTAAGTAAGTATTTCAAAACTAAATAATAGTATAGTGAATTTGGCATATATATATATATATATATGAATTAAAAATTTAGTTTGGAAACGGTGGAATATTTTAAAACTTTGAAATAGATGGAAATTTAAATGGTTTATTTGGGAATTCAAATTTGTATTTGGAATTGATTTGAGAAATTGAAAAGCTAATTTACTTTATAAAGTAATTTATTATTAAACCATTTAAGTGTTGAAAATTTTGTTTCGGAGCCATGGGTTTAAGGTGTATATATATTTGGAAGTACTATGATTTTTTTAAAAGGATATATTTGAAATAAAAATGATATCATATTGATTTGGGTTTTAAAATAGAAATGATATTATATTTATATGGTTTTGAAATGAATATTTTATTCTGGTTTTAAAGTATAGACTATTTTGAAAAGACCGCGGTGTCATAATAACGTTTGGTTGTTAAAGAGATCGGGATCGGAAGTTGTCATACTCTTTGACTCGAGTGTTTTGTCCTTTCAATTCGCTCGGGTCAGAACTAAAATATCTTATATGAGTTAAATTAACAGAAATAAATATGAGTGCAGCAACTTAAGAGATGCTCGGGATTCACATCTCCTAAGAATTCGTTGAACTATTTACTATGTAGTAATATTTCGCTATTATAATAGTGTCTAATAGTAAAATAAACTTACTTTTTTCTTAGCATTAAGGGGTTACCCGTATAGCCCTTAACACGTAATAGTCCAAGTAGTCCATCCCTTCTGATCGGGAAGCCACTAGAGGATACCACATGGGCTACGGGAGAAAACCAAACTCGTACAAGGCGCGATAGGGTAGGTGACACGGCACAACTAGGCAATGCTAGGGTAGATATACAAATTACGCATCTGGGCTAGTGGTAACGCGTAGCAGCTACTACCACCCACCTCGGATAACACCCCCAAAATCAAAAATCAAAAGTGGCCACCGAATCAATCCAAAAGTCAAAGTATAATATCGAAGGAGTGCGTCCGATAAGAGGAATGACCTCATTGGCCCGAGAATCGCTCCTGTTTTAGCCACCTTATGCCAACTCATGGGATTCAGGTCCATGTATTTACGTCAAAGGAAACGCAGCCACCAACCTACTTCATTCTGGAATCTCCACCGCATACACGGTTGTTAAAGTGGTTTTCGGAGTTGGCAGAGAGTATGACAACTTCTGATCCCGGTCTCTTTAACAACCAAACGTTATTATAACACCGCGGTCTTTTCAAAATAGTTTATACTTTAAAAACAAAATAAAATATTCATTTCATAACCATATAAATACGATATCATTTCTATTTTAAAACCCAAATCAATATGGTATCATTTTTATTTCAAATATATCCTTTTTCAAAAATCATAGTACTTCCAAATATACATACCTTAAACCCATGGCTTCGAAACAAATTTTTTTATATTAAATGGTTTAATAATAAATTACTTTATAAAGTAAATTAGCTTTTTAATTTCTCAAATCAATTTCAAATACAGATTTGAATTCCCAAATAAACCATTTAAATTTCCATCTATTTCAAAGTTTTAAAATATTCCACCATTTCAAAACTATATTTCTAATTCATATATATATGCCAAATTCACTTTACTATTATTTAGTTTTGAAATACTTACTTAATAAATCCAGTATCCTTTAAATAAAACTTTCAAATTCAATAATTGAATAGTCCTCAATTTGTTTAGACTAGATATATTCACTTAAATCATCTTAAACCCGAATTTAGTTATAACACCATATTCTTTTTAATTCTAAATTTCAATAAGATCTTGATTAAATAAAATCTCAAATCAATTTCAAACTATCTTCTCAACTTTGATTTATAAAAATCAATATAAACTCTATATTAGAATATAATTTAAGTAAATACTTATCCATAATATATTTTTATAAAATCAACTTTATTATTAAACTTACTTCATACTTTAAACAATTTTATACATAGCATAATACCAAGAATTTAACTATATATAAAATAACCTTTATCAAATATCCAAAATAATATCTCATAAAACCATATATATATATATATATATATATATATATATATATATATATATTTCTTTACAAACCATAGAAAATCATTTCAAAAATAATTTTTTATATATATACCGCGATGTCTGTATATAATTTTCTATCCTATGGTCAAGTGATACGGATATTTATCATTTCAATCCGCAATTTAAAAATAAAAATGCGGTTGTATATTATTTCAAACCGCAATCCCAAATCAAAATAAATGCATAACAACTTACAGATTATGAGGATATAAAGTACAGCATCCATTCATCCAATATCAACCATCAACCATTTATCGCAATCATCATCAAATTCAAACAATATCATCAATATGGAACGGATAATAACAGCAGGTATTAAATAGCAGTTTATATTCAATAGTAAATTAAATAACTATTTAACTGGCAGTTTATATGCAATGAATAATTAATTAACAATTTAACTGCCAGTTTAAATGCAATGAATAAATTAAATAGCAATTTAATTTAAATAAATGAAATTAACTGAGATGATGATTAAGAATATGCCAAACAGTCATAAATAAATTTCTGATCACAACATCAATAAATTTAACAAACATAAGAGATTTTAGAAGTTGTGAGTGGGTTAAAACGCTCACCTTTTGAATTTAAATTGAATTTAAATTCAATTTAAACCCAAAAATTGACAGTCTCCAAATTCGTCCAAACCAGCGTCAAAGTGTCCGGAATTTTATTCCGATCCTAACAAAAAAATTCACGTAAAACGGATATTGTATGTAAAAGTTATTTGATTTAAACGAGTTGAAAACGAATTAAAATAAAATAAAACAACCAGGTCCATACCCTACCACGTCACTGAATAAGATGAAACCCTACATCTATAAAGCACGCGAACGTAGTCGACAACCTTCAGCCGCCACCCTCTGCTCACGAACGCCGCTTCCACACAATTTTTTCTTCTAATCGAATAGCACCGGAGCCACGCCCCTCATCATCCGCACGCAACCCCGGTAGTACGACCACCGATGGAGCCCTCCATCCATCACATCGCCGCCGCTTACAAGGATGAATTTCGATGATTTAGAGCACAAATTTGACGAACGAAGACCCTAGATTATCACTGCTTCGCGATCTCTACCACCCCATGCCTCCTGATCATTGCCAGGGTGAAGATCCACTGTTAAACGCCATAACCCACAGTGAACGGCCGAGAATTTTTTCGTAATTTCTGGGCAAGGGGTGAATCGATTCGAAAAACGAATAGTACAAAAGATTATGCTCATCGAGAGCTTCAACATATGTTTTTTTTCAAATTTTTCTGAGGGCATTGAAATTTATGCTTTGGATTTGATTTGCATTTGGATCTGGAAATATAGAATTTTGTCCGCCATCGAGGAAGTGGAGGAATTGAATGAATTTACATACAGACAAATGAGAATTAGGGAAGCTAGGGTCTAAAGCAGGATATTTATAGGCAAATTTGAAATAGAATGGATCGGATAAGATAGATGTTTGCGCTAACGACAAAGTGGTCTAAAAAGCCCGTTATGACTTCGAAACGAAATTGGGTCAACCCATATATCAAAATAGGTGTTTTTAAATATTTTAAACGCGATGAAAAAGGTTTCAGGTTCAAATTGCATCGTATGAAGAAGTTATGCTAAAATCAATATTTTTCAAATTGATTTCAATTGATTTCAATTAAATCGATTTCAAGGCGTTTCGCGTTCGTACGATGAAACGACAAGTCCGATCATTACGAAACTTAAAATCCTATAATAATTCACCATTACGGTTCCGATGAAACTGGTTTCGTCGAAATCCGAGTCAGTGGCCAAAATGGCTATTTTCTAGTTAATTAAATAAATTAAAAATAAGTTAATTAAATCAAATTTTACAAATTTACTTTAATTATTTACAATTTTAATCAGTTTGGATTACTTGATAAATTTAGAATCCTTATAATTATTTCTACATCAATTTATCATTGAAAATTCCAATTTGCAATATTAAGTTTAAATTTCCAATTTATCCAGAAATTAAACTTAAATTCCAAGAAATTCATTTATTTGGTTTTTTTTCTTAAATCCTCTTAATCACTCCATTATCTACAAGTAGATAAATTAACATTGGTTCATGGTTTATTACCTTGTTATTCTCAATTTTCATCTTAAACTCCTTTAACGTAATATCTAAACATTTAATTTCAATTAATTGCAATAAACCCAATTACCCTAATTTATTCAAATAAATAAACAAATCTTGATTACCGTTCTTATTATTCAAACAAATCATTATCCAATAAACATATTTAACATTTGATTACGTTTCAGTACCCTGATACTTTCACTTTCACCTTTATTCATATTAACTATTCTATTTCCACTAATTATGTAATAACTACAAAATTCAATCTCATTGAAATTTTGTCAATTTCACCTATAAATTTAGATTTTAAATCCAATAAATTAATTTACCTTGGCTCCATCCTTTATTACATCAATTGTTACTTTAATTTACATTAACCAAATGTTAATTAGGATTTATTGTAATCGATTACCAAAAATTTATTTGACATATTAAATAAACAAGCAACCTATATTAATTTGCCACCTATTTGCTTTTAATTGCCTTCATAAGTTCGTTACTTATCGATCCGGATTTATAATTTCATATACGCTAAATTTTTATTTCATGACATTAATATTCGCCTATGTACCACTTAATTTGAATAAATATTATATTCCTAAATGTACTTCTATCAATTAAATGCATTAATTAAGGTTTTAAAACCAATACATGAATTTTCCCTAATTTCATCCTCAAACCAACTTATTACTCTACATACACTGCGTATTAATTCATTAATTAACATACTATGAAATATCTTCCCAATTTATCAGTTACTACCTTAAAATAAACTTATGTTTCTATTTAATTTTCATTTACACTTACGTTCCTATACTAATAATCATTAAAGTAAGGTTTATTATCAGCAACGAACATAAAAATTTCGTTTCTAACATTGATTATATATTTTTTTATTATATTCTATTTATAGCTAAGTCATAATATTTGAATTTTAATTAAATTGTAACGTTCATTCAAGTTCATTAAATATTTACTTGCATTAAGACGTTTCTTTAATTTTAAAATCAAATATTGTTAACAATGTTTTATTACATAAATCAATTTAACACTTTCCTTTATTTCTCATATACAATTTCATCCGGGTATAATCTTTTCACTACTTTCATTCATTAGAATTCTATTCAAATTTCAATTTCTTGAAATAACTCATTTATTACAAATTTGCATACCAATAAATTAGGATCGAATAAATAGGATTTATTCAATTCAACCTTTTTAATTAAGTCTATTTTAATCAATATAATATTTCATAGGTCAATTCTTAAATTTACTGCATTACAAATTATAACAAGTATATTTATTTATAAATTAATTTTTAAAATCTTATTAATATGACAAATTTAATTTAACGAAATTCAAGGGTCGTTACAAATAGTCACTACACATGTAAGCGAAGGTAGACTTTTGATTAGGAGCCACGGGAGTAGCAACAGGAGGCTGAGTACTCCAAAATAGCTCCATAAACTGATCAGCTGACATATAGACTCTGTCCAGATGAGAACCACTAGACGGACTGCAGTGGAACGCTTCCCTCTACCTCTTCCAACCATTGGCTGAGAGACAAGAGAAGGTAAAGATTAGTTAAAACAATACTCAATTGATAATAAATTTAACAAATGGAATACTACGGAATATATAATTTTATTCCTAGACGTACTCCACATGTTAAAGTGGAAAGAATAGATTAGAAAAGAAACGAATAAAACCCTCGAATAGTTGTAACGAATGTTCCATTCTGTTTCTATTCTGCGTATATTATAATTTGTTCTGAATCTCAGCTCTGATACCAAGCTATGTCGCCCCACCTCTATGCTCAAAATAACAAAGGTTATTATAAGGAATAACGTCTGCTATTGCGAAGAATAAGGCTTGTTAGAAGCGACCATCCGTAAGTTATGCCTTAAACGAGTATTGATTACATCGATAGGAGTTGTGAAAATTACTCAAAAAGATATAAATTAAATCCAAATCTAAAACGAAACTACAGTGGTTGAAGAAATATCCAGTACAACTCATAATAATAACAACACTGATAGTATAATCACATCAGAACAGAAATATCATATATATAATGGAAGACAAATCTGGATACATACTACAACAATCGATAGTTCACATGAACCCAATGTACACATACGTATCCATCAATACATACATAAGATGAGAGTCAATAAGCCAAAAGTACTCCTCGAAGACTAAACAAAAGTTGAAGTGAATCCCAAAAGCTGAAGCTGCTACTGAATCGGAGGTAGCGATTATCCTGAAATAACTCGGTCTGACCCGAGTATTATTTAAAAGAAAATAATAAAAGGATTAGTCTAATTTAAACACAAAAATAAGTGTATGATAAACAACACTTAAACAAATAATTTTTATTCTCGAATGAGAGTAATCAGCATAGTTTAAATGAAGAATTCTATTTAAACTCCATCGAAATCAATTTTCAAATTCACAATTGAATTCAAAACAGCAATACGCAAATTTATAATCTCATATGAGACTATACACAAACTCAACTTCCAAATTCATAATTGAATTCAAAGCAGCAATTCACAAAATCTAGAAATCGAAACAGATAACTAGAAAATCAGCAGTTGCAAAATCAAGAAATCAAAATGAGATAACTAAAAAAATCAGCATAAAAGTGGATCGATCCCAGCAGGTGGCGAGTTTTAGCTACACCGCATGTGCATTTCAAATGGCCGAAGCCTACCAAGTACTATAATTTTTGGCGCCCATTAGATGACCCGAAGGTCCGTAGAGTGACCCGAAGGTCTAGTACTGGTAATTGACCCGAAGGTCCATCAGATGACCCGAAGGTCCAGCAGAGTGGCTCGAAAGCCCAACAAAATCATCATAATCATCAAACAGCAAATATTTCAATTTACGAGTCCGGAATTAACCGAAATAGTAAAAGCGTGGTTCCATACTCTGCACTTTTGCTAAATCGTTTAAATCTCTTCATCGTTTCCATGAAAGTGAAAAATTGTATATTTTATATAAATAAAATTTTCATTCTCAAACGGACAAGTCCTGAATTAAGTGAATCAGTAAAAGTAAGGGTTCATAGTCCTTAATTTTGCTGAATCGTTTAAATCGCTTCCTTATTCTTTTGAAAGCGCAAACCATAAAATTTTTGGAAATAATTTTATTTTAAAACGATTTTTTTTTAAAACACGTGATTAAAACAACAACATCAGTAGCAATTTCGACGACGAAATTGCACTTCACAAAACACCATAAAAACAGGTACCAAATCAGCGTTGCGGGATAACCGCTTGAAAATTCACTTTAAAAATTGACGGTTACTGTAGTCAAAACAACAATGATTTTTATTCGTCAAAAATGTTGTCAAAAAAAGATGCTTCAAATATTAATACCGATGAAAAAATTCCATTATAAAAATAACGGCGACAAGATACATTTTTAAACGTAACATCGGTTCAAAGCAAATTAAATTGTAGATTGTACGACTATATTTTCATCAAAATATTGTACGTAAAAAAATTGCAAAAGCAGATGCTCTGGAACTTGGTGTATATGCAATACAACACTGTATAAAAATGTTGATAAAAATGATGACCTGTCCATACTTTCGAACGTTATATTGGCATAGAAATGAAGTTGATAAAGTTTTAAAGTGAACTGGGCATAGTTTTTCTTATATTACACTTGCACTTAACTATGCATTATAACAAAAACCTAGGTAACATAATATACATGCACACACGCAATTTGTTTTACCCAAATGTAACGCAATTGATGATGGCTAGGCAACTCTTCAAAAATATAATTCACGCACGAACTAATTTTTATTGCCTGGGCAACATAATATACACGTGTAGCCAGTGCATTTGTGTATGCATGAATGAAACAACTTGCATGCACCTCACACTTTCAAAGGTTTGGCCACTTTATATGCAGATACTCAATGAAATGTCTCCAGAATTGTTTCGTGCTTTTTGCGAAAATTTGATGGCCATTGCAAGCTTAATTACTCAAAGGACTAGAGCACTTGAAGATGGCCACACATGCAACCGGGCATCACTATGAAATAATAAGCAACATACAAGTAAGGGCTGCATTTCGAGTGCATCAGATCTAACTCAGTGTACATTGTACACTGCAGCAAAAGTTGCACTACCAAAGACTTCAATTTAAATAAATACTGACATTGGATACAAGTGCATGTAGAATTTCTACAAACATATATATATATATATATATATATATATATATATATATATCAATGAAGCATTACAAACTTAGGTGAACAAGACCAAATGAGAAACTAATAAAAAAACAAATATACTGAGGATAGTGGCTATGAATTCAAGTATCACTAATCATAGACAATGGGGTGTCTAACTATCTAAAACAGCAAGTAAAGATTCAAACAGGTCGAAAGTACTAATAAATGAAGGAGTGTATAAATTTGCAACGTGATTTTTTTTACACTCACTTAATTTGCTTCCGAAAATCAGTTACACAAGATCCAACAGAGGATTAAATGCGAGCTTCCATTAAAGCCATTTCAGAGAGCAACTTGAAAAAAAAAGAATGAAGCTAAACTGAACATTGAAGTGCCACCTTTTTTTTCTTCAAAAGTGTACAAGTCAAAATGAAGAAAAAGGAAGTGTGCTGGCAAGGCTTTGGGTACACATTCATTTAATGCAACGTTTCTCAGAGGAAAATAAAGTACTTGCTGCATATAGAAGTGATGGTGGAAAAGTGTTCAACACTGCTTTAGAAATTTGGTGATAGCCGGTTCATAAATTTGCTTTTGAAACCATTGCTGCAGCCGAACAAATGTTTCCACGATGCTCTAAATGTTTTAATGACAGCTAGCAAAAGAATGATGGTGTACAGTGTCCACTATTGATTCAATATGAACCAATTCTTATGTGAAGGCAAAAGCCTTTTATATCAACATGCTGCAACTATTTAGACTACTGACTTTACTACATGATTTCACTTATTATGATAGTAATTCAAAAATCACGGTCGTTACATAAAACTATTTATATATTTTAATATAAATTATTTTAATATAAATTATTTTAACATAAACTCTTTTAATATAAATCATTTTTAATATAAACTATTTTTATACACTAACTATTTTATTTCAAACTATTTTAAACTATAACTACTTTATATAAACTTTTTTATTTTATGAACTATTTTATTTTATACACTATTTTAACATCTAAACAGGTTAAGTGGAAAGTGTTGTGGTTTTCCAAAGTATTAAGATTTCCAAAGTATTATGATTTCCAAATTATGATTTCCAAAGTGTTTTGATTTCCAAAGTACTATGATTTCTAAGTTATGATTTCTAAAGTGTTCTGGTTTTGGAAGCTTTATAATTTTGAAAGTGTTATAACTTTGAAGTGCTATGATTTTTGGAAATGGGTATATTTGAAATGGAAATGATATCGTATTGACATGGTTTTGAAATAGCAATGATATTTTGGTTTGAAGTACAAACTATTTTGAAATAGCCGTGGTGTTATAATAACGATTGGTTGTTAAAGAGACCGGGATTGGATATTGTCATACTCTTTGCCAATACCGAAAACCACTTTAACAACCATGTACATGGTGGAGATTCCAAAATGAAGTAGGATGGTAGTGACAATCCTCTATGAGGTATATACATGGACCTAACTCCCTTGGGTTAGCATAACGTGGCTAAAACAGATGCAATTGACGGGCCAAGTAAGATAGCTCTTCCGATCGGACACACTACATCGTATGCCACTCCATTACTTTGTGATTAACTTGGTGTGCACCTTTGATTCGGGAGTGTGGCTCAAGGTGGGTGATTGCTGCGGCTCTGCGTTACCACTAGCCCAAAATTGTAATTGGTATATCTACCTTGGCATTGCCTAGTTGTGTCGTGTCACCTACCCTATCGAGACCACTACGAGTTTGTTTTGTGTCGTACCTATGGAGTATCCTCTAGTAGCCTCCGATCGGGAGGTATTACGGTACTGTATAGACTATTGTCATTATAAATGCGTTAAGGGGGAAATGGATAACGCCTTAACGCTATTTTAATAGTTTGCTTTATTTTAGACATTATTATAATATCATATATTACTACATAGTAGATAGTGTCACGGATCCTTAAAGGATGGTTATCCCAAACATCCTTTAAGTTACTTGTATTTCAGTTAATATTTCACTTGACTTGGCGTTATTGATATAATAATGTTAATCCTGACTCGAGTGTTTTGTGTTTTGCTTTTCGCTTGGGTCAGACTGAGTGTCATAGCATTTGAGACTCACCTTTGGAGTTTGGAGCTTCGCTTGGAGATCCAACTATCAATTCAGCTTTCATTTATTCAGTTCACTCCGATGATATATTCTGATCTTGTATTTGACTATTCTATTGAGACTTCTGTGTATTCGAGACTTCTGTTGTATCTTGTTAACTTTGATATATAAATATAGTAGCTTCATGAACTGCTATTCTTTTGCTTCCGCTGCTTATTGTTATACTACGCTGTGTCTATGATTCTGTGATTATTTATGTAATGTATATGCTGAGTTTTGCCAAGTATAAATTAACAATCTGATATTTTGAGCAATTCAAATCCGACATGTGTGGATGTGAATGGATGAAAATATTGAGATGTTACATAACCTAATGCCCGTGCCCATCGCCTCTGGCCAAATGCACCAAACCCAGGCCAAATACCCTCGCCAACACCACACCACTGCTAACTCCACTCCACTACTGACAACAACCACCACTAATGCCAGAGTTGACCGTCGACGTCGCCCCTAATCCAAACCCTAATAAAATTACTCCGGTCAATTAAGTAGATTTGACCCAATTGAAGTATATTGGTGGACTCTTCTCATCGTCACTATCATAACTCTACCAACATCATCGCCTATCGTCATCATTGGCGAAACATTAAAATCAGAGGTCGAAATTTATTTGTTGATTTCTATATGATCGTAAATATATCCTAAAGGGGTGTTAATAGGGTATTACAACTATTTTGTAGGTAAACAATACATAAAATTGCAGAAATGTAAAGTGTAGAAGAAAACACACACAAATTTACCCTACTTCGACAATTACCTATAGTTCCACCGCTGCCCTCAAGATTACTACTAGAAGTCTAGAATTAAATAATCGATGACTAACATACTCATAAACTCGTAAATCTTCTTTGATGGGCTATTGTAATCCTATATCTAGTAAAACTGTTTAGACTTTATCACCAAGTCAAGAATTTTAACAACAAATCGCAGTTCAATACTATTTGAAGGAATTTAAAATTAAAATAAAACAAACTACAAATAACAATATTACTTCTGCAAATTTAAAAAAAAATTAACGTACCCTGCCTCCCTTGCTTTGACCTTGACCGCATAAAAAATCCCTCATCCACTTATTTTTGTTCTTCACAAATCTCCTCTTTGAAAGATTACTTCAAAAAAAAATGTTTTTTTTTCCTTTTTTGTTTCGAAAATTGTTACTCCTCTCCTTCAACCACCATGAGACTGAAATCCGCTATCTGAGTCAGTCATCTTCAAAGTCACAATGCTTCTAACGTGCTAGAGTTTGATGATGCTCCGCGATGTCACAATGATGTCATAATTCCATGCTGAAGTTTTGGAAAGTGTCATTATTGTGCATAAGTTTGTCCCTAAATCTCAAACAAGTTTGGATCCAATACCACGATTCACTATTATTGTGAAGGTCAAGAAGATAGGCAACCCAATGACCGAATCCAGATCCAAGACTATGGTTGTTCTGATGATATTAACTATGTCAATATCATGTCGGAGTTTCGGTGATAAGCTTGGTTGTGATCTGAAACTTTCTATAAAGTCATGTTACCAAGGTTTGAATGATTGCATGCTTGAGTTCTAGAGATAGAGTTGATTTTATCTTTGATTCATCTTCATTCAAAGTTGCTGCCATGACTAAGATATATTGTTTGGTTGATGGCTGGCGATCAAATATTTTTAGATTTTGGTTGGTTTTGAGATGATAGTGTATGGCTAGAATCGTATGCGTCTGAGTGGTTGCACTGGAGAGGATGTGTTGAACAAAGGGGTTGATCAGATTACTATTTTGAGTTGGAGAGGTAACGTTATATTATTACCGAATTGCATTTCATGGGCATAGAAGTCTCTTCAGAATTTTAAATGAACAGTCACGGATTATTTTTCTCTACCTTCATCCTTGGACTGAAAGATCGTTCTTTAATCGTTCTCTCCGTTCATCTTCTCATCTAACCCTAAATATTCATTTCTCTAATTTAAAATCTACCCGTTGAATCGCTTTGCCCCAAATTTACGCATTTTCTTCCCCGTCGTCATTGAATCGCTTCATTGTTCCTAGCCCCATCATCGGTAAGGCGGTCGTCTTCTACGACCATCACGAACTGCCATCGGCATCTCAGTGTCTACATATTGACCTCCACGTGCCTACTCCTCTCGCGCTGTACGTTAAAAATAATTGTAGGTATTTGAATTATTTCTCTTCATTATCAGGAGCAACTTTTTGATTGTGGTTGTCCTTGGCTTATGGCAGAATTGGCTTGAAGGATCCATCATTCCCTTTTAGTTTGAAAACCTTCTTTCCATGTTGTACTTTCCTACTCTTTTGTCGTTTGGTTTTATGTGCTGTTAGCCTAAATAAAATTAAGTTTGAAATTTGGTATTTTTAAAGTAATTAATTTCATATTGGCTTAAATACATTCATTGAGAGTTTAAAATTTTACCTATTGCACTAAAAAGACTTAAGAATGCAAGTCATAGAAATCGTTATAGGCCACTCAATAGTAAAAATTCAGATGTATGCACAAAGCACAATTATGATTGTTCGACTGATAACAATATCATATCATAATTTTTCTTCAATGATCCGTCACCATATATATTTACTTCACATTTTAATTGATGATGTTTTGATGTTGAAACTAAGATTAAAGGAGTTACCGATTCCTTGAGGGCTGCTATTTGTAGTAATCTACACGGAGAAGAGCAAACCATGCGTTATGTATTATTTCTAGAAGTTTTTCGAATTGTGAATCAAATGTATTATTCAATTATTTGAAAATGGTGAGAATAAAATCAGCATGTAATAAATTTACTGAAATTGTTTACAAGTCATTCTTAGTTGATTGGAAAAGCAATGTAGAATGTAACACGACATTTTTATGATTCGGCAAGTAGGTTCCAGGAAATTTTAGGATGAAACTTATAAAATTTGCATTGAATTTTTTATTGACTGAATTGAAATTTATCATGTCATCGTAGATAATGTGCGAGAAATGAAGGTATAAGGCCGACAATTGATCAAATGAATATTACAATGGCTTCTTAAACAGCTTTAAAAAGGTATTTTTAACGAGAGCTAAAGCATAAAAATCAAATGCATTCATATGCTTCAAACTCTTTAGACCTAAAGGCTCTTCACCCACTCATTTTAGAGAGCTAGATTTTGATTCAGCAAATGGACCAAGATCCAAATTACATGATTGCTTACAAAATGTGGTAAGTTGCTATTTTTATCAAATGAAAAATATATGGTAAAAGTGTTAATGAGTGATCTAGTGCGAATCATATCGCTTATTATTCATCAAAATTATGATTTTTGAAACTAAACTCTCCAAAATGCTCTCACAATATTGTTACGTGAAACGATTATATCTTATTAGTATTTAACATTTTCTCAAAACATGTTTTAGCTAATGCTAAATCTCATGGATAGTAAGGTTGCATTACATTTTCCCCATGCATATATCATCAAACATTTTTGAGATGAACTTTTACCGTATTTATTTTCTCTAGAAAGACAAATGTAATTTACCATTTGCCCTAATATGGATTCTTATAGCCCATTGTACTTTTATCCATTTACTAGGCAATCGAAACTATAAAATGTGTTCGTTGATTTTGAGATTACGATGTGAGTCTATTCAAGATTGTTTAAACAGGAGCAAAAAACAAATGTTTTAAATACAACAAACTACAAAAATCATAGTTTTCTATTCTAAATATTGCTAGCATTTTTTAGCCAATGTATCATCAATTTTAGTACATGATCCACTATAGGAACGTTTATGTATTTGCATCAATCTATTAAAGATGTCTTTTAATTGGGCTTGGATTTATATTAAATGATGTTGTTGGTGCATACCAAGGTTCGAGAACTCGGTTTCGGTCTCGGTTTCGATCATTTGAAATTTTGTTGGTTTCGATCAATTTCGAAAATTTCGCTTGTTCCAGTTTTTTATTTGGTTTCGGTCCTGATATTGGATTATTGCATTTTTAATAAAAACGTAATGATAAACGATTCAAATTCATATAGAAATATAGCATGCAATAAAATAATAATGTTACATACAGGCTTCACGTTAAAAGCCCATTACTGCATTAAAAAATAAATGCAAGCTTCACATTTAAAAAATAAATGCAAGCTTCACGTTCATATACAAGCTTCTCGTGAAAAGTCCATTACCGCATTAAAAAATAAAAATAACCCTTCTCGGCCCAAGCCCAATTTCATTTCCCTTATTCAATTTACGAACAGAGTTTACAGACATACGAAATGAAAAAATGAAAGGTAATGGTCGAAGGCACATTCGAAGGCGGCAAAGCGAAAAAAAAATTCACCAGCGTTGATCGGAACTCTCGCAGTTGAAGTCGAAGGCGAATTCGAAGCTCGTCTCCGTGATTTCGAAGCTCGTCTCAGGGATTTCGAAGCTCGTCTCTTCGAATTCGAAGCTCGTCTCTGCGAATTCGAAGCTCGTCTCTGTGATTGGGATGCTGAAGATTAATTCTGGTAATTTAGTGATTTCGATTGCTGTATTTATACAAGAATTTGGATCCACTTTTTCACTGTTCAATCACGTTCGGTGAACTAGGGTTTGTTTTTTAGGGATTAATTGATTCCATGCCTTTTTTGTGCCTATTTTTTATGTGCGTAAATTATTCTTCGCGCAGTTGCATTTTTTTTTTTGCACGCTGCTTTGAACGGGACGTGATTTTGCCCTAATCCCATCCCGCCACCTATCGAAACCAGTACGAGATCGTCGAGATATCGTGGTTCCGGCCGTAACCTCATATATTGGTGCATACACAAGTAAAGTGAAAAATAAGCATTTTAGTTAGAAGTATGCAATTTTTATTCACTTATAATTGAGACATATGCAAAATTTGATGAATTCATATGCGTATGCACTAACTATATTTCAATTTCTAACACTACCTAAAGCATATAATGGATAATACATTATCTTAAATTCTACTAGGATATTTGATTTAAGATTTTAATTTCTCAAAATTCCTGGAATCGATCTTTGATATGTGATTAGTTATGAAATAAAAGAATATTGATTATTATGTTTTATATGGTTATGAACTAAAGTCAAATCATCTAATTAGAATAGAATTCTAAATAACATATTTCGATAAACCTTCGTTGAGTTCCATTTATCTTGAAAGATATATTCTTAATCATGAAGGATGAACATTTTAAGGAAATAGCAACCTAAATATTTGAAATTCGTTTTAGGCATGTTATTTGTCCAATTACAAATGAACTGATATTCAAGAATGTGCAGAGTTACAAGTTATATAAACAGATATAATATTCAGATGCAGTAATATTGACAACTTAATATGGTAACTAAGTGCACAGCTGTTGATTTCTCATTTTTATAAATGTTATAAAATGGAGTTGGCATGCTTAATTGTTTTTTTCTTTACATTAAATCTAGCTCAAATCTTCCTTTTGGTGGGTATGAAATTTATTTCTCCTATAGGAATTAGACGAAGGTTTTGGTCAGGATGCGGTTGTTGGCAGTTTAGCAAGAATCATTTCATTGGAGATGAATACAATGGCAAGACAATATAGATCAAAAGAGTTGAAACTTTATTATTCTTATAATTTGTTTAACTTCATGCTTCAAAGATTTTTATTTACCTAATGCTATCAAAAATACATAAATTATAATTATTTATTTGACCTCTAGGTGTATGTATGCATTCTTACACTATTGGAATATCCACTCAATTTCATAATATGGTGATGCAAATTTTCTTTTCATCCTTTATACAATCCAATTACTCTTTTTAGCCTTGGTATATTATAAATAGGTTTGCTTTGCCTTACTAGTACTTTTCTTCCTAACTTTTTTGATTGTATATTAATCAGTTTATTTGTATTAGAGAAAGATTCATTTTATATCAATACCTATATTTTTAAATAGATGAAAATAATAAACTATTTAATTCACTCAAACTTAGTTTATAAGATTTGGATGTGCATAGACAACGAAGTTTAGCTGGGAGGTGAAATATGTAGACATTCAAACTACAATTTACAATTTTTTTTGCATCACCGGCTTATCCAACTATGGGGCAACAATTTTTTTGTCAATTTTAGGAAAAGAAACTAGGATTCAAGTCATAAAATTGACACCAAAATGTAGCTTTCATTAGCCTAATGATAACCAGTATCCAAAACAAGATATTTATGGTTCAACATCAACATGGCCTTCAATATCTCAGCCATTTTATTTTGAAGCTTAATATTTTACATGCTTAAAACATAAGCATATTGTCTATATCCTATTTGGAATTGAAGTCATTTGTGATTAAGTTTGATAATGGATCCAAAATATGTGTTGTCACTTTGTATTATAACAACTAAATATAAGCCGATCAATGGGCGGGTATAGATACTTAGTATCATATTTGTATCTATATCTAAAATCATTCACAAATATCAGATGTCTATATCCGCAAATTATGGATGGATATCAGATTTTGGTCGATCTACTCACATCGATAAATCTAAAAGCATAAAGGAAAATTTTAGATTCAATTTAAAACCTTTTTAATATTACATGTAAAAATACAATAAACATAAATATATAATGGCAAAATAGTTTTGAGAACAAACATTCATTCATGTGTACACATTTTATAAACTACTAACTTGGTAATGCAGCAAATGTCGACTAATCTATGTGCTAAAATACTTAATATACCAAATGAATGGATTATATACATTATTTAATAAATATAAATGTACCTAAAGGTGGAAGAACTATGCTTGGGTTCCATGTCTTCACTTTTATTGCCTTCTTGGTTTCCATATCTTCAACAGATGGTGAATGGATGCTCGATTGGGGAACTATCTCTATGCAATCCAGCCTTTTCTCCCCTACTAAATAAGTTTTCTTTATTTTTTATTGTTTTTTCCAATTGCACTGTCATCCATGTGACTACGTAAGAGGCTATGAGTTGAAAATGGAGGAGGCTAATGTTGCTCCTCAGAATTCTAGGGATTATGTTATCAGATATACTAATCTTTTTTACCATACAGATGGATATTATTGGCTAACTTTATTTATTGAAACTGATATTAATTGGTTAAAGTGGGGATTGATCTCAAATAATTCAGATAAAATGTACCTTAAATAGTTGTATATCAAAGCTACAGAATTTAAGATACTCAAATTTTCAGTTAGAAGTTTTGATGATGTCTTTGATAGGTTACGCACCATCAGTAAAAGGATGAAGACATTTGATCCATTTATGAGCATATGTCATGGCAATATTTCAAGAAAAATACTCTAGTATACATGCACGAACCTTTTTAGACCTTTCTGTATATTACCTATCTACAACAAAGAATTAGAGTCATTCACAATCCACTTTACACTGGTATGAAAGAGTTTGTTGCATGTTAATGGTCTAAAATGGTTTAGGAAAAACAATGATATGATGAAAACAAAAGTTGATATCTAATAAGCTTTGATGTGTGAATTATAGGTGCGGTCTATCATGATACATGATCAAGAAACCATACGACGATGGCTTACGTTAATAATCGATATGGCATGTGATATTTCAATATATGCGATGGCTAGCCTATAGCCTGTAGATAACTAAGAAGGAACAATTTTAATATACAATGGTAGTAAGGAAAGAAATGAAAGTTGGAAATCATTCTCATGGTTAACTACAAGAATAAAAGGATTGAATATTGATGGTTAAAGCTTTCTCCATAAATCATCTAAATCTTTTATAATGGTTATGGTGAAAATTTTCCATAGGTGGAGTTGTTTTAAAATATTAGAAGGTTAATATGAGATATATTTAATATGCACTGACATGACAGATGCGTTTAGGTTGCATTAGTTATAGAATAACCCGAAGTATAAAGGCTATTTGTATATATGTACTACATACATTGTACATGATTATCATGAGCAATAACTTAAGGGATATCTTAAGACATGTAATTATTTTTCTACTTTTGTTTGCGGGTATAAATAAATAAACGGTTACTTGAATAGTTATCTTTTTGTTCATTTGGATAATAATATTGTTCAAAAATAAGAATGAACTCATGCCAGTTCTTTTTTAAATTACAATGCTCTTCTGACATCGATAAATTCAGCAATGTGTAGTTTCGATCGTGATTATTCACGATCATTTAATAATTGATCATTTCATATGGTGCATAAAATTTAGTTAGCGACTTCTCATTCTACATTTTCCACTGCGGCACACTAACTGATACTGTATTTACCAGGTTGAATATGATGTTTCTGATGTAACTTGCAAAAGATTGCTGCAGCATGCCAGGGTGATCGCTTTGTTGGGAGTTGGAATTATATGGCTTCAAAAATTGTTTCGTCATGTATACGTTTAAAATTCGATAGTATATTTACAATACGAGAATTGATTACATTAGTGCTTTTAGCTGTAAGCTCTGGAAATAAAGCCTTCAGAATTATTAAATGTCTAAACATGAATTTTTATTTTAGAAATAGTATAAGCATCTATCTTATTGACATCATAACATGTCCTACTGTACCTCTCTGTTTAGCATTAGTTAATGACATGCTCTATGATTTCACTTTTCAAAATTTCGAATTCGACTATGATATGTTAGGTTCTCATATTCATCTTTTTTTTGCTGCTCATCATACACAAGCAACTTAATTGTAACATCCCAAATTTTATCAGTTTAAAATTAGTAGTTTGAGTTTTTGAAATCTAAATTGAAATTAATTTGAGAAAGAGTTTAAAACAAACAAAATAAGTGATAATTTATATGAACAAAGTTTTGATTCATTTGAGTTTAAAATTTGAAATAACAAATGTTTTTAAAATCATTTGAATTTAAATTATATATATATAATGTATATATGAATAGATTTGAATTTGAATTTAATTATTAAAAAAATGTCTTAATAAAATAATTTGGAATTTTCCAAATCAAATTAAAAATGGTGCTTGTTTATATATTTATATTTATGAGGAAATTGTGTATAAAAAATTGGAATGTAAGATTCAAATATAAGAGTCATGAAAAATAATTGGATTTGAAAGTAATATATGTATGATTTTTATTAGTGCATAAATTTGTTTTAGAACATTTTCTTTTAACTTGTACAAATATTTAACAAAGGTAATGCATTTGATAAAGGTATGAAATTTTATCAAAAACACATATAAGTATAAAGAGATCATAATATAAGTAAGTAGATTAATATGCAAAGTTAAGAAGAAATAATATAAATATATTTCTCATGAGAAAATGTATAAGTGTTAAACATATAACAAGAGGATTAACAGGCGTAGTGATCTCATCATCAAAATTAACAAGTGTCATTCAATTTAGATAATTAATAAAAAAAAACTTAAATTCCTAAAAACCTTTCGGCTCCTCTATCTCATTCTTTGGCTTCTTAAAATTTTGAAAGAAAAGAAAAAATCTATAAACATTACAAATCATAGAATCTCAACACCAAAGAAAAGAAAAAAAACTGGAATTCAAACATCTGGTTGAGTTCAAAACTTAAAGCCTGAGGGTTATCTCAAACATCAAAGTAGGAATTTTAATTTCCATACCATAGGCAAGTTTAAACCTTTAGAATTAATTGAATTAGTAATCAAAAATCAAGATTTAACATCAATTTTTCAAACTACAGATCGATCTCCGGATTTCAAGTAGCAGACCAAAATTTTCTCTGTTGCATTAAAAACAAAACTGTAGGTAAGTTTAAATTTTAGTTTGTTGTTGTGAAATTAATCATGTGAATCCATCAGAAAACTAAGCAAAACTTATATTAATTAAGTTGCAGATAAAAATTTCAAGATCAAAGTAAGAAAAACAAATATCCAGGCTTTCAATTTTTTTTTAACCAGACATGAAGCTTTTCTGTTCAAAATTTGTCAGGTGAGTAAACAATTACCAAATCTAAAGCATTATGAGTTTTTTGGGATGATGTTTGAAAATAAATTGTAAAGCATTAACACGCACGCAAATATGAAGATGTTTATATGCAGAGAAGAATGTGCATGTTTGAGTTACAGCCACATTTGCCTCTATTTGTACCCAGGTTTCTAAAACCTGTACAATTTCAATTTCTCTTCCTTTGATCCTCATTTGGCTTAAGGATCTAAACAAACTTTGTTTGTTTAGCTATGTTTTAAGATTCAAAACTAAATTTAGGTAGATTTAACTTAAATGTTCTCTAGAAATTTGAAGAATACAGGCAAAACCAAAATACTGTGAAAATTCAACCATTCTGTTTTCTAATTTAAATTGTATTATCTAAAAGGTTTGTGGGAATAAGGATTTTTAAAGGCAAGATCGGGATTTTTAAACATAGATCCATCGAGAATTTGTGAATTGAATGATTTTTAATTTCTTGGTGATTTATGGAAATTGATGTAATGATAAATCACGTGGTTGGGATTGGATGAATTTATAAATCGTTGTGGGGGACGGTTTTTGATGATATAGGGTTCGAACTGGCATTTGTCTGTGGGTCGGAAATCTTAGTACCGCGAGTTCATCAGAGAACCAGAATGGCTCGCTTCCGTGGCGATCAAAGCCTGAAAGTCAGGCGTTGCTTTGACCAGAAGCACGCGACCTCCGATGGTGGGCGGAGGGAGAACGTGGCGTTTTTGATGATCAATGCTTTGTTCCAGTTTGGGGTTAGTGTCGAAATTTCGTTTTCTTCGATAATTTGGTTTTCAGGGTGATTGGGTGGTTCGTGGAGATCATCGTCGACATGTCAACGACAGTAGCTTCGATCGGAGATGGTTGGAAGAAGCGCGCATGTGCACGGCGTTGATGGTATCAGAAAATTGAGTTTGGGAGAAGAAGGGTTCGGCTCGAAGTGATCTTCGGGGGGAAACGTGTATCGACTTGAGTTTGGGCTCGAGTAAGATTTCTGATGCGCTGGGTAAAATATACTTAGAAAAAATTTTATGATTGAAAGTTAGGCACATGGGTGGATTCGGCATATGACTCGAAGCAATGAGCACTTTTGCTCGGGTGTGACTCGAGGTAACCTCGGGTCAGTTGTGTGAAATAGCTTTATGTTAAAAATAAATTCAAATTTTTGAACCTTTCTTTAAAACATGTTTCCAAAATGATGTTTTGATTTAAGTTTAATTTAATTAAGGATATAAGTAAGATATTTTCAAAACTAATCAAATTTTAATTTAATTAATTTTGATATATTATTTTATAAAGTTTTTATATTATATAAATGATGTAATTTAAAAAGGGTAATTAAGATAAAAATATTATTTAAACTATCTTAACCTTTTGAAGTAATACATGTGGTAAGGATGATTTATTAAACAAAGATTATCTTTAAATTTATTAAAAAATTAATGATTTGTTAATACAATTACTTTAAAAGTAATTACTTAAGTAATTACTTAATATTAAAAGTTAATTAAGTAAATAATTAAGGTTAATGGGGTTGTAACTAATTAAACTAATTAACTTAGGAATAATTAATTAATAAAAGTAATTAAGATCTAATTAATTAACAATTTAGGGATTAATTAAGATAATTAATTAAGAAATCATTCATTAATAAAGGTAATTAAGATTTAGTTAATTTATAATTAAGGATAATTAATCATTGATTAAAAATAATTAATGAAAATAATTATGTGGTTAATTAAGATGAATTTACTGGGTTGATATTTATGATATGTGATTGTGATGCTATGTAATGTGAATTGCTTTGTGCTGAGCTGTGATATCTGTGGTTTAATTCTGTGTGAATGTGAAAATCCTTTTTTCCTGTAAAACAATATTTAAACTTCGATGCGACAGGGAGTCGGATTCCAATTAGTTATCCGAAACCCACATTGAACCCTGAATGTGAATCTTTGTGATTGATACATCCATGTGTTTTGAAATCAAGCACTCACTATTCGGATTAGCCGGGAGAGGAATTTGTGACATATAACCCATTTCGAATAGTGATACGACGAAATGAATAGCATTTGAAGACGGTGATGAAGACCGGGTGTCTTCAAAAAAGATAGGATAACCTATCGAATGTCTCTGCACTGAGTTGCTCCGATATAGAGATCTCCACATGTGATGGGAAGTCCAATCAGGATTGTGGATATCCGGATTGCAAGGGCTTCTTCTTTTATTGGACGAAGTGCCTTCGGTTCTGTTCGAACCCGGAACAGACTTGTATGGTTGTATGTCTGACACTACACTTTAAGATATAAAGCAGATTTCTTTCAAATACATATCTGTTGGTGGCGGAGAATTTATTCTCTTAGCTTAACACCCTTCTCCGAGACGTACGAACTTAGAGGTTATGTAGTTGAAGATTATCAGTGGTATACTTCCAATTTGGTAGTGTGGCATGCTAAGTGCTACTGTGTGTTGATGATCATTTGTTGATCATTGGTTGATCAAAGCATGGCTTTCGCGTAAAGCGTAGCTTTATGGACGAGACCTCATCGAACCTCACACCTCGGAAATGGTCGAAACAGGAAAGATGCGGCAAGGTCATGAGGGTCGCGCCCTTTAGGGTATGTCATTTCCTTTTAGAAAAACGTGGTATCATGGTATGGAGCCCATATACTTAACCTATGTGGTTGCTGCAATCTCATTACTGTGTGGTTGTTGCTTTGTGGTTGAGGGCCCTCGGATAAAGGTCGCAATCGACCGGGGAATGGCATAGTCGTGTAGTAGTTACCTAGTTACAGAGGTAACCCGGCCTTGTGTTGGCAGAGAACTGGTTAAGTTCTCGGGACATCCCTCCAGAGGCGTACCTATGTGGCAGTAGGAAGTTACTTAGCCTGACCATTTGTTGGAAATCCAATTCCTAATACGAACCCAGTACGGTTTTAGTTGTATAACCTGCCAATTACTTATGGTGGTCACCACTATTTAGATGGTAGCTATAGTAGGCATATAATAATGGTTGTATACTGGATAAGATTAATATTATACTTTCGAAAGGATTTTCTACACTATGCACTAATAATATTATCAAAAGAAACTTTCTCGTACCAAGCATATTTGACTATCATAAGAAGAAATCTCCTCCAATTCTGCGATTGCATTGTGTGTGGCGGGAGGTCTTATGGTAGTTTCATTATCCAAAAAGCATACCAGATTTTCTTTTATAAATTTATTTTTATTCAAAGTAACTGTTTTAGTTTACTCGTACCAGTCCCATGACTGACCCAGAGTTTATTGTTCCTTCCCTAAACTCTGGGTGCCTATAATTTCCACACGGGCAGCCAAGTAGTAGGTTTCTGTGTTTTGGTGCTAGCTGAATTTTGAAGTCTTTTTGTTTGGAAGCTATCGAATTTTTGAAGTTTTGGCTTTGGCAATCTCTTGAAGTGTTGGATTTTTTAAAGACCTTATCATAGTAGATGTATGTTGGATCCTTTTGAAGACATTATTGTTGTGTCATTGTGAAGTTATCATTATGTTGTTGTTGTATCAATATGTAGCACTCTAATATTGATGTTAAATGTTGTAATGGATATTATGATGATGTTGTATCTATGATCAATGATATTCATTTTGTTTCCACTGTTTTATATTCATCTGATGTTGTTATAAGCTCCATCCGACTAGAGTTCGATGTTTGAATCTTCGGTAGTGAAATACAAGTGAGGTATTTGATGTCGATTTTCGAACATTGGATTTCGGGTCGTGACAAGTGGTATCAGAGCTAAAGGGTGAGTAAGAACTTTAGCTACGGAGTATAACACATTAGATGGCTCATTAGAGATAGGTGAAGTATACCCTAGAATGAGTATAATCCGAGACTAAAACCCTAAATTTCTTGGTCTATTTCTTTTAAACTGTTGTCCTTAAGATATCTCGTCCGCATATCTAAATCAAATTTTCTTACTAATTACAGATAGTAAGAATGAGCGGACGAAGAGGAAGAGCTGGGGGTCGGGGAAAAGCCACAACAGCTGGTCAAGTTCCCCCAACAGCAGAAGCAGCTTTATCTACTCAGCATCAGCCAAATCTGGCTTATTTATATAAGAGTTTCTCGAGACTTGGTTGTAAGTCGATCACCGGAAAGGGGTCGATTGTCGAGGCCTAAGCATGGAACAGATCATGTTAAAGAATCTTTAAAGGGCTAAAGTTGCAAGGCGATCAGATGCGACTCATAGCTTCTTAGTAGCTTCAAGAAGAAGCCCGAGCATAGTGGGAGATAGTCACTATAGATGAGCCAGAAGACGAGTTTACCTCGGAGAGATTTAAAGAAGTATTTGAGAAGCGCCATATGCCATCGGTTGGTATTTCTCGAATGTACCGGGAATTTATGGACTTAAAGCATGGGAGTTTGTCATTTGAGGAGTATCTAAACTAATTCAATGAATTGTCTCGTTTTGGTCCAAAATTGGTAAATACACATCTAAAGAAAAATGAAAGGTTCATTCGTGAGATGAATAAGAAGTTCCACGAAAGGATGACTGGCCACGTCAAAGAATCCTTTTCAGATCTGATTGATATGGGGTACAGATATGCTACATTGGATATGCAAGAATCCCTAGTGGAGAAAGGAAATGAGCAATCAAAATTGGAAGAAAAAGGAAATTTGGAGGCAAGAAACCATGGTAGGGTAAAGAGAAGAAGAAGAACAATCGGGAAAACCCCATAGGGAATGTTACTTGTTTTAATTTCTTAGAAAAGGGCCTTTATTCCAGCAGATGTACGAAGCCTAAGAGACAAGTAAATCAACCTGTGCAGGCAAAACCCAGCAAATGCTATTACTGTCAGAAATTGGGACACGAGGTTAAAGACTGCTCAACAATGAAGCAAGCTCAAACAGCAAAGGTGTACACAGTCAAAGACAAACCTGCATCCTCCAAAGAAGAAAAAAGGAAAGGGGTTCTGGAAGGTAACCTTACTATTTATGATAGAATTGTTAGAGTTCTATTTGACACGGGCGCTACGCATAGTTTTATATCTCAGCTTGCTGTAAATGAATTAAATCTTGAGCCTAATTTTGTCAACGAACCCATCTGCGTAAAGAATCTAGTTGGAGGCCCCGCGAAACTTTATCTTTGATGTAGAGACGCTTCTATCTCATATTCTTGTTACCAATTCTCTATTGACCTCTTTATCCTTGATTTTAATGAGTTTGAAATCTCACTCGAAATGGATTGCCTAAACAAATACGAAGCCAAATTGGATTGTAACAATCGATTGATTTCGATTGAAACAGAATTTGGAGATTTCATTGAGTTTTCTTGTGAGGACCCGAGTCCTAAAAGAGATGGGTTGATGTATAACTTGGGTTATCCCGAACCTAGTCTCGAGTCTATACCCATTGTTCGAGATTTTCCAGACATGTTTGAAGAAGTAAAGTCCTTACCTCCACATAGAGAGACTGAATTCAGAATTGACTTAGTACCTAATGCTCGTCCTATTGTTCACGCAAGTCGCAAGATGGCACACAGGGAAAGAATTGAATTAGTCAATCAAACTCGAGACTTGCTAAATAAATGATTAACTGTTTTTGAATGGGGTTCAATAGTAGTGTTTGTTGCTAAATCTGATGGATCTTTAAGATTGTGTGTAGGTTACCGCGATCTCAATAAGCTGACTCTTAAGAACAAATTTTCTCCACCTAGAATCGATGATCTGTTTGATCAACTGCCTGGCACTTATTTCTTTTCGAAGATGGATCTAGCCCAGGGATTCCATCAGCTACGGAATGCCGAAAATTGTGTTCATTTGACTGCCTTCAGGGGTCTTAACATGTTCTACGAATGGTTAATCATGCCTTTCGGGCTAACCAATGCTCCAGCATACTTCGTAGATCTTATGACCCGTGTGTTCCGGGAAGTAATGAATAAATTTGTGCTCGTATTTATTTACGATATTTTGGTCTATTCCAAAATAGAAGAGCAGTATGCCGAACATCTTAGAATCGTTTTGGAGAATGGAGGAGAAATATTTTGTTCGCCAAATTTTCCAAATGCCAGTTTTGGGTCAAAGAAGTTAATTTTCTCGGGCACGTTGTAAATGAAGATGGAATTTCTATTGATCCTAGCAAAATTTCCGCTATTCTTGATTGGAGAAAACCCACTACACCAAAAGAAGTTTGAAGTTTTTTGGGTTTAGAGGGTTATTACCGGAAGTTTGTTCAGGACTTTTCTAAGATAGTTAGTCCATTGACTAAGCTAATAATGAAGAATGCAAAATTCAATTGGACTACGAAATGTGACGAAGCTTTTCAGGAGTTGAAGAAGAGATTAACCACCGCTTCTGTTCTCGCTATCGTTAATGGGAACCAGGGTTTGTCTGTCCATACTAACGCTTGTGGTGATGGTTTGGGTACGGTACTAATGCAGAATGGGAAGCTAATTTCCTACACAAGTAGACAATTACGTCCGCATGAGAGAAACTACCCAGCACATGATTTGGAACTTCTAGCTGTTATTTTCGCTCTGAAAATATGGCGACACTATCTTCTGGGTAAGAATCTCTTTCATCTTTCCTAATTATTTAATAATTTAACTCAACTTAATAAATATACTTAATGAACTCTTTTTCTTTACGTGAAAATTTTGAATTATTCACCAACCGCAAATCTTTGAAATATCTCTTCACTCAGAAAGATTTAAATCTACGACAACAACGATGGTTAAAATTTCTGGCATCCTATGACCTACATATTCTATATACACCTGGAAAAGCTAATGTAGTTGCTGATGCTTTGAGTAGAAAGCATGCTATTCTTGCTCATCTTATTGTCGCTCCTACTCTTCTTAAAAAGATCGCCAGAAAACAGACAGAAGACAAGTTTCTTCCGGAAATTCATAGAAGAATATATCGAGGTGAGAATTCCAGTTTTGGAATTGATGATAAAGGAATTATAAGGCTAGAGAACAAGATCTGTGTCCCTGATATTCCAGAATTAAAACGTGAAGTTTTAGGTGAATGTCACAAATCTAAACTCAGTATCCATCCAGGAGTTAACAAGATATATAGAGATATCAAAAGAACTTTCTGGTGGAAGACAATGAAAAGGGACATATCTATATATGTGAGTCGCTGTGCCACTTGCCAACAAATTTAAAGCGATCAAAAGAAAATGACGGGTTTACTTCAGCCTTTGGAGGTACCCAAGTGGAAATTGGACCAAGTATCGATGGATTTCATCGATGGGTTGCCTCGTACTCGAAAAGGCAATGAAGCAATATGGGTTATTTTGGACCGTTTGACTAAGACAGCCCACTTTTTGCCAATAAAATCTTCTTGCACGGCAGCAAGTTTAGCCGAGTCATATGTGAAAGAAATTGTCCGTCTCCACGGTATACCTAGCAGCATAGTGAGTGATCATGACCCGATCTTCACTAGTAAATTTTGGGAGGCATTTCAAGATGCATTGGGAACAGAACTGAATTTCAGCACTGCTTATCACCCACAGTCTGATGGGAAGACTGAAAGGATAAATCGAATATTACAAGACCTATTGCGTGCTTGTATACTTGATTTTGGTGGTTCTTGGAAGGACCATTTACAGCTGGTCGAATTCTCATATAACAATGTCTATCAGGCCAATATCGAGATGGCTCCTTTTGAAGCTTTATATAGTCGTCCATGTCGATCACCTGCATGCTGGATAGAGTTAGGTGATAGACTCATCCTTGGATTGGATATGATTAAGGAAGCCACAGAGAAAGTTGATTTTATACAGAAGAAGTTGGAAACGACTCAAAGTCGTCAAAAGAGTTATTATGGTCGCAGAAGAAGGGATTTGGAATTCCAGATTGGAGACTCTGTCTTTCTCAAAGTATCTCCAATGTGTGGTATGTTAAGGTTTGGGAAGACTGGTAAGCTGGCACCATGGTATATTGGTCCTTTTCCTATTCTGGAGAGGATCGGTCCTTTAACCTATCGAGTGCAGCTACCCAGCTGGTTGTCTGGCGTGCATGATGTGTTTCATATTTCTAACCTTCGAAAGTATATGCATGATCCAGATAGTATTACGGAGGAAGCTGCTCAGTAGGATCTCAAAATCACTCCTAATTTAACAGTTAAAAGAGAACCAATAAAGATTGTGGATCGAGATGAAAGCAGTTAGGGAACAAAATCGTGAAACTAGTTAAAGTGTAGTGGAGCGGTGATCCAAAGGATTGCACTTGGGAAACTGAAGATAGCATGCAGAAATCATATCCCAATTGCAGATTGTATATTCCGGCTTAAACCAGTAAGCCTTTCTCTATTTTTTTCTATATTCTTATATCCCTTGTTTGCTTTTCTCTCTCTTTCAAATTTCGAGGAAGAAATTTCCTTAAAGGGGAAGATCTGTAACATCCCAAATTTTATCAGTTTAAAATTAGTAATTTGAATTTTTGAAATCTAAATTGAAATTAATTTGAGAAAGAGTTCAAAACTAACAAAATAAGTCATAACTTATATGAATAAAATTTCGATTCATTTGAGTTTAAAATTTGAAATAACAAATGTTTTTAAATCATTTGAATTTAAATTATATATATAATGTATATATAAATAGATTTGAATTTGAATTTAATTATTAAAAAATTCTTAATAAAATAATTTGGAATTTTCCAAATCTAATTAAAAATGGTGCTTGTTTATATATTTATATTTATGAAGAAATTGTATATAAAAAAATTTGAATGTAAGATTCAAATATAAGAGTCTTGAAAAATAATTGGATTTGAAAGTAATATATGCATGATTTTTATTAGTGTATAAATTTGTTATAGAACATTTTCTTTTAACTTGTACAAATATTTAACAAAGGTAATGTATTTGATAAAGGTATGAAATTATATCAAAAATACATATAAGTATAAAGAGATCATAATATAAGTAAATAGATTAATATGTAAAGTTAAGAAGAAATAATATAAATATATTTCTCATGAGAAAATGTACAAGTGTTAAACATGTAACAAGAGGATTAACAAGTGTAGTGATCTCAATATCAAAATTAACAAGTGTCATTCAATTTAGATAATTAATAAAAAATAAAACTTAAATTCATAAAAACCTTTCAGCTCCTCTATCTCATTCTTTGGCTTCTCAAAAGTTTTAAAGAAAAGAAAAAATCTATAAACATTATAAACCAGAGAATCTCAACCAAAGAAAAGAAAAAAAAACTGGAATTCAAACATCGATTGAGTTAAAAACTTAAAGCCTAAGAGTTATCTCAAACATCAAAGTAGGAATTTTAATTCCATACCTCAGGCAAGTTTAAACCTTCAGAATCAATTGAATTAGTAATCAAAAATCAAGATTTAACATCATATTTTCAAACTGCAGATCAGTCTCAGGATTTCAAGTAGCAAACCAAAGTTTTCTCTGTTGCATTAAAAACAAAACTGTAAATAAGTTTAAATTTTAGTTTGTTGTTCTGAAATTAATCATGTGAATCCATCAGAAAACTAAGCAAAACTTATATTAATTAAGTTGCAGATAAAAATTTCAAGACCAAAGTAAGAAAAACAAATATCCAGGCTTTCAATTTTTTTAACTAGACAGGAAGCTTTTCTGTTCAAAATTTGTCAGGTGAGTAAACACTAAACAAATCTGAAGCATTATGAGTTGTTTGGGATAATGTTTGAAAATAAATTTTAAAGCATTAACATGCATGCAAATATGTAGATGTTTATATGCAGTGAAGAATGTGCATGTTTGAGCTACAGGCACATTTGCCTCTGTTTGTACCCAGGTTTCTAAAACCTGTACAATTTCAATTTCTCTTCCTTTCATCCTCATTTGGCTTTAGGATCTAAACAAACTTTGTTTGTTTAGCTATGTTTTAAGGTTAAAAAATAAATTTAAGTAGATTTAACTTAAATTTTCTCAAGAAATTTGAAGAATACAGGCAAAACCAAAATACTGTGAAAATTTAACCATTCTGTTTTCTAATTTAAATTGTATTATAAAAAACGTTTTTGGGAATAAGGATTTGTAAAGGCAAGATTAGGATTTTTAAACATATATCCACCGAGAATTTGTGAATTGAATGATTTTTTATTTCTTGGCGATTTCTAGAAATTAAAGTAATGATAAATCAAGTGGTTGGGATTGGAGCTAGTCTGATGGTCAAGGATCATCAGAAAATTCTTGGATGAATTTATAAATCGTTGTGGGGGCTGGTTTTTGATGATCTAATGTTCGAACTGGCATTTGTCTATGGGTCGGAAATCTTAATGCCGCGAGTTCATCAGAGAACCGGAATGGCTGGCTTCGGTGGCGATTGAAGCCTGAAAGTCAGGCGATTCTTTGACCAGAAGCACGCGACCTTTGATGGTCGAAGGAGGGTGGACGTGGCGTTTTTGATAATCAGTGCTTTGTTCCAGTTTGGGGTCAGTGTCGAAATTTCGTTTTCTTCAATAGTTTGGTTTTCTAGGAGATTGGGTGGTTCGTGGAGATCATCGTCGACATGTCGACGACAATAGCTTCGATCGGAGATGGTTGGAAGAAACGTGCATGTGCACGGCATTGATGGTATCAAAAAATTGAGTTTGGGAGAAGAAGGGTTCGGCTCGAAGTGATCTTTGAGGATCAACATGTATCAACTCGAGTTTGGGCTCGAGTAAGATTTCTGATGCGCTGGGAAAAATGTACTAAGAAAAAATTTTAAGATTGAAAGTTAGGCACAGGGGTGGATTCGTCATACGAATCGAAGCAATGAGCACTTTTGCTCGGGTATGACTCGAGGTAACCTCGGGTCAGTTGTGTGAAACAACTTTATGCTAAAAACAAATTCAAATTTTTGAACCTTTTTTAAAACAAGTTTTCAAAATGATGTTTTGATTTAAGTTTAATTTAATTAAGGATACTAGTAAGATATTTTCAAAAGTAATCAAATTTTAATTTAATTAATTTTGATGCATTATTTTATAAAGTTAATTATATAAAATAAATGATGTAATTTAAAAAGGGTAATTAAGATAAAAATATTATTTAAACTATCTTAACCTTTTAAAGTAATACATGTGGTAAGGATGATTTATTAAACAAAGATTATCTTTAAATTTATTAAACAATTAATGATTTATTAATACAATTACTTTAAAAGTAATTACTTAATTAATTACTTAATATAAAGTTAATTAAGTAAATATTTAAGGTTAATTGGGTTGTAATTAATTAAAGTAATTAATTTAGGAATAATTAATTAATAAAAGTAATTAAGATTTAGTTAATTAACAATTTAGGGATTAACTAATTAAGATAATTAATTAAGAAATCATTAATTAATAAAGGTAATTAAGATTTAATTAATTTATAATTAAGGATAACTAAACATTGATTAAAAATAATTAATGAAAATAATTATGTGGTTAATTAATTTGAATCACAAAATAAATTCATCTTAACTAAAGATGATTGACTATTATCAAATGTAGTGTACTGGGTTGATATTTATGATATGTGATTGTGATGCTATGTAATGTGAATTGCTTTGTGTTGAGCTATGATATCTGTGATTTATTTCTGTGTGAATGTGAAAACCCTTTTTGTCCGTAAAACGGCATTTAAACTTCGATGCGACAGGGAGTCGGATTCCAGTTGGTTATCCGAAACCCACATCGAACCCTGAATTTGAATCTTTGTGATTAATACATCCATGTGCTTTAACATCAAGCGCTCACTATTCGGATTAGCCGGGGGAGAACTTTGTGACACATAACATATTCCGAATAGTGATACGACGAAATGAATAGCATTTGAAGACGGTAATGAAGACCGGGTGTCTTCGAAAACGATAGGATAACATATCAAATGTCTCTGCACTAAGTTGCTCCGGTATAGAGATCTCCACATGTGATGGGGAGTCTGATCGGTATTGTGGATACCCAGATTGCAAGGGCTTCTTCCTTTATCGAACGAAGTGCCTTCGATTCTGTTCGAACCCGGAACAAACTTGCATGGTTGTATGTCTGACACTACAATTTGAGATATAAAGCAGATTTCTTTCAAATACATATTGGTGGCTGAGAATTTATTCTCTTAGCTTAACACCCTTCTCTGAGACGTACGAACTTAGATATTACGTAGTTGAAGGTTATCAATGATGTACTCCCAATTTGGTAGTGTGGCATGCTAAGTACTACCGTGTGTTGATGATCATTTGTTGATCATTGGTTGACCAAAGCATGGCTTTCGTGTAAAGCGTAGCTTAGTGGACCAGACCTCATCGAACCTTACATCCCGGAAATGGTCGAAACAGGAAAGATGCGGCAAGGTTAAGAGGGTCTCGCCCTTTAAGGTATGTTATTTCCTTCTAGAAAAAGGTGGTATCATGGTATGGAGCCTAGATACTTAACCTATGTGGTTGCTGCAATCTCATTACTGTATGGTTGTTGCTTTGTGGTTGAGGGCCCTCAGATAAAGGTCGCAAACGACAGGAGAATGGCATAGCCGTGTAGTAGTTACCTAGTTATAGCGGTATCCCGGCCTTGTATTGGCAGAGAACTGGTTAAGTTCTCGGGACATCCCTCCAGAGGCGTACCCATGTGGCAGTAGAAAGTTCCTTAGCCTGACCATTTGTTGGAAATCCAATACCTAATATGAACCAGTATGGTTCTAGTTGTATAACCTGCCATTTACTTATGGTGGTCACCATTGTTTAGATGGTAGCTATAGTAGGCATACAATAATGGTTGTATGCTGGCTAAGATTAATACTATACTTTCGAAAGGATTTTCTACACTATGCACTAATAATAATATCAAAAGAAACTTTCTCGTATCAAGCATATTTGACTATCATAGAAAGAAATCTCCTTCAATTCTGTGATTGCATTGTGTGTGTGGCGAGAGGTCTTATGGTAGTTTCATTTTCCAAAAAGCATACCGGATTTTCTTTTACAATTTTTTTTATTCAAACTATTTTTGTTTACTCATACCAGTCCCATGACTGGCCCGGAGTTTTGTAGTTCCTTTCCTAAACTCTGGGTGCCCATAATTTTGTAACAACCCACAAACCCATACCCCTTGAGTCGACACTATTCGCCCTCAAATCAACTCAAGATGAACGGAAATACGAACCGTTAGGATTAAAGAAGAAGGAGATAAATGAAGAAAATAGAACAACATCAGAATCTTACCAACACAACAGAATAAAATATAATAGATAATAACTGATCTTTACACAAAAGAAAATCTGTTTATACATTACATCATCAGAGTACACATAACACTCAACTGGACAGTAATCATAGCATGTCCTCACAAAACTGAATATACAGCTAATCAACACAGCGGAATATTTAAAACAAGTATGGAAGTACGTATCGCCATCCAGCTCACCTCCTGAGCTCCGCAGCAGTCCATCCACAATCTGTACTCTATAATACTCGGTCTGACCCGAGCATTATAGTTAACTAACACACGAGTCAATCTGGAAAACTAGCGTTAGAAATCACACCCAAATTGATTATTAAAGTTCCAAAAATCCTTTGAAAATCAAAAGCATCTCGTAAGACCACGTCACAAATAAACATGTCGGGTTTTTACCTTACGATAGCTAAAACATTTATTATAAAATCCACTGATATTATAATAGTGTCTATATACAAATACTTATTCAAATAGCCGAAATTGTTACATTAATTAAATTCCAGCATACTAGCCACAAAGTGGGTTCCACAAACAAAAACCGTAAAAGGCGCGTAGGGAGAATAGATTTCCAACTAATGACTAGGCACTGGGATACCACCTGTCACAGTACCTGGTCTAGATCAGCGTACCGAGTATCCACCCTAAATCCCCTACAACACAAGACCGATACTACCCCTTACTGGATAATCCCGAGTAAGATCATCCCACGGTTGGGATCAGCAACCGCCCATTAAGCCGAAATAAAAAGGAACATCTATACAGGGATGACCTTACCCCAGTGGGTGCTACCACTTAGCCTTGCTGCATAAACCTTGATTTTTATTCATTCCCGGTTGATGAGGCTCAAGGGTAAGCGTTACCTTTTTAGAACATATCTCTTAGAATGCTCATCGCCCACCTGACGATGCTCTTAAAGCATTCATCCATATAAGTCCGTTCCGGGTTCGAACAGAACCGAAGGCACTACTCCTACTACATCCATTTTGGAATCACCTCAGGAATAGTAGCGTCTAGCCCTTGCACTTCACTGCTCCACCTTTGAATCCAAACTCTTGTTTTCCACACGAAAACGTTCAAACCGGATCGAAGTGGTTTTCAGAAAATAAATCCCGATCCCAGTCTCTTCGAAACGATCCGCGCATTGGCCAATATTTATAGTCGGTTATTTAACTATCAATAACATTCACAAACAACCATCAAACATAAATAATTTCATCGAAATTATTTATTTATCTCAAAATATCTTCCCAAGATATATTTCCACTTCCAAACCTTTATGAAACAGTTTTCCAACCACACTATTCTCATGGAATAAATTCCCAAATATTTATTTCCACTGAAAACACCAAGTACAAAAACTTTAGATTTTTAAAATAATTTAAAACTCTTTATTGTAAAATATCCTTTAAGTCATTTAAGTAAAAACTATTTTAATGCTTATTCAAAAATATATACTTCAAGAATATTTAAAATAAAGCCGCTTTATAAAATATAAAACTAACTTTTCTCTTTCTTTAAAACAAAATACCAAGTCACCTTTAAATACTTACTACTATAATAAATTTGAAAAATACTTACTTCAAAATTTTGAACATTTAAAATAATAAATTTTCTAAAACATACTTTTAAAACAACTTTAAAACTTTTACTTATACTTAAAATTTTGCTTTGGAAACGTACTTGGCTTTCCAGGGAAATACACTTCGCTTTGACATCTTTTAAAAATAAATCACTATTTATTTTTAATCAAATTTACCCATTCCTTTAATAAATTCCCACCATGAATTTATCCTTCCAAAAATACACTGATATATTACTTCACTTTTATAAACCCAGTTTATAAATTTCTTAGTCCCATCCTCCTTTATAATTCCAATTTCAAACACTTAAATCAACTTCCAAATTGATTTCCAAATTACTCCATTTTGAAATAATTTCCTTTACTTACTCATTTATTTCAAAACCCATTAACTTCGGATTTTTAATTCTTACTTATGATTTAAAATCTTTTAACTGAAAATACCAATTTCATATTTCCCAAATTCCTTCTTTATCCTTTCAAATAAATTTAAACCTTGAATTTTAAAGTAAATTCTTTATTCCTTTAAATAATATCACTTAAGTTTTAAAATTCATTATTTTCCCTTTTTATCAAAATCTCCTTTCCCACACTTGGAATTTATTATTAAAATTTAAAAATTCAACTTTCATCCTTTCTAATTCATTTTTTTATCCAACTTTCAAAAATTACTTTATTTAAGAATTCTCTCTTTTTATTTTCTCATCAAATATCCAATCTATATATTTTTGATAACTCAGTATACCCAAATATAATCAATGAAACACAACATCCAATATTCCAATTATCAATATAGTCCAACACAGAATATCAAATAATCATAACACATAATTATTAGAACAATCTAAATTATTTTGAGGAATCCAGTTGGATCCTTCCAACCCGTTTGCCTGCATCCACAGACGTTAGCACAATACCAATTCCACTTCGAGGTGGAATATCGCGGTATATGGGATTAATATAATATCATCCGCTATTATGTGGCGCATAGGGTCTCATCCGCTATATAATGCGGGAAATCAATCACTACAATATATACTATATATATACTACTATATATAATATAGCACATCAGATCAATTCAATCATTCAACCAATTATTTAAATTTGACCATTTTAAATTTAAACAGCAACCAGATGAGTGAGATTAACTCACCTTTGATTTTGATTATGCAATCCACTCTAACTGACTTGATTCTTTATGATTTAAGACCCTTGAATAAATATTAGATGATTTTATTAACATCCGAACAATCAATCATCATTTAATAATTGAATTTAACTAATGATTTAAATTTTAATGAATAAATAAAATTTCAAACTAATTTCCTTTTGAATAATCTTTTAGTAACTAAAATAATAAGTTAATTAAACACATAAATCACTATATCCCATTATTTTAAGATAAATCTAGAATTTTAAAATGTACATATCTATATTTATTATATTTTTCTTTTGAAACTACAAATATGTTTATAAAAATCTATATAGCTTCCAAAATCATACTTTATATAAACTGTCAACTATTTTAGAATTTTCTATTTATATTTTCCCAAACCTTTTGTATATATACATATACATAGATAAACCTTTAGATTGAAAAAAATAAATAGATAAAATAAAAGTTGTTTACGAATCTTACCGTGTCTTTGGAATCAAATCAATCTGTATATATTTTAAATCTCATCGGTAAATTAATGTACTGTATGCAATTAATTAAGTCAAAATTAATTTGTAAAAATTAAAAAGGATTACCTTACTATGATCGAGCATCTGCCATCATCGCAAAAACAGTCGCACGCACGAGACTGGAGCGTCGACGGTCCATGCCATCGAGCTCCACGAGTGCGTGCGACCACGCCTCTCCTCCCTCTCGCCTACACGCAGGGCTAGCTCCTCCACTCATGCGTTCGAATCACCTTCCTCACCATAAAACACTGAGCCACCCCAGCCTTCACGAAGCACTGTCGAACCCCTTTCCCCCTCTTCGACCTACCTTAGTCGCAAACATCAGTGGCCCTCCCTGCCTTGTCTGCACTCGCGTGCCGCCCCATCACACACGAGCCTCCACTCTCGCATGGCCGAGCTCCCTTTCACCCTAAATGAACAATCCAAGTTCAAAATTGTTGCGCGCGAATTGATTGCATACGACCCCTAAATCAAATGCAGTTTTGATTCAATTTGAGAAAAGGTGGCTATTGATTTGATTTCGAGTGGGTTCGATTGGTTATAGAAATAGATTGAAATGTTTCGGCCATTAATTTTTTTTTTGTATTTGATCGTATAGAAGAAGGAAAAGGGGACGATATAAATATATTTCCTTCGTGACTTAACTAAAGTGAAAGAAAGCAAGTGTGTCTTAAACGAAACGTAACGGTGTGCAGATCATAGGGTGGCTGAGAAGACAATTTGGATAAGGTTGGATTTAATTGTATATAAATATAATTTATTTCCAATATTACACATCTCAAAATCTTGAACCCCTATAGAGGCGTGCCGCTAGGCGTTTATAATGTTATATCCCTATTCCGAATGCAATGGAAAAGGTTTCGAGTCCTAATTCGATCGTATGGAGAAGATAGCTTTTTGGATCCAGTTACTAAATTGAATTCGATATAGATTTCAACACGTTTATATATCATACGCTCACATAACAACTCCAAACACTACGAAATTTGAAATCCGACAATAAAACACTATTGCGGATCCAATGGAACCGGTTTTGTCAATTTCCAAGACTGCGCCTCGGAAGGCTATTTTTAAATACCAATTTAAACGGTAAAATTTCAAAACTTAGCAAAACACTTACAAATTCAATTTTAACACTTTTACTATCTTCAGTATTATCAATATAAATTTTACAAGCCTTCAAATTATTTTTAACAGGCTTAAAACAGAAGATTCAATAATTTACCCAATTTCAGTTTATTAAATCCAATAACTTAATTGCCTAATAATAATAATAATGTTTGAAATTCAGGTTAAACTACCTTTCAATATTTAAAATAAATTAAATATTTCAATTTCAACTATCTAGAAATTCTGGGTCGTCACATTCCTCCCCCCTTAAAAGAATTTCGTCCCTGAAATTACTAAGGCGGAAGAATGTCCCATACCCACTAACTTGCTAAAACATACTTAGTGAAAATCCCATATTAACTGTTCTAATCCTTTAGTTCCCATTAAATAATTAGTTTCAATTTCCATTTCCAAAATCCCTAATTTCAATTTCAATTTGAAATCATTTTGTCGCTAACAACAGTTTGCAAAAAATTTCTAACTCCCTAAATTTTCGAAATTTTTTGGTAGTCTCTTTTGTACGGAGGAGATTTTGCAATTTGATAATATATACATACACACATATATATATATATATATATATATATATATATATATATATATATCGACCCACATGGTTGGAAAAACAAAAAACAAACAATAATTCATATTTCCTAACTTTTATTGCGTAGGCGTATCTTTATTTAGCATTTTTAAGCAAGCGGCTTATCTATTTATCATTTTGCGCGTCCAAATCCAGCCATACGGCTTCTCTATACCTGTACTTACTTAATTCAAATATGTAGGTACAAAATATATGCAACTCACTAACATTTATTTACTTTTAATAGCTAGACACATGCACTTCATAAGCAATGTACACTAATCATTACCCATATGTAATTTATAAGATTCCAACACCAATTTCAATTTCTTACAACCAATTCTTAAATTATCATTATCAATTTTAAGTGATTTACACTCACCTTCGTCCATTAAATTCATTCTAAGCAAAACAACTCATATTTATTTCAATTGATTCAAAAATCAATTTTATTGACTTAACAATTCAAATTTGAATTTAAAACCAAATTTCTAATTATCAAAATTTTCTCAAAATTTTTCTAACACCCTAAATTTCCAAAAAATTTCGCCAGCGTCTCATTTGCGCGGCTAGCTCGGTACAACTACAAAATGCCTCTACGGGCCCTCAAATTCAAAAGAAAACAAAAGCCAAGTGGCTAGACTAGAAAATCATCAAATTTCATATAGAAATTTAAATACATACCTTTGTGAGAAAATTTCAGTTTATCTTCTGAAATCGAAAATCCCAATTTTCCCACTTGCTTTTTATACCTGTATATCCAATTTATCCATATATAACTACAGATTCCAAAATCATTTTATATATTTCTTTACAAAATTTTCAACATTCATTCCATTTAAGCCCGTACGATGTACCTATATCATTTGTACGCAATACCGAATCCGATCGCTTACTCAATCACACAATTTCATTTCCAAACTAGTATCGTCCACCCGACTTCCTAGTGCGGACTTAGATCTGGTTTCTTGATCAGAAACCGTCATTCTCCTTACATAGTCATAACTATGATAGAGAATTCCCAGAATCAATCAAAAATCCATATCTAGGGTTCGCCGTTGAAAATCAAGTGAAAAATCCCAACTCGGACAGGTATAACTACCTCGAAATTTTGTGCTCGAATCTGGATCAAATCGCTATGCGAATAAATAATATACGTACATCATACAAATTTGCCCCAATTGATTATTAACTGTATCAATTCTCTTTTATTCACATTATTTTGATTTCTATTGTCTTATTCACAACCATCCCATTACATAACTTCACTTAATTTCCATTCCAAAATACTTAGTATATTTCCAATACCAAACTTACTCAAGAATTTCACTATTCATTTCTTAAGTTTTTATATAAGCATTTTATATACTCTTATATTATTACTCTGTCACTTTAGCCTTTATATCCATTTATTTATAAACTGGATCTCTAAATCCATATGTATTCAATTTATCTTTATCTCAAACCATATTCAATTAATCATTTCTTTAATTAGTCTCTCTACTAATTTATTTAAATCCCAATGGATTTATTTTCAACTTTAATTTATTCTTAGTCTATTACGAATTAATCTTTCCACTTCACTCTATCACTAGGTTTTTATCTATATTTAATCAAATTAGATTCCAATTTCATATAGATTCAATTTGCTTCAATTTACCAAATAAATTCCAAACCTCGATACTTTTTCCAATTTTCATTCAGATTTTCATTTCAATTCTATTTCAAACTCTGAATATTGAATTTAACTATCTTCCATTCACAACAGGTTCACATCATTATTTAAAATTAGTTCCACTTACTAATTTTAAATCTCAATCAATTTCTTATTCTCAAACTTTATAATTCGTGTTCACTTTGAATTAATTCTATAACTTCACTTTATTTTACACATTTTATATCAAATATTTTCCAATACACAATTCCAGTACATTTTCTTACTCACTTGAATCAATTAGTTTACTCACCAATGTTATTTCAGTCCTTTATTTTATTTAGTCATATCTTGATTGCCTTCCATTACACATAATTTAAATTAATTTCAAATATTTAGTTTAAATCCTATTTACTTACAAATGCAAATTCGTTTGTCTATCCACAATTTTATTTCTAACTTAACCTTTATTTAAGTAACCCTTTCCTTAGTCCACCTAGGCTTTTCTTTACATTCATTTTTTATTTAACTAGATTTAGCTATGCTCCATTTCAATTCAATTTTTTTAACTTTTATAAGCTTTCCCACTTATTTTAATTTAACTCTTCTTAAGTTATATTTCTATTATAAACAAATTTCGAACTAATATAAGTTCCCAAATTTATTCTTTAAGCATTTCCAATTTACTTCCAGAGTATTAAGCAATTGCTTAAACATTCCAAAATATTTTAAACCGACACAAAAGTTTTCAATAATCACAAAAGTATTTCAAAATCCTTTTTGAAATTATTTATATCCAAAATCCTTTGGTAAATTCAATTATCTCTTTGAATTTTAAACCAACCCAGTTTTGCAAACAATTCCAATTCAAAATCTCCATGAAGCAATCCCTCTTTTGGAAACTCGAAAATGAACATCGATGATGTTGCAGTCATCACCGAAGTCATTTTTCAGCGACCGAAAAGAGTTCAATGCATTTATCTCTTCAAAACATTTCAAATATTTTTAAATTCCAAATCTCTCCAAATTTCAAACCTAATTCAAAATATTTCTCAAATGCTATAACTATTATTTCGCCAAAGCTTTTGAGAACCATTTTCAAACCCAAAGGAATTAAACTTTTTCCAAAATTCCAAATTTCAAATTTTCAAATCCTTCAACTCACATTCAAAAATTACTCTAAAATTTTATTTCAATTTATAAATCACATTTACAGTTTACATTTCAAATTCCATTCTATTAATGAATTTATTTCCTTTACCTTAAATTATTATCTTTACTTCTTATTCAGTTTCATACTTACATGATAATAATTTAATACTATCACTTTCTAACAATCAGGCAACCATATATAATTATAATAATTTTCAAAAATTTATATCTCTTAGAGACAAAAATACTTCGGGTAAAATTATTTCATTCACCCTATTTTAAAAACAATACTGTGTCGGTTTATCTTGTTTAAGAGTTTAGAAATCCCTATCGATAACATGGTGCCCCACATATCGACCAGAATCCATAAACACCCAATCGATAAATCAACACAATATAAAAACAATTTTATACTCACTAAAAAATACGCGCTCATATATATTATTGCACTCAAACTAATTGTAGAGTATACTGACTCTATTTAAATGAGTAATCCCCACCAGAGCCAAGGTTCTCGCTTAACCTTCAACTCTGATACCAAGTGTAACAGCCCGCAAACCCGTACCCCGTGAGTCGACACTATTCGCCCTCAAATCAAATCAAGATGAACGGAAATACGAACCTATAGGGTTAAAGAAGAAGGAGATAGATGAAGAAAATAGAACAACATCAGAATCTTTCCAACGTAGCGGAATAAAATATAATAGATAATAACTGATCTTTACACAAAGCAAATCTGTTTGTACATTACATCATCAGAGTACACATAACACTCAACTGGACAGTAATCATAGCATGTCCTCACAAAACTGAATACACAGCTAATCAACACAGCGGAATATTTAAACCAAGCACGGAAGTACGTATCGCCATGCAGCTCGTCTCCTGAGCTCCACTGCAGTCCATCCAGAATTCGTACTCTATAATACTCGATCTGACTCGAGCATTATAGTTAAATAGCACCCGAGTCAGTCTGGAAAACCAGCGTGAGAAATCACACGCAAATTGATTATTAAAGTTCCAAAAAACCTTTGAAAATCAAAAGCATCTCGTAAGACCACACCATAAGTAAATATGTCGTGTTTTTACCTTACGATAGCTAAAACATTTATTATAAAATCCTCGATATTATAGTAGTTTCTATATACAAATACTTATTCAAATAGCCGAAATTGTTACATTAATTAAATTCCAGCATACTAGCCATAAAGTGGGTTCTACAAACAAAAACGGTAAAAGGCGCGTAGGGAGAATGGATTTCCAACTAATGACTAGGCACTGGGATACCACCTGTCACAGTACCTGGTCTAGATCAGCGTATCGAGTATCCACCCTAAATCCCCTGCAACACAAGACCGAGACTACCCCTTGCTGGATAATCCCGAGTAAGATCATCCCGCGGTTGGGATCAACAACTGCCCATTAAGCCGAAATAAAAAGGAACATCTAGACAGGGATGACCTTACCCTAATAGGTGCTACCCACTTAGCCTTGCTGCATAACCTCTAATTTTCAGTCATTCCTAGTTGATGACGCTCGAGGCTAAGCATTACCTTTTTAGAACACATCTCTTAGAATGCTCATCGCCCACCTGATGATGTTTTGAAAGCATTCATCTATTTTGGAATCACCTCAGGATTAGTAGCGACTAGCCCTTGCACTTCATTGCTCCACCTTTGAATCCAAACTCTTGTTTTCCACACGAAAACGTTCAAACCGGATCGAAGTGGTTTTCAGGAAATAAATCCCGATCCCGGTCTCTTCGAAACGATTAGCACATTGGCCAATATTTATAGTCGGTTATTCAACTATCAAATAACATTCACAAACAACCATCAAACATAAATAATTTCATCCAAATTATTTATTTATCTCAAAATGTCTTCGCAAGATATATTTCCACTTTTAAACCATTTTGAAAACAGTTTTCCAACCACACTCTTCTCATGGAATAAATTCCCAAATATTTATTTCCACTGAAAACACCGAGTACAAAAACTTCAGATTTTTGAAATAATTTAAAACTCTTTACTATAAAATATACTTTAGTGATTTAAGTTAAAACTATTTTAATACTTATTCAAAAATATATATTTTAAGAATATTTAAAATAAAGCCGCTTTATAAAATATAAAACTAACTTTTCTCTTTCTTTAAAACAAAATACCAAGTCACCTTTAAATAATTACTACTATAATAAATTTGAAAAATACTTACTTCAAAATTTTGAACATTTAAAATAATAAATTTTCTAAAACATACCTTTAAAACAACTTTAAAAGTTTTACTTATACTTAAAATTTTGCTTTGAAAACGTACTTGGCTTTCCAAGGAAACACACTTCTCTTTCACATCTTTTAAAAATAAATCACTATTTAATTTTTAATCAAATTTACTCATTCCTTTAATAAATTCCCACCGTGAATTTATCCTTCCAATTATCCACTGATATATTAGTTCACTTTTATAAACCCAGTTTATAAATTTCTTAGTCCCGTCCTCCTTTATAACTCTAATTTCAAACACTTAAATCAATTCCCAAATTACTCTGTTTTGAAATAATTTCCTTTACTTACTCATTTATTTCAAAACCCATTAACTTCAGATTTTTAATTTTTACTTATGATTTAAAATCTTTTAACTGAAAATACCAATTTCATATTTCCCAAATTCCTTCTTTATCCTTTCAAATAAATTTAAACCTTGAATTTTAAAGTAAATTCTTTATTCCTTTAAATAATATCACTTAAGTTTTAAAATTCATTATTTTCCCTTTTTATCAAAATCTCCTTTCCCACACTTGGAATTCATTATTAGAATTTAAAAATTCAACTTTCATCTTTTCTAATTCATTTTTTTATCCCACTTTCAAAAATTATTTTTACTTAAGAATTCTCCTTTTTTATTTTCTCATCAAATATCCAATCTATATATTTTTGATAACTCAGTATACCCGAATATAATCAATCAAACACAGCATCCAATATTCCAATTATCAATATAGTCCAACACAGAATATCAAATAATCATAACGCACAATTATTAGAACAATATAAATTATTTTGAGGAATCCAGTTGGATCCTTCCAACCCGTTTCCCTGCATCCACAGAGGTTAGCACAATACCAATTCCACTTCGAGGTGGAATATCGCGGTATATGGGATTAACATAATATCATCCGCTATTATGTGGCACATAGGGTCTCATCCGCTATATAATGCGGGAAATCAATCACTACAATATATACTATATATATACTACTATATATAATATAACACATCAGATCAATTCAATCATTCAACAATTATTTAAATTTGACCATTTTAAATTTAAACAGCAACCAGATGAGTGAGATTAACTCACCTTTGATTTTGATTATGCAATCCACTCCAACTGACTTGATTCTTTATGATTTAAGACCCTTAAATAAATATTAGATGATTTTATTAACATCCGAGCAGTCAATCATCATTTAATAATTTAATTTAACTAATGATTTAAATTTTAATGAATAATTAAAATTTCAAACTAATTTCCTTTTGAATAATCTTTTAGTAACTAAAATAATAAGTTAATTAAACACATAAATCACCATATCCCATTATTTTAAGATAAATCTAGAATTTTAAAATGTACGTATCTATATTTATTATAATTTTCTTTTGAAACTACAAATATGTTTATAAAAATCTATATAGCTTCCAAAATCATACTTTATATAAACTATCAACTATTTTAGAATTTTCTATTTATATTTTCCCAAACCTTTTGTATATATACATATATATAGATAAACCTTTAGATTGAAAAAAAAATAGATAAAATAAAAGTTGTTTACGAATCTTACCGTGTCTTTGGAATCAAATCAATCTGTATATATTTTAAATCTCATCAGTAAATTAATGTACTGTATGCAATTAATTAAGTCAAAATATATTTGTAAAAATTAAAAAGGATTACCTTACTATGATCGAGCATCTGCCGTCATCGCAAAAACAGTCGCACGCACGAGACTGGAGCGTCGACGGTCCATGCCATCGAGCTCCACGAGTGCGTGCGACCACGCCTCTCCTCCCTCTCGCCTACACGCAGGGCTAGCTCCTCCAGTCATGTGTTCGAATCACCTTCATCACCGTAAAACACTGAGCCACCCCAGCCTTCACGAAGCACTGTCGAACCCCTTTCCCCCTCTTCGACCTACGCGAGCCTCCACTCTCGCATGGCCGAACTCCCTCTCACCCTAAACGAACAATCCAAGTTCAAAATTGTTGCGCGCGAATTGATTGCGTACGACCTCTAAATCAAATGCAGTTTTGATTCAATTTGAGAAAAGGCGGCTATTGATTTGATTTCGAGTGGGTTCGATTGGTTATAGAAATAGATTGAAATGTTTCGGCCATTTTTTTTTTTTTTTGTATTTGATCGTATAGAAGAAGGAAAAGGGGACAATGGAATATATTTCTTTTGTGACTTAACTGAAGTGAAAGAAAGCAAGCGTGTCTTAAACGAAACGTAAGGGTGTGCAGATCATAGGGTGGCTGAGAAGACAATTTGGATAAGATTGGATTTAATTGTATATAAATATAATTTATTTCCAATATTACACATCTCAAAATCTCGAACCCCTATAAAGGCGTGCCACTAGGCGTTTATAATGTTATATCCCTATTCCGAATGCAATGGAAAAGGTTTCGAGTCCTAATTCGATCGTATGGAGAAGATAGCTTTTTGGATCCAGTTACTAAATTGAATTCAATATAGATTTCAACACGTTTATATATCGTACGCTCACATAACAACTCCAAACACTACGAAAATTGAAATCCGATAATAAAACACTATTGCGGATCCAACGGAACTGGTTTTGTCAATTTCCAAGACTGCACCTCGGAAGGCTATTTTTAAATACCAATTTAAACGGTAAAATTTCAAAACTTAGCAAAACACTTACAAATTCAATTTTAACACTTTACTATCTTCAGTATTATCAATATAAATTTTACAAGCCTTCAAATTATTTTTAACAGGCTTAAAACTGAAGATTCAATAATTTACCCAATTTCAGTTTATTAAATCCAATAACTTAATTGCTAAATAATAATGTTTGAAATTCAAGTTAAACTACCTTTCAATATTTAAAATAAATTAAATATATCAATTTCAACTATCCAAAAATTCTAGGTCGTCACATTCCTCCCCCCTTAAAAGAATTTCGTCCCTGAAATTACTAAGGCGGAAGAATGTCCCATACCCACTAACTTGCTAAAACATACTTAGTGAAAATCCCATATTCACTGTTCTAATCCTTTAGTTCCCATTAAATAATTAGTTTCAATTTCCATTTCCAAAATCCCTAATTTCAATTTCAATTTGAAATCATTTTGTCGCTAACAACAATTTGCAAAAACTTTCTAACTCCCTAAATTTTCGAAATTTTTTGGTAGAGTCTCTTTTGTACGGAGGAGATTTTGCAATTTGATAAGATATATATATATATATATATATATATATATATATATATCGACCCACATGGTCGGAAAAACAAAAAACAAACAATAATTCATATTTTCTAACTTTTATTGCGTAGTCATATCTTTATTTAGCATTTTTAAGCAAGCGGCTTATCTATTTATCATTTTTCGCGTCCAAATCCAGCCATACGGCTTCTCTATACCTGTACTTACTTAATTCAAATATGTAGGTATAAAATATATGCAACTCACTAACATTTATTTACTTTCAATAGCTAGACACATGCACTTCATAAGCAATGTACACTAAACATTACCCATATGTAATTTATAAGATTCCAACACCAATTTCAATTTCTTACAACCAATTCTTAAATTATCATTTTCAATTTTAGGTCATTTACACTCACCTTCGTCCATTAAATTCATTCTAAGCAAAACAACTCATATTTATTTCAATTGATTCAAAAATCAATTTTATTAACTTAACAATTCAAATATGAATTTAAAACCAAATTTTGAATTATCAAAATTTTCTTAAAATTTTTCTAACTCCCTAAATTTCCGAAAAATTTCGCCAGCGTCTCCTTTGCGCGGCTAGCTCGGTACAACTACAAAATGCCTCTACAGGCCCTCAAATTCTAAAGAAAACAAAAGCCAAGTGGCTAGACTAGAAAATCATCAAATTTCATACAGAAATTTAAATACATACCTTTGTGAGCAAATTTCAATTTATCTTCTGAAATCAAAAATCCCAATTTTCCCACTTGCTTTTTATACCTGTATATCCAATTTATCCATATATAACTACAGATTACAAAATCACTTTATACATTTCTTTACAAAATTTTCAATATTCATTCAATTTAAGCCCGTACGATGTACCTATATCATTTGTACGCAATACCGAATCCGATCGCTTACTCGATCACACAATTTCATTTCCGAACTAGTATCGTCCACCCGACGTCCTAGTGCGGACTTAGATCTGGTTTCTTGATCAGAAACCATCATTCTCCTTACATAGTCATAACTATGATAGAGAATTCCCAGAATCAATCAAAAATCCATATCCAGGGTTCGCCTTTGAAAATCGAGTGAAAAATCCCAACTCGGATAGGTATAACTACCTCGAAATTTTATGCTCGAATCTGGATCAAATCGCTATGCGAATAAATAATATACGTACATCCTACAAATTTGCCCCAATTGATTATTAACTGTATCAATTCTCTTTTATTCACATTATTTTGATTTCTATTCTCTTATGCACAACCATCCCATTTCATAACTTCACTTAATTTCCATTCCAAAGTTACTTAGTATATTTCCAATACCAAACTTACTCAAGAATTTCACTATTCATTTCTTAAGTTTTTATATAAGCATTTTATATACTCTTATATTATTACTCTATCACTTTAGCCTTTATATCCACTTATTTATAAACTGGATCTCTAAATCCATATGTATTCAATTTATCTTTATCTCAAACCATATTCAACTAATCATTTCTTTAGTTAGTCTCACTACTAATTTATTTAAATCCTAATGGATTTATTTTCAGCTTTAATTTATTCTTAGTCTATTACGAATTAATCTTTCCACTTCACTTTATCACTAGGTTTTTATCTATATTTAATCAAATTAGATTCCCATTTCATATAGATTCAATTTGCTTCAATTTACCAAATAAATTCCAAACCTCGATACTTTTTCTAATTTTCATTCAGATTTTCATTTCAATTCTACTTCAAACTCTGAATATTGAATTTAACTATTTTCCATTCACAACAGGTTCACATCATTATTTAAAATTAGTTCCACTTACTAATTTTAAATCTCAATCAATTTCTTATTCTCAAACTTTATAATTCCAGTTCACTTTAAATTAATTCTATAACTTTACTTTATTTAACACATTTTATGTCAAATATTTTCCAATATACAATTCCAATACATTTGCTTACTCACTTGAATCAATTAGTTTACTCACCAATGTTATTTCAGTCCTTTATTTTATTTAGTCAAATCTTGATTGCCTTCCATTACACATAATTTAAATTAATTTCAAATATTAAGTTTAAATTCTATTTACTTACAAATGCAAATTCATTTGTCTATCCACAATTTTATTTCTAACTTAACCTTTATTTAAGTAACCCTTTCCGGAGACCACCTAGGCTTTTCTTTACATTCATTTTTTATTTAACTAGATTTAGCTATGCTCCATTTCAATTCAATTTTTTTAACTTTTATAAGCTTTCCCACTTATTTTAATTTAACTCTTCTTAAGTTATATTTCTATTATAAACAAATTTCGAACTAATATAAGTTCCCAAATTTATTCTTTAAGCATTTCCAATTTACTTCCAGAGTATTAAGCAACTGCTTAAACATTCCAAAATATTTTAAACCGACTCCAGAGTTTTCAATAATCACAAAAGTATTTCAAAATCCTTTTTGAAATTATTTATATCCAAAGTCCTTTGGTAAATTCAATTATATCTTTAATTTTAAACCAACCCAGTTTTGCAAACAATTCCAATTCAAAATCTCCATGCAGCAATCCCTCTTTTGGAAACTCAAAAATGAACATCGATGACGCTGCAGTCATCACCGAAGTCATTTTTCAGCGACCGAAAAGAGTTCAATGCTTTTATCTCTTCAAAACATTTAAAATATTTTTAAATTCCAAATTTCAAACCTAATTCAAAATATTTCTTAAGTACTATCACTATTATTTCGCCAAAGCTTTTGAGAACCATTTTCAAACCCAAAGGAATTAAACTTTTTCCAAAATTCCAAATTTCAAATTTTCAAATCCTTCAACTCACATTCAAAAATTACTCTGAAATTTTATTTCAATTTATAAATCACATTTGCAGTTTACATTTCAAATTCCATTCTATTAATGAATTTATTTCCTTTACCTTAAATTATTATCTTTACTTCTTATTCAGTTTCGTACTTACATGATAATAATTTAATACTATCACTTTCTAATTATAATAATTTTCAAAAATTTATATCTCTTAGATACAAAAATAATTTGGGTAAAATTATTTCATTCACCTTATTTTAAAAACAATACTGTGTCGGTTTATCTTGTTTAAGAGTTTAGAAATCCCTATCGATAACATGGCGCCCCACATATCGACCAGAATCCATAAACACCCAATCGATAAATCAACACAATATAAAAACAATTTTATACTCACTAAAAAATACGCGCTCATATATATTATTGCACTCAAACTAATTTTAGAGTATACTGACTCTTTTTAAATGAGTAATCCCCACCAGAGCCAAGGTTCTCGCTTAACCTTCAACTCTGATACCAAGTATAACAGCCCGCAAACCCGTACCCCGTGAGTCGACACTATTCGCCCTCAAATCAAATAAAGATGAACGGAAATACGAAACTATAGGGTTAAAGAAGAAGGAGATAGATGAAGAAAATAGAACAACATCAGAATCTTACCAACGTAGCGGAATAAAATATAGTAGATAATAATTGATCTTTACACAAAGCAAATCTATTTATACATTACATCATCAGAGTACACATAACACTCAACTGGACAGTAATCATAGCATGTCCTCACAAAACTGAATACACGGCTAATCAACACAGCGGAATATTTAAAACAAGCACGGAAGTACGTATCGCCATGCAGCTCGTCTCCTGAGCTCCACAACAGTCCATCCAGAATTCGTACTCTATAATACTCGATCTGACTCGAGCATTATAGTTAAATAACACCCGAGTCAGTCTGGAAAACCAGCGTGAGAAATCACACGCAAATTGATTATTAAAGTTCCAAAAATCCTTTGAAAATCAAAAGCATCTCGTAAGACCACACCACAAGTAAATATGTCGTGTTTTTACCTTACGATAGCTAAAACATTTATTATAAAATCCTCTGATATTATAGTAGTTTCTATATACAAATACTTATCCAAATAGCCGAAATTGTTACATTAATTAAATTCCAGCATACTAGTCACAAAGTGGGTTCTACAAACAAAAACCGTAAAAGGCGCGTAGGGAGAATGGATTTCCAACTAATGACTAGGCACTGGGATACCACCTGTCACGGTACCTGGTCTAGATCAGCGTATCGAGTATCCACCCTAAATCCTCTGTAACACAAGATCGAGACTACTCCTTACTGGATAATCCCGAGTAAGATCATCCTGCGGTTGGGATCAGCAACCGCCCATTAAGCCGAAATAAAAAGGAATATCTAGACAGGGATGACCTTACCCTAATAGGTGCTACCTACTTAGCCTTGCTGCATAACCTCTGATTTTCAGTCATTCCTGGTTGATGACGCTCGAGGCTAAGCATTACCTTTTTAGAACACATCTCTTAGAATGCTCATCACCCACCTGATGATGTTTTGAAAGCATTCATATATACAAGTCCGTTCCGGGTTCGAACGGAACCGAAGGCACTACTCCTACTACATCCATTTTGGAATCACCTCAGGATTAGTAGCGACTAGCCCTTGCACTTCATTGCTCCACCTTTGAATCCAAACTCTTGTTTTCCATATGAAAATTTTCAAACCGGATCGAAGTGGTTTTCAGGAAATAAATCCCGACCCGGTCTCTTCGAAACGATCAGCGCATTGGCCAATATTTATAGTCGGTGTAACGACCCGCTATTTTGGACTATTCGCATCCGCACACGTCGGACTTGAATAATTCAAAATACCGAATTGTTAATTTAAAATTTGGCAAAACTCAGATATACAGTAAATAAATAATCACAGAAGCACAGACATAGAGTAATATGCAGCGGAAGTAACAGAGATAGTAGTTCATGAAGCTACTCTATAAATATATAAGATACATCAGAGTTTACAACAAAAGAGAAATACGATACATCAAGTACAAATCAGAATACATCACTGGAATCATCGAATACTGAAAACAGAATAGATGGCTGGATCTTCAAGCAAAGCTCCAACTCCAAAGGTGAGCCTCGAATACTGGTACACTCAGTCTGACCCGAGCGTAAAGCAAAACACAAAACACTCGAGTCAGGATTAATATTCTCATATGAATAAATCCAACTCAAGTGAAATAGCAATCGAAATACAAGTAACTCAAAGGATGTTGGAATCACCATACTCTAAGGATCCGTTAAACTATCTACTATGTAGTAGTGTACGCTAAATAGATAATGTCTATCAGTAGTATAAAGTATCAAAATAGTGTTAAGGCGTTACTGTAACGACGCGGATTTTTTGCCCGCTCGAAAATCGACATCCATACTTTACATCGTACTCGAATGCCGTAGATTCGACCGTTCAAATCCGATTCGCCGGAGCTTATAACAACATTAAGTAAATAACACAGCGGAATAAAAGAATAATACATTGATATACAACTTTGATACAATATCTGATACAACAGATGATCCAATAGATATAAATATACATCAGAGACATGATACAATAAAATAGCAGCGGAAAAGAAAAAATAGATAACATCTAGCAGCGGAACAATATAACTCTAAGATAGTCTTTAAAAGAGAACTCCAAGAACTGCAACTCCATCTCCAAGAACCAATCCAGCAATAGCTCGAACTCCCAATAACCATGCACCAAGCTAAGCAAGACTGGTGTGGTCCAAATACCGAACTAACTCTAAATAATCTACTAAACCTGACTATCTGAAAAACCCAAACTCTAGACTGCTCGTGTAGAAAATAATGAGCACCCAGAGTTTAGGAAAGAAACAATAAACTCCGGATCAGTCGTGGGACTGGTGTGAGCAGCAACAACAGTTTATCTTTTAAAACATTCAACAAAAGATTTTCAAAGTCAATTCGCAACGCTTTTTAAAAATGAGACTACCATAAGGCCTCCCGCACGCACACACAATGCAAACGCAGAATCGGAGGAGATTTCTCCTTATGATAGTCAAAGATGCTTGATACGCATTAAAAAGAACATTTGATATTATTACTAGTGCATAGTGTAGGAAAAATTTATTTCGAAAATAAAGATATAAATCTTAGCCAGCATAGACATTCCGCACTTATGCCTACTATAGCTACCATGTTCAATAGCAGGTTACCGCCACATTCCATGGCAGGTTATACAACTAAAACCGTACAAGTCTCGTATTGTTTCTTTGGATTTCCAACAAATGGTCAGGCCAAGGAACTTCCCATTGCCACATGAGAACGCCTCTGGAAGGACGTCCCCGAGAACCAAACCGGATCTCTGCCAACACAAGACCGGGTTACCCCTAACTGGGTAACTACTGACACGAGTATGCCATCTCCCGGTCGTAACCAACCTTTAACCGGGGCCCCAGCAACAAATCACAAAGTAATATATATATATATATATATATATATATATATATATATCTGCGATATCAACATAAGTTAAGTATCTGGGCTCCATACCATGATACCACTTCTATCCAGAAGGAAATGCACATACCCTAAGGGGTGCTACCCCCAATAACCTTGCCGCATCTTTCCTGTTTCGACCATTTCGGGTGTGAGGTTCGACGAAGTCTCGTCCACAAAGCCACGCTTTATACAAAAGCTGTGCTTTGGGTCAACAAATGATCATAGAAATGATCACAAAGATAAACGATCAAACAAATGATCCTATCACAAATGATCAACACAATGATCATTTCATAGCAACACTCAGCATGTCACATTACCAGATTGGGAATATATCGCTGATAACCTCAACTACATAACCTCTGAGCTCGTACGTCTCAGAGAAGGGTGTTAAGCTAAGAGAATAAATTCTCCGCCACCAACAGAAATATATTTGAAAGAAATCAGCTTTATATCTCAAATTGTAATGTCAGACATAACAATCCATACAAGTCTGTTCTGGGTTCGAACAGAACCGAAGGCACTTCCAAAGAAGTCCTTGCAATCCGGATATTCACAATCCCGATCGGATTTCCCATCACTTAGGGAGTCTCTATACCGGTGCGACTCGGTGCAGAAACAATCGATAGGTCATCCTATCGCTTTCGCAAATACCCGGTCTTCATCATCGGTCTTCAAATGCTATCCATAACGTCGAATCACATATTCAGAATGGGTTATACGACACAAAGGTCCTTTCCCGGCTAAACCGAATAGTGAGCACGATATTTCAAAAACAAATGGATAATGGGATTTCAATTAAGTCACAACTTATTACCCAAAACTTTTCTTCAAATGGCTTAACAAATTACCATTTTCAATCTTTAAACAAAAAGATTCATTTTCACAACCTTTAACGGTTTAAACAATTTTCACATTTTAATCTTTTAAACAAAAGATTCATTCACAGATTTTCCAAATCAATTTTCATTTCAATTTGATTAACTCGTTAAATCTTTAAATCAAAGATTTAACTTATAGCCTTCAAAACAATTTCATTTCAATTTGATTTAAACAAATCATCAATTTAAATCTGTTAAAAATAAAAAGATTTAATTCATAGCTTTCAAAAAGAATTCATTCATAACTTAGGAAAATCATTTCTCTATTCAGTCTTGAAATTCCCCTAATTAACTGGAATCTCAGTTCTTATCTAAAAGTGTTTATCATTTGAAAACAACAGTTTTCATTTTGGAAATCTGATTCATTTATACGAGTTGAAATCCTTGGGTTAAATTCAAATTCCCAAAACCATACCTTTAAAATGGTTTAAATTCATACAACATGTTTATAATATCTTTAACCATAATTTCCAATCATTGAATTCAATTCCAAATATCGAATTCAAATTCAAATTGAATTATTTAAATTGGAGATTTTACCGAGTTATTCAAAATAGCTTTTATCTGTGAAAACCTTTTTCAAAAGCTTTATCGTTTAACCCAAATCCATTTTCAAAATCAATTTGAAATTAAAACTTTAATTTCAAAAACATTAAATTTAAATTATCTGTGACTTAACCGATTTCCTCGTGAAATCCATATTTGTGTGTGTATGGTGTAGTCCAGGGGTTTAACACAAAAGTGCAACATCATTCAATCATCACAGATTAAAAACACATAAATATAATTGATAAGCGATATAAACTATAACGCTTATCGTCCATTCACAGATTCACGGATAATATATAGATGCAAATAAATATACATAGCTCAAAACAAAGCATCACATATCAGGGGTATCAAACAAATAATTGTTCAGCCAAGTCCAAATATTCACAAATGAATTTATTAATCCAATAATTAATTGAAATCGGATGTATCAATTATTAATCTGGGTTAATTATCATAATTTAATTACAAATTATTTGAAATAAATTCCCTTTCACAATTTATTTGTTAACCCTTAATTATTAACTATCATTCTTAATTAATGAATCAATTAATCTTTAATTATTGAATCAAATTTATTTATATTTTTTTAATTTACCTTAGTTAATAACCTTTATTCACAATTAAAATTTCTTTAATTGTTTGCTAAAGAAATTCACTCACATTGATAATTGTTGATTTTAAATTGAATGACCATCGAAACATATAAATTAATTCTAATTAAATTTTTTTTAGTTAATTAGGTACCTAATAATAACTAAATTAATTCTTAATTTATTGACTGATTTATTTTCAAAAAAAATTAATTCTCCTAACTTATCTAATCTTATGAAATCAAAAATCTTTAATTTACAAATTAATCAACTTAATAAATCTTTAAAACCGTAATTAACTGTTCTTTAATTATAAATTAATTAACTTATTAATTTTTATTAATTACTGCTTAATTACTCACTTAATTGATTATTTCTTGATTATAAATTAATAATCTTAATTATTAATTAATAAAACTTAATTACCCATTTATTTATCACTAATTACTTAATAAATCATTAATTACCAATTAATAAATCATTAATCCTCAATTAATCAATTAATCAACCACTATTAATTTATTTATTAACTTCAAGTAGTTAATTGAAAATTCTTAAGTTCAATTTGGTTAAACACAAAATTGATAATATCAATCTTTAATTTCGAATTCATTTAAGCTCAAATACTTAGTTAATTATACTTTTAAATAAATTTACATTCTTAATCATCTTTCAATTTAAATTAATTAATTTGTAAAACCTTTCTTAGTAAATTTAAAACAAGTTTTTTAGCTTGTTTAATTTCCATTACAATTCACTTCCATTTTTGAATTCAACTAATTTGATACACTTCATTTCTTTGAAATTATTAAGCCAAAATGAATTTAAAACTTATGTCATATACAAACTAATTTCCAATTCACACTTGAATTTTTATTCACTTTTCGACTTAACCTCAGTTTTCAAAACCTTGTTTTAAAACTTGAATTTGTTCAAAATTTTCAAAAGCAAGAAACAGTTCCAGGAAAACTCTGTAACCACTTCTCCTTTCAACTCAACAACAATGCTCTTCCTAGGCAAATGAATACTCAGGCAACACCATATCCAGGCAACCCAAGCTCGTGCACGTGCACATCGCCGTTGGCCATCTTCCGGCCTCACCACGACGTCAAGCATATCGACCATCCTCCCCCGAGCACGTTCTGATCCCTCAAACTTCATTGTTGCCTCAAAATCGAAATCGAGGCAAAATCCCAAACCTAGAAAAGAAAGTACCCACCACCATCCAAACCTGGCAGCGCCTCGTTCGCCACGCCCCGACCATTAACCAGCCTACAACCTCGGCCATCGATTCGTCGACACCCCCTCTACCATCCTTTAGAAGCACGTTGAACTCGATCGTACGCCAACGATAAGCGAGTCAAATTCCTCGGCCATGCCAAAATTAGGTTAAAAAAATTTAAATATTCGCCGCTGCCGCCACGTCCATCTTCGCCACCTCCGGCCATTTTTCTAGTCAACCCCGTAGCCTCCTCCATCTCCACAAACAACCCTGACCAACTCGAATCACCCAATCACGAGAAAATGATTTAAAGGCAGATTTCGTTCCATTGTAAATTGCTCAAGATACATACAACTAAAAATCACTAAATTTGTTTTAAAAATCCTAGCTTGGGCTGTTAATTCAGGCTATAAGATTGAATCCATAATTCAAGATATTTAAAATTTCCAGGAACTTAAGTTTTTACTGTAAACATTTGATTTTTCTACTTCATATGCATTTATATTCCACGAAACCATTTTTAGGTTATAACTCATTCTTAAATTCGACTAATTTGTTCTAAAACCCAAGCCTAATATTGATTGGAAAAAAAGAAATTGAAATTTCTTTGTTGTTCTGCATTCTGAAACTAAATAGAGAAGTTATAATATTTCTAATGCCTGCATACATCAAACTTCAAAAATTTACAAACACATATCTCAAAAACAATATTGATCACAGCAAAATTACTCAAACTAATTTATACTTCAAATTTTTAAAGTTGGAGTTACTCACTTTTTATGTTGATGAAGACAGAGGAGCAGAGAAAATCTTAGGCTTGGAGTTGCCTTTGATTCAATCTTCTTTTGATTTACTGTGATTTTCATTCCAGGTTTTGAATGCTCCAGACTTCAATCTTTGATCAAGTTAGAGCTTGCTATAATTTTCAGTTAAATTATTGTTTGATTTTTTTAAAGATGGTAAGCTTCAGTTTTCTTTTCTTAGTTTTTTTTTTAAATGAAACGAAGTGGTGATGAAGAAGATATAAAGAAAGAAGTATATTGGGATAGAAGTATACAGGGTATACAAAACTGGTACATGTGATATCTTTATCTATTTAATAAGCATGACTGAAGTATGTTGCATTAAATGTTGAGATGTATTGCATTTATTGCCTTATACATGCTTACATTTTTCTTTTCCTCTTTGGTTCGGCTGTTCAAAGGTTTGAGACAGTGGTGGCTATGTTGGTATTATATTTGTTGAGTAAATTTCTTGCTTATGTACTTTTCTTCTTTTGTTTCACACTTTGTTTATTATGCAAGCTTGTTTTATTTGTTTGTCTCGGCTGTACATACTTTCGCATATATGCTTAGAGATGAAAACATTAATTGCTTATGTACTTCTTTTGCTTTGTATTTATTCTACAGGCATATCTTATATTTTTTTCCACTTGCCTACTTTCTTTTGCTTTGTTCTATTCTTGCCTTTCTAACTTTACTTGTTTTCCAGTTCACACTTACTTCATTTGTTTTGTTTATTTGTTTTTATTTGTTTATGCTTGCCTACATCTTTTAGCTCGGCTGAGAATATATTGTATGTTGTAATGTATAGGGTGATGGATTATGTTGTATGTACAAAGGAGGCTAACATTTAGTGCCTCAGTACTTCATGTCTTCATACTTAAATACATCTGTGCCTTCTTATGCAAGCTCATCCTATCTACATCTGCTTGTACTTATATACTTAGATTTTTGTTTTTTTTTCTTTTTGCCAGCTATACATGTTTCTATTTGCTGTCTTATGCTATTTCAAATGCATATGCAGATTTGTTTCTATTTCATTTCTTTTTTTTTCTATTTGAATGTGTTTGATTTTGCTTTGCATTTTTATTTGTTTGAACACTTAAGTAATTTATTTATTTTAGTTTGTTTCATTCCTTATTTATATTTGTATTTGTTCATATGCATACATTTGTTTTGACTTTAAATATGTGCTAAGAAGAAAGCATTAAATTGTTATTGTTGGAGGCTGATGCATATTATATTGTGTACATATTTTATATTTGTATTTTCTTGTTTTGCAAATGTATATGTTAATATAATTTGTTTGGTCATATAATTGAAATTTTATATGTTCGTTTCACTTTCTTTTATTTTTTCTATAACTATAAATTTATTTGAAATATTTGTTTAGCATCAACACAAACTTCATTCTACTGTTTTAAAATTTTCAAATGTTCGATTATCAAAATTTTACTAACATTTTGTATAAATCACTAATTATTACACAATTTTAATTCAAAAATTAAATTAATTAACAATTTAAACTTGTTTAAAATCCGGGATCGTTACAGTTACCATTATCCCCCTTAACACATTTTATACAAATGTCATAGTCTATATAGCACTGTAAACTCCACCGCAAACTGGTGGGATATCAGGGAGTACTCCATAGGTATAACCAAAACAAATTCGTAGTGGTCGCGCATATAGGATACAAGTATGACAAGGCACATGAGGCAATACCCAAGGTAGTGAAACTACCGTTTGCCTGATCCGGACTGGTGAGAACGCATAGCCGCAGCGATCGCAACACCGCGAAACAACACTCCTGAAATTCCGAGGGTGCACCAATCAATCACAAGTAATGAGTAGTAGTTACGAAGAAGTGTGTCCGCTCGAGGTGGCTAACCCCATTTGGCCCGGCACAGCTCCTGATTTTAGTCATTTCCAATTTGACACAAGTGTCAAGGCTATCCATTATCGTTCTCTTTCTTCAGTCATCACGTACATCATTCCAACCACTTCATTCTGGATCATCACTCCGCGTATAGTTATTAAAGTGGTTTTCGGTTTAGACAGAGGGTATGTCCATAACGGATTCCGGTTTCTTTAATAACTTTCGTAATTATTACATCGACTGGTCATTTAACAAATTTCAAAACCAAATCAAATTCAATTTCAATTCGTTAATCAACATTTCGTTTGTCTTTCTTAATCAATTTCCAAAATTTACGTTTCAAAAACTTCCAAATTACCATTTCAAAATCTTATAATTCGATTTCAACTTTTATTTAAACAATTCAAATATTGATTCAAGTTCGTATATAAGTTTCATTCCGAAATCATTTAAAATGGTTTAATTTTCATTCAAATTGATTTAAATTCATTTATCCATTTCATTCAATATTCGCTAAGCTAATTTATCATTTAAACAAATTTCATTTAAATTTCCGATTCATTAAATCAATTACTTACGTTCAACTTCATTGTATCAAAATTTCAAATTGAAATAAATTAAATTTGTCAAATCAATTCTTTAAATTACAAGTCTTACGTTAATTTCAATAAATCACATTCATTTCAGTAAATCACACTTTATTTCTTGTTAAAGAAATCCAATTTTCACTTATTTATTGACTTCGTTAAAAATTTCATACTCAATTAATAAAGAACTAAATTTCATATATTCGAGAAGTTCAATTTCACTTATTAATATACTTAAATATATTTTTCAAAACTTTAATAAATAAAGAAACTCAATTTCATTTATTAACGAAGTTCAAATCCATTATTCAAAAGTTCGATTTCTCTTATCAAAGAATTCAATTTTTATTCAATTATTCAATAATTAAATCTTATTCATTTATTAAATAATTTCAGTCTTAATTATTAATAATTTCAAAACATAGTAATTACAATCTTGATCATAAATTCAAAATTAATTATTAAATCATTTCCACTTAATTATGAATTCAAACTTAATTATTAAATCATTTCAACTTAACTATAAATTCAACTTAATAATTTCAAACTTAATTATAATTCAAAGCTTAATTATAATTTCAAATTTAATTATTAGATGATTTCAACTTAATAATTTCAAAACTCAATTATTACTAATTCCAAATTATTTATTAATAATTCCAAATTTAATTTATTAAATAATTAAATTTCAAACAACGTTCTTTCATCAATCACTACGTTAATATTTGTTTCAGATTTCAATCTTTACATTTTCCGTTTTATAAAATTCAAATTCCAACTTCATTTCAAAACTTATTCTTTGCTCGAATAAAATCATTATTTCAAATTATTGACCAATCGGATTTAATTTAATTCTCTATCCTAGGTCAGATTCATTTGGTTATATATCATTTCAACCCGATTCCAAATTCAATTCAAGATCAAACATAAGAAAGGGAACTTGCAGTGTGATAACTGGGATGGTGTCAAAGTAAATAAACAAGCAATAACAACAATCAATAACAATCCAATAATTAATTCAAATAATCCCAAAATAATCGTATTAATTCGCATTGTTGTTTGTGCGAATTAATATAATTATCTCTAGAATCTACACTATCATTTCATGTAGACTAAAGATTATTGCATTTCGGTTTTCCCACTTGTCGTTCCATTTCAATTCCAAATTTAATGCTACAACAATTAACCCAATATATGTTCAAAGGTTCAAAGTATGATTTGTCAAATTCTACGTGTCAATCAACTTAACAATTAAAAGGGGTCATATTATTCAAGTTAAGTAATCAAATTCATCACATATGTCGATTCACAATTTTAAACTATCCTACATCAAATTCAATTGCATAATATTTATCACTTTATACATTACAATTTACATCCAATATTAACAACAATCAATCAATCAATTATCAACCAAATTGTATTATCATCGCATACATAATTAACAGATAATGGTGTCAGATGTCAAAAGTGAACTGATACATAAATGACAGTGCAATAAATAACAGCAGCATATTTCAATTGTCGTTTCAATTGAAATCGAATTTAATAAATAAAAGAATATTAATCATGAGTGATTGCTCACCTTTCGAGGCTAGAGATGGATGAGCATGAGATGGATCGCAAATCCAAACACGAATTTCAGAGTAAAGCAAAATTGGCACGAATACGACAGCAAATCTGATAAATCGGAAATCGATGAGAATGAATCAAATCCGAGCTGGGTCGATGAAGATAACTGGTACAAGTGAACTTGTATATGACCATATATATTATATATATGTACCAATCATATTCTAAATTTAAGCATATATTAAATTAAATGTATATATATGTTATTATGTACGAACATTGTATACGAAAACATTATTATATTCATACAAGTACACACACAACTTTATATACTATTATATATATATATATATATATATATACACATAAAGTGTTTCAAACAATATAAAATACTGTAACAATGATATATATAAGATATATAAATTTTTCCAAAAGATCTTTAAACAAATAAAATATAAAACTAATATAAACCTATACCACTATCTCAGCAAAATACGCTAACTATATATATTCATAAAGCTTATGTTTCCAACAGATGTAACGTCATATACAGGACATCATATTATTTAACTTTCACGACTTCATATATAAACCTAACATATTATACAATATACAACATATGACGACATATTTAAATTTATCTATAAATAGGTTTATAAAGTATAAATATAACTTCATAAGCTTATAAAATTAATAAGTTATATACCACCAAATATTTATAAACAAGCTTGTACTCTTTCTGTATAACTTTACATATATACGATAAACATATATACCCCTTACATCCATTTCTTAAACCATATAACTAACATATACCCTGATATCTAAACTAATACATTCAAACAGCAAATTGTTAGCAAATTCCTCAGGGTATATAACCTTTCAAATACAATTTCTAAAAGAAAGCAAAGAACTGTCTGTGTGTGTGTGTGTATGTGTGTGTGTGTGTGTGTGTGTGTGTGTGTGTGTGTGTGTGTATATATATCCATACAGACCTATATGTTATAAAGCTAGTTGATATACCACTTCACATAACCTATATATATATATATATATGACAGTTTACATTTCATATTTTTTTTATAAACAGAACTTATATAAAATCATATAATTGTTGCAAAAATGATTGATGTCTCAACTGAAATACAATATATCAACTCGTCAACTTAAAATATAAATCTGATATATATAACCTATTGACATATATAAGATACTGTATGCAAATGTATAAGCTTTCGGAAAAATCTTTCTTCTTTATAACTAAACTTCATTATAACAGATTACACTATATATACATATATAAATAGATACAACTACATATAAAAGTAGTACACATACACCAACATAATACAAAGCATATAAACTACCTTTGCACAGAAAAGAAAAAAGGAGGCCCGGAGTAGTTTTTTTTTTCGGCTGTGGCTAGAGTGGAAGACCTGAGATCTGGGCGGAGACGAAAGGCCGAAACGGTGGCTGTGACTTGGCTACAGGAAGTGGACGTGGATCGAGCTCGGTTGATAAGCGCTGTTGATCTGGGAATGGAGGCAACATGTGGCGTGAGCTCGAGCAAGAAGGAGGTGTGCACGGCTTCGGCAATGGAAAAAGCAGCTTCACGTGAGAGCGGACAAGCATGTAAAGAAAAATGGTGGCCATGCTATACAGGCCGAGAGGGGCAGTGGAGAGTGGTTTCGGTGCGGTTGCGGTGAAGCTTGCTTTGGTGGATGTGCGGAGGTTGCTGCTATTTTGTGGTGATTGCTACTGGGGTGGCCGTGTTTGGTGGAAGAAGAAGGTGGCCGTGATTACTGAGGAACTCGAGCGTGAAGGTCAAAGGCTTGGCCTTCGGTGCTAACGTGCTAAAATGAAGAGGGAAGAAGCTTCACGGTTTAGCAGAGGAGAAAGAATAGAATAACACGCTACAGAAAAATGTAAAGGAGTTTTCAAACGAACCAAATAAAATTGCAACGGAAGGAAATGAATGTATCAAAACACAATAGTTATTGGGAATGGAGAAAGCCATGCACATGAATTTAAAATAATAAATGCAGATGGCTATTGGGATTATAGAAAATTGAATGGCCACGGGAAGACAGAAACCAAACGGCGGAACCGATACGGAAATCGTTTCCGTAGATCTCGCCGTCTCCGAACTCCGAAACACACAAACGAATATGCTGCGAAGATCAACACGGCGAGACGATCAAAACAGTATACGGATATTAGTGGTATGATCGAATTATAAAATTCGATTTTTTTATACTAGCGGAAAATGCATGATAATCGTAGCAAAATAAGATCGACGGAGCCAAAGAAGTCCGAATTTGGAAAAACGACGAACTGACATCTTGCTCAGAAGATGGTTTAGAATTTTTTTACGTAAAAATATTTTAGTTTTGAAAATGTTTTATTTTCTTCGCTTTTTAACTGATTAAATTGAAGTAATTTACGCGCGAACTAAACTTTCGTATTTTCGGACGAAAATTTTCCGGTTGCTATAGTTAACTGGACGCATTCCAAATATCAAATTTATATTTCAAAATTTTATCGTTTAAATTTCCACAAATTTTAATTAAATACGCTACTAAAACTGGTTAAATTTACGGGTCGTTACAGTCGGTTATTTAACTATCAAATAACATTCACAAACAGCCATCAAACATAAATAATTTCATCCAAATTATTTATTTACCTCAAAATATCTTCCCAAGATATATTTCCACTTCCAAACCTTTATGAAACAGTTTTCCAACCACACTCTTCTCATGGAATAAATTCCCAAATATTTATTTCCACTGAAAACACCAAGTACAAAAACTTTAGATTTTTAAAATAATTTAAAACTCTTTATTGTAAAATATCCTTTAAGTCATTTAAGTTAAAACTATTTTAGTGCTTATTCAAAAATATATACTTCAAGAATATTTAAAATAAAGCCGCTTTATAAAATATAAAACTAACTTTTCTCTTTCTTTAAAACAAAATACCAAGTCACCTTTAAATAATTACTACTATAATAAATTTGAAAAATACTTACTTCAAAATTTTGAACGTTTAAAATAATAAATTTTCTAAAACATACCTTTAAAACAACTTTAAAACTTTTACTTATACTTAAAATTTTGCTTTGAAAACGTACTTGGCTTTCCAAGGAAACACACTTCTCTTTCACATCTTTTAAAAATAAATCACTATTTAATTTTTAATCAAATTTACTCATTCCTTTAATAAATTCCCACCGTGAATTTATCCTTCCAATTATCCGCTGATATATTACTTCACTTTTATAAACCCAGTTTATAAATTTCTTAGTCCCATAACTCTAATTTCAAACACTTAAATCAATTTCCAAATTGATTTCCAAATTACTCCATTTTGAAATAATTTCCTTTACTTACTCATTTATTTCAAAACCCATTAACTTCAGATTTTTAATTCTTACTTATGATTTAAAATCTTTTAACTGAAAATACCAATTTCATATTTTCCAAATTCCTTCTTTATCCTTTCAAATAAATTTAAACCTTGAATTTTAAAGTAAATTCTTTATTCCTTTAAATAATATCACTTAAGTTTTAAAATTCATTATTTTCCCTTTTTATTCAAAATCTCCTTTCCCACACTTGGAATTTATTATTAGAATTTAAAAATTCAACTTTCATCCTTTCTAATTCATTTTTTCTATCCAACTTTCAAAAATTATTTTTACTTAAGAATTCTATCTTTTTATTTTCTCATCAAAAATCCAATCTATATATTTTTGATAACTCAATATACCCAAATATAATCTATCAAACACAGCATCCAATATTCCAATTATCAGTATAGTCCAACACAGAATACCAAATAATCATAACACATAATTATTAGAACAATCCAAATAATTTTGAGGAATCCAGTTGGATCCCTCCAACCTGTTTCCCCGCATCCACAGACGTTAGCACAATACCAATTCCACTTCGAGGTGGAATATCGCGGTATATGGGATTAATATAATATCATCCGCTATTATGCGGTGCATAGGGTCTCATCCGCTATATAATGCGGGAAATCAATCACTCCAATATATACTATATATATACTACTATATATAATATAGCACATCAAATCAATTCAGTCATTCAACCAATTATTTAAATTTAACCATTTTAAATTTAAATAGAAACCAGATGAGTGAGATTAACTCGCCTTTGATTTCGATTATGCAATCCACTCCAACTGACCTGATTCTTCATGACTTAAGACCCTTGAATAAATATTAGATGATTTTATTAACATCCGAACATTCAATCATCATTTAATAATTTAATTTAACAAATGATTTAAATTTTAATGAATAATTAAAATTTCAAACTAATTTCCTTTTGAATAATCTTTTAGCAACTAAAATAATAAGTTAATTAAACACATAAATCACTATATCCCATTATTTTAAGATAAATCAAGAATTTTAAAATGTACATATCTATATTTATTATATTTTTCTTTTGAAACTACAAATGTGTTTATAAAAATCTATATAGCTTCCAAAATCATACTTTATATAAACTATCAACTATTTTAAAATTTTCTATTTATATTTTCCCAAACCTTTTCTATATATACATATATATAGATAAACCCTTTGATTGAAAAAAATAAATAGATAAAATAAAATTTGTTTATGAATCTTACGGTGTATTTGGAATCAAATCAATCTGTATATATTTTAAATCTCATCCGTAAATTAATGTACTGTATGCAATTAATTAATTCAAAATTAATTTGTAAAAATTAAAAAGGATTACCTAACTACGATCAAGCATCTGCCGCCATCGCAAAAACAGTCGCACACACGAGACTGGAACGTCGACGATCCATGCCATCGAGCTCCACGAGCGCACGCGACCGCGCCTCTCGTCCCTCTCGCCTACACGCAGAGTTAGCTCCTCCACTCATGCGTTCGAATCACCTTCCTCACCGCAAAACACTGAGCCACCCCAGCACTCGCGAAGCACTGTGGAACCCCTTTCCTCCTCTTCGACCTACCTTAGTCGCAAACATCAGTGGCCCTCCCTGGCTCGTCTGCACTCGCGTGCGGCCCCTATCACATGCGAGCCTCCACTCTCGCGTCGCCGAACTCCCTTTCACCCTAAACGAACAATCCAAGTTCAAAATTGTTGCGCGTGAATTGATCGTGTACGACCCCTATATCAAATGCAGTTTTGATTCAATTCGAGAAAAGGCATCTATGGATTTGATTTCGAGTGGGTTCGATTGGTTATAGAAATAGATTAAAATGTTTCAGCCATTAAAATTTTTATTTTGGGTATTTGATCGTATATAAGAAGGAAAAGGGGATAATGGAATATATTTCTTTCGTGACTTAACTGAAGTGAAAAAAAGGAGGCGTGTCTTATACGAAACGTAAGGGTGTGCAGATCATAGGGTGGCTGAGAAGACAATTTGGATAAGATTGGATTTAATTATATATAAATATAATTTATTTCCAATATTACACATCTCAAAATCTCGAACCCCTATAGAGGCGTGCCGCTAGGCGTTTATAATGTTATATCCCTATTTCGAATGCAATGGAAAAGGTTTCGAGTCCTAATTCGATCGTATGGAGAAGATACCTTTTTGGATTCAGTTATTAAATTGAATTCGATATAGATTTCAACGCGTTTATATGTCGTACGCTCACATAACAACTCCAAAAACTATGAAATTTGAAATCCGATAATAAAACACTATTACGGATCCAATGGAACTGCTTTTTTCAATTTCCGAGACTGGGCCTCGGAAGGCTATTTATAAATAATAATTTAAACAATAAAATTTCAAAACTTAACAAAGCACTTTCAAATTCAGTTTTAACACTTTTACTATCTTCAGTATTATCAAAATAAATTTTACAAGCCTTCAAATTATTTTTAACAGGCTTAAAACTGAAGAGTCAATAATTTACCCAATTTCAGTTTATTAAGTCCAATAATTTAATTGCTAAATAATAATAATGTTTGAAATTCAAGTTAAACTACCTTTCCAATATTTAAAACAAATTAAATATTTCAATTTCAACCATCCATAAATTCTGGGTCGTCACAAATTTGCACACGGGCAGCCTAGCAGCAGGTTTTCATGTTTTGGTGCTAGTTGGATTTTGAAATCTTTTTGTTTATAAGCTATCAGATTTTTGAAATTTTTTTCTTTGGCAATCTCTTGAAGTGTTGGAGTTTTTGAAGACCTTATCATAGTAGATATATGTTGGATCCTTTTGAAGACTTTATTGTTGTGTCGTTGTGAAGTTATCATTATGTTGTTGTTGTATCAATATGTAGCACTCTGATATTGATGATAAATGTTGTAATGGATATTATGATGATGTTATATCTGTGATCAATGATATTCATTTTGTTTCCGCTGTTTTATATTCATCTAATGTTGTTATAAGCTCCATCCGACTGTTGTTCGATGTTTGAATCTTCGTAGTCAAATACAAGTGAGGTATTTGATGTCGATTTTCGAACATTGGATTTCGGGTCATGACATTAATTAGGTTCTAATGTCAGTTTCATTCCTGCTCGGGTATACCATTGTGCTTACCATTGACATATGACACTAAATTTGTGACAACGATTCATAGATGGTTTCGTGAAACATTTTATGTTTCCAATTTTGAATCTATAAATTAACCCATCTAAATGCCTACAATTGAAGATGTTTTTGAAAAAAAGTACATTCCACAATGTATGTAACTGTAGCCCGTGTGAACACTAGTAAATAAAAATTGGTGAGATGGCTTATTTTGTATAGAATGATTTCAAAGAGATATTAGGAGCGAAGGAGAGATAGTAGGAGTGAGAAGTGGTACAAATAGGATAGAAAAGGCATGAAATTTTAGGATTTGAGGAGAGATATTTGTGTATGCACTTTGAAATTCCCATTGTAAATGTGACGCCCCACATCTATACCCACACTAGCCAAGAACACTACGGTGTAATGCTGTCAACTAGCATGGAGAATAAGGCTGTTGAGTAGCGACCATCCGTGTAATTGCTTTGCGCGAGCATCGATATGTCAGATAGTATAACATTCATTTTATTTCAAGAGGAAATACGACATACCGATACAAACACAAAGCTACTACACAGTGGCTACAATAATCTTCGAAAACAAATATTGGAATAAGCATAACATAAATCAGTTATAGATAAGTCATATCGCAAAGGCGGAAATAGATATGAATATATAACCAACACATGAAAGTGTATATCAGAGTAGTGGTCAAAAAGATCCACAATAATACAAAAGAATAGCAACACGTGCTATACAAAAGAATACAACTATGAGTCCATATCTCAAGTGTATACAACAAAATAAACTACTAATCTAAGTAGTTAGCCAAAAGTTAGAGCAATGAATCCCTGGGGAGAAGTCAAGCAGAAGCACCTGTAACATCTCGGTCTGACCCGAGTATTATTTAATAAGAAAATAATAAACGGATCAGTCTAGCTATAAATATCAGATAACATGATATAGAATAAGAGATATGGCATAAACATATAATATCCATAATGGCATACTACTATAAGCATGCAATTGAAACTCAACCTGAGATTAATAAATATCACAAAAATCTTCACAAAGATCCAAAAAGGGTTTCATTCCCAAAACTTGCATTCATAATAAGTCAATGACACACGAATTCACCAATGCTCAAAAATTGACAAATAATATCAATGAAAATCACTAAAATTGGTGAAGCATAAATTCCAGAATTCAACACACGAAATCCAGAAATCATAAAAAGGGGGGGAGGCCTATCGCACGAACGGGAGCATTAAAACTCACCAACATATGTATCACACGAACGAGAAACTATCTCATGGTAGCTAGCCATTAATTTTTGACACACGAATGGCCCGAAGACCATGGGGAGCTACCCCACATGTGTGAGTCGAAATCACACCGAAACAAAGAGACATCGCACAATTGCTAGTCTAAATCTTAAAATGATCGTCATGATAAAAAAGAAGTGTCAATTACAGTAAGCTAGTAAATATATGAGCTTAGCTTCATGTCCCATAACCACTAGCTTAACTTAAATATTTACGAACAAATTGTAGATCTCCACTAGAAAATTGTCACAAGAGATTTAATCGAACAAGTCCAAGAATTAACCGACGAAGTAAACGTAAGCGTTTCATACCACTCATTTTACTAAGCCGTTTAATTATATTTCTCATACGAGTGAGGTAAAGGTTTGTATATACTAGTAGATTGGAAAACGGTTTTAAGCAACGAGCTTTGTTATTGAAAATAGAGTTGAAATCGTTTTGAAGAAAGAGTTTTGATATTTACTACTAGTATAGAAAACCTTTATATTTTTAAAGTGCCAAATCACAAAGAAGATTGTAGGAACAATCAATCACTAAAATTCACATGCGAAGACATGAATAAAATCTAAAGAAATCGATACCGAATCCATCGAAATGGATATTCCCAAAGATCACGAAGAAAATGTCATCAAAGTCGATAATAAGTGATAATAACAAAAGGGAATCAACACGAATTGATTAAAGTTGGAATTCTCAAGCAAATAGGCAAATAGGCAAAAAGAGTGCAGATTCAGACTTCTGAAATCAAGGATTCAGAGGTCTGAATCTGGAAAATAAATATTTTCCAAAGACAGAATTCAGACGTCTGAATCCTTGAATCCATACGTCTGAAATAGGCACTTTTTAGCCTATTTCCTTTCTGGTTCCAAATGAACCAATTCAGACGTCTGAAATCATAAATTCAGACGTCTGAATCAGGGAATAGAAATCTTCCCAGAACAATATTCAGACGTCTGAATCTTACGTTTCAGACGTCTGAATGAAGGGTTCAGGGCATTCCCTGAACCTAGGCCAAAAATGGCCAAACGGATACCGGAAGCGATCGAACAATCAAATGACGACTAAGGATTTATGCCATGCGACAACCCAGCCTTAACGGCTCTTCGATACGCCTCAAATATCAATGTCCAAATATCCATAAAAGGATTTTCATAGATTTTGATTTCAAAACACCAAAAATTGGAATATACACCAAACCAATCCATACCAAAATCAATTGCACAAGAATAAGTGTTAGGAACTCATACCTAACAATCGAAGATAATTATAGACAAAGATGTGAGATAAAAATCTCTCCTTTGAACCCAAACGATTGAAGAAGAAGCTTGAAAGCAAAGGAGAATCAACCACTCTTCAAATCCAACTCAAGAAGCTTGATTCTAAGCTTTAAAAGAACATTCCCAAAGTTAGGTTTAGGAAGTTCTGAAATTGATAAGAGAATGAGTTGGAGAAGAAGAAGAGAAGCTTGCCAATGGCTTTTTCTATTAGTTTGGAGCTAGAGTTTGATTTGCAAAAGAAAACTAGGGCTTGGAGTTTTAATTTCCCATCTCTCCCACCATTGATGATCTAGAACTGAATAGAGGAGGAACTGAGAGTGAATGGGGGAGTGGCTCAGATTTGAGTATAAGTTAAACATAGGGCTGAACCCAAACCCAAACCCAAAGTGAAAAAGTAGCAAAACTTGACTAACTCCAAACATATCAAAGTTTACACTTAAAAAGATCGCAAACGTCATTTTAAACTCAATGGGAGTGGTCCCGAGTCCTAATTCGACCGTATGCAAAAAGTAGCTTTTCGGACCAAATTCCGAGTATCGATAAAATATTTAAATATAAAAATCGATAAATATGCGGGTTGTTACAGACTCCCCTCCTTAAAGAAATTGCGTCCTCGCAATATTTAAGAAGAAAATATAAAGTACCAACCATAAAAGCATATTCAACACAAAAGAAATTTAAAATAAAAGGTTCACCTTAAAGAGCACGGGAAAGCAAGTCCGGATGTGATCGCTCGATAAACTCTCTAGACTCCCAGAACAATCCGTAGGATTTGAAGACCATTGAACTTTCACAAGCGGAACATCCTTATTTCGAAGTCGTTTGACTTCCGAAGCAATAATACGAACAGGATGCTGCTCATAAGTTAAATTAGGCGAAACTTCAATCTCTTCCACAACACCGGACTCAAGGATAGAATCAGAATCTCGAAGGCACTTCTGTAATTGAGAAACGTGAAATACGTCATGAATAGCAGAAAACTGAGCCGGTAATAAAAGGCGATAAGCCACGGAACCAATACGTTCGGTGATAGGAAATGGCCCAATATATCGAGGCGCTAATTTTCCAGATCGACTGAAACGTACAACACCTTTCATGGGTGAAACACGAACGAACACAAGATCTCCCACAAAAAATTCTAATTTCCTTCTTCGGTTATCGGCATAGGATCTTTGTCTACTTTGAGCTTCTTCCATCCTATGTCGAATAAGTTCAATCTTTTCTATGGAATCACGAATAAAATCTGGACCTAAAACCAGCTTCTCACCGACCTCAAGCCAACAAGAAGGAGATCGGCATGGCCTTCCATAGAGTGCCTCGAAAGGTGCCATACCAATACTAGATTGGAAGCTATTATTATAGGAAAATTAAACTAGAGGAATATGATCTTCCCAGCTTCCACCGAAGTCAAGCACACAAGCACGAAGAAGATCTTCAAGAGTTTGATTCACACGCTCAGTTTGTCCATCGGACTGGGGGTGATAAGCGGTGCTAAAATTAAGCTTCGTTCCTAAAGCTTTTTGAAGACTCTTCCAAAATCCACTAGTAAACAATGGATCACGATCATTAACAATAGAAGTAGGAACCCCATGTAATTTAACAATCTCTTTAACAAAGAGTTTGGCCAAAAGAGGAATGGTTCGGTTAGACCGAACGGGAATAAAATGGGCGGATTTAGTAAGTCTATCAACGATCACCCATAAGCTATCATGACCCGAACGACAACGGGGAAGGCCGTCAATAAAATCCATGGAAATTTGGTCCCACTTCCAAATTGGAATTTCTAAAGGTTGCAATAACCCACCGGGCCTTTGATGCTCGGCCTTAACGAGTTGGCAAGTCATGCAACGCTTAACAAAGTTAGCAATATCAGATTTCATTCCCTCCCAATAATAAAGCCGCTTCATATCCGCGTACATTTTACTACTACCGGGATGAATGGTAAATTTAGAATGATGAGAATCTTCTAAAATATCTTTACGAAGATCACTAATATTTGGCATGATAAGTCTACCAAATTTCCGAACGCCGCCATGAGAATCGATATCAAAGTCTTTTAAACCTTCAATATCAATTTTATCCTTAAAATTTTGGCCAAGAAGAGCCAAGTCAGGATCTAGCCTTTGAGCTTCAAGAATGCGGTATAAAAGAGAAGGATGAGCCTCAAGGCTACATAAAACAAATGATGCGCATAAGCCGGATACGCGGTCTCGAATCTCACAAGTGGATAAGATCTCAAGATCGTTCCATTCGGATATCATCATAGAAACATCCACTTGTTGCTTTCGACTAAGTGCATCCGCAACGCGATTCCCCTTTCCGGGAGTATAAAGGATATCAAGATCATAGGGTGCAAGAAATTCGAGCCAACGCTGTTGACACAAATTAAGTTCCTTTTGAGAAAATAAATACTTCAAGGACTTATGATCGGTACAAAGAACAAATTTCTCTCCTAAAAGATAATGACGCCAAATCCGAAGAGCAAAAACAATAGTCGTGAGTTCTAAATCATGTGTGGCATATCTAGTCTCGGCCGACTCTAATTGCCTTGAAGCATAAGCAAGAACATGTTCTTTTTGCATAAGAACGACACCCAAACCAACGCGACTAGCATCGGTATAAACAACGAAATCTTGATTCCCCTCAGGAATAACAAGAATAGGAGCATCAGAGAGGAGTTCTTTTAATTTCTGAAAAGAAGTTTCACATTTGTCCGACCAAATGTATTTAACACCTTTCTTCGTTAAGCTAGTGAGAGGCACGGCAATCTTAGAAAAGTCTTTGATAAAACGGCGGTAATAACCCGCCAATCCAAGAAAACTACGAATCTCTGTCACACTCTCCGGTCTCTTCCAATCTTGAATTGCTTCAATCTTTGAAGGATCCATGGAAATTCCGGATTCGGAAATAATATGACCGAGAAACTTCACACGAGATTGCCAAAAGTGGCATTTAGAAAACTTTGCTTTTAATTGATTACTCCTAAGAGTTTCCAACACAATCCGAAGATGCTTCTCATGTTCCTCCTCGGTTTTAGAATACACAAGAATATCATCAATAAAGATGAGAACAAATCGATCGAGGAAGTCTTTGAAAACTCGATTCATTAGGTCAACGAAATAAGCTAGAGCATTCGTTAGACCAAATGGCATAACAAGCCATTCATAAGATCCATAACGAGTACGTAACGATGTCAAAGGAATGCTATCCTCTGCAATACGAAGCTGATGAAATCCAGTAGCCAAGTCTAATTGTGAAAAGACTCTAGCACCACTAAGTTGATCGAATAGATCATCAATCCGAGGTAAAGGATATTTGTTCTTGATAGTAAGATCATTAAGCTTGCAGTAGTCAACGCAAAGCCTAAGTGTACCATCGGATTTCTTCACAAAAATAGCCGAAGCTCCCCAAGGCGAGGAACTTGAGCGAATAAATTACTTCATTTTCAAATCGGATAATTGTATGCGCATCTCCTCATTCTCCTTTATAGACATGCGATATGGAGGACGAGTAATTGGTTGAGCTCCAAGGATAAGATTAATTCTGAAATCAATTGCTCGCTTATGTGGCAATCCTAAAACGGGCTCAAATATGTCGGAGAATTCACAAACAACGTGAATAAGAGCAATGATTCCCTCCTCATCATCATTATCGTCATCACGAGGATTTAAAGAGTATAACGATGCAACCAAGCTGGAATCCGAATCTTTAAGATTAATAGAAATCTGCTTAACAAATTGAGGATGTCGAAGAAGAATAGTCCGCTCAGGACATAGGATATGAGCTTTTTAACGGTTAAGCCAATCCATTCCCAAAATCATTCCAAAGCCTAAATAACGCATGACATGCAAATCGGTTAGGAAAGGAAAATCACACAAAATAATCTCCACATCTTTACAAAGCAAACTAAGAGTTGCGGATCCACCAACCGGATTCGCAATTCTCAAAGAAGTCATTAAAGCAACAACACTTAAAGAAAAAGTATCAACAAGCTCTTTTGATATAAAAGAATGGGATGCTCCCGTATCAAAAAGAACTCGAATAGCCTGATCATGAAATATAATAATACCATCAAGGATAGAATGAGAAATACCTTGACCATGAGATGTGCTGCCAGGGGCTTGAGCAACATTAAGCTTTCCCTCCTTCCTATTTTGAAGTTTGGGACAAGAAGATAGATAATGATCCGGGCTTTTGCAATAGCGACAAGTACGAGGCTTTGAACAATTGTTCGCAAAATGGTCTCTGGAACCACAGTTAAAGCATTTCCCTTCAGTAGAGGAAAAGGTCTTTGCAGCAGGAGTTGCTTGCCTCCCTTTCTTATTGGGATAAGGACCTTTGAATTTGTTTGACCTCTTCTTGTTGTTGAAGTTTGGTTCGGAACCCACCACTTCAACATCATTCTCCCTATCCGCCTCTTCAAGGCGAAGAGCGATATCAATGAGTTGGTCGAAAGAAACTTCTAATTTTAGAAGTAATGGCATCTTGAGATTTTTGTTTAAGCCATAGACAAATCTTTAGTTCTTCTTCAATGGGGTGTTGATGTATTCAACCCCATATTTGGAAAGTGACTCGAAGGATGCAACATAATCAGTCACGGAGGCTTCACCCTGAACAAGGTCAATAAAACGGCGAGCCAAAGTCACCTTCTCAGCTTCTGGTACGAATTTTAACTCGAAGCGCTCTCGGAATTTCTCCCAAGTGAGATCCAATTCATTTATCTCCGAAATCGGAAGCTCGTACCAGTCTAATGCTCTTTCTTGGAGCATACTAGAAGCCACCTGAACTCGGTGAAGATCAATGAGGTTCATGCGAGAAAAGATTCAATCGCATGTCCTCAACCAAGCTTGGACTTCAATAATAGTTTCAGAACCTTTAAATGGCTTCCCACCCAGGTTGGTGTAATCATTGCACAAACGTGCAAACCCAAATTTAGGGTGAGTAGGTTCCGGATTAGAACCAGCTGCTTGAGCATTCGTGACAAGGTCAAGAAGTTGCTGGGTAGTCATAAAAACTCCATCTTGAGGTGGAGCACTAGATGGTCCAGCTCTGGGACGACCAGGTCTAACCATTTCTCTTCCTTAAGAAAGAAAGAAGGAAGAAGAAGAAGGTTATTCACAAAATGAATATCAAGCAATCTTGATAGATAAAACAAGGAATCATAAAGAAAATAGGATAAATCGGTACGAAGACTCGAATTAAATCCTAAAGCACGACTCCTAAGAAAGACTTAGGATGATGATCCTTGTTATAATATTCCATATTGTTCCGAAGTTTGGCTTTGATACCAAGCTGTGACGCCCCACCTCTATACCCACACTTTCCAAGAACACTACGGTGTAATGCTGTCAACTAGCACGGAGAATAAGGCTGTTGAGGAGCGACCATCCGTGTAATTGCTTTGCGCGAGCACCGATATGTCAGATAGTATAACATGCATTTTATTTCAAGAGGAAATCCGACATACCGATACAAACACAAAGCTACTACACAGTGGCTATAATAATCTTCGGAAACAAATATAGGAATAAGCATAACACAAATCAGTCACAGATATTCATATCACAAAGGCGGAAATAGATATGAATATATAACCAACACATGAAAGTGTATATCAGAGTAGTGGTCAAAAAGATCCACAATAATACAAAAGAATAGCAACACGTGCTATACAAAAGAATACAACCATGAGTCCATATCTCAAGTGTATACAACAAAATAAACTACTAATCTAAGTAGTTAGCCAAAAGTTAGAGCAATGAATCCCTAGGGAGAAGTCAAGCAGAAGCACCTGTAACATCTCGGTCTGACCCGAGTATTATTTAATAAGAAAATAATAAACGGATCAGTCTAGCTATAAATATCAGATAACATGATATAGAATAAGAGATATGGCATAAACATATAATATCCATAATGGCATACTACTATAAGCATGCAATTGAAACTCAACCTGAGATTAATCAATATCACAAAAATCTTCACAAAGATCCAAAAAGGGTTTCATTCCCAAAATTTGTATTCACAACAAGTCAATGACACACGAATTCACCAATGCACAAAAATTGACAAATAATATCAATGAAAATCACTAAAATTGGTGAAGCATAAATTCCAGAATTCAACACACGAAATCCAGAAATCACAAAACGGGGGGAGGCCTATCACACGAATGGGAGCATTAAAACTCACCAACATATGTATCACACGAACAAGAAGCTATCTCATGGTAGCTAGCCATTAATTTTTGACACACGAATGGCCCGAAGACCATGGGGAGCTACCCCACATGTGTGAGTCGAAATCACACCGAAACAAAAAGACATCGCATAATTGCTGGTCTAAATCTTAAAATGATCGTCATGATCAAAGAGAAGTGTCAATTACAGTAAGCTAGTAAATATATGAGCTTAGCTTCATGTCCCATAACCACTAGCTTAACTTAAATATTTATGAACAAATTGTAGATCTCCACTAGAAAATTGTCACAAGAGATTCAATCGAACAAGTCCAAGAATAAACCGACAAAGTAAACGCAAGCGTTTCATACCACTCGTTTTACTAAGCCGTTTAATTAGATTTCTCATACGAGTGAGGTAAAGGTTTGTATATACTAGTAGATTGGAAAACGGTTTTAAGCAACGAGCTTTGTTATTGAAAATAGAGTTGAAATCATTTTGAAGAAAGAGTTTTGATATTTACTACTAGTATAGAAAACCTTTATATTTTTAAAGTGCCAAATCACAAAGAAGATTGTAGGAACAATCAATCACTAAAATTCACATTCGAAGACATGAATAAAATCCAAAGAAATCGATACTGAATCCATCAAAATGGATATTCCCAAAAATCACGAAGAAAATGTCATCAAAGTCGATAATAAGTGATAATAACAAAAGGGAATCAACACGAATCGATTAAAGTTGGAATTCTCAAGCAAATAGGCAAAAAGAGTGCAGATTCAGACGTCTGAAATCAAGGATTCAGACGTCCGAATCTGGAAAATAAATATTTTCCAAAGACAGAATTCAGACGTCTGAATCCTTGAATCCAGACGTCTGAAATAGGCATTTTTTAGCTTATTTCCTTTCTGGCTCCAAATGAACCAATTCAGATGTCTGAAATCATATATTCAGACATCTGAATCTGGGAATAGAAATCTTCCCAGAACAATATTCAGACGTCTGAATCTTACGTTTCAGACGTCTGAATGAAGGGTTCAGGGCATTCCCTGAACCTAGGCCAAAAATGGCCAAACGGATACCGGAAGCGATTGAACGAGCAAATGACGACTAAGGATTTGAGCCATGCGACAACCCAGCCTTAATGGCTCTTCGATACGCCTCAAATATCAATGTCCATATATCCATAAAAGGATTTTCATAGATTTTGATTTCAAAACACCAAAAATTGGAATATAAACCAAACCAATCCAAACCAAAATCAATTGCACAAGAATAAGTGCTAGGAACTCATACCTAACAATCGAAGATAATTATAGACAAAGATGTGAGATAAAAATCTCACCTTTGAACACAAACGATTGAAGAAGAAGCTTGAAAGCAAAGGAGAATATACCACTCTTCAAATCCAACTCAAGAAGCTTGATTCTAAGCTTTAAAAGAAGAACATTCCCAAAGTTAGGTTTAGGAATTTCTGAAATTGATGAGAGAATGAGTTGGAGAAGAAGAAGAGAAGCTTACCAATGGGTTCTTCTATTAGTTTGGAGCTAGAGTTTGATTTGCAAAAGAAAACTAGGGCTTGGAGTTTTAATTTCCCATCTCTCCCACCATTGATGATCTAGAACTGAATAGAGGAGGAAGTGAGAGTGAATGGGGGGAGTGGCTCAGATTTGAGTATAAGTTAAACATAGGGCTGAACCTAAACCCAAACCCAAAGTGAAAAAGTAGCAAAACTTGACTAACTCCAAACATATCAAAGTTTACACTTAAAAAGATCGCAAACGTTATTTTAAACTCAATGGGAGTGGTCCCGAGTCCTAATTCGACCGTATGCAAAAAGCAGCTTTTTGGACCAAATTCCGAGTATCGATAAAATATTTAAATATAAAAATCGATAAATATGCGGGTTGTTACAGTAAATATATGGTATGTGTATGATATGAATGAGAAAAAAAATATTGTATTGGTTTATTTGCCATTTTTGTGTGTAGATTTTTATATGTTATTCCTTTAGCAAATGTGTGACTTGTTTTTGAGAATAAAAAATATCACGTTGAATTCTTCGATGAAAGAGAATTGTAGTTATTTGAATAAATAACAAATATATTGTTTTGACTTTGGCAATAAAATGAACTATCCAATGCTTTTCTTTAATTTCTTTGAATTATATATTCGAATTAAATCTCATACACTTAACAAAATATTAGTAACAAAATAAATGTTTGTTGCCATCAAACACGGTCATTGGTCGTATTTTCCATAAACTCCCCAATTTGATGATAATAAGCAATTATTTAATATTTTATAATATAGCATGCTTGTATTGAGTGTGTGCATATGATATTATAAAATCATGCAAAAATAAAGCCATGATTGTCCTAACATATATAACTGACTCCTGTGATTGTATGCTCTACTTGTTTGTATGCTCCCCTACTTAAATGCACTATTTGAAGGAGATTTTTTTTAATAAAAGGAAAGAACATATATATATATATATATATATATATATATAACAACCCTGGTTTGAAGAATACTAGTATATATTAAATTATAACTTATAAGGGAAGTTATAATTTAATATTGTAAATTAAAATATAATCATAAATTTTTAATTGTTTATTTGGAATAAACAATGAATTTTGTAAATAAAATGAGAAAAATAAAGTTTGAAACTTTATTTTATTTATGGGATTAAATATTGATTAATAAGTATTTGGTTTAAATAAATTGAAATATTGGGAATTTATTAATTTGGAGCTAATAAATTAAGTAGATGATGTATTTCAATGTTTAATTGTTGGAATAAATCTAAAGTAATGAAAATAAAGTTTTAAAAACTTTATTTTGAGAATTTGAGTAAAAAGTAATCAAATTGCAATTTTATTATGGTAAATACAAGAATATTGGTAACTATTGCCAATATTAGCCTTTTATTGAATATAAAAGGAGAATTATAAAGGAAACATGTCTTTTATTAAAATAAAAGATGAAATGTTGTTTTAAAATATTATTTTGATGATTTAAAAATGTTAGAATGATTTATTGCAATGTATTTGGCAAAGAGAATAAATTTTAACCAACTTATGCTTTTAAAATAGTGCTTTTACACTAAATTATGTATATTGTAAAATATTACCAAAAATATGGTTTTATTTATAAAAATAAATAATTTTTTTTTACAGTAACTATTTTAATTCAATACAATAAGATGTATGCATTTTACTTGACTTAAAAATGAGAAAATATGTGTATTTTGTGATATAATGAGCTTAAACATGTACATAACTCAATTTTCACTAAGTATATTCACATTTAGGCCTAATCGGGTAGATAAGAGGATCCATTAGCCTAGACGTAGAGGCTTCTAGATTGTGAAAACTTACTGTACGTAGTTTTCATTTGCTCCATCTTTTCAAAGCATACTTACAGGAAGAACAAAAGAAAAACAATGGCTGCTTTCATCTAAAGCCTATTTTTGCTCAACTTTTCTGCAAATCAAAGAAGAGAATCCAACTAAATAAGTTTCTACGAGGTAATCTCCATCCAATACCTAAATTTTTTTATCAAAATCTTTGAAACCAGATATGAATTTGTCTGTAACTATTTCCTTTTGTCGTGCATGTCTAGTTTCAGCTTCTACAGGTGCTTAGAGCCTCAATCCATCGACATAGCTTGCTTCTTGCCATCCAAATTTGCCACTAAATCATATGGTGAGTACAAGTTCATGAATGCTAGCTAAAAATTGAGGTTCCTATGAAAAATATTTGCAAAATTGCTTACTATATATGTTCTTCTTTTTGGTTGTTATTCTCTTTGTTTCCCGATTTCTAGTAGCCACTTTAAGGGGCCATATCTCTCACATTTCTTATCCAATTTCAAAAAATTTAGATGTTTCAAAAATATTAGACTTTGTACTAAGATTTCATGTTTTAGGTCTTCTGAAATTTTGAAGTTAGCTTGGTCAAAACTGTGTTTGTTTGTTGCTATCCCGAGAGCAAAACGGCAGCAATAATGATCGGTGGCCAAGAATTGTTTTGGTCGTATCTTTTGATCCATAAGTCCAATTTTGCTGATTCTTTTTTTAATCTCAAGCTCAAAAAAATCGTCTTCAAATTTTATATTTGAGTTTTTTCAAATTTTGGAATTTACATGGTCGAAAGTTCAATGTAAGGTCACCGTCCCTAGACCAAAATGACAGAAGTAATGAAATTCAGATCTTATAATTGTTTTAGGCTCCTTTCCTATCGGAATTCAATAATTTGTAATTTTCTGGAAATCTCAAGATATCTTCTACAACTTTCATTGTTTTGTCTTCTCAAATTATGTGTTTAAAAAGGGCAAACCGGCCAAACAAAACACAGGCCTGGGCAAAACGCCCAGGTTTCTCCCTGTGTATCTTGAATTGTTGCACCAGTTTTTGGTGCTTTCTCTTGTATTTTCCAAGCGTGGTTTTGATGCTCATTTCAGTGCAAAAATTGAGAGGTTTATATCGCGTATGCTCTAGTATTGAATCATGAATTTTCTTGGATGGTTCGGGCATGGTTTTGGTGATAAATTTTAATATAGATCTTGAGTGTTTTATTATCTTATTCCAGGGTCAAACCATGCTTCTTGTGATTATTTTTTGGTTGCTTCTACTATATAGAAGTCCTAATTTTTCACGAATTCGTTATTGGGATTTTAATGATTCATAATATGATGTTTTCATTGTGATTCCGAGCAACGTGCACATATTTTCAAACTATTTTTCTAAAAGTGTTTATATTCTATCTACTGTTCTAAGAAATATATTTTATAAAGTGATTTCATATAAAACCGATATGATTAACATTCCTAAATTATAGAGAGATTTTCAAGGTCGGTTTCTTAAATATTTTCTGAAATTAATTTCAAATCCCGATTTTGCTAAAATATTTTTTTCTATATAAAAATACACGTTTTTGCACTTTTTGGACGTATGAGAAAGTGAATTAAACGATTTATTAAAACATATGATACGGGACACGTGAGTTAACTTTTCCGGTTAATTACATACATGTACGATCGAAATCACTTGAGTATATTGCTTTGAGTTGATAATTAAGATTTATAATTCCAATTGTATGAATTATCTGAGTTAACCAATATTTGGCGAGTTGAGAGATTCAAGGTCTCTTATTATAGGGGTAATGATCGATGAGAACCACTTATATATGTTGTTTTACTCATCGATGAGACGAGGCGAATCCTGAGATGAGATTTCCTTTTTCGAGAATTGTAATTTATGAGAAACCGTTATGAGATTTATTTGCACTTGCCGATGATACGAGGCAAGATATATGAGTATTACAAAATTTCTAAGATTTGAGATTTTATTTTTATGATGCGGAGTTCACTAGCGGTTAGTGAACCGATTAGGGTGGACGTGTGGTATGTTACGCACATTAACACTTTTCGGGTCCCTTTTTAATAGTTTGTGACACATCCACGAGCATGTCATTCCTATAGACCTTCGGGTCATTTGAGTTAGTGACTTCGGTCACCACGAGTTATGTGACTTCGGTCACCACGAGTATGACCTTCAGGTCCACGAGTTATGTACCTTAATAATAAATAGCACTGGATAAGAGTTTAGCACATGAAGCATTGCTTCGACATTGCAATTGGGGATCTAGCCATTTCGGGTTTTCTGATATTTTTGAGTTTTTTGAATTTTATTCGATTTCACCATTTTTGATATGTTTTATTGCATCAATAGCCTAATACTACATGAGATGTTATAAATGGTGATTTCTATTTTATGAAATTTGAGCTCTTTTTAGAGTTCCATGATATTCAAATTTTGGAATGTGGATGTGTTTCCCTTATGACTTTTGAATGGTTTATTGCATTTTTATTGAATCCCTTTGAGTCTGGATTTCTTATATTGAGCTTAACATATTAATGTGGCAACCTTTTATGAATCTATACTGTGGAATTAAAATTGAACCACAATTGTAACCTTCCTTTATAGTTAAATGAAGAATTCCCTTATGCACTTATATTTCTCTTATCTTGTACAAATAGCAAGTTCTAGCTAGCCTGACCTGCATATTTTGCGAGGATTCAATTTTGTTTAGGAGGAGAGTCTATAACAGCCCTAGTTTAGAGATTAACAACATATATTGAATTATAACGGAAGTTATAATTTAATATTGTAAATTAAAATGTAATTGGAAATTTTAAATTGTTTATTTGGAATAAACAATGGATTTTGTAAATAAAATGAGAAAAATAAAGTTTGGAATTTTGTTTTGTTTATTTGGGTATAAATATGGGATTAAATATTAACTGGATAAGTATTTGGTTTAAATAAATTGAAATATTGGGTATTTATTAGTTTGGAGCTAATAAATTAATTATGTGATGTATTTCAACGTTAAATTGTTGAAATAAATATAAAGTAACGAAAATAAAGTTTTAAAAACTTTATTATGAGAATTTGAGTAGAAAATAATCAAATTGCAATTTTATTTGGGTAAATAAAACAATATTGGTAATTATTGCTAATATTAGCCTTTTAATGAATATAAAAGGCGAATTATGAAGAAAACATGTCTTTTGTTAAAATAAAATATGAAATATTGTTTGAAATATTATTTTGATGATTTAAAAGTGTTAGAATGATTTATTGCAATTGATTTGACAAAGAGAATAAATTTTAAACAAATATGCTTTTAAAATGGTTTTTTTTACACTAAATTGTGTATACTGTAAAATATTGTAAAAAATATGGTTTTATTTATAAAAAAATAACTTTTTATTGCTAAAATAATTTTTTATTGTAATAACTATTTTACTTCAATACAATAAGATGTATGAATTTTATTTGACTTAAAATGAGAAAATATGTGTATTTTGTGATATAATGAGCTAAAACATGTACATAACTCAATTTTCACTAAGTATATTCACATTTGGTTCCAATTAGGTAGAAAAGAGGATCCATTATCCTAAATCTAGGGGCTTCTGGCTTGTGAAAATTTACGGTACATAGTTTTCATTTTCCCTGTCTTCTCAAAGCACACTTACAGGAAGAACGAAAGAAAAACAATGGCTGCTTTCATCTAAATCCTATTTCTACTTGATTTTTCTACAAATTAAAGAAGAGGATCCATCTAAATAAGTGTCTACAAGGTAATCTTCATCCAATACCTGATATTTTCATCAAAATCTTTGAAAAAGATATGAATTTGTCTGTAACTATTTCCTTTTGTTGTGCATGTCTTGCTTCGCCTTCTACAGGTGCTTAAAGCCCAATCCATCGCCAAAGCTTGCTTCTTGCCATCCAAATTCACTGCTAAATATAATGTGAGTACAAGCTCACGAATTTCTTGCTAAAAATCAAAGTTCCCGCGAAAAAATTTGCAAAATCGTTTACTGTATATGTTATTTTTTTTCTGGCTGTTATTCTCTTTATTTCTTGATTTCTGGTAGCCACTTTGAGTGGTCATATCTCTCAAGTTTCTGATCCAAATTCAAAGTTTTTAAATTTTACGGAAAGATTAGACTTTGTACTAAAATTTCACATCTTGAATTTTTTGAAATTTCGAAGTTAGCATGGTCAAAATTGTATTTGTTTGTTGCTATCCCGAGAGCAAAACGGCAGCAATAATAATCGTTGACCAAGAATTGTTTTCGCCGTATCGTTTGATCCGTAAGTCCAATTTTGCTGATTATTTTTCTAATCTCAAGCTCAAAATATCGTCTTCAACTTTTATGATTTGGATTTTTTCAAATTTTAATATTACATGGCCGAAAGTTCAATCTAAGGTCACAGTCCCGAGACCAAAATGACAGAAGTGGTGAAATTCGGATCTTAGAATTATTTTATGCATAACCTTTTCATTTCATATCGGAATTCAATAATTATTAATGTTTTTGATATCCCAGGATATTTTATATAACTTTCATGTTTTATGTTTTATCAAATTATGTGTTTGAATATGGCAAACCGGCCAAACAAAATGCAGGCCTGGGCAAAATGCCAAAGTTTCTTCCTGTGTATCTTGAATTGTTGGACCAGTTTTTGGTGCTTTCTCTTGTGTTTTCCGAGAATGGTTTTGATTCTCATTTCAGTGCAAATATTGAGAGCTTTATATCACATTTCTCTAGTTTTGAATCATGTATTTCTTGGATGGTTCGGGCATGGTTTTGATGATAAATTTTAATATAAATCTTGAGTGTTGTATTATCCTATTTAAGGGATAAACCATGCTTCTTGTGATTATTTTTAGGTTGCTTCTACAATATAGAAGCCCGGATTTTCATGAGTCCCTTATTGGGATTTTAAAGAATTTTGATAATTCATTCTGTGATGTTTCCATTATGATTCTGAGTACACGTGCACATGTTTCCAAACTATTTTTCCAAAAGTGTTTATATTCTATCTTTCGTTCTAAGAAATATATTTTACAAAGTGATTTCATATAAAACCTAATATAATTAATATTTCTAAATTATATAGAGATTTTCAAAGTAAATTTCTTAAATATTTTCTGAAATTTATTTCAAATCCCGATTGCGCTAAAATATATTTTTCTATAGAAAAATATACGTTTTTGCACTTTTCGGATGTATGAGAAAGGAAATTAAACAATTTAGTAAAACACGTGGTTTAGGACACGTGAGATTACTTTTTCGGTTAATGTCAGACTTGTATGATCGCCTTATGAGTATATTATTATAAGTTATAAATGAGATTTATAATTCCCATTATAGGAATTATCTGAGTTAACCAATATTTGGCAAGTTGAAAGGTTCGAGATCTCCTATTATAGAGGTGATAATCTATGAGAACCACTTTAATATGTTGTTTAACTTGCCGATGAGATGAGGCGAGTCTTGAAAGGAGATTTTCCTTTTCAATAATTATGGTTTATGAGAAACCATTATGAGATTTATTTGCACTTGCCGATGATACGATGCAAGATATATGAGTATTCTGAGATTTCTGAGCTTTGAGATTTTATTTTTATGACGTGGAGTTAACTAGCGATTAGTGCAAACATATGGTATGGGATGCATGTTAATACTTTTCGGGTCCCTTTTCGAGAGTTTGTGACACATCCACAAGTATGCCAGTGCTATAGACCTTCGAGTCATCTGAGTTATGTGACTTCGGTCACCATGAGTTTTGTGACTTCGGTCACCACGAGCATGAACTTCGGGTCCACGAGTTAGGTACCTAAATTATAAATAGCATTGGACAAGAGTTTAGCATATGCAGCATTACTTCAGAATTGCAATCGGGGATATGGCCAATTCGGGTTTTCTAAGATTTCTGAGTTTTCTGAGTTTTATTTGATTTCACCATTTTTGAGATGTTTTATTACATCGATGGCCTGGTGCTACATGAGATGTTATATATAAATGGTGATTTCGATTTTGTGAGACTTGAACTCTTTTTAGAGTTCCATGAGATTCAAATTTGGGAATTTTGATGAGTTTCCCTTATGACTTTTGAATGGTTTATTGGATTCGTGTTGAATACCTTTGAGTATGGATTTCTTATATTGAACTTAACTTGTTCATGTGACGACCCTTTATGAATCTGTACTATGGCATTACAACTGAACCACACTTGTAACATTCCATTATAGTTAAAGGAAGCATTCCTTTATGCACTTATGTTTCTCTTATCTTGTACTAATATCAAGTTCTAGCTAGCCTGACCCATGTATTTATTACTCGGGTCAGACCGAGTTGCAGGTTTGGTAGTTGAACTCTTAGGTTTCATACCTTTTGGACTGGCTTAACTTATGGACCTTTGCTAGCTTTTTGTTTTGGGACTTCACCATCGTCTTTTGGATTATAGCATATTTTTTGTGTACTAATCTTTTGGGTTGGGAACTATATGATGTATATTCTTTTGTGGGATGTATGTATGTATGTATTATGGTTGAAAACCACTTATGACGCGTTGCATTACATTTGATGTATGGTTATGTATATATATTCTGTGTTGTTGTTTTGTGACTGTGATAGTTGTAGTTATTATATTTTGTTTCTGAATCGATCATGTAGCCGTCATAGTAGTGTATTAGATAGAAATTAAGTATGTCGAATACTCAAGATGAAATGGAAAAAAATGAGTACAAATATCGACATACTTAGCTCTTATCTATGCAAGACTTTGATGGTCGCCCTTAACCAGCTCTATTCTCCATATTAGCAAACAGACTAAGTAATTCTCTTTGTTAATGTGGGTCTTGGGGTGAGGTATCACAATATATATATATATATATATATATATATATATATATGTATGTATATATATATAAGATACTAAAAAACTAGTATGAGAAAAAAAATGAATTTATGGAAACAGTCAAATCTTAACTACTCTCCCTCTTTTATTCTCAAAAGAATAAAAATAAAATAAAATGTTGATATAGAAAAATAATTTAGTAGGACATTATAAACAATAATCAAAATTGAGCATCAAATACACATTAAGAAAAAAAATCATGGAAATAAAAATCATAACAGTCCTTTCCTGATTAGTAACTCTAACCCATAAGAAATTTCATAATTGAATAACCTAATTTTTATGTATTGTGATATCACGTCACTTCCATCACTACATTATCGCAAGGTCCCTTAAACGGGAATGGATGTGACTGAAAATATTATATAAGACGGAATAATTTATCCCCAACTCATCATAGATGAGATCAAAAACCTTCCATCCATGCATTGCCACAAGGTCTCTAAGATGAGGATGGACATTACTTGACGAGTATAGACATACCTATTTCCATAGGCATGATGAAGCTTAGGGAGTCCACTATATATATAAACACACACACACACACACATACACACACACACACACCCATATATATACATATATGTAATATTTTAATTTCCATATGCTTTCAAAAATAAATTTTGGGTTATGTCAATTTTATCTAGCACATATAAGAACAATAATTAACCATGAAAAGAAAGAAAGTAAGGCGAATCCGTAGAACATGATAGTGAAATGATAGACATGGAGATGATGAGGGATATGAAATAATCAAAAATAAAATAACCATAAATTTGCCCAAAATTTATTTCTTAAAAAACATTAAAATGCTGTTTTTCAATCAAGGAACAAATACCATATTTTTATCTACTATGTAATGATAATCCATACAGGTTTAATCAGTAGTGATCTTATATTCCAGAAAAAATAAATTCTTAAACAAAACCATTTTTTTGAAAAAATAATCAAAATAACAAAAGGAAAGGATTGAAGTATAGATACTAGTCCATTTTCATAATTCCCAAATCTAGATGTAAGCATGAAAATCAATCTTTTGCAAGAGGTTTTGTAATATCGCCGGTTGGAAATCAGTCGAAATAAATTCAATGCAATTATCCTCTTATGTAATGTGACATATAATAAAATAATGTCTTAAGTCTACAAGTTTAGCACGAGTGGTAAACTGGATTATTTGACAAGTCAATTGCACTTTTGCTACCACATTTTATAGGTACATGTTTAAGTACTAATCCAAAGTCGAATATTGTTTGCATTGTCCATAAAATTTGCACACGTCAACTTCCTAATGCAATATATCCACAGTGGTAAATGATGCAACACTATTGTTTCAGACTTGACCTAGAAACTAACAAATGTCCTAACAAGAAAAAAACGTTCTACTAGTACTTTTCCTATCTACAAGACTACTAGCATAGTCAGCATCAGAGTAACCAACTAAATTGAACTTATCACATGATGGATACCATAAACCAAAATTCAATGTATGCAAATGATATCTAAGAATTTGATGTGTGGCTTTTAAGTGAGATTCTTTTGGATCAGCTTGAAAATGTGCATATAAACAACAGAGAACATTAATTATATCAAGTCTAGATGCAATAAGATAGAGAAGAGCACCAATTATAACCTAATATTTCTTTTGATAAGGTTTTGCGCCTTTTCCATCTTTATCGAGCATTGTTGAAGGACTCATAGGTGTTCTAAGTGGTTTTGCATTCATGATTTAAAATCTTCTTAGTAACTCCTTCACATATTTTGTTTACAAGATAAATCATCTTTTCTCCCTTTGCCTGATTTGAAACCATAGTAAAAAAAATTAATTCTTTGACCAAGCTCATTTCGAACTTATCCTACATGATTGTTTCAAAATTTTGACATAGTGTTTTGTTAGTAGCACCATAGATAATGTAGTCAATATCTATCTGAACAATTAGAAAATCATTGTGTTTATGTGATAAAAACAAGGCAGTGTTAGCACTTCCTTTTTTAAAACTGTTTTCCAAAAGATTTGTGCAAATACATTCATACAAACTATAGGAGCTTGTTTAAGTCCATATAATGCTTTTTCAAATTTGTATACATGATTTGGAAATTCATTGTAACAACCCAAAATTTAAGCTATAATAATTAATTAATGAATTAATTAAATGATTAAATTACTTTGTGAAATTATCAGAGCTGGGCCACTGGAGTTGCACCGTTGTGTCTATGGTAATTTTCTGGTCAATTTCCATATATAGAACGTCCGAATCCAAGCTAATATGAGAAAGATAAAAATCAAACAAGAATCAACGATATATATATAAACACATATACACATATGGATCAGGTCGACCCAACCAAACCCTACGTCGACCGGCCAGTCACCTAGGAGGGGGGAAGGTCGACCATAGAGAGTGAACGAACGAATTTTTCATTCGTGTTCGTTCCAACAAGCCTTGTACACATCAATTTCATTCTTTTACTCAATCTGGTCCTTCTGTACTTCCATCTAACGGCTCCTATTCAGCATATTACGTGGTCGCACCATATTCAATCTCCAAATCTAATGGTCTGAGATCTACTTCTATCCATCTAAATAAGACTCTAAGGCTAACACTTTTTCTCATTCTAAGATTTTCTCCAATTGGGTTCACCTTTTCAAGAAGGACCCTAAAAGGAATAATTTTCCAAGGTGAGAATTTTTTATATAAAATATTTTAATACCCACAAGTGGATCCAGGAAAGATCAAAAGGGAAGAGCTTAGGACCACAGATGAGTGAGTGTGATTATTTTAGATTTTAAAGAAATTTAAAATAATAGGGTTTTCAATAGTTGTAGTTTTACTATGATTTTTGGAATAACCCTTTTAGCAGTTTATTTATAGTTTTAGGTTTATTTTCAGTCTATTTCTTTTTAACTATTCTTTTCAGTTAATTCAAGTTTATTTATGTTAATTATAACTTTTCCATTTATTTATAGTTTATTTGCAATGTTTGAATTTATTTACTGTTACTTACACGTTATTAACATCTTTTCCTGCGCTTTGGATTTTCTTTTATTTTTAGTTTTCTTCTATTCTTCCTTTTTCATCGTGAATGGATTAGAATAAAATTAAATGCGAATATGGAGTAAATTATAAGAATACTGAAATAACATAAGATAAGATGTACATTGTAAAGACTGTAATGGAATTAGACTGAAATTAAGCGTAATTATGATATTAATATTAGAATTGGACTAAGTTGAAGATGTTGGTCTAATTATAACTTAGAATTATACCTAAAAAGAGAAAATGATGAAAGAAGCTTATTTTTACACTTAGAGCTTGGGTTAAGTAATAAGCATGATTATAACATAGGTTATAATAAGAAACATAATAGAATGAGGCTTATTTTAAGATTTAGAATAAGTTAATAACCAAATATAGTAAAGGATAAACAGTAGAGGCTTATTTAAGAAAACTTATACTAAGTTAATAAGCAAGGATAGCGATAAGATCCATGCAGACAGCATTTCCCTTATGCTGTTTAGGGTAGATAAGTGGTTAATAGTTAAAAGGAAAGATCCATACCGGCAGCATTTCCCTTATGCTGTTTAAGGTAGATAAGTGGTCAATAGTTAAAAGAAAAGACTTGTACCGGCAGCATTTCACTTGGGACACGCTTATTATGTTTATGGTAGATAAGAGGTCAATAATTAAAAGACCAAATCATAGGGATTTGGTCAAGGGATGCAACTAGATTTTGTTTGACAGGGACCAGCACCAATAGCATTCCCTATTTTCTTTGGAAATGGTATTTCACAGTAGCCTGAAGTGAGATAAGGGCACGCTTATGCTATCTAGGGTAAATAAAAGGTCAAAAAAGGGAGCAATAGATAGTGCAAACCGGTGGTGACCGAGCGTGCGGCATCGATTAAGGAAGATAAGTCGCTATTGAGTTCCAAGCGCTTAGTGTGTGTATTTCGTAGACACCATTGCCTTCTATGTAGGGAACTATCTCGCGTCTTGTCCACAATAGGTACTACGGAGTAGTAGTTCGATCAAAGGTTAGAATTAGGATTTTAGCCTAATTAAAATAGGATTAGGTATTCAACCTAATCAAAGGAGCTATCAAGGACAAGCGCAAACAATCAAAGTTAACCAATCATATTAATTTAGCAATAGTTAACTCATATTTATCTCCATCTTTATCTTTATTCCTATTTCCTTCGTTTCCTTTTATGTACTAGAACTGTTGTAAAGTATATTACTTATACTTTGCTTAAGAATTCTGGTAATTACTATCATTCACCAGACTTTTAGCCTGATTCTCCTCTATTTTTCCCTTCCCCTCCCCCCACAGGCAATTAGGGGCAAGGACGGTAGATTGCAGATTCTTGAAGGTTTCTTTGGTAAAGATTATCTTATGTATTTCTCTCCTTTTATTTCATTTTTTTGTTCTTTCTTTCTACTAGCACTATTTGAGGGATAGTTTGCACTTTGATATCTATAAGGCTGAGGTTTTTAATTTCATGAGATATATATTGGTATTTTAAGACATGTGATGTATTTGGTTTTATAATTCTATATTATGAAGTTTGGCTTTTTGAAAGTTAATATTTTTAATTGTTTCTGCTGTTTCATCTATTTTTGTCATGTGAATCTTAGTCTCTGCTAGTTTTAGTTATACCTACAACACACCACACCTTTTAGTGTGCTCTTTTGTGTATACTAAGGGGTGTAAGGTGTTTCACTTGGTATCAGAGTCTAAGGTTACAGGATTCCTAAAAATTTGTTTTAAAAGTAAAGCATTCTTTAAAATCGCTTGTTTTAAGAATATTTTTTAGAAAAGAACTCCTAGAAATAGTTATTAAGCATAAAAGAGTTTTTACAAAAATCCCCTCAAAAGTCCAACTAAATCTCCCTTTGACTCTTTCCTAAACTATATTTTTCTTTGCGTAGAATGGAAGATGCCGCGAATCTTCCAGAGGGTATTCCAGTCCCAGCCTGGTTTCATAGGTATCTACAAGCCACAACCCTAGAGGTGTAAGGGCAAGTGCCCAATCCTACACCAGTGGGTGGGAAACCCATCAATCCACCTGCAGCGGTTAATTTCTCTAAGCTTTGCAAGGACTTTGCGAATTTGGTTGGAAAGACTTTTCCTAGTATAGAGAATTTTGTGGAAGCGAGGGCTTGGCTACGGAACACGGAGAGGATATTCAGGCTATTGGGATTGGATGATTAGCAGCGAGTTCAGCTAGAATCTAGGCAGTTGAAAGAGGAGGCTTCGTATTGGTAGGAGGTTATTGAGTTGGAAGGAAGGGAAGTCACTTGGAATGGATTTTGAGAGCAATTTGATAGGAAGTTTTTATCTCAAGTAGAAGAGAGTGTTTTGCTGGAACGATTCATTAATTTGAAGCAAGGGAGTTTGATTGTGAAGGAGCACACTAATCAATTCAACGAGTTGTCACAGTTTGGGATGAAGTTGGTTTATACACTGCACAAGAAGGTTTTGAAGTTTGCAAAGGGATTGAATCAGCCCCTTCAAGGGTTGTTATTGACTCACGTGCCGATGGGAGCTACATATGAGTCACTAGTAGAGATGGCGGTTATGTCCAATGCAGCTAAGGAGGGAGAGTTTAAGGAGACCCCTAAGTCAAAAAGTTCTAAGAAGAAGTGGGGGAAGGATAAGAAGGATGAGGATAAAAAGAAAGGAGGAGGACCTCAAAAGCATATCAAGAAAAGGGATAAGTGTAAGAGTTATGGGATGGTTGGTCATTACGCAAACGATTGTAAGAAGGCAGCAATGAAAGGGAAGTGTTTCAGTTGTGGATAGCCTGGTCACTTTAATAAAGCCCGTCCTCAGAAGACGAGGTAGGGAACGAGTGCCCCTACAACACAGATATAGGCTTTGGATGCAGCGCCTTCTTGCAATGGACCGAATAGAGTTAGGAAAACCACTGTAGATGTTTTGATTTCTAATTTTTCCATTTAGACTCTTTTCGATCCTGGAGCATCACGCTCTTTTATCTCTAGTAGATTGTTTGCACTTAGACATCCCTTTAGTAGTAGATCCCATTTTGTTTCAAACCCCATAGGATGATCGGCACATTTATCTATGGTCCGTAGCGGTTTGAAAATTTGTAGCTGGGCATAGAATTTGATTAGGATGCCTATGTATTGGGATTCACGGGGTATGGGATAAGTTGGGAATGGATGGGATATCCACTTATGAAGCGATATTGGATTACGAAAGGAGAGTTATTGGATTAGAGACATGCAGCGATAGGACTCTCGAGATCTCTCATAAGCCACATGGGTCAGTCACGTTGAGCTTCCTTCATTCCTTTAATTCATCACTAGGAAAGCTAGATTCCATGCCAGTCATTAAAGATTTTTCAGACATTTTGAGGATGTTCTTCGTTCACTTCGTGTTTATCAGTTGAGAGCAAAGTTTTTGAAGTGTCACTTTTGGCGTAAGGAAGTGTGTTTCTTGGGGCATAGAGAAGGTCAACGTATGGAAAGAGTTTGAGAAATGGTTTTTGTACATCTAGGCTCGGATTGTGAAAATCCAAAGAGTGATAAGCTAATCATTTGAGATGTACAATAGATCCAATTGATGAGAAAAGAAGAAAGCTCGTGTGCAGATAATTACAAAGATTACAATTGTAATGCCTTGAGATAGATATAAACATACAAAAGGAATAGGAACAAAGACTTCAATAAGGAAATGAGATTTCCAAATTTAGAAAGGATACTCCTAGGGTAGTAATTAGGAAAATCCACTTTATGTCTGGCTCAATAAATTATAATTGTTAGAATTGAAATATTTCCTTTTAGAAAATAAATATGGGCTTTTGAAAATTTGCATGAAATTTAAACTGGTTTTCATATGATATAAATTTTGTTATAAGTAAGATTCTTTTTGAAGAATTATAGCTTGCTAGTTTCTTTATAGATAAAAAAAATTAAAATAAAAACTTAGATTTTATTAAGTATCGAGAACGTAGGTTACAACAACAATTTTTGTAATAGATGTTTTTGTGAAAAATAAAGGGAGCATAGACTATAACACTACTTTTATAGTAGAGGACTCATAAAGGAAATGTTTTTTTATATAGAATATGATATTTATTTATTTTTGAATTCGTGCACTAGTATTTTTGGGTTATAGTAATGGTGTTTTACGCAACATCTATTTTAACCCAAATAGAAATGTATTTTCAAAGATAATTTTTAAGAATAGAAATAAAGTGATTTGTGAATACACTTATTATTTAAATATGTATAAGAATTTTTGTTTCTAGTTATGGATATATTAAAACAATTTTGTCATAAGAGGATATAATCAAACATACATTAATCTATTGGGATAAAAAGAACAATGGTATAATTTTCTATGAAACCAATAAAAATGTATTGTGCAAGTTACAAGGAATACATGAAAGAGATGTACAAGGTATAGGAAGCACCGTATTTTTTATAGCTTATTTCTAAAAATATAAAAATGAGTTCCTTGTAATTCCTCATAAACATGTAGTCCTCTTTTAAAGGATTCATAGAAGGTTTTAGCATTAATAATTTCTCATAAGGAAAAGTAGCTCCAATATATTAAGATATAAAACTGTTAGGTGTGATAAAAAGATGTTTTGAAAACACATAAATAAGGACATTTTAAAGATAATTTAAATGAAAAATTGTTTTGTGAAAAAAAGAAATAGATAATTTATTTTTAAGCAAAAAACTTAGTAACGTTTAAATTTAAGAATCCCAATTTTTATAGAAAGCTGTAAAGGTCTTTAAAAGAAAAGGAGGAATAAGTTTTGGACTTAGAATTTGAATGTCTCCTCTAAGGTTTGGGAAATGATGTAAATTCAAAAAGTTGTAAGGATGCAAGTCTAGAGAGATAAAGTGTTAAGCAACCGAGTGTTTTTGAATTTAATAGAAACTTAATGATAACACTTTTAAAGACAAAGATTTTGGGGTTTGAATTAGAAGCCTTAGTTTTTTAAATGAGAGGACAAATACCAAACTAAACTCTTAAGATGGAATAGATAGGAATCATTTCCTAAGGAGTGACGGAAAAGGTGTAAAGCTACAAAGAAGACAGCAGTAATTACTTTTGGAAGTAATAATAGAGTTTCTGTGGAGTGTATAGAATCCTAGTGAGAACCTTGAGCATACTAAGAAGAACAGCAAAGTGGAATTTGTAAGATAGTAGGACACACAAGGTTGAGTATGAGTATTCTTGATGTTGGAGAAACTAGGGGAAAGCATTTCCTTTAGTGGAATTCTCACATTACAGTAGTTTTCAAGCTAGCATTAGAGTGGCACCTTCCGAAGCTCTTTATGAAAGACCACGCAAGTCGCCTTTGTGTTGGATAGAGTCTACAAATGGATTGCCTTGGTTCTGACATAGTTAAGGAGACCTTGGAGAAGATTGGTTTGATTGGAAGGAAATTCGTACCTCAGATCTGCATGTCTTTGATAGCAAGTTTTAGAATTTCATATTTCCATCTTTAGTTTTGAATTCCTTCCCTTACTATTCCTAAAAAGGGTAGAACTTAGGATTTGACCTATGGATGGTAGGGTTTGATGTAAACATGTTACTAGAACGTTTTATGAAAGATGCATGCAAGTGGTTGCAAGTGTTTGCTAGTGGATGCCAATGGACGCATATACTTACACTAGGCACTTTTATCTCTTAGGGATCGGCATAACTAGGACACTAGAGCATATGCATATGGATGTGTGTGCATTTTGTTATATTTTTCTTAGTTACTGTAAATGGATGATATTCACATGATTTCTGCATTTGGATGGTGTTTGTAGCACGCATATAGAACTATCAGTTATCATTAGGAAACTTACATTCATTTGGATACATTATATGGGCACGATTGCATAAAAGGAGGTCAACTAAATCAGCGGACCGCCTAATCTTTTGCATTTGTTAGAGACATTGACACTACACTAATTGCATAAGTATCATAAATTGCATCAGATAAACTTAAGGACAATGGATGAATTGTTGATGATGGAGTAGTTGGTTGTAGGTATTGGATGAAAACATTTAGTTCATTCTTTTATCCTTAGAGATTTTAGGGACGAAATCCCTTAAGGAGGGGAGAATGTAACAACAAGATATTTAAGCTATAATAATTAATTAAATGATAAAATAACTTTGTGAAATTATCGAAATTGAGCCATGGGAGTTGCATCATTGTGTCCGTGGTAATTTTCTGGTCAATTTCCATATATAGAACTTTAGAATTCAAGCTAATATGAGCAAGATACAAATTGAACAAAAATCAATGAAAATAATAATAATAATAAGAAGAAGAATAATAATATATGGGTCAGGTCGACTAGAAGGTCGACCCAACCACACCTTAGGTCGATCGGCCGGTCGACCTAGGAAGGGGGAAGGTCGACGGTGCAGTCGACCCGCCCTACGTGGTGAGAGAACAAACGAATTTTTTGTAACATCCCAAAATTTTGAATTTAAAAATTCGGTAAATTATTTGAAATTTTAAATTTAAAATTTGATAAATTTCAAAAGAAATAAAATATTATTAAATAAAAGAAAGATATATAGAATTAAAGAAATAATAATAATTAAAGAAAAGAACATATCTTAAACAAGAAATTGTTTAAAACAATAAAATGAAATATGTACAAATTAAATGTTTTTTTTTGTATAAACCTTTGAATAGAACTAAAAAAAAATTGTGAATGTAAATTATGATAAAAAATATAAAGTTATTAAAAAAACACAAGGTTGCATGGGAAGTTTATAAACAAGGAGACAATAAAAATGTGATGAATTAAATGTTAGTAATTAAAACAAACACTTTCATTTAACAAAATAAAATAGTACTTGCACAACAATAAAATAAGATATGCAAGATCTACCAAACAAAAACATTAGATTATAACAGCCTACAAAGTGAAATAAACTGTGTACTTGCAAGAATGTAAAATAAAATTGCTATAAACAAGAGGGAAGCACGGTCATTAATGCTTTCATTAAATGCCATTTACTCTTCAGCATGTACAAGATCACATCAGCTGAATTTAAAAGCATGGGTTTAGTCAACAAATAAAAGAAGAAAAAAAATATAATCTAATTAAAGAAACTACCGCACCAGTAAACCTTCACGTATATGTACACATCCACAAACCTTTATTTCATTCGAACAAAATAGCAAAGAACAGAAAATAAAAAGGAAAGAATAAACTGCAGTTTTTAAACACAAAATAGTTCTCTGTTTATTTCTGGAATCAAGGTGAGTAACATTTACTTTTAAAAGTTTAAAGTATGAATTTTTTGAATATTTACTTGTGAATATGTATGTTAGAATACATATTCAATTCTCTGTGTACATCTGAGTAACAGATATAAGATGTGCAGAATGTTGTTTTTAATTGTCTCTGTTTGAGTTCATAAGCCAAAATATTTGATTCAAAGATTTTTTTTCTCAATCTACTTACTGATTGAACTCGAGATCAAAACGAATTTTGTTTGTTATAGTATATGTTAAAGAGTAAAAATCTATTAAAGCTAAATCAACTTATTTATCTTTCTGGAAATCAAGAAACCTGAGCCAACTTCAAATTTGTCAAAATTTAAAATTCTTAATACTCGAATTCAAGATTATAAACAGAATTCTTATGCTAAAATATTATTTTTAAAGTAAGAAGTAGGGCATGGGTGTGATAGCAGTTTTGAGTTGAACGAAGATGGGTTTTCGTCAAAATCCAGGCGATCGGAGGGTGGTTGATGATCGAGGCTTCGCGTAGAGGTGGGCGAGCCTACGGTGATTCGAGGAAAAATAGTTGGAGGTGGCCACGGTGGCGATAGTGGCAAGCGTTTGAAGTTAATAACCCTAGTTTTAACGAGGGGTCGCATTTTTGATTCGTTCTTCCTCCATGATGCATCGAGTGTTACGAAGATTTGGGAGTTGGAAGAGGGGACATAGGCGAGTGTGTGGTCGAAGTCGCGAATTTTCTGGTGAACTAGCAAGGAGAACGAGGCGTTTAGGCCGATCGGTTTCGAGTTATAGTTCGACGAAATGGTGAAAATTTGATTTTGAGTATTCTGTGTTGAATTGAATTTTGGGTTCGAGTATGTGGACGATTCGTGACTGGACGGTGGTCACGATGTTCGCCTAAACGGCGGCGAGGCACTGTGCACGTGCACGGTAATTGTCTTTGCGTCAGGTTTGAGTTTCGCGAGGAAACTCGAAGGAATTCTCGAGCGTAGGGGGTTTGTGACTCGGGCAGGACGCGAGTTCGAGTGAGTTGCCTGATGCGTGAAATTATTACTTAGTTTAAAGTTTAACTTGCTAGAGATAAAAAAAAAGGTGAAGAAGAAAAGGGTATAGGAGAGACTCGGGAAAAGTTTGGGAAGTACACGGGGTACAACCCGAGTTTGCTTGGGAGTTTGCTCGGGTTCTAGTTCAAGTGTTAACTTGAGAAAACAAATTTAAAGTTATAAAAAAAAAATTAAACAGTCTTTGGTTAAATACAAGATGAATGGTTTTTAGTTTAATAAATGGCAAAGTAATTAAGAAATTTTATCAATAATTAAATGTTAATAAGTTTGTACTTAAGAGATTTTTTTATTAACTAATTTAAAACCAATTAATGATTAAGAGTTAACCGATTTAAAACCTAATTAAAAATTAATAACTAATTGATTAGGAAATTAACTAAGTAATTAGTAATAAGTAAATGATTAATTAAGTTTTATTAATTGATAATTAAGGTTATTAATTAATTAATTAATAACCAATTAAGATTAATTAATTGATTTAAAGATAATTAAGAAGTGATTAATTTCATGTTAATAAATGACTAAATAAGGTAAATAATTTTTATTAATCAATGATTTTGAAAAGAAATTAAGAATGATTTACAATTTGTAATCAAATTAATTAATAAACAACTAAGTGTTCTAATCAATTTGTAAATTTAGAATTTGTTATTCAGATAAATTAAAGTCAATTAATCAAATTATGCGGTTAATGTATTAAATGGCACTCACATGGAATTAAAATAATTGTTTTGTACTGAATTGATATTTCTGTTCTGATTGCGATACTATGTGATGTAGATTGCTACGTACTACTTTGTTCTGTATTGATGTGAAAACCCTGTTTACCATAAAACGCGCGTTTAATTTTACCCAAAATTCAAACTAACTCCAAACGACTCCAATCTAGTTCCACTGCGTAGTGCTCGACAAAACGAAGCCAACGCAACTTGTTTCGTCATTTTTCGATCTCGTATGAAAAAGTTATGACATTTATAAGTTTACACGAATTTAAATATAATAATTTTACAATTTATATTTTAAATTTTTAACCTAAAATCCATCACTGCCGTTCACTCAAGCATCCTCAAATCTTGGCCACACCCTTCTATTTATTTCCCAAGTCGTGAAAAACACGGTCAAACAACCCATAGCCGCCATTCTCCCTTGAATTTTTGCGACCAACCCGATGACTTCTACAACGATCAACTAGCATCACCACGTAGCTCGTGGCCGACTCCATACTCGGCTCCAATATCTCCAAGCTCGGTCAACACCCGGTCTCGAACGACGTGCATGACTTTCGTCCCTTCTACCTCGATTTGTCGACAATCAACCGCTCCATTTACGATCTTAACCATTGAGATCGAAGATCTCACGTAGCTCTACAACTTTCATGTTGAAGGTTTCTCATATTGATTCATGGATTTGAAGAAATTGAAGGGAGAAAGATGGAAATTCTCGGCCATTGATTTAACAGGAGGCAGCGGCTCCTGAAACTAGGGTTAGGGTTTTGTGTTTGGTTGCAAATGGAAATAACTAGGTCCTTATATAGAAAATTGACAAAACACTATTCACCCAAAATTTTCCGAACTCCAAATCTCGCGCGGTGACTAGCGTTTCTAGGGTTTACCCCACGTTCCGGACACAATGGAATAGGTTTCAGTGGCTAATTCGATTATCTGTGCGAGTTACGGAAATAAACGATCAAATTTAAATTAAATCGATTTAAACCAATTTCTATGCGTTTTGGCTTGCCCCGGACAAACGGTAAATCCGATTGACACAAAATTTCAAACCATACAATAATTTAACATTACGGATCCGATGAAACTTGTTTCGTCGAAATCTGAGAATGTTTGAAAAATAGCTATTTTAACTCGTCAATTAAATATTAAAGTATTCAATTTTCAAAAATTAACTTTAAATTCAATTTTAAAAGTTCTATAACATCATTCTAACTCCAATATGATTTAATAAAATTTTACAAATCAATTTTAATCATATTAAACCCAATTTCCAATTATTTCTGTAATTTCATATATTAAATTATCGATTTAATTTTCCAATTAAATCCAGATATTCAAAATAAATTTATTCGACTTATAAATTTCACTTGTTAATATTTAAAATCAATTAAATATACAAATTTTAATTGACAGAAATTCTGGGTCGTTACAAACTTCCCCCTTAAAAGAATTTCGTCCTCGAAATTACCAAGTAAGAAAAAGTTACAGAATCCATTAACTTTTCAAAAATCATTCGTTCAAAATAATTTCAAATTCATTTAAGTGTTTAAATTTCTCAAAATCCATAGTTAAACTTCTTATAATAGCTTTACTAAGTTTTCAAATCATAATTAGTTATAGTTTTCAAAATTTTCCAAAATTCCCAAAAATATTCTAACGCCTTAAATTTTCGAAAAAATTCGCCAGAGTCTCCTTTGCGCGGCTCGATCCGAAAAAAAAATATGATTGTATATATATATATATCAAAAATATACATCTCATCAAGTGATGAGGCATCCAGCAGGGAAAAAAGTGTAAAAGTACGATATGTAATCCGAGATATGTACCTTATATATTATTAGCGAGCGTATACGGCTAATATAGCGCGGAAGCGAGCTCAAATGCGAAGCAAGCGCAATCCGCACCTACTATACACTCAACAAACAAATGAGTAACATGTATATATGAAAGTAACATCAATATACTTCATATAGCAACATAACAACTACATGTTCCACATAGCAATTGCAACAAAACAACAAATGCAACCACCAAACAACTATCCAACCAATAAACATCCAACAAATCCATAACCAAATCAACATAAATTCACTTCTCATTAATATTCAATGAATTGGTTTTCCAATTTAAATCACATTTGATTCATTAACATTGGATTTACTAACATTCATTCATATTCAATTTCAATTAGTTTGCATTCACTAATTTACATTCAAGTTGGTTCACTTCCACATTCAAATCAAATTCACTTAACTTCCAATTTGATTTCAATGATTTGTAGCTTTCCATTTAATTAATTCATTTCATTCACTTAATGAATTATATACAATCAACTAACAATCATATAACAACCAATGTATATTCAACGTAACCAAATTATTTAATTTACATTCAATTTGGTCCAAAACTTTTTTACTTTCAATTGGTTTATATTAAATTGATTTTCATTCAATTATTCAACTTCCAATAACGTTAGCTTTTAATGAATTAACACTTACATTCATTATTCCACATCAATTTATTTTACATTTGATTGATTAACATTTCATCCAATTATCAATTCAATTGCTAATTCATTTAACAATATAAGGTTGAATTTCATTTATATAACTCAAGTTCATATTCATCACTTCTCTTGATTAATTTACTTCAATACCAAAATCAACTTTATTCAACTTCACTTAAGTTATATCCCACATATAAATCTAATTCAGCTTCCGATTCCAGTTCTATTTACTTACCAATTCGAAATGGATTTCAGTTTCATTTCCTTGCACTTTCAAATTTTATTTATTCATTCACAATTTATTTTCCAACTTAATAATTGTATTCCAATCATTTTATATAACATTCCAGAGTCTTTTCAATCTTTCAAAACCATTTTTTTGGAAACTAATTCAATTATCCTTTTAATTTCAAAACCCAAACCCAAATTTTCCAAACAACTTTCATTTAAAATAATTTGGCAGCAATCCCTCTTTTGGAAACCCGAAAATGAACACCGATGATGTTGCAATCATCATCGAAATTATTTTCCAGCGATCGAAAAGAGTTTAGAGCTTTAATTTCTCCAAAACAATTTTCCCAAAATATCAAATCCTTTCAAAACACTTTCTGGAATTTTGTTTTTAGATTATAAATCACATTTATAAATCTTTTACTTATATAATTTCACTTCTTATATATAAGATTATTTCACAAGTGTAAATCATTTTAATTATAACTTCATACTTATAATTCATTTGCTTATACAATTCATTCTTTTACTGCTGTTGTTTTTATTTAACTTATTCAACAACCAAACAATCAATTCATTTACACTTTCGTAATTCTGAAAAATTATTCCTTTATATATAAAATATAATCGAGGTAAAATTATTTCATTTACCCTATTTTAAAACAATATCGTGTCAAATTGTTCTGTACAAGTGTTTAGAGATCCCTATCAATAACATTAATTACTCGTGTTGACCAGAATCCATATAGCACTCAACAAACCAATCACCACAATATAAAAAAATTCATATTCACTAACAAATACGCTCTCATAGCTATTATTACACTCAAACTCATTCTAGAGTACTACTAACTCTATCTCTAATGAATAATTCCCAATAGAGCCATGATTGTCGCTTAACCATATGCTCTGATACCAAATGTAACGTTCGCGACTTTTCGACGCTAAATCGACATCAATACGTCCACTGTATCAACTGCCGAGCAATCGAATGCCTAAAAACCGTACCGTTAGGGTTAAAGAAGAGGTAGAAGATAGAAGAAGAAAGAAAAAGGAAACAACAGAAAACAACATCAGAATCTCACAATCGCAGCGGAACAACATATAATAGATAAATGAATAATCTTTAAACAAAGAACTATATCAGTTATCACATTACATCACATTACATCACATTATCAGAGTTTACAACAACAAACAGCGGAAAAGAAATACTATATACTAGTGAATACTCCATGCCATCCAGCTTGCCTCCATCAACTCCTGAATTGCAGAATATCCTGATAACCTAACTCTAGACTGCCCGTGCGGAAATTGGTGGGCACCCAGAGTTTAGGAAGGAAAACAATAAACTCCAGGTCAGTCATGGGACTGGTGTGAGAACTTAAAACAGTTTATCTTTAAAAACAAACCAAGGAATATTTTAAAATAGATTCGCAATGTTTTTTGGAAAATGAGACTACCATAAGGCCTCCCGCACACGCACACACAATGCAAACGCAGAATCGGAGGAGATTTCTCCTTATGATAGTCAAAGATGCTTGATACGCATTAAAAAGAAACATTTGATATTATTACGAGTGCATAGTGTAGGAAAAATCATTTCGAAAGTAAATATATAAATCTTAGCCAGCATAGGCATTCCACACTTATGCCTACTGTAGCTACCATCTAAACAGTGGTGACCACCATAAGTAAATGATAGGTTCTACAACTAAAACCTTACAAGATCGTATTGTTTCTTTGGATTTCCAACAAATGGTCAGGTCAAGGAACTTCCTATTGCTACATGGGTAGGCCTCTGGAAAGACGACCCGAGTACCTAACCGGATCTCTGCCAACACAAGTTCAGGTTACCCCTAACTGGGTAACTACTGACACGAATATGTCATCCCCCGATTGTAACCGATCTATATCTGAGGATCCTCGATTCCAACAACCACAAAGCAATAAATTTACAGCAACAACATAGGTTAAGGATCTAGGCTCCATACCATGATACCACCTCTATCCAGAAGGAATGACATACATTAAAGGGGCACTACCCCCTAATAACCTTGCTGCATCCTTCCTGTTTTGACCATTTCCGGGGTGTGAGGTCCGACGAAGTCTCGTCCACAAAGCCACGCTTTATACAAAAGCTGTGCTTTGATCACATATGCTCCACAGCACTTTGTATGCCACATTACAAATTTTAGGAATGTATCACTAGTAACCATCAACTACATAACCTCTGAGCTCGTACGTCTCAGTGAAGGGTGTTAAGCTAAGAGAATAAATTCTCCGCCACCAACAGAAATATATTTGATAGAAACCAGCTTTACATCTCAAATTGTAACATCAGACACACATCCATACAAGTCCGTTCCGGGATCGAACGGAGCCGAAGGCACTTCCAAAGAAGTCCTTCAATCCGGATATTCACTAATCACGTCCGAACTTCCCGTCACTAAGGGTGATAAAACCTCTACATCAGAGATCAGCCGATGCAGAGTCATTCGACGGTAATCCTTCCGTTTTCAAAAGTATCCGGTCATCAACACCGGTCTTCAAATGCAATCCATAACGACGTATCACATATTCGAAATGGGTTATACGACCCAAAGGTCCTTTCTCGGCTAACCCGAATAGTGAGCGCTTATTTTGAAAATAAGTGTGGCATTCATGTTCAAGCAAATCACAACAAATACCCATTTAAAGGTAAATATTGATAGTCAGTTATTTAACTATCAATAGGTATGCACAACATCACCAGATTCCAAATAATTTTCCAAATTATTTATTTTCCAAAAAATATCTTTACAAGATATATAATTTCCACATTTCAACCATTTGAAAACAAATTCAAATCACTTTTCACCTTTCCAACTTTTGAAAACAAATTTCAAATCGTTTCCCTACACGGAATATATTCGCAAATCTTTATTCATTTTCATTTCAAAATGGTTCATTTAAACCAATTAAATAAATCCTTACCGATTTACTTTATATTTATGTTCCAAATCCGTAAATTTATTTCCACACTTCAAAAATAAATCAACGTTTCTTTTTAAACTAATTTCCCTTTCTTTTATAAATTCCATAGTGAATTTACAATTCCAAAATATCTATGAATATACGATTTCCAAATCGATTTCTAATATTCATTTTCAATTTACCTTTAAAAGATAAAATCTCAAAATATTCACTTCATATTGGAAAAACATTCCATACTTATTTAATAATAAGTAATTCACAAATCCATTTACTTTCAACACTTGGAAAATATTTCGATATACTTAAATCGAAATTAAGTATACATTTTTACATTTCATTATTTAAAGAAAACGTGTGCTTAAACACATTTATTTGAGTCAAAACGAATGTTGCGTAAAACATCGTTACGACGACCCAAAATCACTAGTATAGGGATTCGAAATTAAAATAGATATATAAATCCCAATACTAAATAAAACATTTTCTCTCGAAAATCATTTACTATAACAACAGTGTTATAGTCCATCTTTTCCTTCTTTCTCGAAAACGTCTATTTCAACAATGAATGTTGAAATCTAGGATTTCGATCCTTAACACATTTTACATATTCAATTTAAAAATTATCCACCGCAAAACCGTGAATATATCTCCTTTAAAAATCAAAAATAATTGACTTATCAAAATAAGTCGATTTCGGATTTATAAAACAATGTTTATAAATCCCATTTATATTTTATAACAACTTCAACTTATAACATCACTTTATTAACCAATTCTATTTATGTCCCAATTAAATGCCCAAAATCCAATTTATAAGTTAATTACTTATAAATCTTTTATTTTTCAAAATCTATTCATTCTATAACTTCCCAAATTATAAATCTATAAATTTCATTTACTTATGAAATCCATTTATGCTTCATTTTAACACTTAATAAAACTCGTTTTATAATTCCTATATTTTTAATTTATAAATATCAATTTTATAAATCTTTTATATAAACCGTTTATAATAATTCAAAAATCCCAGTTTAAACCATTTTATAAATTAATTGACTATTTATTTCAAAAATCACATTTCGGTTATATTTCTCAAAAATCATAACTTTTTTACTGAGTGATGTGGATCATTTGTTGATCAAAGCATGGCTTTGTGAAAAGCATAGCTTTGTGGATGAGACTTTGTCGAACCTCATACCCCGATAATGGTCGAAACATGAAAGATGCAGCAAGGTTATTGGGGGTAGCGCCCCTTAGGGTATGTGCATTTCCTTCTGGATAGAAGTGGTATCATGGTATGGAGCCCAGATACTTAACATATGTGGATATCGCAGATATATATATATATATATATATATATATATATATATATATATATATTACTTTATGATTGTTGCTGGGGCCCCAGATAAAGGTTGGTTACAACAGGGGATGGCATGCTCGTGTCACTAGTTACCTAGTTAGAGGTAACCCAGCCTTGTGTTGGCAGAGATCCGGTTAGGTTCTCGGGTCGTCTCTCTAGAGGCGTACCCATGTGGCCCAGGAAGTTCCATAGCCTGACCATTTATTGGAAATCCAAAGAAACAATACGAACATAGTACGATTTTAAATTGTATAACCTGCCACCTCAGGTGGTAGCTATAGTAGGCATAGTATAATGGTACCTATGCTGGCTAAGATTTATATTATATTTTCGAAACCATTTTCTACACTATGCCCTAATAATAATATCTGAAAATGTTTTCTCGTACCAAGCATATTTGACTATCATAAGAAGAAATCTCCTCCAATTCTGCGATTGCATTGTGTGTGTGGCAGGACGTCTTATGGTAGTTTCATTTCTTAAAAGCATACTGAAATTCTTTTATAAATCTAGTTTTCTTTAAAGGCAATTGTTTTTGTTTACTCATACCAGTCCCATGACTGACCTGGAGTTTATTATTTCTTTCCTAAAACTCTAGGTGCCTAAGTTTTTTACTCGGGCAGCCTAGTAGCAGATTTCTGTATTTTGGAGTTAGAAGTATTTTGGAGCTCTTATCTTGGAGATATTCTAGAAGCTTTTGGAGATCTCAGGTGTTTAGATTTTGGGAGTTCGTTATCACTTCTTTCATTTGAAGACTTTTTGGATATATGATCACTGTTGTATTATTATGATGTTGTATTTGGAGTTGTGGTGTATGTATTAATACTCTGATGTAGTAATGGATATTATATTGTTGTATCTGTGATATATGCATGATATTCATTCTGTTCCACAGTTTTATATTCATTTGATGTTGTTATAAGCTCCATCCGTACTGAAATTTGACGTTCGAATCTCCGGCAGTCGAATACAAATGAGGTATTTGATGTCGACCTTTGAACGATGAATTTTGGGTCGTGACATTTTTCGTTCGTATTCGTTCTAGCAAGCCTTGTACACGTCAATTTCATTCTTTTACTCAATCTGATCCTTCCATGCTTCCATCCGACAGCTCCTATTCAGCCTATGATGTGGTTTCACCATATTAAATCTCCAAATATAACGATATGAGATCCACTTCTACCCCTATAAATAAGACCCTAGGCCTAAAACTTTTTCTCATTTTAAGATTTCTTCCAATTGGGTTCGCCTTTTCAAGATGGACGCTAAAAGGAATAGTTTTCCAAAGGGAGAATCTTTTTAAATAAAATATTTCGATACCCTCAAGTAGATCGGGGAAGACCAAAACGGAAGAGCTTAGGACCACAGGTGAGTGATTGTAATTATTTTAGATTTTTAAGTAATTTAAAATAATAGGGTTTCCAATAGTTATAGTTTTTCTATGATTTTTGGAATAACCTTTTTAGTAGTTTATTTACCGTTTTAGATTTATTATCAGTCTATTTCTTTTTAATAATTCTTTTCAGTTAATTCTAGTTTATTTCTGTTAATTATTGTTTTTCCATTTATTTACAGTTTATTTATAATGTTTGAATTTATTTACTGTTATTTATACGTTATTTACAACTTTTCCTACGCTTTGGATTTTCTTCTATTTTCAGTTTTCTTCTATTCCTTCTTTTTCTTCGCGAATGGATTAGAATCAAATTAAACGCGAATATGGATTAAATTATTAGAATACTTAAATAACGGAAGATAAGATGTAAATTGTAAAGACCATGATAAAAATGGAATTAGACTTAAATTGAGCCTAATTATGATATTGATGTTAGAATTGGACTAAATTGAAGATATTGGTTTAGTTATAACTTAGAATTACAGCTAAAAAGAGTAAATGATGAAAGAAGCTTATTTTTACACTTAGACCTTGGGTTCAGTAATAAGTATATCACAACGTAGGTTAAGAAACAGAACAGAATGAGGCTTGTTTTAAGACTTAGAATAAGTTAATAACCAAATACAGTAAAGGATAAACAGTAGAGGCTTATTTAAAAAGACTTATACTAAGTTAACAAGCAAAGATAGAGATAAGATCCGTACCGACAGCATTTCCCTTATGCTGTTTAAGGTAGATAAGTGGTCAATAGTTAAAAGAAAGATATGTGCTTGCAATATTTCTCTTATGTTGTTTAGGGTAGATAAATAGTCAATAGTTAAAAGAAAAGATCCGTACCGGCAACATTTCCCTTGGGATACGCTTATGTTGTTTAGGATAGATAAGAGGTCAATAATAAAAAGACCAAATCATGGGGGTTTAGAAAGGGGCGCAACCGGATTTTGTTTGACAGGAACCAGTACCAACAATATTCCCAATTTTCTATGGAAATAGTATCTCACAATAGCCTGAAGTGAGATAAGGGCGCGCTTGTGCTGTCTAGCATAAATAAAAGGTCAAAAGAGGGAGCAATAGATAGTGCTAACCGGGGGTGACCGAGCATGCGGCATCGATTAGGGGAGATAAGTCGCTATTGAGTTCTAAGCGCTTAGTGTGTGTTTTTCGTATACACCATTGACTTCTGTGTAGGGAGCTATCTAGTGTCTAGTCCATAGTAGGTACTAAGGAGTAGCAGGCCGATCAAAGGGAAGAATTAGGATTTCAGTTTAACTAAAATAGGATTAGGAATTCATCCTAATCAAAGAAGCTATCAAAGACAAGTGCAAACAATCAAAGTTAACCAATCGTATAAATTTAGCACTAGTTAACCCGTATTTATTTGTAGCTTTATCTTTCTTCCTATTTCCTTTGTTTCCTTTTATGTACTAGTACTGTTGTAAAGCCTGTTACTTTTAGTTTGCTTAAGAATTCTGGTAATTACTAACGTTCACTAGACTTTTAGTCTGACTCACTCCTCTAATTTTCCCTTTTCCCCGCCATAGGCAATCAGGGGCAAGGATGGTAGATTGTGGATTCCTGGAGGTTTCTTTGGAAGAGATTATCTTATGTGTTTCTCTTCTTTTATTTTAGTTTTTAGTTCTTTCGTTGTACTGGCACTATTTGAGGGATAGTTTGTACTTTGATATTTATGAGACTGAGAGTTTTAATTTCATTAGACATATATTGGTATTTTGAGACATGTGATGTATTTGGTTTTATAATTCTATATTACAAAGTTTGGCTTTTTGAAAGTTATTATTTTTAATTGTTTCTGCTGTTTTATCAATTTTTGTCTTGTGAATCTTAATGTCTGCTAGCTTTAGTTATACCTACAATGCACCACTTTTTAGCGTGCTCTTTGGGTATACTAAGTGGTGTGGGGTGTTTCTTTCTTAATTCTCAAAACTAAGAGGTTGTTCCACAAACACATTTTCTTTTCAATAACCATTTTAAAAGGCATTTTTAGCATTCATATGCTTAATTTTAAAACCTTAAAACATGCAAAAGGAAGCAAAATTGTAATTGATTTTAACCTACCAATTGGGGCAATGTTTCATCAAAATCAATACCTTCTATTTGGTTATATACCTTTGTAACTAATCTACTTTTATTTCTAATGACATTTCCTCATTCATCAAGTTTGTTTTTAAACACCCACTTGGTACCTACCATACGATAATCATCAGGTCTAAGGACTAATTTCTAAACACTGTTTCATACAAATTGGTTAAGTTTTTCTTGCTTGGCTATTATCCAACATTTAATCACTCAATGCTATATCAATATTTTTTGGTTCAGTTTTAGTAATAGAATCACTAAGTATACACTAAAAACATAAATTTTTATTAAGAGAAGCATGTGTTTGTTTACATGCCGTTGGATTATCTATAACCAATTCTAGAGCTTAACTTGCCTTAATGTTTAAATTATCAATTTCTAACCTTGATTTTTGAGGCTTAGTGGTGTGTTGGTCAGTCTCATTGTTATCCTTTAATGTACTTTCATTGATTCTATTATCTCCGTCTATGTCATATTTATCTTTACTCACAGCCTTGTCACTTTCTGACTTATCCAACTTCACATTAATTATTTCCACAATAGTTTTAAATTATTTATTGAAAACTTAATATGCTTTACTTCTACATGAATTATTCCAGATAATTCCCTCATCTATTTTGGACTCAAATTTTCCAAGTTCATCGCATTTATTAAGAATATAACATGGTCATCCAAAAACTCTAAAATAAGAAATGTTAAGCATCCTATTATACCAAAGCTCATAAGAAATTTTATTTAGTATTGCCTAATCATTAATCTATTCATTACATGACATGAGGTGTTACCTTCTTCTGCCCAAAAGAATAAAGGAAGATTATATTTGTTAAGTATTGATCTAACCATTTCTTATAATGTACGATTCTTTCTTTCGACCGTCCTATTTTGCTAGGTTGTTTGATGAGTTGAGAATTCATGTTTAAAACCATTATTTTCATAAAAAATTTCAAAATCATAATTTTCTAATTCACACCATGATCGCTTCTCAAAATAACAATTGAAACACCTTTTTCATTATAAACTAGTTTAACAAATTTTAAAATATAATCAAAAACTTCGAACTTTTTGGCTAGAAAATAGACCCATGTAAACCAAGAATGATCATCAAATAACACATAACAATATTTCTTACCACTTAAATTAGAAATATCATTAGGACTAAATAAATCCATATAAATTAACTCAAGAACACTGGAAGTACTCATGATATTTTTAGCATGAAAAGATGATCAATTAAACTTACCCATCGTGCAAGCTTTGCACGCCTTATTAGTCTCATATTTCTAATGTACTGAACCTCTCATTAACACCTTAATGTCAAGTTTTTCGATAACCCCATGCTAGCATGTCCTAATCGTTTGTGCCATAAGGCAGCTTCTTCATCATTCGCTACTAGACATGTAGAAATAACTAAATCATCAAACGAGATAGTTTAATTATTGTCTTTTCTATTTCCTGCAAACACAACCTCACTAAAATACTTATCAATGACTTTTCACATATCAATATCGAAAATAGCACTCAAACCTTTATCATAGAATCGGCTAATAGAGATGAGATTATGATGTAAGTTTTCAATACGGAGAACACATTTAGTAAGAAAGTGTCATTGCCTACCTTTCCTTTACTAATGATCATATATTTTCCATTATCGCCTATGTAACACTTCCACCTCTATGATTTTCTAGGCTAAGGAACTTGGTTCGTCACATTTCATATGTCTAGAACAACCTGAATCTAGATACTAGTCTTGCAATTCCCTAGCCTACCAACATGCCTACCCAAAAGAAGAATGAAATGACCTAGAATTCTTCATAGGTCCACCAGTATTAGTGGCAGAACATTTAGGTACCCAGACTTGTTTTAAGTATATGAAAGTTAACAGTAATACATTTAGAAACCCAAATTTGTTTATATTTATATTTTTGTTCCTATACTGACATGTATAATGTGAATGTCTAATTTTTCACATTTTAAATATTTCCTAAACATACTTCTCCCTTTAGTCATGTTAATGATTGTTTTATCAATTGATCGCTTTTCTATATCAATCCCCTTTCGATTATTTGTGAACAGTTGATTATTTAATAATATGTTAAATGATTATTCACCCATAGAAAATTTATTTATAGTCAACTCATGTAACGACCAGAAATTTTCAATAATTTAATTTTGTTAATTTAATATGATTGTGTAATGAAATATTGAAAGAAAATAAGAAATTTTTTTGGGAATTATATTAATGAAATAATAACTAGAATGCTAGGTAAATAATACTAATCAAAGTTATAAATTTATGAATTGAATGTAATACCAATTAATGAAAATAAATCTAATTGTTATGTTTGGCTATAAATTGAACATAAGTGAATGAAATTAATATTATGAAAATAAATGGTAACATTGATTTGTAAGTAATAAAAGCTTATTTATGTGACTAAAGCGTAACGGTAATGATTATTATATGTTACATATTTATTTAGCTTGTTAATTGAAATTGGAAACAAATTTTTTATAAATTTAAATAAATGTTACACTAATGTGAAATGTGATACAATGTTTAGGAGTTGTTAAATTGGATTATATTAAGGTAATGAAAGGAAAAACAAGGTAACTAGGTTTATAGAGTAGTAATGAACTTAATAAAAAGATTTGAATTGAAACAAATCAATCCATTGAAATTCAATTTATAATAAATGTAATTATTGTAGCAAATTAAATATTATGCAATTGAAATAAAGATGAAATGGGAAAAATGTTAATGTATTAAGATATAAACCAACGTAAATGGTACCTAAGATGATTATATGATAATTGAATGAATAACAAGATTTAGAAATCAAATAAATGGATTTCATTGGAATTTCAATCGATAATTAATGAACTTAATGGAATTGAATTCAATACTATAATTGGTGAACTAATTAACCTTAAATTGATATGGGAATTGGTTATAAAGGATTTTTAAATTACTACAGCAATCCAAGATGATAGAATTTATAAATTGTAGGATTTGAATTTAAATAGTGATTTAATCAATTTAATATTGATTTATTTAATTAATTGGAAAATAGCCATTTTGGCCACCGACTCGGATTTCAACGAAACCAGTTTCGTCGAATCCGTAACAGTGAATTATTGTAGGATTTCAAGTTTCGTAGCGATTGGACTTGTTGTTTGATCGTATGGCTCGAAACACCTTGAAAGCAATTTAATTGAAATCAATTTGAATGAATTGATTTTAGCATAACTTCTTCATATGATGGAATTTGGACTCGAAACCTGTTCCATTGCATTTAAAATATTCAAAAACATTTATTTTGATATATGGGTAGATCCAATTTCGTTCCGGAGTTAGAACGGTCTTTACGGGCCATTTTATCGTTCAACGGGTAAATCAATCGTGTCCATCTATTCTATTTCAACTTTGACTATATATAACTCATTATAAAACCTAACCTATTTCTTATGTTCATTATTCTGTACGTACAATTCCTTCCCACTTCCGTATTTCAATGACATACAATTCCAAATCCAATTACAATTCAAAAATCAAATTGAAATTTCAAACTCCTCAAATAATATCAAATTATATATCGATCTGAAGCTCTCTACAAGCAACTCAGATTTGAAATTCATTTTTGAAATCGAATCATAATTTTTTCAGAAACTCCTGATTTAATTTCGGTCGTTCGTAGCTAGGGTTCTTATCGGACGGCAGATCGTCGATCTTACGATGATCAGAATGTGTTGCGTCGGAGAGGGTGCTGAGGGCTGTCGATCCATGTGGCTACCTCGTGTCAATTGTGTTTGGACGCGTAACAATAGGTGGTCAAAGGACCGGCTGCTACCTTCATCCGAGCGTGGCTAGGGGGGTTGCAACACGCGGCGTGTGGCCTAGGAGGTCGGCCTGACTTGGGCATGGTGCCGGGGTTGTGCGATCGCGTCGGAGATAAACGTGAATGGCGTAGAATTGAAGAACGTAGTGGTGGCTATAGGGTTTGCAAAATTGGACGCGTGCGTATACGCGTGTAGGGAGTGAGCATGAAGATCGATGACATGTCAGGTAGCTGTTTCTTTTGTTTTGTTTTTATTTTATTTTAATTTTTAAATCGTTGACTTCTAATTGGCATAACTTTTCCATACGAACTCGGATTCATGCACGATTTCTCCGCTAGGATCGTATTGGAATTTTAGACATTTTGGCGTCGATTTGGACCAATTCTGAGACTGTTCAAATTTTGGGTTTAAATTGGATTTAAATTCAATTTAAATTCAAAAGGTGAGTGTTTTAACCCACTCACGACTTCTAAAATTTCTTATGTGTGTTAAATTAATTTCTGACGTGATTAGAAAATTATTTATGACTCTTTGGCATATTTTTATCATCATTCCAGTTAAATTGAATTTATTGAATTAAATTGTTATTTTACTTATTTTTGCATATAAAACTGCCAGTTAAATTTTTATTTAATTTATTATTGAATACAAACTGCCAGTAAATACCTATTATTTATTATCTATTCCATATTGATGTTATTGTTTGAATTGGATGATGATTGTGATAAATGGTTGATGATTGATATTGGATGAATGGATGTTGTATTTTATATTGTTATAAACTGCAAGTTGTTATGGATTTATATTTCATTCGGAATCGCGGTTTGAAATGATATATAACTGTATTTTTATTTTAAATTACGGATTGAAATGATAAATATCCGTATCACTTGACCATAGGGTAGAAAATTATATACAGACACCGTGGTCTATATCTAAAATATTTTGAAAATGATTTCTATGGTTTTGGAAAGAAATATATGGTTTAATGAATACTGGTTTTTGATATTATATAAATATTATTTTTATATATAGTTAAATGCTTAAATTTAAGCTATGCATAAGTTTGTTAAAGAAAAATTAAGTTTAATAATAGAGTTTGATTTTTATTAAAATAAATGTGAGTAAGTATTTAAATTTTATTTTAATATAGAGTGTACAATGATTTTTATAAATTAAGGTTGGGAGATAAATTGAAGGTTCATTTAAAATTAAATTTATTTAAGAATTAAACTCAAAAAGGTTGATGTGAAATTTATTAAACTGGAAATTTTAAAAAGGTATAATTATTATAACTTGATTTTGGGGTCAAGGTGAATTAAATGATTATTTCAAGTATAAATGAATTGAAAGAAATATTTAGTTATTTGAAATTTGAATTTTATTTAAATGACAAGGGATTTATTATTAAATTATTTCAAAACTAAATAATAGAAAATTTGATTGTTGAATCGGACTTATCAAATTTAGTTTTGAAATTTTAGAATATTAAAAGCCTTGAAATGTTTTATCGAAATTGAAATGTTTCGAAGTTATGAATTTCAAAGCATTATGTTTTAAAAGTGTTATAATTTAAGGTGTTTGGTTTCGAAATATTATAACTTTTAAATTTCTATGATTTTTGGAATTATTTTGTATTTGGTTTGAAATGGAAATGATATTTGGTTTTAAAGTATAAATTATTTTGAAATGATCGTGGTGTTATTATAACGTTTGGTTGTTAAAGAGACCAGGATCGGAAGTTGTCAAACTCTCTGCCAACTCCGAAAACCACTTTAACAACCGTGTACGCGGTGGAGATTCCAGAATGAAGTAGTATGGTTGCGGCGTTTCCTTTGAGGTAAATACGTGGACCCGACTCCCGTGAGTTGGCATAGGGTAGCTAAAACAAGAGCGATCGATGGGCTAAGAAGGTAGCACCTTTTATCGAACACACTCCTTCAATACCATCTATTATTTTATGATTGATTTGGGCCCTTTTGATTTTGGAGGTGTGGTTCGAGGTGGGCAGTAGTAGCTACTACGAGTTATCACCGATTCGGAAGCGTAATTGGTATATCTACCCTGGCATTGCCTAGTTGTGTCTGTCACCTACCCTAGTGCGCCTTGTACGAGTTTGATTTTCATTCGTAGCCCGTGTGGTATCCTCTGGTGGCTTCTCGATCAGGAGAGACTACGATACTGGATAGACTGCTAGGACTATTATGTGTTAAGGGGGATATTGGGTCACTCCTTAACGCTATTTAAAAGTAAGTTTATTATACTATAGACATTATTATAATAGCGAAATATTACTACATAGTAAATAAGTTAATGGATCCTTAGGAGATGTGAATCCCGAGCATCTCTTAAGTTATTGCACTCACGTTTGACACTGGATAGGAGATGCCAAATCCCGTAAACATCTCTGATGCCATTTCACTCATATTGTTTACCATTGATTTAACTTACATATGTCTTTTAGTTCTGACTCGAGTGTTTTGTCTTTCAATTCGCTCGGGTCAGCCTGAGCATTTCAGGATTTGAAAGCCTTATTTCTGGAGGACGATGACAAAGACTTTGTACTGCTATTTATTATTATAATTCACTGCATCATGTACTCCGCTGCATTTTATTTTTCTCTGGTATGTGAAACTCTGATGATTATTGTATAAATATAATCAAATGTTTTGTAAACAGCTTCATGAACTGTTTATTTGATTATTATATTTTATCGTTCCACTGCAAGATTCTATTTTGTTTTTTTCTTCTCTGTTTTTTCTTATTTACCCCATAACAATCCGCCCTTCTGTATGGTTTAAGTCTGACATGGGTGGTTTATCGTCGATTTAAAACGTACAAAAGGCAGGATGTTACATCTGGTATCAGAGCTTTGGTTTAGCGATAAACCTTAGCTTTGTGGGGTCTGACTCTTTATTAATAAGGAAGTAATACCCTATGATGAGTCGCTGAGCGTATATATATGAGAGAGCGTATTTGTTAGTTTTATAAAAAGGTTTTGATATTGTGTTAATTTGTTCCGTTTTGTACTTATAAATTATGGTTGGTGCATAGGACGCTATGACATCAATAGGGATTTCTAAACACTTAATAAGACAGACCGACACAATATTTGTTTTGAATATAGGTGAATGAAATAATTTTGCCTATTATATTTTCTATATACATAAAATAAAATTTTTATATATAATATATATTTGGTTGCAATATACTTGTTGTTAGGTAATTAAATTTATAAATAATAGTTGAAATGAGACTGAAAATAAAATAAACGAAATTGGAAATTTAGAATTTAAGTCCCGGGGTTATGAAATTTTTTTGAATGATTTTGGAATATAATGTAATAATATTATTAGAAGTATTTTTTGATATAAATATTTCAATAAAATTTGAAATAATTGTTTTAACGAAAATTTGAAAAGAAACAAGTTATGTACTCCCCTCTCTATCGCTGGAAAATAATTTTGGTGATGAGTGCACGCATCATCGACATTCTTTTTCGTGTTTCGAAGTGGGAAGGCCACTGTAGTAGTTTTATTGCAGACTTATTTTGATAAACAAATATAAATTTTGAATAGCTTTGAATATAGTTGGATATATATATATAAGTTGTAAGTATATACATTTATCTATTATTTTAAAATGATATAAAATGGATCCCGGTATTTAGTTCTTACGTTTGCATTGATTAATAGTTTCAATTATTGTAGTGAATGGAACATAACTAATTAATAATGGGAACTTCTAAATGAAAATAAGAAATTAAATGGTAAGTTATGAATGAAATATACAAGAATTGAAACTTTTAACCTGTAAATCAAAAGAGTGAAATCTGAAAGATATGATTATTGAATATTTTGCTAATTAAAATAAGTAAGTCAAACTTGCGTAACTTTCAATTACATCCTTAGAAGCATATATGTAACTTACCCATATTAAAAGTCTACTGTTTAACAAGAAAATGTAATGGGTGTTATACAAGTAATAAACTTAAGGTAATGAAAGTGTTTAGTGAAATTCTTTTATAAATAAGAATTTGATGTTGTAATTGTTATGAACTTAAGTTATAATTGAAATGTCACTGAAATAATGGTAATAGGAAGTAAGTATTGTAAGTATAAGATTATAAACTTAAGTATATTAATAAATGAATGTAAATAAATGAAATCAAGTAATGAATGAATATATAGTACAATAAAAAGAGAATTGGCATGATATGAATAAATTAAACGAAGATAAGTATTATATGAAAGAAAAGGAAATCAAACAACAAATGTATGAAATGAAATTAATAAGAATGAACTTGATCTATTTTCTGAAATTGTTGGTTGTTTGTTTTGGTTTATGAGTTGTTTGGGTAAAGGATACTTTTAATTGCTTAGATGTATGAATAATCTATGGAGTTATCTAAAACTGCTGAGTAAGTGGAATACTTTATAGTTATTTGTCATTCTATGTGATTTAAAGTGTCTTAACCCGAACAATCCAATTGTTTGTCTTGCTTGAAAGGTTGATTTTATATGATGTGTATGCTGCTGGTTGCGAATGATTGTTGTTTATATTGATTTGTTTGTTAGTGGTTGAAACACTTTAAAAATATTTCATTTTATATAATTATTAACTCTTTTTGGATTATATAAGTGGAATACAGGTTATGGAAGCAATTGCTACTGCATTTGGTTTCATAAAATAAGCGTAAATTGCCCGACAAATAGGTACATTTTTAGATTACGGTTTATAGCGTTATTATATTATTTTTTCATGTTGGGATATATATTATTTTGAGATATTGTGTTATATATTGTTATACATAATATTATATTTTCTCCCAGACCTCTCCATAAAAAGGAGACTCTGCTAAAGTTTCCCGTAAATTTTGGACTTAGAAAATTTTTGAAAAATGTTTTCCAAACTTTATTAATATGAGTATAAAAAGATTTAATGGTTACAAATTGGTATATTTTATTTAAATAAATTTATTTTGTAAATTTATTTGTTTATAAAGTTAATGTTTTTGAATAAGATGTATTGTTTACTCCATTCTTTCTTTTTCCTTCTTTTTCCTTTTCGGGGACGAAAAGTTTTGAGTGGAGGAGAGTGTAACAATCCAAAATTTTCAATAATTTAATTTTGTTAATTTAATATGATTGTGTAATTAAATATTGAAAGAAAATAAGAAAAAAATTTGGGAATTATATTAACGAAATAATAACTAGAATGCAAGGTAAACAATACTAATCAAAGTTAATAAATTTATGAATTGAATGGAATACCAATTAATGAAAATAAATCTAAATGTTATGTTTGGCTATAAATTGAACATAAGTGAATGAAATTAGTATTATGAAAATAAATGGTAACATTGATTTGTAAGTAATAAAAGCTTGTTTATGTGACTAAAGGGTAACGGTAATGATTATTGTATGTTACCTATTTATTTAGCTTATTAATTAAAATTGGAAATAAAATTTTAATAAATTTAAATAAATGTTACATTAATGTGAAATGTAATACAATGTTTAGGAGTTGTTAGAGTATATTAAGGTAACTATGTTTATAGAGTAGTAATGAACTTAATAAAAAGATTTGAATTGAAACAAATCAATCCATTGAAATCCAATTTATAATAAATGTAATTATTGTAGCAATTGAAATTAAATATTATGCAATTTAAATAAAGATGAAATGGGAAACATGTTAATGTATTAATATATAAACCAACGTAAATGGTACGTAAGATGATTATAAGATAATTGAATGAATAACAAGATTTAGAAATCAAATAAATGGATTTCATTGGAATTTCAATCGATAATTTATGAACTTAATGGAATTGGAATTTAATACTATAATTGGTGAACTAATTAACCTTAAATTGATATGGGAATTGGTTATAAAGGAATTTTAAATTACTAAAGTAATCAAAGATGATAAAATTTATAAATTGTAGGTTTTGAATTTAAATAGTGATTTAATCAATTTAATATTAATTTATTTAATTAGTTGGGAAATAGCCATTTTGGCCACCGACTCGGGTTTCGACGAAACAAGTTTCATTGGATCCTTTTAATGGTGAATTATTGTAGGATTTCAAGTTTCGTAGCGATCGAACTTGTCGTTTGGTCGTACAGACTCGAAACGCCTTGAAATCAATTGAAATCAATTTGAAATAACTTGATATTAGCATAATTTCTTCATACGATGGAATTTGGACTTGGAACCTGTTCCATTGCACTTAAAACATTCAAAAACATCTATTTTGATATCTGGGTTGACCCAATTTCGTTCTTGAGTCAGAACGGGACTTTCGCACCATTTTATCGTCCAACGGGTAAATCAATCGTGTCCATCTATTTTATTTCAACTTTGCCTATATATACCTCGTTATAAACCCTAGCCTATTTCTTATGTTCATTATTCTGTACCTAGAATTTCTTCCCACTTCCTTATTTCAATGGTAGACAATTCCAAATCCATATACAATTCAAAAATCAAATTGAAATTTCAAACTCCTCAAATAACATCAAATTATATATCGATCTGAACCAGCACATCTCAGATTTGAAATTCGTTTTTGAAATCGAATCATAATTTTTCAGAAACCCCTGATTTAATTTCGGTCGTTCGTAGCTAGGCTTCTTATCGGACGGCAGATCGTCGATCTTGCGACGATCGGAGTGTGCTGCGTCGAAGAGGGTGCTGAGGGCCGTCGATCCATGTGGCTACCTCGTGTCAATTGTGTTTGGATGCGCGACAATAGGTGATCAAAGGAGAGGCCTCCACCTTCATTCGAGCATGGCTATGGGTGTCGCAAAGCATGGCACGAGGCCTAGGAGGTCGGCCTAACTTGGGCGTGGTGGCGGGGTTGTGCGATCACGTCGGGCAGCGTAGAATTGAAGAGCGTAGCGGCGGCTATAGGGTTTGCAAAATTGGGCACGTGCTTATCGCGTGCAGAGAGTGAGCGTGAAGACTGATGACGTGTCAGGTAGCTGTTTCTTTTGTTTTGTTTTTATTTTATTTTAATTTTTAAATCGTTGACTTCTAATTGTCATAACTTTTCCATACGAACTCGGATTCACGCGTGATTTCTTCCGCTAGGATCGTATTGGAATTCCAGACATTTTGGTGTTGGTATAGACAAATTCTAAGACTGTTCAAATTTTAGGTTTAAATTGGATTTAAATTCAATTCAAATTCAAATGGTGAGTGTTTTAACCGACTCACAACTTCTAAAAATATTTATGTGTATTAAATTAATTTCTGACGTGATTAGAAAATTATTTATGACTCTTTAGCATATTTTTATCATCATTTCAGTTAAATTGAATCTATTGAATTAAATTGTTATTTTATTTATTTTTGCATATAAAACTGCCAGTTAAATTGTTATTTAATTTAATATTGAATATAAACTGCCAGTAAATACCTGTTATTTATTATATGTTATATATTGATGTTATTATTTGAATTGGATGATGATTGTGATAAATGGTTGACGGTTGATATTGGAAGAATGGATGTTGTATTTTATATTATTATAAACTGCAAGTTGTTATGGATTTTTATTTCATTCGGGAATGCAGTTTGAAATGACATATAACCGTATTTTTATTTTAAATTGCGGATTGAAATGATAAATATCTGTATCACTTGACCATAGGGTAGAAAATTATATACAGACACCGTGGTCTATATCTAAAATATTTTGAAAATGATTTCTATGGTTTTGGAAAGAAATACATGGTTTAGTGAATATTGATTTTTATAAATATTATTCTTATATATAGTTAAATTCTTAAATTTAAGCTATGTATAAGTTTGTCAAATAAAAATTAAGTTTAATAATAGAGTTTGATTTTTATTAAAATAAATGTGAGTAAGTATTTAAATTTTATTTTAAATATAGAGTGTATAATGGTTTAAATAAATTAAGGTTGGGAGATAAATTGGCGATTCATTTGAAATTAAATTTATTTAAGAATTAAACTCAAAAAGGTTGATGTGAAATTTATTAAATTGGGAATTTTAAAAGGTATAATTATTATAACTTGATTTTGGGGTCAAGGTGAATTAAATGATTATTTCAAGTATAAATGAATTGAAAGAAATATTTAGTTATTTGAAATTTGAATTTTATTTAAATGATAAGGGATTTATTATGTAAATTATTTCAAAACTAAATAATAGAAAATTTGATTGTTGGATCGAAATTTTCAAATTTAGTTTTGAAATTTGGAATATTTAAAGCCTTGAAATATATCAAAATTGAAATGTTTTATCGAAATTGAAATGTTTCGAAGTTATGAATTTCAAAGCATTATGTTTTAAAAGTATTATAATTCCAAGTGTTTGGTTTTGAAATATTATAACTTTGAAATTGCTATGATTTTTGGAATTATATTGTGTTTGGTTTGAAATGGCAATGATATTTGGTTTTAAAGTATAAATTATTTTGAAATGGCCGCGGTGTTATAATAACATTTGGTTGTTAAAGAGATCGGGATCGGAAGTTGTCATACTCTCTGCCACCTCCGAAAACCACTTTAACAACCGTATACGCGGTGGAGATTCCAGAGTGAAATAGGACGGTGGTGACGTTTCCTTTGAGGTAAATGCATGGACCCGACTCCCGTGAGTTGGCATAAGGTGGCTAAAACAGGAGCGATAGACGGGCTAAGAAGGTAGCATCTTTTAGCGGACATACTCCTTCGATACCATTCTATTATTTTGTGATTGATTTGGGTCCTTTTGATTTTGGGCGTGTCGCTCGAGGTGGGAGGTAGTAGCTCCTACGCGTTACCACCTGCCCGGAAGCATAACTGGTATATCTACTCTAGCATTGCCTAGTTGTTCCGTGTCACCTACCCTAGCACGCCTTGTACGAGTTTGGTTTTCTCCCGTTGTCCGTGTGGTATCCTCTAGTGGCTTTCCGATCAGGAGGGACTATGATACTGGATGGACTACTGGAACTACTATGTGTTAAGGGTAATATTGTGTCACTCCTTAACGCTATTTAAAAGTAAGTTTATTTTACTACAGACATTGTTATAATAGCGAAATGTTACTGCATAGTAAATAGTTTAACGGATCCTTAGAAAATGTGAATCCCGAACATCTCTTAAGTTACTGCACTCACGTTTGACACTGGATAACAGATGCCAAATCTCGTAAACATCTCTGATGTCGTTTCACACATATTGTTTACCATTGATTCAACTTACATAAGATCTTTTAGTTCTGACTCGAGTGTTTTGTCTTTTCAATTCGCTCGGGTCAGCCTGAGCATTTCTGGATTTGAAGGCCTTATTACTGGACGACAAAGATGAAGATTTTTGTACTACTATTTATTACTATAATTCACTGCATCATGTACTCCACTGCATTTTATTTTTCTTTGGTATGTGAAACTCTGATATGTACTGTATAAGTATAGTCAAATATTTTGTAAACAGCTTCATGAACTGTTGATTTGATTATTATATTTATCGTTCCGTTGCAAAATTCTATTTTTTTTCTTCTCTGTTTTTTTCTCATTTACCCCATAACAATCAGCCCTTCTGTATGGTTTAAGTCTGACATGGGTGGTTTATCGTCGATTTAAAACGTACAAAAGGTGGGATGTTGAAACTCATGATCATGAATTTTGGATCTAAGAATATTATTTTCATTTACTAACGTTGAATATCGACTAATTTAATTTATTCTCTTTTGGATTTCTTTCTCTTTAGGTCCATGTTTTCCTCTTTGAGTTCTTTTATTTCGGTCTTAATTCCATCCATCTCTATTTTAAATGGTTAACTTTTCTCTAATTCACGTTTTTAAATATTCTTGAGATTTTCAATTTGTTTTACCAAATTTTGATTTAAAACAATCATCTACATTATATCTTTATCAAAAATCATACATTTTTACATTCAAATTTCTTGAGTTTCATTACTTCTATTTCTATGCTGTTATTTTTGTGAATTAGCTCTGATTTGTCATTCACAAAAACCCAATTTTCATTTTCAAGTACGTCAAACTTATCATTGAAAATAGTTTATTCTTTTTTATATTAGCCTATTTTTGGCATTTAATATTTTCAAATCTGAATTTTTCAAGCTCTTTTCTAAAGAATTATTTGCACAAAGTAAGTCAATGTAATTTTTCTTTAAAATATCATTTTTCCAAGTAATTTTCAAGTTTGGTTTCCAACTTATCATTTATGCGAAGAAATTCTGTCTTTTAAGACTTTAATCTTTTGTTCTTTTAGATAAGGCTATCTACTTGTCCATTTAGTTCATAGCATACCCAAACTAAATCTTTACGAGAGCAATTTGCAATTTCACTTACAGCATCATCGATGCTGCTTTTGCTTGATTTTCCGATCAAACATGGATTTGCTTTATCTTCATCACTCGAGGTTTCTTCTTCTCCGTCTACATCATCCCAAATTGCTCTGCAAATGCTCTTCTTTTCTTTTTTTCCCTTGCCCAGTTTATTTAGTGGGAAACTTGTCCTGATATGACTTGGTTTGTTACATTTGTAGCAAGTAACACTCTTATTCGAATCATCCATAATTTTCATCAATCTTGACTTTGTCATATCTCAATTTATAATATTTTTCTGTATTTTCTGGTCTAATTTTTCATTCCATTCATCAAATTTGCTAACTTCGCAATAGAATCATTTTCATTTTCATCTTTGCTATCCACTAAACCTTTTAATGAAATTGACTTTTTCTTTTTTGTATTATCACACTCTTCCCGAGCTTTGAGATCCATCTCATAGGTCATAAAATTTCCTATCACATTTTCCATACTTTCCTTGTTCAAGTCTTTTGATCCTGTATAACTGTCACCTTAGCCTCGGTGAGCAATCCTCGGGAGAATATCATCTTAATGGCTTTGATTAGAGGAATCCACACTGACACGGATTTTGGAGAATGGTTATCATGAAGCCTTCCTCCACCCTAGATCGCTTTTACAACAAAGAAACCCGATACTTAAGCAAGGAGGAGGCTCTATGAATTAGATAAGGAGATATAATAGGCCATCAGGCTGAAGGAATTCAAAGCAACATTGCCATGAGACAATCTGGAGTGAGTTCTGAGAACATAACTATGAATGCTCAGAATAAAAGTAGTGATCAAAGCAAAGGTCGCAACTAGGACCCATATGAGTATTCAAATTTTAGGAGACCAACGAGATACCTAAGATTTGACACATATACCCATCTAAATGATTTGACTGAATACATCTACTTAGCCACTCACCACTCGGAGCAATATAGGAAACCAACCCTGAGAGAATCGACTAAAAACCAGAGGAGTTCTGGAAAGTTCTGTAGATTTCATGAGACCCATGGTCATGATACAAACGAATGCGGACACCCTTAAGATATGATCGAAGATTTAATCCGGAACAAAAGGCTCCAACAATTTGTGAAAGCCCTGTAGGATGGTGGGCAGGTGACATCCGACCACCTACAAGGACATGTCGCTCCTAGTGTTAACGAACCTAGGTGGCTTGAAATAAGATTGGTTATGAATTAGACTGCTCATGGTCATCATCTAGCAGAGTAGAGCTAGAGCGAAATATAATGGCAAGTGTGACAACGTCATTTCATCCTAGAATAAACCTTTTTCTTATTTGCTTTGAACTTTTTCATAAGACAAACTCTGTTATTTTCTATTTTCAATGAATTTGCTTTTCAATCATGCAACCTTGTCTTTATGTACCATAAGAGTCATGAAATTTGACCGACTCGAATAACTTGATACAAACAATGTAGGTACCTAGAGTCAGGTGCCCACCAAATCTCTATCGCTTATAGCCTGATCTTTGGAGCTCTACCGAGATAAGCGTGATTCAACCGCTCCTTAGCTAACTCTTACCTCTAACTCAGGGGCAAGACTGTGATTCAAAGTGGATGTGACTTAACCATCCACACTCAAATTCATGGCTAGAATTTTTCCAATACACTTACGCCCTACTTGAGGCTTAGCAGGCTCAAAATCCAATTCAATGTAGACATGACAGGACCACCATGCATTACCTCTTGCTCTCCATAAGAGGCCCGATACATAATCCGAGATGGATATGACTGACCGTCCATCTCCTAGCTCTTTCCCTTGACTCGACAAACGAGACATGAAACATAATCCAAGATGGGTGTGACTAACCTTCAATCTCCTAGCCTTTCTCTTGACTTGACAAGGGGCACAAAACTTAATCCGAGATGGATGTGACTGACCATCCATCTCCTAACTCTTTCCCTTGACCCCACAAGGAGAGTTCAATCAATGGATATGACCGATCATCCATCAACTTAGCTCTTTCCCTTGATCCAACAGGAGGAGTATAATCAAAAAATAGCGGATGTGATTGAGCATCCGTCTCCAAAAGCTTTCCCTTGAAACGATAGGGAGAGTTCAAACCAAAATGGATGTGACTGGCCATCCATCAACTTAACTCTTTCCCTTGACCTGACAAGGGGAGCACGAAACTCAAGATGGGCATGACCCAATCATCCATCGTCAACCCTGGAGTGGATGTGACCAGACCATCCGTCTCTTAACTCCTACCCTTGATCCTACAAAAGGTAACTCAAATCCAAAATGAACGCGACATAATCGTCCAACCAGGATGAATGTGATCCGACCATTCATCCATCGACATTATTTTTCATGGCTTCACCAACATGGAATGAATATGACTTGACCATTCATTCACCTACTCCTACCTTTGATCTATCAAAGGGAGCACAAACTTAGGATGGATGTGAGTCGAATACCCATTCGCTGACCCAGACCTTAGACCCGATAAGGAAGAGTATCAATAAATAAGGATGAGACTTGACCGTCCGTATACTAATCTCGTTGACCTCAGACCAGGGGCAGAGGAATATCATCATCTTATAGCTGAACATGACAGCTCATTACTGTGGCCTATGCCTAGTAAATGATGTAACTTAAAGCTACGACCGAAAGATGCCTCAGATTGGGATGATCATAATCATCAGATCACTAAATCATGGCTCGAATTCACAATGTCATGACCAGCCTCATCATCAACACTTACTATTTCGTCTTCCTCAACATTATCTTGAGCCTCCTCGACCTCTTGACCAAGGATTGGGAGCATGATTAGAACCAAACATCCTGGAATAAAATGTCAAACTGATAACTCAAGCAGGAATTGCTTAAATCAGCAAGCAGAATTATCGCCCTGACGACTGCTCTTCATCAAACTAGCCCAAAAGCAATTTGTAATTACAATCCAGCAAAAGCTGACAATGATCCATAAGCACGCAAACATGCCTAGGAGGCAATGGCATACCCGACATACAATTTGTAGGATCAACGAAAATCGAATTCTTACTTGAGACTTTCAAATTATAGATAACCGAGATCTACTATCAACAAGCTCTATAAAACCGATTATAAATAGTTACCTAGAGAGTACATTCCAATTTATAATGTCAGATATTGACCAACCATCGCAACAAACAGTTAGAGATATGACTCTTCGTGAAAGCAACTCGACGAAAGGATAACGATAATCAAGGTACAGAGTGAAATCTATTCCAGCAATCCTAACTTATCTCGATTTAAAGCGCATCATTTTTGCAACAAGATGTACTTTGAAGGGCAAATGTTATCCAGTATTTTGGCTAGGTAGTATTTAAACAGAGTTAAACAATTGATCAGATGAGGGAATGACGAATAAATAAACCAAGAAGCTTAGGAATGCCATAAAAATTTGGAAGTTCAAGTTTTTGGAAGGGTTGACTCAAAGAAAAATCACAAAATCTTCATGTTTGACTAGAAGTATGACAGTCACGAAAAAATCCAAGCATGACCCAGAGAAACCCTTGCAAAAACTCCAAGTCGGGAGCCTATACCGACCCCCTCTAGGGATCGGTATCGAGTCCCGTATACTCGACTTAAAAACATGGAAAATTTGGGTCTACTCTAAGCAAGCAAACTCATGTCAGGACTCAAGTCAAACACTCTATAAAACTTAGATTTGAATCCAAGTAGGTGAAGGGAAACTTAAAACATGAAAATCTCATAAAATCTTCAGGCCGAGCCCAAGAAAACACTCAAACTTCTCGGATTGGACTCCAAGCAAGTTGAACCAAAGCCAGACAACCCAAGACAACTTAACAATGAGATCCCCCAGGGGATCGGTACCAACTCCTACTTGGTGATTGGTACCGACTCTCGGATATAGCTAACGTGGACAACCATCTTCTTACTACATGTCTATCTTGATGCGAAGAGCTTATTTTCAAAGTTATTTTGTTGATTCAGTGTAATTCTCCATCGATCCGAATACTTGAAACTACAACTTTGCTCTCCAACAACTCCATCATTTGAACTCGAAAACAAGCTAATGTTGGTGCAAACAATTATGGATTCTCGAAGCTTACTATAAGGTGGTCCGAGGTAGGGGTTGAAGAGACCAAAAATGGTGAACTTAGGGATCAATGCCGTCTCCCACTTGGAGATCGGTACCAACTCCCTGCTTTTGCTGATGTGACACCTATAATTTTGGGAGAATAAGTCTAAATCAGGCACAATAGCTAAGAGATATTGCAAGCAAGATTTTAGGCTTCCAGCCTCTATAAATAGATGAGGCTCATTTTTATGATCTTTTGGCTCTAACTCTTCTATACTCTATATTCTTGTAACTTTGAAATTCTAAGTACTGGAGTTGTACCAAAGTCCTAAGAACTTCTTCACTCAAGTTATAAATCAATAATAAAATCTTAAAGTGGACGTAGGCTTGCTTTTCCAAACCACTATAAATGACTATATCTCTTTTCTTTCTTCTTTTTCATTTATATTTCATCACATTTATTCTTTACATAATTTTTGGATGTTTGACCAACTTTTGGTTCAAACATTATTATAGAAGGACAGGGTAGTAAGTGACGTGATTTAGATAAGATGGGTAGAGGAGGTGACTTGGTGCTTCAGAGCTACATTTATTATATAATTTCTATTACTTAGACTCTTATGTAATGTGATTTGGAGATATTACCATATAGCCATATTTATTTGGAGACTGTACAAGTTTGGGATATTATCTGTACTTATATTATATTTCCTTCCACCATGAGATCTAAAATTATAGAATTGTGTGAAGTTATAATTGTCACTATATCTTGTAAATCACTTTTAAACCTAATGATTCGTACTTCTTAACACGGAGATGGTTTGGAACCACTTTCGGGCATTGAATCGATGTGTCCGGTGGTCGCAGATTGTTACATTAGACCGTAACCCGCTTCTATCTTAGCCATCCTATCATACAACAAAAGCAAACACAGCATTCTATATGACCTCGCTCATTTTTCCAACCTTAAGTCTTATCAGTCCTCCATCCTCCAATAGGGATACCTACACAACTATTAATACTTACCTAATAATGTCTTTCAATAAAGCTATGCTCGCCTTTCCATAATCCATAGCATCTAGGACCCTCGACATCCTAGCTTGGACTCAACGGAGTATCTTGTAATTCTATAGACACTCAATTTGTCGTACATGGGACAAGCAACGCTTGGGACCCAAGTGCTCTAAAATTCCTACAACAAAGGAAATTCCCCTTAACGAAAGTATGTTTTAGTAGTGTTAGTCTTTCTAAAGCATGTTATTAAGGGCATTAACACATGTTAATTGCCCTACAATCGACATGTTGACAACATAGAACCCAAAAGGAGGTATGTGGACCATTCCTAGTCATTAATGATAGGAAATGCCAAGAGCATAGGCACACATCTGGACCATTCGGATCTCATTCCCAATAGTTATCCAAAGACCTCAACCTGCATTAGCACAAAGGATAAAGATGTTTAGCAAGAAATTTCATTATTTTTTCTATATACATTATAATGGAACTATAGATTAATAAAATAAGAAAATCATGGTAAACGTAAATCTAATAATGAAGCTACTCTAAAGATTAGTCTTATTTCATTTTCAAGCATTATTTAGCTTTCTGCCATTACTCTTCTATCTACCCCCAATAACCAAGAACCATCAGATCCACATAACTACATGGTTGATCGAATTATCCAATCAGTGTGCTTAACTCGTTGGATCGAACATGTCATCGATCCTAGGCAATGGATACCTATTCCTGATGGTTAACTCGTTAAGCTTGCGATAGTCAATGCAAAGCCTAAGAGTTCCATCGGACTTCTTCACGAAGACGACCGCGGATCCCACGGAGAAAAACTGGACTGAATCAACTGCTTGGACTCGAGCTCTAAAAGTTGCTTCTTGAGTTCCTCATTTTCCTTTATAGACATCCTCGTTGGAGGACGACTAACTGGCTGCGCGCCTGGAATGAGATCAATGCGGAACTCAATTGCCCGCTTAGGTGGCAAACCCAAAACAGGCTCAAAAACATCAAACAAGTCACAAGCAATAGGAATACGAGATATATCATCATCATCTCGCGAATTAAGAGAATATAAAGCCATTTCGGAATTATCCACATCTCGAAGAATAAGAGATAGCTGAGTAGACGAATCTGGAAGTCGAAGATATAAAATTCTCTCCGAACAATAAATCCTGGCATCATATCTCACTAGCCAGTCCATACCCAAAATCAAATCCCAAACAAGAAATAACGTGCAGATTCGCACGAAAAGAAAAGCCACATAAAACAATCTCAACATCATCACAAAGCAAGCTAAGGGTCGCGGATCCCCCAATAGGATTCGCTATCCTTAAAGAAGTAATCATACAAGAAACATCCAAAGATAAATCATCGACGAGCTTCTTCGATACGAAAGAATGTGAAGCACCCGTATCGAAAAGAACTCGTATACTATGATCATGAAATAAAATAAAACCTTCCAAAATAGATGGAGATATACCTTTGGGTTGAGAAGGACCATCAGAAGCCTTAGCAGCATAAAGCTTGCTAGACTTGGCACCAGCCGGAACAGTAGGGAAAGCTGAAACATGATGACCTTCCTTCTTGCAATAGCGGCAGAAGAGAGGCTTAGGACAAGCTCGAATAATATGATCAGGAGAACCACAATTGAAACACTTCCGGACGAAAGGTGTTCCAACAGACTGAGGCTGAGAACTAGAACCACCAGTCTTCTTCTTCTTAGAAGGAAAAGGCTTCTTCTGAAATGGAAACGGCCTCTTGTTGGGGTTGTTGGAAACCTCAACACCAACATCACTATCACACTCCTTCTCGACGGTCTCGAGATGAAGCGCCGAATCAACCAACTCCTCAAAAGAAAGCTTAAGCTGGAGCAACAAAGACTTCTTAAGATATTTCTTAAGACTAGAAACAAACTTCAAATTCTTCTTATAAGAAGTGCTAATGAACTTAGGACCATACTTAGATAAAGCCTCGAATGATGCAACATACTCATAAACGGAAGATTTCCCTTGCTTCAACTCAAGGAAGCGACGGGTCAATAAAGCTTTTTCAGATTCAGGAACGAACTTGAGTTCAAATCGCTCCCGAAACTGAGTCCAAGAAAGAGTAGACTCATCAATCTCGGCTATAAGAAGCTCATACCAATCAAGAGCACGCTCTTGTAATAAGTTAGAAGTTACAAGAACTCTATCATGGTCAGAAAGATCCATACGAGAGAAGATACGCTCGAACGTGCGAAACCAAACTTGGACTTCAAGAACAGACTCGGAGCCCTTAAACGGCTTTCCTCCAAGATGGGCAAAATCACTGCACTGGCGTGCAAAGGCAGACTTACGAGGTGGAGACACTCGAGGAGGAACTGGAGGCTGAGTGCTCCTAAACAATTCCAAAAACTGATCGGCAGATATATAAATGCCATCCGAATGTGAGCCACTGGATCGTCCAGCATCCGAACGTCGTTCCCTGCCTCTTCCAGCCATACGCTGAAGTAAGATAAGAACAAGATTAATCACAAGGTAGATACTTCAATACGGAATACTACGGAATAAAATGCATTCCTAGACGTATTCCCCAAATTCTATCTAACCTTTGATGGTAAAAGGAATAGAGAGGCACGATGATTCAAAGATTTGTATCGCTTATATACTTTGATGTACCGAAATATGTGCATCTATTCTGTGTTTATCATATTTTGTCCTGAAACTCAGCTCTGATACCACACTGTGATGCCCCACCTCTATACCCACGCTAGCCAAGGACACTACAGGGTAATGCCGTCAACTAACACGGAGAATAAGGCTGGTTAGGAGCGACCATCTATAGGATTGCTCTAACTATCTATTGAATACATTGACAATAGTCATACCAAGCAGGTCGACATACCCAATGAATATTTAAAACAAAACCATAGGTGGTTGGAGGATCTATCAGAACAGAATATAACAACTCAAATGTAATAAACATCACAGAACAGTAGGTCATCATATACACATATATTGATACATAATAGAGTGGTATAGCAAACCATAGTATACAGACGAGCCAAAAGAATACATATCAGAGATACAAATAAAAGGACTACACAAAAAGCTGTTACAAAAAGGAACAAGCTGAATAGTCCATGCGGAAGCAAAAGAGGCTAAGTCCAAAAGCACCTAACCTGAAACAACTCGGTCTGACCCGAGTATAAAATACACGGGTCGGTCTAGCTAAACAAATCAGTTAGATAAACTGAACAACAATAAACCTACAAGGTCACAAAGTATGGCCAATATCTCAAAAGGAGATAACACAATCATCTAACAAAAGATGAATCATATGATAACAAAACAAGCCTCATATCATAGGCAACATAGAAAAAAAAAGGATACAAATATCCCAAATCAAGCCAAAAAGGCAAATAATAAATACCAATGAAGGTAACACAAGTTCCACAAGGTAATCGCTACATATCATGCGGCTCAAAAAGACCAACACTAAAGGGCGATACCTAGCGAATATACATATGAATGAAAACATCATAAAATTTGCTCGAGCTCAGTACTGTACAAACAAGGATCCATGAGCCCGAAGACTCCAAACCTAATATCACACATGCGGCTCATAACGACCAACATCGGAAGCGATATAAAAGGGCAACCCAATATCACCCATGCGGCTCATAACGACCAACATCGGAAGCGATACTATAGGGCAACAAACCCGAAGGCACAAACCCGAAGGCAACATACCCGAAGGCATCATGCCCGAAGGCAACAAACCGTAGTGGTGAAGGTCGAAGACCCAGTACTGGACACCACTAACTGGCGGAACGTGTCATAACTCTCAAAAAGGAATCCGAAAAGTGGTAATGTGAGTCCCATAACCACTCGTTCGCACTAAACGGTTTACTATCCGTTAGTTAATTTCACACTCAAAGCAGTACAAAGTTCACCTCATGTCATCGGTAAACCAAACCCGAAGGTCAAAACGATCAACTGAATAGGTCGGGGACTAATCGGAAGGATAAAGCACAGATTTATGGTCCGTGTTTTATCTAACCATTTAATCTCCTTTCCACTTCGCTCGAAGTGCGAAATTGTGCGTGCGTTTTAAATAGAATTTTTAAATCGGAGAAACGAACTTTTAATACGATTTGAAGAAATCATTTATAAAAACCCATGAATGAATTCAAAAAGGAATCATCAAGATCAAATATGCATAAACAACTAATTGGAATTAATATGCATTGATCAAATTTGGAAAACTAAGCGAACAAATCAAATTGGAAAAAGACAATAGATTCAGACGTCTGAAAGAGGGGATTCAGACGTCTGAATCTGAAAATTAATTTGTTTTTCAAAACAGAATTCAAACGTCTGAATCCAACCTTCCAGACGTCTAAAATAGACATATTTTGGCCTATTTCCTTTCTGGTCTAAATTTAGCCAATTCAGACGTCTGAAATATAATTTCAGACGTTTGAATCTGGGGGTGAAAAGTTCCCCAGAACAATATTCAGACGTCTGAAATAGGAGTTTCAGACGTCTGAAACCTGATGGTCAGGCATTTCCTGAACCTAGACCATCTATGGCCAACAAATCGAAAGCAATCGAATGTGTGTTGATTATGGGCTTACGTCAAACGACTACCCAACCTTAACGACACACCCAAACACTCCAAACAACATAAACATCAACCATATAAGGTTTTACATAGATTTGGCTTCAAAAATCAGTATTTGGCTATTTCACCAAAGCAAACCAAATCGAAAGCAATCGAACATATGAACAAGTGTTAGGAATTCATACCTAACAAAGATATATATATATATATATAGGCATAGATGTGAGATAAAAATCTCACCTTATATCACAAAACAAAGAAGAAGATGCTCAAACACAAGAAGGAGACTAACTACTCTTCACTTCAACTCAACTAGCTTCAATCTAAGATCAAAACAAGTAATTTCCTAAGTTTAGGTTTAGGAATTTCTAAGATTGAAGAGAGAAAGAGATAAAGAAGATTAAGAGGAAGCTTACCTATAGCTTCTCTTTGATTTTGGAGCAAGAAATCAAGTTTGCATGTTAAACTAGGGCTTGCAAATTTCTATTTCCTCTTCCCTTCCACCATTTTCAGTTTTTCTTAAGCTTAAGAAATGAAATAAGGGTGAATGGATGAAGAGTTAATGAGCTAGGGGGTTAAGAGGAGATTGGGGCTGAACCCAAACCCAAAACCCAATTAGGAAAAAAGTCAAAATTCAACTTACTCTAAATATATCAAAGCTTATATTCAAAAAGATCGCAAACGCCATTCTGGAACCAATGGAAATAGTTTCGAGTCCCAATTCGGCCATTTGCAAAATGTAACATTTCGGACCAAAAATCTGACTAACGACGCTATATTTAAATAAAATATTTAAATATAAAATCGTTAAATATGAGGGTTGTTACAGATCTCCCCTCCTTACAAAATTGCGTCCCCGCAATTCCTAGAGACGATATTTGTAACAACTACATACATACAACAGAAAAGAAAAGAAAATAACCTTGAGATGAAAAGATATACTCACCGTTCCCAAGCAAGGATAGAAAACCCGGATAGGATCGCTCAATAAACTCTCTGGTTTCCCAAGTACAGTCATTGGGACTAGCGGACCATTGAACTTTAACGAGCGGCACGTCCTTGCTCCGAAGGTGTCGCACCTCCGTGTCAAGTACGCGAATAGGCTACTGTGCAATAGATAAGTCCGGTGAGATCTCAAGCTCAAGAAATAATAGAATCCGATTCCCGAAGACACTTCCGAAGTTGTGAGACATGAAACACGTCATGAATGCCGGATAAATGAGCAGGAAGTGAAACTCTATAAGCCACAGGGCCAATACGTTCAGTAATAGAAAGTGGTCCTATAAAGCGAGGAGCCAATTTCCGAGTCGTACTGAAATACATAACCCCTTTCAAAGGAGAAACACGAATAAAAACAGGATCACCAATCGAGAACTCGAGAGGCTTCCTACGGCTATCAGCGTAGGACTTTTGGCGACTCTATGCCTCTTTCATTCTCAACCGGATAAGATCAATCTTCTCGGAAGAATCACGAACAAAATCTGGACCAAGAATAAGCTTCTCCCCATATTCCAACCAACAAGAAGGTGATCGACATGGCCTCCCATATAAGACTTCGAAAGGAGCCATAACGATACTAGACTGAAAACTATTATTGTAGGAGAACTCTACAAGAGGTAGGTGATCCTCCCAACTACCACCGAAATCAAAAATACAAATACGAAGAAGATCTTCCAAGATACGATTCACCCGTTCAGTCTATCCATCAGACTGCGGATAATAAGCTGTACTAAAATTAAGCTTTGTTCCTAAAGCTTGCTGAAGACTCTTCCAAAAATGACTCGTGAATAAAGGATCACGATCACTCACAATAGAACTAGGAACACCGTGAAGTCTCACGATTTCCTTGACATATAACTTGGCCAAAAGAGAAGCAGTCCTATTAGACTTAATAGGGACAAAATGAGCAGACTTGGTGAGGAGATCAACAATAACCCAAATGCTAGAATGGCCCGATCTCGAACGAGGTAGGCCGTCAATGAAATCCATAGAAATCTGATCCCATTTCTACAATGGAATCTCTAGAGGCTGAAAAAGACCCGAACGGCGCTGATGTTCGGCCTTAATATGCTGACAAGTTATACAATTACTCACATAACTCGCCACATCGCACTTCATGCCTTCCCAATAATAAAGACGATGCATATCGGCATACATCTTACTACTACCAGGATGAATGGTGTACTTAGTACGATGACAGTCATCAAGAATTTCATGCCTAAGTGCAAAATCAGAAGGCACAAAAAGATAGTTCTTCTTACGAAGACACCCATGAGAATCAATGCTGAAATCCCGCAACGCCTCATCACAGGATCCAGACTCACAAAGCTGAATAAAATGCAACAAATCAGGATCACGCCGCTGGGCATCGGCAATACGATCCAACAAAATAGGTCGAGCTCCCAAACTAGATAATAGAATAGGAGAATTAGAAGATGAACCTCGATCATGAATTTCACAAAAAAATAGAGTCTCAAGAATATCCCATTCGGCAAGCATCGTAAAAATAACAGCCGAATGTTTGCGACTAAGCGCATCAGCAACACGATTACCCTTTCCAGGGGTATACTGGATATCAAAATCATAGGAGGCAAGAAACTCTAGCCAACGCTGTTGTCTCATATTAAATTCCTTCTGAGTGAACAAATACTTCAAATATTTATGATTGGTAAAGAGAATGAAGCGCTCGCCCAATAAATAGTGTCGCCGAATCTTCAAGGCAAAGACAATGGCGGCTAACTCAAGATCATGAGTGGCATAGCGAACTTCATTCGGACGTAGTTGCCTAGAAGCATAAGCAACTACCCGATCCTTCTGCATAAGAACAACACCGAGACCACTACCACAAGCATCGGTGTAGACAACAAGATCATGATTCCCCTCGGGAACCACAAGAATAGGAGCATTAGTGAGAAGTTCCTTCAATGTCTGAAAGGAAGCTTCACACTTGTCGGACCAAATAAAACGAATGCCTTTCCAAGTAAGGTAGGTAAGAGGAAGCACAACCCGGGAAAAATCCATAATGAACATACAGTAATAACCTGCCAATCCAAAGAAACTACGAATCTCATGCACATTCTCAGGCCTCTTCCAATTCTAGATGGCTTCGATCTTTGAGGGATCGATAGAAATGCCATCGGAAGATACAACATGGCCTAAGAACTTAACCTTATTCTCCCAAAAGTGGCACTTGGAGAATTTGGCTCTAAGTTGATGGTGACGGAGAGTACTCAAGACAATTCTCAAGTGATTAGCATGCTCGGCTTCAGACTTAGAATAAATAAGGATATCATCAATGAAGACAAGGACGAACTTATCGAGATATTCCCGGAATACCTGATTCATGAGATCGACAAAGAAAGCAGAAGCGTTCGTCAACCCGAACGGCATAACGAGCCATTCAAAAGAACCATAACGAGTGCGGAAAGCTGTAAGAGGAATGCTATCCTCCGCGACTCGTAACTGATGAAAACCTGTGGCAAGGTCAAGCTGAGAAAAGACCTTAGCACCACTCAATAGATCGAACATATCATCGATCCTAGGCAATGGATACCTATTCCTGATGGTTAACTCGTTAAGCTTGCGATAGCCATGCAAAGCCTAAGAGTTCCATCGTACTTCTTCACGAAGACGACCGCGGATCCCCATGGAGAAAAACTGGACTGAATCAACTGCTTGGACTCGAGCTCTAAAAGCTGCTTCTTGAGTTCCTCATTTTCCTTTGTAGACATCCTCGTGGGAGGACGACTAACTGGCTGCGCGCCTGGAATGAGATCAATGCGGTCAATTGCCCTCTTAGGTGGAAAACCCAAAACAGGCTCAAAAACATCAAAAAAGTCACAAGCAATAGGAATACGAGATATATCATCATCATTATCTCGCGAATCAAGAGAATATAAAGCCATTTTGGAATTATCCACATCCCGAAGAATAAGAGATAGCTGAGTAGACGAATCCGGATGTCGAAGATATAAAATTCTCTCCGAACAATTAATCCTGGCATCATATCTCACTAGCCAGTCCATACCCAAAATCAAATCAAATCCCAGATAAGAAATAACGTGCAGATTCGCACGAAAAGAAAAGCCACATAAAACAATCTCTACATCATCACAAAGCAAGCTAAGGGTCGCGGATCCCCCAATAGGATTCGCTATCCTTAAAGAAGTAATCATACAAGAAACATCCAAAGATATATCATCGACGAGCTTCTTCGATACGAAAGATTGTGAAGCACCCGTATCGAAAAGAACTCGTATACTATGATCATGAAATAAAATAGAACCTTCCAAAATAGATGGAGATATACCTTTGGTTTGAGAAGGACCATCAAAAGCCTTAGCAGCATAAAGCTTGCTAGACTTGGCACCAGCCGGAACAGTAGGGCATGCTGAAACAAGATGACCTTCCTTCTTGCAATAGCGGCAGTAGGACAAGCTCGAATAATATGATCAGGAGAACCACAATTGAAACACTTCCGGACGAAAGGTGTTCCAACAGAATGAGGCTGAGAACTAGAACCACCAGTCTTCTTCTTCTTAGAAGGAAAAGGCTTCTTCTAAAATGGAAACGGCCTCTTGTTGGGGTTCTTGGAAACCTCAACACCAACATCACTATCACACTCCTTCTCGACGGTCTCGAGATGAAGCGCTGAATCAACCAACTCCTCAAAAGAAAGCTTAAGCTGGAGCAACAAAGACTTCTTAAGATATTTCTTAAGACCAGAAACAAACTTGAAATTCTTCTTATAAGAAGCGCTAATGAATTCAAGACCATACTTAGATAAAGCCTCGAATGATGCAACGTGCTCAGAAACAGAAGATTTCCCTTGCTTCAACTCAAGGAAGCGACGGGTCAATAAAACTTTTTTAGATTCAGGAACGAACTTGAGTTCAAATCGCTCCCGAAACTGAGTCCAAGAAAGAGTAGACTCATCAATCTCGGCTACAAGAAGCTCATACCAATCAAGAGCACGCTCTTGTAATAAGCTAGAAGTTACAAGAACTCTATCATGGTCAGAAAGATCCATACGAGAGAAGATACGCTCGCACGTGCGAAACCAAGCTTGGACTTCGAGAACAGACTCGGATCCCATAAACGGCTTTCCTCCAAGATGGGCAAAATCACTGCACTGGCGTGCAAAGGTAGACTTACGAGGTGGAGACACTGGAGGAGGAACTGGAGGCTGAGTGCTCCTAAACAATTCCAAAAACTGATCGGTAGACATATAAACGCCATCCGGATGTGAGCCACTGGAACGTCCAGCATCCGAACGTCGTTTCCTGCCTCTTCCAGCCATACGCTGAAGTAAGATAAGAACAAGATTAATCACAAGGTAGATACTTCAATACGGAATACTATGGAATAAAATGCATTCCTAGACGTATTCCCCAAATTCTATCTAACCTTTGATGGTAAAAGGAATAGAGAGGCACGATGATTCAAAGATTTTTATCACTTATATACTTTGATGTACCGAAATATGTGCATCTATTCTGTGTTTATCATATTTTGTCCAGAACTCATCTCTGATACCACATTGTGACGCCCCACCTATATACCCATGCTAGCCAAGGACACTACAGGGTAATGCCGTCAACTAACACGGAGAATAAGGCGGGTTAGGAGCGACCATCCATAGCCTTGCTCTAACTATCTATTGAATACATCGACAATAGTCATACCAAGAAGGTCGACATCCCCATTGAATACTTAAAACAAAACCATAGGTGGTTGGAGGATCTATCAGAACAGAATATAACAACTCAAACGTAATAAACATCACAGAACAGTAGGTCAACATATACACATATATTGATACATAACAGAGTACACAAAATAATACATGTCAAGTGGTATAGCAAACCACAATATACAGATGAGTCAAAAGAATACATATCAGAGTTACAAATAAAAGGACTACACAAAAAGCTGTTACAAAAAGGAACAAGCTGAATAGTCCATGCGGAAGCAAAAGAGGCTAAGTCCAAAAGCACCTAACCTAAAACAACTCGGTCTGACCCGAGTATAAAATACACGGGTCGGTCTAGCTAAACAAATCAGTTAGATAAACTGAACAACAATAAACCTACAAGGTCACAAAGTATAGCCAATATCTCAAAAGGAGATAACACAATCATCTAACAAAAGATGAATCATATGATAACAAAACAAGCCTCATATCATAGGCAACATAGAAAAACAAAGGATACAAATATCCCAAATCAAGTCAAAAAGGCAAATAACAAATACCAATGAAGGTAACACAAGTTCCACAAGATAATCGCTACATATCATGCGGCTCAAAAAGACCAACACCGAAGGGCGATACCTAGGGAATATACATATGAATGAAAACATCATAAAATTTGCTCGAGCTCAGTACTGTACAAACAAGGATCCATGAGCCCGAAGACTCCAAACCCAATATCACCCATGCGGCTCATAACGACCAACATCGGAAGCGATATGAAAGGGCAACCCAATATCACCCATGCGGCTCATAACGACCAACATCGGAAGCGATACTATAGGGCAACAAACCCGAAGGCACAAACCCGAAGGCAACATACCTGAAGGCATCATACCCGAAGGCAACAAACCGTAGTGGTGAAGGTCGAAGACCCAGTACTGGACACCACTAACTGGCGGAATGTGTCATAACTCTCAAAAAGGAATCCGAAAAGTGGTAACGCGAGTCCCATAACCACTCGTTCGCACTAAATGGTTTACTATCCGTTAGTTAATTTCACACTCAAAGCAGTACAAAGTTCACCTCATATCATCGGTAAACAAAACCCAAAGGTCAAAATGATCAATTGAATAGGTCGGGGACTAATCGGAAAGATAAACGCACAGATTCATGGTCCGTGTCTTATCTAACCATTTAATCTCCTTTCCACTTCGCTCGAAGTGCGAAATTGTGCGTGCGTTTTAAATAGAATTTTTAAATCGGAGAAACGAACTTTTAATACGATTTGAAGAAATCATTTATAAAAACCCATGAATGAATTAAAAGAGGAATCATCATGATCAAATATGCATAAACAACTAATTGGAATTAATATGCATTGATCAAATTTGGAAAACTAAGCGAACAAAGCAAATTGGAAAAAGACAATAGATTCAGACGTCTGAAAGTAGGGATTCAGACGTCTGAATCTGAAAATTAATATGTTTTTCAAAACAGAATTCAGACGTCTGAATCCAACCTTCCAGACGTCTGAAATAGACATATTTTGGCCTATTTCCTTTCCGGTCGAAATTTAGCCAATTCAGACGTCTGAAATATAATTTCAAACGTCTGAATCTGGGGTGAAAATGTTCCCCAGAACAATATTCAGACGTCTGAAATAGGAGTTTCAGACGTCTGAAACCTGATGGTCAGGCATTTCCTGAACCTAGGCCATCTATGGCCAACAAATCGAAAGCAATCGGATGCGTGTTGATTATGGGCTTACGTCAAACGACTACCCAACCTTAACAACACACCCAAACACTCCGAACAACATAAACATCAACCATATAAGGTTTTACATAGATTTGGCTTTAAAAATCAATATTTGGCAATTTCACCTAAGCAAACCAAATCGAAAGCAATCGAACATATGAACAAGTGTTAGGAATTCATACCTAACAAAGATATATATATATATATATATAAGCATAGATGTGACATAAAAATCTCACCTTATATCACAAAACAAAGAAGAAGATGCTCAAACACACGAAGGAGACTAACTACTCTTCACTTCAACTCAACTAGCTTCAATCTAAGATCAAAACAAGTAATTTCCTAAGTTTAGGTTTAGGAATTTCTGAGATTGAAGAGAGAAAGAGATAGAGAAGATTAAGAGGAGGCTTACCTATAGCTTCTCTTTGATTTTGGAGCAAGAAATCAAGTTTGCAAGTTAAACTAGGGCTTGCAAATTTCTATTTCCTCTTCCCTTCCACCATTTTCAGTTTTTCTTAAGCTTAAGAAATGAAATAAGGGTGAATGGATGAAGAGTTAATGAGCTAGGGGGTTAAGAGGAGATTGGGCCTGAACCCAAACCCAAAACCCAATTAGGAAAAAAGTTAAAATTCAACTTTCTCCAAACATATCAAAGCTTATACTCAAAAAGATCGCAAACGCCATTTTGGAACCAATGGAAATAGTTTCGAGTCCCAATTCGGCCATTTGCAAAAGGTAACATTTCGGGCCAAAAATCCGACTAACGACGCTATATTTAAATAAAATATTTAAATATAAAATCGTTAAATATGCGGGTTGTTACAGATCTCCCCTCCTTACAAAATTGCGTCCCCGCAATTCCTAGAGACGATATTTGTAACAAGTACATACATACAACAGAAAAGAAAAGAAAATAAGCTTGAGATGAAAAGATATACTCACCGTTCCCAAGCAAGGATAGAAAACCCGGATAGGATCTCTCAATAAACTCTCTGGTTTCCCAAGTACAGTCATTGGGACTAGCGGACCATTGAACTTTAACGAGCAGCACGTCCTTGCTCCGAAGGTGTCGCACCTCCATGTCAAGTACGTGAATAGGCTGTTGTACAATAGATAAGTCCGGTGAGATCTCAAGATCAAGCAAATCAGGAGAATCAATAACAGAATCCGATTCCCGAAGACACTTCCGAAGTTGCGAGACATGAAACACGTCATGAATGTCGGATAAATGAGCAGGAAGTGAAACTCTATAAGCCACAGGGCCAATACGTTCAGTAATAGAAAATGGTCATATAAAGCGAGGAGCCAATTTCCCAGTCGTACTGAAACGCATAACCCCTTTCAAAGGAGAAACACGAATAAAAACAGGATCACCAATCGAGAACTCGAGAGGCTTCTACGGCTATCAGCGTAGGACTTCTGGCGACTCTGTGCCTCTTTCATTCTCAACCGGATAAGATCAATCTTCTCGGAAGAATCACGAACAAATCTGGACCTAGAATAAGCTTCTCCCCAGATTCCAACCAACAAGAAGGTGATCGACATAGCCTTCCATATAAGGCTTCAAAAGGAGCTATACCGATACTAGACTGAAAACTATTATTGTAGGAGAACTCTACAAGAGGTAGGTGATCCTCCCAACTACCACCGAAATCAAAAATACAAATACGAAGAAGATCTTCCAAGATACGATTCACCCGTTCATTCTATCCATCAAACTGCGGATGATAAGCTGTACTAAAATTAAGCTTTGTTCCCAAAGCTTGCTGAAGACTCTTCCAAAAATGACTCGTGAATAAAGAATCACGATCACTTACAATAGAACTAGGAACACCGTGAAGTCTCACGATTTCCTTGACATATAACTTAGCCAAAAGAGAAGCAGTCCTATTAGACTTAATGGGGACAAAATGAGCAGACTTAGTGAGGCGATCAACAATAACCCAAATGCTAGAATGACCCGATCTCGAACGAGGTAGGCCGTCAATGAAATCCATAGAAATCTGATCCCATTTCTACAATGGAATCTCTAGAGGCTGAAGAAGACCCGAAGGACGCTGATGTTCGGCCTTAATACGCTGACAAGTTATACAATTACTCGCATAACTCGCCACATCGCTCTTCATGCCTTCCCAATAATAAAGACGACGCATATCGGCATACATCTTACTACTACCAGGATGAATGGTATACTTAGTATGATGACAGTCATCAAGAATTTCATGCCTAAGTGCAAAATCAAAAGGCACAAAAAGACGGTTCTTCTTACGAAGACACCCATGAGAATTAATGTTGAAATCCCGCAATGCCTCATCACAGGATCCAGACTCACAAAGCTGAATAAAATGCAACAAATCAGGATCACGCCGCTGGGCATCGGCAATACGATCCAACAAAATAGGTCGAGCTCCCAAACTAGATAATAGAATAGGAGAATTAGACGATGAACCTCGATCACGAATTTCACAAAAAGATAGAGTCACAAGAATATCCCATTCGGCAAGCATCATAGAAATAACAGCCGAATGTTTGCGACTAAGCGCATTAGCAACACGATTACCCTTTCCAGGGGTATACTGGATATCAAAGTCATAGGAGGCAAGAAACTCGAGCCAACGCTGTTGTCTCATATTGAGTTCCTTCTGATTGAACAAATACTTCAAAGATTTATGATCGGTAAAGAGAATGAAGCGCTCGCCCAATAAATAGTGTCGCCAAATCTTCAAGGCAAAGACAATGGCGGCTAACTCAAGATCATGAGTGGCATAGCGAACTTCATTCGGACGCAGTTGCCTAGAAGCATAAGCAACTACCCGATCCTTCTGCATAAGAACAGCACCGAGACCACTACCACAAGCATCGGTGTAGATAACAAGATCATGATTCCCCTCGGGAACCACAAGAATAGGAGCATTAGTGAGAAGTTCCTTCAATGTCTGAAAGGAAGCTTCACACTTGTCGGACCAAATAAAATGAATGCCTTTCCGAGTAAGGCAGGTGAGAGGAATCACAACCCGGGAAAAATCCTTAATGAACCGACGGTAATAACCCGCCAATCCAAGGAAACTACGAATCTCATGCACATTCTCAGGCCTCTTCCAATTCTGGATGGCTTCGATCTTTGAGGGATCGACAGAAATGCCATCGGAAGATACAACATGGCCTAAGAACTTAACCTTATTCTCCCAAAAGTGGCACTTGGAGAATTTGGCTCTAAGCTGATGGTGACGGAGAGTACTCAAGACAATTCTCAAGTGATTAGCATGCTCGGCTTCAGACTTAGAATAAATAAGGATATCATCAATGAAGACAAGGACGAACTTATCGAGATATTCCCGGAATACCCGATTCATGAGATCGACAAAGAAAGCAGAAGCGTTCGTCAACCCGAACGGCATAACGAGCCACTCAAAAGAACCATAACGAGTGCGAAAAGCTGTAAGAGGAATGCTATCCTCCGCAACTCGTAACTGATGAAAACCTATGGCATGGTCAAGCTGAGAAAAGACCTTAGCACCACTCAATAGATCGAACATATCATCGATCCTAGGCAATGGATACCTATTCCTGATGGTTAACTCGTTAAGCTTGCGATAGTCAATGCAAAGCCTAAGAGTTCCATCGGACTTCTTCACGAAGACGACCGCGGATCCCCACGGAGAAAAACTGGACTGAATCAGCTGCTTGGACTCGAGCTCTAAAAGCTGCTTCTTGTGTTCCTCATTTTCCTTTGTAGACATCCTCGTGGGAGGACGACTAACTGGCTGCGCGCCTGGAATGAGATCAATGCGGAACTCAATTGCCCGCTTATGTGGCAAACCTAAAACAGGCTCAAAAACATCAAAAAGTCACAAGCAATAGGTATACGAGATATATCATCATCATCTCGCGAATCAAGTGAATATAAAGCCATTTTGGAATTATCCACATCCCGAAGAATAAGAGATAGCTGAGTAGACGAATCCGGATGTCGAAGATATAAAATTCTCTCCGAATAATTAATCCTGGCATCATATCTCACTAGCCAGTCCATACCCAAAATCAAATCAAATCCCAGACAAGAAATAACGTGCAGATTCGCATGAAAAGAAAAACCACATAAAATAATCTCAACATCATCACAAAGCAAGCTAAGGGTCGCGGATCCCCTAATAGGATTCGCTATCCTTAAAGAAGTAATCATACAAGAAACATCCAAAGATAAATCATCGACGAGCTTCTTCGATACGAAAGAATGTGAAGCACCCGTATCGAAAAGAACTCGTATACTATAATCATGAAATAAAATAGAACCTTCCAAAATAGATGGAGATATACCTTTGGGTTGAGAAGGACCATCATAAGCCTTAGCAGCATAAAGATTGCTAGACTTGGCACCAACCGGAACAGTAGGGCAAGCTGAAACATGATGACCTTCCTTCTTGCAATAGCGGCAGAAGAGAGGCTTAGGACAAGCTCGAATAATATGATCAGGAGAACCACAATTGAAACACTTCCGGACGAAAGGTGTTCCAACAGACTGAGGCTGAGAACTAGAACCACCAGTCTTCTTCTTCTTAGAAGGAAAAGGCTTCTTTTGAAATGGAAACGGCCTCTTGTTGGGGTTCTTGGAAACCTCAACACCAACATCACTATCACACTCCTTCTCGACGGTCTCGAGATGAAGCGCCGAATCAACCAACTCCTCAAAAGAAAGCTTAAGCTGGAGCAACAAAGACTTCTTAAGATATTTCTTAAGACCAGAAACAAACTTCAAATTCTTCTTATAAGAAGCGCTAATGATTCAAGACCATACTTAGATAAAGCCTCGAATGATGCAACATACTCAGAAACAGAAGACTTCCCTTGCTTCAACTCAAGGAAGCGACGGGTCAATAAAACTTTTTCAGATTCAGGAACGAACTTGAGTTCAAATCGCTCCTGAAACTGAGTCCAAGAAAGAGTAGACTCATCAATCACGGCTACAAGAAGCTCATACCAATCAAGGGCACGCTCTTGTAATAAGCTAGAAGTTACAAGAACTCTATCATGGTCAGAAAGATCCATACGAGAGAAGATACGCTCGCACGTGCGAAACCAAGCTTGGACTTCAAGAACAGACTCGGAGCCCTTAAACGGCTTTCCTCCAAGATGGGCAAAATCACTTCACTAGCGTGCAAAGGCGGACTTACGAGGTGGAGACACTCGAGGAGGAACTGGAGGCTGAGTGCTCCTAAACAATTCCAAAAACTGATCGGCAGACATAAAACGCCATCCGGATGTGAGCCACTAGATCGTCCAGCATCCGAACGTCGTTCCCTGCCTCTTCCAGCCATACGCTGAAGTAAGATAATAACAAGATTAATCACAAGGTAGATACTTCAATACGGAATACTACGGAATAAAATGCATTCCTAGACGTATTCCCCAAATTCTATCTAACCTTTGATGGTAAAAGGAATAGAGAGGCACGATGTTTCAAAGATTTGTATCACTTATATACTTTGATGTACCAAAATATGTGCATCTATTCTGTGTTTATCATATTTTTTCCTGAACTCAGCTCCGATACCAGACTGTGACGCCCCACCTCTATACCCACGCTAGCAAAGGAAACTACAGGGTAATGCCGTCAACTAACACGGAGAATAAGGCTGGTTAGGAGCGACCATCTATAGCCTTGCTCTAACTATCTATTGAATACATCGACAATAGTCATACCAAGCAGGTCGACATACCCAATGAATATTTAAAACAAAACCATAGGTGGTTGGAGGATCTATCAGAACAGAATATAACAACTCAAATGTAATAAACATCACAGAACAGTTGGTCATCATATACACATATATTGATACATAACAGAGTACACAAAATAACACATGTCAAGTGGTATAACAAACCAAAATATACAAACGAGTCAAAAGAATACATATCAGAGTTACAAATAAAAGGACTACACAAAAAGCTGTTACAAAAAGGAACAAGCTGAATAGTCCATGCGGAAGCAAAAGAGGCTAAGTCCAAAAGCACCTAACCTGAAACAACTCGGTCTGACCCGAGTATAAAATACACGGGTCGGTCTAGCTAAACAAATCAGTTAGATAAACTGAACAACAATAAACCTACAAGGTCACAGAGTATAGCCAATATCTCAAAAGGAGATAACACAATCATCTAACAAAAGATGAATCATATGATAACAAAACAAGCCTCATATCATAGGCAACATAGAAAAACAAAGGATACAAATATCCCAAATCAAGCCAAAAAGGAAAATAACAAATACCAATGAAGGTAACACAAGTTCCACAAGGTAATCGCTACATATCATGCGGCTCAAAAAGACCAACACCGAAGGGCGATACCTAGGGAATATACATATGAATGAAAACATCATAAAATTTGCTCGAGCTCAGTACTGTACAAACAATGATCCATGAGCCCGAAGACTCCAAACCCAATATCACCCATGCGGCTCATAACGACCAACATCGGAAGCGATATAAAAGGGTAACCCAATATCACCCATGCGGCTCATAACGACCAACATCGAAAGCGATACTATAGGGCTACAAACCCGAAGGCACAAACCCGAAGGCACAAACCCGAAGGCAACATACCCGAAGGCACAAACCCGAAGGCACAAACCCGAAGGCAACATACCCGAAGGCATCATACCCGAAGGCAACAAACCGTAGTGGTGAAGGTCGAAGACCCAGTACTGGACACCACTAACTGGCGGAATGTGTCATAACTCTCAAAAAGGAATCCGAAAAGTGGTAACTTGAGTACCATAACCACTCGTTCGCACTAAACGGTTTACTATCCGTTAGTTAATTTCACACTCAAAGCAGTACAAAGTTCACCTCATATCATCGGTAAACCAAACCCCAAGGTCAAAACGATCAATTGAATAGGTCGGGGACTAATCGAAAGGATAAATGCACAGATTCATGGTCCGTGTTTTATCTAACCATTTAATCTCCTTTCCACTTCGCTCGAAGTGCGAAATTGTGCGTGCGTTTTAAATAGAATTTTTAGATCGGAGAAATGAACTTTTAATACGATTTGAAGAAATCATTTATAAAAACCCATGAATGAATTTAAAAAGGAATCATCAAGATCAAATATGCATAAACAACTAATTGGAATTAATATGCATTGATCAAATTTGGAAAACTAAGCGAACAAGGCAAATTGGAAAAAGACAATAGATTCAGACGTCTGAATGAAGGGATTCAGATGTCTGAATCTGAAAATTAATTTGTTTTTCAGAACAGAATTCAGACGTCTGAATCCAACCTTCCAGACGTCTGAAATAGACATATTTTGGCCTATTTCCTTTCTGGTCGAAATTTAGCCAATTCAGACGTCTGGAATATAATTTCAGACGTCTGAATCTGGGGGTGAAAATGTTCCCCAGAACAATATTCAGACGTCTGAAATAGGAGTTTCAGACGTCTGAAACCTGATGGTCAGGCTTTTCCTGAACCTAGGCCATCTATGGCCAACAAATCGAAAGCAATCGGATGTGTTTTGATTATGGACTTACGTCAAACGACTACCCAACCTTAACGACACACCCAAACACTCCGAACAACATAAACATCAACCATATAAGGTTTTACATAGATTTGGCTTCGAAAATCAATATTTGGCAATTTCACCAAAGCAAACCAAATCGAAAGCAATCGAACATATGAACAAGTGTTAGGAATTCATATCTAACAAAGATATATATATATAAGCATAGATGTGAGATAAAAATCTCACCTTATATCACAAAACAAAGAAGAAGATGCTCAGACACAAGAAGGAGACTAACTACTCTTCACTTCAACTCAACTAGCTTCAATCTAAGATCAAAACAAGTAATTTCCTAAGTTTAGGTTTAGGAATTTCTGAGATTGAAGAGAGAAAGAGATAGAGAAGATTAAGAGGAGGCTTACCTATAGCTTCTCTTTGATTTTGGAGCAAGAAATCAAGTTTGCAAGTTAAACTAGGGCTTGCAAATTTCTATTTCCTCTTCCTTTCCACCATTTTCAGTTTTTCTTAAGCTTAAGAAATGAAATGAGGGTGAATGGATGAAGAGTTAATGAGCTAGGGGGTTAAGAGGAGATTGGGGCTGAACCCAAACCCAAAACCCAATTAGGAAAAGAGTCAAAATTCAACTTACTCCAAACATATCAAAGCTTATACTCAAAAAGATCGCAAACGCCATTTTGGAACCAATGGAAATGGTTTCGAGTTCCAATTCGGCCATTTGCAAAAAGTAACATTTCAGACCAAAAATTCGACTAACGACGCTATATTTAAATAAAATATTTAAATATAAAATCGTTAAATATGCGGGTTGTTACAGAATAAAATATAATAGTAATTTGCAATACAACCTTAGAAAAATATAATGATAAGAAATCAAATATATTCTAACTGCAACATCTCTTTATACTGGAAATGGAAATAATATAATACTTAGGAATAAATGAAATAAAAATAGTAGAGGGTAATTAGTGATTATGCATCTCCATCATATCATCACATCTCTAAGTCACCACCAATTCTCACTTTTGATTCATCACAGTGTATCGAGAAAGAAGAGAATGATAGATAGGATCGGACAAACGACTGGTGAATGAAATACATCATATAAGCATATAATACTAATAAGCTACTAAAACAACACTTATGCATGAAATTTGTACCTTAACCTATGTCACATGCATCCAACAAATTAACTAAATATAAGAAAATACCATAGTGGCAACATAGGATAAAATCTCACTAAAATGTAACCCATATCTAATCATATGCACTCGATCGAACTAAAAGTCCTAACGTGCATGCCAAAGATGGACTGCAACATGATTGAGCCCAAAATTTCAACTCGTTATTATCGAAAACATACATGACTTGCTATTGAGGAACTATATGTCTCGGCCCACTATCCTTAAATCATAAGATAATCGTTACTGGGGAATAAATGTCTCCGCCCACCATTACCAAATCATGAATGACTTGAACTCTATGTCTCAGCCTATCGTCAAATCGTAAGCGACTCAGCACTGAGGAAATATACGTCTTAGCCTACTATTGTCAAATTTTAATCGACTTACCGTTGAAGAATGCAATGTCTCAGTCCACTATCGCCAAATTATAAGCAACTCATAATAAGGAACTACGTGTCCCAGTCCACTAATGTTAAACCATGAATGACTCGCTACTAAGGAACTCTTTGTCTCAGCCAGCTTTTGTCAAATCATGCATGATACACTACTGAAAAATGCAATGTCTCAGCCCTCTATCGCCAAAATGAAAGCGACTAGCTATTGAGGAACAAAACGGCCTAATGTCGCTATATCATACAACGTATAACGAATCTACTAAAACAAGAAACATTTTCAAAAGTTTCTCAAAACACAATAAACAATATATCAAAACTTTCCTCATCTCTCCATGATCACAACATTATGAATCAGACATGAAATAAAGGTCCTATATGAGAGTTATAAGAATTTTTTTAGTTCAAGAACATTATTATAATTTAATTTATAAATTATTTTTTGTACCCGCTTCGTCTAAAGTACCTCCTTCAACCCGATATCATATTCCTCAACCCATCTGCCTTCTTTGATGCATTGCTGCCATCGCCAGAGACCACACCTACATGACCCGAATCCACCAACAGCCACCTCTTTCCATGCCACCACCTATGTCACTCCGACCACCTAATCTCATGCTACCACCGACTTTTCACATTAAGATTCTTCGATCTTGCAAACTCCAACCACATTGGGTCAATCAGACCCCATCGTCGTCATTCACTCAACGTCCTCTTTATGCCTTTGATCTTTGATCATCGTATTATCTCTTTTATTCATTGTTGAATTAAACATATGGTCGACATTTGTTAAACTTTCAATGTATTTGCTGATAAGTCCATACACCCAATCGATGAACGAATACCACTAGTGGATTCATGTCACCAAGGACTACGATTAAGAAATATAATATGTTTAGTTTAGAACACCTGCATATTTCGCACTTTTTTTAATTAAAAGGAGATTAGCTTTTGCTAATTACAATAAATAAAAATTAAATTTTCAATTAACTAGCCATGACATACTACATCCTATTCAAGTGTAAGTAAACTAAACATTTTTTAACGTTCAATGACATTGTTTATACTTAGTTTAAGATCATAAGATGTGAATACTATGTCATATCAATATATACATAAATATGATAAATCCCACTCACTAATTAGGTGCATTTTCTTCGATCCAAGGTGAATCCTCCTCCTTCTTCGCTGTCTAGAAATTTCTTGCATTGGAAATGCCAAATTTCTCGATAGATTCGATTTATTTTCATAGCTCTCTTCACGATGACTAATTCCATATATTAATTCGCTTAGTTTAGATTTCGTTTAATGGAATTAGAAATTGATTTAGTGATTGGGGTTTTATAAGTGGATGTAAGATTATTAGAGAAAAAGGAATAAGGTTAGATATCTATTTATAGGCTGAAAATACAATATGTAGGCTAAAATCTCAAAATTAGTATATTACAAAAATGTCGCTAGGTTTGACTTCTTTTAATTTCTAGTCCTCCAAACCAAATTTAGGAAATTGTATATGATTTCTAACTATAAGTGACATTCTGGATGCAATGAAACGGGTCTTTAAGCCTAGTCCCAGCTCATGTGGAAATTTTCTATTTTGTCGTTTATGTTAAATTATAATTTTACTATTTTAATTGAATTACTTAATTTCGTAAAATTATAAGGTGTTACCGGATAACCCATGAACCCAATGCATAAATATATGGGATACTTTGGCTAAAGTCCCTATTAAGTTTTAAAATATACCGAACAACCTTGCCAAAATAAGTATGTAAATTAGGTCCCTATAATTAAGTTATTGAATAGTTGCATATATTTATGCAATTATTTAGTGAATAATTGCAGATATTTATGCAATTATATTTAAAAATTACGAAAATTCCCACAATTTTTCACTGAAAAATAGCGGAAATTTCCACAACTATTCATCAAAAGAATTGCGCTAATTTCTGCAATTATTCACTAAATAATTGCAGATATTTATGTAATTTTTGGACATAATTGCATGAATGTCTACAATACTCACTGAATAATTGCATAAATGTATGCAAACTATTCAGCAAATTAATTATAGGGATTTAATTTATAATCTTTTTTGGGAGGAGTTTTCATTTATTAAGTTTGGTTTTAAGGACCTAAGCCTAATATTCACTAAATATATCTCACTGGGTTTTCAGATCTTGATATTACCAACTAATCTATGTCACGACCTGAAATTCAGCGTTCGAAAATCGACATCAATACCTCACGTGTATTCGAATGTCGTTAATTCAAATGTTGAACTCTAGTTCGGATAGAGCTTATAACAACATTAGATGATTATAAACAATGGAACAAAAATGAATATCATTGATCATCATGCAGATACAATATCATTACAATGTTTGATTACAACAATTATCACCAACATCGGAGTGCTACACATTGATATAACAACAAAATAATAACAACTTCACAATGGAATGACAACAGATTCCTCAAAAGGTTCCAACATACTTCTATTTCGATAAGGTCTTCAAAACTCCAAACACTTCAAAAGATATCCAAACCAAAACTTTCCAAAATCTGATAGCTTCCAAACCAAAAAACTTCAAAAGATTCCAAGCCAGCTCCAAAACACGGATAACCTATTTCTAGGCTATCCATGTGGAAAATTACGGGCACCTAGAGTTTAGGAAAGAAACAATAAACTCTGGTTCAGTCATGGGACTGGTATGAGTAGACAAAAACAGTTGTTTGTATTAAAAAACAGTTTATAAAAGAAATCCGATAGCTTTTGAAAAATGAAACTACCATAAGGCCTCCCCGCACACACACAATGCAATCACACAATTGGAGGAGATTTCTCCTTATGATAGTCAAATATGCTTGATACGAGAAAAACTCTTTTGATATTATTATTATTAGTGCATAGTGTGAAAACATTTCGAAAGTATAATATTAATCTTGGCCAGCATTGATACCATTATACTATGCCTACTATAGCTACCACTTGAGGTGGCAGGTTATACAAATTACAATCGTAAAGGGATCGTATTGTTTCTTTGGATTTTCCAACAAATGATCAAGCTAAGGAACTTCCTATGCCATATGGGTACACCTCTGAAGGGACGTCCCGAGAACTTAACCAGATCTCTGCCAACACAAGGCCGGGTTACCTCTGTAACTAGGTAACTACTACATGAGTATGCTATCCCCCGGTCGTTTGCGACCTTTATCCGAGGGCCCTCAACCATAAAGCAACAACCACACAGTAATGAGTTTGCAGCAACAACATAGGTTAAGTATCTGGGCTCCATACCAAGATACCACCTTTTTCCAGAAGGAAATAGACATACCCTAATGGGCGTGACCCTCATATCCTTGCCGCATCTTTCCTATTTCGACCATTTCCAGGGTGTGAGGTTCGATGAGGTCTCGTCCACAAAGCTACGCTTTACATAAAAGCCCTGCTTTGATCAACAAATGATCAGCAACACACAGCAGCATTCAGCATGCCACACTTCCAAATTGGGAGTATATCACTGATAACCTTCAACTACATAACCTCTGAGCTCGTACGTCTTAGAGAAGGTTGTTAAGCTAAGAGAATAAATTCTCCGTGACCAACAGAAATGTATTTGAAAGAAATTTTCTTTATATCTCAAAGTGAAATGTTAGGCATACAACCATACAAGTCTGTTTCGGCTTCGAACAGAACCGAAGGCACTTCGTCCAATAAAGGAAGAACCCCTTGCAATCCGGGTATCCACAATCCCGATTGGACTCCCAATCTCATATGGAGATCGCTATACCGGAGCAACTCAGTGCAGAGTCATTCGATAGGTTATCCCATCATTCTCGAAGACACCCGGTCTTCACTACCATATTCAAATGCAATCCATTTCGTCGTATCACTATTCGAAATGGATTATATGACATAAAGTCCTCTCCCGGCTAAACCTAATCATGAGCGCTTAATTTTTAAAACACGTGGATGTATCATTCACAAAGATTCAATATCAAGGTTCGATGTGGGTTTCGGATAACCAATTAGAATCTGACTCCCCGTCGCATCGAAATTTAAATGTCGTTTTACGGGCCAATGGGTTTTCACATTCACAGAAACAAATTACAGATATCACAGCTCAGCACAAAGCAATTCACATTACATAGCATCACAAACACATATCAGAAATATTAATCCAATATACAGCATTCGGTAATAATCAATCATCTTCAATTAAGATGAATTAATCGTGTGATTTAAATTAATTAACCACATAATAACTTTCATTAATTATCTTTAATCAGTGATTAATTATCCTTAATTATAATTAATTAAATTTTAATCACCTTCATTAATTAATTATTCTTTAATTAATTATCGTAATTAATTAATCCTTAATCGTTAATCAATTAAATCTTAATTATTTTTATTAATTAATTATTCCTTAACTAATTAATTATTAATTACAAATCAATTAACCTTAATTATTTATTTAATTAATCTTTAATATTAAGTAATTAATTTAATAATTATTTCTTTAAGTAATTATATTAACAAATCATTAATTACTTAATAAATTAAAAGATAAATCTTTTTATCATTGTTAACCACTTTGATTTTCTTATAACCGTTGTTTAATGAATCATCCTTATCACACAATTTAACATAAAGGATTAAGATTAGTTTTAAATAACATTTTATCTTAATTACCCTTCTTAATTACATTATTCAATTAATATAAATAATTTTATAAAATAATGTAACAAAATTAAATTAAATTAAATTACAAAATATCTTACTTAAAACCTTAATTAGATTAAACTTAAATCAAAATCATCTTATTAAAAAAACATGGATTTAAAATTATTTAAAAGTTTGAGTTTATACATAAAGTAAAACTATTTGTGTATCAACCCTAAGACCACTTCGAGTCTCCGCCGAATAAAAATACCACTTGCTTCAATATTTTTCAAAAATCGACCCGTGTACATGTTAAATTTTCAACTTAAAATTTTGTTAAATATAACCAGGCGCACCACGAATTTACTTCGATTTCAACTTCGAGCTATCACTTAGATTTCTCAAGAATATCTTCGAGTCCCATGCTTCTTCCACCAACCCCAGATTTCAGATACCAGAATGACACCATGCACATGCACCAGAGCTTCGGCCACCTCTGGCAAGCGCTATGACCTTCCACACATCGGCGTCGATCTCCTCGAGCTTCACGACCACCCAGAACCCCCGAACAACGGCATACTTGTGATCAAGTTATCTGACCCCTCCTGTAACAAAACCGATCCTTACAAAACCACTATGTGCTTCCACATCCGACCGTCAGAGGTTGTACGATCATGCTCGAAGCTTCAACGATGTCTAATGATTTGATTGGAACGCATGCGATCGATTCTGGTTCTTTGATGAACTCGCAGCAATCGTATTTCTAGCTATGAATGAAATATAGGTTTAAACCCTAGATCGTCAGAATTTGATCACCACATGATCTATAAATTCGCCTTGCATTTTTCTTGAGTTCGACGATTACCCAAGTGTCTATAGAGGCAATCTCGACACCTGAAAGTTCGCCTATCACCAGTTGTCAAAAACGAGATTCCGTTCATCCTCAATTTTCTTAAAGGATACTTTGTTAAAAATTATGATTTTGCGTTTAAAAATCATAAATTTCAAAAACATTTTGATTTATAAGCTTGAGATCAGGAATCGTGATATTTAATTTTTTACACATTTTGGATTGTTGCCTGTAATTTTACTTTCCAAAAGAAGACTTTAATTTGTTTTGCTTGAATTCATTTTTAAAACTTAAAATAGGTTTAAACAAACAAAAAAAATTTGAATCCTAAGATCTAGCAGGTATCAGGGGTGAAAGATTTTGAATTTCAAATAGGTTTTGTAAACCTGTTTCCAGGCAGAAGCAAAAATGCCTGATACCAGGCATGCATAGTAATCTTGCACACACTTACACATATCTGCATGCATATAAACCTTCTACAATTTTATCTCAAGCATCATCACAAACCACAAGTGCCATTTCAAGGTTTTAAAGAAATTTACTCACCTGTAGCTTTAATACAGAGGCTTGATAGTTGATTTGATTTCTCCTGTTTTCCTGAGCTTGATCTTGCTGTGATCTTCTGTTTGTTGTTTGATTATACTAAGCTGTGTTGTTGTTTTGAACTTGAAGCCGTAATTGTTTCAATTTTGATCTGATTGATTTCCAAGCTAATTGAAGCAAGAATATGAATTTCCAGATTCTGCTTTGTTTATTTTTTTCTTTGTTTGCTGATCTTGCTGATTTTTTTCTTTGATTTGTTTTTTTTTTTGAAATTTGCCTGATGAATTTCTTTCCCTGATCTGAGGAAGTTTACAGATTGTTTTTTTTCTTTCTTTGAATTCTTTTAAAGGTGAAAAGAAAATGAGGAAAAGAGGAAATAGAAAATTATATATTTGGCCTTATTTTCTTTTAATTAAAAAGAAAAAGAAAAAAGGATTATGACACTTGTTCATTTTTTCTCCTTGAATTCCACTTGTAAATTTAATTGCTAAAAATTAATCACTTGTTAATTAATATGTTACTAATCCTCCATGTGTCCTTTGCATGAGAAAAATGGTATATGTATATATTTTAAAATTGTTTTTCTTATTTTATAAATGCATTTCTCTTTTATATAAAAATATAAAATTTAAATTCAAATGATTTTAAAAAATATTTATCATTTCAAATTTTAAACTCAACTGAAATCTTATTCATACAATTCAACACTTATTTTATTTGATTTGAAAATTTTCAAATTAATTTCAAAATAAATTCCAAAAATTCAAATAAATTACTAATTTAAATTGATAAAATTTGGGATGTTACAGATTTTCCCCCTTAAGAAAATTTCGTCCTCGAAATTTGAAAGATAGAGAAAAATAACAAAGAGCATAGAAAAAGATAGAGAAATGGCTTATCAATCAAGCCGGAATATCCACTCTGCAATTGGGATACGACTTTTGCATGCTATCCTCTGTCTCCCAAGTACAATCCTTTGGATTGCCACTCCATTGCACTTTAACCAGTTTCACAATTTTGTTCCTTGATTGCTTTTCATCACAATCCACAATCTTTATCGATTCTCTTTTATCTGCTAAATTGGGAGTGATTTCGAGATCCTGCTGAGAAGCTTCTTCAATGATACTATCTGGATCGTGCATACATTTTCGAAGGTTAGAAATGCGAAACACATCATACATGCCAGACAACCAACTGGGTAGCTGCACTCGATATGCTAAAGGACCGATCCTCTCCAGAGTAGGAAAAGGACCAATATACCATGGTGCCAGCTTACTGGTCTTCCCAAATCTTAACACACCTGGCATTGGAGAAACTTTGAGGAAAACAGAGTCTCCAACCTGGAATTCCAAATGTCTTCTTCTGCGATCAGCATAACACTTCTGACGACTTTGAGCCATTTTTAATTTCTTTCGTATAAAATCAACTTTCTCTGTGGCTCCCTTAATCATATCTGGTCTAAGGACAAGTCCATCACCTCAGTCTATCCAGCATGCAAGTGATCGACATAGATCACCATATAAAGCTTCAAAAGGAGCCATCTCGATACTGGCCTGATAGCTATTATTGTATGAGAATTCGACCATATGTAAATGGTCCTCCCAAGAACCACCAAAGTCAAGTATACATGCACGCAACAGGTCTTCTAAGATTTGGTTAATCCTCTCAGTATGCCCATCAGACAGCGGGCGATAAGTAGTACTGAAGTTCAGTTTTATTCCCAATGCGGCTTGGAATGCCTCCCAAAATCTACTAGTGAAGATCGGATCACGATCACTCACTATAATGATGGATATACCATGGAGATGGACAATTTCCTTTATATACAACTCTTCCAAGCTTGCCGTCGTCCGGTTAGATTTTACTGGGATGAAATGGGCAGTCTTGGTTAGACGATCCAGGATAACCCAAATCGCCTCATTTCCTTTTTGAGTTCTCGGCAAACCATCTACGAAATCCATAAACACTTGATCCCACTTCCATTTTGGCACTTCTAATGGTTGACGTAAACCTTCCATCTTCTTCTGATCACTTTTACTTTGTTGACAGGTAGCACAACAACTGATATAGATAGATATGTCCCTCTTCATTATCTTCCACCAGAAAGTTCTTTTGATATCTCGGTACATCTTAGTAACTCCTGGATGGATACAAAGTTTAGACTTGTGACACTCGTCCAAAACTTCACGTTTTAGATCAGGGATGTCTGGGACACAGATCCTGCCTTTCAGTCTTATAAGTTTATTATCATCGACTTCAAAATTGGTATTTTCACCACGACGTATTCTCTCATAAATTTGATGAAGAAACTCATCTTCTTTCTGCTTATTAGTGATCCTCTTAAGAAGAGTAGGAGTGATAACAAGATGGCCAAGAATAACACGCTTTCTACTCAAAGCACCGGCAACTACATTCGCTTTTCCAGGCGTATAAAGAATATGTAGGTCATATGACGCTAGAAATTCCAACCAACGTTGTTGTCGCAGATTTAAATCTTTCTGGGTGAAGAGATATTTCAGAGATTTGTAGTCGGTGAATAATTCAAATTTTTCGCCTAAAACAAAGAGAGTTCTTTAAGTACATTTATTAAGTTAAACTCTTAAATCATTAGGAAAGCTGAAAGAGATTCTTACCCAGAAGATAGTGACGCCAGATTTGTAAAGCGAAAATAATAGCTAAGAGTTCCAGATCATGAGTTGGGTAGTTTCTCTCGTGCGGACGCAATTGTCTACTCGCATAGGCAATTACCTTCTCATTCTGCATTAGTACCACCCACAAACCATAACCACAAGCGTCAGTATGGATAGATAAACCCTGGTTCCAGTTAATGATAACGAGAACGGAAGTGGAAGTCAATATCCTTTTTACTTCCTAGAAAGCTTCATCACATTTTGAAGTCCAATCGAATTTAGCATTCTTCATCGTTAGCTTAGTCAATGGACTGGCCAATTTGGAAAAATCTTGGACAAACTTTCTATAATAACTCGCTAATCCCAGAAAACTTCGAACTTCTTTTGGAGTAGTGGGTTTCTTCTAGTCAAGAATAGCGGAAATCTTGCCTGGGTCAACAGAGATTCCTTCTTCATTAACAATGTGCCTGGAAGTTTAACCTCTTTGACCCAAAAATGGCATTTGGAAAATTTGGTGAATAGAATGTTCTTCCTTAGTATTTCCAAAACAATTCTCAAATATTCAGCGTGCTCATCTTCGATCTTGGAATAGACCAAAATATCGTCAATAAACACTAGAACAAATTTATTTAACACCTCTTGGAACATACGGGTCATTAAATCTACGAAGTATGCTGGAGCATTGATTAGTCTGAAAGGCATGACTAACCATTCGTAGAAAATGCCAGGACCCCTGAAGGCAGTCAAGTGAACACAGTCTTCGGTAATTCGCAACTGATGGAATCCTTGAGCTAGATCCATCTTTGAAAAGAATCGTGCGTCGTGAAGTTGATCAAATAGATTGTCGATCTTGGGTAAAGGAAACTTGTTTTTGAGAGTTTATTTATTGAGATCATGGTAGTCTACACATAATCTCAAGGATCCGTCGGATTTAGCCACAAACACCACGGCTGAACCCTATTCGAAAACACTAGGACATATCAACCTTTTTCCTAGCAAATCACCAGTTTGCTTGACTAGTTTAATTCTTTCCCTAGGTGCCATCCTGCGACTTGCATGAAAGACAGGACAAGCATTAGGTACTAAGTCAATTCTGAATTCTATTTCTTCGTATGGAGGTAAGGATTTTACTTCTTCGAAAACGACTGGAATTTCCCGGACAATGGGTATGGACTCCAGACTAGGTTTAGGAAATCCCAAGTTATACATCAACTCATCTCTTTTAGGACTCGGATCCTCACAAGAAATCTCAATGAAATCTCCAAATTTGATTTTGATCGAAATCAATCGATTGTTACAATCTAATTTGTCTTTGTATTTTGTTAATCAATCCATTCCGAGTAAGATTTCTAACTCATTAAAATCAAGGACAAAGAGACTGATAGGGAATTGGTGACAAGAATACGAGATAGGAACGTCTCTACATCGTAGAAAAAGGTTCGCGGGGCCACCAACTGGATTCTTTACGTAAATGGGCTCGTCGACAAAATTAGGTTCAAGATTTAATTCATTTACAGCTTGTTGAGAGATAAAACTACGCATAGCACCCGTGTCAAAAAAAACTCTAACAATTCTATCATAAATAGTAAGGTTTCCTTCTAGAACTCATTTCCCTTTATTTGCTTTGGAGGTTGCAGGCTTATCTTTTACTGCGTACACCTTTACTGTCTGAGCTTGCTTCATTGTTGGGCAGTCTTTAGCTTCGTGTCTCGGTTTCTGACAGTAATAGCATTTCTTGGGTTTTGCTTGTACAGATTGATGTACTTATTTCTTTGGATTCGTACATCTGCTCGAGTAATGGCCCTTTTCTAAACAATTAAAACAAGTAACACCTTTTTCCTTATCCTCTTGATTGTTCTTCTTCATTTCCTTTCCCTGCCATGGTTTTTGCCTCCGAACTTTCTTTTTTTCCAATTTGGATTGCTTGTATTTCCTTTTTCCTCCGGGGCTTCTTGCATATCCAAGGTAGCATATTTGTACCCCATATTGATCAGATCAGAAAAAAGATTCTTTAACGTGAGCTAACATCCTTTCGTGGAATTTCTTATCCATCCCACAAATGAATCTTTTATTTTTCTTTAAAGGTGTGTTTACCAATTCTGGACCGAAACGAGATAATTCGTTGAATTTATTTAAGTACTCCTCAAATGATAAACCCCCTGCTTCAAGTCCATAAATTCCTAGTACATTCAGGAGATACCAGCCAATGGCATTTAGCGTTTCTCAAACACTTCTTTGAATCATTCCCAAGTAAATTCTTCTTCTGGCTCATCTACAGTAATGGTCTCCCACCAAGCAAGAGCTTTTTCTTGGAGCTACCAAGAAGCTATGAGTCGCATTTGATCATCTTCCAACTTTAGCCCATTAAAAATTCTTTCACATGATCTGATCCAGGCTTGAGCTTCAACAATAGACACTTTGCCGGCGAACGGCTTACCACCAAGTCTCTAGAAGTTTTTATATAGATCAGCCAGATTCGGCTGAGTTTGAGTAGATAAAGATGCTTCTGCTATTGCGGGGACATGACCGATTGAAGTGGCATTTCCCCGACCCCTAGCTCATCCTCTTCGCCCGCTCATTCTTACTATCTGTAATTAGTAAGAAAACTTGATTTAGATATACGGACGAGACGTCTTAGGGAATATCAACAATTAAAAGAAACAGACCAAGAAAGTTTTGGGTTTTGGCCTTGGGTTATACTAATTCTAGGGTATACTTCACCCTATCTCTAATGAGCCACCTAATGCGTTATACTCCGTAGCTAAAGTTCTTACTCAACCTTTAGCTCTGATACCACTTGTCATGACCTGAAATTCAAAGTTCGAAAATCGACATCAATACCTAACTTGTATTTGAATGTCGTTGATTCAAACGTCGAACTCCAGTTCGGATGGAGCTTATAACAACACTAGATGAATATAAACAGTGGAACAAAAATGAATATCATTGATCATCATGCAGATACAATATCATCACAATGTTTGATTACAATAATTATCACCAACATCAGAGTGCTACACATTGATATAATAACAAAATAATAACAACTTCACAATGGAACAACAACAGAGCCTTCAAAAGGTTCCAACATACTTCTATTTCGATAAGGTCTTCAAAACTCCAAATACTTCAAAAGATATCCAACCCAAAAGTTTCCAAAATCTGATAGCTTCCAAACCAAAAGACTTCAAAAGATTCCAAGCCAGCTCCAAAACACAGATAACCTGTTTCTAGGCTGCACGTGTGGAAAATTATGGGTACCCAGAGTTTAGGAAAGGAACAATAAACTCTGCGTCAGTCATGGGACTGGTATGAATAAACAAAAATAGTTGTTGGTATAAAAAAACAGTTTATAAAAGAAATCCTATATGCTTTTGAAAAACAAAACTACCATAAGGCCTCCCTGTACACAATGCAATCGCACAATTGGAGGAGATTTCTCCTTATGATAGTCAAATATGCTCGATACGAGAAAAACTCTTTTGATATTATTATTATTATTAGTGCATAGTGTGAAAATATTTCGAATAGATACCATTATACTATGCCTACTATAGCTACCACCTAAGGTGGCAGGTTATACACATTGCAACCGTAAAGGGCTCGTATTGTTTCTTTAAATTTCTATCAAATGGTCAGGCTAAGTAACTTCCTATGCCACATGGGTACGCCTCTGGAGGGACGTCCCGAGAACTTAACCAGCTCTCTGCCAACACAAGGCCGGGTAACCTTTGTAACTAGGTAACTACTACACGAGTATGCTATCCCCTGGTCGTTTGCGACCTTTATCCGAGGGCCCTCAACCACAAAGCACCAACCACACAGTAATGAGTTTGCACCAACAACATAGATTAAGTATTCGGCGTCCATACCATGATACCACCTTTTTCCAGAAGGAAATAGACATACCCTAAAGGGCGTAACCCTCATAAACTTGCCGCATATTTCCTGTTTTGACTATTTTCGGGGTATGAGGTTCGATGAGGCCTCATCCACAAAGCTACGCTTTACACAAAAGCCTTGCTTTGATCAAAAAATGATCAACAACATAAAGCAGCACTCAGCATGCCACACTACCAAATTGGGAGTATATCACTGATAATCTTCAACTACATAACCTCTGAGCTCGTACGTCTCAGAGAAGGGTGTTAAGATAAGAGAATAAATTCTCCGCCACCAATAGAAATGTATTTTAAAGAAATTTGCTTTATATCTTAAAGTGTAATGTCAGACATACAACCAAACAAGTCTGTCCCAGGTTCGAACAGAACCGAAGGCACTTCGTCCAATAAAGGAAGAAGCCCTTGCAATCCGGGTATCCACAATCCCGATTGGACTCCCCATCACATATGGAGATCTCTATACCGGAGCAACTCAGTGCTGAGTCATTCGATAGGTTATCCTTTCATTCTTGAAGACACCCGGTCTTCACCACCGTCTTCAAATGCAATCCATTTTGTCGTATCACTATTCGAAATGGGTTATATGACACAAAGTCCTCTCCCGACTAAACCGAATAGTGAGCGCTTAATTTTTAAAACATGTGGATGTATCATTCACAAAGATTCAATATCAAGGTTCGATGTGGGTTTCGGATAACCAATTTGAATCTGACACCTTGTCGCATCGAAATTTAAATGTCGTTTTACGGGCCAATTAGTTTTCACATTCATAGAAACAAATTATAGATATCACAGCTCAGCACAAAATAATTCACATTACATAGTATCACAATCACATATCAAAAATATCAATCCAATACATAGCATTCGATAATAATCAATCAACTTCAATTAAGATGAATTAATCGTGTGATTTAAATTAATTATCCACATAATTACTTTCATTAATTATCTTTAATCAATGATTAATTATCTTAATCATAAATTAATTAAATCTTAATCACCTTCATTAATTAATAATTCTTTAATCAATTATCTTAATTAATTAATCCTTAATTGTTAATTAATTAAATCTTAATTACTTTTATTATTAATTATTCCTTAATTAATTAATTAATTATTAATTACAAATCAATTAACCTTAATTATATATTTAATTAATCTTTAATATTAAGTAACTAATTTAATAGTTATTTCTTTTAGTAATTATATTAACAAATCATTAATTACTTAATATATTAAAAGATAAATCATTTTATCTTTGTTAATCATTTTGATTTTCTTATAACCCTTGTTTAATGAATCATCCTTATCACACAATTTAACTTAAAGGATTAAGATTAGTTTTAAATAACATTTTATCTTATTTACCCTTCTTAATTACATTATTCAATTAATATAAATAATTTTATAAAATAATGTAAAAAAATTAAATTTAATTACAAAATATCTTACTTAAAACCTTAATTAGTACAAACTTAAATCAAAATCATCTTTTAAAAAAAATTAAAATTATTTAAAAGTTCAAATATTATTCATAAAGTAAAACTATTTGTGTATCAACCCTGAGACTACTTCGAGTCTCCGCCCAATAAAAATACCACTTGCTTTGAGATTTTTCAAAAATCGACCCGTGTACATGTTAAATTTTCAACTAAAAATTTTGCTAAGCATTAACCCGGCGCACCGCGAATTTATTTCGAGTTCAACTTTGAGCTATCACTCAGATTTCTCGAGAACATCTTCGAGTCCCATGCTTCTTCCACCATCCCTAGATTTCAGATACCATAATGACACCGTGCACATGCACCAGAGCTCCAGCCACCTCTGGCCGGCGCTATGCCCTTCCACACATCGGCATCAATCTCCTCGAGCCTCACAACCACCCAGAACCCCCGAACAATGGCGAACTCACGATGGAGTCATCTGATCCCTTCTAGAACAAAACTGATCTTTACAAAATCACTCCGTGCTTCCACCTCCGACCATCAAAGGTCGTGCGATCATGCTCGAAGCTTCAACGATGTCTAATGATTTGATTGGCACGCATGCGATCGATTCTGGTTCTCTGATGAACTCGCGGCAATCGTATTTCCAGTTATGAACGAAATATGGGTTTAAACCCTAGATCGTCAAAATTAGATCACCACGATGATCTATAAATTCGCCATGCATTTTTTTCTCAAGTTCGACGATCACCCAAGCATCTCTGGAAGCAATCCCGACACCTGAAAGTTCGCTGATCAACAGTACTTCGTCAAAAATGGGATTCCGTCCATCCTCAATTTTCTCAGAGGATACTTCGTTATAAATTATGATTTTGCCTTTAAAAATCATAAATTTCAAAAACATTTCAATTTATATGCCTGAGATCAGGAATCATGATATTTAATTTTTTACACATTTTGAATTGTTGCCTGTAATTTTACTTTCCAGAAGAAGACTGTAATCTGTTTTGCTTGAATTCAATTTTAAAACTTAAAACAGGTTTAAACAAACAAAATTTGTTTGAATCCTAAGAACTAACAGGTATCAGGGGTGAAAGATTTTGAATTTCAAACAGGTTTTGGAAACCTATTTCCAGGCAGAAGCAAAAATGCCTAATATCAGGCATGCATAGTAAACTTACACACAATTACACATATCCGCTTGCATATAAACCTTTTACAATTTTATCTCAAGCATTATCACAAACCACAAGTGCCATTTCAAGTTTTTAAAGAAATTTACTCACCTAAAGCTTTAATACAGAGGCTTGACAGTTGATTTGATTTTTCCTGTTTTCCTGAGCTTGATCTTGCTATGATCTTCTGTTTGTTGTTTGATTATACTAAGCTGTGTTGTTGTTTTGATCTTGAAGCCGTAATTGTTTCAATTTTGATCTGATTGATTTCCAAGCTAATTGAAGCAAGCATTTGAATTTCCAGATTTTGCTTTGTTTTTTTTCTTTGTTTGGTGATCTTGCTGATTTTTTTCTTTCATTTGTTTTTTTTCGAAATTTGCCTGATGAATTTCTTTCCTTGATCTGGGGAAGTTTACAGATTGTATTTTTTCTTTCTTTGAATTCTTTTGAAGGTGAAAAGGAAATGAGGAAATGTGGAAATAGAAATGTATATACTTAAAAATAAAAATAAAACAAGATTATGACACTTGTTCATTTTTTTCTCCTTGAATTCCACTTGTAAATTTAATTGCTAAATATTAAACACTTGTTAATTAATATTTTACTAATCCTCCATATGTCCTTTGCATGAGAAAAATGATATATGTATATATTTTAAAATTGTTTTTCTTATTTTATAAATGATTTCCTCTTTTATTTAAAAATATAAAATTTAAAAGAAAATATTTTAAACCAATTATACATTGAATAATTTACCCGTATATTGTTTTAAATTCAAAATATTTTACTAAAGCATTTATTTAAAATTTAAAATTAAATTCAACTGATTTTTAAAAAATATTTATCATTTCAAATTTTATACTCAATTGAAATCTTATTCATATAATTCAACACTTATTTTATTTGATTTGAAATTTTTTAAATTAATTTCAAATTAAATTCCAAAAATTCAAATAAATTACTAATTTAAATTGATAAAATTTAGGATGTTACATCTATATTATATTATGTATAAATTTATATAATTAATTCAATTATAAATTTTATAATTTTATTTTTAAATCTTATGTGCATGTACATATATGTACTTACTAACTAAACTCTATTAACAAATATTCTGAACTCTTATACCATTATTAAATTTGTAAATTATAACCTTTTATAACTCATATTAGGTTAGAAGTATTTTGAATTATAATTAGCCTTTATAATTTTATATTTCAAGTTAAATAATTCTAAATTATTATCCATTCCTTTATAGATCATGTATAATATTCGAATACGCTTATTTGAATCAACTGAAAGAAAAACCATTTTGCGTTTTATGCTAAGCTCGCTCCTATTAATTTAGACCACAAGATTGTGTTAGGTCCGACCTGTGTTGGTAGTTGGTGATATTGGTTTTTCAAAAAAATTCCTATTTGGATCTTAATGGGCATATGAAGCCTTCATTAGATCCAGTTCATTATTTAAATAAAATCGTATTTTATTTAAAATTTTACATTTAATTAGTTAATCGCAATAACTGATTTTATTCATTAATTACTTTGAATATGTCTGACATATGCATAACATGATATCATAATATGGTGATGTATAAACATATATACACACACACACACACATATATATATATATATATATATATATATATATATTGTATACACATATATATTATACTTAATTATGCATAAGAAAATTTCATATAAATATCAGGAATATAAGTGCGTGGGTATATGTGTGTGTATATGTATGTATGTATGTGTGTTTATATATATATGTGTGTGTTTAAATATAATACAATATGTATGTATTGTTTGTATACAAATATTTACAGTGCCCCACACACACACATAGTTTAGACATTTATATGTGTATGTTACATACATATATTACTATATAAAATAAATTAGATAAATAATAAAAAACAACCAATGAAACAGATTTTAAATTTAGTTCTTTATTTAAGGAAATTTCTAAATAGTATCTAAAACAAAAGGGAAAGTCCTTCCACCTTATTTGCTTGTAAGCTCCTATCTAAAATTATTCAAGTCATACATTGTGATTTTTATATACCATATTTAATCGTAGCCTAAAATAAGAAAATAAGAGATTTGATATTCCACAAATTATGACTTGCATAAATTAATCAAGAGAGTGTGTATGCGTATGCGTGTGCGTATGTGTAAAGGATAAATAGATTTAACAAACTATTATATATACGTAAGCGTTTAATTTTAACTTTGTAAATAAAACAACATTTTCATATATGTATATAATATAAACAAATTTCCATATAATTATAAATTTCGCTAATAGAAATATATATAATCTAAAAAAATTAACAAAGTAAATTTCAAATCTTATTTTGACGATGACAAAATAATATCATAACTTACAAGCAAATTCAAGACATCAATTTTTGATCCAAGCTAACATCTAAGCTTAATTACAACATTCATAAATGATCATTGTACATAATTATGTATACCTATAACTAAATTATTCAATAACATATAAAAACACATTTGAAAAGAGTAATTCACAAACACATAGGACCAATTATATAGATCAATGTTTCATATTTGGTTTTCTCCTTTTGAAGTTCACTCACAAACAACATGTGCAATAAATCGAGCTTAAATAAAGTTCAGTGACAACTAATCATACGTTACACATACTAATTTGGGTCAAGTATGATTATATGTAAGCACATAAAATAAATATGGATTTACCTTTATAGATATATCCTTCATGGCACTTCAATTTATGAATCAACTCCTAGACTTCTTGAATCAGCACCCAATTGTCAGAATCTAAAGAACCACGTTGCTTTTTATTTTGTTTGATGTTTTTTTGGAAATTTTCATCGTAGAGATGATTTTAAAGGGAGGTGGCATTGGATGGATCAAGAAGGAGAAAGAGAATAATAAAATTTGAAAATGAATGAGAGAGCATTGTATTATAGAGAGAATAAACCTTTTCTCATTCCCTCTTAAAAATCACCTCTTTTTATTTCCAACTAATTCTCAATTAAGCCTAGATCTTATCCAAGCCCCTCCTTTCTCCTTTGTATGGCTAGCAAACACGTGCCCTTACACGGACCAATGCTTCCCAAAGCTCATTGTATAATAACTATATTTAATGTCCGTTTAAATATATACCGACATTGTATATCGGTATGTGCATATATAACTTTTATATACCCATCAAATAATTGTTAATAACACTTCAAACTTCAAATACATTAATAATTAGTAATTCTTACATATTAATTAGTTAAATTACTTCATAACAGTTTATACTAATTAAATCATGTGATTTGTTGAAGAATTCATAAATGAATTGTGAGACTCGGAGGTGTGATTTCAATCAATGATTAATATTGAACAATTCACTTATAAATGTTCACATGTCACCTTATTGGGTGGTGTGACAGTTTGACTAAATTCAATGCTTTTAGACCATCTCGGTAAAATCATATCGTACAATTGCCTAAGCGGTGCCAATGGCGACAATAATTTATACATGCTACCATCATCAACACTATATCAATTTAGGAGTATGGAGTCTGCTATTGGTAAAAACTCCAACATTATCAACATTTTAGTCCATAAACAAAATCCTTGGTCCAATAATAACATTTATTACCAACTGTTCTACAAAGACAAGAGATTTTGACTTTGAGTTCATTGCAGCTGACCGTGATACTAAGCACATACAATCGAGAAGACAAATTCTTTATTGAATTTGTATCATTATCCATATAGTTATTCGATGGACGCTATGTCATGATTTAACTGCAATCAAAGTGAGTATCCATATAGAAGATCCATAGTATTCTCTAGTCGAGAGAACTATGTAACATTATCATATTAAGATTACTTATTTGATCTAGTTGTTATGATCAATAGGAAGCTCTTGGATGAGTCATTCCATAGTTATCTAATAAATATGAGTGTGTAACTGCTTGGTGCCGTAAATAGCCATGAGTAATACATTGTCCAGCATTCGGAAACCATTGCATATCACGATCTTAACGAATGTATCACTATCTTTTGTTATCTTGAAACATCTTGACAAGGATATTTAAAACGAAATGTTATTTTATTTTGTGATTAATTACTCACGCTACAACTATTTGCATCTACAATCCCACAAAATTTTATTTAAGGACTTTTTGATTAATATAATTTAAAATAATTACTTACTTAATTATATCATAAAATAACAAAGAATATACAAGAAAACAAACACCTTTATCATGAACAAGAATGATTACAGAGTTAGTTATATATAACAAATTACATAATTTCCCCTTGATTAAATAAGAATGATCCTTGGTTACAGAGTTAAAATATACATAAGAATGATCCTTAATTAAATAACCTTCCTCCTTAGACAAACTTTCTGTAGGCACCAATGTAATATGATAATGAAAAGGGCATCCTACATGATTGATAGTTCAGCTGCGATAAAATGTTAGAACAATGATATCATCATCAGACCAAGTGCATTATACGATGAGTAAAATGTGCAATTTCAAAATGAAATCCTGTATCCAAAGTTGCACATGATTATTTTGCGTTTTGCAAGGCAAACTGGTCTTTATAGAGATCCATCAACTTTTACATATGAAATTATTACAGGTGAGGAAAAAGTCCTCGCAAGCTTTGGCACATACGCCAAAAGAGCATAATTACTCAACTAGCTGCGCAAGGTAATCACTAGACTACTTGCTCAAACCAAGCATTACAAGCAAACCTAATTACAACAAACATACCCATCTAAAGACCCTACAATTTTCAAAGGCAAACTCATAAGACTACATAGTTTGAACAAAGAATAACAAGAAAAACCTAGTTGCCAAACTAAACATAGACTTAACACATCAAAAGCAGAAGTTGCGCACTCTTTCTATGACATAGGAATTCAAAAAAACAAATAACAGAACAAAATACCAAAAACTTTACACAAAGTAGTCGAACAAGAAAAAGGTTGACCCATGCCATGCCAAACACAACCAAAGGACACTTCTTAACAGAAAATTAGGAATGGAAATCGAATGGGTAAAATGCTTAAGGTCCATCAAAGTACCACAAATACAACAAGAAAGAGACATTCCGCTGCCAGTTCGTGGAATCCTGTCGAGGAAGAAATAAAAACGATAAGGCAGGAAACATGGACTAGCACCTAAAATCCAATGCTCTTAAAAGATGAAGCCAAAAATGAAGCATACAACTGAAAGTGCCATTGCCTCTTCCAACATCCCCAACAACCAAAATAAAAAATCTGCCAAAAATACCAAATATAAAACAAATGGTAAAGCACAAAGTTGCTACTTCAATACCCAAACCAACAAACTCACCTAAAATTTTCAACAATATTGGAAAGAAGTTGTAATGACCTTAATTTTGACTAACCTTATTTAAAACATTTAATTAGACAAATCAAATAAAATAATGTAAAAGTATAAGAAAACTAAGATTTGGTAATTAAGTTTAGGTTGTGCTTTAGTTAATAAACACTTAGAGAAGCAAAACGTTAGGATAAGAAAATAAGAGAAAAATGGGAATAGCCTTCATTCCTACCCCTTAAACCCTTCTATCTTTATTTCCTTCATTCATTTACACACATACAAACTAATCCTAGAGTGAGGCCAGCCGTAGCAAAGGGAGAATAAGAAGGAAACTAAAAGATTAAGGAATCAAAGCTAAAAGAAATCAAGTCTACACCAAATCTCATCTTTCTCATCTAAATCAAGGTGAATAATGAATATACATCTCATGTTTTTAATTATATTTTGTTTTTAAGGGTAAACCCATTTCTTTTGCAACCATCACGCCATGTTTTAGTAGTTTGAATGGTCATATGCTTGTTGGTAATTTTTTAGAATTTAAATATGAAATATAGTGATTTGTTTAAGTTAGAAAATGTATCACATGATACCCAAATGACTTGATATTTTAGTATGATGTTAGAAATATCATTTTCAAATTGGGATCTTAGTTTCATAATTTTTCAAGCAAGGATGGATTTTATATGTATTTTCTAAGTGAGGAAATTAGTGAATTTCAAGTTTTAATTATTTAAAATAATTAGATAAATTTTTTGGCCTTAAAATTTATATATGTTAAAGAGTATGATTAAATTGATTTATTATGATTTTTGAGGATTGTTTCTAAGAGTTAGGAATGATAAATAAATTTTTTAAGTCCAAAGGGTTTATTAATTTAATCCAAATGTTTATAATATAGGTAAAATTGTATAAGAAAATTAGCATGGAAAATTATGACATGTAGTTTTTCTCAATAAAGAATTTGGTATAATTTTGACACCCAAAAAGGATTTGACAAACTATAGAGGTTTGGTGAAAAGGAAACACATTTTACAGTAAAATTGTAGATTTCAAGTTAATTACCATCTTGCCATATCAATATTGGCCATATCATGCCCATTTCACCGCATCCCACTATCATCGATGCAGAACAAAGTAATGCATATGATGTCAACGACTTTGGCATGAAATGGATTAGTTTTGAACCTCGTCGAGATTATAGTAACAGAGATAGAGAGATGGTCTTCAATATGGGAATGTCAAGGCGCATGCATGCCGCATTTTTACTAAGTAGCATTATGCTGCATACACTTCTTAATGTTGTTGCCTCACCTACTCGGATTTTCATCGAGCCTAACCTATGCCACATTAAACTTGTCATCGAGCCTAACCCTTGCCACTTTTCAACTGGTCATCGAGTTTGCTCTATGCCTTTTTTAATATTATTATCGAGCCTTGTCAAAGCCGCTTTTAAATGTCTTCGAGCCTAGCCCATGATTTTTATAGTCATCGCGCTCAATCTGTACTCCTTTTAACTAAGTTGATGTTATTGATATTGACGCCGCACTTATCCTAATTTATTTATATTCTCAAAGAGGCTTTGATGTTAAGGTTCTTGTGTGTCACTGAATTTTATTTTTTTATAGTTTTACACTATGACTTATGAAGTTATGACTTCGACATCATCCCCATGTAGTTTCAAATGAAAGACATGACATGCTTCAGAATGGGAAAATATCTTTAATGACGATGATTTTGAGTTTCATCAATAGTGTTTCGTAAAGCATATATCTGGCATAAGTATTTTGAGTAAAGTAAAGGACCGCTATTTTCATTGTCTTAGGTATAATTTCAAGGGTTAAATCATTTATAAAGATGTCGTCTTTAAGGAAATATGGATAGGTTAGTTAACCCGGAATTTTACTAAAAGAATGACTCGAAGATTAGAAAACCATATGGGACTGGTATGGGGTTGCGCCCTATACTTTAGCTAGTAGCCCTCAGTTAATATAAGTCCAAAATTCTAGTATGTTGGGTAGTGTCATGGGTAAGACTAAAAGAAGGTTACACACAGTAAGGAATACGCTAAGTAGAGATAGATTATTGCTGAGCCTACAAAACCATTAGGATCAACTGACCCTAGAAGTCATAAGTTACGGACAGACCATCTAGTTTTTCTCTAACAGCAAGTTAGAACATTAGTTATGTTTAGTAGGCCCAAGTCAGCCATAGGTTTATAGTTAGTCTAATAAAACTATGATGTCGGGATAGATAGTCCACTGATTACCTAATTTATATGCATACATGTTAATAAAAATTGTTTATTATAACCAGTTGGTTGTAGGATTTTGATTGCTAAAGATATGCTTTTAAAGGATATTAGTGAGGGGAAAACTCATTCTGGTAGGCTGCCTTGTCTCACTTAATATCGATAAATCAAGATGTTATATTGTTATTCACACCAGCCTTTATGTCTTACTCGAAATTTATGCTTTCCCCTTCAACTCTCGGGTGCTCAAAATTTAATTTGTATATGTTGAGAGTTAAGGTTTTCAGGTTTAGTAGGTTTTGGAGAGTAAAGCATCTGAAGACGTGCAGGAGGCAGATCTAGCCATGTAGGATATTATCTATTAATCTATTTCACTGTGATTGAACGTTATATATAATGGCAGATGTTATAACTATCTATTTAGTAACTCTGATCATCCAAGGGGGCATCTTCATAAGTCGCTCTTGTTGTAATAATTATGTTTATCCGAACCTGGACAACATTATGGGTTTATGTACTGAATATGAAATGCTGATTAAAATGTAATGAGAAAATTTATTTTGAATTTGTGTTTAAAATATTTCATAGTCTTATGCTTCGATATTATGAATACCATTAACATAACCACATTTTGTCATAGGAAATTAATACTATAGATGACTGCAGCATCTGTAGCGGTTAGTTTCGGGCTTCAAAATGAGGGATGTTACAACTTGGTATCAGAGCATAGGTGTATGTGAAACGTAGAAAAAATTCAAACCTAAATATATTTTTTTAAACATAATCTAAATGAATTAGAGAATAAGATTAAGATATGGGATAGCATTATAGTAACGCACTTGTATTTGTTATACATAAGTATACGCTTTATCCCTATTCTCCCATCTTTCTTAGATCGTTCTTCTATGTCTTACTAAGATTTGAATCAGACTAGAGGAAAGTAAGATTTGGAGGCATGAATGGAAGAGTGAATCTCTGTGGAGGAACCACCATAACTAATAGAAATGCCAGGCCCAATGCTAGGAGAAACCCGAGTCAGCAAACAGCTGTAAATGTAGGTGCTAGAGAACCGCAAGTGGATATGGAGCTATGTTTCAGTTCTTTGTCAACATGATGCAAGTAGGAGATGCTGCTGGATTAGTAGGTGGAAATTCTAGAGGAGTGAATTAGGAAGCTCCGGTTGTCAACAACCATGCTAAGCTGAGCAAAGACTTTGCAAGGCTTAGAGGAAAACCATTTGTTGAAACTGAAGATGCAATTGAAGTAGTGAAATAATTGCTTCATTATGAGAGGATTTTCGCTGATCTAAGACTAAATAATGATCTGAAGAGGGGGTTAGCGTGCAGGCAGCTGTAAGTAGCTATGTTGTACTAGTGGAACAGTGTAATTTTTCGAATAACGAAGGAGAATTTGACATGGGCTGAATTTAGGAGAAGGTTCAAGGAAAGGTTCATGTCAGAAATTGCTAAGTCAACCTTGTTAAGGAAGTTTGTTGAGTTAGTGTGAGGAGACATGACTATGCTGGAGTATGCTACGAGGTTTGAGGAATTGTCATGATATTGGTATGATACAGTTCATATAGTAATTTAGAGGAATGAGAAGTTCATTCGTGGAATGAGACCTGAACTTGTTAGGGCAACTTTACCACATTTCATAGATCCACGTAATATAGTTGGTTAGACAGCTTTAAGAAACGAATAGATGTTTGCTTTCTTTAGCAGTAACAAAGCAGTGGAGGCTCAAGGTAGGCAGAATCAGAAGAGGAAATTTTTCCACAAGAAGGGAGCTCAACAGAGGGGTGCTGCCAAGAAAGGAAATGTTAGTGACAAAAATAGCCACCAATTCCCAGTTGTATGAAAGCACCAATATCCAGCAACAGATCTTAGATAGTATTTAATGTAGAGAATATAATATGAGGAACAAACAAACTACAAATGAAAGCAAGTAAAAAGAGACAAGATTCGTAATGGCTCGGGAAACTCCATCCTACATCCACTCCAGAATAATTATACAATCAGTCATCCAAGAATAAGATTAGCAGAGTGTAGCCTAGGATGAAGATAAAGAGAAGTAGAAAGAAGATCCTTTTTCTGACACTATGCCTGCTGTATTTATAGGGAAAGACGTATACGGATTGGGCTGAAATTTTGGTAGAAGAACCTCTAAGCCATGATGAGGCCACACAAGAAATTTCAAGCCCATTAGAGCCCATGATAGGGATCGGTATCGATCACTATTTTGGCGTCCAAATGGGGTGCGATCCCTCGGGGGGGGTTCTCTATGATGTAGTAAGCTTGTGCTCCAAGTTTCATATTGATAACATCTATAGATCTTGAGATATTGATTAGTCATTGCTTCAAATTTAACTAAACTCATCCCTGAATAGGGATAGGGTCTGATCCCTCCAAACTCCTCTAAATGATATGTGACCCCTAGGGGAGCTTCTCTATGTTGTATTATGTTTGGATTTTAAGTTTCATGCCAATTGGATTAGTAGAACTCGAGTTATTAATTGATCTTTGTTGTAATATTATTGTGAAGGCTGATTATAGCCGATCTCCATGGAGGGATAGGGGCTGATACCTTTAAGCTCCTCTAAATGATATATGATCCCTAGGGTAGACTCCCTAAGGTCCCTTCTTCTTGTTCCTAAAGTTTCATTTCAACCCGCCTTGTGGTTGTTGAGTTACGGAGCGATCATCGTTGATTTGTGTTGCGTGCGTCCCGTATAATCCGATCACTTTACTCAAATCCCTCTATTCTGATCCCACTTCTGTGGAAGTCTTAGTTCCATACTTAACCATTTTTTGGGTGTTGTCCATCTGAATCCATTCGATTATAGCCTATAATTTCAAATATAACCAATCTTCAATTCTAGTAACCATCGCTCAGAGCTCTCTGCCTTGATGATTGTAAGGTCTGCTAGGTTAAATCTGCCTATGTACCGCCTTTGAAAAATATGGGTTAACACTTTGCCCCGAAAACATACCGTGTTATATAAAGGTGTGTTTTGAATTTCCATAAATCCAAAGTCCATAATCCATCGATGGCCATATTATCCAATCTGAATCCAATCCATTGCCAATTCAATACATGGTCTCACTGGATCATTAGTGAAATCCACGACCATCCCGAGTCTATATCCAATTTCGGATCCATTCATAGTTCATTAACCAAATCTGCGATCTCTTCGAATCATTTTATTCAAATCTATATCCATGCAAAGCCAATTTTATTATTGTTCAAAGCTGATATTCGAACCCAAGACCTCTCCCGGTCGTTAGCCAAATACGAGACTGCTTCGGGTCCATATCCAAATCCATGAACACTTTGGGCCAATATTCAAAACCATAGCCATCTGCAATCTTAGAAGTCACTATGCCAATCCTATGACCTCTTCGGATTGTTGATGGTCTCTCTGACCCATGCTAAGCTCGTCCAAACTTAACGATTGAATAGGTCAATCATGTCGCTCTCCGATGAAGTGACCTATCCCTTGCACTCCGGCCACATTGGGAGCATATAGTGATGCCTTGGCCCTCCAGGACCGATCACAGCCTCTCTGGGCTCTTGTTGGATCTCATTCTATCACTCTCCGGCGAAAGGGAAACAATGACGAGTAAGCTGATCCAATCGCTCTTCGATGAAGCGGCGTTACTCCCTTCACTCCGAATCAATGTTCATGAACATTAAGTGATGTCTTGTCCTATGTCCTATACCAATCATAGCCTCTTTGAGCTCTTGTCGAACCCTATCTAGTCGCTCTCCAGCAAATAAAGGGAACAATGGTAAGTGAGCCGATCCTGTCACTCTTCGGTGAAGCGACTCACTTCTTGCACTTCGGTCCCACATCCTAGGACATAAAGCGATCAAATCCAATCTGACTTCTTTTCTCCGGCCTGAATCTTGTATAGACGACTTAATCCATAAAATCTAAATCAATTTATTAAATTCAAATTGTAAATGTCCAAAAAAACTAGATGCTGCCTCTTCAAGAAGGGCGGTTTATTGCCATCTTAGAGCATGCCTAAGGACTGCTCTAGTTCTGTACATGTGTAAGTGGTGTACCCGCTTTATTTTAGAAAATAAATTTGTAAATTTGTTTTTTAATCAGATTCCAATACCTGAACTTGGTCCTTGCCACCACGATCAGTTAATGACGAGTCCTGAACCCGATCCAAGGCCATTCGTATTTGATGTGGATGGTAGTCGGTCCTGTTCAACCACCGTTGCTTGATTCCTCACATACTGTGCAACCAGCCATTCCTGACATATTCCTTAACCATATTCTTTAAGTGTCGGCATGCATCTATGGTGCGCCCATCTAGTTAGTGGAATAGGAAATATTTTCCAATCATGCATTTCCATTTTGTGGGTTCCCTCCTTGCCAGTTTCTTATAGTGGAGTTTCCCCTTTGTATCCAGATAATTTCGTTCCAAATTGTTTGTCAAATCTGTATATGTGGTGAACTTTGGTTCTCTATCTTTCCTTCACTTATTTGATCCATCATATCCATTGTCTGGTTTTCATTTTCCTTCCCAAATCCTTCTCCAAATGGTCCCTCTCTTGGCATGGCATTCACCTTCTATTTATCGGTCTTTGCATCCTCCTGCCATAAGAACCTCTTCGCCTCATGAAAAAACTTTCCAAGATCCTGGGGTGGATTCTGGGCTAATGAATCCTTCAAATCCATGCCATAGACAATTCTTAATACAACTACCATAAAAACCATGGATGGATCTGGCCGATCCACCGATGCTACAGTGGCATTAAATCATGTTAAAAAACTCCTTAAAGACTCCCCGATCCTTTTTTTTAGCGTTGCCAATGTCATAACGTTCTTGGGTCTCGTGATGTGGACCTGAAATTGCCTTATGAATCGATCTACCAACTCATCCATGTCCATGTTGAACCATTCTCTAGTTGCCTAAACCAGAGTCAAGCTAACTTCGTCAAATAAAGTGGAAAACACCTTGCCATGACCTCCTCCGATGCCCCGATAATTCCTTGTGTCGTATATCTCATCATCATATGCATAGTTGGGTCTGACATTCCATTATATACTTTCAACGTTGGTAGTTTAAACTCTAGTGGATTTCTAGCATTCCTGATATTAGGAGTGAATAGACATCTATTTACATCCTACAAATCCCTGTTCATTCATCCTCCATGCATAGTTCGTATGATCATCGCTACAAACCTGCCATTGTTATCTAGTAGTAGTCTCCTTATCAAATTTCCCCCTGAGTCCACGAGGGAATTCCGGAACATACTCCTCCAAACAAGCATCTAAATTTCATTTTGCACCAAGCTTCATGCAGTCGACCGCAAGTCCTCTAGCATCGCGATCAACCAAACTTAGAGGCATGCCTCTAGCCTTTGGGGATCGATGTCGATCCCTTTAGAGAGATAAGTGCTGATCCCTCTGGTGGGATCGGCGTCGTTCCCTCTAAGATGGCCGGGAACTGCCCTCGACTGCTCTATTCCATTCCTCCATCCATGGGCTCCATCTCCATGTTCTCGATTTTGATTTCCACTAACTCGTGCTGCTTCAATTCCTTGATCTAAATTATCATTAGCTCCTACTGATCTACTCCCTTGATTCTATGCTATAGTCTGTCTAATTTGCCAGAGTAAATTCTACATCATCTCTCCTTATTTTTTCAGCATCTTTTCCTACATAGCATCCATCATTATTTCCATTTCATCTCTAGTGATGTAAATAGATGTTTGATTAGCTCCAGCTCCAAAGGAAGCTTCCTAACTCCCTCCATGTTGACTCCTATCTACTAATGATCTCCTTGTTGATTGCCTAGCCATTGATTTCTAGATCCAAGGGTCCAAACTTCCAAATCCAAGATACTGGCTTCCAAATCCATGGGTGCAAGCCTTCTCAATGAGAGCAACAAAATGTTGACGGCAAAAACGGCCACCAACACCTAGTTGTATGAAAGCACTAATACCTAGTTATAGATCTCAAATAGTTTTTAATGTAGAGAATATAATATAACAAAACAAACAAACTAAAAATGAAAGAAAGTAAAAAGAGACAAGATTTATAGTAGTTCGGCTAACTCCGTCCTACGTACACTCCCGAATAATCCTTTTTATTATTTTGTAGTTTGTTTACAGTTACAATTCGAAGCCCAAGAATAAGATTGGCAGAGTATAGCCTACATCAATGATAAAGAGAAGCGGAAAGAAGATCCTTTCTTTGATGTCAATCCTATTGTATTTATAGGGGAAGACGTGCATAGGTTGGGCTAAAATTTCGATAGAAGAACCACCAGGCCATGACGAGGCCACAAAAGAATTTTTAGGCCAATTGAGGCCTATAATAGGGATCTATACCAATCCCTATTTAGTGTCCAAATGGGGTGCAATCCCTCTAGGGGACTTCCCATGACGAACTAAGCTTGTGCTCCAAGTTTCATGTTGATAGCATCTATAGATCTTGAAATATCAATCAATCATTACTTCAAATTCAATTAAACCAATCCCTAAATAGGGATAGGGGTCGGTCCCTATATAGGAATAGGGGCTAATCCCTCCAAACTCCTCCGAATGATATGAAATTTCTAAGGTAGCTTCTCTATGTTGTATTATGTTTAGCCTCCAAGTTTCATGCCGATTGGATTAGTAGAACTTGAATTATTGATTGATATTTGTTCCAATATTTTTGTGAAGGTTGATTATAGCTGATCCCAATAAAGGGATAGGGGCTCATCCTTCCAAACTCCTCTAAATGATATGCGATCCCTAAGGTAGACTCCTTAAGGTCCCTTCTTCTTGTTTCCAAAGTTTCATTCTAATCGTCTTGTGGTTGTTGAGTTATGGAGCGATCGTCGTTGAGTCATGTTGTGTGTATCCCGTTTAATATGATCCCTCTGTTCTAACCCCTCTTCTAGGGGAACTATTAGTTCCATACTTAGCTACTTTTTGGGTGTCGTCCATCCAAATCTATTAAACTATAGCCCAAAGTTTCAAATATAATCGATCTCCAATTCTGGTAACCATCTCTCCGAGCTTTCAATGTAACGACCCTGACTCGACCTTCGAAAATCGGCACCGAATACATCACCCATATTCGAATGCCGCAGATCCAAACATCGAATCTGGTTCGCCGGAGCTTACACATTAAGTACAACAACACAGCGGAAGAAAGCAATATATATATATATATATATCATTGATACAATAATGGATACAACAGCTGATCCAATATGATACAATAGATGCTCAACAATATTAGAGACAAAAATATACAACAGTGGAACAAATAGCAGTGGAAAGATAGCACCGAAAGACAGAAGTGTATCCAAAATAATCTAACTCCATATGGCAATTGCAACTCCATCACCAAACCAAAGATAGCTCGAACCCCCGATCATGTTGCATTAAGCAAACTAGGTAACTCCATAATGAAGCAAATGTGATCGCCAAATCCAAAGGCTGGATGGTATCGAATCTACACCTACTATTTGACTATCTAAAAATCTAACTCTAGGCTACCCGTGTGGAAACCATGGGCATAGAGTTTAGAAAGGAACCAATAAACTCCATGTCAGTCATGGGACTGGTGTGAGTAAACAAAAATAGTTTTCTCGAATAAAAACAAACAAAATAATTTAAAAAGAAATCCGCAATGCTTTTTGGAAAATGAAACTACCATATGGCCTCCTACCACACACATAATGCAAGCAAAAAATTGGAGGAGATTTCTCCTTATGATAGTCAAACATACTTGATACACGAAATCCTTTTGATATTATTATTAGTGCATGGTGCAAAAAACATTTCGAAAGTATATTATTAATCTTAGCCAGCATAAACATTTCGTACTATGCCTATAATGGCTACCATCTAAACAGTGGGTCACCACCATAAGTAAATGGTAGGTTAAACAACTAAAACTGTACAATGCGCTTATTGGATGATTGGATTTCCAACAATGGTCAAGCAAAGGAACTTCCTACACCGAATGGAACGCCTCTGGAGGGACGCCCTCGAGAACCTAACCGGATCTCTGCCAACACAAGGATGAGTTACCTCTGTAACTAGGTAACTACTGACACGAGCATGCCACCCCCCGGTCGTTACCGACCTTTATCCGAGGTACCTCTACACCAGCAACCACAAAGCAATAAGTTTGCAGCAACCACATAGGTTAAATATCTGGGCTCCATACCATGATATCACCTTTTATCCAGAAGGAAATGGACATGCCCTCAGGGGGTGCTACCCACAAATAACCTTGCTGCAACGATTCCTGTTTCGACCATTTTCGGGTTATGAGGCTCGATGAGGTCACGTCCACAAAGCTACACTTTACACAAAAAGTCATGCTTCGATCAACACATGATCAGCAGCACTTCATATTCGACATTACCAAATTAGGAATGTATCACTAGTAACCATCAACTACATTACCTATGAGCTTGTACGTCTCAGAGAAGGGTGTTAAGCTAAGAGAATAAATCTACGCCACCAAACAAAAATGTATTTGATAGAAACCAGCTTTACATCTCAAAGTGTAATGTTAGACACACATCCATACAAGTTTGTTCCGGGTTCGAACAGAACCGAAGGCACTTCATAAAGAAGCCCTTGCAATCCGAGTATCCATAATCCCGATCGGATTCCCCATCACATATGGAGATCCCTATACCATAGCTACTTAGCGCAGGGACATTTGACGGGTAATCCTTTCGTTCTCGAAAATACCCAGTCTTCACCACTAGTTTTCAAATGCTATCCATTTCGGCGTATCATTATTCGAAATGGGTTATATGACACAAAGTCCTCTCCCGATTAAATCGAAAAATGAGCACAATATTTAAAAACACATGGATATATGGGATCTTAGTTAAGGCACAATTTAAAGCCCAAAACCTTTCTTCAAATGGTTTAAACAAATTACCAGTTTCAAACAAAAAGATTTACTTCAAAAAGTTCACCAATCTTCCACAAAGATTAATTCATAGCTTTCAAAACTATTTACAATTCCAAAACTTTTATATAAAAGATACACCTTTAAGATCCCATTTAATTTGGAAACAAAGTTCACAAATCTTTCATAAAGATTCAATTATAGCTTTCAAAATAATTCCCTTTCAAATTTGAAACCCTTTTTTAACAAAACTGGAAATCCTTTCTTTCTTTGAAAGCTATTATCATTTAAAAACTAAGAGTTTTCGTTTTGGGAAAATCCAATCACATTTGGTCAAGTTAAAGGCTTTCAAGTATAAACTTAGGTTGAATTTAAATTCTCAAAATAATATATTTAAGATATTTTAAAGTTGGTTTTAAAATCCATATATATATTATATAACTTGTATAAACCTTTCAAACCAAATTTTCAAAACAATTTCAAAACTTAACAAGATATAATCTTATTCAAATTAAATTTTAGTTTCAAAATTTCCTTTTAAAAAGCTTTCCATATTCAACCCAATTACATTTCCAAAACCATTTGGATTCAAAATTCAAAATATTTTAATTCAAAACATCTGTGACTTAACCGATTTCTCATGAAATCCATATTTGTGTGTGTATAGTATAGTCCAGGGGTTTTACACAATAGTGCAACATCATCAATCATAACAATCCAACACAGTAATATCGATAAGCGATATAATCTTATAATGTTTATCTTCACTCATAGATTCATAGATAAATAATATAAATTTATTGTAGATAAATAAATTATATTCATCACAGCTCAAATCACAATAATTCATATCACAAAGCATCACACATCAGGGATATCAAACAATTCAAAGCATTACATATAATTCAAACATCCATAAGTAAGATCAATTAATTATCTGATTAATTTAAATCAGATTAATACTTATGAATTAATCCTGGTTAATTAATATTAATTAATTACAACCCATTTAACCAATTATCATTTAATAATAAAAGAATTAACCTTTATTTAATGATTAATTAACCTTTTATTATTTAATTAATCACATTAATTAATTAGCCCTTAATTAATTACCATTTAGTTAATTATCATTGATTAATTATAATAAGTGATTATCCCTAATAACAAATTAATTACATCGAGTAATTGTTCTTTAATTACTTAATTAATTAACCTTAATTATCAATTAATTACTTTTAATTAAGTAATTAATCTTAAGTAATTAATTACTCTTTAATTGCTTACTTTAATTAAATAAACGTTTGATTAATTTCATTAAACAATTATCATTTAATTACTTCATTAAGCAATTATCATTTAATCATTCACATTAATAACTAATTTAAATCATAAATTAATTTAATAATTAATTTAACCTTTAATTATTAACAAATTATTAGTCTTTAATTATCCAAGGCTTTAAATAACTTAAGATAAACCACTTATCTTAATTTCTTATTAAATCAAATCAATTTTGAAAACACTTAAAGATTTTAATCAAACAATTTTCCCTATACATAATCATTTTAAAAGCAAAACAATTTCATACATTTACTTTAACTTTCAAACTTTGAAACTTGTTTTAATAATTGCTTAAAAACTTGTACATTTTCTGTTTGCTTTGAAACTTGTTGAAAATTTTCTTTATTACAAAACTTTGATATCAACCCCAACCAAATACATCTTTTTCCTGAGCCCAACATCAATTTCCTCAAGCCCAATCTCGGCTTTCACGAACATTATCTTCCTTCGAGCAAATCAACCAACCACTTCGAGTTCATTCCAAAGCACATCACCGTCTTCCCTAAAAAACATGATAACCCAGACAAACGTGTACCATGTGCACGTGTACACCTCTTTTGGTCACCTCCGACCAAGTCGCCGACCTCCAACAGGTCGTCGACATCATCATCGACCAGCCCGATCCTTCAAAAATTTCAGATTTTTCGTAGATCAAAATTGAGCTACCAAACACTAACCTGAAACCAACCTAGTCACCTGAAACTGCCTCGCCACGCCTACTCCGGTCATCTGAAACGTCGCCACCTTGTCGGTAGCTTCGTCACGATGCCATAATTCTTTTTCCCCTTGGTGCGATCGAACCTAAACGCTCGACGACATCACAGTGATCAAATTTCCGAAACTAATTAAAATCTGGGATTAAACCCTAAATCGACTACATATGCTTTCCACGATGAACAGAAAACCCTACGACTATTTTTCCAGTGACCACCGAACCTCTTGCCATCTCCTCCCTCAAGTCTGACGAATAATTCATCGCTATTCGTCGGAAATTGGCAAATAAGCCAATTCTAATCAACTCCAGATCTCACATCGAATGTAGGCTTAAAAGTTATGAAATTGTTTCCAAAAATCACCATTTTGCAATACAAATTCACTCACATAATCAGAACTTGAAATCCAGATATATGCTTTTGAACATATTTTGGATTATCTCTATAAAATTTAATTTTTGAAATAATTACTTGGTATAAAATCTCAAAACCATTTTTAAAAATGAGGTTCTACTCTTCTAATCATTTTTCATTTGGGAATCATAACCTATAACTGATCATAGAAGGAGCAATTGAATTAAATTTAGTTTTTTTCTGTAATATAACAGAGATATATGCATATAAACATATACATACATTCATACCAAAACATTTGCATATTTATATATATATACACACACACAAACATAATCACATCCATGCAATCACTTCACACCAAGTATTAATCATAAATATCTGATTATAAATCGGTTAAGATACTTTGGTAGTAGTTTGCTCACCTGGAATGATGTAAAACAGAGAAGACAGAGAAGCCTGCATAATTTTTTCTTTAATCTAGATTCTTTGATTTGAGATGGCAATTGATCTGCAACTGTTGTTGTCTTTAATTTGTTCTTTGCTGTTTGAAATGATCCTTGTACTTGTTTGGGTAACGATCCTAACTCGACCTTCGAAAATCGGCAAAGAATATAACACCTATATTCGAATGCTGCAGATTCAAACGTCGAATCTGGTTCGCCGGAGCTTATTACACATTACGTATAACAACACAATGGAAGAAAAAGATTATATCATATAACTTCAATGATACAATATCCAATGATATAGAAAAATGATCACGAATACATATCAGAGTTCTATAACAACACAGTGGAAACACAAAGGCACCAGCAGTGGAAATAACTTGAACTCCAAATGGAACTCTAATATCTACAACTCCATCACAAATATCTAGTCCAAAGATAGCTCGAACTCCCAATCAAGTTGGACTGAAGCAAGTCCGGTCTAAGTGAACAATTGCTATTGCCAAATCCAAAGGCTGGACGCTATCGAATTCTACTCCTACTATTTGAGTATCTGAAAAACCCAACTGTAGACTGGCCATGTAGAAAATTGTGGGCACCTAGAGTTTCGGAAGGGAACAATAAACTCCAGGTCAGTTATGGGACTGGAATGAGCAAACAAAAATAGTTTATCTTTAAAAAAATAACAAAAGAATTTAAAACATTGAAAACTACAATGCTTTTTGGAAAATGAAACTGCCATAAGGCCTCCCGCCACATACACAATGCAAGCGCAAACTTGGAGGAGATTTCTCCTTATGACAGTCAAAAATGCTTGATATGCGAAAAACATTTGGTATTATTGTTAGTGTATAGTGCAGAAAACCTTTGCAAGTATAATATTAATCTTAGCCAGCATACGTACCATTATAGTATGCCTACTATAGCTACCATATTAGATGGCAGGTTCTACAACTAAAACCGTATAGGGCGCGTATTGGGTGATTGGATTTCCAACAAATGGTCAGGCAAAGGAACTTCGCACATAAAACGGAACGCCTCTGGAGGGACGTCCCCAAGAACCTAACCCGAACTGTGCTACACAAGGCTGGGTTACCTCTGTAACTAGGTAACAACTGACACGAGTATGCCACCCTCGGGTCGTTACCAACCTTTGATCCAGACTAAGTTTGCAGCATCCACATAGGTAAATATCTGGGCTCCACACCATGATACCACCTTTGATCCAGAACGGAATGACATACCCTCAGGGGGGCGCTACCCCCAAATAACCTTGCTGCCACGATTCCTGTTTCGACCATAACTGGGTTGTGAGGTGTTGAGTCAAAGCTTCTATGAAGATTTTGATTGCTGACAACAATATAAAGGCAATCGACAAATCAAGACCTTCATATGGTTCTCTAGATTATAGATTGATTATTTGATGTTATAATAGTAATAAACTTGTTAAAATCTATCCTCAAATAGTCATGCACAAAATATAATCAATATATATATACATTTATAGTGATGTACACATTTATTGTGCAACTTAACAGAAACCGGTCGACCGGTCCAAAAATGAACGGTCGACCGTTCCTGTTAAATGTGCACAATAAACGTGCACACATGCACATAACGACTATATATTTAAAATCCTGTCTACCGGTCATTTTTTGACCTGTCGACCGTTTTTAAACAGAAAGCAAGTTTTCCAAAAGACACTTCTCTTCTCCAAGAGTTGCATCTCCTACCTTTCACCAACAATCACAACTCTTAATGGCAACTGTTTCACCAAGAGTTACAACTATTTTCTTCTTATATATACTCATCTAAAATCGTTGATTCAAACAAGAATTTATATGATTATTATATGCTTTCTCTGATCTTACTTTCTAACATTCTTGCATTCTAAAAGCACTCATTTAATTAATAGCTTATTGAATCATTGAAACTATTTTATACCTTTTGATTCAATAAGCAATATACCTTCTTTAATCTTCACAAAACATCATTCATATTCTTTGAGGATAAGATTATAGGAAGGTTGTACTACTAGTGACAAATCCGTGTTTTCAAGAACACAAGTTGTCAACAACAATTGTATTTGTTTGTGTTGAAGTCCTCGTGTTGTAAGAGGCAAGTGTTGAAGTCCTCAGTGTATTAGAGGCGTGAAATCCCGTTCGGCTGTTCGGGTGTTGTAAACCTGTTCCTCCGGGTGAAGCGAGGTTGTTAATAGTGAAAATCCAGATAGAAGTCTGGGACTGGACGTAGGACGGTGCTCCGAACCAGTATAAAAATCTCTGGTGTGATTTTTCTATTTTCTATTTACAATGCTATTATCATCTATTTCCGCATTTGTATTATAGTCCATATTACACGATTCGTGTGTACTATATTAGTACGTGCATTAGTATACACACCGCACTTTCAATTGGTATCAGAGCACGGTCATCATATAACCGTAACACAGTTATTTGATATATTCTTGTAATATGGCAAATAATGCAAGTACTAGCACTCAAAACACCACTTACACAGAAGGGCAATCGACACAAAGACCTCCATTTTTCAATGGTCTTAACTATAGTTATTGGGCAACACGTATGTCATTCTTTATGCAATCAAGTAGCTATGATGCTTGGAATGCTACTCAAAGAGAAATAGTGAATCCAACAACTGATTATTCAGAATGGACTGTGGCTGAGAAAACGGCAGCAGCCGTAAATGCAAGAGCAATAAATATGTTGTTCTGTGCATTAGACCAAAATGAATATAACCGTGTTAGTATCTGCACTACTGCATATCAAATTTGGCAAACGCTAAAAATCACTCATGAAGGTACTAACAAGGTTAAACAAGCCAAAATAGCCATGCTGAAAAGTCAATTTCAAAATGAAACCAAATGAAACAATCAATGACATGTATTCACGGTTTCAAACTATTCACCATGCACTTATTGGGTTAGGACAAAAGTATTCTGATTTTGATGTTGTTTCAACAGTCCTACATTCTCTGACTAATGAATGGGAAGGAAAAGTATTAGCAATTGAAGAAGCTAATGACCTTTCCGTCATGAAGCCAGATGAATTGATAGGAAATTTAATGTCCTATGAAGCAAATTTGCAGGCTAGAAAAGAACAGAAAGAAGAAAAGAAAAATGTAGCATTTCATGTTGAGAAAGATGAAAATGAATCAGATTCTGAAGATGAAGATTTGGCGTTCATTGCTAAAGGTTTCAAAAAATTCCTAAAATATCGAAAAGCCAGTCGCTACAATAAAAGGAAACCTGGATCAAATAAACCATCTTCATCTGCTATAGAATGTTTCAACTGCCATAAAAGGGGACACATGCAGAAGGATTGTCCAGAACAAAAGAAAAAGTCAGAAAATGACAAATTCAAATATAAGAAGGACAAATCAAAGAAACGAGCCTTCTCAGTAACATGGGATGATTCAGAGTCATCTTCATCAGAAAGTGAAAGTGATTCGGAGAATGAACAAGCTAATGTTTGCTTTATGGCAACAGAAGATGAGGTACAAATTCCTACATTTGATGAATTACTTGATATTAATGCTGAATTGATAGTCAAATATAAAGACTTAAAACGTCAATTAAAAGTAGTCAAAGCAGATTTAAGTAGAGCAGAGTTTGAACGAGATATGTTAAAAGATGAGAAGAAAATATTAGAAGAAGAACTTGAAAAAGTTCAAGAATCATCATCTAATGTTGACTCTCAAATATCTCTTTTGAGTCAAGAAATAGAAGCTCAAAAAGAGAAAAATAATGCTCTCACTACTGAAAATCATGAGCTTAAAGCAAAAGTCAAAATTCTAGACCTAGAAAAAGCTAGTTTACAAACAAAGTTTGATGGCATTACTCAAAATGTTTCTAACTTTAACAAAGGTCGAGAAAATTTGACAAAAATCATTGAAAGTTCACAATCTATATCAGACAAACAAGGTTTGGGATATAACAAACAAGAAACCAAGAAACATCTTGGAAATAAAAGGAAGAAGAAAGTACAAAAAACCGAAGCTAAGAAAAATCTTAGTTTATTATATTCCAAACCAAAACCAGTTGTGAAATTTCATAAGAGAAATGTTAAGACTATCAAAATATGGGTTCCTAAAACAAATAATAATTTAATTAGGAACAAATACATTCAGCATTTCATGAATACTGTACATTTTAATAACAATTATATATATAAAGGGGATACCGGACCCAAATGGGTTTGGACTCCTAAGACCTAACTCTTAGGACCCTATAAAAAGTGGGTACCATGAACTTAATTCTATTTTTTGCAGGTCCCACTGAAGAAAAGAGGAAAGTGGATATTGGGCAGTGGTTGCTCAAAACATATGACGGGAGACAAAAGCTTATTAACAAATATTAAATACTCAGATGGTGGCTCAGTCACTTTTGGAGACAATTCAAAAGGTTATATCATCGGCAAAGGCGATGTGAGCAATTGCGGTACATCTAACTTACCTCTTATTACTAATGTCATGCTAGTTAGAAATTTAAAACACAATTTACTTAGTATTAGTCAGTTATGTGACAAGGGTTTTATAATTTCCTTTTCAAATAATAAGTGTAGTATTTTAGATAAAGACCATAATTTAGTTTTTGAAGGTTATAGAGACAGAAATATATATATTCTAAATATGAATATTAATCATAATTCAGATATGTGTCTTGTGGCTAATGACAATGATCCATGGCTATGGCACAAACGTTTCTGTCATATAAACTTCAGAACTATTGACAAGCTAGCCAAAAACAATCTAGTTAGAGGACTACCCAAAATGAGTTTTAAAGTTAACAACATTTGTGATGCATGTCAATTAGGAAAATTGACCAAATCATCGTTTAAATCCAAGAAAGTCATATCAACATTACAACCACTTGAGTTACTGCACATGGATTTATTTGGACCTACTAGAGTTCAATCAATAAATCACAGTCAATATGTGCTTGTAATTGTTGATGATTTCTCTCGTTATACATGGACAATTTTCTTAAAAAATAAAAGTGATACTTTCGATCATTTCAAATCTTTCGTCAAAAGAATTCAAAAATCAAAAGGGATTAAAGTTAAAAATATAAAAAGTGATCATGGCGGAGAGTTTGAAAATAATGAATTTGAACATTTTTGTACAAAGAAATGTATATATCATAATTTTTCGTTTCCCAGAACTCCACAACAGAACGGAGTAGTAGAACGAAAGAACCGAACTTTACAAGAATGTGCAAGAACATTATTGAATGGAACCACCTTACCAAAACATTTCTGGGCAGAAGCTGTCGCAACTGCCTGTTATGTTTTAAATCGTGTGTCCATAAGACCTCTTACCAAGAATACTCCTTATGAATTGTTTAACAAAAGAAAGCCCAAAATCTCATACTTCAAAGTTTTTGGTTCTAAGTGCTTTATTTTAAATACGAAAGACCAGCTTGGAAAATTCGATCCAAAAGCCGATGAAGGAATATTTGTCGGTTATTCGGAACGAAGTAAGGCCTATCGGATATTTAATAAACGAACCAAAACTATTGAAGAATCACTTCATGTATCTTTTGATGAAATCTATCAGCATCCTCACACAATATCAGATGATGACGAATCAATAGTCATTAATAATCCAATCATCTCAAATACTGATTCTGACTCAGAAGTAATTATTGAGAATGCTCCTCAAATATGTGAATTACAAACACCACCAAGAATATTAAGAGACCATCCGGCCCAAAATATAATAGGTGAAATAACATCACATGTCAGAACAAGGAGTCAACTCAATCAAATGGGTCATGTCGCTTTTCTCTCAAATATCGAACCCAAGAATCCAAAAGAAGCTGCTACAGATGATTACTGGATCATTGCCATGCAGGAAGAACTAAATCAGTTTGAGCGCAATGACGTTTGGGAACTTGTTCCAAGACCAACTGATCAGTTAGTAATTGGTACTAAATGGGTCTATAAAAATAAGGCTGACGAACAAGGAAATATCACCAAAAATAAAGCAAGATTAGTAGCACAAGGATACAATCAAGAAGAAGGTATCGATTATGAAGAAACTTTTGCACCAGTTGCTCGACTAGAAGCTATTAGAATTCTATTATCTTTTGCTTGTCATCATAATTTCAAACTTTATCAGATGGATGTCAAAAGTGCTTTTCTCAATGGATTTATCAAAGAGAATGTCTATGTCGAACAACCTCCGTTGTTCGTACATGAAAAATATCCTGACCATGTGTTCAAACTTAAGAAAGCTCTGTATGGTTTAAAACAAGCACCTCGTGCTTGGTATGAACGATTACGTAGCTATCTTATTAATTCAGGTTTTGAAATAGGCAAAGTCGATCAAACTTTGTTTATTAAACATTCTCGAAAAGATATTCTGGTTATCCAAATATATGTAGACGATATAATCTTTGGTTCAACAAACGATAAACTCTGCAAGGAATTTGCAAGTATTATGACCAAAGAATTTGAAATGTCTCATATGGGAGAACTATCTTATTTTCTTGGACTTCAAATCAAACAACTTTCAAACGGTATTTTTATCAATCAAGAAAAATACTGTGAAAATCTTATCAAACGCTTCGGATTACAAAATACATCTGGTAAACCAACTCCTATGAGTACAACTACACATCTTGAAAAAGATGAAAATAGTAAGAATGTTGACCAGAAATTATATCGAAGCATGATTGGTTCTCTTCTTTATCTTACAGCTAGTCGTCCAGATATATTAATGAGTGTTTGTTTATGTGCTCGTTTTCAAGCCGATCCAAAGGAATCACATTTACGAGCAGTGAAACGTATAATTCGTTATCTTAATAATACCAAAGATTTTGGTCTTTTCTATCCAAAAGAATGTCCATTTGAATTAGTATCATATAGTGATGCTGATTTTGGTGGCTCACGAACGGATAGAAAAAGTACAAGTGGTACGTGCCATTTTATTGGAAAATCACTTGTCTCTTGGTTTAGTAAGAAACAGAATTGTGTTTCACTATCAACATGTGAAGCTGAATATATATCAGCGGCTCTTGCTTGTACTCAAGTACTATATATGCAACAAACACTTCAAGATTTTGATATTCATTTATCAAATTCTATTATATACTGTGATAACACAAGTGCTATAAATCTTTCTAAAAATCCAGTGAATCACTCTCGAACTAAACACATTGATATCCGTCATCATTTCCTTAGAGATAATATTGAAAAAGGAAATATATGTCTTAAGTATGTTCATACTGACAATCAATTAGCCGATATTTTCACTAAGCCTTTACTTGAATCTAGTTTTATTAAACTACGAAGAGAGCTTGGCTTAGTATCTCGAAAAGATCTAGAATAGAACAAATTATTTACATTCTTAAGCTATATTTTTTTCATAACAATCTTAAAAATCAGAACTATAACCATCTCTACCTATTTTTAAACAAATATTTTAAAACTTTGGTTATGTTTACGGCCAATTCTTTTTATCAAATTCAAACCACAAGCTCTTAACAAACCTTTTTTTTTATATAAACTTTTGAAACTACCTCTTTAATCATTCATTTCTTTTCTGAAAATTATATTCATCATACACAAGCTATCATGGCTCATATTTGTGACAAATGCGCACAAGAACCTCATATTTCAATCACAAGCTCGGATTCGGAGGAGAATTACTCTCCGATTACACCGAAACAGAAACCGGAGTGCTATCACCATTGTTCTCGCACTCCTGGTCATACGCCATCATCTAAACGTGTAAAGAAAGCACTATTTTGCTCTCCGCGCACGAAGGCACAAATCGATGAGATACATCACTACCAAAAGCATCAAATCGACCTACAGAGACAATTGCATTATGGACAAAACCAACTCTATCATGAACAACAACGTACGTCGGCACGTTTATCCGTCTTAGAAAGAATGGCATCGTTCTTCTGCGGATCAAACAAGCACGATGTTCATGAACCAATGCCATGCAGGCCATCGACTTCAACGACTCCAAACTCTTGGGATAGAAATTATAACGAGAATGAAGGAGCTCGAAATAAGTGGAGTCCAAGGGCTAAACGCATTGAAGACAACAAAAATTCTAATGACAACTCTCCTTCTCATTAGAATTTCATAATGTATATTGTTTTGTTTTCATATATATTTCTTGTAATATCATATATTCTGTAATAATAATATAATATAAAATTTATGCAATCGATTTTTTTTCAAAAATTTTGCGAAAACAATCAGTTTTCAACACAGAGCAAAACCGGTCGACCGCCGTAATTTCTACCGGTCGACCAAAAAAGCTCTCGGGTTGAAAACGGTCGACCGGTAAAAATTAGGCGGTCGACCGGTCGAGCATTTTACAGTTTTTTTTTTACACTCCACGTATATATTTTTACCCCACACTCATTTCTTTCTACTTCCTACTGAAAGCTTTCCCAATTCCCAAACCCTAGTTCATATTTCTCAAGCTCCAAAACTCTCAAATCCTCATCAATGGCTCCACCACAAAAGAAATCAAAGAAAAGAGCATCTTCAGAATCTTCATCTCTAACTCTCTCTGCCAGAAAGTGGCTTGAAACTCCAGTTGTCGTAACTCGATGGAATCAAATGACAAATTATAAGTTCCATCCGGGCTCATTCATCAAATTCGAAGACTTCACTTCATACGGTATTCGTCGTTTAGCAAACAATTCCAATATTTCTCCTCTAATAGATTTTTCAGATAATAGCGTAGAAATTAATCACTTAATGATTAAATTATTCTACGCAAATATGAATTTAGAAGAATATACACCGGATAATCCAAATGGAGTTATTTGGTCGGTAGTTTGCGGCAAACGAATTTATCTTACTCATGATAGAATAGCTTCTATTCTTGGAATACCAAATCGAGGTGAAGAATTTTCATCGACATTTTGTGAAGTATTCACCCGAAATAGCACTAGCCATAAGTTTATAGAAGATAATGGTGATGGCACCAAATCGATTGGGCTACGACCGACAGCAAGGCTATTACATCGTGTCTTGATGCACTCTCTATTTCCTCGATTAGGAAATTATGATGCCGTCTACAAGGAAAATTTCAAGGCTCTTTATGCTATATACGGGGAAATCGAAATCAACTGGGCTCACATGATTTTCGATGAAATTTTAAAAGTGAATAACTCCACTCGACCTCATTTCTTCTATAATGAGTATATTATGCGCATATTGCTAGCATGTGGAGTAACATCCCCTGATTCAGCAACATCTACACCAAAATGCATTGACTCCACTACCATCAAGCGCATGAAACTTCCTCCTCCCTATGTTCAGATTATGCCATTCGAACAATGGCAACAACGAGGTACACAAGCACAACAAGCTCCATCTTCCCGACCTCGTTCCGGAGAAGTTAGGTTGTTGAAATCTAAGTCGTCTACAAGAGAATCTCTTGAAACCATCGCTCGTAATCAATTCTTACTTGAAGCGAGACTCAAACGTATGGATTCAAAAATTGACAAACGATTCAACAAGGTCAAGTCTTTCTTCAGTGCTATATGGGATGCTATATCATGTAGCACATCTGTATCTACCCAACATCAAGACCCCGGAAAGCGTCCGGCTCCTCCCACTTTCACTTGGTCAACATCCGAGGAATCTGCTGGTACAAGCGGACAAGGTCATGGAGAGACGTCTAGAGGTGATGACGATGACGATGATCACGATGACGATGATGACGATGATGATGATGAAGATGATGAGGAGGAGATTTAGTCGGACTAAAGCTAGTTTGTTTATTTTTTTTTAAGTTCTTTAAAAACATCTGTGACACTTGTACTAATTAGTGTCCATCTTATTGAACTATGGCATGTATGGTAGTTTTCAAAACATCTTATGTTTAATATGTATTATGCATTGTTCTTTTTTAGTTCATATTCTTTTTTGTTTACTCCTTTTTGTCGATGACAAAGGGGGAGAAAGGTGCTAATAATTGTCTGCAGGAAATCACATATTCAGGGGGAGATTCAATACTTTAGCTATATATTGTCATCAATCAAAAAGGGGGAGAATGTTGAGTCAAAGAAAGGTGCTAATAATTGTCTGCAGGAAATCACATATTCAGGGGGAGATTCAATACTTTAGCTATATATTGTCATCAATCAAAAAGGGGGAGAATGTTGAGTCAAAGCTTCTATGAAGATTTTGATTGCTGACAACAATATAAAGGCAATCGACAAATCAAGACCTTCATATGGTTCTCTAGATTATAGATTGATTATTTGATGTTATAATAGTAATAAACTTGTTAAAATCTATCCTCAAATAGTCATGCACAAAATATAATCAATATATATATACATTTATAGTGATGTACACATTTATTGTGCAACTTAACAGAAACCGGTCGACCGGTCCAAAAATGAACGGTCGACCGTTCCTGTTAAATGTGCACAATAAACGTGCACACATGCACATAACGACTATATATTTAAAATCCTGTCTACCGGTCATTTTTTGACCTGTCGACCGTTTTTAAACAGAAAGCAAGTTTTCCAAAAGACACTTCTCTTCTCCAAGAGTTGCATCTCCTACCTTTCACCAACAATCACAACTCTTAATGGCAACTGTTTCACCAAGAGTTACAACTATTTTCTTCTTATATATACTCATCTAAAATCGTTGATTCAAACAAGAATTTATATGATTATTATATGCTTTCTCTGATCTTACTTTCTAACATTCTTGCATTCTAAAAGCACTCATTTAATTAATAGCTTATTGAATCATTGAAACTATTTTATACCTTTTGATTCAATAAGCAATATACCTTCTTTAATCTTCACAAAACATCATTCATATTCTTTGAGGATAAGATTATAGGAAGGTTGTACTACTAGTGACAAATCCGTGTTTTCAAGAACACAAGTTGTCAACAACAATTATATTTGTTTGTGTTGAAGTCCTCGTGTTGTAAGAGGCAAGTGTTGAAGTCCTCGGTGTATTAGAGGCGTGAAATCCCGTTCGGCTGTTCGGGTGTTGTAAACCTGTTCCTCCGGGTGAAGCGAGGTTGTTAATAGTGAAAATCCAGATAGAAGTCTGGGACTGGACGTAGGACGGTGCTCCGAACCAGTATAAAAATCTCTGGTGTGATTTTTCTATTTTCTATTTACAATGCTATTATCATCTATTTCCGCATTTGTATTATAGTCCATATTACACGATCCGTGTGTACTATATTAGTACGTGCATTAGTATACACACCGCACTTTCATGAGGCTCGACAAAGTCTCGTCCATAAAGCTACACTTTTCACAAAGTCATGCTTTGATCAACAAATAATCAACAGCACTTCGTATGCCACATTACCAAATTGGGAATGTATCACTAGTAACCATCAACAACATAACCTCTGAGCTCGTACGTCTCAGAGAAGGGTGTTAAACTAAGAGAATAAATCTTCGCCACCAAATACAAATGTATTTGATAGAAACTGGTTTTACATCTCAAAGTGTAATGTAAGACACACATCCATACAAGTCTGTTCCGGGTTCGAACAGAACCGAAGGCACTTCCAAAGAAGCCCTTGCAATTTCGGGCATCCTCAATCCCGATCGGGCTCCCCATCACATATAGAGATCTCTATACCGGAGCAACTCAGTGCAGAGTCATCCGACAGGTTATCCTATGCTTTTCGAAGACACCCGGTCTTCACCACCGGTCTTCAATTTCAAATCCATAACGTCGTATCACTATTCGAAATGGGTTATATGACACAAGGTCCACTCCTGGCTAAACCGAATAGTGAGCGCAATATTTTAAAACCATATGGATAATGGGGTCTCAGTTAAGTCACAACTTGTTACCTAAAACTTTTCTTTCAAATGGTTAAACAATTTACCATTTTAATCTTTTAAACAAAAAGATTCACTTCACAAAGTTCACCCATTTTTCATAAAGATTCATTCATAGATTTCAAAACAATTTCCGCTTCAAATCGGATTAACTTATTCAATTTTTAAATCAAATATTTAATTCATAACTTTCAAAATCATTTCCAAAGATTCATTTATAACTTGGAAAACCATTTTCATTTCAAACTTGAAATCTTTCAACACAAATTGGAAATGTTTTCTTTATATGAAAGCTATTGTTATTTAAAAACAAATAGTTTTCGTTTTCAAAAAAATATGATTACATTTGCACAAGTTAAAGCCCTTGGAGTATAAAATTTGGTTTAAATTCAAATTTCCAAAACAATGCTTTTAAAATAGTTTAAAAACACATTTCTAAATTGTGTAACCTTTTTAAAACATAATTTCCAAACGCTAAATTCAATCTCAATTTTTTTTGAATTCAAATCAAATTATCTAAATTTCAAAACTTCATTAAGTTATTCAAAGTAACTTTTATCTTTAAAACCCTTTTTCAAAAGCTTTTCATTTTTAACCCAATTCCATTTCCAAAATCGTTTGGATTCAAAACTCAATCTTTAAAAACCATTTCAAAAATTTGTGAATTAACCAATTTCCGCATGCAATCCATATTTGTGTGTGTAAGATGTAGTCCAGGGGTTTTTCACAATAGTGCAATATCGTCAATCATTACAGATTCAAGCACATCAATATTGATAAGCGGTATATTCCTATAAAGCTTATCTCCATTCACAAATTTATAGATATAAATTCATCACAGATAAATAAATTACATTCGTCACAGCAAAATAAATTACATTCATCACAGCTCAAATAAAAAATAATTTATACCACAAGCATCACACATCAGGGATATCACACAATTCAACATTCAATTGAATCCAAACATTCATAAGTAAGATTCATTAATCATCTGATTAATTTTAAATTAGAACTAATTACTTTTGAATAAATACTAATCATGGTTTATTAATACCAGTTAATTACAAATCATCTTATTTAGTTAACCCTTAATCATTATTTAATTAACCTTTAAAGATAATTAATAATCTTTAATTATTATTTAACCTTTAATCATTAAATAATTAATCTTTAATTATTTAATTATCCTTTAATTAATTAATTATCCTTTAATTAATTATCCCTAATTAATTGCATAATTAATTGCATTAATTTATTAACCGTTAATTTATTGGTATTTAATTAATTATTCTTAATTAATTACAATAAGTGATTATTCTAATCATTTTCATTAATTGATCTTTAAATTAATTAATTATCCTCAAATCTATTACCTTGATTAATTAATCACATTAATTAATTAATTTATCCTCAATCATTAATTAATTATCCTTTAATGTAATTACACAAAATAATCATCCCTTAATTACACTAAGTAATTATCATCTAATTACTTCATTAAACAATTATCATTTAATTAATCATAAAATTAAATTAACCACCTTGACAAATAATCCATTTAATTAATCATTCCTCAATGCATTAAGTAATTAACTATTAAGTCACCTTTGAAAAACATTTAGAAATTTACTTGTTATAGAATTACCTTTAAACAAACAATTTCAAAATATTTTAGAAACTTTGAAAACTTGCTTTAAACTTATTAATACTTGCTTTGAAACTTGGAAATGTTCCTTTTAAAATTTATTTACTTTATAACCTTAAAACTTGAAAAATGCTTTTGTTTTTAACTTAAAAACTGATTAATTAGATTTTAATATAACCCAGGTCCAAACTTAAAATGCTCGAGTAAACTCGAACCATACTCTACTTCCCTCGAGGAAAATCTTAAATTCTTTCTGCATTTTTTTCTCTGACATCACACGACAACATCCCCGAGCCATTTACCTTTCTTCTCGGAGTTCCCACTCGAGCTCCATTTTTTTCTTTAAGCTCTAGCAACTAGAAGAAACAAACGTGCACATGCACGGTGCACGCCGCCTCAATCAACTCCGACTGACCACACTATCATCAACGAGTCGTCGACGATACTCTTATTCATCACAAACCGCCAAATCGTCGACATGTGCTAGAAATTATAAATAGAACCACTTGACTCCTCCTCAAACCCAACAAAGTTGATGAACTCCTCCTTACGCCGACAATTCCGATCATCAGACCCCTCGTCGCTCCTCCCAGAGACGCGCCACAACACCACCCACCCATCCTCCATCATGCGATCGAGTTCGATTCAACTTTGACACCGCAAAAGCCCTTGAAAACAACGTCGATAAAACCCAGTACGAAACCCTACATCGCCGTCATTCGGCCAACACGATCATCTAAAAATACTCTCAGCATTTTTCCAATGACCACCCCTCTACAATCTTCCTCTAGCCATGATAACGCCACCCAAATTGACCTTGATTGCCGGAATTTGATAAATAAGTATTTGCTGTTCAATTCAATAATTCCCACAAATTTCAGACTTAAAAATCCCAATCTTTATATCAAAATTCATCGTTTTTCAACTCGAATCCACTTATATAATCAAAGATTGAAATCCCGAGATATAATTTTGGACAATTTTTATTTTTACTGTTATTTAACATTTTTCAGAGCATTCACACAATATTTTTATTGGAAAACTATTTTTTTAAACAATTACCTAATAAATTCAAACATCTTTCATTCATACCACTAAGCTTATAATTGATTGATCATAGAGATTTTGAATTTTTTTTCTATGTTTGTTTCTAGCCTGTACATAAGAACGGACATATATATACTTATATACAATCATCTATATTTAAATATATATAAACAAACAACACGATTCATAGTCACAACAACATATTTCACAACTTTTATCAATTTTTATCACATGCAAACCAAAGCATTTATGGATTTAAGAGTTTGCTCACCTGAAGATGATTTTAAAGCAGAGAACAAAGAAGAATTTGAGCCTGAATTGCTTTTGACTTGAATCTGGAACTTGAACCTGATCTGGTCTATTGAGTTTGAGCCATGCTCTGATGATGTTGCTCAGATTGAATCAGTTGCAAACTGAATTTGATCTTTGCTTTGATCACAGGTTTTGAGTTGAATTAGTTCCAGACTTATGTATTTTTGATTTCCAGGTTGAAGCTTGTTAATTACTTCAGGGTGAAACTGGAAACAGAGACAGTATTTTGATCTGGTTGCATTGATCTGATTGCTTTGAATTTGGTTTGATTTTGTAGTTGTTTGGTTACTGTTTCAGGTTTTGAATTTTTGTTTTGAGGTTGTTTAATTGTTTCAGGCTTTGAATCATTGAATTTCTTTTGCTTAGATTTTTCTATTGAAAGATGATAAAAGTTTTGGGAAAAGAGGATGTAAATATTTAAGCTGATAAATGAAATAACCATGCTTTTGTTTTTAGATTTTGAAGGTGAGGAGTGAAAAGTGTAGAGCTGAAATAACTTTTTTTCCAATATATGTTTATATTTCAAAAGAAATAGAAAATTTTCCATTGTCTTTGTTAAGCTAACACTTGTTGGTTACTTGTATTATCATTTTACAAATGTTAAAATGTAAACATTTTATGTTTAAATCCTTTACCTTAAATTAGTTTGTAGGATTTGTTTTAAACCCTTAACATAGATTTATTTGTAATTCATGTTTCAAACCTTACTTTATTTAAATTTATGAAACATGTTTTAAACCGTTAAAATTAAATCCAATTTATATTTCTATACATTTATATATATAAATAAACAACACATATATTTATTTTGGAAAAACTCAATTTAAAATCACAATTTTAACCCAAAATTTATATTAATTATCAATTCAAATTTGACTCAAAAATCGGGATCGTTACATTTTGAGTTAAGCTTTTGCTTTTGCTTTTGCTTTTACTTGCTGTTGATTTCCAGGCTTGAAATGCTTTGTAAAACTGTTATTTAATTTTGATTTTTTTGAATCCTAGAGCTTGCTTGATTCGGGTTGCCAGGTTTTTGATTTCCTTTTCTTTGTTTTGTATTTTGATTTGAGAACTTTTTTATCTAAACTTGAATTTGCTTCAGGGTTGATATGTTGTTTGAATTTGTGATTATATTTTTCAGTTTTTAGATTTGAGATGCTTTTGATTTTTAATTTGAAATTTGTATTTCCTTTCTTTCTTATGCATGTTATTTAAAATTTAATTTAAAAGAAAAATTAGTTGCCACTTGTTCATTTTGTATTAACATTTGTAAGTTAAATAAACACTTGTAATTGTATGATATTAATTCTTTTACACTTGTAAAATATAAGAACTTTTATGTCTAAATCCTTGTTTTAAATTAATTTAAAACTTTGTTTTAAACCCCTACTTTATTATAAATTATGAAACATGTTTCTTATTTTATTTTTACATATATTTTACAAATTTTCATATGTATACAAATTACACATAGTTTTATATTTTTCATATATTTATGCAATACATTTTCTATTTGGTTTTAATATATACAAAACTAAATTTATTTATATGTTTTTTAATTCATGCTAACATTTGTTAAAATCAAATACATATATATATATATATATATATATATATATATTCTTATGTTTTTGTATTTTTATTTTATATTAGTTTTAAAAAATTTATTGATGATGTTCTTTAAATATACAAACCTTTTTAATACAAGTGAAATTCCTAAAGAAATAACATTAAACCTTTTATAAATCTTTAAAAAAAATATTAACATATATACACTTTTAACGCTTTTATTCATTCTTGAAAATGATTTTAATTCTAATCATACATTAATAAATAATCATATATACATATTTATTTTTAAATTTCAAATCCAAATTCTATTCACAATTTATTGAATTTTCAAATCAATTCCTTTATTTACAATCTTTATATATATATATATATATATATATATATATATTCCAAATTTTCAAATTAATCCACAGTTAAATTTATAATTAATATATTATTCAAAATATTTATTTCTGAATTTCCAATTAGAAATTCTATTTAAAATCATATTTACATACATTTATATTAATAAACAAACAAATATCTATTTAATTTGGAAAATACCAAATTTATTCACAATTTAATTTCAAAAATTAAATTAATTACTAGTTTAAATTTGATTTAAAAGTGGGAATGTTATAGATTCCCCCTTAAGAAAATTTCGTCCCCAAAATTCGCTAGACAGGGAGACCAACAAAAAATAGAATGTTTTACCAGTTCAACTGAATATCTATTCTGCATTTGGCTTATCAAATCAGAATATTATCAACAAATATAAGAACGAACTCATTCAATATTGCACAAGATACTCGGGTCATCTGGTCTACGAATTATGCAGGGCATTGGTTAGTTCGAAGGGATAACAAACCATTCATAGAATATATCTGGACCCAACAGAACAAACAATGGATACTCAAGTCAATTCAGAATATCTTAAAATATACTAGCTTGTCCCTCTTCGGACTTTAATCCTTGCAAGAAATTACAATAGAATTTCAAATTTGGTTTTAATCGAAATCGTTTTATCGATACAAATCAATTTATATCTTATTAGCCAATTATTTGAATTAAAATTTCAAATTCATTAAAGTTAAAACGAAATGCTGATAGGGAACCGATGAAGAGAATACGAATTAGGAACGTAATCAAAGATTCGCATGGCCAACACTACACCAAAGCTCTTCTCGTAGCTACCACGAAGAAGTCAAAGAATCGAAATTGAATGGTGATCAAAAGAGATTGATAAAGAAAGTTGTTTCCGTTGTTGTAGGGTATTGACCATTTGTAGTGGTATTCCCCTGTCCCATACCTCGTCCTTTTCTTTCACTCATGCTTACTATCAGTGAATAGTAAGAGAATTTACTGAGTCATACGAATGGATATCTTGGGGATATACTCATTCTAGGGTATTTGTAACCCTATCTCTAATGAGTTACCTAATGTGTTATACTCCTGAACTAAAGTTCTTACTCAACCTTCAGCTCTGATACCACTGTAACGACCCTGACTCGACCTTCAAAAATCGGCACCGAATACATCACCCGTATTCGAATGCCGTAGATCCAAATGTCGAATCTGGTTCGCCGAAGCTTATAACACATTAAGTACAACAACAGAGCAGAAGAAAGCAATATATATATATATATATATGTATGTATGTATATGTGCGCATGTGTGTGTGTGTATATATCATTGATACAAAAATGAATACAACAACTGATACAATATGATACAATATATGCTCAACAGTATCAGAGACAAAAATATACAACAGTGGAACAAATAGCAACGGAAAGATAGCACCGAAAGATAGAAGTGTCTCCAAATGAATCCAACTCCATACTATAACTCCATCACCAAATCAAAGATAGCTCGAACCCCCGATCACGTTGCATTAAGCAAACTAGGTAACTCTAGAATGAAGCAAATACGATCGCCAAATCCAAAGACCGGATGCTATCGAATCTATACCTACTACCTGACTATCTGAAAATCTAACTCGAGCCTGCCCGTATGGAAAATTGTGGGCATCCAGAGTTTAGAAAGGGAAGAATAAACTCTAGGTCATTCATGGGACTGGTGTGAGCAAACAAAAATAGTTTTCTTGAATAAAAACAAACAAAAGAATTTAAAAAGAAATCCACAATGCTTTTTGGAAAATAAAACTACCATAAGGCCTCCCGCCACACACACAATGCAAGCGCACAATTGGAGGAGATTTCTCCTTATGACAGTCAAACATGATTTATACGCGAAATCCTTTTGATATTATTATTAGTACATGGTGCAGAAAACATTTCGAAAGTATAATATTAATCTTAGCCAGCATAAGCATTTCGTACTGTGCCTACTATAGCTACCATCTAAACAGTGGGTCACCACCATAAGCCAATTCTGGCCATCCGAAACGTCGCCACCTTGCCCATAGCTTCATCACGATGCCACACTTCTTTTTGCTCAGGTGCGATCGAACCTAAACACTCGACGATGTCGCAGTGATCAAATTTCCGATACTAATTAAAGTCTGGGCTTAAACCCTAAATCGACTACGTATGCTTTTCACGATGAACAGAAACACCTACGACTATTTTTTCAGTGACCACCAAACCTCCAGCCATCTCCTCCCTCACGCCTAATGAATAATTCATCGTTGTTCGTCGAAAATTGGCAAATAAGCCAATTCTGATCAACTCCAGATCTCAAATCGAATATAGGGTTAAAAATTATGAAATTATTTCCAAAAATCGTCGTTTTGCAATACAAATTAACTCATATAATCAGAACTTGAAGTCCAGATATATGATTTTAAATATATTTTGGATTATCTCTGTAAAATTTAATTTTTGAAATAATTACTTGGTATAAAATCTCGAAACCATTTTTAAAAATGAGGTTATACTCTTCTAATCATTTTTCATTTGGGAATCATAACCTATAATTGATCATAGAAGGAGCAATTGAATTAAACTTAGGTTTTGTTCCTGTAATATAACAGAGATGTATGCATATAAACATATACAGGCATCATACCAAAACATTTGCATATATATACACAAAACATAATCACATCCATGCAATCACTTCACATCAAGCATTAATCATAAATATTAGATTATAAATCAGGCTAAGATATTTTGGGTTGTAGTTTGCTCACCTGGAATGATGCAAAACAGAGAAGACAGAGAAGCCTGCATAATTTTTTCTTTAATCTGGATTCTTTGATTTGAGATGGCAATTGATCTGTAACTGTTGTTTTCTTTAATTTGTGCTTTGCTATTTGAAATGATCCTTGTATGTGTTTGAGTTGAGCATTTTCTTTTGCTTATTGTTGATTTCCAGGCTTGAAATGCTTTGTAAAACTGTTATTTAATTTTGATTTTTTTGAATCCTGAAGCTTTCTTGATTTGATTTGCTAGGTTTTTTTATTTCCTTTCTTTGTTTTGTATTTTGATTTGAGAAGTTTTTTATCTGAACTTGAATATGCTTCAGGGTCAATATGTTGTTTGAATTTGTGATTATATTTTTCAATTTTTAGATTTGAGATGCCTTTGATTTTTAATTCGAAATTTGTACTTGCTTTCTTTCTTATGCATGTTATTTAAAATTTAATTTAAAAGAAAAATTAGTTGCCACTTGTTCATTTTGTATTAACACTTGTAAATTAAATAAACACTTGTAATTGTATGATACTAATTGTTTTACACTTGTAAAATATAAATACTTTTATGTCTAAATCCTTGTTTTAAATTAATTTAAAACTTTGTTTTAAGCCCTACTTTATTATAAATTATGAACATATTTCTTATTTTAGTTTTATTTCTACATATATTTTACAAATTTTCATATGTATACAAATTATAATTAGTTTTATATTTTTCATATATTTATGTAATATATTTTCTATTTGGTTTCAATATATACAAAACTAACTTAATTTATATATTTTTAAATTCATACTAACATTTGTTCAAATCAAATATATATATATATATATATATATATTGTTATGTTTTTGTATTTTTAATTTTATATTAGTTTCAAAAAATTTATTGAAAATGTTCTTTAAATATACAAACTTTTTTAATACAAGTGAAATTCCTAAAGAAATAACATTAACTTTTATGAATCTTTAAAAAATATGAATATGTATATATATATATATACACACACACACTTTTGAAGCTTTTATTCATTCTTGAAAATGATTTTAATTCTAATCATACATGAACAAATAATCATATATACATATTTATTTTTAAATTCCAAATCAAAATTCTATTCACAATTTATTGAGTTTTTCAAATCAATTCCTTTATTTACAATCTTTTGATATATATATATATATATATATATATATATATATATTGCAAATTTTCAAATTAATCCACAATTAAATTTATAATTAATATATTATTCAAAATATTTATTTTTGAATTTCCAATTAGAAATTCTATTTAACATCATATTTTTATACATTTATATTAATAAAAAAACAAATATCTATTTAATTTGGAAAATACCAAATTAATTCACAATTTAATTTCAAAAATTCAATTAATTACTAATTTAAATTTGATCTAAAAGCGGGAATGTTAGATTCAGCCTTGATGATCATGAGGTCTATTGCCGCATGTGTACTGCCTTAGCAAAAGGTGGGTTAATAGGAAAATATGAGATTACCTACTAAAGTGTGATAAGAAAGGGCACTCCACAAGTGAATGTCATTAAGGAGATGAAAAGAAGTTGATTTGGAGGAAGAACATCAAGTGCTTCAACTGTGATTAAATCGATCATTATAAGAACTAGTGTAAGGAACCGGCTAATGTTAAGAAGGGCAAGGTGTTTGCATTGGAACCAGCTATCTCGAGACCAACAACTGAGGAGAAAGGAACGGCTGCGATGGGAGGTACGCTTTTGATTCATGGTATAACTATTAGAGTTCTATCTGATATGAGTGCATCAAATTCTTTCATATCTCATTGTTTGGTAGATAAACTAAATCTAGAACCCTCATACCTAGTTACATCCTAAAGGGTTGGGAGGTTACGCAACTCTTGGGATGAGATGTGACCAATTAGATTTTGAATTTTTAGATCATATATTTTCTTGCAGTTTGCATGTGCTTGATTTCGTTGGCTTCGAAATCATTTTGGGTATGGAATAATTAAGTAAGTATGATGCTAAGATATTTTGCACGATATGAAAATATCACTAAGACTTCCTAGTATTAGTGATCGAATTTTATATTCTGTCGAAAACCCGAGTTTTGATGTTTGTGCTTTGTTGGGTATAATGATGGAGGAAAGCGAGTTGAATTGAGTTTTCCTTGTTAGAGAATTCATAGATGTCTTTGAACCGATGACAGGACTACCGTCGAAATGAGATATTGAGTTTCGGATGGATCTTGTAACAGCAGCTGAACCTGTTAGTAGACTATGAAGTAGGATGGCACCTACCGAGATGAAGGAGTTAGAGGTGCAAGTGTTGGATTTGAAAGTAAATTTTTTTATCAAACCAAGTAGTTCGCCTTTAGGTGCAGCCATAGTGTTTATTAAGAAACCAAATTGATTGTTAAGGTTCTGTATCGATTATCATAAGTTAAATGAGAAGATGATAAAGAATCAATATACATTACCGAGAATTAATGATCTGTTTGATCAGTTGAGTGGAGCCATAGTGTTTTCTCGGTTGGATTTGGTAACAGGGTTCCATCAACTAAGAGTGGCGGAGGATGGTGTTCCTTTGACGGCGTTTAGAACAAGGTATGGATCATACGAATGGCATTTGGACCGACTAATGTGCCACCCTTCTTCATAGACTTAATGTATCGTATTTTTTGAGAGCATTCAGATAGATTTGTATTGGTGTTCATAGACGATATCTTGATATATTCCAAAGATGAAAGAGATCATGAAGTTCATCTTAGGGTACTGTTTGAAAATTTGAGGCGGCGTCAGTTAAAAGCGAAGTTTTCAAAATGTCACTTCTGAAAGAAGAAGGTGAAGTTTCTTGGTCATGTAGTCTTAGAAGAAGGATTGTCGGTAGATCCTGCTAAGATAGAACCAGTTAATAATTGGAAGAGATCAGGACAGTGACCGAGATAAAGAGTTTTCTTGGACCAACTAGTCGTTACCGGAGATTTACTAAGGATTTCTCATGGATAGCAACACCGATGATTAAGCTAACAAGGAAAGAAGTAAGTATGTTTAGACTGATAACTGTGAAGAGCCATTCCAAAAGCTAAAACATTAATTGACCAATGCGCCAATGTTACTATTCCAAATGGGAATCAAGATTTAGTGGTGTATAGGATGCATGTGGAACTGGATTATGCTTCTCGACAGCTCAGATCACATGAGGTTGGATGCTCAACGTATGATTAAGAGTTAGCTGCAATGATTTTTTCCTTAAAGGTTTGGAGACATAATCTGTTGGGATAGAGATTCAAGTTATTAATGGATCACTAGTCATTCAGATATTTACTCTACCAGAAGGAGTTGAATATGAGACAACGGAGATGATTAGAATGTATAGCTGTCTATGACTTTGGAATTGAATACACAAAATGAAAAGGAAATAAAGTAACTGATGCACTTGGTAGATGACATCAAAATACTTTGTTAGCTATGATAGCCGAGTGGAAAGATTTAGAGGCATTGACTACACGCAGAGAACAGTTAGGATATACAGCTAGTTCTAATCAAGAAACCGCCATGTTGTCATGTTTAGAAGTTCGACTGGTAATGATCGAAAGGATTGCTTCTAAGCAAGGAGATTATCCATCACTAGTTGACTACATTGGAAGGTTAAAGAGTGAAACTAAGATTAATGATTTAAAGGATTTCAGTCTGGACCAAAATGGGTGATTGTGAAAGAAAGGAAGGTTATGTATTCCAAATATTGGAAACATAAGGAAGGAAGTTCTTAAGGAGTGTCATCGATCAAATTCACCATTCATTCAACAGGAACTAAGATGTATCGGGACATGAAAAGAAGTTTCTTCTAGAAAAGGTATGAAGAGGGATGTAGGCTTATAGGTGAAACGGTGTTTGAACTGTCAGAGAGTAAAAGCCGAGCAACAGAAGCTAAGTGGATTGCTTCAACCTATGATGACCCACCGTTTTGGATGGTATAAATCAACAATTTCCCATACATGTTTACTCAAATCATTAAAAGGAAGGATTGTCAATGGGGTAAATAAGAAAATAAGAGAAAAGAAGGGAATACAAAACACAATTTCGCCAGAATTGGCAAAATAAATTAATTAAATAAACAGTTCATAAACCTATTTTACAATATACATTTGATTACACAAATTTTACACAAAATTAGAGTACAAACAACACAAACCAATGATAATGTAGTGAAATAATACTAATAATATAATACCAAACCACGTCTTCATCCTTCAGAAATAATATCTTCAACACTGAAAAGATAAGGCTGACCCGAGCGTAATGAAAAGACAAAACACTCGAGTCAGAACTAAAAGTTCTTATATGAGTTAAATCAACGGCAAATAAATATGAGTGTAATAACTTCAGAGATGTTTACGGGATTTCACATCTCATATATAGTGTATAACATGTGTGCAATAACTTAAGAGATGTTACGGGATTTTCCATCTCCTATGGATCCATTAAACTATCTATATGTAGTAAAATACGCTATATAGTGTCTATCAGTAATGTAAAGTTTGAAAGTAGCGTTAAGGTGTTACCATTATCCTCCTTAACACATTTTTATATAAGCATCGTAGTTTATACGGTACTGTAAACTTCACCGTAACTGATGGGCTATTAGGGAGCACTCCATAGGTACAACACAAAACAAAAGTCGTAGTGGGCATGATCAGGATAATATGACAAGGAACACGAGCCTATACCCACGGTAGGATTCTACCAGATTGTGGAACCAGACTGGTGGTAACGCATAGCCGCAGCTACCGTCCACCTTGAACAATACTCCTGTAATCAAGGGTGGCCATCAATCAATAAGAAAATAAGAGATATGGTATCGAAAAAGTATGTCCGATCGGAGGAGCGGCCTCACTTAGCCAGGTTATAGTTACTATTTTAGTCATTTTACTTATGACTTGAAAGTCAAGGTTATCCACCATCATTCTCTTACTTCATTCCAGCAAACGCCTTCAATTCAACGACTTCATTCTAGATAACATCCACCACATACACAGTTGTTAAAGTGGTTCCAATATTGACAGAGAGTATGCTAATAAAAGGTCCCGGACTCTTTAACAACCAAACGTCATTTTTCACACGGTTGGTTCTTTTAAATTTCAAATGATTCATATTTAATATAAAATATATCATTCAATTCAAAATATCCTTCATTTGAAAACCATCATATTTACTCAAAATATGTTATTCACTAGAAAATATCATTTCAAGTTCCAACGTAGGCTATAACCTCATTTAACCACATTCGCATTTAAATCAATGCTTTAAATATAAAAGTTCCAACTTTGCATAGTTTGTAATTCTAGAAAATAGTTTTAATAGTTATAAATAGTTTATATCGTTTAGAGATTTAAAACAGTTTAATATAAAACCGTTTGAGTATTGAAAAGTTTTATATAGCGGAGTAGTTTCGGAAAAACTAAATAATTTGGAAATTAAAAATAATAGAATTTAAACAGTCTATATCAAAAATAATTTATTTTGAAAATAATATCAAAACAAACTGTTTCTTTTCCATTTCAACAATCTGCACCTATGTCCAATTTCAAATCAACAAATTCAATTTCCAATCTTTCAATTCAATTGGCTCGATTTATTTTTAATTTCAAATCAACTTGTTTTCAATTTCAATTCAAATTAAGTTTGATTTTCAAAATGTTCACTTTTAACTTCAGATTCTATTCAACAACTCAATTCAATGATTTAAATCACAATTCAATACTTATTTTAAAACAGTCCAATTTATATCAATTTCGAGTTCAATTTTAATTTACTGGTTTAAAACATTTAAAATCAAATTAACCCTTATTAATTACTTTTAAGGTCTAAATCTTTAAATAATTCAATTTCCAAAATTTAAGTCATATATCAATTACAGCTTCACATTTTTCAACTCAATTCTTTGAACAATTTCTTTTATCAAATTTAATTTCGACATTTTGAAGTTTGAATTAGAAAACAATACAATTCATATAAGTGCAAAATTTATTTCTTTTAAAAAATATTATTTTATCAAAATCCAAATTCAAGATTTTATTTTTTAAACCATTTAATTTAACCAATTTGGTGTCCGTATATAATTTTCTAACCTATGGCCAATTGAATAGTTATTTCAATTTTAATTATAGGGTTGGATATATATCATTTCAATCCAAATCAAAGTGTCATAAGTATATATTATTTCATCCTATTTCTTAATTTATTCGAAATAATTTAAATAATAGTTTATATGTTGTCATTTAATATACAGAGTGATAACAGGGATATATATAAATATATAAACATCCAATCATCCAAAAGTCAATAAATAGACATCCATCATAATCAACATCCAAATTAGCAAATATATCACAACAATTAACTGGTTATCAATATCAGGTATTCAACTAGCAGTTCAATTTCAACATTAATTTAAACGGAAATTTAATTCAATAAAATTCAACTTCAGTTAAAATGTCAAATTAAACAACCAAACAGCAAACAATAAAATTCTTATCACGTCATAAATTTAATTTAACTAATGTAAGAAGGTTTAGTATTACGTGAGTGGGTTAAATCACTCACCTTCGATTTTAGCCTATAAAAATTCAAACAGAAGCGCAAAATCTCAACAATCTTCAATTCAACCAATAAATATGAATCCAACAGAAGAAATCACGCATGAATCGTAGTTTACATTCAAAAGGTATTCATGTTATAAGAAATATTATTAAAATAATAATTGGTACATGTTTAGTAAAAAAATAAAAGAAATAAAAATAAACGAAGTTTATATGAATGTTACATTTTGTTTTGAAAGCTTCGGACATTTGTAATGCATAAGGAAATGTACATAGGAATGGGAAAGTGTGCAAATGGAAAATGAAATTTTATACACATTTAATTTTTTATCAGTACACAATAAATAATAGTATGCTTACTTTAAAAATGAATACGTTCAATTTGGTTTTCCCAAAATGATCTTATATTTCCATTAAAACGCCCTATCTATTTAACATAAAATGTGTGTTTCTTTTATTAAACCTATTAATCGCAATCAATGTTTTCTTTACTTTTAATTGAAATATTTCAATTGCATTAATTGCAATCAATTATGAAGTTAAATTTCAAAACAAACAAACTTAAATGGAAGAAATTCAAAACAATTGTTTCCTTTAGTCATTTAAACACGTTTATAAATTTGTTGTTTATACACCAGTGTAATAAATAACTTACTTAAATAAATGATTCTCTTATTCTTTTAATCATTCTATATGCTAAAACACATTTCAAATAGACATATATTTTTTCCTTTAAATCAACCATTCTATTCTTTATTTTAATCATATTAAACTTACATTCACAAATCAAACAATCATTTTATTTAATAAAAATGTTCTTTTCATTAAATCAAATTTTCGTTATATTTTCACAAAGCATAAGCTACATTTAATTACACTTATAAATTTACAATTTAGTGTCCTCTCTCCTATTAATGAAATTATTCAATTACATTAAGATTGCAAAGGTAAATTTCAAAATGGACTAAATAAATGTAATGTGAAAGAGAACAATTATTTCCCATCTAATGGTAATTTAAACATATTTATACACTATTGGACACAAACAGGAATTATACATTTCTTACTAAATAACAGTTTCTCGTCTCTGCAATCAAACTTTCAGCTAAGAACCATTCCAAACAAATAAACATAGGACTTCTTCTTTAGAAACATTTATTATTCCAATCAACTGGAAATTTACATACATACAGTTATTAATTTCATTCAAACCAATGTCATTAAAATAAGCACTAACATATGTAATCTTCCTTAGCATATTGCAAAGATATGTCATCAATAGAAATTTTAATTAAGCTCATAACTTGTATCATAATTTAATTTATATCAATAAAATATTAATTTTTTAATTCCTAACAAATTTATTTAAAAAATCTTATTTAATTTAATATTTTTAAATATAAAAAATACGGGTCGTTACAATCTCTCCCACTCAAAACTTTTCGTCCTCGAAAAGGAAGAAGAAAGAATCAAGAGGTTTGATATATTTTTATTCAAAATAATCAATTTATAAAAAATTAAAATTACATATTTAAGTTAATAAAATTTGAAAATAACTCAATTTCTATGAAAAAATTTCTAAGTCGTAAATTAATGAAAAATTTCGGCAGAGTCACCATTGCGGTGTTAGGTTTGGAAAATTAATAATATCAATAATTACCATTATATATATATCATATTTCAATAATAAAAATCCCAAACCATTGGAAAAAATAAAATACCGTTCCAAAAACCGTAATCCGAAGACATACCTATTTGTACGCAAAACAAAACTCTATTTATGAAACCAAAAGCAACAGCTATTGCTTCCATAAACTTATATTCCACTTATATAATCCAAAAGAGTGTTAAACTATGTAAAAGTGCAATATATTAGTTGTTTCAATTTATAGAACGAGCAATATACAATGCATAATAATAATATGCAACAAAAACAGTACAACCATCATATGCAACAAAAGTATCCATCACACATCCATAGCAACTAAAACAAATGGTTTGTTTAACTTTAGAAACTTTTGATAAATAAATTACCAAGTGTACCTTACGCTCAATTGCTTAATAGATTGCACATACAACCTCAAACAAATTGAAGTATCATTTCCTAAACATTCCATGAGCCAACAACATAGGATTTTAAATATTATTTAAGTTTATTCTATTGGTTTCTTTTTACATCATTTACTTTCAATTTATTTTAAATTTTCATTAATTCATACAAGATCTATCTTTTTATTAATTTACGTTAATTTACTTATCCCATTCAATATTTAAAATCATCAATAAATAAATTCTTAAAGTACTACATAATTTTCTTACGGTTTAATTCATATTTATTTACTTATATAGCTTGATTTCCATTTAATATTAATATTCTTTAATGAATCATTTCACAATTAAGTTTCTCTATTCATTGATTCACATTTATTTTTCATATATCATATCATTTAATATTATATCTATTTATGGACCATTTTTGTCACTTAAGCTTTTATTTGTACAATAATATTCTATTACATATTCATATTTAACATTACAACTTTTTTAACATTTTTGGTAGGTTTTTATATGTTTTTTAAAAGCAACCGAGTGTTATAAAAAATTACCTTGTACAATTTAGTTAACAAAAATGTTCAATAGTTTACATCTTCTTAATTTTCATTATCTTTAAATTTACAAGTTACAAATCTTCAATTTCTTTACAGTTTCATTAAACATTTAGCTTCTAATTTCTTATTTCTCATTTTATAAGTTTCTAACTATTAAAATTTCAATTTATTTCTACAAATGAAAATCATTAAGAGAAACTTAATAATTCAAAAATCGGGTTCATTTCTAATCACTTTGAAATAATATATATATATATATATATATATATATATATATATATATATATATATATATATATATATATATATATATATATATACACGTACTCATATCTTTTACATATATCAAAACATATTTAGAAATTTAAAATCAAAACCTATTTATCGACCCAAATGCACAGCAAAGCTACTAAGTGCCTTCCCACTTTGAGACCCAAAAATGAAGGTCGATGACGCTGCGCAGTCATCACCGAAATTATTTTCCAGCGATAGAAGAGAAGAGTATAAAACTTATTTCCTTTTAAATTCTTTTAAAAATAACATTCCTTTTAAGTACCCTTTGAAACATTTCCATTTCCAAATACTTCTAAATAATAATAATGTTATTATTTTTTCCAAATCTTTGAAACAAATTTCAAAACACAGGAATTTAAATTCTCAGATTTCTAATTAAATTCATTTTATTAGTAAATCATATTTTATAAAAACTTATTTATAAAAATTACATTTTCTTATAACATAGGAGTTAATAGTTTTAATAACTTTCACTAACCAGCCAATAAATGACAATAATCAAATATCATCATCTACTAACATCCGACACAACAAAAATAACAAAAATCAATTTATGAAAAATTATATATATATATATATATATATATATATTTAATTATTTATTTAAATATACCAAATATAATTACTGTGTAAAATTATTTCATTTACCTATATTTCAAAAATAATATGGTGTCGGTCTACCCTATTTTAGAAATCCCTATCGATGCCATGGCGTCCTATGTTCTTACCAAAATTCATAAATACTCAACAAAACAAATTAACACCATACAAAACATTTTAGTAGGACTAACAAATACGCCCTTATACACACACACATACTCAAACTCATCTTAGGGTATTATTGACCCTATTTCTAATGAGTTTAAACCCCAAAAGGCTAAGGTATCTCTAAACCAAAGCTTTGATGCCAATTGTGACAACCCATCTTTTTGGACGGTTTAAATCGACAATAACCCACACATGTCTAACTCAAACCATTCAAAATGGAGGATTTACAATGGGGTAAATAAGAACGTAAGAGAAAAGAAGGGAAAACAAAACACAGAATCTTACAACGGAATTGACAAAATATAATAATCAAATAAACAGTTCATGAAGTTGTTTCATAATATACATTTGATTACACGAATTTTACACAAAATGAGAGTACAAACAACAAAATATCAGTAATGATGCAGCAGAATAACACTAATAATATAATACCAAACCCGTCTTCGTCCTCAAGAAATAATATCTTCAACACTGAAAAGCTCAGGCTGACCCAAGCGTAATGAAAAGATAAAACTCTCGAGTCAGAACTAAAAGTTCTTATATAAGTTAAATCAGCAGCAAATAAATTTGAGTGTAATAGCTTTAGAGATGTTTACGGGATTTCACATCTCATATCCAGTGTATAACGTGCGTGCAATAACTTATGGGATGTTATAGGATTTTCCATCTCCTAAGGATCCGCTAAACTCTCTATAAAATACGCTATATATATGTAGTGTCTATCAGTAATGTAAAGTATTAAAATAGCGTTAAGGCGTTACTATTATCCCCCTTAACACATTTTTATATAAGCACCGTAGTCTATATATTACTGTAAACTCTATCGTAAACTGGTGGGATCTCAGGGAGCACTCCATAGGTACAACACAAAACAAAAGTGGTAGTGGGTGCAATCGGGATAATATGACAAGGCACACAAGGCTATACCAACTGTAGGATTCTACCGGATTACGGAACCAGCCTTTTGATAACGCATAGCAGCAGCTACCGCCCATTTCGAACAATACTCCTGTAATCAAGGGTAGCCACCAATCAATCACAAAATAAGAGATATGGTATCGAAAAAGTATATCTAATCGGAGGAGCGACCTCACTTAGTCTGGTTATGGCTCCTATTTTAGTCATTTTAATTATGACTCGTAAGTCATGGCTATCCATCATCGTTCTCTTACTTCACTCTAGCAAAGGTGCTCAATTCAACAACTTCATTCTGGATAACATCCTCAGCGTACACAGTTATTAAAGTGCTTCAAAAAAATTATAGAGAGTATGCCATTAAGTGGCCCCGGTCTCTTTAACGACCAACTGTCATTTTTCACACCAGTCGGTTCTTTTACATTTCGAAAACGATTTATATTTGATATCAAAATATCTCATTCAATTCAAAATATCCTTCATTTCAAAACCATCATATTTACACGAAATATGTCACATACTAGAAAATATCATTTCAAGTTCCAACCTAGGTTATAACCTCATTTAACCACGTTCGCATTTAAATCAATGATTTAAATATAAAAATTCCAATTTTGCACAGTTTGAAATTCCAGAAAATAGTTTGAATAGTTGTGAATATTTTGAATAGTTTAGAGATTTAAAGCAGTTTAATATAAAATGGTTTGAGTATTGAAAATGTTTTATATTGTGAAATAGTTCTGGAAAATCTAAATAATCTTGATATTTAAAATAATAGATTTTAAACAGTTTATATCAAAAATAATTTATTTTGAAAACAATATCAAATCAAACTGTTTCATTTCCATTTCAACAATCTAGACCCATGTCCAATTTCAAATCAACAAATTCAATTTCCAGTCTTTCAATTCAATTGACTCAATTTAGATTTAATGTCAAATTAATTTGATTTCAATTTCAATTCAAATTAACTTCAATTTTCGAAAAGTTCATTTTTAACTTCAGATTATATTCAACAACTTAATTCAATGATTTAAATCTCAATTCAATTCATATTTTAAACCATTCCAATTTATATTGATTTCATGTTCAATTTCAATTTTCTGATTTAAAACACTTAAAATCAAATTAACCCTCATTGTTAACTTTTAAGGTCTAAATATTTAAATAATTCAATTTTCAAAATTTAAGTCATATATCAATTACAACTTCACATTTTCCAACTCAATTCTTTAAACAATTTCCTTTTTACCAAATTAAGTTTCAACATTTCAAAGCTTGAATTTGAAAATAATTCAATTCATATCAATGCAAAATTTAATTCTTTTAAACAACGTTATTTAGAAAAAAACCGAATTCAAGATTTTTATTTTTTAAACCATTAACCAATCCGGTTTCCATATATAATTATCTACCCTATGGCCAATCGAATAGTTATTTCAATTTTAATTATAGGGATGGATATATATCATTTCAATCCAAATCAAAATGTCATAGGTATACATTATTTCAACATATTTCTTAATTTATTTGAAATAATTTAAATAACGGTTTATATGTTGTCACTTAATATATAGAGTGATATTAGGGATATATAAAAATAAATAAACATCCAATCATCCAAATATCAACAAATAGACATCCATCATAATCAACATCCAAATGAGCCAATAAATCACAACAATTAACCGATTATCAACATTAGGTATTTAACTGGCAATTTAATTTCAATATTAATTTAAATGGCAATTTAATTCAATAAAATTCAACTTCAGTTAAAATGTCAAATTAAACTACCAAACAGTAACCAATAAAATTCTTATTACATCATAAATTTAATTCAACTAACGTAAGAAGGTTTAGTATTACGTGAGTGGGTTAAATCACTCACCTTTGATTTTAGCTTATAAAAATCCAAACAGAAGCGTAAAATATCAACAGTCTCCAAATTCAACCAAATCAATTTCATGTTGCCCGGAATTTAAATATGAATCCAACAGAATAAATCGCACATGGATCGTGGTTAATATGCAAAAGGTATTCATGTTATAAGAAATATTATTAAAATAATAATTGGTACACATTTAATAAAAAAATAAAATAAATAAAAATAAACAATGTTTAATACTTACGTTTTTCTCAAGATGAGGCTTTAGGCAAAAGATGGAAGAACAAACTAAAATAAGGGCAGGACGTGTAGGAAAAATGAAAAACGGAAGAAAAAAATGAAACTCATGTTTCATAAAAGAAAAGCTTTTGAATTTTGCAAAATTGAGAGCTTTGAATTTGCTCACATTAAACTGATCCGAGGAAAGAAGGATTTGAAATGGGGATCTAAACATAGGAAATGAGGTGGTAACAAAAAAATGAAGGGACAAGACTAAAACTTAACAATTTTGTGATAACAATATACCTTCAGCAAAGAACAGTTTGAACTAAATGAATATGAGGTGTTAGGAGAAACAAAATGCAAATGAAGAAATAAAATTGCAAATTATTTAATAATATGGAAATGAAGGTGGAGGGACAAAAATGAATGTTAAGTTTTTTTTTTTTTTGAAAGCTTCGAGCATTAATAATGCATAAGGAAATGTATGTAGGAATGGGAAAGTATGCAAACCAAAGGAAAATGAAATTTTGTACACATTTAATTTTTTATCAACACACAATAAATAATATTATACTAACTTTAAAAAAGAAAACGTTCAATCTGGGTTTCCTAAAATGATCTTATATTTCCATTAAAACTCCCTTTTTATTTAACACAAAAAGTGTTTTTCTTTTATTAAATCTATTAATTGCGATCAATGTTTTCTTTCCTTTCAATTGAAATATTTCAACATTAATTGCAATTAATTACAAAGTCAAATTTCAAAACAGACAAGCTAAAATGGAAGAAATTCAAAATAATTATTTCCTTTAGTCATTTAAAAACGTTAATAAATTTGTTGTTTATACACCAATGTAATAAATAACTTACTTTAATAAATGATTCTCCCATTCTTGCAATCAATCTGTATGCTAAAACACATTTCAAATAGACATATATTTTTCCTTTAAATTAATCATTCCATTCTTTATTTTAGTGAGATTAAACATACATTCACAAATCAAACATTAATTTTATTTAATAAAAATGTTCTTTCATTAAATCAAACTTTCCTTATATTTTCACAATGCATAAGCTACGATTAATTACACTTATAAATTTACAATTTAGTGCCATTCTCCTATTAATTGAAATTATTCAATTACATTAATTTCAAGTGATTACAAAGGTGAATTTTAAAATGGATTAAATAAATGTAATGAGAAAGAGAATAATTATTTCTCATCTAATAGTAATTTAAACATATTTATACACTATTGGATACAAACAGGAATTATACATTTCTTACTAAATAATAGTTTCTCATCTCTACAATCAATCTTTCAGCTAACAACCATTCCAAATAAATAAAGAGAGGATGTCTTCTTTAATAAAGAAACATTTATTATTCCAATCAATTGGAAATTTACATACAAACAGTTATTAATTTCATTCAAACCAATCTCATTAGAATAAACACTAACATATGTTATCATCCTTAGCTTATTGCAAACATATGTCATTAATAGAAATTTTAATTAAGCTCATAACTTGTATTATAATTTAATTTGTACCAATAAAATCTTTTTTTTTGTTCCTAACAAATTTATTCAAAAAATCTTAGTTAATTGATATTTTCAAATGCCAAAAATATAGGTCGTTGCACAGCCTTAGATATTCCAGTTTCAAAGAGGGATTCTATATCTAAGGATTCCATAGATGGATTGCTAATGCGAATAGAGGGATCACGAGTATCTGGGTTATAGTGGACAGATTGACCAAGAGTGCGCAATTTATATCCGTTAAGTCGACTATAACAGCACTAGTCTTAGCTAAATTATTTATGAAGAATATAGTTAGACTGCATGAGATTCCTAGTAGTATAGTAAGTGACAGAGATTCCTTATTCACTAATGAGTTCTGGAAGAGTCTACATGAAGTTTTTGGTACCAAGCTCAAGATGAGTACCGCTTGCCATCCACGGACCGATGGCATACAGAAAGATTTAACAAAGTCTTAGAAGATTTGTTAAAAGTTTTTGTGCTACATTTTGGAGGATCATGGAAAGACCATCTACAGTTAGTCGAGTTTTCATATAACAGTAGCTATCAGACTAGTATAGGGAGGAAAACGCTTGAAGCTTTGCATGGAAGGCCATGCTAATTTCTTGTATGTTAGTTGAGACCGGAGATAGATTAGTTCTTGGTCTAGATTTAGTAAGAGAAACTGCAGAAATGATTGGGTTAATTCGGATAGAATGAAGTTCAATCTGGGCAGAAAATTTATATAGGTAAGAGATGAAAAGACTTAGGGTTCTCACTCAAAGATCATGTTTTCCTTAAGGTATCATCGATGAAGGACGTAATAAGGTTCGGGAAGTCAAGGAAATTGGCACCGAGGTTTGTTGGACCATTTCTTCGAAAGGATCGAGAAACTCGCTTGTAGGATAGAGTTACCAAATAGTTTGTTAGGAGTCCACGATATTTTTCATATTTCTCATTGAAGGAAGTGTGTTCGAGATCCATAAACTAATATTACTCTGATTATGTTAGAAGACTTAGTAGTGGAACTGGATATGACTATAGTTAGACAGCCAGTTCGCATATTGGTTAGGGATTAGAAAAGGCTAAGAAATAAGACGGTCGATTATTAAAAGTCCAATGGAGTGAGGACGAAAGAGACTGTACTTGGAAAACAAAGAGTAGGATTAGAGACACTTATCTTGACTTGTTTGATGGTATGTTTTACCTTTATATTTGATTGATATATGCACCTTATTGTAATTTTGAGATTTCAAAATTCTTTAAGGAGGGAAGTCGGGAAATACCCTAAGTCTGACAAACATTTTTTAAACATATAATTGGATGACTTAAATAATGTAAAAGGATAAGAAAATTGAGATGTGGTAATTAAGTTTAGGTCGTGCCTTAGTTAGTAAACCAATTAGAGACGAAAAAAGTCAGGATAAGATTGAGGAAAATGATAAGGGAAAATGGGAATAACCTTTATTCCTGCCCCTTAAACCCTTCTATCTTCATTTTCTTCATTTATTTACAAATATACAAACCAAATCTAAAGTGGGTCCGACCATAGCAAAGGAAAAACAAGAAGGAAACTAAAAGTTTAAGGAACCAAAGCTAAAAGAAATCAAGTCTGCACCAAATCCCATCTTTCTCATCCAAATCAAGGTGAATAAATGAGTATACATCTCATATTTTTTATTATATTTAGATTTTAAGTGTAAACTCATCTCTTTTGTAAGTACTATGCCATGTTTTAGTAGTTCGAATGATTATATGCTTGTTGGTGACTTTTTAGAATTTAAATACGAAACTAAATGATATGTTTGAGTTGGAAAACCTAACATATGATACCCAAATGACTTGAGATTTTGATATAACGTTAGAAATATTATTTTAGAAGTGGGTTTTTAATTTTATAATTTTCCAAATAAGGATGGATTTTATATGAAATTTCTATGTAAAGAAATTGGCAAATCGCCAATTAAAACTCAATTTATCGAATATATTCAAAACATAGCTATAATTGACAAATTACTGCTGCTAATTACTACTGTGTTGATGATATTCCGGCTTTAATGAATTCGGTTTGGTTCAAAGGACTGTTGATGGCGGTTTCGTACGATAATGCGCTAATGGAGCATTTATTTTGCTCCATTGGAACAACGACAAGTGATAAATTGTTCAGTAAAAATATATTAATAATTGAGTAGGAAGAACCCTACTTACCATGTAGGATGCATAAGATCAGCACCAAACTTTGTTGACTAAAATTAATTAATAATGGATCTCCACCCCTTTTGTATAACAACAGTCTATGTTCTAAAGGATATATTAGTGGATCCACTATAGAATAGGGAATGAACATAGCTAGTGAGTTTAGGTGCTATTTAGATATTAAGAAACGAAGAGGAAGAAGAGAAAATTCGGAACTAAAATTGAGTGAGGTAAGTGATCAGGTGATTGATGCGACATGGGAAATGGTTGTGGTGACACGTACTCGAAACAGGCACCGGGCATGATGTTGGATGCACGGTGCAAGGTGTCCCGAATGACGTTTATAATTTCGAAATTTGTCCCATGAATATGGCAGTATTTGAAGCTGACGGAAGGACAGTCCTGGTCTGTCTGGTTGGTATTATTATGGTTGAGATGCGAGACTTTTGGGCTTCGGCTTTGAGTTAAGTTGGAAAAAATATCGAACTTATTTTGATCGAGCCGGTTAATGTTTGGGCTTTTGAAATGTTGGATTGGTTCGGTAAATTGGTTTTTTCGTGCTCGGTGGATCTCCTGTTTTTTTTTCTTGGACTTTTTCTGCTTGTTGACTTATTTCAACATTGCGGGGGTGGCCGAGAACATAAATGGGTTGTGGTCGTGGTGGCATGGAGAATCAGTTTGATATAAATTACTTGTACCATTATATCAATATCTAGAAATAAGCTCTTTCCAAATAGCATTATCATTAATGTCTTTAAACTTCCATAACCATTTACCAAGCAATGATAAATTCAAATTACGCAAGTTTATAACCCCTAAACCACCTTCCTTCTTGGCTTTACAGACGGTCTCCCAATTAACTATCATTATAAATACATTATGTATATCACTATGTAATGTGATCTACTGAAATTCAAATAAATCATTTTTCCAGCTTTCTTTCTCTATCTTCTCAGTAAGCTCTTATATTATTTAGGCAAAACTGTTACAAAGCACATGGTTAGGATCAGCATCATAAAAATCTAACACTAATACATAACAAGCAATACGATTAACCTTTGCTCTACCAAAATAAAACAAATCATGTACAGAGTACAGATACAATACAAATAGATGTGACAAATAAACAGAACTTAAGGATTGTAAGTGGTAGCACCACATTTGCATTTCCAACCTTCGGGTTCGTAATTAGTGTACTGATCGTGCTTCAGATTGTCTGTTGTTGTAGGCACTTGCTCAGCCATGCATGGCTCGCAGCCTCTGCACTTGCTCGTGAATTATGGGTTTAATTATTGAAAATAATTAAAAGAAGTTTTTGGCCGTGAAATTTTTGTACGTCGAAAAGTATAATTAAATTAATTTATTATGATTTTTGGGGATTTTTCTTAAGAGTTTGGAAATGATGAATAAACTATTTAAGTCTAAATGACTTATTAGTTTAATTAAAATGTTTATAATATAGTTTATATTGTAAAATATTTTGCATAGAAAATTATGACGTGCGTTAATTTTTCTTAGAAGAGTTTGATAAAGTTTTGATAGCCAATAAGGATTTGACAAATTATAGAGGTTTAGGGAAAAGAAACACTTTTTATAGTAAAATTGTTGTTTTCAAGTTAATTACCATACAACCATGCCGCTAGTGTCTATGTTGAGTCCATTTTACTACATCCCACTACCATCGATGTGGAACAAAGCAACGCATATGATGTCAATGAGTTTGGCATGAAATGGATTAGTTTTGAACCACGTCGAGGTTATAGTAACAAAGATAAAGAGATGGTCTTCAATATGGGTATGTCAAGGCACAGGCATGCCGCTTTTTTACTAAGAAGCATGATGCTGCATACACTTCTTAATGTTTTTGGCCTCGCCGACCGAGAAGGTCATCGAGCCTAACCCATACCACATTAAACTTGTCATCGAGCCTAGCCCTTGCTACTTTTTAACTGGTCATTGAGTTTATTCTATGCCGCTTTTTAATATAATTGTAACTCCCTACCTCTATGCTCACGCTAGCCAAGGACACTATGGAGTAATGCCGTTAATAGTATGAAGAATAAGGCTGTTGAGGTGCGACCATCTGTGTAATTGCTTTGTGCGAATACCGATATGCCAGATAAAATATCGGTTCAAGAGGAAATCCGACATACCGATACAAACTCAAAGCTACTACACAGTGGCTATGTGGTCTTCGAAAAAAAATATAAAATAAGCATAACACAAATCAGTCGTAGATATTCATATCACAAAGGCAGAAACAAATATGAATATAACACGTAAAAGTGTACATCAAAGTAGTGATCATACAAGATCCACTACACCACAAAAGAATAGGTACAAGTGCTAGAAAAAAGAATATGTATAAATAAAGGAGTCGCTATCTCGAATGTATACAACAAAAACTACTAAGTTAAGTAGTTAGCCCAAAAGTCAAATGTAGGATCACGATAAGAAGTCAAGTAGAAGCATCTGAAATACCTCGGTCTGACCCGAGTATTATTTAAAAAGAAAATAATAAACGGATCAGTCTAGCTATAATTATCATATAAAATGAGATAGAATAAGAGATATGACAAAACTTATGATAACAATAATGCCATACTATGATAAATATACATTTAACAACAATAAAAATCATACAATATCTCAAGAATCTCAAAACAGCAAAAAAAATGTCATATTCTTTATTTTATTCACCAAACTACAAATATTGACAATCATATCAATGCCAATCGCAAAAATTGGTGAAACACAAATTCTAGAAGTCGTCAATTAGAAATCCAAAAATCACAAAGGGGGAGGCCTATCACAAACGGGAGAATGAAAATACACCAACACATGCATCACAAATGGGTCGCTAACTGTGACGCCCCACCTCTATACCCACACTAGTCAAGAACACTACGGTGTAGAGTTGTCAACTAGCATGGAGAATAAGGCTGTTGAGGAGCGACCATCCTCGTGATTTCTTATCACGCGGTGGCTATAATAATCTTCGAAAACAAACATAGAAATATGCATAACACAAATCAGTCACAGACATCCATATCACAAAGGCGGAAGAAGATATGAATATATAACTAACACATGAAAGTGTACATCAGAGTAGTGGTCAAAAAGATCCACAATAATACAAAAGAATAGCAACACGTGCTATACAAAAGAATACATCTATGAGTCTATATCTCAAGTGTAAACGACAAAAACTGCTAATCTAAAAGGTCAACCAAAAGTCAGAGTAGTAAATCCCTGGGGAAGAAGTCAAGCAGAAGCACCTGTAACATCTCGGTCTGACCCGAGTATTATTTATAAGAAAATAATAAACGGATCAGTCTAGCTATAAATATCAGATAACATGATATAAACAATAGATATGGCAAGAACATATAGTAACCATAAAGACATACTATGATAAGCATGTAAATGAAGATCATCAAGAGATCAAACAATATCAAAAGAATCTTCTAAAAGATCCAAATTCACCTAAACATAAAAGTTGGAAAATCATAACAATGAAAGTCATGAAAATAGGTGAAGCACAAATTCCAGAAGACTACACAAGAAATCCAGAAATTACAATATAGGAGCATGAAAACTCACAAAATGGGAGCATGAAAACTCACCTACACGTGTAACACAAAGCGAGAAGCTATCTCATGGTTGCAAGCCATTAATTTTGACACAAGAATGGCCCGAAGACCGTGGGGCGCTACCCCACATATGTGATGGCGAAACATCACACAAATGAGATGGCGAAACATCACAAGAGCGGAGCAGGGTCTAGTCTCCCTCGCAGACAAAGAGACATCGCACAGTTGCTAGTCTAAAACACAAAAATGATCGTCATGATCATCAAGAAGTGTCAATTACACTAAGTTAGTAAATTTAAAAGTTTAACTTCATGTCCCATAACCACTTGCTTAACTCAAATATTTACTAACAAACTGTAGATCTCCACTAGAAAATTGTCACAAGAGATTCAATCGAACAAGTCCAAAAATTAACCGACGAAGTAAACGCAAGCATTTCATACCACTTGTTTTACTAAGTCGTTTAATTAGATTTCTCATACGAGTGAGGTAAAGGTTTGTATATACTAATAGATTGAAAAACGGTTTAAGGAAAAAGCTTTGTTATTAAAAATAGAGTTGAAATCGTTTTGCTGAAAGAGTTTTGATATTTACTACTAGTATTGAAACCTTTATTTTATTAAAGTGGCAAATCACAAAAACTTCGCGTTCAAAGACGTGAATGAAATCCAAGGAAATCAACTCAAAATGCATCTTTCATCAAAGAGCCCCTACGGAGGGGGTGTCCGGGGGGGTGGCAACCCCCCAAGGTGGGGGTGCGGGGGCAACGCCACCGCTTACGGGGTTCGACCTGCCCGGCCAGGTCGCGGGGGTCTAACGACCTAAGGGGAATTGGGTCTAACGACCTAATGGTTGCGACCTAAGGGTCTTCGCGACCTAACGACCTAAACAAGGTCGAGCGAGTTAAGTTGATGCGCGACCTAATGTGTCACGCGACTTAACGAAGGCAAGGCCGAACGAGTTAGGGGGATGCACGACCTAACGGAGGCGAGCGACTTAAGGGTTATAAGGTGGAACGACCTAACTGATACGCGGCTTAAAACCCACGCGACCTAACGACCTAACAGGTCATACGATCTAGTGGTCGAGCGACCTATCGATTTTAACTCGCGAGCGACCTATCAGTTCTACGACTCAAGGGGTCAACGACCTACGGGATATAGATCACGCGACCTAACGTTTTAACACGTGAGCGACCTAACGTTATAAAGGCCAAACGACCTAAAGCTTAACTCGCGAATGACCTACGGCTTAAGACTCAACTCGCGAGCGACCTAACACTGCAGAGGGGGTTTAAGGCCAGAAACGACCTAAGTGTTAGCGACCTAACGACCTATGGGCCAAACGACCTACGACTTAAAGCCCAACGACCTAATTCCGAGATGACAATACGTGCAGTGCGACCTAGCGCTTTAACACGCGAGCGACCTAAGGGTTATGTCGCGAACGACCTAACTCCGAACACACGAAAATGGCCGGAACGACCTAAATGCAGAAAATTCACCAAAACGCTAAAAATTGGAGTTTTTCGCCAATCTAATCCAAACCAAATGCAAATGTGCATGCAAAAGTGATAGGAAATCATTCCCAACGGTCCAATATAGTTATAGGCTAGAATTGTGAGATAAAAATCTCACCTTTGCACTAAAATTTATGAAGATGAAGCTTGAAAGCAAGGAGAAGCAATCCAAAGCTTGGATCCAATATCTTCTACTTGAATTTGGAGTTGAATGTTGGATTTGCAATTGAATTTGTGCTTGGAGTTTTAATTTCCCATTCTCTTCACCATTAATGCCAAAGCTTGAGTTAGTTAGGAAATTTATGAAGAGTGAGGAGAAGGGGGTTGGAACTTGGGCTTAATAGGCTAAACTAACCCAAAGTCCATGGCGGGAAAAGTTAGTGAAATTTCACTAACTCCAAACCTATCAATGTTTATACTTAAAAAAGTTGTAAACGGCATTTCGAACTCAATGGAAGTGGTCTCGAGTCCTAATTTGACCGTTTGCAAAAAGTAGCTTTTCGGACCAATATCCGATTAACGACAAAATATTTAAATAAAATATTTAAATATAAAATCGATAAATATGCGGGTTGTTACACTAACCATAGAGACAGTACAACGACGTAGTATATTAACAGTAAGCCCGAGAAACCTGAAACTCAAATAATTCAGAACATCGACGTAACACAGTAACGGTACGCCCGATGGACCCGAAACTCCAATAATTCGGAACAACGGCATAATAACGGTGCATCCGATGAATCTGATAAACCGGAACAACGATGTAGTACAATAACGGTACATCCAGTGATCTAGACAAGCCGGGACATCGACGTAGTACAATAACGGTGCATCCGATGAACCAAACACCATAAAAGAACACGAGTCGCTAGCCCATAAAAATGAGATGAAACTCCAAAGAACCCATAGGTCATTAGCCTATAAAAGAAATGAGACGAAGCTCAATAAAACGAGGTATTAGTCCCTCACATGGACAAAGAGACATCGTACACTACTAGTCTAAACCATAAAATGATCACCATTGATTAATAAAAACTGTGAATTACACTAAGTTAGTAAATAAATGAGTTTAGCTTCATGTCTCATGACCATTGGCTTAACTTAAATATTTACAACAAATTGTAGATTTCCACTCAAAAATTGTCACAAGAGTTTCAATCGAACAAGTCTAAGAATTAACCGACAAAGTAAACGTAAGCGTTTCATACCACTTGTTTTGCTAAGTCGTTTAATTGGATTTCCCAAATGAATGAGGTAAAGGTTTGTATATACTAATAGATTAGAAAACGGTTTTTTAAAAGCGAGTTTGATACTGAAAGTAAATGTTGAAATCGTTTTGATGAAAGAGTTTGAATATTTACTACTAGTATAGAAAACTTTTCATTTTAAAGTGACAAACCATGTAAATGATTGTAGAAACAATCAATCACCAAAAATTCACATACGAAGACGTGAATCAAATCCAAAGAAATCGATACCAAATCCATCAACATGGATATTCTCAAAAATCTAGAAAAAAGAAGTCATCAAAGTCGATAAAAGTGATAACAATCAATCGGATCAACAAAAATCGATAAACCTTGGAAATTTACTCAAAAACTAGGCAAATAGAAAAAACTCAATTCCAAACGTCTAGGGGTCAATCCAGACATCTAGGTTTGGTTTCTGGAAATTATCCAGAAAACCACCTAGACGTCTGAAATTTCAAAGCAGACGCCTGAAAACCATTCCAGACGTCTGAACCTATAATTCGGACGTCTGAAATTAGTCACTGCCATTTTTATTTTCTGTTGTTTCTTCTTTTTTCCAGAATGCATATCTAGACGTCTGGACTTGAAAACCATACGTTTGAACACCTGGTCTGGGCAACAGTTTGCCAGGCCATGATAGCCAAAATGAATCGAAGGCTATCGGACGAGCAAGGGAGACTAGGGATTTATGCCAAGCGATAACCCAGCCTTATGGGCTCTTCGATACACCCCAATAACAAATTCAAACATCCATAGTAGGATTTTCATAAAATTGGACTTAGAAACCAAAAATTGGAAAATTCACCAAATCAATTCAAACCAGAAGCAAATGAACATGAATAGATATTACGAATTCATACCTAAAAACAAAGAAAGTTATAAACATAGATGTGACTTCAAGAACTCACCTTTAAACCCAAATATAGAAGTGAGAAGCTCTAAAACAAGCAAGGATTGATTTCTCTTCAATAACACCTCTAGAATCCTCGACATATTATCAACGGTGAAGTTTTTCCTAAGTTAGGGTTTAGGAATTTCTGAGAATTGAAGAGAGATTGAGATGGAGAAGATGAAGAGGATGCTTACCTAAGCTTTTCTTTGATTTTGGAGCTAGAATCTTGAATTTCCTAGTAAACTGGGGCTTAGGAATTCTAATTTCCTAGTAAATGAGGGGTTAGGAATTCTAATTTCCTATCTCTTCCCTAATTTTTCTCTTAGCTTGAGAGTGTTAGGAAATGAAAATGAATGAAGAGGAGTTGGATGAAGAGTTAGGGTGTTATGTTGGGTTAATGGGCTGAAACCCAAACCAAAGCCCAATAGAAAAATAGCAAAATTCTTCTCAACTCCAAATATATCGATGTTTATACTCAAAAAGGTTGAAAATGCCATTTTGGACTCAATGGAAGTGGTCTCGAGTCCTAATTCAACTGTTTACAAAAAGTAGCATTTTGGACTTTTATCCGACTAACGATGCTATATTTAAATATACAATCGTAAAATATGTGGGTTGTTACAGACTCCGCTCCTTAAAGAAATTGCATCCTCGCAATATTTAAGAAGAAAATAAAGAGTAACAACCATAAAAGCATATCAACACAAAAGAAAATTTGAAATAAGAAGTCCACCTCAAAGAGCATGAGAGAGTAAGTCCGGATGCGTTCGCTCGATGAATTCTTTGGGTTCCCAAGAACAATCCTTAGGATTTGAGGACTATTGAACTTTCATAAGAGGAACATCTTTATTTCGAAGGCGCTCAACCTCCGAAGCAATAATGTGAATAGGATGTTGCTCATAAGTCAAATTAGGCGAAACTTCAATTTCTTCAATAACACCGGCTCAAAAATAGAATAGGAATCCATAAGGCATTTCCGTAGTTGAGAGACATGGAAAATATCATGAATAGCAGAAAATTGAGCCAGTAATAAAAGGCGATAAGCCACAGAACTGATACGTTCGGTGATGGGAAATGGACTAATATATCGAGGTGCTAATTTTCCAGATCAACTGAAATGCACAACACCTAAACCAATACGACTAGCGTCGGTTCAAACAGTGAAGTCTTGGTTCCCTTCGGGAATCACAAGAATAGGAGCATCAAAAAGGAGTTCTTTTAATTGATCCTCTTTTCCGAAAAGCTAAGACTTTCAAAATTATAATTAACTTCATATAATCATCTTTTTATAAAAATTTACTTATTCCAAGTCAATTTACTATGCCTGGCTGTCTCATCATAGCGTTTAAGAGATTCCTATCGATAACATTGATCAAGCGCATCGACCAGAATTCTTAAAGCACTCAATGGGTAAAACAACACAAAATCATCTTCTATATGATAAAAATATCTCTTAAAAAATTTACTAATATTCTATGCTCGTTTTAAGAAAAAAATCCAATTATACTTATAAATGTATCTTATTAAAAAGATTTGCAAATTTCAAATTGCTGTTTTCATCCATAATCAATGAATACAAGGATGGTCTCATCGATATATTAAAAGAATACTCGATTCATAAGATGGATAAAATAATTTAGACAAATCGAATGACACCACAAGTCATTCATAAAAATCATAACGAGTGCGAAATGTGATAAGTGGAACGCTACCCTCCGCAACTCGTAGCTAATGAAAACCGGTGGCAAGGTCGAACTGAAAGGACCTTAGCACCACTCAATAGATTGCTTAGGTGATAATCCTAAGACAAGCTTAAAAACACCAAAAAATTCACAGACTACTTGAATTGGAGAAATAAAATTTCCCTCATCACGTAGGTTTAAAGAATAAAATGATGCCACTGAATTAGGATCGAAATCCTTAAGAAAAAATAGAAATCTACTTAACAGATTGAGAATGTCAAAGATGAATAGTCTTCTCGGGACATAGGATATGGACTTCATAATAATTAAGCCAATCCTTTCCCAAAATCAATTCCAAAGCCTAAGTAACTCATAACACGCAAATCGGCTCAAAAAGAATAATCACATAAAATAATCTCGACATTTTTACAAAGTAAACTGAGTGTTGCGGATCCACCAACCAAATTCACAATTCTCAGTGTAGTCATCAAGCCCAAAGTGTTTAAATAAAAAGAATCAATAAGTTCTTTTGATATAAAATAATTAGATAAACCCATATCAAAAATAATACTAATAATGTGACGACCCAACTTTCTCTCCACAGAAAGCCGCATCATCTTTAAGAAAGAAAGGGATATAAAAGAGAAAGAAAGAAGAGAAAGAAGAAACAACACTAGAATCTCAACAATGGAACGAATAAATTATATTAATAACATAAGTATTACATGATATACAACATCTTTCAGAATTACACATCATATACAACACATACTAGACAGTTATAAACACCTATCTAGTTGTTACAACTCAACAAAGAGATACCAACACAGAGAACACAGAGCGGAAACTATATATCTAACGCCGAAGCCTCCTACTCCATTGCTCCTCCACAATTCGTCAAAGATAACATGAATCCCTTGGCTACTCATAAAAATTTAAGTACCCAAGAGTTTAAGAAAAACAGAAGATAAACTCCGGGTCAGACATGGGTCTGGTGTGAGTAACAGGTTAAAGTTGCTTGACTTTTAAAATCCTTTGAAAAGAAAAGGTATCACGTAAGACTTCCCACACATAAACATGGAAAAGTTTTTACCTTACGCTAACCAAAACATTTGATAGGAAATTCGATGATATTATAATAGTGTCTAGGGTTTTCAAGTAAAGAAGAAATAGCCAAAATTGTTACATGATTAAATTCCAGCTACTAGCCACAATAGTGGGCAATACAATCAAAAACGTTGGCACTTATTGGAATTTGGATTTCATACAATGGCAGGGCTACCGGGGTACCGCCCGTCACAGTACGTGGCCTACATCACCGTACCGAAGATTACTCCCAATCCCCTGCAACACAAAGCCGGAACCATTCCTTGCTGAACAGTTCCGAACAAGACAACCCCGGCAGTTGTTGCAATCAATTGTCCCACACAACCGAATATAAAGGGACTTCTAGACAGGGGTAAATCTCGTCCTACTTGGGTATGACCCAATTAGCCTTACTGCACCTCCCATGTTTAGCCATTCCCGGTTGATGAGGCTTGAGGCTACGATTACCTTTAGAGAACACATCTCTTAGAATGCTCATCGTCCACCTGACGATGTTCTGAAAGCATTCAATCCATACAAGTTCATTCCGGGTTCGAACGAAACCGAAGGCATATCTCGTTACACTCATTTTGGAATCACCCTCAGAGTTAACGACGATAACCCTTGCACTCTGAATCTTCATCTTCACTTGAGATTCACGACCTATCGTTAATTTGGATCGATGTGGTTTTCGGATATCCAAATATAGAAACCCGATCATGGTCTCATCGAAATCCAAAACGCCATCTTTTAGGTCCAAGTTGTTTTAAAGTTTAAACAATTCAATATTATCTATATGCACGCAGATAGATAACTCACAATAAATAATCAACATTATCATCATGAACAGATAATCCCTATTATCATCACAAACAGATAATTCATATTATCATCACAATGCAACCAAATCATGTATATCACACAACATCACTTATCTCATATCTGAGATCTCAACTATTCGGGGCAATCAATATCAATCAACATTCATAAGTAATGACTTATTAATCACTATTCTATAATTAATTTAAAATGAATTAAATTAATTACTTCTTCTCTAATTAATTTAAAGTAAATTAAATTAATTACTCATCCATATAAACCTTGCTTACATAACCATTAATTAATTACAAATCAATTAATTAATTACCCTCAAATAAATCATCTTAATTAATCACCCTTGATCAATTATCCATTAATTACATTCAAGTAATTAGCCTTTAATTAATTTCACTAATTAATTATTCTAAACCAAATTCAGTAATTAACCTTCTAATTACTTCATTAATTAATTAATTACATTAATCCTTGATCAATTACATTAATTAATTCCTTCATTGATTAATTGTTCTTAATTAATCAACCCTTAATTACATCATTATATTAATTAATGATCCTTAATTATTTTTATTTATAATTACCTTATTTAAATTAATTACATTAAGAAATTAATCATCAATTAAACCATATTGATTAATCACTCTTGATTAATCACATTTAGTAATTAACTACCTTTAATTACTTCATTAGATAAGTTAATTACTCCTTAATTAATTAATCTTTAATTAATTATATTTATTAATCACCCTAGATTAATCTCATTAAGTAATTAGTTACCCTTAATTAATTACATCTCTTAATTATCTTCAAATAACTTTATTTATCAATTCTTAATTAATTACACTAAGTAATTAATTATTAATAACTTCCTCTACGTAATTGTTCTTCATACTAATTACACAAAGTAATTAATTTCCAAAACTCTTCCATTTCCTAATTATCCTTCAATTAAATTACATCCAGTAATTATCGTCTTAATTACTCCACTAAGTAATTATTCTTCATTAATTACATTGAGTAATTACTTATCCAGTGATTATCTTAAATTAATTAAACTTAATTAATTAACTTAAACTAATCAAAATAAACTTAATTGATTACAATTAGTAATTAATTTCTTAATTACTTTCATTAAGTAATTACATTTAAATAATTCACAAATGATTATCTTTAAATTAATTAATCTAATTAATCACTAAAATTAATTAGTAAATAATCCTAAGTTAATGACCTTCATTAACCATTAACAAATTTTTAATTACTTCTCTAAAGTAATTAACTGAGATTAATCATTATTAATTACAAATGAATCTGTCCATAATAACCCATTAATTAATCTCAAATTATTTAATTAATCAAGTGTTAATCTATAACTTAATTAATTTTTGATTACTTTGATTAATAAATTTCAAATCATTAATTTTAGATCAAATCTTATCTAATTAATGATTTCTTAATTATAAATCAATTATTCTTAATTAACTTTCTTAATCATTAAATTAATTAAATTAAACCCTTAATTACTTAATTAATTACCCAAATCATTAATTAATTAAATTAACTAATGACCCATCTTAATTACCTTAACAATTTAATGAACTATAAATCATTAAGGCCTAATTAACTTTAAGATAAACCTTAATCTTATTCATGATTTAATTTTCATTAACAAAGTATTTTAAAAACAATTTGCCTTTAAATTCCATTTTAAATTTAAGATTTAAAATGAAAACAAATTTTAACATTAACAAAGCTTTTAAAACAATTCACAAAAAATTTTATTTACATGTTAAAGAATTACTTATTTTATAAAAGAATTGCTTGTTTTATAAAAGAATTTATAAAAAAAATTTAAACAAAATTCATTTTTAAACTTCAAACCATATTTTAAAACATTCAAAGTTGTTTTAAAACATTTAAATCCAAAAACTTTATTTATTTCAAACTAGAATTTAAACAAAGCTTTGAGTTCAGATTCAAACTTAAATTTAAAATCTTGTTTAAACCTTATTTTCAGATTTTTAAAACCACTTATAAAATACCTTATCATTCAAACTTAATTACAACATTTGAATTTATAACCTCTATTTTCTTTTCAAATCCTAAGATTCAAATTCAATTTGAATTCAGATTTAAAATTCAGATTTAACTTGTTTTCAAAACCCTTGTTTTAAAACTTTCTTTATTTTTATTTTTAGTTTAAATTTTAAAAACTGTAACACTGACAGTTTTCTAAATCCTGTAACAAAATTTACCCCAGCCTGTTCAATTTTTCTTCGAGTCTTACCCTAAATTCCTTCGAGTAAATACTCGAACTACTAGAGTGAAACTCGAGTACATTTTCACCAATTCCAATCCCACTTCACCAGAAAACATAAGTGCATGGTGCACATGCACCGTGACTCTGATCAACTCCGGCCATACACCAAAGCTTCATCTCATCGGCAACCACCCGCGCACCATCCCACAATCATTAGATCGTCTCCATCATCTAGAAATCAAAATCTAGACTCAACACCCAAACCTGGAAACACAGAACCACCTCAACCCAAAACCTGTCAACGCCTAAATCAAGCTCCTCCATCCATCAGAATACCAACACCACCGGCCATGGCTTCATCCACGATCCTGTAACCGATTCCTAAAGTTTGGTAACTCTAGATCCACCAGTGGATGATTGCTGAAGCAAAACCGACCATCCACCCAAAATTAGGTTTACAGATATCAACAACCTCCCATCGTCACCACCGACTTCTGATTGACATCCTGTTATTTTTTCTTCAATCTCCGACCATCCTTCTTCCTTCATACAGAAACTCGACCTCCCAATCCACTTGGATCACCAAAGACCCCTCCAAAACCAAATTCTGATCAACCCTCACTTGCTCAGTCAAACCCAATTTAAAATTTATGATTTTACTCTTAAAAATCATGTCTTAGTTTAAGGATTTAGTTTATATACATGAATTACACAATTAACATATTTGAATTTTTACAAAGACTCGAGTTTCCTGTTTAATTTTATTTCCAGAGCAATTCCTCATTTAATTTAAGTTAAATAAATTTTAAAACTTAGTTTATAATCAAACAAGCAATATTTGTTTGGATCCTAAGTCCTAACAATCAATGGATCAAGAAAAATGATTTTAAATTGAAAACTGGGGTTGAAATTTAGAACAGAAATGTTCTACCGGCATTCAAAATCATACATGCATCACACATCCACAAATACACAGAAATTTTCCAACATATATATACAAGTACAATCTTATTTTAGGCATTAATCAAGCAACCAGATTTATCTTTAAGTTTTAAAAAGTGTTACTCACCTGAAACTGAAGCACAAAGCATTATTTACAAAATCTTGAAACTGGAATGGCCAAGCTTCTTTGATTGAAATTTAAATGCTTCTTGCCCTTTTGAAAACTTGAAAACTATATGCATGCAGGCTTCCATCTTTGAAGAAAATGCTAAAGCTTTGATTTTTAAATTGATCTACAGGTTTGCTTGCTTTTCAAAGCAGGATTGAAGAAATGCAGGGTTGATTTCTTTGGGTTTTGAAAATGCAGACATTTATTTACTTGCAAAACTTTGGTTCCGGGTTGTTGAATTGATGAGATTATAAGTTTGTTTGTTTTTGAAGAATGATTACAGATAATTTGAATTTTTGATCTGGTTCAGAGGAAGATGATTCTCAGATTTGAAGAGTGATGTTTTTAGGTTTTTGTGATTTACATCTTTGGTTTGAGGAGTGTTACTTACTGATTCGAATATGTTTTTTTGGTTTTAGAGATGATTTTAGATTTGCTTTCTTAGCTTAGAAATTTGAAAAGGAAAATTGAAGAGGAGGAAACAATGTTATAAAGGCTGAAATTAATTTTACAAAATAAAAGAAAAGGATGAAAATTGAATGACACTTGTCATGTTGTTTAATTCATAAATTAACACATGTATTTAGATAACTTAATATATTAACACATGTTGTTTGTTACTTAATATGTTAACACATGTCTTGTTTAATTTTCTTTTTATTTTAAATGTTAATAAAGGTTTTACTTAATTTATTTATACTTATGTAAATATATGTGTGAATTACTTATGTAAAGAAAATGTAATAAAAACAAATTATAAATAAAAGCTTTACCAAATATTTTTAAGATCTAAAACATTTTAAATATTTATTTTTAAATATCTATTCTTTTGAAAAGCTTTAAATTCAAATTAAATTATAAAATCAAATCTAAGAATCAAATTATATCCATACATATATAACCACTTATTAAATTTAAAAATAACAATCCTATTTCTATAAAATCTATTTATGTTTATAAAAGCTAAGTATTATAACTATCATTTGAGAATAACAAATTTAACAATTTTAAATGATTTATAAAAGAGATTATAAATCACTTCTATTATTAAATGAATTAAGACCATATGCCATATTGTGATTTAAACTTCTTTTTCAAATCATATATATGTATATCAAATAATATTTTTTTTAAATGAAACAAACTTTTTTATTTAAATTTAAAAATTAAGCTAAGATATAATTTTAAGCAATTTAACATTTATTTTAAGTATTTACAAACCATATAGTTATTAATTAAATAACTTTGAAAAACTTAATATTAATTTAAATCATAATTTCTAAATTATTAAATATATTATTAGAATTTGAAAAAAAAAATTATTTATTAAATTCCAAATCAAAGATTATCTATAATATATTCAAATATATATATACACATTATAGATAGAACATTTTATTAGCTTTTAAAAGATAAAATCACTAATTAAATATTTATTTAATTAGATTATTAAACCAATTCATATTTTATTAATCAATATTATCAAATCAATTTAGTTTTAAATAAAGATTATTAAATTGATATTGCCAAAAATTCCAGGATATCACAAATAAGATAATCATGAAACAAATTAATGCCATCAATGATAGAATGAGAAATACCTTGACCAAGAGAAGTGTCACTAGGAGCTTGCACAACATTCAGCTCTCCCCCTCTCCAACTCTGAAGTATGGGACATGTAGATATAAGATGACCTGAACTTCTACAATAATGACAAAAAAGGGGTTTCGGACACCTATTTGCATAGTGGTCCGTAGAACCACAATTGTAGCATTGTCCACGACTAGAGGTAGTAGTCTTTGCTACCAAAGTTTCTTGCTTCCCTTTCTTGTTGGGATTGGGGACTCTGAACTTAATAGGCCTCTTCATGTTGTTGTTGAAGTTCTGTTTGACACCCACAACTTCAACATCACTTTCTTTATCGGCCTCTTCAAGTCGAAGAGCGATATCAATAAGCTGATCAAAAGAAGCTTCCAGTTTCAGGAGTAGAGGCTTTTTGAGGTTCTTATTCAACCCATAAACAAACCTCTGATTTTTCTTCAATGGGTATTAATATACTCGACCCCATATTTAGAGAGAGATTCAAAAGATGCGATGTAATCTGTCATAGAAGATTGACCTTGAACAAGGTCAATAAAGCGTTGGGCTAAAGTTACTTTTTCAGCCTTCGACACAAACTACAACTCGAACCTTTTTCGGAATTTCTTCCAAGTAAGATCCGTTTCAACGATATCCAAAACCAAAAGCTCACGCCAATCTAATGCTCTTTCTTGGAGCATGCTGGAAGCCACTTGGACTCGATGTAGATTCACAAGATTCATGCGAGAAAAGATGTGGTCGCATGATCTAAGCCAAGCTTGGATTTCTATAACACTTTTTGATCCCCTGAATGGCCTTCCACCCAAATCAGTATAATCTCTGCACAAGCGTGCAAACCCAGATCTAGGATGAGTAGGCTATGGAATGGGTCTGACAGCTTGAGCATTCTTTACAAGATCTAAAATCTGTTGGACAGACATAAATAGTCCATCTTGAGGAGTAGCACTAGATTGACCGGCGCTGGGACGGCCTAGTCTAACCATTTCTCTTCTTTAAGAAAGAAAGAAAGAAGAGGAAAAATGTTATTCTCAGAATGAATATCAAATAAACTTGATTGATAAAACGAGGCAACATAAAAGAAATTAGGATAGAATGGGTACTTAGACTCGAACTAAATCCTAAGGCATGATTCCTAAGATAGACTTAGGACGATGATCCTTTCTATAATATTTTATATTGTTTCGAAGTTTGGCTGTGATACCATGCTATGACTCCCCACCTCTATGCTCATGCTAGCCAAGGACACTACGGAGTAATGCCGTCAACTAGCACAAAGAATAAGGCTTTTGAGAAGCGACCATCTGTGTAATTGCTTTATGCGAATGCCGATATGCTAGATAAAACATCGGTGCAAGAGGAAATCTGACATACTGATACAAAATCAAAGCTAATACATGGTGGCTATGTGGTCTTCGGAAACAAATATAAAATAAGAATAACACAAATCAGTCATAGATATTCATATCATAAAGGCGGAAACAGATATGAATATAACATGTAAAAGTGTACATCAAAGTAGTGGTCATGTAAGATCCACTACACCACAAAAGAATAGGTACAAGTGCTAGACAAAAGAATATGTATACATAAAGGAGTCATCTCGAATGTATACAACAAAAACTACTAAGTTAAGTAGTTAGCCCAAAAGTCAGATGTAGGATCATGATAAGAAATCAAGCAGAAGCACCTGAAATACCTCGGTCTGACCCGAGTATTATTAAAAAGAAAATAATAAACGGATCAATCTAGCTATAATTATCATATAAAATGAGATAGAATAAGAGATATGACATAAACTTATGATAACAATAATGCCATATTGTGACCAGTATACATTTAACAACAAAAATCATATAATATCTCAAGAATCTCAAAACACCAAAAAGAATGTCATATTCTTTATTTTATTCACCAACTACAAATATTGACAATCATATCAGTGCCAATAGCAAAAATTGGTGAAACACAAATTCTATAAATCGTCAATTAGAAATCTGGAAATCACAAAAGGGGATGCCTATCACAAACAGGAGCATGAAAACTCACCAACATGTGCATCACAAAAGGGTCACTATCCCTTGGTCGCTAACCATAGAGTCGGTGCAATGACGTAGTATTTTAACAGTACACCCTAGGAACCTGTAACTCGAATAATTCAGAACATCGATGTAGTATAGTAACGATACGCCCGATGGACCTGAAACTCCAATAATTCGAAATAACGGCATAATACAATAATGGTATGTCCGATGAACCTAATAAACCGAAACAACGATGTAGTACAATAACGGTACATTCGTTGATCCAGATAAGCCGGGACATCGACGTAGTACAATAACGGTACATCCGACGAACCAAACACCATAACAGAACATGGGTCGCTAGCCCATAAAAACGAGACGAAACTCTAAAGAACCCATAGGTCATTAGCCTATAAAAGAAATGAGATGAAGCTCCATAAAACGAGGTACAGTCCACCACGTGGACAAAGACATCGCACACTGCTAGTCTATACCATAAAATGATCACCATTGATCAATAAAAAGTGTGAATTACACTAAGCTAGTAAATAAATGAGTTTAGCTTTATGTCCCATAACCACAAGCTTAACTTAAATATTTACGAACAAATTATAGATTTTCACTCGAAAATTGTCACAAGAGTTCCATTCGAACAAGTCTAAGAATTAACCGACAAAGTAAACGTAAGCATTTCATACCACTTGTTTTGCTAAGTCGTTTAATTTGATTTACCGAACGAATGAGGTAAAGGTTTGTATATACTAATAGATTAGAAAACAGTTTTTAAAAAGCGAGTTTGATATTGAAAGTAAATGTTGAAATCATTTTGATGAAAGAGTTCGAATATTTACTACTAGTATAGAAACCTTTGCATTTTAAAGTGACAAACCATAGAAATTATTATAGAAACAACCAATCACCAAAAATTCACATACGAAGACATGAATTAAATCCAAAGAAATCGATACCAAATCCATCAACATGGATATTCCCAAAAATCTAGAAAAAAGAAGTCATCAATGTCGATAAAAGTGATAAAAACTAATCGGATCAACAAAAATCGATAAACCTTGAAAATTTACTCAAAAACTAGGAAAATAGGCAAAACTGCACAGTTCCAGACGTCTGGGGGTCAATCCAGACATTTGGGTTTGGTCTATGGAAATAATCCAGAAAATCACCCAGACGTCTGAAATTTGAAAGCAGACGTCTGAAACACCTTTCAGACGTATGAACCTATAATTTAGACATCTGAAATTAATCGCTGCCACTTTTATTTTCTGTCGTTTCTTCTTTTTCTCCAAAATGCATATCCAGACGTCTGGACTTGAAAACCAAACGTCTGAACATTTGGTCTGGGCAACAGTTTGCCTAGGCCATGATGGCCAAAACGAATCGAATGCTATCGGACGAGCAACAGAGACTAGGGATTTATGCCAAGCGATAACCTAACCTTATAGGCTCTTCGATACACCCCAAATAACGTATCCAAACATCCATACTACGATTTTCATAAAATTGGACTTAAAAACAAAAAATTGGAAAATTAACGAAATCAATTCAAATCAAAAGCAAATGAACACGAATAGATGTTAGGAATTCATACCTAACAACAAAGAAAGTTATAGACATAGATGTGAGTTCAAGAACTTACCTTTAAACCCAAATATAGAAATGAGAAGCTCTAAAACAAGCAAGGGTTGATTTTTCTTCAACAACACCTCTAGAATCCTCAATCTATTATCAAAAGTGAAGTTTTTCCTAAGTTAGGGTTTAGGAATTTCTGAGAATTGAAGAGAGATTGAGATGGAGAAGATGAAGATGATGATTTCCTAAGCTTCTCTTAGATTTTGGAGCTAGAATCCTGAATTTCCTTGTAAACTAGGGCATAGGAATTCTAATTTCCTATCTCTTCCCCCATTTTTCTCTTAGCTTGAGAGTGTTAGGAAATGAAAATGAATGAAGAGGAGTTGGATGAAGAGTTAGGGTGTTATGTTGGGTTAATGGGCTGAAACCCAACCAAAGCCCAATAGAAAAATAGCAAAATTGTTCTCAACTCCAAACATATCGATGTTTATACTCAAAAAGGTTGCAAAGGCCATTTTGGACTCAATGGAAGTGGTCTCGAGTCCTAATTCGACTATTTACAAAAAGTATCATTTTAGATTTTTATCCGACTAACGATGCTATATTTAAATATACAGTCGTAAAATATGTGGATTATTACAATTATTATTGAGCCTTGTCAATGCCGCTTTTAACTAGTCTTCGAGCCTAGTCCATGCTTTTTATAGTCATCAAGCTCAAACTATGCTACTTTTAACTAAGTCGATGTCATTGACATCGACGTCGTACTTATCCTAGTTTTTTTATATTCTCGATGAAGCTTTGATGTCGAGGTTCTTATGTGTTACTAATGTTTATTTTTTATAGTTTTACACTATGACTTATGAATTTATGATTTCGACATCATCCCCATGTATATTTTCAAATAAAAAACTCAACATGCTTTAGAACGGGCAAATATCTTTGATGGTAATGACATCGCCGAGTTTTATAATTGTAAAGGTATTACATGGTTGGCCTTATAGCCTAGGTTTTGAGAGGGTTGAACACCCTAATGATTTCGAGTTTCACCAATAGTGTTTTGTAAAGCATATATCATGGTATAAGTATTTTGAGTGAAGTAAAGTACCAATTTTTTCATGTTTTAAGTATGAATTCAAGGGTTTGATCATTTACAAAGAAGTTGTCTTTAAGAAAATATAAAAAGGGTAGTTCCCCAGAATTCCACTAAAAAGATGACTCGGAGGTTAGAAAACCAGATAGAACTGGTGTAGGGTCGCGTCCTATACTTTAACTAGTAGCCCCTAGCAAATATAAGTCTGAAATTCCAGTGTGTAGGGTAGTGTCATGGGTAAGACTAAAAGAAGGTTACACAGGGAAAGGATTACATAGATTAAAGATAGGTTATTGGCGAGCTTGAAAAACCATTAGGATCAGTTGACCCTGGAATTAGTAAGTTATGAACAGACTGTCTAGTTTTTCATTAAAAGTAAGTTAAAACATCTATTATGTCTGGTAGGCCAGAGTCCGCTGATAAAACTACGATGTTGGGATAGATAGTCTACTAATTACCTATTTTGTATGCGTACATTTATTGAATATTGTTTATTATAACCAGTTTTGTTGTAGGATTTTGACTGCAAAAGATATGCTCTTAAAGGATATTAGTGAGGGGAAAACCTATTCCGCTAGGTGGCATGGTCTCACTTAATATCAATAAATCAAGATGTCATATTATTATTCACATCAGATTTTATATCTGACTCGAAGTTTATGTTTTCCCCTCAAACTCTTGGGTGCTCAAAATTTAATTTGAGTAGGTTGAGAGTTAAGGTTTACAGATTTAGTAAGTTTGGCGAATAAAGCATCTGAAGACGAGCAGGAGGCAGATCTAGTTATGTGGGAGATTATCTATGTATCTATTATGATGTGATTGAACGTTGATGTAATGGCAGATGTTATCCTGTCTATTTAGTAACATTGATCATCCAATGAGGCATCTTCATATGTTGCTCTTGTCGTATTTTATAATAATTATATTTATCTGAACTTGGGTAACGTTATGGGATTATGTACTGAATATGAAATGCCCATTTTAAATGTAATGAAAAAAGTTGTTTTGAAATTGTTTTTTAAATATTTCATATTCTTGAGCTTCTGATATTATGGGTACCATTAACAATACCGCATTTTGTCATTAGAAATTAATACTATAGATGACTGCAGCATCTGTAGCGGTTAGTTTCGGACCTCGAAATGGGGGATGTTATAGAAGTGTAGAGGAGTTTTAAAGCTAGTAATGTCATGTCTAAATAAAAAGGAGCCAATAAGAAGCAACACAAAATGAAGCTTGAAATAGACAAGGAAGCTCAGAGTTGCGATAGAGTAAAAAATTGCAGCAATAGAGAAAGCTAGAGGAAGAGAGAGGAGGAAATAAAATTAGGAGAGGTGATTTAAAGATGGTGAGAGACAATATGGGGGTGGAAACAAATAGAGAATGGGCGACGAATGATAAAAGAAACCTTAGTCTCCACTGATGCAATTTTTGAAGATCATTTTGCGGTTGTATGCATAAATATCTAATTGCATACTAAATAATATTTAGTATTCTTTCAATTTATTTGGGAAGTTGAATTAACATTTTAGTCGTATATTTTTATATTAATTTAACGATAACTAAAAGTACCAACATACACAACATTGTATCAAGGGATATACATGCATATATCGTTACATCTATATGTAAGTGATACGTGTGTATGTATATATGCATGTATGTATATTTTATATACATATACATAGTTATGGGGTTTTATTACTAGTTATATAGATATTTAGTAGCATACACTATAAACACATATATTTGGTAATAAATATATGTGCATATTATTGTATATGTGTACATGTGTGCATGTTCGACACCATATAATACTTATTTATTTCTTAATTTGTTATTATTTTCGATTGATTATATGAATTCAAGTAAAACTATATATGTGTGTACATATATCAAACATTTTAAGTTCGAACAGTAATTAAGCATGGTTTTCAATCACGAAGGTTTTTTTTCTAATAAATAATAAAATAAGAATGCAAAATTAAGATCTTAGAAACTAAGATTTATTTAAAATTTGAATTAAACAAAATATTTTATCTAGTCAATACCTATAAAAATTCAATATAAAATTTATATTTATTTTTGGCTTAGTAAATAAATTTCTTCAGTTAATATATATTTCTAGCGAATATGTTAATAATATATAAACATATATATATATATATATATATATATATATATTATTTTAAATTTGGTTTGATATTATTTAATTCAAAAATAATTTTACTATATATTTGAAATATAATGTGTATATATATGTATATGTATATATATATATATTGAGAGAAATGTGTGATCCTCTAAGGTAGGGGAGAGCACATGTAACGACCCAACTTCCTATCTCCAGGAAGTCGTATCGCTAGTAAGAAAGAAAGGGATAGAGAATAGAAAGAAAGAGAAGAAGAAGAAAACAACACATTAGAATCTAAACAGCGGAACGAATAAATTATATTAATAACATAAAATATTTACATAGTTTACAACCACTATCAGAGTACACAGATAATACAACTCATACTAGACAGTTATAAACACCTGTCTAGTATTTACAACATAATACAATATCAGAGTCAATCACAGAACACACAGCGGAATACTAATATCTAACGCAGAAGCCTCCTGCTCCATTGCTCCTCCAATATTCGTCAAAGCTAACCTGAATCCCTTGGCTACTCGTAAAAATTTGAGTACCCAAGAGTTTATGAAAAACAAAAATAAACTCCGGGTCAGACATGGGTCTGGTGTGAGTAACAGGTTAAAGTTGCTTAACTTTCAAAAACCTTTTGAAAAGAAAGGTATCACGTAAGACTTCCCACACATAAACATGGAAAAGTTTTTACCTTACGCTAACCAAAACATTTGATAGGAAATCCGATGATATTATAATAATGTCTAGGGTTTTCAAGTAAATATGAAATAGCCGAAATTGTTACATCTATTAAATTCCAGCTACTAGCCATAAAAGTGGGTAATACAATCAAAACTGTTGGCACTTATTGGATTTTGGATTCCATACAATGGCAGGGCTACTGGGGTACCGCCCGTCACAGTACGTGGCCTAGATCAACGTACCGAGGAGCCACCCTAACTCCCCTGCAACACAAGGCCGGACCCATTCCTCACTGAATGGTTCCGAACAAGACAACCCCACAGTTGGCGCGCGCTAACAACTGCCCACTAAGTCGAATAAAAAGGGACTTCTAGACAGGGATCAATCTTGCTCTCCAGTGGGCGCTACCCACGAAGCCTTGCTGCACCTCCCCTATTTTAGCCATTCCCGGTTGATGAGGCTTGAGGTTACGATTACCTTTATAGAACATCAAATCTTAGAATGCTCATCGTCTACCTGACGATGTTCTGAAAGCATTCAATCCATACAAGTTCGTTCCGGGTTTGAACGAAACCGAAGGCACTATCTCGTTGCACTCATTATTGGAATCACCCTCAGAGTCAACGACCATAGCCCTTGCACTCTGATTCACCATCTCGAATCTATAAGTACTATTCCGTCAAACTCATTACGGAATCACCCACGGAGTTATACTGACGTATAGCCCTTACACCTCGAGTCCTCACTTGCTCCACTTGGATTAACGACCTAACGTTTAATTGGAATCGATGTGGTTTTCGGATTCCAAATATGGAAACCCGATCCCGGTCTCATCGAAATCCAAAGCATGTCTTTTAGGTCCAAGTTGTTTTAAAGTTTAAAACAGTTCAATCTAATTATCTATATACACACTGATAGATAACTCATAGATTCACAACAGATAATTATCATTATCATAACCATAGATAATCCACATCATCAATATCAAATAGATATTCCATATATCACCATCACAATAGATAACCTATGTTATCATCACAATAAAATCAAACATCCATACCACACAACATTTCTTATCTCATCATTGAGATCACAAAGCATCCAAGACAATCAAGTTCAACCATTCATCCATAAGCAAATTTACTCATACCATAATATAATTAATTTAAAATAAATTAAATTAACTATCTTCAACTCTAATTAATTTAAAATGAATTAAATTAATTACCCATCTTTAATTAATTTAAAATAAATTAATTACTTCATCAATACAAATCTTGCTTACACAATCATTTAATTTGATTACAATCAATTAATCAATCATAAATTACTTTAATTAATCACTCTTGATTAATTATCCTTAATTACATTCATGTAATTATCCTTAATTAATTTCACAAATTAATTATTCTCAACTAAACAGTAATTAACCTTTAATTACTTCAATTAATTAATCATAATTAATTATCCTAATCCGCAATTAATTACATAAATTAATTACCTATTATTGATTAATTAATCATAATTAATCATTTTTAATTACATCATTAATTAAATAATTAATGATCCTTAATTATTTCTTAAATTAATTACTCCATGTAATTAACTAATTTCATTACTATATTAAACCAATATTAATTATCCTTAAAATAATTTCTTAATTAATTATTTGATTAATTACTAAATAATTAATCCAAATTACTCATTCTTAAACATCTCTACTTAATTACAATCATGTAATTATTAAACAATTACTTAACTAAGTAATTTCCAAATCATTAATTACATAAAGTAATTAAAAACTCAAGTGTTTAGAATTAATTAAACTTAATTAATTAAAAATAAACAATCACATTAAATTAAATTAATTACATTAAGTAATTAATTTCTTAATTACTTTATTAACTAATTACTCTCTAACCATTTATAAATGATTATTATTAAATTAATTAATCTAATTAATTATAAAAATTAACTACATTAATTAATTGTTAAATAATCATAGTTAATGACCTTCATTAACCATCCTCAAATTATTTTATAAAGTAATTAACTTAAATTAATTAACAATAAAAATATCTTTAATCATTTATTAATTAAAGTTAATTATTAAATTAATTATCCTTAATCTAAAACTTAATTACATAATTAATATTCATTTATCATTAATTAATAACTTAATTAATGATCTAAAATTTTAAATTGATTAATCATTAATCAATTATTAATCCCAAATTTAATTAATTAATTAAATTAATTAATTAATCTTAATTACCTTATTAATTAATTCTAAAATCTAAATCTTAATCAAATTTCCAAAATAAAACATAACTTAATTATGTTTTAAAACAATTTAATTTAAACAAGAGCTTTTTGAACTATTTTTAAATCTCCATTTTTAAATACAAGTTTAATTTAAAGTAATTTGAACTTATCAAAGTTTGAAAATTTTAAAACTTATTTAAATTTCAAGACAAAACACAAGTTTGTCTTAGAAATCAAATCATAAGAATTTGAAGTCAAACACATTTCAAAATTTAGAAGTTCAATTCATTCTTAATTTCAACTTTCAAATTTAAATCTTCTTTTAAAATTTGAAACTAAAGTTCATTTTAAACTATTTTCCAGTTTTAAAATTTATCTTTAAATCTTGCTTCATATTTTAAAAACTTCATTATTTAAGATTCCGCTATTTTCCAATTAGAAATAGTTAATTAAGTTAAGAATTTAAACTTTTATTTCAAAACCTGGGATTTAAATTTGAATCTAAAATTCAAACCTGCATTTGAATTTACTCTTAAATTTTAATCAAACATAAAACTGCAGATTTAAACAGTTCAAACCCAGATTTTGGAAAAAACAGAAATACATGTTTAAAAACCTGGAATTTAAATTCAAACTTGAATTAAATTTTAAACCTAAACTTTATTTAAAACCTCTAACTACAGATTTTAAAATTTGAAAACCCAGATTTTTAAAAAGTTTAAAACCCAAATTTTTAAAACAAAACACAGTTTTACTGTGTAAGCTATAACTACAGGTCAACCCGAGACCCCCCTAATTTACTTTGAGTTTTCTACCTCACTACTCCGAGTTTCCTATCAACTTGCTTCGAGTCATTCTCCCATTTACTACGAGCCACCCATCATTTCCCTTGAAACATTCCCAAACCCAAATAGTTCATCAGAGAACCCATCACCGCCCCCTCTGCCGACCATCTCAGGTGATCAAGCCACAACCAGTATCCACCACTACTTCTACACCAACCCAGAAACGAGAAATTATACAGGAGTTCAAAAAAATTACTCAGGGACCCCAAATTCCATAACTGGAAATTTTATACAGGTTTCAACTCAAACCTGTCAACGGCCGCCATTCTCACCTCCGACCATCTTGATCACCACCTCTCCGGCCTCACACTCCTCTACACACCAACTATCCGCACACCAAAAATCAAAACACTCGATCCACTCTTCACCTCCTCACTGTCCCGTACTTTTAGCCTTATTCAAAACTTAGTGTTCAAACCAAAAAATTTCCCCCAGCAACTAATCAAGCAATTTATTATTCTCATTATAGTTTTTCTAGGGATCTAAGATCTTTACTTAATAACTCAGAAGAGTTTGAGTTCCCACAAATATCAGATTGCAAGAATCTGCTAAAAATCAAATTTTCTGTTCAAGAACAAACTGTAAATAGAACATACACCAAAAGTACTAATACTAAATTTAAAAAAAATCAGTTTCCAGTAACTGTTTTTGGTTTATGAAACTGGTTTTTAATATTAATATGTTTGGATTTGATCAAGATTTAACATATAATGTTATTACCTGTTTTTACAGAAACATCACCCTGTATGTAACTTACTTAAAATTTAAACCTGAGCTCAAGAAATTTAAACAACCATACTTTATAAATTTGCATTCTAATCTATGCTAAGCAAAACCCCTTTTTATTTATTTATTTATTCTAAAACCCAGATACTATTTCCAATTAGATCAATTACAGGGAATTCCTTTAAATATGATGGTGAATCTGGGAACACGGCAAAATATAATTAACATGCACATTCAAACATAATTACAACAGACCTTATATAAGCACACAAACATATTTATCTCAACTTTTAACAAGCAACCTATTTATAGTTTAAAATATAAATGTTACTCACCTTATTATGCAGACCACTGATCATTTAAATTTTGCAGAGAATAAGATAATGCAGGTTTGCTCCTCTCTGTTGCTCATGATCCATACTCTAGTTACTTGTATGTAGGAAATAGATGATGCAGTTGCTAGATTCTCACATGCATGCAGATGCACTTTCAACCCAGGTTAAAAACAGTGTGCAGAGAAAAAGAACAGGCTTCACTTTGAGTTTGAAATGAAGTGCAGATTTGATCTTTTAATATGCAGGTTTTAACTTTGATTGTAACTGCAGATTTGTGTATTTGAATTTTGAGGTATGCAGATCTTGGAACTTGATGAATTTGTGGATTGTTATATGCAGGCTCAATTAATTTTGAAGAAATGCAGATTTTTGAACAGGGTTTCTGAATTTTTGGAAATGCATACTGCTTGAATTTTGTACAGGGTTTTGGGTAATTTGTATATGCAGATTTGATTATGGATATATGTATGCAGGCTTGTGGTTTGAATTTTAGGTGAAAGTGGATTTGAGAATGTTTAGATGCAGATTTGAATATGAAGATGAGATTTTAGACTGTTGAAGTTCTCTTTTAATTAAAGAGAATGAAAAATGCAATATGTATGAATGATGCAAACTAATGTATTTTCAGTTTTAAATGAAAGCAAAGATAAAAAAACAAATTTAACACTTGTCATAAATTAGACACTTGTCAAATTTATGTAAATTTTGAAACACATGTCCCTTTAAAGATAATTAGTATTTGATTTACAACTAAAGTATGTATTCGCTTAAATTAAATTTGTTAGTTTATATTTAACATATGTATACATTTACAAATGGAAATAAAAACAAATCATATTAATAAATGAACTTATACATATCAAAAATTAAAACAATCAAATAATTTAAAATTTTATGCTTTTAAATTTAAATTCAACTAAATTTAAATTCAACTAAATTCAAAATCAAATATTTTTCAAATCAAATTGTACATATAAATTTAATTTGAAATAAAAACTATAAATTCTTATTCAAAACTTATTTAAAAAGACAATACAATACTAATATTATTTTTATAAATCTCTTTTTATTAAATTAAAATCATTTTACAAAATATTCATTTTATTAAGCCATAAAACCAATTTGTTGAACTTATTCTAAATTTAAAACATAACAATTTATTTAAAATATGAACCATATATTTATATTGTAAACATAAATTAATTTATTATTTAAAAGATAAAATAACCAATTTAAATATTTATTAAAGAAAATTATTAAATTTATCTGAATGATTATTAACAGATTATCAATATCAATTTAATTTTAACTACTGATTATTAAATTGATATTGTTAAAAATTCCGGGATGTTACAATCCTTCCCCGTAAAAAGAATCTCACCCTCGAAATTTAAAACAAAGATAATTTAATAATCTTATTAAATTTTAATCCTAAAACACAAGCATATATCAAACAAAAACAACCAATTCATCCAATCAAACAAATCTAATTATCCAGACAAATTCTGGATAAAATTTTATCGAGTTTCCCCAGGTATATATATATATATATATATATATATATATATAAATATATACCGGGATACTCGCTCCAGAGAATCCAAACAAATAATACTATGAAGCTACAAAACTCCTATACAACTATATCTATAACACTAGACAAGATATCAGACTACAAACGAGTCTGACTGAACATCCAAAACTCCAGAACTGCTGGTTCCACAACCAGAGATAGATCATACACGTACTCTCTCCAAGATACGTGAAACTCATCGAATCCCAGTTATCCAAACTGGCAATCCAATCCTGTAGATCAATCACTAATTCTCCAAGATACAGAAAAGATCCAAAACACTTCAGAGCTAACTTCTCAGACTTACCCAAACTTATAGCTCACTTAAGATCAGAGAAAACTTATCCAAAATCAAATCTCCGACTTCAGAGTCCAAATCCCTCCGACTTTTATCCACAAAATCTCTTCGGACAATCCTGGGCTGTCCATAACCTAACCGATCAGCTCATCTCTCGCTGATGCTTCTAAAAACAAACTAGACCAATCAACACAACAAAATGATCTCCTCAAGATCAACCAAAACCAAGACTCAACTTCACAACATCAGATTCAACTCACTTCTCCTGTCCAGAAAAGAAAAGCAGATGCACTTCCAAACTGCTTCCGCTGCGCAACTCTGATCCGAAGTAGAAGGAAAATGCTGAAGAAGAACACAAACACATCCCAGAGATATGGTTCAACAAATCCATAAGAAAATTCAGAAGTTCCTCCAAAACTTCGAGCTGCTACACCATCTCAACTCTTGGAACCATTCCTCTATAAAGCTGAACTACCGGTTCCACTCCTGAAATCAAACTCTGACTTCCTGAAGACATCCGGAAAAACTCAGATAACCCAAGAGAAACTCAGACAATCGCAAGTCACTTTTGCGATCATCCTAAACCAAATCCAAGAAATACTGTTCTCCCTTAACCAAATTGAACAGCTTAAACTTAACCAGCCAACCCATCGAAGAACGGGTTCACTCAACTGCTTCTGAACTCCACTTCAGAAAACTGCTAAGCCAAAAGATCTCTTGCCAACACCGAGAACACTCCAAGCTGCACTGCTGCCACAGATGCCAAAGAATTCCAAAACAAAGCTCTCCGAGAAACTCGGGCTTCAAAGCCAACAGAAACTCCGGCTGAACACAGCCACCACATCGAAGCAGACTCACCTCCTTAACTTGTTCTAGAGAAAACATCTTCGGGAACATCCATGGTCACTGCATCTCATCACGCAGCTACTACTCCCTGAGGTATCCAAAATACCATCACTTGCTTCTGCCCAACCAACAGATCCGAATACTACTCATCCAACTTCAAGAAATAAACTCCGAACCTTAACAGGTTTCCTTCAGAGATTAATGAAGTTCTTCATTACTACAGAATTCACTCGAGACGGTATTAGGTCTACAGTCTCGGCAGATACACTTCCAACCTCAAACATTCAAACTCCAACCAATGATGGTCGTGTTACACACACCACTACCTCATCTACCTTATAACTTATATTGGAAAACCTGAACATGTAACCCAACAGATAGGTAGAAATAAATATATATATATATATATATATATTATAATAAAAATTACAAGTACGCTCTCTCAAGAAAGACACCTCTACAGAGCCTAGGTATTCACTCAACCTAATGCTCTGATACCACTGTAACGCCCCAACTTCCTATCTCCAGGAAGTCGTATCGCTAGTAAGAAAGAAAGGGATAGAGAATAGAAAGAAAGAGAAGAAGAAGAAAACAACGCATTAGAATCTAAACAGCGGAACGAATAAATTATATTAATAACATAAAATATTTACATAGTTTACAACCACTATCAGAGTACACAGATAATCAACACATACTAGACAGTTATAAACACCTGTCCAGTATTTACAACATAATACAATCTCAGAGTCAATCACAGAACACACAGCGGAATACTAATATCTAACGCAGAAGCCTCCTGCTCCATTGCTCCTCCAATATTCGTCAAAGCTAACCTGAATCCCTTGGCTACTCATAAAAATTTGAGTACCCAAGAGTTTATGAAAAACAAAAATAAACTCCGGGTCAGACATGGGTCTGGTGTGAGTAACAGGTTAAAGTTGCTTAACTTTCAAAAACCTTTTGAAATGAAAGGTATCACGTAAGACTTCCCACACATAAACATGGAAAAGTTTTTACCTTACGCTAACCAAAACATTTGATAGGAAATCTGATGATATTATAATAGTGTCTAGGGTTTTCAAGTAAATATGAAATAGCCGAAATTGTTACATCTATTAAATTCCAGCTACTAGCCACAAAAGTGGGTAATACAATCAAAACCGTTGGCACTTATTGGATTTTGGATTCCATACAATGGCAGGGCTACTGGGGTACCGCCCGTCACAGTACGTGGCCTAGATCAACGTACCGAGGAGCCACCCTAACTCCCCTGCAACACAAGGCCGGACCCATTCCTTATTGAATGGTTCCGAACAAGACAACCCCGCAGTTGGCGCGCGCTAACAACTGTCCACTAAGCCGAATAAAAAAGGACTTCTAGACAGGGATCAATCTTGCTCTCCAGTGGGCGCTACCCACGAAGCCTTACTGCACCTCCCCTGTTTTAGCCATTCCCGGTTGATGAGGCTTGAGGTTACGATTACCTTTATAGAACATCAAATTTTTGAATGCTCATCGTCCACCTGACGATGTTCTGAAAGCATTCAATCCATACAAGTTCGTTCCGGGTTAGAACGAAACCGAAGGCACTATCTTGTTGCACTCATTATTGGAATCACCCTCAGAGTCAACGACCATAGCCCTTGCACTCTGATTCACCATCTCGAATCTATAAGTACTATTCCGTCAAACTCATTACGGAATCACCCACGGAGTTATACTGACGTATAGCCCTTACACCTTGAGTCTTCACTTGCTCCACTTGGATTAACGACCTAACGTTTAATTGGAATCGATGTGGTTTTCGGATTCCAAATATGGAAACCCGATCCCGGTCTCATCGAAATCCAAAGCGTGTCTTTTAGGTCCAAGTTGTTTTAAAGTTTAAAACAGTTCAATCTAATTATCTATATACACACTGATAGATAACTCATAGATTCACAACAGATAATTATCATTATCATAACCATAGATAATCCACATCATCAATATCAAATAGATATTCCATATATCACCATCACAATAGATAACCTATGTTATCATCACAATAAAATCAAACATCCATACCACACAACATTTCTTATCTCGTCATTGAGATCACAAAGCATCCAAGACAATCAAGTTCAACCATTCATCCATAAGCAAATTTACTCATACCATAATATAATTAATTTAAAATGAATTAAATTAACTATCTTCAACTCTAATTAATTTAAAATGAATTAAATTAATTACCCATCTTTAATTAATTTAAAATAAATTAATTACTTCATCAATACAAATCTTGCTTACACAATCATTTAATTTGATTACAATCAATTAATCAATCATAAATTACTTTAATTAATCACTCTTGATTAATTATCCTTAATTACATTCATGTAATTATCCTTAATTAATTTCACAAAATAATTATTCTCAACTAAACAGTAATTAACCTTTAATTACTTCAATTAATTAATCATAACTAATTATCCTAATCCGTAATTAATTACATTAATTAATTACCTATTATTCATTAATTAATCATAATTAATCATCTTTAATTACATCATTAATTAAATAATTAATGATCCTTAATTATTTCTTAAATTAATTACTCCATGTAATTAACTAATTTCATTACTATATTAAACCAATATTAATTATCCTTAAAATAATTTCTTAATTAATTATTTGATTAATTACTAAATAATTAATCCAAATTACTCATTCTTAAACATCTCTACTTAATTACAATCATGTAATTATTAAACAATTACTTAACTAAGTAATTTCCAAATCATAAATTACATAAAGTAATTAAAAACTCAAGTGTTTAGAATTAATTAAACTTAATTAATTAAAAATAAACAATCACATTAAATTAAATTAATTACATTAAGTAATTAATTTCTTAATTACTTTATCAACTAATTACTCTCTAACCATTTATAAATGATTATTATTAAATTAATTAATCTAATTAATTATAAAAATTAACTACATTAATTAATTGTTAAATAATCATAGTTAATGACCTTCATTAACCATCCTCAAATTATTTTATAAAGTAATTAACTTAAATTAATTACCAATAAAAATATCTTTAATCATTTATTAATTAAAGTTAATTATTAAATTAATTATCCTTAATCTAAAACTTAATTACATAATTAATATTCATTTATCATTAATTAATAACTTAATTAATGATCTAAATTTTTAAATTGATTAATCATTAATCAATTATCAATCCCAAATTTAATTAATTAATTAAATTAATTAATTAATCTTAATTACCTTATTAATTAATTCTAAAATCTAAATCTTAATCAAATTTCCAAAATAAAACATAACTTAATTATGTTTTAAAACAATTTAATTTAAACAAGAGCTTTTTGAACCATTTTTAAATACAAGTTTAAATTTAAAGTAATTTGAACTTATCAAAGTTTGAAAATTTTAAAACTTATTTAAATTTCAAGACAAAACACAAGTTTGTCTTAGAAATCAAATCATAAGAATTTGAAGTCAAATTCATTTCAAAATTTAGAAGTTCAATTCATTCTTAATTTCAACTTTCAAATTTAAATCTTCTTTTAAAATTTGAAACTAAAGTTCATTTTAAACTCAGATTTTCCAGTTTTAAAATTTATCTTTAAATCTTGCTTCATATTTTAAAAACTTCATTATTTAAGATTTCAACTATTTTCCAATTTGAAATAGTTAATTAAGTTAAGAATTTAAACTTTTATTTCAAAACCTGGGATTTAAATTTGAATCTAAAATTCAAACCTGCATTTGAATTTACTCTTAAATTTTAATCAAACATAAAACTGCAGATTTAAACAGTTCAAACCCAGATTTTGGAAAAAACAGAAATACAGGTTTGAAAACCTGGAATTTAAATTCAAATTATTAGTTCAAACTTGAATTAAATTTTAAACCTAAACTTTATTTAAAACCTCTAACTACAGATTTTAAAATTTGAAAACCCAGATTTTTAAAAAGTTTAAAACCCAAATTTTTAAAACAAAACACAGTTTTACTGTGTAAGCTATAACTACAGGTCAACCCGAGACCCCCCTAATTTACTTCGAGTTTTCTACCTCACTACTCCGAGTTTCCTATCAACTTGCTTCGAGTCATTCTCCCATTTACTCCGAGCCACCCATCATTTCCCTTGAAACATTCCCAAACCCAAATAGTTCATCAGAGAACCCATCACCGCCCCCTCTGCCGACCATCTCAGGTGATCAAGCCACAACCACTATCCACCACTACTTCTACACCAACCCAGAAACAAGAAATTATACAGGAGTTCAAAAAAATTACTCAGGGACCCCAAATTCTATAACTGGAAATTTTATACAGGTTTCAACTCAAACCTGTCAACGGCCGCCATTCTCACCTCCGACCATCTTGATCGCCACCTCTCCGGCCTCACACTCCTCTACACACCAACTATCCACACACCAAAAATCAAAACACTCGATCCACTCTTCACCTCCTCACTGTCCCATACTTTTACCCTTATTCAAAACTTAGTGTTCAAACCAAAAATTTTCCCCCAGCAACTAATCAAGCAATTTATTATTCTCATTATAGTTTTTCTAGGGATCTAAGATCTTTACTTAATAACTCAGAAGAGTTTGAGTTCCCACAAATATCAGATTACAAGAATCTGCTAAAAATCAAATTTTATGTTCAAGAACAAACTGTAAATAGAACATACACCAAAAGTACTAATACTAAATTAAAAAAAATCAGTTTCCAGTAACTGTTTTTGGTTTATGAAACTGGTTTTAAATATTAATATGTTTGGATTTGATCAAGATTTAACATATAATGTTATTACCTGTTTTTACAGAAACATCACCCTGTATTTAACTTACTTAAAATTTAAACCTAAGCTCAAGAAATTTAAACAACCATACTTTATAAATTTTCATTCTAATCTATGCTAAGCAAAAACCCCTTTTTATTTATTTATTTATTTATTCTAAAACCCAGATACTATTTCCAATTAGATCAATTACAGGGAATTCCTTTAAATATGATGGTGAATCTGGGAACATAGCAAAATATAATTAACATGCACATTCAAACATAATTACAACAGACCTTATATAAGCACACAAACATATTTATCTCAACTTTTAACAAGTAACCTATTTATAGTTTAAAATATAAATGTTACTCACCTTATTATGCAGAACACTGATCATTTAAATTTTGCAGAGAATAAGATAATGCAGGTTTGCTCCTCTCTGTTGCTCATGATCCATACTCTAGTTACTTGTACGCAGGAAATAGATGATGCAGTTGCTAGATTCTCACATGCATGTAGATGCACTTTCAACCCAGGTTAAAAACAGTGTGCAGAGAAAAAGAACAGGCTTCACTTTGAGTTTGAAATGAAGTGCAAATTTGATCTTTTAATATGCAGGTTTTAACTTTGATTGTAACTGCAGATTTGTGTATTTGAATTTTTAGGTATGCAGATCTTGGAACTTGATGAATTTGTGGATTGTTATATGCAGGCTCAATTAATTTTGAAGAAATGCAGATTTTTGAACAGGGTTTCTGAATTTTTGGAAATGCATACTGCTTGAATTTTGTACAGGGTTTTGGGTAATTTGTATATGCAGATTTGATTATGGATATATGTATGCAGGCTTGTGGTTTGAATTTTAGGTGAAAGTGGATTTGAGAATGTTTAGATGCAGATTTGAATATGAAGATGAGATTTTAGACTTTTGAAGTTCTCTTTTAATTAAAGAGAATGAAAAATGCAATATGTATGAATGATGCAAACTAATGTATTTTCAGTTTTAAATGAAAGCAAAGGAAAAAAAACAAATTTAACACTTGTCATAAATTAGACACTTGTCAAATTTATGTAAATTTTGAAACACATGTCCCTTTAAAGATAATTAGTATTTGATTTACAACTAAAGTGTGTATTAGCTTAAATTAAATTTGTTAGTTTATATTTAACGTATGTATAAATTTACAAATGGAAATAAAAACAAATCATGTTAATAAATGAACTTATACATATCAAAAATTAAAACAATCAAACAATTTAAAATTTTATACTTTTAATTTAAATTCAACTAAACTCAAAATCAAATATTTTTCAAATCAAATTGTACATATAAATTTAATTTGAAATAAAAACTACAAATTCTTATTCAAAACTTATTTAGCAAGACAATACAATACTAATACTATTTTTATAAATCTCTTTTTATTAAATTAAAATCATTTTACAAAATATTCATTTTATTAAGCCATAAAACCAATTTGTTGAACTTATTCTAAATTTAAAACAATACCAATTTATTTAAAATATGAACCATATATTTATATTGTAAACAGAAATCAATTTATTATTTAAAAGATAAAATAACCAATTTAAATATTTATTAAAGAAGATTATTAAATTTATCTGAATGATTATTAACAGATTATCAATATCAATTTAATTTTAACTACAGGTTATTAAATTGATATTGTTAAAAATTCTGGGATGTTACAGCACACATATACATATATATTACATCAAAAATAAAGGAGTTGCCAACGTGCATGGGAGGTAACAGTATCATAACATAAAACTATACAATGTGAATTAACAACAGTACAAGTAAAGGTAACTTCCCAAATGGGATCCGACAATGCCACCCCCTTTTACACATCAGTATCGAATTCCGACAAGGCCACCGCCCGATAGTGAAGTGTTATAAGTATCCTAAATAAGCCATGATGTAACGACCCGTAAATTTTTAATAATTAAGTTGGTTATTTTAATTAAAATTGAGTAACTAAATTTAGAAGGAAACAAAAATTTTGTAATTTATAATGAAGCAAACGTAACAATGCTAATTATGGTTATTAATTAATAGGTTGAATGAAATGATAATTAATGAATTTATTTAAATTGGCAAAGTTATAATGGAATTATTGTATTTATGTGTGAATGTAAATTTAAAATAGAAACGTAGATTTATTATGAGGTATTAATTGATGTAATAGAAAGCATGAGACCAAATAGGTAAATTCATTGAGGATATTAATTGTAATTGGATGTAAGCTAATAAATAATTAACTTAGCGCAACCCTAATTAATTGAAATAACTGTAAGGTCATAATTTGGTGTATTAAGTAAAACTGAAAAATAAATTTCAGTAAATGTAATAAAGTATTGGGACTGTATATTGTTTCCATAGGATAATATAAAGAAATGAAAACTTGCGACCTATGTTTGGAATAATGACCAAAATAAGTGAAATAGTGTTAATGTAAGTAAATTGGAAACAAATTGAATGGATTCCCATGATTTATTGGAAATTTTATATGTTACAACTTGGTTATGAATTCAATATAAGGTAAGTGAATGGAAATATTATAATCTGTCTATAAACGTAATAATGCAGTGTTAATGGTAATTAATTAGTGCTATATATGGAATTATAACCTGTGATTGTTAAGTAATAAACTTATAAATGCAAGTAAAGGAAAATAGGTAACAATCTATATATGTTATTTATTTTATTTAGTATGTCAAATAGAATTTGGAAATCAAATTTCAATTAAGGGAAATTTAGTAGTACGTTTATTGGAAATTAATTTTAATAAATGTCACATTAATGTGAATAGTGTATTAACTAATGAAATTAGTAGTATGGAAATAAATGCCAAAATTGATTTTAAGTAATAAAAACCTATTTATGTGACAAAAAGGTAACGGTAATGTTACGGTAGGTTGCCTATTTATTTATTTAGATTGTTAGTTGAAACGGGAAATAGGTTTGTAATAAATGTAAATAAATGTTACACTAATAGGAAATGTAACACAATGTTTAGGAGTGTAAAATTGGGTATATTAAGGTAATGAATGGGGAAAACAGGGTAACTAAGTTTATAGAGTGGTAATGAATTTAATAAAAAGATTTGATTTGAAACAAATCAATCCATTGAAATCCAATTTATAATAAGTGTAATTATTGGGGTAATTGAAATTTAATGTTATGCAATTGAGATAAAGAAATTGGAAAAATGTTCATGTATCTGGATGTATACCAAAATAAATGGTACCTAAGATGATAATATGATAAATAGTGAATTTAAAGAAAGGGAATTAGGATTTATTTATTTATTTGAAATTTAAGTTAAATAATTGAGTCTATTGCAAATAGGTAGAATTAAACATTAAATGTTTCGTTATTTGAAATGAAGATGAAATTAGAAAATATTAATGCAGTTTTGAATCTAATGATAAATCCATCTATTTGACAAATAAGAATGGAATAATTTTTTATTTATGTAATTAAATGGAAATTTTGAAGATAAGAATTATAATTTGTGAACATAATGAAATTTAAAATTTAACATTGAAATTGATAAGTTAATTAACTTTAAATTGACATCATAAATTTGTTAAATTAGTGTGAATTATTTGGAAATATAAAAATGAGAAGAATTGTCAATTTTAGAATTTAAATTGGAAATTTGATTTAATTAATTAATTTATTAATTTATTTAATTAGTGTAAAATAGCAATTTTTGCCACTGACTCGGATTTCGACGAAAGTAGTTTCATCCGATCCATAACAGTGAATTATTGTAGGATTTCAAGTTTCGTAGCGATCGGACTTGTAGTTTGATCGTACGGACTCGAAACGCCTTGAAATAAATGAAATTGAAATCAATTGAAATCAATTTGAAAATTATTGATTTTAGCATAACTTCTTCATACGATGGAATTTGGACTTGAAACCTTTTCCATTGCGTTTAAAATATTTAAAAACATCTATTTTGATATATGGGTTGTCCCAATTTCATTTCGGAGTTGAAACGGGCTTTTTGGGCCACTTTGTCGTTAGCACGTATATCTAATAGATCCGATCCATTCTATTTCAACTTTCTCTATAATTAGCCTGTTATAAACCCTAGCAGCCTCTATTCCTCATTTCTATACGTACAGAAACTTCTGTGCTCCTCTTCCTCAATGGCGGTAAACCCTAATTATCCAATTCAAATTTCAATTCAAAAATCAAAGTCAAAAATCCAAACTCCTCAGAAAAATCCAAAAAAATTATATATCGAAGCTCTCGATGTATGCATCACAGATCCATAATTCGTTTTTCAGTTCGATGCATCATTAATCTAGAAATTCAAGTTGAACCTCAGTTGTCCATAGGCTAGGGTTTTGATCAACGGTGGATCGTCCACCATTTGACGATCGGGTTGTAGCGTTAGGAAGCTGGTGTCGAGCAGGTCCTAAGGTGGTCGTCGCTCAGTGTAAGTCACTCAGAATTCGCCAGAATTTGGGTTTTTAAGTTGCGGCGGTGGAGGCGGTTCCATCCACTAGAGAGGGTGCGCATGGCCATGGTTGGGGCAGCCTGGGTTGCGGAGCCCATCGGCCGTCGTGGATGTGGGTAGCGTCGTTCGAGGAGGCAGCGTGTTTCGAATAGATGGCGGTGCAAAATTTCTAGAGTCGCAATCCTAGGGTTCGAGCGATGTTGAGTGCACTGTTCACTTTGGTGACGTGGCAGTAGGGTAAAGCCATTATTATTTGTTTTATATATTTTATAAACTTGATCGTTCATTTTTCTAACCTCTCACCTACGTGGTCCGTTTCACTCGCGGTTTTCTCCGCTAGGTTCGTATTCGAATTCTGGACACTTTGATGCTAGTTTGGACGAATTTGGAGACTGTTCAAATTTTGAATTTAAATTGGATTTGAATTCAATCTAAATTCAAAAGGTGAGTGTTTTAACCCACTCACAACTTCTAAAATTTCTTATGTTTGTTAAATTAATTTATGGTGTGATTAGAAATTTATTTATCACTGTTTGGCATATTTTTAATCATATTTCTGTTTAATTGCATTGATTTAATTAAATTGTTATTTAATTATTCATTGCATATAAACTGCTGGTTAAATTGTTATTTTATTGTTATTGCATATAGATTTGCTAGTTAAACAATTATTTAATTTATTATTAAATATAAACTGCTAGTTAATACCTGTTGTTTATTATCCGTTCTATATTAATGCAATTGTTTGAATTGGATGATGATTGCGATAAATGGTTGATGGTTGATATTGGATAAATGGTTGCTGTATTTTATATTGTTATAAACTGCAAGTTATTATGCATTTTCATTTCATTCGGGATTGCGGTTTGAAATGATATATAACCGTAATTTTTATTTTAAATTACGGATTGAAATGATAAATATCCACCATAGGATAGAAAATTTTATACAGACACCGCGGCCTATATATAAAAATATCTTGAAATGATTTTCTATGGTTTTGTAAAGAAATATATATGGTATTATGAGATATTGATTCGGATATTTGATAAAGATTATTTTTATATAGTAAATTTCTTGGTTTCAAGCTATGTATAAAATTGGTTTAAAGTATAAAGAAGTATAATAATAAAGTTTGATTTTATTAGAATATAATATTGTTAAGTGTTTATTTAAATTTTATTTCTGGAGTCTGGGAAGATAAATGTGAATTTGTTTTGAATTAAAGTAATAAGAATTGTTCTCGAATAAAATTGATTTGAATTTAAATAAATTGAGATTTTAAAGGTATGATTTAATAACTTGATTTTGGTTTAGAAGATTTAAATGAATATCAAGTCGATTTAAATGAATATTCTCAAGTTAATTAAATTGAAAAAATATCCAGTTATTTGAAGTTTAAAGGTTTTACTTAAATTATTTTAGATTTATTAAGTAAACATTTCAAAGCTAAATAATAGTAATTGAATTTGATATATTTGAAATTATCAAAAAAAAATCGTTTGAAATGGTGGAATGTTTAAAGCTTTGAAATATATGCAAATTGAAACGGTTTAATTGGGGATTTAAATCTATATTTGGAATTATTTTGTAAAGGTGAAGGAACTATTTTATTGTATAAATAAATTTATATTTAAACCATTTAAGGGGTGCGGTTATATTTCAAAGTTATGAAATTGAAAGTTTTATGTTTTGAAAAGATATATGTCGAGAGTTTGGTTTAGAAATATTATAACTTTGAAATACTATGATTTTTGAAAAGGATATATTTGAAATAAAATGATATTATATTGATTTAGGTTTTATAAAAATAATACCATAAGATTTGGGTTTTTAAATGAAAATGATATCGCTCTATATGGTTTTGAAATGGATATTATATTTTGGTATTTAAAAGTATAAACTATTTTGAAAAGGGTCGCGGTGTTATAACACTACAAGAAAATCTTTCATCAACAGCAGAATTGAACAGCGTTTAAACGCTGGATGCTGTGCCAGGCTTTTTGTTCGTCCATATAAATAAAGTACACGCTGTCATTTAACCTAATTACTAAGCAGGAACAAAACGCGCCATTTATTTCCCGTCCCTCCAAATACATTCCAATCTAATTTTATTTTTTATCCCCAAAACGCGCCATTTATTTCTCAAACCAAAATTCCTCACTGATTTTCTCCTTCAAACCCTAATACGTATTCGTCCTTCAAAAACCCTAAATAACTTTGATTGACTGGAATTAGGGTTCATCAGTTTTCGTGGATTTTATTTTCGTGGAGATTAAGAAAATCGAGTCCCACAGATTTCTTCGGCTGCATCGCCAATATCAGTAAGTGCAATTAATCCTCTTCCAGAAAATTATAGAAACTGTAAAGTCTTTTTCTTTGAATTGGCGTATCAACATTTCACGATTTCATCAGTAACTTGATTTTGTAAAGAAACCTGATTGCCCTCTTTTACTTTTAGTCAACTCGTAACTTGATTTAGTATTATATTTGATGGTTAGGACTCAGGGTTCAAACTATGTTGCTGAAGAAATGTTTTAAGTAAATTTAAGATAAAACTGTTTAGAATTGGGTATCCTCGTGTTGTAACATCAACTTTAGAAGGGACAGAATGATTTTTGTTGAATATGAATTGAGTTTACATATTTTTAACACTATAAATAAAATATTGTATCATCATTCATGCTCATATATGAACTAAAATGAGCTAAGCTTGAAGTATCATGATGTCTGCCAATGTACATAGGATGCAATTTACTTCATCATTCTAGCCTTAGTCTTAACTCTTTGTTCTCAATTGTTTGGGCTGGCTTCTGGACACAAATAGTCATGCCCGACTCAAATAGATCTCCAACATCAACTGGTGTTATCTCATTTACATCTAGATCTGCCTTGTCACCTTGTTGCATAACATGCTTTTCAAATTTGATTTTACTGCTCTATGAGTTCCAATTCCTAAATGTATAAAATTTTCTTTTGAATTTTTAGGAAGCGATAGGTTGTTTGGCTTCTGTCCTTGGTAGCAAAAAAACTCAACTGTTTCTTTATTTCATTACTGGACAAGGATGGATGTGGAAATGGTAAGGCTGATGAAAATCAAGAAGACGACGACGAGGGAAGTGTCGTAAAAACATGTCAAGATGAACAAACCAAAAAAAGAAGGTAATCGGCAAAAACCATGTATATATTACTGGCATTATTGGTATGGTTCATTGAAATTTGTCCAAGTTCTAACTGTAGTCATGAACTGTGGATCGTAATACGTTGCGGCTGTATTTAATTTCTTGATGAAGATTATGTATATTTTAGTAATTTGATCTTGGGTCATAGGTGCTCGATATTGGAGTTTGCATCAGCCATTGTTAAAGCAGCAGACGAAGACTTGGTTGACACAATATTCAGTTTTGTAAAATCTAATTTACTGGTAATATTAATATGTTCCTTGCCCAATGTATCTTATATGCGACATGTTTGATTTATTTTTTGTTTATTTTACTTATATACAGGACACAGATGAAACCTACCACAGCGAAGCCTATCATACATTGAGTAAACTTTTAGAAGTCAGTCAATCAACTTAATATTGTTATTAGATTGTATTATTGTGCATACTACTCACTTCATATTGTTGTGTAGGTGCACTGTTCGTTTAGTTTAGCTCGAATTGATGACTTGATGAGTATTTTCGATTCATGTATTCCTGATATAGCAAGACTATGGAAAACTGGTTCTCGTGTTACCATTATTTGTTGGTTCATATAATAAAGGTGAGAGGTCACTTGCTACTATTCTTTTGTATTCATTTCCGTTGGCACATCAGAAACAGTAAAACATGATGAGGAATGTGCCAAGTAATAATAATGATAATAAAAAAACTGAAAAATATATAAGTGCCTGGTCGGAGATGTCCCTTTGTTATAAAACCATTTATAGTCTCGTGTTGTTACTGTAATATAAAGTTTTAGTCTATTGGTGGGAATTCATAGAAAAACAGCAAGCTGATTTGCGATCTATTTGGTGCACTTTCCCCTTACCCATTGGCCTTTTTCTGTAACACCTGGTATACAATATACTGATCTCCATCAGTATTGTTCATTTCTTAAACATTTTCTCACTACAATCTTCGCATTCATTTTTTTGCAGAGAAATAATGAAGATTTCGACACAAAGGCATTTCTGATGCTGAACAATATAATCATCACATTAAAGGTAAGTTATCTTCTTGCTAATTATAAATCAAATACAAAATGAACACTTGTTCCTGTTGTCAATTGACAGCATTTTTGGATGTAACTATCAATGAATAATTTGATGATATTCATTAATAAATCGGTCTCGTTGTATTAATATATAACCTTGTTTACAAACGTATCATTATTCTATAGTTGTGACTTTGTTTTGAACACATGCAGACAAAGAAGGAGTCAAGAAGGTTTGCGTATAAAGTTTTGCTAGATATTAGTCGCACTCTGAAAGAAAATCAGTCTACTGAAGGTGAATCAGAACTGCAAAGACTCCTCAATATGGTTTGTCCTAGTCGACTGTATATGATTTTCTTAATGTCAGTTATAGTTTCTATCACCACTTGCAGCAGATGTCATTTTTGCTATTAATTGGAGAACAGGCTAACAAAAATATAACAAATCAACCTAGTTGATTTCAATTAAGATACCGGAGGCATTACCATATGTAACAAATTTATACTTTTTTTTTCAAAAGTCTTTGCACATATTCATAAATATCATCAGTGGTTAACGTTTGCCTATTTGCCTTTATTAAGTTCTCCAAATTATTTTCATAATACCTAATTCTTACTTATTGTACTTTAAGATGCAAGCTTGCAAGTTTCTACTTTGATTATTAACACATGAGTGATGTGTGTGGCAAGTCTGATATTGATAGCCTAGTGTCATGACTTATATCATATGTATTGTGTATTCTATATTGTATATGGCGTATGCTTTTCGACATGTTCAAACTTTGCAATATTTATTATTTATTGCTTATGCAATTCCTATAGTTATTTAAATTTCATTTTTAAGAACATCAATTTTTATTGCAGGTTGTATGAATATTAGTTGTCTGCTTAAAGTGTTTATAAATTTGCGAACACATCAATCATGGTTCAGTCATTATATACACACGCACGCACGCACACGCACTACTTTTTTTTAAACTCTTTAAAGTAATACCAGCCTTGTGTGTCCTGTATTGTCTTTAATATATACTCGTACTGTATTTAGCAACTGGACTAAAAAGTTAAACAATTACTTTAATAGTTGGGAATTTGTATGAAAATAGCGAGTAATGAAAATTAGAATGATAAATGCTTAGTAACGTTTGAATAAATCTTAGTGGTGCAGTGATGAAATAAACTCAGAAAGCAAGTGCTTCTCCGTGGATTGGCTTATCAACGGATAGAAACAAATACAGATAGCGCCATATCCACATCCGCATCCAAAATCACTTTTAGATATCATATATCTGTATCCATGGCTAGCGGATATATACCGGACACGATTAACAAATGTGAAAAAATGAATAGAGAATTCTAAATCATTTTCGTAGCAACGCTTATAAAAACCATAAGAAATGAAAAATGATGAAGAAATTTGTTTTGAACAGCGAATATGCATTTATATGTACATGCATATAATACAAACTATTACCTTCATAAAGTAGCAAGTAACAAGCATTTGGGTTCTAAAATACACATAATATAAATTATTACCTTGATAAAATTGGATGGATAATTATCAGATGTAGACAGTAATGTTCAAATCCAAATCCAAATCCATTTTTTGGGATATTAAATATTTTTTCATTTTTTGGGTACTCGTGGATGGATTTTGGGTTTTTGGGGTATCCATTGACAAAATCTATATGTCGACTTATTTTTTTTTAAAACGAGGTGGCATGATTGATGAGCTTTTAAAATTGTTGTTATCAAAAGAGTTTTCTAATACGAAGAATGAATAGTTATAGCAATGAGAATTTGAAACAGAATGTTAGCATATATAATCAATACAAAAATGAATGCAAAGAGAAATAGAGAAATTAAGATTTTTTATATATACAAAACTAGTGTATTGGCATGCACCATCTGCGTATAGTTTGGTTTATGATATTTATAAGCGACATTCCCCCCACTCTCCCTTTTTTTTACCTCTTCTATTTCTCTCTTCCCATCGTCTATCAGGCAAATTCAAAAGGGTAACTTCATGTATGGTTGAAACGACAACGCTTGAATTTTTATGCAACCAATTTCTTTATTGGTAGTAGAAATATAGCTGTGTGGCTATATGCTTGATACTTCCAAAACAAAAATGAAATTTTTTTCATCAAAACAGTTCGGATTACTGATTGCAGCAGCGCTGCTTCTTGATTATTCTTAAGTTCATCCAAACAAAACCCATTTCTAGCCTGTACATCAAACACTCCCGATGGAAACCTTCGATTGCTACTGCCTGAATATTCTGAAGAAAACATCTGAAAGAAAAACCTGACCATTTATCAATAATCACGATGATGACGACAACAATGAATAAAATAAATAAATAGAAATCATGTAAACCATTGCTAGCTTTACTCAATGCCGATAATACTGTGCCTTGAGTTTTATTTCTCCTATTTTTCCATTAAATTATAGAAGAATAAGAAAAATAATGCTACCTTGTCATATATCCATGCATGTTCCATGTGTTTTTCGTAGATGAAAATATATTATATATGCAGTTAAAACAGATGTTTCGTACTGTAACGTTAAAAACCGATAAGTAATGCACACAAAGCAACGGATTGGCCTTTACCATTTGCTTTCATATTAATTAATGTTCCTGTGACCATTTACAAGTGCGATTTTTTATATATGCTTATAATCTAGTACAGGTTATGGGATATCTTTCTACTCCAAATCCTCACATGATAAGTGGAGCAATTGCTGCACTTTCCTTGTTGATTCACAATGATTCCGGCATTTGTATTTCGGTACCAAACTTGATACCTGCTGTACTTGCATTGCTTCAGAGTAAATCCGTTGAAGTTATCAAGGTTTGTTTGAATGCTCTGTGTTTGATTTTTTTTTTTTTTTGGAGCAAGTACTTTATTCAAGCAGAGAATGCTTTCCATTTTATATTTACATATTAATTTTTTGACATTTATCAGGCAGCTTTGGGCTTTATTAAGGTGTTGGTTTCTTCACTGGATACGTGTAATCTGATAAATCTACTGACTGATATTTTCAAGGCTATATTGCCTTGGTCTTCTGTCTCAAAACACCATTTCAGATCCAAGGCATGTATCGATATTACAGTTTATGGTTTTCTTAACCGATGTCATGTATATTACTTTTTAATATTCTTAATTACAATACCAGGTTGGAATTATTGTTGAGATTTTGATAAGAAAGTGTGGAAGTAATGCCGTTGGATTACTCGTGCCTGAGAAACACAAGGAATTCTTCACAAGTATTGAAGAGGTACAATTTAAAGTATTGCGGCTACTCCACCTTATTTTAATCCATCTTCTTTTCACTACCATTAATGCCTGGTTTTCCAATTTTTCCATTTTGTGCTTATAGAAGAGATTTTTAAGGGTAATATTTAGTTAACTGTAGAAGTTGCTAACTAATAGCAAAGTTTCATACCTTGTTTGGACGAATCATCTTAGAATTTTTTACACAGTATCTCTCATTAGATGAGGTCTCGGACAAGACGAGGATCTCTCAAAACTTATCTTTGTATGGGTATCTCTAAAGTCAACATTTTTCTAAAAGATTCTTTTAAATAATTGTTATCAAAAAAGCAAAAATTGCAACATACTAAATTTGCATAAAAAGTGGGTTACTGCGATAGAAAAAGAGGATTGTTTTTTCTTTTTTGAAGGATGGTGTGGCTTTATTGATTTGGTAGTGACTAAATGTTTTTTCTCATTTGAACGGTAACAAAATGAAGTCTTTTGTTATGCCTCAGATAATAAGTGTAAAATTAAAGTCAAAGTAAAAAGTAGAGTTAAGAGTGTCAGCAAATATTAATTGGATTGGTGATGCTCTGATGGATTCACAAAGTATATTCTTAAATTTGAATCATTTATGCGATAGTAAAGTCAATATCTTATACTGAAGGTATGCCCCTATCGGGTGCTGATCTAAGATTTTTGTTGATAGGCAAGTTATTTGCACTTTTGTCATTGTAATATGTATGCAGGGTGTATATGTTATTGCACTTGCACTACCTGTTAATATAGAATATATGCATATCCTGCAGTAGGCTACTCAACTATTATAATATACACACATTCTTCCATTTTACTAATCGTGTAGGTTGTTTGTTAGGCTGGGAACGAAGAGTGTAGTTGTGGAGGGAAGATGGTAGAAGGATTGTATGTTAAACCAAACAAAGGAGATGCAGTTCTGTTTTGGAGCATGGTCTGTTATTTCTTGCATACCTCTTGTATTTTCGGTTCTTATATTTTATGTCTTAACTAGAAAACATAGCTAGAAGGATAAATTTTAAATATAGGTTCAGTGAAAATACTTGTTGCGAAAATATGCTATGTACATATTCTTGAAAAAAGAAATTCTACAAAGTGTGCATGTATTAAAGGCTGATCTTGTGACCAGGTCTATTTTTGTAATAAGATTTTAGAGAAGTCTATTTTAGCGATAAGTTTTTCCTACCGAGCTTATATCTGAAATTTGTTGCAGCTAGAACAAATATATTTTAGTTTTTATGCACATGTCGTATATGTTATGTTTATATATTTGAAGCAAACTTAGTGTACAATATTTGAACAAATTAATTTGTAGGGACTAAATGGTCAGTCAGATCCGAAGAGTCTGCATGGGGGATGTGCAGTGCTTAAAGGGGAGAAGTGGTCTGCAACAAAATGGATGAGACAGAGAGCTAGCTACTTAAGTTATTATATGCTAAAATTTGAAGTTTCATATGCTAAAATTCAGGTGAATGATGAAGTATCTAGTGAAGTTTGGAGTTGTTTGTGATGTTTTATGGTTGTGTTGCAAGCAGTTAGCAGGAAAAAGTGGTTGTATGTTGTGGATGTATGTGAAGAGTTGATGTTGAAGTGTATGTGGTATGTTGAGTGGCTGTGGCAGTTTGTGTTTGTTTGTGTTTGGGTGAATGCAGTGTTTTTTGTAGGCGTAGTGATGTATGGAGAAGTTGCTGTGTATGACGTGTTTGAATGGCTAGAGGCTGGATTTGATGGCAGTAGTGGGTAATGTGTAGGAGTTGCAGAAGTGGGTTGATGGTATGATGTTGTATGGTTATGGTCTGAGGCAGAAGTAATGGTGGAGGAATTATGATGAGAAGTAGCAGCAGCACAGTGGAAGTTGTTAAGATGGTTGGAGGGGAGATGACCAGAGATTTGTAACAGTTTTGTATACCAGTGGGGAGGAAATGGTTCGGGGCAGTTGTTTTGCAGTGAGGAGTTTGGTGGATGGGCAGTTTGCATAGGAAGTGAAGTTATGCTAGTGGAAGTAGTAGTTGTGGGTAGTGGCAAGTATTAAAAGTGTGGAGTGGCAAGTATTCAGGTTATTGAAGTGTTCGGGTATTGGAAGTGGAGGAAATATATGCAGTGGGTAGTTGGGAGGCTGTAGCAATGTGATTTGCATAGAAACTAGTTGCTTGTGAGGGGAGAAGTTTGGTCAGCAGTGTGGATGTGTGGGTAGAGGAGTTGATGGCATTTTGTGTGTGATGGTTGAAGTTGTTGCACAGTGGAAAAAGTAGATGATAGAAGTTGAGAGTGGCAGTGAAGTTTGTATGAGGATGTAGAAATCAGTGAAGTGGGAGCAGTTTGGTATGATGATGATTAGTAGCAGTGAGGAAGAGATGAATTGTTTGCAGGTTGCGGCAAGTAGCAGTTTTGACAGAGGTGGAGAGTTGCAGTGGAAGTCGATGGCTGTATGTAGAAGGCAAGTAGGCAGAAGTAAGGCCGAGGTGCAGAAGTAAGTACAGAAAAGTTAATCGTATGGTTTTGTATGTTAGTAGATGATGTTGTTTTCCCAGGTGGATGTCTTCCTTCGCTTAGTAGATTAACTTCTGCCATGGCTACTTCCCACGTATGTACTACTTGCTTTTGTTTTGCTATTGCTACTTGTTCTATATTTTGTTTTTGAACTGTTGATGACAAACTATTTATGTTTGGTGTAAGAATATTGTGTATTTTGATTATGAAATTTCATACGTTGGTTATCAAATATGTGTACAAAATGTGGTATTGATATAGTATGTTAATTTTGAAATGTGATATTGATATAATATGCTAATTTAGAAATGTGGTATATATACGCACATTATGGTGGATGTGTGCAGAAATGCAATTAAAACATTCCACAGCGTTTTTAAAACGCTATCAAAACATTTAACAGCGTTTTTAAAACGCTGTTAAAACATTCAACAATATTTCTAAACGCTGTGAAAACTTTCCACAGCGTTTATAACATGCTGTCGAAATTGTTGATGATTCAATAACAGCGTTTAGAAAAAGCTGTTGTAAACAGTTAAAGTAGAATTTGAACATCTTCGACAACTAAATTATAAACGCTGTTGAAACATAATACAACACGTCTGAAACGCTGTAAAAAATATTATTGACAGCTCGTAATAAACGCTGTCGCAGAGATATTTCAACAGCGTTTATAGAAACGCTGTTGTAAGTTATGTATATACGACAGCATGTCGTTATACAGCGTTTGAAATAACGCTGTTGTATCATATTACAGCGTTTATCAAACGCTGTTAAAAGCCTTTTGTGGTGTAGTGTAATAACGTTTGGTTGTTGAAGAGACCGGGATCGAAAGTTGTCATACTCTTTGCCAACTTCGAAAACCACTTTAACAACCGTGTACACGGTGGAGATTTCAGAACGAACTAGGATGGTGGCGGCGTTTCCTTTGAGGTAAATAAGTGGACCCAACTCCCGTGAGTTGACATAAGGTGGCTAAAACAGGAGCGATCGACGGGTTAATGAGGTAGCACCTTTGATCGGACACATCCCTTTGATATTATACTTTGACTTTTGGATTGATTCAGTGGCCACTTTTGATTTTTTATTTTGGGGGTGTGGCTCGAGGTGGGCGGTAGCTGCAGCTATGCGTTACCACCGACCCGAAAGCGTAATTGGTATATCTACCCTGGCATTGCCTAGTTGTGCCGTGTCACCTACCCTAGCGTGCCTTATACGATTTTGTTTTGTACCATACCTATGGAGTGCCCTCTGACGACGCATAGTACGGGGGAGATTACGGTACTATATAGACTATGGGAATATAAAAGTGTGTTAAGGTGGAATGTAAAGCCTTTATGCTATTTTTAGTATATTATACTTTACTTTAGACACTATTATAATAGCATATATTACTACACAGTGGATAGTTTGATGGATCCTTAGGAGATGTGAATCCCGAGCATCTCTTGAGTTACTGCACTCACGTTAGACACTAGATAGGAGATGTCAAATCCCATAAACATCTCTGACGCCGTTCCACTCATATAATTTGCTGTTGATTTAACTTACATAAGATCTTTTAGTTATGACTCGGGTGTTTTGTCTTCAATTCGCTCGGGTCAGTCCGAGCATTTCAGGATTTGAAGATTTATTTCCGACAGGACGAAGATGAAGATTTCATTATTATTATTATATATATTATATTGTTCCTCTGCACACTGTATTCCGCTGCATTGATTATTATTCGCTGGTATGTGCAACATCTAATATGTATTGTATAAATATAATCAAATGTTTTAAAACAGCTTCATGAACTGTATATTTGATTATTATATTTTATCGTTCCGCTGCAAGATTCTATTTTGTTTTTCTTTCCCTGCTTCTTCTTATTTACCCCATAACAATCTGCCCTTCCATATGGTTTGAATTGGCGCGTGTTTCGATTTAAAGCGTGCGAAAAGGCGGGACGTTACAATCTGGTATCAGAGCTTTGGTTTAGCGATAAACCTTAGCTTTGTGGGGTCAGACTCTTTATTAATAAGGTAGTAATACCCTATGATGAGTCGTTGGGTGTATATATATGAGAGAGCATATTTGTTAGTGTTAATAAAAGGATTTAATATTGTGTTAATCTGTTTCATTTTGTATTTATAAATTCTGGTTGGTGCATGGGACGCTATGACATTAATAGGGATTTCTAAACACTTAATAGGACAGACCAACATAATACTTGGTTTTAATATAGGTGAATGAAATACTTTCGCCTATTATATTTTCTATATAAAATAAAATTTTTATAAAGATTATATTTGGTTGTAATATATTGGTTGTTAGGTAGTGAAATTAATAAATAATAGAGGAAATAAGATTGAAAATAATAAAATAAATGAAAATTTGAAATTTAGGACCTAAGTTCCGGGGTTTTGAAAATTTCTTTCAAATGATTTTGGAATATAGTAATAATATTAGTAGAAGTATTTTCTGATATAAATATTTCAATATAAAGTGAAAGAATTGTTTTAAAGAAACTTTGGAAAGAAATAAGTTCTGTACTCCCCTCTCTGTCGCTGGAAAATAATTTCGGTAATGAGTGCACGCATCATCGACATTCATTTTCGAGTTTCGAAGTAGGAAGGCCACTGTAGTAGTTTACTACAGATTTATTTTGATAACCAAATATAAATTTCTAATTGTTTAAGTATAATTGGACATATAAGTTTTAAGTATAAACATTTATCTATTATTTTAAATGATTTTTAATAAAAACCCAGTATTTAAATTCTTAAGTTTTCGATAATTAATAGTTTAAGTATAGTAGTGAAACGGAATAAAACTAATAGACAATCGGAGGATTTAATTAAAATAAGAAATTTAATGCTAGGTTATGAATGAAATTAAAGGAAAGTTGAAACTGTAACCTATGAAACAAAGAATAATATTATTGAACATTTAGTAATTTTAAAGAAATAGAAATAAACTTGGGTAACTTTCTATTACATCTTCAAAAGCATATATATAACTTACCAATATTAAAAGTTGAAATGTTTAATAAGAAATGTAACGGAAATTGTACAGGTAAAAGTATATAAAGAAAGTGTTTAATAAATTGCTTTTATTTATAAGAATTGATGTTATAGAATTATAAACTTAAGTATAATTGAAATACTATTAATTCATATAATAGCAGGCAGGTATTGTAATTAAGAATTTTAACTTAAGTAAATAAGTTGAAGTTATTTCTAAATAAAATGGTAAGAAATAAATGTAAAATAAAAAGATAAATCATTATATGAAAGAAAAGAAATCAAACAACTAATGTCTGAAATGAAATTAATAATAAGTAAACTAAATCAGTTGTTTGAAATTGTTGTTTGTTTTGGTTTATGGTGTTTGGTTGAGGATACTTTAAAATTGTTTGGATGAATAAATAATCTATTTTGTTTCATCTAAGACTGTTGAGTAAATGATGCACTTGATAGTTTATTTTTCATTCTGTGCAATTTAAAGTTTGAACCCGAATAACTATTTGTTTTGTTTGATATGAATGAATGATTGATTTGTATTGATTCTATGTGATGGTTGCATGCCTGGTTGCAAATGATTGTTGGTTGTAGTGATATGTTGTTTAAGGTTGAAACGAATTTAAATATTTCATTTTATATAGTTATTAACTCTTTTGGATTAGATAAGTGAAATACAGGTTATGGAAGCAATTGCTACTGCTTTTGGTTTCATAATTAAGCGTTAATTACCCGACAAATAGGTACGTTTTCGGATTACGGTTTTATAACGCAATTATATTGTTCCCGTGTTGGGATATATTTTGGAAAATATATGTCGTATATTGTTATTTTGATATTATATTTTCTCCCGAGCCTCCCCGTACAAAGGAGACTCTGCCGAAATTTTCCGTAAATTTTGAACTTAGAAAATTTTTGAAAATATTTTCCAAACTTTATTATTTTCAATATAAAAAGATATAATGATGGTAAATTTTTATATTCTATTTAAAGTAACTAATTTTGTAAATTTAATTATTTATAAAATTAATGTTTTGAATAAGATATATTGATTCCTTAATTCTTCTTTTCCCTTCTTTTTCCTTTTCGGGGATGAAAAGTTTTGAGTGGGGGAGAGTGTAACGACCCGTAATTTTTTAATAATTAAGTTGGTTATTTTAATTAAAATTGAGTAATCTATTCTATATTATTATTAGCGAGTTGAGTTTGAAGCTCACACAGGCCCCTTCAAATTTGGCAGTCCAACAGTCTCCATATTCGTTTCCCTCTGTACTATTCGTAATTTTCTCCTTTCCCTTTTCATCTACCTGAAGCTTCCGTTCTCCCCATCACTTATCTCCTTTTCCCAGTTTCGTCCGCGAGATCAACCGGTTCCTCTTCAGGTTATCCCTTCTACCTCAACTGGAAATCGATAGATTCCCTTCAATTTCTACCGTCGCCCTTCCTTTGCCATCGGTATCTGCCATACATCGTCGACTGCTGTACAAACCCTAGCCTCACTGCCCTGACCTTTGACGACCCTCCATCGATGTCCTCTTTCGCCATTCCTTGCTCGCCCATGTTTTCCGGCTGCTTCCACTGTACGCTTACTCGGCCACGCTTGGTTGGTTTGCAGTTAAAGGTGTAGATGAGCTGTACGTGCCATTTGCCTGCTTCTGTATTATATTGGAGGTAAAAAGCCTAATTTTTGTTTATGAATCCATTATGTTGCCACTGAAACGGTGCTTGATACATCCAAGACTCAATGTTGACGAAAGTGAATTTCAATTTTGGGTGCCACATTTTGAGTCTGTGAAGTTATTTGTACTTATGTGAAAGTTAGTCAGTATTTGTTCTAGAATTATAATAAGATAACTGGATCAATATCTACAACTACCCTAAATAAATGAAATTCTTGATGCCTTATATCCACAGTCCATTTTGGGGATATTTCGCCTTGCGGTTTCTGTTGTGTGTATTCAATTTTGTTTCTGCATTTTGGATTGGTGTGCTTAGTTGAATATGTTATGGTTAGGTGCTAAACCGTGTAAGATTTGTTTCAAATGAAGTATGATATTTAAATACATCACTATTTAGTGTTTCTCTACAGAAATATACTAAACATTAACACAATAAGCTTTCATCTTGGTGTGTGCATCGAACAATGCAAGCACACTTCTCTTTGTCAAATTCAATGCTTCTACTGAACATAGTAAGTATTCCTCTATATCATGTGTTCTTATTTCATTGCATGTGTTCATTTTTGTTAACATATTCCTTTTATCACTTTCTCTATGACATAATTTGATTTTCCTCCCTTTTCCAATTCATGCTTATCATCCATGTTCGCTACTGAATTTTGCATAGGCGGTGTATAAACTTTGTGCAGTCGCTTTCCCCACTTGCAATTCTTAACGAACTCACATGTTTCCTCTATGTTCACTCCATCGATTTTAGATTCTTTGCTCTTCCCTGTTGCCATTTTTGTCACTTGCAATTTAAGGCATTAAGGTATCCTTAACCATTTGATTTTTGCTTTATTCAATATATTGCTTCCTTAAGATATTTTTAAATCTTCAGACCTATTATTATCTTTACATAAAAGAATTTATTTCAAAGTTTCAATGTACTTTTGGAAAATTAAGAGCAGAAAAGGTTTTGTTGACTTAATATTTACAACCAAAGTGGTCTCAGATCATTTATCAAAGGGACAATGATAATATTTGGTGAATTAAGTATTATAAATAATTATAATGCGTTGATTTATATGGGAATATTTAGCATCTGATCATGTGGGTATTTGGTGAATTAAGTATGAGTGATCTAAGTATTTTGACAAATAATGTGCTTAATTTCTCTATTATTGACTAGATATAATAGTTTTTATACCTTTTTAAGTTCATAATAGTAATCTCTTTTATACTCTAAGCTCATGTTGCCTGAAATATTTACCTAAAATTCAAGTTTCTTCGCCTTTTTTGAACTGTACAGTGGACATTTTAATTAGGCTGATTTGCCAGTAATGTAGAAATTTTAGAAATTTAATCAATTAAGACACTTTAATAGTGAATTATGGTTGAATGTGTTCTCTAACAAATATAGAAATTAAGAGAATTTGTATTTTTAAATTGTATCTAACTGAATTTACATTAGAAAAATAATTTGGTTAACCAATATAGTTATCATAATATGGGTATCCTAATTCATCACGTCTAAATTCTACCATTTATATTTACTGAATATCTTTAAGTGTTAACTTGATTGTCCGCCTATACTTTAGTATGCCAGCATGATGTTGAGTATTAATGTCTATAGAAAGATGAGCGATTTGAGATGAGCGATTTGAAACCAATTGCAAACCCAAATTTAGGAAGACAAACATAACAACACAATATTTCCTTAGTTGAAATGTTAATTGTATCTTTCCCCTGGCTTGGAGAAACTATTGAATGTATAAATCAGATTACCTAGATTCAGGAATTATTATTAGTGATTGGTGATTAAGATGCCAAGCTATATAATTACCTCCGATGAACTAATTTATTCACATTCTAAAATTGATTTGATTTGTTCTGCTAGGTATTATAGCTCAAATAAGTAAATATAAACTGTTCTATAATTTAATATAGGCATTTCAAAACTTTTTTAGCAATGCAATTAGTATGTTTTTTTTTGAGTTAACTTTAAGGATGGATCGTCGGACTACTGCTTCATTCTTAGTTGTGTTTTATTTTTATTTTATGTTTTAATGAAAGAGTGATCCTTATAAACAATGTGAGCACTGAATTTTTGTTAATGTATACTCAAAATACTCATCCATGTATCTATTACAAAGACTTGTAAGACCAAATATAACAATTAGATCATTTCAAAGATGACCATATAATGTTTTGTACAAGTATAAGTTAATATAATTACACTATTATAATGTAGTAAATATAAGATGTGGTAGAGCTACGATGCATGGCTAAACGACTTGGTAATGAAGCCATAAAGCAAGTAGCCAAAAGAGTGATTGAAGAAGTGAGAAACAAAGAGAGTCAAAATGCATGACCGAGTTGTTATAAGGTAGGGCTTACTGATGCGTGTACATGGTAGAACATAGACAATGGGTGAGAATGAGCTCCATATGAGGTGGAAGACTGGAGATCAAGGATTTACCAATTTGGCAGCAATTAATAAAGCAAGATTGATCAAGTAGAACCTTAAAAGGCAACAATAGTTTAAGAAGGCAATGAATATTTGCTTCAGCCTCTGTAAACAATGGGCGCATGCATAAGCCTACATCGTCTAAATATGTACAGAGGGCATGTATGCTGAATGCATTGAATGCAGAGAGCTTGCAAAAAACTGCTAGAAACATGACTGAAGCCGATCGCGATGCACTAGGCAGGGAATTTGCCAAAATCTAACCTGATAATATGAAATGGTAGTTGAGAAATACTAGGCATGAGGATCCTATAACTGTTATATTGCAACCTAGATGATTTCACATTTAGGTTGTCACACAAAGAGGATTAGTGTAGAATTTGGTTTGAAGCAAATGAGGTTTGGATGTTGATGTGTATCAGCCTGTGGTGATTTGAAAAAGAATGAATGCTGCTGCCAAACTACATGATAGACAGATGATAGCACCATGTGGTAGTCTGGGCTATAGCAAACGAGGTATGCATTGAGATAATGTTCGAATGGCGGTGCTGACGCCTGAACTAGGTTCAGTTCTAATGTGCTTAGCTGGCCTTTTTGTAGCGTTGAATGATTGAGAAAATCTTATAATTCTTGATTATTTTTTTAAGAAATAATATATTTTATAGGGAACTTTTGTGAAATGCCCTTTTTAAGTTTAAAAATACACAACCGTCCCTCCTCGAAAATAAGTTTTAAAAAGCCCATGTTTTTAGTTTTATCCGAAATGCAGTTATTTGTTGTAAAAAATACAAATATTTTCAGTAAAAATTGCAAATATTTGCTGAAAAAATACACATATTTGCACTTTATAAAAAATATCATAAAATAAAAAGGAATTAGTTTTAAAATAGAAACATGCAATCAAGTTCAAATTTAATTTTCAAAGAAGAAAGAGATTTGTTTTTAAAGATAAAATTTTAGATGTAACTTAAAACATGTTTTTAGAAGGTTTTACATATATCAAACTTAAAATTAAATGGGCGGATCCAAATTTCCGCTAATTTATACTTATGGAATGATAAAAAGTGGGCATTCGTAATTTAATAATTGACTGAAACATAAATCATACTTAAGCGGGGTAGTAGCTATCTTTGGAATATTAAATCCAAGGTTGTTCTTCTCTACACAAATCTTTATTTATTATTATCATTTTGGAGATGTCATAATCTATGATGTATCATAATAGTATTTATATTACTAAGTACTTCATTGTTGTGTTTCTACATTCAAATACATATATGATTGCTTGACTATAATTTAATTTTCTGTCGCTTAACCAAGCTTTCACATTGTACCATATCAAGCTTACTGTCCATGTTGCTTCGAACCACACTATTCATCTAGAAAGCATTCTATAGCAAACCCAATTACATTTAAGTGTGATGATTAAGTTTGTATAGATCAATTTTGCTCATAATCATGAATAGTAGTTGCTTTTATTAATTTATATGTACTAAGTTTGCTTCTTTCCTTACATTTAGTCTGCCACATCTAGTTGTATTTAGGTATAGTATGCAACAAAGTCTGGTTCTCTTTTTATAAATAATCAGTAATTATTATTTTTGTTTACAGTTTTTGTTTATTCTTTCCAATTCTATAGACATTATTCATTGTTCAAAATATCATGACATATTTTTGAATGTTTTCTTTACCTTCACTACTACATTAGTAGGCTACTCATCTTATTTTGTATGTCCATACAGGTTGCATAACTAACAGATGGGCAATAGATATTTAGTTTTAAATCATAGTTGGTTTTTTACGAGAGGAATTCTCTTTATCAGGTATGAACCTGATTATATAGTTTTTTAAAACTGAAAGCAATAAATTTTGTGAACTGTGCAAATTATTTATTTTTTAAGGCAAGCACATACATCTTTTGTCTACGAATTGAACCAAATCATGATCAAAATGAATTGCAGCCACCTATTATTATTATTATTATTTGTCATTGCTAAATTTGCATCATATGATCATTAACAATGTATATATTGTTTCAATCATTGTTTTCTTCTTTTAGGAAGTAGGGGATCTCATGTTGCAATCATAAGGTGAGCATCGAAAATAGTGTTTTTGTACTAGATCTTTTTAGTCCTGAAATTTAAGTTCACTTTTAGCGTAGAATATAGAAACAAGGATCTGGGATATTGAAGATAAAATGTAATCTAACATCTGTGCAGTCAAGAAAAGGTATATTTACTTATTACTTGATTTGCTTCCATTATGCTAGCATTTAGAACTACAATTTCATAAAGGCTGGATTAAGAAATAAATGAATTGAGGTGGTTTGTTGTTTAAGAAACTGCATATGGATCATATCAATCCAAGATTTTAAGAAGAATCGACATTTGGTTATTTTTCTCAAGTTAATCACTATTTTGCATAGGTTAAAGGCTTGATATAATCAAATAACTAAGATTGTATGAACACTCTGCTCCTCATTTAATCAAATTGACAAATTGTGCATGGTTGTTAGTCATTGTATCTAAAACACAATAATGTTTCATTCACATTAAAGTTAAAAACTAACTACATAGTCAACAATGAAGTTGACTATTGTTGCGAATTAGTCATAGTATTTTCAAATATTAAATTATCCCTTAAATAATTTTAATTTATATAATTTATAATTGGAATATAAACATATGAGATTTGTTTCGTATAACTATATTCATAATTATTTAAAATTCCATATCTAATTATTTTCGATTAACAATTATAAATTAATCAAATATTATACTATTAAAATAACCAATTATAAATTTATACACCAGTTTAAGGTTTATTTAAGCATTTAGTTTTTACTGTTAGATTGAGTATTTACTATATTGACACCCATCTGAACTTCATTATTGCTCATCAATCGATTAGTTTACTCATTCCTCACTAATTTTTATTATTAAATGGAAGATCACTTACCATGCTTTATCATTATTTTTATTCCTATTTGTTTACCATGTTTTTGGAGACTGCAGATTATATTCTTTTGAGAGATAGTTTTCAATGTATCGCCTATATCATTTTCTGGCAGAGTAATAGGTTGATTACAAGCATATGGTTCTCAATGTTTTGACACTGTTAAAAATATCAAGTTAATTTTTCGTTACAACTGAGCCCTATTATTTTACAATTAGTTTTGCATTACGATTGATAGCATTAAAGCATGTGAATTTGTGAGGAAGCTATACATTTAATCGTTTTAAAATTTGGTTAGAAAATGGATTTATACTTTTAGCAGTCATAAGCATTGCCATATTTGAGGTTAGCCAACTTATCCTACTATTTGAGTAATTTTGGTGCCTATAAAATCCATTTTTTCCTTCTATTATAAATGGGTAAGTTTTATCTACGATATGCATGCCGTAAATTAGTGTGCAGTAAGGATTGTACATAATTTTGAATATCATCCGCATTACCATTTGTACACATTTATCAACCGCCTAATTCGTTGGTTTATATTTGAATACTTTTTCAACATAATTATTTGCATGTTTGAGTTACCATGATGCTTTGGTTCCAATTATTATCTAGAAAGGATTTATCAGCATACTACTATGAGTTAAGATTAATTTTTCTTTTTAAATTCATCAACGTGAATAGAAAATGAATGGCATGTTTCGCTTATTTATAATTATGATTTGATGTCAGCGTTGCTATATTTTAAAGGGCATGTTCATAACTCTGTAATGTGTCAATCATTCGAATCACGTTATCTTAGTTTGGCCTTATTTTGTATCTTTTTCTACAATAAGTGTGGGACCACATAGATTAGAGATGGATAAAAATATTAATTATGTAGAGTTTTAACTCATGCATTACTTAAATTTCAATTGTATGTTAGTGTACTTATTCTTCCTACTAATTTTGATATTCCTCCTGTATTAAAGATATAATGATGAAAAAGGCAACCTTGGCCATTTAATGATTCTGATTAGCAGATTTGTTTTCATTATGTCCATAGGTTTGCTTCATCATGTTAAGTCTCGACGTTTGGATGTAATCTGATTTAACTCCTTCTCTATTTAATTCTAAATATAATACTGGTATGTAACATCTACTACTTATTGCAGGAGCATTCACTTTTTGACTCAACCAAAGCAACAAAGATTTATGTGGACATCGATTCACTACAACTAAATGATATTATTCCCATATATAGAAAAACATTAGTAATTATAATGAATCATTTTAAATTCAGGAGTAATGTATCGAATTTTATTTTTAACATTCGGGTCCAAGGGTGATGGATGGAAGAAAATTGTTTTGCTGAACAATTCTGCAAATCAGTCCTATAAAGCTGTTGAAACAGTTGATTCACCGATCGCACAATTGATGAATCGATATCAGGAAAACAAACTATCGGGTACATTAGTCTTCCTGAGTTTAATACTTCATAAGTTGAAAGATTAATACTTTATAGCCTGTTAACTCATGGTAGTTTAATAGTCTTCCCTTGGTGTTAAAATTATTTTGTCAACGACGGTTACGATGTCTGTATAATTTTCCTAAGACACTGTACTTATCACGCCTTTTCATCCTTAACAGTATGAGTAGTTTAATTTGTGTGATTGCTATACGATCACTTAAATAGTACTTATTTTTATTCAGGGGAAAAGAATTTAATTCCTACAACCATTATGAAACTCAAAAGTTCAACTCTAGGGAGCTATCTTTCATGTGAAATGTGCAAGTCCACTGTTCGACTTGATGACACACAATATTTCTGCTCAAAATGCCATCGCATGTGTGAAAATCTCATCAAAAGGTAAACTTCAACACTTGATCTTAGCATTAACAATGGGATGCCTAACCACTGTTTAGCATGAATGATACTTCAGCTATCGTAATAACATAGGCATATTAGACCCTAATATGTCAACTACAACACAGCTTTTAACAAGGAAGCTGAGGAATTATTGGACAAAAGGTCAAAGATATGCTCAACATCTGCAAATTGGTAAACCTGCATTTTTTTCCCTGCCTGTTTACATTGATACTGCAATCAGCTAATAATTTATTTGAAAGTATGGGTTAGGTTAGTATTACATTGTCTTTCATTTTTGCTATCCAAAGTTATTTTATTTTTGTTACATTGTTAGTACTTGACGCAATATGACACTGTGACCATAGGTCATAGTTTATGTCCCCGTCTACTTTGTACTCATTGTTACCGGGATAGGTCATTCTGTAATATTGTAAACTCAACCCAGTTAACCATTACTACCCATTACACAACAATATTTTACTTCGTAGGAGAATGAACCATGGAAAATTGAAAACATTCTCCAGAAGCTATATTTGACATATGCGCTATTTGAGTTCAGACTGAATACCTGTAGAATGAATAATACTGATACTACTTTGTACCATGGTCCTTTAATACAAAGTAAAATAAAGTATGAAAATGTTCGGCCAAATACTCCAGCTGATTCAACCAAATACTAGATTCTAAAGATGTATTTAGTAATATCTCCATGTTTCAATTTTCTCCTTAGCATGTACAGTTCATAACTATTTGTTACCAATGATCAAATAATTGTAGTCTACCCATCTAATTGCGAACTCTATTCCTTTTCCATGGGATGGCAATAAAGATCAAAATGCCTCCACAACAGTCGGTAATAAGTATTGGGAGAAGAGGCAAAGATGAAGAAACTAACATGTGCATGTTGTACCTATGTTAGCATTTTCTCATATAATGTCTGAAAAACCTGTTGTGTATTCATGTCATTGATTTGACTACTTTCAATTTGTATTTGTTAACATACGTTATGTGAACCGTTTCATTTTTCGATTCAATATATGTGTGCTTTTATTATATTTGTGTTCTCTTCCTATGGCTATATCTATTTTTTCATCCCATGGGTGCATGAAAGTTTGTACCAATATAAAAGATATCAAACACTGACCATGATCATACGTACTATGTTTTTTAATTAAACCGTCCATTGACGGAGAAACCAAAGACATGTTGATTGCAAAAGAGTTATGTAGCCTCATTGAAGTTGTTAAATCAGCGATTTCATACCCTCAACTCCTAGAATAAAAGATATTTTTTACGAATACATGTGCATAGACTGATAGCCGACAGTGGTATTTCAAATTTATCATCTTTCCAGTTATAAATTATATCATAAGTTTTAGACTATAGCCGTCCACAACATGAGTTTTGTCTTTATGCTGGCTTATAGACAGTTGATTGATTTATTCCAAAGATTCAGTTGGCTATCAAATTTTTTATTCTGGTGTGATACCGTATTCACGTCGTATGTGAAGGTAGCTTAGGTGCAACAAATCACCTTTGTTGATGTGTAATTGTAAACGAGGACGCTTAAAATTATTTCAGTATAAATATTAATATGATCCAAGTCACATTTAATGATCATAACTCTATGTAACTCTACATATGTCATATACATTATATCTAGACTGTGCATTTAACTCTATGTAACTCAAAGAAAATTAGCTTAATTATCAAATAATTTAAAGACGACATACATAAAACAAAACCAATTACCGAATCCAAAAAAATCATTACATAATGTTAGTCGACGACAACCGTGTGCATAGCACGGGTTCGCACTAGTTAAATTTAGAAGGAAACAAAATTTTGTAATTTATAATGAAGCAAACGTAATAATGCTAATTATGGTTATTAATAATAGGTTAAATGAAATGACAATTAATGAATTTATTTAAATTGGTAAAGTTATAATGGAATGATTGTATTTATGTGTGAATGTAAATTTAAAATAGAAACGTAGATTTATTATAAGATATTAATTGATGTAATAGAAAGCATGAGACCAAATAGGTAAATTCATTGAGGATATTAATTGTAGTTGGATGTAAGCTAATAAATAATTAAATTAGCACAACCTTAATTAATTGAAATAACTGTAAGGTCATAATTTGGTGTATTAAGTAAAACTGAAAAATAAATTTTAGTAAATGTAATAAAGTATTGGGAATGTATATTGTTTCCATAGGATAATATAAAGAAATGAAAAGTTGCGACCTATGTTTGGAATAATGACCAAAATAAGTGAAATAGTGTTAATGTAAGTAAATTGGTAACAAATTGAATGGATTCCCATGATTTATTGGAAATTTTATATGTTACAACTTGGTTATGAATTCAATATAAGGTAAGTGAATGGAAATATTATAATCTGTCTATAAACGTAATAATGCAGTGTTAGTGGTAATTAATTAGTGGTATATATGGAATTATAACATATGATTGTTAAGTAATAAACTTATAAATGCAAGTAAAGGAAAATAGGTAACAATCTATATATGTTATTTATTTTATTTAGGATGTTAAATAAAATTTGGAAATCAAAATTCAATTAAGGGAAATTTAGTAGTACGTTTATTGGAAATTAATTTTAATAAATGTCACATTAATGTGAATAGTGTATTAACTAATGAATTAGTAGTATGGAAATAAATGCCAAAATTGATTTTAAGTAATAAAAGCTTATTTATGTGACAAAAAAGTAACGGTAATGTTATGGTAGGTTGCCTATTTATTTATTTAGATTGGTAGTTGAAATGGGAAATTAGTTTGTAAATAGATGTTACATCAATGGGAAATGTAACACAATGTTTAGGAGTGTTAAATTGGGTATATTAAGGTAATGAATGGGGAAAACAGGGTAACTAAGTTTATAGAGTGGTAATGAATTTAATAAAAAGATTTGATTTGAAACAAATCAATCCATTGAAATCCAATTTATAATAAGTGTAATTATTGGGGCAATTGAAATTTAATGTTATGCAATTGAGATAAAAAAAATTGGAAAAATGTTAATGTATCTAGATATATACCAAAATAAATGGTACCTAAGATGATAATATGATAAATAGTGAATTTAAAGAAGGGGAATTAGGATTTATTTATTTATTTGAAATTTAAGTTAAATAATTGAGTCTATTGCAAATAGGTAGAATTGAACATTGAATTTTTCGTTATTTGAAATGAAGATGGAATAAGAAAATATTAATACAATAGTTTTGAATCCAATGATAAATCCATCTATTTAACAAATATGAATGGAATAATTTTTGATTTATGTAATTAAATGGAAAATTTTAAGATAAGAATTACAATTTGTGAATATAATGAAATTTAAAATTTAACATTGAAATTGATAAGTTAATTAACTTTAAATTGACATCATAAATTTGTTAAATTAGTGTGAATGATTTGGAAATATAAAAATGAGAAGAATGGTCAATTTTAGAATTTAAATTGGAAATTTGATTTAATTAATTAATTTATTAATTTATTTAATTAGGGTAAAATAGCCATTTTTTCCACTGACTCGGTTTTCGATGAAACCAGTTTCATCAGATACGTAACAGTGAATTATTGTAGGATTTCAAGTTTTGTAGCGATCGGACTTGTAGTTTGATCGTACGGACTCGAAACGCCTTGAAATAAATGAAATTGAAATCAATTTGAAAATTATTGATTTTAGCATAACTTCTTCATACGATGGAATTTTAGACTTGAAACCTTTTCCATTACGTTTAAAATATTTAAAAACATCTATTTTGATATATGGGTTGACCCAATTTCATTCCGAAGTCGAAACGGGCTTTTTGGGCCACTTTGTCGTTAGCACGTATATCTAATAGATCCGATCCATTCTATTTCAACTTTCTCTATAAATACCCTGTTATAAACCCTAGCAGCCTCTATTCCTCATTTCTATACGTACAGAAACTTCTGCGCTCCTCTTCCTCAATGGTTGTAAACCCTAATTTATCCAATTCAAATTTCAATTCAAAAATCAAAGTCAAAAATCCAAACTCCTTAGAAAAATCCAGAAAAATTATATATCGAAGCTCTCGATGTACGCATCATAGATCCGTAACACGTTTTTCAGTCCGATGCATCGTTAATCCAAAAATTCAAGTTGAACCTCAGCCGTCCATAGGCTAGGGTTTTGATCAACGGTGGATCGTCCACCGTTTGACGATCGGGTTGTAGCGTTATGAAGCTGGTTGTCGAGCAGGTCCTAAGGTGGTCGTCGCTCAGTGTAAGTCGCTCAGAATTCGCCAGAATTTAGGTTTTTAAGTTGCGGCGGCGGAGGCGGTTCCAGCCACCGGAGGGGGCGCGCGTGGCCATGGTTGGGGCGGCCTGGGCCGCGGAGCCCATCGGCGGTCGTGGATGTGGGTGGCGTCGTTCGAGGAGGCAGCGTGTTTCGAATAGATGGCGGCGCAAAATTTCTGGAGTCACGATCCTAGGTTACGAGCGATGTTGAGTGCACTGTTCGCTTTGGTGACGTGGCAGTAGGGTAAAGCCATTATTATTTGTTTTATATATTTTATAAACTTGATCGTTCATTGTTCTAACGTTTGTATCTCTCACCTACGTGGTCCGTTTCACGCGTGGTTTTCTCCACTTGGTTCGTATTAGAATTCCGGACACTTTGACGCTGGTTTGGACTAATTTGAAGACTGTTCAAATTTTGAATTTAAGTTGGATTTGAATTCAATTTAAATTCAAAAAGTGAGTGTTTTAACCCACTCACAACTTCTAAAATTTATTATGTTTGTTAAATTAATTTATGGTGTGATTAGATTGTGATAAATGGTTGGTGGTTGATATTTAATTATTAAATGGGATATTTTTAATCATATCTCGGTCTAATTGCATTTATTTAATTAAATTGTTATTTAATTATTCATTGCATATAAACTGCCAGTTAAATCGTTATCTGTTTATTATTGCATATTAATTTTCCAGTTAAACATTTATTTAATTTATTATTAAATATAAACTGCTAGTTAATACCTGTTGTTTATTATCCATTCTATATTAATGCTATTGTTTGAATTGGATGATGATTGTGATAAATGGTTGGTGGTTGATATTGGATGAATGGATGTTGTATTTTATATTGTTATAAACTGCAAGTTATTATGCATTTTCATTTCATTCGGGATTGCGGTTTGAAATGATATATAACCGTTATTTTTATTTTAAATTACGGATTAAAATGATAAATATCTGTATCACTTGACCGTAGGAAAGAAAATTTTATACAGACACCGCGGTCTATATATAAAAATATCTTGAAATGATTTTCTATGGTTTTGTAAAGAAATATATATGGTTTTATGAGATATTGATTCGAATATTTAAGAAAGATTATTTTTACATAGTAAATTTCTTGGTTTCAAGCTATGTATAAAATTGGTTTAAAGTATAAAGAAGTATAATAATAAAGTTTGATTTTATTAGAATATAATATGGTTAAGTGTTTATTTAAATTTTATTTCTAGAGTCTAAAATAAATTAAAAGAGGGTAAGGTGGGAAGATAAATGTGAATTTGTTCTGAATTAAAGTATATAAGAATTGTTCTCGAATAAAATTGATTTGAATTTAAATAAATTGAGATTTTAAAGGTATGATTTAATGACTTGATTTTGGTTTAGAAGATTTAAATGAATATCAAGTCGATTTAAATGAATATTCTCAAATTAATTAAATTGAAAGAATATCCAGTTATTTGAAGTTTAAAGGTTTTACTCAAATGATTTTAGATTTATTAAGTAAACATTTCAAAGCTAAATAATAGTAATTGAATTTGATATATTTGAAATTATCAAAATAAAAATCGTTTGAAATGGTGGAATGTTTAAAGCTTTGAAATATATGGAAATTGAAACGGTTTAATTAGGGATTTAAATCTATATTTGGAATTGTTTTGTGAAGGTGAAGAAACTATTTTATTATACAAAGAAATTTATATTTAAACCATTTAAGTGGTGTGGTTATATTTCAAAGTTATGAAATTGAAAGTTTTATGTTTTGAAAGGCTATATGTCAAGAGCTTGGTTTAGAAATATTATAACTTTGAAATACTATGATTTTTGAAAAGGATATATTTGAAATAAAATGATATTATATTGATTTGGGTTTTATAAAAATAATACCATATTGATTTGGGTTTTTAAACAAAAATGATATCGCTCTATATGGTTTTGAAATGGATATTATATTCTGGTTTTTAAAAGTATGAACTATTTTGAAAAGGGCCGCGGTGTTATAATAACGTTTAGTTGTTGAAGAGACCGGGATCGGAAGTTGTCATACTCTCTGCCAACTTCGAAAACCACTTTAACAACCGTGTACGCGGTGGAGATTCCAGAATGAAGTAGGATAGTGCCGGCGTTTCCTTTGAGGTAAATACGTGGACCCAACTCCCGTGAGTTGGCATAAGGTGGCTAAAACAGGAGCGATCGACGTGTTAATGAGGTAGCATCTTTGATCGGACACATCCCTTCGATATTATACTTTGACTTTTGGATTGATTCGGTGGCCACTTTTAATTTTTTATTTTGGGGGTGTGGCTCGAGGTGGGCGGTAGCTGCGGCTATGCGTTACCATCGATCCGGAAACGTAATTGGTATATCTACCCTGGCATTGCCTAGTTGTTCCGTATCACCTACCCTAGCGCGCCTTATACGATTTTGTTTTGTACCATACCTATGGAGTGTTCTCTGACGACGCCCAGTACGGGGGAGATTACGGTACTGTATAAACTATGGGAATATAAAAGTGTGTTAAGGTGGAAAATGTAGAGCCTTAATGCTATTTTTAGTATATTATACTTTACTTTAGACACTATTATAATAGTGTATATTACTACATAGTAGATAGTTTAACGGATCCTTAGGAGATGTGAATCCCGAGCATCTCTTGAGTTACTACAATCACGTTAAACACTGGATAGGAGATGTCAAATCCTGTAAACATCTCTGACGTCGTTCCACTAATATTATTTGCTATTGATTTAACTTACATAAGATCTTTTAGTTCTGACTCGAGTGTTTTGTCTTTTCAATTCGCTCGGGTCAATTCGAACATTTTAGGATTTGAAGATTTATTTCTGGAGGATGAAGACGAAGATTTCATTATTATTATATATATTATATTGTTCCACTGCACACTGTATTCCGCTGCACTGATTAATATTCACTGGTATGTGCAACATCTGATATGTATTGTATAAATATAATCAAATGGTTTTAAAACAGCTTCATGAGCTGTATATTTGATTATTATATTTTTTCGTTCCGCTGCAAGATTCTATTTTGTTTTTCTTTCCCTACTTCTTCTTATTTACCCCATAACAATCCGCCCTTCCGTATGGTTTGAATTTGCACATGTGTCGATTTAAAGCGTGCGAAAAGGCGGGACGTTACACATGATGTATCCAAACGAATGTATGAAATCGACCAGCAACTCCACTGGCGAATGAACTCTTTTAAACTAGCTCTGACAATTTGGATCCAAAACGCTTGTCATACCAAAATTCCAGTAGAAAGCGATTTTGAAACTTTATAAGCAGCATACTAACGAACCTGCAAATATTAGTTCTACAACAACCTCAACCAAAACCTATATTTGTAAAGAAACAAAACGAAATTGTAAGAATAATACAATGCATATACATATATATGCATTGTAACGACCCATAAATCCAATCAAATTTTAGAAGAAATTTTTATTTGAATTTTTGAGTTAAATATTTTAAAATGTAAATAAATTTGAATTTAAATATCTATTTTTGGGATGTTGAGTAATATATTTTTCCAAATTCAATAAAAAGAGAAAAAATTCTAAAATTTCAAATTTTGGTCAAATCTGTTCAATGTTTGACTTTTGGTTGAAAATTTAATTTGAAATTTTAATTTTTTCTATTGATACTAGACTGAATTCTAATCTCCACTCCACTTTTCGTTTTGTTAAAATCTAATTCCTACATCTTTAAATCTGCATTTTTCAACGTAAAAACGCACTTTTATTTGTGTGTATTTTTCCTATTTTCTTTTATTTGGGTTTTTGGTTTTGGACTTTGTTATTGGGCTAGAATTTGGAGAGGTTTCCTGAATAGCTATGTACTTTTCACAAACGAATGTATCTGCTGGAATGAAATAAAGTACAAACCTTTTCCTTCTCATCTCTCTTCGTCGCTTCCTTCCGCCTGAAACAATTTATAATAACTTTCAAAAGCTTCATCTCCTTCCTCCCCTATCTCCATCTCCAATCCAATCCCTAAAACGCTATCTCCTTTCCTTTAGCCTTTCTCCCTCTCCTTCCTCTCTCTCCCCCTAGCCTACCACCGCAATACCCACCCTCCTCCTCACGGCCAATGCCCATACCCGCCTACCCACATACCCCACACGGCCACACACCACCACACCCTCCTCCTACCCAACCTCCTCCTCATGGTCGTACCCCAAGCACCTACTTCCTTTCGGCCACACACACCCATTCACACGCCTACACCCCTCTCGGCCACCTTCCTCCTACCCACACTCGACCTCTCTCACCCACACACGTCGTGCCCACACCGTCCTCCTTTCGGCCCATACACACCACCTACCCACACCCTAGAACCCACACACCCACTCGCCTACATCCCTTAGCCACATGCACCCACACCACATACCCTCACTTCGCCACCTAAGCCCTAAGCCATGTGCACCTAGGTCGAGCCCACCAAGCTAGTCCGAACCCCTTTGCCTCCTTTTTCCCTCTTCATTTTATATAAAAAGGAAAAATTTTGAAAGATCTTGGATCATATTTGTGTTTGTGCCTTTTGGATCGTTGTTGCTTGGTTTATGGTCTCCATCTCTGTATCGGCTTCGTATCCGTTCATGTAGTTCTCACCATCGTTAGCCAGAAAAGGTGAGAAATCACTCATGATTAACTTCTTATGATTAAGTGAATGGACATCTTTTGAAATGTCAACTGAAATGTTGTTATAGTTAGATTTGCTTGGTTAATATTATATGATATGATATGATTGTCACTTGCGACACGATATGATTTGTTATAGATATGTTCTGTTATATGCACTGATAGGTTATGTTATTTATTTGTTTGTATCACACTGCAAGTTCCCTGGCTGTGGGTTGAAATGAAAAATACCCGAATGATCTTATAGATTAGGAAAAACCGTTATAGATTGAAATGGTAGACCCAAGCGATTTTATTGATTTGAAACTATTAATTTGGGATACGGGTTAAAATGACAAATACCCGAAAATTTAATTATAATTTCGGGCTGAAATGATATATACCCAATCACTTGACCATAGGGTAGAAAATTTTATACAAACACCATTGGTCGGTTTTAAATTATTTTGAAATTATTTTTCTAAATTATAAAGTATGCTTGATTTAATAAATTTGATTTTTAAAATTTAATTTAATTTAATGATTTTATTTAAAGATTTATATTTGGAAAATAATAATATTTTTATATGTTTTATGTTTTAAATTACAAGCTACATATGATTTAAATGTAATTTTAAGATTTCACTTACAATTTCATTTCTTTTTAAAATATATATAATTTAAATAATTTAAAAGTTAATTTAATAAAATATTTAATTTAGTTTTAAGAAATTTAATTATAATTTAATATAATAAATATAATTTTAATTTAATATAATAAATATAGAATTTTATATAATAATTTTAATAAATAAAATTTAAGAAGTTAAGTGGAGAATAATTTTTAATTAAATTGTATTTAAAAGATTTAAAATTTAAATAAGATTTTATTTAAGTTTAAAAAAATGTGATTTTGGAATGTATTAAATTTGGTTTAATATGAATTGTAAGGTAAATGTTTTAAATCTAAAATATAATTGAAGTTAAATATTTTAGTATTAATATAAATTGTAATTTGGGATTTATTATTTAAAAGTTTTATAAAATGACCACGTATGAAAAATATAAGCGTTGGTTGTTAAAACGACTGAGGTTAGATATTGTCATACTCTTTGCCAATTCTGAAACCACTTTAACAATTATGCACGTGGTGGAGAATCCAAAATGAAGTAGGATGGTTTGGCGGACGCTATTGGTATGAGGTAAGAAACGCAGCCCTGACCTTTTGATCAGTTTGATATAACTAAAATAGGAGCCATAACCAGGTCAAGTGGGGTTGCTCCTCCTATCGGGCATGCTTCATCGATACCATATCTATTACTTTATGATTGATTGGTGCACACCTTTGATTATGGGAGTGTTGTTCCGAGGTGGGTGGTAGCTGCAGCTATGCGTTACCACCAGCCTGGTTCCGCAAAACGGTAAAATCCTACCCTGGGCATAGCCTCGCATGCCTTGTAATATGCCTTATCGAGCCCACTATGATTTTGGTTTGTGTCCTACCTATGTAGTGCTCCTTGATAGCCCACCGGTTTGGTGGAGTTCACAATACTATATGGACTATGGCATTTATGAAATGTGTTAAGGGGGATATGGGTAACACCTTAATGCTATTTTCAATATTTTACTTTACTGCTACACATTACATATATAGCATATATTACTACATATGTGAATAGTTTAACGAATCCTTAAAGGATGGGAATCCCAAAAATCTTTTAAGTTATTATTGCATTTCATTTTTTACATTTCACTTGAGTTGATTTACTTACATGAGAATTTTAGTCCTGACTCGATTTTTGGGTTTTTACTTTATGCTCGGGTCACTCTAAGTTTCACACATTCAGGATTCACCTTTTGGAGCTGGAGACTTCGCTGGAGATCTATCTATCTATTTATCTATCTACTTATGTGTTTAAGTTATTTTAGTTGTCTCAGATATTTTCTATTCAAACATTTGACTTTTGCTTATGTATTAGCGAACTCCTATGTATTTGGATTTATGTTGTATTTGCTTCTAACTTTGTTGTTTCTATAGTAGCTTCATGAACTATTATGTTTTATTTATTCCGCTGCATATTCTATGTCTTTAATTCTATGATTGATTCTATTACCCCAAAATTTATTGACAATCTGTTGTTTTGAATGATTCAAAACTGAAATGTGTGTTTTATTGTCGATTTGAATGGTTCAAAATAGCGGGTCATTACATGCATTTATGACAAATAATAAAACTATTATGACCAACTAGGAACATATATGCAAGATAAATAAAAGTCAATCTCAATAAACAAAATACCAATTTTCTACTATGTAAAGAATAGAGGTCATAATATCAAAAGTCTTATAATTGTATTAAATATGAATTTTAATACTATTATAACTAAAATAACAACAAGAATAATACTAACTCTATGTTTCAGTGATCAAAAGCACATTGTAATATTTTACAAAAACATCTTGGGATTCGGATAAATGCTAATGCTAGACTTATTATTATTAAAAATATTTTTTTTCTTCTAAGTAATTCAATGTTTATTTTAATGTTATTAAGATAATCTTTAAAATGTTTATTGTTAGATGATTTATAGTTTGGATTTGAGATCCAATTAAAGCAAAATAAAGTAGTTGTCATAACCAAATTATTAATATGGCTAATATTATTATAAAATAATATATGTTTTCTTTCAAACCAAATAAACCAACAAATTATAGTAAAATGAGTGTCAAGTAAAAATCTATATTCACTTTTAACTTTAAATCTTAAATTATTCTAGTAAAAATGACAATCAGATACCTTAATAGCAAAAATAAAATTGAAAATTTTAAGAGTATTATTATGTAATAATTATCCTTACAATCGTAATATATATGATTAATATTTTCTAAATGCAAGTTACAAAATGTACATTTGTTGTCAACAGGGCCGGCCCTGACAAGTTGGAGGCCCAAGGCTGAGAAGAAGTAACAAAGTGGGAAAAAATGCAAAACAAGGAAAAATTATCAAGTGCAGGAGTCAAACCCAGGTACTCAAGAAGGAAGTCGAACACTTTAAACACTGAGCTATTACTTCATGAATATATTATGAACATCTTATTATGTATCATATATATAAATCAAAGATTGAGGACCCCAGAAATCGGAGGCCCTAGGCCACCGCCTTGGTGGCCTTGGGCCAGGGCCGGCCCTGGTTGTCAAATGGCAAGTTCTTTATTTTTAAAAGTTCAATGGTATTTAACTTCTTATAAATGATCAACCACATATGAATCTTAGCTTTTGGAGGCGCGTTAACTTTCCACATAAGATTAAAAGTGTTATTAATAACGCACGAATAATTGAGAAATTTATATAATGAGTTAGAAGTGAATCTTTTACTTTTATCCCATTCTCAATCAGTCATATTATTTCAATTATCAATAATAGAAATTCAACCTTGCACATAATAATGCCTATTGTCTTAGAGCAGCATCTTCTAATATTCTATTTAAGCTAAGGTTCCACGGAGGATCATGATCCGATGAAAAAACATCTTTAATTAAAGCATTTTTAAAATTACTAATTTCAAAAGGTTCTTTGAATTCCACTTTAACTAGAGTGGCAGATAACAAACTATCATGCCAGAAGGTTGTATTATTTCCAGAATGAACAATCGTTTTAATACCAAGTTTAAAAATATCATGACATTTTAAAATTGATTTCCAAAAAGAAGACAAGTTATTATTAGTGGTAGATGTAATTTGATATAAGTTATAACTATCATTATAATAACGTTTAGATACAATTTCCTTCCAGAAACATCATTTAAATCTTTAAATTTCCACAACTATTTCCCTAGTAAGGACATATTCATGTTACGCAAATTAATAAAACCTAGACCATCTTCCTTTTCCGATTTACATATAGTGTCCCAATTAACTAAACATTTTAAAATGCTATTTGTGTTATCACCGCTCCATAGAAAATCCCTTCTTATTTTATCAATTTTATCTATTACCCAACCTGTGAATAGATGCATAGACATCCAATAAATTGGAAGGGCAAATAAAACAGAATTAATAAGAACTAGTCTACCCACTCTGGATAAAAACCTAATATTCCATTTTGAAATTCTATTATTAATCTTATCGATTATAACTAGCCTGTCATCATGTTTAAGATTAGTTGATATGTGTGTGTGTGTGTGTGTGTGTGTGTGTGTGTGTGTGTGTGTGTGTGTGTGTGTGTTTATATATATAATTCAAAATACCTAAAAATCCATTTTATTTAATTTTATTATATTTTTAAAATTTCTATTTATATATAATAATATGTTTCATACTGAATTTATACTACCACTAAAAAAATTGATTTTTTTTCCAAACATAAATACATACATATATACACATACAAGGACGGTAGTGATATGTATAAAGTATAATAAGAACTATATTAATTCATGATGATGCTAAGGTTTTACATGTTGGATTGTTGTTAACCTTGGCTTTTAGGAAGATTGTTTCCAAATTGAAAAAAATTCAAGATAATTTAAGGAGAAATTAATTTAATGAGAGATGGAAGAAAAATGGTATAGAGAATAAAGACCCGTTGGTCTGATTTATAGTATAAGAGCGAAGCTGATGACATCATTCCAGATTCACATTTTTCTCAACCCATTGAGAACTAGTCTACTATTTTATCCATGTTCAAAATTTAAAGATATTTTACAGCAATAAACTAATATGGCTACCAACCATATTTCTATAAAATAAAAATATATTTGTTACCTCCTTTGTATATACATTACTTTTTTGGTAAATATATATACATTGCTTAATAATTTAAATATTTAAAGGTTATCAAGGGCCGCAAGTTCGAGTGGTAAGGTCTTTGTATTACAGTTCTAGAGATCTTGGATTTGATCATCCAAGACACTAAAATAAGTGTTCTGCCTAATTTAAGTATCACTTTTATTATAAAAATGCTATTTGAATTAAATATATGTATACAATATTTATATACATTTTCTTGATTAAATTCAAGTCAATGTAATAATTGAATAACTACATACATACATACATACATACATATGATCTTCATAGTATGTTATAATATTTGTAAATCTTTTCATTAAATTACTTTAGTCAAATACTTAAAGTCGTAGTTAAGTGACTCTAGGTATGTGTTTAGCTTTTCGCAAAATTTGATTGATTTTAAATATAAAAGCATATATAAACTTTGTTGAAGTATAGTGGTGGTCATGTGTTTTGTTGCATATAGATCGTTTATGTAAAGTCTTACTTCTAATCGGTTGTTTTCAAATGACACCTTTAAGCATTTATATGTTGTGCATGTCATGTCTTTACTCAGCACTATGTCACTTGGACATCTAGAGTTCGGTTAATAGCCAATACTCTAATAGCTTCCGTAATTAATTATAAAGTTTGAACTTCGAAGTCACTTGCTTCAAACAGTTAAGGTTATCTATTAACCATAGTCTAAAGATTCAATGACTTCATATCAAATTTACAATTTTGGTGATACTAACCTTCTATTTCAAAATATATGAATCCTCTTTTGGATGGTATTTCACTTCTTATGTCTCGACACAAACCCAATTATGATCATAAGATGAACCAGTACATGTGACTGACCATAATCAAAGTGAGGTATCCGCATATAAGATTCACAATGCACTTAAGTTGAAAGACTACTGTATACTGTCACATGAGACCTTCTATTTGATTTGAATACAATAGCCTTACAAAGATCTTAGTGAGTCGTTATATAATCATTCCAAATGACTACATGTATGTAACTTATTGGTGTCATCAACAATCATGAGGAAACCACATTTGACCGTATAGATAATGTTATGCATAATAGTTTTGTCACTATATCGATATCACATTCTCGAAGTACTAACTAACAGATATTATTTATGGATAAGTGGTTAATTGTACAATCTAATATTCATGGTTATGAACTCTTTCATAATTGTAGTGGACTAAAAATTTTGCTCTAAGGAATTTTTATTTATATATTATAACGAGCTCTTAACATTAGCATTACGTGCGTGTAATTGAAACACATACAAAAGAAAATAAAGCCAAAAAATACTTTTATTTCCAACAAGATATTATTACAAGAGCTAAGTTACATACTAAAATCATATAATTAACCCCAAGCAAGCCATTAACTCTATCTAATGAAACGTTCGAAGGATGTATAGGAAAAGAGAATTACAAATATCTTGTAACTTCTAACCCACTTGCATAGACTTTTAATGATGCCAATGCACAGTACTAAATGGACTGAATCACTCGTTGGGATGCATTGATGTCACTATGATATCGCAACCATAAAGATACTGTAGAATGAACTACCAAGTTGAATTATCTACATTCATAGTAAGATCCAAACAACTTGATGACATATGATATCTTACAATGATGACCTGTTCATAGATGCCATCAAGTGATGTATGAAGCTAGCTAGAGGATGCTAATGATAGGAAATTATGATTATTTTCCATAGTAATTCGTCAACTCCGAGTTTTGCAGATAGTTTGATCGACGAAAGATATAGAGATTCTATAGTTTTCAAACTATGAAATTTACGTTATAATCAACATAATTATAGCATTTTAATATTTATGCATGTTTTCTTAATTAATATACTAGTACGTAATTTTAATGAATTCGCATTTGATTTCATTTTATTACAATTATTTGAATATATAAATAAATAATAACAAGAAATATTTAAATAGCTTAATTTCATTAAAGAATGAAGAATTGAATGAAAGGGCTCGCTTCGACCATTAGGGGTAGGTAACCCGTTCCCTGTCTTTGTTTCTATTGCATTCTATCTCATCGTATCACATTCTGTTTTACGATATTTGAGAATCACCGTCAATACCTCGGCGTAGATCCGAGGTAATCCCTTGTAAATAGCCCTGTGTCTATTTATAACTAGCCAATTAAGAATTCCCAGATGATTAAATTTTTTATCTTCCAAATACTTTATTCGTAATAAAAAATGCATTTTTCATTCATCAAAATACACTACTCAAATGCTTTGTTTAAATATCTTCACTACTAACGCAAAACATTCTTAATCAAACAAACAAAGGTATAGTAGTCTGACCATACAAAAACTAATAAGATTGACCTAATAAAGATCACCTTTATAGTTCTATGATATTTTCTCAATCCAAACCAACAATATATTTTAACCACAAAAGCAAGAGTAAATTTAAAAAATAAAAATTGTAGTTTTAGATGATTTTAAATCAATCGACTCCTCTATTCAATAATGTATGATAAAACTAAACTATGGATCATCGCTTATCCATGTAGCATAATCGACATGAATACATGATAATACTTTAATTTAATATTGTTGAAATATTACCATGATAAGACAATATATCTACAAATGAAACTCCAGCAGAATTCAACTGTTATTCTCATGTTGATAATGCAACTTTTAGTCTGTTGGCCGAAATTTTAGTATGTTGATAATTTCAGATTCCACCTCTTGATGCAACCAACATAACCTTCACTGAAAAAGATTAAATGATTATTAATGCAATGATATTGTTCATGCTACAATGCCATCTCAATCCTGTATCATATGAATAATTCATTTAATCAATATCTTTTTTTTTCTTTATGTACTTGCCATTTTTTTATTAATATTTGTTGTTGTGTTAGAATTTGGCATGGTTGGTACCATGTGAAATTCGACAAAGAATATTTCTTTAAGAATTTTTACAACATGGTCCATGATTTAAGCTAGGGTGACGCCGTCCTTTTTTCAAAGTGAACAAGGAATGAATATATTCCATGCTTACATGGAAGCTAATTGTCAACACAACATTTTGGAGTCAATATAAGAGATAAATGGACATTTGGCCAACTATTTGCAAAATATATTCTTCAACTTTGATAATAACCAAGTCCTTCAACAAAAGAGTGTACATTTGTATATCATTATCATATCTAAAGTTGGATGTGAGGAAGTCATACACAAGCTTACCTTATCATAGGAGATTATTACTGTTTTCGAAAATTAATTAAATAAATAGTCATAACTATGTGAATTAAACTCATTTAGACATACGTATTAAAAGCAAGCTACAACATATATGCTTTATCATAATTTCTATATATAGTACATAAATGATACATTCTTGCTTTTAGTGGTTTTTCCTCTTTACGCTTTTTCTAACGAACAATTTTACCCAAATAAGCAATCCAATTCAGTTGATTGGAGCAACATGAATAACAAATAGAAGATCGTATAAATATGAGATGATCAATGACATTATTTTAGGGCATCTCCAACAAAACATCTAATTCATGTAAGGAAATTTGACCGTTTTGTAAGGAAATTAATATGGTACATTAATGGACCGTTTCCTTCCTCATTATGTGGTACATTAATGGACCTTTTCTTTCCTCAAACGTTTCTTCCTCGTTATGTGGTCAATAGAATCTTAAAGGTTTTTCCTATTAATATGCTAAACAAATAAAACGGTTATAATCTAGAGTGTTAATTTCTCTCATCTTGATCTTGATGGACGATCAAGATTAAGTCTACAAATCTAAAAATTTGGTCCTCTCTCTACCTATAAATATTAACATTTGCCCATCACAAAGGATATATAGAAAACACATAAAGAAAGATATAGGAAAAGAGAGAGAGAAACCATTTCCTTTCTCAATTGAAACAGCTTTCGCCAACATCCATTGCTGATTCGTATACAAGATGTCTGGAGGTATGTTTTATTAATTCTTTACATATATGATAATCATGTAATTCTAGATCTTAGAGTTTATGTTATTCGCAAGATATAGATTACATGTGGTATCAGAGCAAGATTTTAGAATTCATGATTATCCATCAATATATAAAACGAAACTACCATAGATCTTTGATATGATGTTTGTAATTTTACTATGACAATGTTAATGATTATTAATGTTAATATGATTCAAGTTTAATATTCATATTATTTAAGTTGCTACAGTAATCATGATTATCAATATTGTTCTATTTACTGTATTCTTAAATCTGGATCTGGAAAGTTTATATTTCCGCAAAAGTTGATTTTTTTCTACTTTAATATTTGACCTACTGTATAATATGGAACAACTTATTGTATGCGAATACTTTTCAGAAAGTATACATATTGAAAACAATTGTTTTCTAGTTTGACATTAAATTCATGATCTGGAACTTGCAAGATAATTGTCTATATATGATTTGCAAAATAATTATTTATATGTTAAATTCATGTATGGAATTTACTTGGAGTTACTAGACATTTATTATCCTTGCTATGGATTACTTGAAAGAATGAAAAATGTTTATGCAAAAAAAAACACATTAATGTTTATCTCTTTTCTCTCTTGTTTTATTTTACGCTTCCATGCTTAAATTCCTTGTTTCCTCTGGTCTGATGCATGCAGTCCCGTCCACAGGCGGCTGCTGCTTGCACAATAACGCATGAAACATTAATGTTTATCATTCTTTCATGAGTATGGTTCTACTGCCTACCCATAGGAGGCGCTAAACCTAACCTCTTATTATGACATGTGTTTTATTCTAATAAAGAAGCCTACATTTCTTTTATATCTGCAGTTGCAATGCCCTCAAACCTTAATTTGTACGCTATGTCTATCGTCAAACTCAATGGAACCAACTATTCAGAATGGAAAGAGCAAGTTGAGTTTTCTTTAGGCGTACTTGAGCCGGACATGGCTCTCCTTAAGGAAAAGCCAGCCCCTCTTACTAACACAAGTACGCCTGAGGAAAACAAACTCCATGATGATTGAGAACGATCTAATAGGCTCCGCATGATGTTTATGCGAATGGTGATTAATACCAACATCAAAACCTCCCTACCCAAAACTGAAAGCGCAAAAGAATATTTGCAATCCATTGAAAATCGGTTCTGGAATATTAATTGATGGACTTTATAAACTTCGTCTTAAACAAAATGCTGAAATTCAACTCACCCTGCATGGAAAAGAAACTAAAAGAAAGTCATCCAAGAATGATTCTTACTTCTTGTGGCATAAAAAAAACTGGGTCACATATCCAGTGAAAGAATCAAGAGGTTAGTGAAAGATGGTGTCCTACCGGACCTAGACTTCGCTAACATTACAGCATGCGTTGATTGTATTAAAGGAAAAACAACAAAAAAGACAAAGAAAGGAGCCACAAGAAGTACACAACTTCTTGAAATAATACATACAGATATTTGTGGACCTTTTGATGTTCCAACTTTTGGAGGAGAGAAATATTTCATCACTTTTATCGATGATTTTTCACGTTATTGCTTTCTTTATCTGTTTGCATGAAAAATCTCAGTCAGTGGACGCTGTACAAGTGTTCATTACTGAAGTTGAAAAGCAATTAGAAAGAAAAGTGAAAATCATTAGGTCAGATAGGGGTGGTGAATTCTATGGAAGGTATGATGAAATGGGACAACATCCTGGACCTTTTGCTAGACTTCTTCAAAAACTTGGAATTGTTGCACAATACACAACGCTTGGATCTCTATGGCAGAATGGTGTAGCTGAAAGGCGAAATCGTACATGCATGGAAATGGTAAGATCCATGATGAGTCATGCAAATTTACCTATGTCATTATGGATGGATGCATTACGAATAGCTGTCTACATCTTAAATAGAGTTCCAAGTAAGGCCGTTCCAAAGACTCCTTTTGAACTTTGGAAAGGATGGAAACCTAGTTTAAGACATCTCCAAATTTGGGGTTGCCCAGCTGAAGCTAGACTGTACAATCCAAATGAAAAGAAATTGGATTTTAAGACAGTCAGTGGTTACTTTATAGGTTACCCAGAAAAATCTAAAGGATATAGATTTTATTGTCCTAACCATAGTACAAGAATTGTTGAAACCGGAAATGCCAAATTCTATGAGAATGGTGAAATCAGTGGGAGTACAAAACAACAAGAAGTGGTCATTCATGAAATAAGGGTACCCATTATCTTACCCTCTATTTCGAAAGATATTGGGAATCATCCTATTGTTGAACATATTCACAATGAGGAAAATCCAATAAATGATCAACAACTCCATAATGAAATTATCACCAATCATAATGTTGATGAAGTACCACAGGAACTAGCATTAAGAAGATCTCAAAGACAAAGAAGATCAGCTATTCCTGATGATTACATGCTTTATCTAATAGAATCTGAAGGAACTACGGATCCAATTTCTTATTCACAAGCCATTAAGGATGTAAATTCTATTAAATGGATTGATGCCATGAAAGATGAACTGAAATCTATGGATAATAATCAAGTTTGGGAAATCGTTCAATTACCGCAAGGACATAAAGCAGTCGGTTGTAAGCGGGTTTTCAAGACCAAACGTGACTGCAATGGTAAAATTGAACGATATAAAGCTAGACTTGTTTTCAAAGGTTTTAAACAGAAAGAAGGCATTGACTATAATGAAACTTTTGCTCCTGTTTCCAGGAAAGATTCTCTTAGAATTATCATGGCATTAGTAGCTCATTATGATCTCGAGTTACATCAAATGGATGTGAAAACAGCCTTTCTAAATGAAGACTTGGAAGAAGAAGTCTACATGCATCAACCTGAAGGCTTCATAATTGAAGGACAGGAAGACATGGTATGCAAACTTAAGAAATCAATATATGGACTGAAACTAAATTCTAGACAATGGTATCTAAAGTTTCATGAAATCATTACCGCTTTCGATTTCACAGAAAACATAGTTGACCCTTGTATATACCTCAAGTTCAGTGGGAGCAAGTTCATATTTTTGATTCTGTATGTTGATGACATATTATTAGCTAGCAGCGACCTTGGTTTATTATGTGAAACTAAGGATTATCTCTCAACGAAATTTGAAATGAAAGATATGGGTGAGGCATCCTATGTGATAGGAATAGAAATATTCCGTGATAGATCACAAGGAATTCTGGGATTGTCTCAAAAAGCATATATTGACAAAATTCTTGAGAGATTTGGCATGACGAATTGTTCCTATAGTCCTATCCCACTGCATAAAGGAGACAAACTTGTTCTTGAGCAGTGCCCAAAGACTCCTATGGAACGAGAAGAAATGACCAAATATCCTTATGCATCTCTTGTAGGGAGTTTGATGTATTCACAGGTCTGTACAAGACCTGATATCAGTCATGCAGTTGGCATGCTGGGTAGATTTCAAAGTAACCCAGGAATCGCTCATTGGAAAGCTACAAAGAAGGTACTAAGATACCTAAAGGGAACAAGGAATTACATGCTCACCTATAGAAAATAAAGTTACCTACAGCTAACTGGTTATTCTGATTCAGACCTTGCTGGATGCCCTGACACTAGGATCTGCACTCTTGGCTATGTGTCATGGAGAAGGCAGAAATCTGAGATGCTTTTCGAATCCACCATGATGGCTGAATACGTAGCATGTTATGAGGCTTCAATTCAGGGAACATGGCTGCGTAATTTTGTCTCACAATTTGGCACTTTAAGTTTTATCTCTAAGCCACTAACTGTCTACTGCGACAATGAAGCTGCAACCTTTTTCTCCAAGCATGATAGGATAACCAAAGGTTCCAAACACATGGACCTTAAATACCTACTACTGAAGCAAGATGTTAAACTAAAGAAAATTATTGTTGAATCAATAAGTACAGACTTACAAGTGGCAGACATATTCACGAAAGGACTACTTCCAAAGACCTTTCAGAGACATACTGATAGCATGGGTCTTGCAGATAGTTCCTAATTATCTTCTTATTATGCCATTTATTTTGTACTTATCTAGACATAACAATTATTGAGCTCTTAATAACTTGGACATCTTTTATTTCTGTTTTTTAATGTGTATACATTTATTTTTAGATAAATGATAACAGAAATAGTCTTTTGCTTCAAGACATTATGTGACCATTAAGTTATGCTCATCTACGGTCTAGTTACGAAAATTGTCAATGTCATAGTACATGGAAGTAAGCATGTTGCAAAATAACGTGTACACGTCATGACTTCCATTGACCACTAGCTTAGCCAAGACACTTATGATAACTGACTAAAGAAAAGTTTAGCATATCATGTGTGCCTTATGACCTTAATACGAAAACATTAATGGATTTTACTATTGACCAAGTGGGGACTGTAAGGAAATTTGACCGTTTTGTAAGGAAATTAATGTGGTACATTAATGGACTGTTTCCTTCCTCATTATGTGGTACATTAATGGACTATTTCTTTCCTCAAACGTTTCCTTCCTCATTATGTGGTCAATAGAATCTAAAAGGTTTTTCCTATTAATATGCTAAACAAATAAAACGGTTATAATCTAAAGCGTTAATTTCTCTCATCTTGATCTTGATGGACGATCAAGATTAAGTCTACAAATCTGGAAATTTGGTCCTCTCTCTACCTATAAATATTAACCTTTGCCCATCACAAAGGAAATATAGAAAACATATAAAGAAAGGTATAGGAAAAGAGAGAGAAACCATTTCCTTTCTCAATTGAAACAGCTTTCGACAACATCCATTGCTGATTCGTATACAAGATGTCTGAAGGTACGTTTTATTAATTCTTTACATATGTGATAATCATGTAATTCTAGATCTTAGGGTTTATGTTATTCGCAAGATATAGATTACAATTCACTAGAAGAAAAAAACCCTTTTACAACACCATATTTACAATATTTTGTAAAACTATTGTAAAACACATTATCTTTTACAATATTTGTTTTAATATGTTATAAAAAGCTTTTAATGACAACATTTACTTAACAAATGTTACAATCGTTTGTTGTTCTACAACGTTTCAAAAATAGTTGTAAATAGCCATCTTCAATACGTATTTATCAAGTTCTGATAAATATGTTTTTTCCATAACATTTAAAATATACTGTTGATCTGCCTAAATTTATTGATGTTTGTGTACATTGTAAATATATTATGTATAATGGAAAATAGTAAGTGCTGTAAATTCTACTTCATGATGACATTATTGAAGTATCATAAAATATTTTTTATTTTAAATAACAATGTCATGTAGTAAAAGATAATACTTATAATAATAATTTAATAAGATTTTATTGATGATAATACTTATATACTTCGATTATCTTCTAAAATCTAATTCAAACCGTTTAAAAATAATTCAATTTTTAACAAAATCTAACGAAATAACGACCTTTGGATTATCCTTACAATCCATGAGCTCAACATCTTGACCATCTAACCAATTTAAAGTCTATAATTTTGGCTCTAATATTTCGAATTTCATTAAAAATTTGAGTCAAAATTTGATTCCCCCTACTTCCCACTCCTTTCTCTCTAGTCAATTTATAACCGTAACTCCTTATTTTTGTTCGTCTTATTTTTATCTTTACCCCATACCTAAATGGAAGAAATATTCAACTCCTAAGCCGACGCCTACCATAGCTCATTGATAACTTTTGATTAAGAAGAAACCTGATGCACATTCCCTACACCATTCAAAATCTAATCGGAAATACTAGATTGCCTATTTTTTTATGGTTATTTTAATCAAACTCGGATCTCTATTTGAGGGAATAAACCATGTTTCTTTAGGAGTTGAATTCAAACATCAAACATGTTTTCTACATAGCTTTTGGGAAGCTAGCTATTTCAGAGAAGAGCCATATCGAGATTGGGAAACGAAATAGTTTAGAAAGACATGAAAACATGAAGAAGCTGGTGCTAAAAATGTAATTTCTATGCGTCATTTTATTTTTATTTTAAATTTTTTGAAAGTTACAAAAAGAGAAGTGGTATTACACACAAAATGAACAATTTATTTGTTGGCATCATTACGAGAAGCATGCATTTGTAAAGTTGTATGTAGAAGTGCAAGCAACTTTGAGTTGACAACATAGTTGAACTGTAGGGTAAATTGAGTTTTTCTGACACATGCTTGAATCATGTTGATACAGGTATATCTCTCTCATTTTTATTCTAAATGTTAGAGCATTAAGTAACACTAAGTATAACTGTCTTTAAGAAGATATGGTTTTGAAACTACCTAGTTAATTTAATGTGCCTTAAATGGAGTTTTTGTTATTTTGTAGACAGTAGTTTAAGTAATTCTTAAAATATTTATTTGGATTTATTATAACTCAAATCACTTTATATTTCTAGGCTGGAGATGAGCTCACATTGCAAAAAGGAAGAAAAGAAAATAAAAATAGAAATATAAACTTGCATCACATTGCATGAAGGAAAAATATAAGCAGTTTTTCTGTTGTTTATTTTTTGAAGTATTGTACAAGTTTATTTGAAAAATTGTAGAGCAAAGTAAATACTTTGTAATGTTGGTGGTTTATACAATAATGTTTTTTAGTTAAGACTCAATGCATGAATGTTATGAACAACAAATATGCATTTGTGTATATTATATCACTTATATTTGTAGTAATAATTGATATTTTGCAAGTGCATGTCTTTTAGGAATTGATGATATTGCTGAATTTGTTAAAATTATCCAGTAGTGAAATGTGAATAATGGAATATTAATACTTAAACGCAACATCCATTGAATATAGTGAAAGTTTAACGATAGCACTTAATAGAGTTGTTGCAAGAGTTTTGCAGATCGATAATTGATTTGCTAATCGACAAGAGCCATTGTTGAAAGTTTTTAACGGTATATTTCACAACACTTGAAACATGTTATTGATATTGAATTTTCTTCACAACTCCTGAATAGACAATGTTAGGTGAAATGTAATCTGTAGCTTTTGTTGACATTTTTGAAAGTTTTTAAATGGTTTTTTCCTTGTAGTGTCAGCCTAAATAGTTAGGTTGGGGGAAAAAGCTCCGCAACTAAGCAATTCCAACTGAATATTAAGGTTGATATTCACTTTTCGATCCAAAATGCTGAATTGTGTATATGTGCTTATTTAATAAATGCATGGATTCATGTGTCTATCCAACAAGTGCGTTGTCGTCAAATGCAAACTAAATAAATATACGACTTCAAATACTTATTAAATAAGCGCATAACTTTGGATTCTAATACAACAAGAGTCCTAAGTCAAATGTTTATTGAGAATTAGGTGCACTTATTAAATAAGTGACGAACATTAAACTCTTATTTAATAAACACCCTTTCATTGTTTAGAACAAATACATCTTCTTGAATATTAAAGATTGAATGCGTTGGAGATGCTCTAAAACGTCCAACAAATTGACGTTTGTTTAATAAACCTTCGATGCTTACTAAATAAGAACCCGACATCAGACTCTTGTTCAATAAGAGTATAAATTGATGCACTTATGAAGTTAGATGCTTATTTAAGCATATGATGAGCACTTATGAAGTTAGATGCTTATTTAAGCATATGATGATCGTCTGCTTATTAATTATGCTTTTGAATTCATATACTTATAAATAAGCATACACCCAGTTCAAAATGAGTATTCTAAATTAAAAAACTGATATTCTCCTCCAACCTGAATGATTGACTAAATAGATTGATTCGAAAATTTGTTACTTGCACATAAAAGTAGGAAAACATGCTTAAGTGCCATCATTTGCATCTCTCTATTTCAAAATATTAAATCTGCATTTATTCCCCATAGAAATAAAAACCGCTTTACCCCTATGTCTTCCCAACCGCTGAATTTGAAAATCAGCATTCATTATCTTCCTCCGTCTTCCCCATCTCTGCATATTTTCTACATTTCTTTTTTTTCTTTTCTAGTTTTTTCAAATCGGTTTCCTACTTCTCAAATTCTCGATGCTAACACCCAAATCCATTCAAATTTTAACATATTCGGTATGTTCTAGCAATCAATATTTGATATCATGCTACTTGTCCTTTTTGGACCAATCAATTTTAAATAACGATCTCAACCGTGTGAATCTGGGCAGAGATATAACGACGAAGAAGATCAACATTTAATCCCATGTTGCTGGTAATCAATTTTCTTTTGTCCTAAAACACAAATGATGCTTATTTTATGGATTGTTGCATGTGAATTATGCTTTGCATGTATAACATGTTCCGTATGCAAAACGATTCATAAATCATTCACTTTTGTTACCAATTTCATTAATTATGAGACCTATTTCTATTTTTTTCGTCAAATTAGGGCCTGATTTGCAACGATGCTGACGAAATGTTGATAATAATAATAAAAACATTTCTTTACCCTTAGTTATGCCCTTTACTGATGTTATATCGTGTATGCTCAATTTGGATTTTTTTGTTCGCTTAACATTGTGATACTAGATTGATGCTTTTATAGCACTTAAACATTTTATTTCAGTTTAGTTAAAATATCAAGGCTTATAAAAATGCACAAGAATTGATCATAAATACACTATGTTATATATTTTAGAAACATACATGATTATTCAAATCATACTCTTGTTTATCTATGATGTTATGTGGACCTCCACCATTGCTTTATGTTTATATGGTATAACATTAATAATGGATGCAACTAAAAAATCAATAATAAAACGGAGAGCTTGCAGTATGTAAGTTGCATAATGAATTGAAGTTAGTTTGTATTAGTGTTCATGATGTCATTATTGTAATTTGTTAAGCTTTTTGCAAACATTGTCACTAATAATATAAGATCATGATTCTCTTACCATAGTTGATGTTATGTCATAGCAATGCGACATGGTGGATATTTATGTGCCACTATATTAGATTATTTGGTTTAATGGGTATATGCATGGTAATGTGTTGTGTATGAGGTTCTTTCCTAACATAAAGATGTACGATTTCTACCAATATTTATCCTTTGATGTTGCTTTTAGGGTTAGATTTGTTTGAGTATATTGTTTCATACATGAATAGTATGACTTTGCTATTAAATAAATTTAAACACACCCCATTTCGTCATATAAAACACAGATTTTATTAATTATGATCAAAGTGGCTCGCGTACCTTTCCACAAACAGTAAACACATTATTTAGTCCTGGATTTACTATTATTTCTCATTTTCAAATTTAAGACTCTTTGTATGTTTGACCATTCTTTCTACTTGTAATGTTGCACAATTTCAATCTGAATGTGTGCATCAAGCCTCTGAATTTATGCTACAATCGAGTTAAGGTTATAAAATAACACTAAATAATGATTCCTTTTTCTTAATTTAACAACTTTATTGATTCATACCTACAATAATACTTTGTATTACAAAAATACAATGTACTGCTTGATAATTTCCTCTAATACTTAAAATTTGTTTCAAAACCTAATTGATTTTTTTATCAAATCTTAGTATATATCTATTTTGTTATTTTCACTTTATAATTTTGGGATTCTCATTTCGATTTATCAAGTCGGCCTTTTTAATATTTGTCTTTAATTTTTCACTAGGGAATTAAAAAAAACTAATATATGTAGTGAGCAACAACAGATATCATAAATAATTTGCAATTAACACATCTCAACTATATAAGAGCTGGTACAAACTTCCGTAATTTAGGCCAATGATTAAATTTTAATAACTAAGCATATTTCTTTATATTTTGTAAAAAAACAAAAAAGGTATTACTTACATTATTAATACATCACACATAACTTGTATTTTGATTTAACACATTAACTGAAAGAAAGAAGAAACATCAATGAAAATTATATATTAATGTTAAGGATTTACATCATAATGAAATAATGTTTTCTAGCCTCCTATTAGTCGGATTTATGTTTTCAAACTGTTGTAGGAAATTGACAAACTCTACGGTATTTGTAACTAGGTACAAGTAGTTACACTCCTTTCCACTAATAAGTATTTCATCGCTGCTTCTATGGACATTACGGGGAATTCTAATCTTCACCACCATACGAATTTGCAATTATTATCTCATCCATGAAAGAACAACATAGCACTTTGACATTTAATATAATCAGGTTACCAACACATACTAGTTTACGTTGATTAATATTCATCAGTATCATCGGTATCTTACTCTATCCGTGTGCATCTGCAATTATTTTCCGGCGTTAGCAATTGCTTCTTCAAATTTTAGGGGGATTCCTTCTTACATTCCTCTTTACTGTAAGAATAAAGTTATAATTTGTGCTTCCCACATTAATTAACGACATTTACACTAGTACTCCGATTTTACCTTTGAAATTTTGGTTTAATTAGTGAAATAAAATTAGGATACTAAATGGTCAATATGAGGATTTATTAGCTATACTTGGTTTATCGTATAATTTTCTTACCTTCAACATGTCAATTTTAGTGCAAATGATTTGTTTTATGGTTTTCAATATGTAAAACCAATATCCAATAACATTTCATATTCTTGGATCAAAAAATGAGACAAATTTTTTATGTTTTCCAAAGCATTGACAAAATTGGAACAAAAGTAAAATGAATAAAGTATAGTATAAAGTCTAAATCATAACATCAAAATAAATAATCTAAAAATTTTGATGTGTAATTAGCTTAATTGTTAAAGATGTTAGAATAATTTCATAATAGCTTATTATCTTATATGTTTGGTGAACAAAATATTGTTTTCAAAACCTAAATTACGGCTGTGGGCAAGAAAGTATTGGATGATACACCCTTTGTATCTTCCACTATGTATATAAGCAAATACTATTTTGTTATCTTTATTATATATTTAAGACAAGTTGATTTCAAGAAATAATCGAACATGTAATTCAAAATTCAAACCATATTATCTTCAGTTGACTAATTTTATTACATTGTATGTATTACTAATCTAATACAGTTACATTTTTCTTATATTTTACCAAATCTGGTAGCATCAATGTTAAAAGAGTAACATTTTAAAGCAGTCCTTGAATTTACTATTAGAAAAAGATACGGGAGTCTATAGATTTAATGGCCTAACTTCGATTGATGCAAAAACTGCAGAGGATCGCTTCAAACTGGTTTTACATGATAGTTTGATTTTAGTTTCTATCTATTTCACAAGAATTATAGATCATGAAGTGCATTTCAACCATCCTATAAAGCACAAAGTGAGTAGATATTCAACATTAATAACTTTCTAGACTCATTCAATACTGGTAATTCATAATAATTTCTTGATATGGTTATTCAGCCTTATGCCATGTTGTTTGAATCAATAATAGCACAAACAACTAATAGACTTTAGAAGAGAAAATAATTAAAGAAAAGTAAATAAAAAGAGTAAAAACAGTACTCGTAAGGTTTATAGAGATTCAGTTGATCGATGCCTATGAATGCTTAATGTTTCTTTTCATTATACTACTGTTTTGCAAGTACAGTTTTTATAGATCAGTACCACTCCACGGACGATTACAAAGAATATGCAATAATTTAAAGGAAGTCAAAAAATCCTCGAAAATGATCCCCTAACCTCCTATTTATAGGGTAGGTTGTTGGGAAATGCACGACCACGTTCTCCTTCACGATCTCTATCATGATCCGAAATTCAATGTTCGAAATTTGACACTAAATACCTCACTTGTATTCGACTGCCAAAAATTCAAACATCAAACTCCAGTCGGATGGAGCTTATAACAACATTAGATGAATATAAACAGCGGAAACAAAATGAATATCATATATCAACACAGGTACAACACGATACAATATCCCATACAACATCGATCCCAAATATCAGAGTGATATAAATATGATACAACAATAATACGACAACAGAAACTTCAATAAGTTTCCAGCATACTTCAACTTCGACAAGGTCTTCAAAAACTCCAACACTTCAAAATATTTCCAAATCCAAAGCTTCCAGAAGACTACAAAATCCAAGCTAGCTCCAAAACACAGATAACCTGCTTCTAGGCTGCCCGTGTGGAAAATTATGGGCACCCAGAGTTTAGGAAAGGAACGATAAACTCCGGGTCAGTCATGTGCCTGGTATAAGTAAACAAAAACAGTTGTTGAAATAAAACAGTTTATTTTTATCAAAGCAAAACAAAAGAATTTGAAAGAAATCGGCAGTGCTTGGCCTCCCACCACACACACAACGCAAGCGCAAACTTGGAGGAGATTTCTCCTTATGACAGTCAAAAAATGCTTACTACGAGAAAACTCTTTTAAATATTATTATTAGTGCATAGTGTGAAAAACATTTTCGAAAGTATAATATTAATCTTAGCCAGCATAGGTACCATTATACTATGCTTACTATAGCTACCACCTGAGGTGGCAGGTTATACAATTTAAAACCGTATTGGGCTCGTATTGTTTTATTTGGATTTCCAACAAATGGTCGGGTAAAGGAACTTCCCACATAAAAATGGAACGCCTCTGGAGGGACGTCCCCGAGAACCTAACCGGATCTTTGCTACACAAGGCCGGGTTACCTCTGTGACTAGGTAACAACTAACACGAGTATGCCACCTCCCGGTCGTTAACAACCCTTATCCAAAGCGCTTCTCAGCCGAAACCAACAAAGCAATAAGTTTGCAGCAACCACACAGTAAGTATCTGGGTTCCATACCATGGTACCACTTATAATCCAGAAGGAAATGGACATGCCCTCAGGGGGCGCTACCCCCAAATAACCTTGCTGCCACAATTCCTGTTTCGACCATAACCGGGTTGTAAGGTTCAACGAAGTCTCGTCCACAAAGCTACGCTTTTCCACAAAGCCATGCTTAGATCAACAAATGATCAGCATAACTCAGCATGCCACACTACCAAATTGGGACTATATCACTAATAACCTTCAATTACATAACCTTTGAACTCGTACGTCTCAGAGAAGGGTGTTAAGCTAAGAGAATAAATTCTTCGCCACCAACAGATATGTATTTGAAAGAAATCTGCTTTATATCTCAAGGTGTAGTGTCAGATATACAACCATACAAGTCTGTTCCGGGTTCGAACAGAACCGAAGGCACTTCCAAAGAAGTCCTTGAAATCCGGGCATCCACAATCCCGATCGGACTTCCCATCACTTAGGGAATCTCTATACCGTAGCTACTCGATGCAGAGACAATCGATAGGTTATCCTATCGTTTTCGAAGACGCCCGGTCTTCACCACCGTCTTCAATTGTCATCCATTTCGTCGTATCACATATTCGGAATGGGTTATATGGCACAAAGGTTCTCTCCCGGCTAAACCGAATAGTGAGCTTTTAATTTAAAAATATGTGGATGTATCAATCACAAAGATTCACACGTTCGATGTGGGTATCGGATAACCAACTAGAATCCGTCTCCCCGTCGCATTGAAATTCAAATGCCGTTTTACGGGCCAAATGGGTTTTCACAATCACACAGCAGTATATTCAATACAAATATCACAGCTCCGCACAAAGCATTTCATATAGCATCACATCACATATCAGAAAAATAAATCCAACACACAGCATTCAAGAACAATAAAACATCTTCAATTGAGATGAATAACTCATGTGGTTTTAAATTTATTAACCGCATAAGTATTTTCATTAGTAATCTTTAATCAAGGATTAATTATCATTTATCACTATTGATTAAGTCTTAATCATATTCATTTATTAATCATTTCTTAATTAATTATCTTAATTAATTTCAAATTAATTAAGCTCAATTATTAATTAATTAAATCTTTAATATTAAATAGTTAACTAAGTAATCATTTCTTAAGAAATTATATTAACAAAATTCATTAATTATTTTGATAAACCAAAAGATAATTTAATTACTTTGATTATCCTTTTAAACCTTGCTAAATCATTATCCTTATACATTGGCTGCTTTGGAAAGTTAAGATTTGTTTAAATAACATTCTATCTTAATTTCCTTTTAAATTTCATTATTTATTTAATATAAATAACCGTAAAATATTGTATCAAAACTAAATAAATAAAATTTAATTTCTTTGAAAACATCTTACTTAAATCCTTGATTTATTCAAACTTAAGTCAAAGTCATAAATTTGAAAACATGTTTAAAATTGTTTAAAGGTTTGAAAATTTTTACAATAAAAACTGCTCTACATATTGATCTCGAGACTCGCTATGAGTCACGCGCGAGGGATTTTCTCGTTTGCTTCGGGTTATAACAAAATTCAACCCGAGTGCCCCATGTTTCAACTTAAAATTTTCATAAGTACTATAACTTGGCACCCCATATTTTTTTACTCGAGTTGATACTCGAGCCACCACACGTTCTTCCACATGCTTACTTCGAGCAAACACTCGAGTCAACTCACAACAAACCCAGCTCCCTCCCCAAACTACACAACAATTTCCAAATGACCTGACAATGCACGGTGCACATGCACATTGCCGACAATCACCTCCAGTTAACGCTGCATCGCCGAGCGAGTTGACTATCATCCACAAACCACTTCTGGATCATCAGATTGTCTTCTCTTAACTCGAATTTGAATTCGAACCCAATGTCAAATCCTGGAACATCAACGAGAACTCTTCCTCAATATTGGGAATCGCCTCGTTCTCCACACCCCGACCACCAGAAAACACGAGCCTCCGGCCACGACTCCATTACCCACCCAGCTATCACCTCCCAAGACCACGTGCAACTCGATGCATGCACGAAGCCCCAACGACCACTTTTCCCACCATTGCCAAAATTAGGGTTAAAAATCAAATTAACCCATCGCCGACGCCACAGTCACCATGCACCCCTTCCACCATTTTTCCCGACTTCCACGCTCACTCACCTAGCCTCGGCCCAAGCCCCGACCACGACAGAGCCTCTGACCACCTGAAAATTGGTCGAAACCCATATTTTAATCAATTGGAAACTGTTCGATGAATACACATCCAGAAATCATCGTACTTATTTTAAAAATCCTATTTTCGAATGAAAATTCGCATTGTATAATTAAATCAAAGTTTTGTCATGTTCGAATTTATCCTATGTTTGGGTTTCCCTGAAAAAAATCAAATTTTAGATGTTGTATATCACCATTTAGCTTGAAACCATTTTTAGATTTCTACTCAAATGTGAACAAACATGTTTTGTTTTAAACTCAGATCCCAAAATTGGCTATATTAAAGGGAATTGAAATTTTTCCCTGTAGTTTGCACCCTGTATTCAAAACAGAGAAGAACATGCTTACTTTAAAATTCATAGAGCAGAGCATAAGGATATATATATATACAGAGCCACTTCAAAATATTTATGCAAAGCAACAACATATGTACTGATTCAAATAAACTTGGGTTTTAAATAAATTTGTTTACTCACCTGAAAAGATTTCTTGAAACAGAGAGCACTTTATTTTGTCTTTTAAAAAAAAACTGCAATTTGATTTCTTTTTCTCTGTTTTGATCTTGAATGATGCTTGAGTTTGTGAGATAGTGATGCTTTTTTTTTCTTTTCAGGCTTGCTAAGTTTGGTTTGAATGAATATGACTAAGTTGCATTACATATATAAAAGAAAATTTACAAGGGAGAGCTTACTGTTCAAGATTTTTTCTTTGATGGTCAGAGATTTTCTTACTTCCTGCATATCGAATTGATATTTGTTGTGCTGAAATGATGCTATTTAATGCATATGCTCCCTTATTGTACATAGATATCTATTTGCATATTGTACACACATACATTTTTGTTTGATTTGCTTTGCTTAAAAAAATTTGTCATAGTTGTTTTTATAGTTTTTTTTAACTTACCTTATATATTTATGTTTTTATCACAAATTCTTGTCTTTACATCTTTATTATTATTATTTATTTAAAGCTTAACTACCAAATACTTTATTTATATCTATATATTTTTTAAATACTTAGTATTAGTAATATTTTATTTTGTTTTGAAACTTTCCAAATTAAATTACAAAAGTTTAAATAAGTTACAAAATTTAAATTAAAAATTTTGGGATGTTACAAATATCCCCCCTTAAGAAAATTCCGTCCTCGAAATTTGAAAGAGAGAGAAAAGCAAACAAAGAATATACAAATTCAGAAAAGAATAGAGAAATGGCTTACCAGTTTAAGCCGAGATATCCACTCTGCAATTAGGATATGATTTCAGCATGCTATCTTCAGTTTCCGAAGTGCAGTCCTTTGGATCACCACTCCACGGTACTTTGACCAGTTTTACAACTTTGTTTCTCAATCGCTTTTCCTCACAATCCACAATCTTTATCGGTTCTCTCTTTACTGCCAAGTTGGGAGTGATCTCAAGATCCTGCTGAGCTGCCTCCTCAATAATACTATTTGGGTCGTGCACAAATTTTCGGAGGTTAGAAATATGAAATACATCATGCACGTTAGACAACTAGCTGGGTAGCTGCACTCGATATGCTAGAGGGCCGATCCTCTCTAGAATAGGAAAACGACCAATATAACACGGTGCTAGCTTTCCAGTTTTCCCGAACCTCAATACACCCTACATTGTAGACACTTTCAGAAATACAGAATCTCCAGCTTGAAATTCCAAATCTCTTCTTCAACGGTCATAATAGCTCTTTTGACGACTTTGAGTAGTTATTAATTTATTTCGAATAAAATCTACCTTCTCCATGGCTTCTTTAATCATATTTGGTTCAAGGACGAGTCTATCGCCTGATTCGATCCAACATACGGGTGATCGACATGGACGACCATATAAAGCCTCACAAGGAGCCATTTCAATACTGGCTTAATAGCTATTGTTATAAGAGAACTCGACCAGATGCAAATGGTCCTCCCAAGAACCACCAAAATCAAGTATAAAAGCACGCAATAGGTCTTCTAAAATTCGATTAATCCTTTCAGTCTGCCCATAAGACTGTGGGTGATAAGCAGTGCTGAAATTCAGTTTTGTTCCCAATGCGGCTTGGAATGCCTCCCAAAATCTACTAGTGAAGATCGGATCACGGTCACTCACTATGCTTCTAGGAATACCGTGGAGACGAACAATTTCCTTTATATATAGCTCTGCTAAGCTTGCTGCAGTCTGAGTGGATTTCACTGGAATGAAGTGAGCAGTTTTGGTTAGACGGTCCACTATAACCCAAATTGCTTCATTTCCCTTATTGGTTTGTGGCAATCCGTTGATGAAATCCATCGATACATGATCCCATTTCCACTTCGGTACTTCCAAAGGCTGAAGTAAACCCGCCACTTTCTTTTGATCGCTTTTAATTTGTTGACAGGTAGCACAACGACTCACATAAATAGGTATGTCCCTTTTCATTGTCTTCCACCAAAACGTTCTCTTGATATCACGATACATTTTATTGACTCCTGGATGAATGCAAAGTTTGGACTTATGGCATTCGTCCAAAACTTCACGTTTCAGCTCCGGAATATTAGGGACACAAATTCTTCCTTTCAATCTTATAACTTTATTGTCGTCGACTTCAAAACTAGTATTTTTACCACGACGCATTTTATCATAAATTTGATGAAGAAACTCATCTTCTCTTTGTTGCTGGCGACTTTCTCAAGAAGAGTAGGAGTAACAACAAGATGAGCGAGAATGGCATGCTTTCTACTCAAAGCATCGGCAACTACATTGGCTTTTTCGGGTGTATACATAATATCTAGGTCATAGGATGCCAGAAATTCCAACCAACGTTGTTGTCAAAGATTCAAATCTTTCTGAGTAAAGAGATACTTTAAAGATTTGTGATCGGTGAATAATTCAAATTTTTCACCCAAAAGATAATGTCGCCAGATTTTTAAGGCGAAAATAACAGCCAAAAGCTCTAAATCATGTGTTGGGTAGTTTCTTTCGTGCGGACGTAATTGTCTACTCGGGTAGGCAATTACCTTCCCATTCTGCATTAATACTACACCTACCCTATCACCACAAGCGTCAGTATAGACAGATAAGCCTTGGTTCCCGTTAATGATAGCGAGAACAGGGGCAGTAGTTAATCTCTTTTTCGATTCCTGAGAAACTTCATCACATTTTGGAGTCCAATTTAACTTGGCATTCTTCATGGTTAGTTTGGTTAATGGGCTAGTAATCTTAGAAAAGTCTTGAACAAACTTCCGGTAATAGCCTGCTAAACGCAGAAAACTTCGAACTTCTTTCGGAGTCGTGGGTCGCTTCAAGTCAAGAATAGCAGAAATTTTGCTCGGATCAATAGAAGTCCCTTCTTCATTAACAATATGGCCAAGAAATCTGACTTCTTTGACCCAAAAGTGACATTTCAAAAATTTAGCGAATAAGATGTTCCTTCTCAAAATTTCCAAAACAATTTTGAGATGTTCAGCATTCTCCTCTTCGGTTTTGGAGTAGATTAGGATATCATCGATAAATACAAGAACAAATTTATTCAACACCTCCCGAAACACACGGGTCATCAAATCTATGAAGTACGTGGGAGCGTTAGTTAGTTCGAAAGGCATGAGTAACCACACGTAGAACACATCTGGACCCCTAAAAGCAGTTAGGTGAACACAATCTTTGGCAATTCACAACTAATGGATTCCCTGGGCTAGATCCATCTTAGAAAAAAATCGTGCACCATGAAGTTGATCGAATAAGTCATCGATCCTGGGTAAAGGAAACTTATTCTTGAGAGTTTGCTTATTAAGATCGCAATAGTCGACACACAATCTCAAAGACCCATCAGATTTAGCCACAAACACTACCGCTGAACCCCATTCAAAAACACTAGAACGAATCAATCCCTTTTTTAGCAAATCACCGGTTTGCTTGACTAGTTCAATTCTTTCCCGCGGTGCCATCCTACGACTAGCATGAACGACAGGACGAGCATTCAGAATTAAATCAATTCTGAATTCAATCTCTCTATGTGGGGGTAAAGATTCTACTTCTTTGAATACATCGAGAAAATGTTGGACAATAGGAATGGACTCCAGACTAGATTCTGGATATCCCAACGTATACATCAGCTTATACCTTTTTGGACTAGGGTCTTCACAAGAAATTTCAATGGAATCTCCAAGTTTGGTTTTGACTAGAATCGTTTGGTTGTTGCAATCTAACTTGGCTTCGTATCTCGATAACCAATTCATTCCGAGTAGGATTTCAAATTCATTGAAGTCGAGAACATAAAGGTTAATAGGAAATTTATGGCCAGAATAAGAGATAGGCACTCTCCTACAATATAGACAAAGATTTGCAGGACCACCCATTGGATTTTTCACACAAATAGGCTCATCAACAAACTTGAGTTTAAGTTTTAATTCATCCACGATCTGTTGGGAGATAAAGCTATGTGAAGCTCCCATGTCGAATAAAATTCTAACAACTCTTTCACCAATAATAAGGTTACCCTCCAAAACTCTCTTTCCTTCATTCGCCTTTGAAGTTGAGGGGTTATCTTTAATTGCGCACACTTACGCTATTTGTGCTTGATTCTTTTTCGGGCAATTCTTAACTCCATGACCTGGCTGGTGACAATAATAGAATTCCTTGGATCTTCGACTTATCTTTACAAGTTGATCTTTCTTAATTTGTTTCTTTGGCATCTCACAATTATTTACTAAATGGCCTTTCTCCTGACAGTTATAACAAGTAACATTTCGGGCTGAATTCTCTTGATTACTCCTTTTCTTCTCCTTGCCTTGAACCGGCTTCTTTTCTTCAAATTTTCTTTTCTTCCAATTCGAACTACTTGAACTCCTCTTCTCTTCCGGAACTTCCTGCATATCTAGAGTAGCATATCGATAACCCATATCGATCAAGTTCAAAAAAGATTCTTTAACGTGGACTGTCATCCTCTCGTGATACTCCTTTTTGATTCCCCGAATGAATCTTTCATTCTTCTTCAAGGGTGTACCCACTAGATCCGGACCAAATCGAGACAATTCATTAAATTTATTCGAGTGCTCCTCAAATGATAGACTTCCTTGCTTCAAATCTAGGAACTCCTGGTACATTCGAGAGATACCAGCAGATGGAACATATCGCTGCTCAAACACTTCTTTAAATCGTCTCCAAGTAAACTTATCTTCTGACTCATCCACAGTGACTGTCTCCCACCAAGCTGATGCTTTCTCTTGGAGTTGCCAAGAAGCTATTAGTCGCTTTGATCGTCTTCCAACTTCAATCCCCTGAAAATTCTTTCACAGGATCGGATCTAGGCTTGGGCTTCTATAACAGATTCTTTGCCAGTAAACGGCTTTCCACCAAGTCTCGAGAAGCTCTTATACAGATCAGCCAGATTCGGCTGAGATTGAGTAGGCACTGTTGTAGTTGCAGGGACTTGATCAGTTGCGGTGGTATTTCCCCGTTCCCTACCTTGTCCTTTTCTTCTGCTCATTCTTACTATCTGTAAATAGCAAGAAAACTTGATTTAGGCACATGGACAAGATATCTTAGGAAACATCAACAGTTAAAAGGAATAGACCAAGAAATTAGGGTTTCGGTCTTTCGGTTTATACTCATTCTAGGGTACACTTCACCCTATCTCTAATGATCCATCTAATGTGTTATACTCCGTAGCTAAAGTTCTTACACAACCTTTAGCTCTGATACCACTTTGTCACGATCCAAAATTCAATGTTCAAAATTTGACACTAAATACCTCACTTGTATTAGACTGTCAAAGATTCAAACATCGAACTCCAGTCGGATGGAGCTTATAACAACATTAGATGAATATAAACAGCGGAAACAAAATGAATATCATATATCAACACAGGTACAACACGATACAATATCCCATACAACATCGATCCCAAATATCAGAGTGATACAAATATGATACAACAATAATATGACAACAGAAACCTCAACAAATTTCCAACATTCTTCAACTTCGACAAGGTCTTCATAAACTCCAACACTTCAAAAGATTTCCAAATCCAAAGCTTCCAGAAGACTTCAAAATCCAAGCTAGCTCCA